>CM066302.1:1217758-2435516 GCA_033807695.1 Daedaleopsis sinensis
CACGAGTCTCAATGGGGGACATCGCTCATGTTACTCTTAAGTCATCGGCGATAGTGAATTATGAATACTCGAATGCGAAATATGACACCGCCCGACATCAATCTAGCGATTCTTGTCCGCTCGACGCATACCTCGACGGCGTGGCACTGAAAGCTTCACTTCCACTTCGATCACATCGATCTTCCTCGAACGCGCAATATGCCTACGCGTAGCTCTTCGCGCATGGCTTGCCTGCTGCCCCTCAAAGTAGAGCTCGTAATTTTCACGTACGCATTCTCCTTCTCCCGTGACACTGTGACCAAGTCCACCATCGCGTCTCCCAGGCGGGTGGTAATGATCCCGGCCCACTGCACCTGGTGATCCCCGGGGCTATTCGCTCTGAGAGCCCATGGAGCTCCCACCGAGACCTGGCCAGCGATAGTATGAAGCACACAAGACATTGATCACAGCTTATCGGACGCGCCGAAGCACCCCGCGCGCGCGATGGGTACCGTTACGCGATCCTGGTCACACTTCCGACTGCTGCTTCTGCGCAGACCCCAGTCGGAAATGCTGATGAGGTGCATGCAGTAAGATCTAGTGCAGACGACAGATGCTGACGCTCACATATGCACATTCTAGGGAATTCTGATAACCCATCCGCGGCCAGAACTCGGCGCTCGAGCATTCCAGCCGCTCCCGCCAGCTGCGCTTCCAGACACACGTTGCGGCGGTTCTAGTCGAATTGTCCCTGGTGCTCAGGCTGACGCGATGGGGGCTGCGAGGCGTGTGCGGTCAGACTGCGGACCCCCCACACGTACTCCGACGAAGTTCTACATACAACAGGCTCAGCCTGATCACGAGAAGGTCGATGCGGACTCAGCTGGCACGCCTTCTCCTTCTCTGCGAGTGGCCCGTAGAACGAGCAAGTTAATGGACCCGGGCCACACGCGTGTTGGTACGTGCGCGGCGTGAAGGGGTAACGGCAGCGCGCCGCCTTCGTGCCTTCTGCGTGATTAGCTCAAACCAGAAGACGCCCTTGGGTCTCCTTGGGTCCCTCTAGACAGACCTTGAGTCTAGGCACTTGCGAATCGCAGCCTCGGGGCTCGGGAGCCAAAAACTCTCCTCAACCGACCCGGCCGTTCCCAGCGCACTTTGCCGCCCCCGCGTTCTCATGCCACGCCCAGGAATCAGGACACAGGAATCAGGAGCCGGAGCCAGGACGGCGCAGGGATCGGAAGTAATGCACTGTTGCACCCACGTTCGCAGCAGCACTCTGTGATTCATGCTCGCTGCAGGCCCCGACACCGAGCGGTAGTGGTTGTAATAGCAGGGCACACACGCACAACGACATGCGCTCGGCCACCCCTCCTCAGGCAATCGGCGCGGGTGACGCCACCATGCCGGGAGACTCGGTGACCATTAACCGCACGCCACAGTCTGCCAATGCCATCAACTTTGAGATCTGACAGTGCCAGTGATTGTGTGTACACAAGCGTGTCCTGGCCAAGAACGCTGAGCGTGGACAGGACGGGCACTGCGGCGCGCGGCGCGCGAGTGCTATATGCGGAGCACAGATTGCGCAGAGCGGACGCATGGTCCCCACGGCAGCCCCCTTAGGCTCGTAATTAGTCGAACATATCAGCGGGCGGACTTGGATTGGCGGCCCCCGTGAGAAGGTCGAGAACCCAGCCTATTTCGTGCGTTCTGTGCGGCCGTGCCCCCCTTGTTGTGGGGCGTGGCACTGGCCAGTGGCAGGCCTCGACAGGGCGTACTGGTTGGTTCGCCCGTTGCCGGGCCCGTCCGCTGGGCACTTGGAAGCATGGGCGATCCGCGTGCCGCCAATTGCGTGGTGCACGGTGTGACCACTGACTGACGCAGGGGCCAAACTTCGGGCCAAGGTTCTGGGGGGGCGCACGAGTCTATTTGAGAGCTTCGCGGAGCGGGCATTAGCTTACAACGGGTGCACAGCACGCCGCGTCTACATGCATGAGGATGTCTACTTTCAAGTTGAATGGGCGGCCACGGCGGACGACGGCGCGCCGGTGGGGGGCGACGATAATCGATAGAGAGCGGCTTTCTGCGAGGCGTTCGAGCATAGAACAGGCTGCGATTACGTCTGAGATGGCGGCGTGTCGTCTTCGCCCGCTGCCTTTTCGCGGTACTTCGCCGCGGGCCGCAGGACGGCTTGGCCCTTCTTGTTGCGGTAGAAGAGGACGCTCCCTGGGCGGAGACACGAATTCAATGACCGCTATCCGAGTCCGATCGATGCGAGGTGGGATGCTTACCTGAGTCCTCGACGAACTGGCAGTCGTTGTAGTTGTCCCAGAGCGCCTTGAACACGGGCTTCTCCGAGTAGTGATAGTGTTCGCCAATAAACGCCTGGAGGTGCTTTGTCGCCTCGGCGCCGTGGTCTAGAATTGCCAAGAGCAGTTAGTCTCGTCTTCCTCTGCGTCTCGCGGCGAAAGAGCGAGCCGTGCGCGCAGGGGCGGCAGGAGCTCGGACACTGACAGAATGGCATCTTTGGGAAAAAGTGGTGGACGACGTGGTAGTGCGCGACGTCGTGCAGGAAGAAGCGGCCCATCCAGCCTAGGAAGTTGCGGTCCACAGTCGCTGCTGCCCCCCGCTGGAAGTTCCACTCCGTATGGCGGTAGTGTGGCAGTTCGGGGTCCGTATGGTGCAGGTACGTGATCATGATGAACCTTTTCAGCAGCGCAGCGGCGAGCGTTGCGGAGAAGGCGAGAAGGACGGTGCGGGGCGTGTGGGCGGTGGTGGGTGCATGTGCGGCACAAGCGGTGGAGCAGCACTTGTTGAGCTTCCGCGAATACGCATGGAGCAATTGTCGGCTACTTACCAATGGGTTACACACAACCATGGAATGCCGTAGAACTTGACTACGGACGCGGCTCCCCATGTTATGCAGGCGAGCCGGACGAGCGCGATCATGGCGAGGATTCCGAGGTTGGAAATGACGACCAGGTGTCGTTGATCCTTCGTGAATAGAATGGCGTTGGCTAGAGTTCGACAGAGTGCCGGCATAAGTGGCAGGCATAAAAATGGAGACGCGGCATCCACTCACGATCGAAATGGTTCGTCCATTTGGGATAGTCCTTCTGACCGGAAACATTGAAGACTGTATATGAGGGTAAGACAGGATACTGAAGGTTTTCACTGCCAGCGGGTGCTCACTGAGGTACGCGGGAAATGCGAGCAGCTGCTGACGTATGAGCATGTACAAAGTGTAGATCGGAGTATCGCCGAAATATTCGTCGTAGTCAAACTTGCGGTGGTCGTGTTCCTGCGGAATGCCGAGGTCGCTCCGCGTCTTCGGCACGTACACCTCGTCGCGCTCCATGGAGGCATGGTTGCAATGGTGACGGTGGTGAGAGATCTTCCAGCTGAAGTACGGCGTCCACAGCAGGGTGTGCACAGTCTAGAGCAAATGTGGATATTAGCCGCCGCGTGAGCCAAGTGATTGCTCCGAGATTATGGTGACAGAACGTACGAATCCTATCAGGTCGCAGACATAACTGCTCGCGGAGAAGGCGCCGTGGCCGCACTGTGCAATTTGTAAAGCAGTGTCAGTTCCTAGCGTCCACTTGTCGGCGACCGAAAGCGACCGACCTCATGGCCGATGACCCAGATACCGGTGAAGATGAGTCCTTGGAACCACCAGCTGCGCAACCATTAGCACGGGCAATCCGCTATCACGGTGTGCAGGCTCACTAGACAACCCAGCTTGCCCAGCGAGCGACAGACGCGCCTAACGGAGACAAGAGCTGGATGGCCGCACGACTCCTGAACGTCGGGTCTATATAGAGCGCAGCCTTCCAGCACGCTGCAGCCATTAGCAGATCGAGGCCGAGCCATGCTAGTCCCTTCTTGGTATCGCGCACGAAGAGGTGCGGAGGTATAGCGGATCGAATGTCCTGCAGCTTCCTGCACAAAAGAATTAGCATCAGGGACATGTAGTCGGCAAAGCAAGCAAACGGTCCGCACCAAGGCATTGGCGTGAACTCGGGGAGCTCGTCCTCGGAGTGAGAGCGTTCCGTCCGCTCCGGGTCAGTGGCCGCGGGTGCCAGGGCGTGGTCGTCGAGACTCGGGTGCAGCATTCCTAGGGAGACGGTGAGTAGTAAGGGTGGGACAGGGACGAGCGGGTGAACGGGGACTGTCGTCTCGCAGCGGGCGAATTTATCTATCTTGGAAAAGGCGAGATCTCCGGCCCCGCACATCCCCAACTGTCGCGCAATGAAAGGTTCACAAACAGTGAGATGATTTGCACGTGTCGTGCTGAGAGATTGCTTATGGCGACGGATGATTGGCGGCAAGCGCGCTAGGACGGTGTGCGGTGTGAGGTGAGGTGGTGCCCCGGGGAGGGAGGTGGACAATCTCGCATTCATCCGGGTAAGCGCGACGAGAAACAAGGCAGGCGCGAACCGACCTAGCGTGGAAACAGACGGCTGTTACGAGACTATGTCGGAAGAGCTTGGACCAATCTGTCATGTCACGCCGGATGGGAGAGTTCCCAGCGACACATGGTTCCTGGCCCCCAGCCGCTTCCTGTGAGTTCATCATATCGCAACTTTCCTCAGCAGCGGGTGCGGGCGGGCGGGCGTTGGACGAGCGTTCTGATCCAGCTGCTGCGACGGCAGAAGTAGTCATATTCGGGCACGTGTCGAGCCTGCAGCACTTACCGCGTCGCGCGCAGCCAGCCCACGCGCCGACTCGAGATCCCCGCCAGCGTCGTCCACCACGGAACAGGCGGTGTGCAGGGCCGCCTCTCTCTCCTCCGCGAGCATGGGGCGTGGTGGCAAGAGCCAAGGCGCGAGACGCCCGTGGCCCGGCAGGCCCGCCCCATAACAGGCAACATTATTCACCGCTTCGGACCCTCATAACGGAGCTCGCCTTCATCATTCCCGCCGCGTGTTGGCCGCAAGGTCGTTTCTCTCCTGTCCGATGTCCGAGAAATTGAAGCAGAAGGTCACTCTCCGCCGCTTACTGCCCGCTCCGGGTCCAGTCTCCTCGGCCGGCGGTAGAGCGTTGCATGCTCAGCAGCGTGATCACCCTGCTGCGCCACGCCCGAGGGAGGCTGCACGGCGTACGTCGACCCCTCGGTAAAGACCTCAAGCAGACCGCTGACATGAACTAACAACAGAGATTAGCCACCATTTGCCCGTTAATTTCGCATGTCCTTGACGCCCGCAGGTACAGTCTCTGACCGACTACTGTCTACAGCAGCTGGAGACGACGAATGTACAGCACGTACTATGCAAGCCTGGCATGGTTGCTACCAGCCCGTGAACAGCTTCGAGGTGTCCTCTCCGCTCACGACGAGCTCGGACTGCTCCCGAGACAACGTCCTAAACCCAACGTCATCGCGCCCATCTTGTCGTGCAAAATCGGCTCCGAGCAAGACGATGTCTGGCTTCTGCCTCTCTGGCAGTCCATACTGCGCACGCACGGCCCTCGGCCTGTCAGATTGAACGCAATATTCATGACGGCGTGGCGCCTACCTCGACCAGTGCAGCCAGGAACTGCTCGACCGGCTTCACATACCACCGTCCCATCTGGCCGTCCTGGCAACGCTCGTACCAGCCCAGGTGCCCGCCCGCGTGCGTGACAGCGAGCACGAGATAGGGGCTGTGTGCGACCTGAATTATGCATGGTCCACCCGGGCGACGCCGTTGGGCGCGAGAACGGGCGAAGCTCGTCAGCGAAGGGACACCGGCGAATTTGACGGCGAGAGGTGCTGACCTCGCGGATGGGGAGAGACTTCGCGCCAGTGATGGGGTCGTCTATGCTGTTGATAGCGAGGCAAGGGATTCTGATGTCCGGGAGGACCTTGCACGAGCTGATCTTCTCGTAGTAGTCCCAGGCGTCCTTGAACCCATACAGCGGGGCGGCGACGAGCTCGTCGTACTGTCTCAGGGTGATGCTGCGCCGCCGAAAGACGTCTTCGAGGCGAGCACGCGAGACAGGCAACTCCTCGGCCTGCAGGAAGGTGCGCCGGTGGAGATGGAGGAGGGCGCGCAGGGCGCCCCCGAGAACGTAGCGGTAGACGTGTTTGCCGAGGAAAGTGAATGGGAGATGGTGTGCTCCTGCCGTGAAGTTCCACGGGTTTGCGAGAGTCACAAGGCCCTGCAGTGGGCAGCGTTCGCCCTCCTCCCCGACATACTTTGTGAGAATATTCGCACCCAAGGAAAACCCTGGAGAACATAACTCGGGTCAATATGTAAAGAGAAGCTGTCATAGTGTACGTACCGAGTCCATAAATCTTGCACCCAGGGAAGGTGTGGCAAATCCACAGTACGACCGGCCGGATGTCCTCTGATGAACCGGCCTGGAACGGATGAGGTGTCAGTGTGCGCGCGTCGGACCGCCGGAGAGTGATACGCTTCGGCACAGTTCAACCACCTACATGGTAAAGCCGCGGAGTAACGACTGGGCTCCCGTTACATCCGCGAAAGTTCAGAACGACTCCTCGGAAGCCCAAGCCCCCTAGTTCCCTACTCCGCGTTACCCTGGATAGCACCGCCCGAACGTAAGCTTCGTGCGAGCCTCCAGTGAGACCGTGGGTGACCAGGAGTACGCTCTCGCCACTTGCAATAGGATGGCTCGACAAAGGCGGTGTGACGTCCACAGCCAGGATTCCTATCGGAACGTTGTGAGTAACCGGTCTCGTCGAGCACACCCACCGTCGGAACGCTCAACGAGTCGCGCGCAGGGCTCACTCGTCGTGTCAACCATTGTCAGGCTGACATGACCATGGTGCAACAGATGTGATACCCTGCTTTGCGCACCAGTCATCACAAGAGCCTGATGTCTGGTGGGCACCGCCGGGACAGAGAAGCTTGGTGACATCGCGGCGCGGTCGATACGCCCAGATGCATCAAGTCACAAGAGAACAGCCGACAGCTCGAGTGCGGCCCACCTTTGTCGGGGAGTTCGAGAAAGACTCTGCAACAATCATTCTCATCACCAAAGCTGCCAAAGTAGCATTCTGCACTTACCGTTCATACGTGACGGGATCTACGTGGCTGAAATCGGCCACAGAGCTGTACATTGTCTGTGCATCCCCCCTGCGTGCCACGGGTCTGTGTCAGCCACCTTAGAAAGAAGACTGCAATTTTTGTCTACCCAGGTAACCACCACACCCTGTTGAACGTCGCCTTCGGTCCTAGCGCTGGAATGCGCTCCTGCACGAGTTGGATGAAAGTCTTCTCGCCCGTGCCTGTCGCCCTTGGGAGAACGGCTGACTCCGGAGGGACGTGCAGGTCCACGAAAGGCAGATGCCAGCCGCTGAGATACGTCCACAGGGCACGCAGGATAGGAAATAACCCGAGGGACCCCACTGTGAATAAGACGTCCCTCGGCGAAAACGCTACGGATCGTAATTCGGTCAGCAGCGGTCTTCGTGGAACGATGTGCAGAGGACGCGGACGAACTCATCGGCACAGATATGTTTAAGTTATAGTCGGTCTAGAATCGGGATATATGGGAGAGGAAGACGAGCCGGTTCATGAACGGTGTGACGCAGGAGCCTCAGCAAGCACTGAACGCACCGTGCCACGCTGGCACGCGTGAGAACTTGAGGATGTGAGAGTGCCAGCCGCCGCAGCTCTACCTCCGTAAATGAACACTCAACAGGGTGCTGTAACGCTCTGATCAATGAACTACGAGACTCGAGCACGCACAGATACGTGAGATGCTGGAGGTCGTGGCAAAATTGATATCACGAACTTGGCATGAGTGAGGGCCAGGCGCCAGAAGTCATACACAAGCGCGCTAGCGCTAACGATCCACTTGCGCCCGCCGGAAACTTACAGTACATTGTGTATCTTCGCTGTCAGCTTGGATCAAGCTCAGAGTACCGGAGGCTGTCATACAACGTCTCGCAATGGAAGGCGGCTGAGTTGAGAGGTTGATGCAAACGGTTACGCATTGCCATGATGGGGAGAGCTCACAAGTTGTCATCGTGGCACCGTGTCACCGTTCACGTAATGCAGACGTATCTCAGTCTGAGGGCGCACCCTCGGTGGGTTTGAATCGATCGACGCACCGTCGACATTCAGGACGAACATGTGTGCGATTTTCTGGACGTTTGCCCAGCCTTGGGGGAACAAGGCACAACATATGCACAAACCGGGACGCGTCCTCCTCACCATTTCCTCACCATATGTATCAGCATACAGACACTTTACTACTTGCCAAGCCAACAGTAGCCATCCACTCTCTGCGTCGGGTGTTTTGCTGGGCCTCTGCCACCGAGTATCCATCTCAAGCCTCAAGGGGTCGCGGTCGCGCCGGTGTACGCGTGGATCGTCTCGTCCGCACAGCCCGCAGGGGTCTGGTACGAGTACGGGCCCAGGTTGATATACACGTCCTTGTTGCCGTCCGCGTCCGGGCAGATCAACCACGCCTAGTGTGCAGCAGCATCCATCAGCACTCCCGCACGTCTACTCGCCGCCAAACAGTGCGCACTCACGTTGAGCTGGGGGCGCTGGATCGTCGGGATCGACCACTCGACGGTGTCGCCGGACCACTGGAACGTACCGGCGTTCGCGCCGGATGCGGGGGTCTCCGACCAGGACATCTTGAGCTTCATGACGGATGGGTCCGAGCGGCCCTCGACGACCGCGTAGAGCTTCGAGCCGGAGGGGAGCATCTGGACGAGCTGGCCCCCGGTGATCTGGAATTGGGCGGCGGTGTTAGGGTCGCCGAGGACTGCGTCGGACGCAGTGCCGTCGACCTCGGAGCGGAGGTACTTGTGGAAGTTGGGATCCTCCTGCAGACGGAACGGATTCGTGAGCAGGCACTTCGTGCTGTCGAGAGAGGTGCGAACTAACCACTGCGCGAATGAAGGAGTTACCGGCGATGAGGGTAGCTGTGCCGCTGGGAGCTGTTCCGGTGGTGGTCGGAGACCCTCCAGGGGTAGTGGTGGGAGAGCCAGGTGATGAGGCAGCTCCAGGGAGGCATTGAGAGTAGTACTGGTTGGACAAGGTGCATGCCCATCCGGAAGGGCACGTAGTGGGTCCAGTCCAGCCTTGGCCACCGCACTGTAGTGAGTGGCTATCAGATTCTGGTCCCTTGTTGAAAAGAACATGCGACGATACCTGACCGTACTGAGGAGCAGTGGACTGTGCAACCGCACCCGCGACAAAGAAGAGAGCGCCAATGAATGAGAGAGTCGCAGACACCATGGCGGATGTGGGGATAGTGGAGGATGTCGGCGGGGTAAATCCCCTTTGACGCTACTTGTATCGCACTGTAGGAAGCGCTTCCAGCAATAGCCACCCCGACGCACCGAGCATGAGGCTCTACTTCGGGCTACGAGGCCATCGTGAAGGCAAGACCGGGGACAGCGACCAGGTGGCGGTGAATTGTCGGGAGGGTCGCTCTAGCGAGAGAAGCATGCAGCCAACGCGCTTGGGGACGGGCAAGTCTGCTGAGCATATGTCGCGGAGCAAAGTGCAGATAATCCGCCGAACGGCTCATCAGGAACGCACGACTGGTCGTCTCAATCAGTTCGTTGTAGGCGACTCGAGGGCTCGTGACCAGCTACTCACAGGATACGTACCTATGTCTTATTTCCCTCCGCGAGGTATCACTACTATGAGACGTTAGCGTTTTTGTACTTGCGTGGTATTGTAGGACAACACATCGTCTTAAGTTACGTGCATTGTAGGAGTGGATGGTCCGGTTTTGCCATTTGGAAGGAAGTTACAATTCGCTGAACTCCTGAAGGAGGTGTACATTTGCTTCGTCGCATTGAATGGCGGCCTCCTGAGCTTGAGTCGGTTTGGTTTGCGTAGTCTGCTTGTCTAGAGGTGTGAGCAGATACTTGAGTTCATGGCGAGAAGAGACAAATACATCATATGTAGACTGGGTCGCCTGTCGGCGCTATGTCGGAGGGAACCACAGCGCCTAAGCAACCCTTCCGACTCATTCCGAACTTTGAAGTTCAGACCCATGTAGGTACTTCAAAAGCCGGCATGTTAGGAAGTACCAATGATGCATAGCTATGAAGGGTATGAAACAAAGCGCGTCGGCAGTATGCCAGACTGCCCACAATACAACTAATTCAGTCAACGTCCTTTCCTTTCGTCCTCCTCAATTCTGGTCCTCGACAAGGTTGCTCGACGCCTTGAGGTCCTCCTCGACCATCTGCTTGACGAGTGTGTCGAAGTCGACCTTGCGCTTCCAGCCAAGCAACCTCTCAGCCTTCGCGGGGTCTCCGTGGAGCAAGCTGGATTGTGGGGGTCAGCAGCGGACAGTGCGGGACACATCGATCGAGATGCTACATACTCGACTTCTGCCGGACGGAAGTACTGCTCGTCGACTTTGACGACCACCCGGTCAGACTTTGCGTCGTACCCCTCCTCTCCAGTACCGGAGCCCCGCCACCTGCGCACAGGTCAGAATCGTATCTCGCGCTCAGCAGAAGCACGCAAGCGCTCACTTGATGGTGTAGCCAAGGACCCCAAACGCCTTCTCCACATACTCGCGCACCGGGTGCGTCTCACCTGTGGCTAGCACAAAGTCCTCCGGCTGCTCCTGCTGGAGCATCAGCCACATGCCCTCGACGTAGTCCTTCGCTGCCAACACGCCGTCAGCGCGCGCGCGCTCTCCGCACAGACGGAGCGCTCACCGTGTCCCCAGTCACGCTTGGCGTCGAGGTTGCCCAGGTAGAGACACTTCTGCTTGCCCAGGTGTATGTCCGCGACCGCGCGCGAGATCTTGCGGGTGACGAACGTCCGGCCGCGCCGGGGGCTCTCGTGGTTGAAGAGGATGCCGTTGCACGCGTACATGCCGTACGCCTCGCGGTAGTTGACCGTCATCCAGTAGCCGTACAGCTTGGCGACGCCGTAAGGGGAGCGCGGGTAGAACGGCGTCTTCTCCGACTGTGGCGTCTCGACAACTTTGCCGTACAGCTCGGACGTCGATGCCTGGTAGAAGCGCACGACCTTCTCGAACCCGCACGTCCGGATCGCGTCGAGCAGGCGGAGCGTGCCCAGCCCGTCGACGTCGCCCGTGTACTCGGCCATCTCGAACGAGACCTTGACGTGCGACTGCGCGCCGAGGTTGTACACCTCGGTCGGGCGCACGGAGGAGATGATGTACACGAGGTTCGTCGAGTCCGTCAGGTCACCGTAGTGCAGCTTGAACTTGGCGGGACCTGGATGCAGCGTTCGCGGTCACACGAGGCCGGGGTGCGAATTTGAATACGCAAGGTACGTACGTTCGTGCAGATCGACATACAGATCTTGCAGACGGGAGGTGTTGAAGCTAGATGACCGACGGATGATACCGTGCACCTCGTAGCCCTTCTCGATGAGGAGTTCCGCCCTGACCGCGCATCAGCACCCAGTGCGCATCATGTTTGTACACGCAGATCACACGAGCTATTGAGCCCGAGGCACTATACATGCACTGCGACTCGACCCCAGGTGTGTAGATCGTTTAAGAAGTACTCACAGATACGACCCGTCCTGCCCAGTGATACCTGAGAGTGCATGGCGTTGAGCCATCGCCGCCATTGGCCTTGTGTAGGAATGCGCGCAACTGACCTGAAATCAGCGCAACCTTGCGCTTCCGGTATTCTGTGCACTGCTCTGGAGTGAGCTTGGTCGTGAATGGCGCAGGGACGTCAGGGAGATCGGAGGACATCGTTGATGATTGTGGTCGTGGTAGGGAAGTAGGGAGGGAGAGCTGTCACTGCCCCGAACCCATCGTCCGCGTTTTAACAGGGCAATGGGCGCTCCACCTCGATTTCGCCTTGCTCAATCGGTGGCGTCTAATACCCCAGCCCTCGCGCCTCCTCGCGCGCGCGCACGTTGCGCGCACGCCGCACGTACAATTTTCTACTAACCTGCAGGCTGCGGGTACCAGGCCGGCAATGTGAGCCCCCAGCCGTCGCGTTCTTTCTCATATGCCTTGCGCACCCATTCACGATGCAAGAAAAACACCGCAGCTTACTACGACGTCGACCATGTCCATCATATGTGCGTGCCATGCTGCGCGCGCTGAACGGCTTCTAACAGCTTTCACGCTTCCAGCGGACGCGCGAATGCACCCAGCGGCACGCGCGCGGGTGGCATGAGCTGCATTCATCCAATACTGTACATAATGGGCGGTATCTAAGCGATATCATGAATAGAGTGAGCGAAGGGCGATGCAATGCAGTCACGAGAAAGTTCCAAGGTCGGAGTTAAGTAATTACAATGTACCTGCAGACCGCAGCAGTGAGGGCGGCAGCATGCTGACCTTGCGTCGACAAATCTCGATGTTGCCAATATCGATGTTGCCAATAACACCCTGGTGGGCTGATGACAATTGCCCAGCGATAGCGTCCAACCGAGCATGAGCTTGAAATCGTTTCTGCGACCTTCACGAATCACCACCTTCGGCTCCACAAGCGTGCACGATAACTCCACCTCTCGAAACCCAAGCGAGCTGCGGATACAGTGCGCTTCTGTTGACGACAGCCTTACCGACACGACGCAGAAGAGCCGGACAGCTTGCAACCACCCCCAAGGATGGTGAGGGATCAGCGAGGCGGGCTGCACTCCCGGCGCACAGCTGACCTTTATCATAGCCTGGACAAATTGGAAACAATCTCATCAGAGATGAACAAACGAAACTGATGAAACACGTACTCATAGAATCAAAGTCGACGAGAACCGCACCGGGCGCGACTCCGAAGCGAGTACGTGAAAACGATGTATACAAGTGCAAGATCTACACGGAGCGAGTTACTTATGAGCCATCATTGCGGCTTCCCGGTCCTCGCGTTCTCGTAGTTCTGCGTGAACCACTGCACGGTCTCATCCAACGCTGCGAGAGCAAGACAACCATACGCCACTGTTACCACAACGCACAAGACACGATGATAGCGACTCACCCTTCTCAAACGGCGTGAACTGGAATCCAGTGTCCTTGACGAGGCCCATAAGCTTTTTGTTCGACGCGGGCTTGCGGAACTGGCCGTCCGCCTTGGTGGTGTCGAAGCGGTACTCGCCCGTGAAGCCCATCGCCTTCACGACCGCGTTCGCCGCTTCTCCGATGGACACCTCCTCGTCCTCGCCGACGGAGAGGATGATCGGCTCGACGTCGTCGTAGTTCCGCAGTTGCCAGATGAAGAGCTTCGCAAGGTCGCGCGAGTAGATGAACTGCCGGAGCGGCTTCCCGGATCCCCAGACGACGAATGGCGTGTTCTTCTCTGTGGATGTGGCGCAGCGCGATGCGAGGAACAGTAACGACAGTTACGGAGCGGTGGGGTTATGACGGACGCAAGGGAAGAGTCAGGTACGTCAGAAATAATGTAGACAGGCGGAATGGAACGCGCACGAACTCTTTGCAAGATAGCATTTGTGCATCAAAGCAGGAAGGACATGTGCACCTTCGAGGTCGCTGTAACGCCGCCATCGCGATGTCAGTGCGTCCGCTTCAATCGCAATCGCAACTGCATGGGAAACTCACAAGTTGTCGTACGGGCCGAACACGTTCGTCGGGATGGCAGACGTGAAGTTGTCGCCGTACTGGTCCTTGTACGCGCTGCAACGCCGCGGCCCGTCAGCGTACACGTGCACCGCTACGCGACAATGACAGGAACGCACCGGTTCTGGATGTCGACCAGCCGTTTTGCGTGCGCGTAGCCGAAGTTACTCTCGTGCGGCAGGCCGAGGTGGATCTTGGTCTCGTCCAGGGGGTACTCGACCTTGTCGGGATAGACGCAAGTCGAAAGGCAGGAGATGACCTTCTTGACCTTAAACTCGTGGGCGGTATGAAGGACGTTGTCGTTGATCAGGATGTTCTCGCGAAGGAAATCGAGCTGAGGGGATCCGGTTCGATCAGTAAGACGCGTCGAAACGATACGGGGATGGAATGGAGAATGCACGCACCTTTCGCTTCATGTTGATGAACAGACCACCAACTGCGTTCGAAGTAGGGCACACAGAGCTCAGAACGAATCGCGATAGCTATGCGCACATAAAACACGCACCGAGCGCGGCGAGATGGATGACATGGGTCGGCTTGTACTTCTCGAACAGCTTCCTCGTCTGCTCCTCATTCCTGCATGCACATACGCACTATAGCTCTCGCAGACAGTCTCAGAGTGTGCCCAGAGCTCACCTGAGGTCCGCCTCTGACGATCCGATGAAGAACCACTCCTCGCCGTCATGCTTGCCAAAGTGCGAGTTCGCGGGCTCGTTCTCGATCACGTACTTGATGCCTTGGCCGACGAGCCCAGTTCCTCCGGTGACGAGCACTCGAACAGACATATTGATCGGTGCGGAGCGCGAGCGGGGAGGTCGTTATCGATTGAGAGGAGGAGGGTATGGGTGCGAAGGAAGACAAGAGTATCGAAATGCTTAAGGGCACTCTATGGGCGCCTACAGAGCATGCTTAACTGCGTTGCCTCCCGGTGTCTCACATACCGTGGCTGAACTTACCCTCCTCCTCCGGTACGGCAGGCTGGCAAATTGCCGCCCCCACCTCACTAGTTATCATCCCTCGGGTTCTGACTTCTTGACTACAGGACAGTATCACGATCAAGAAGGCGGTCTACATGGACGTTCTGAACCAATTTCTGCATCGTTAGTTGAACTAATTGGAACTTTGGACATCAAATACACTGGTGATTCTCAAGTCACTTCAACTAGAAGTCGGAACTCAGCATCCACTCTGCACCTTACTTCACAGATGTGTGTTGTTCCACACCGATCGCACAACAAAGTCCACAGGGTCAGGGTCTGCGACCTTCGAAAGCGCAGGGTTGACGATGAATCGCACTATAGGCAACATCCGTGTCAGTCGACCCATCCTTCCTGCGGCCGTGCACAGATGCTCACCAGCGCGGTCGATGCCCGGTATGAGGAAGAAGCCGTTCGAGGGCACCCCCGTCGTGTTGTCTGCGAAGTACCCGACGGTGCCCGCGGGGTGGTCGAGCCACGCGTACGGAGCGACCCCACCTCGCGCCGACAGGGTGAACGTGAGGTTCTCCCCGGGCGTCACCACAACCGACGGATCGACAAGGTTCGCATGTGCGAGCGAGATAGGCGTGAGCTGTGCATGGGCCGCAGCACGGTCAGAGGCTAGGCAAGTCGGGCGAGCGAACAGGCCAGACTCACATACTGCTCCTGCGCCACCGTCGTATTGCCGACCTGGGCGGAGACGTTCACCAACAGAAACACGTCCTCGGCGTTCTTCCCCCCAGGGAGGATGTTCTCCAGCCCCGACGCCTGGAAGACAACCGAGTTGTTCAGCGGCGGCGCTTCGAACGCGACCGCCTCCGAGCCCAGCTCGGCCCCATCCCACCCGTACCACGTCAGCTGCGCCTGCCCCGCGACCGCCTCCCACCGATCCGAGATGACCACGACCTCGAGCGTCTCGTTTCCCGCCCACCAGAACGGGAAGACCGCGACGGGCGCGAACGCGCGCGCCATGCCGTACTGCAGCACCTTCCACCTGCCCGAGTACTCGATCGCGGACCACGACACGCCCTGCCAGATGTCGTTCAGCTGCCACACGAGCGCGCCGAGGTTGTTCTCCCCAAGCCCCGCGCCGCGGCGGTACCACGCGATCTCGGCCGCCATGTTGAGCGACTGGAACACCTGCGTGCTCCAGCACCACTGTGCGAACGTCTGGTTCGCGTCCGCGGTGTCCGGGGTGGGGAAGAAGAGCTCGACGGCGGTCGTCATCTGGCCCTGGCCTTGCGGCGCGTTCGGGTTGGGGAAGGCGAGGCTGCCCGCGGGCGGGTGGTGGTCGCGCGAGGTGACGACCGTAGAGTTGAACGCGAAGTCCGCGGGGTCGAGGAGCACTTCCTCCCAGCTGTAGAACGAGGGCATAGAATGGAAACTGCGGTAGCAGAGAGGATGTGTGAGTCTACAAAATAGATACAGTTAGGCGTGTTATCATAGTGACGCACCCGAACTCGTTAACGAAACGTGAAATGGGGTAAGTGCTGTAATCGAATGCGACGGAAGCGTCGTAGTTATAGCGTTCTGTACGATATCAGCCCTTGAAATGCCGTTAACTATCGAGTCAAGCGCACCAGAGTTGCCGTAGATGGAGCCAGCGGTTTTGTTGTTGTAGCGTATTTCGTAGGGATCAAGACTGAGTACCCCGCTGGTGGTAGAACAGTCGGTATATGCAACCTTCGAGTCGTTAGTAGATGTGCAACACGCATTGCAGATATCATTCACCGAGGACTCTTCATCCAGAACAATGTCATGCAAGAACTCGCCGAATAGCGTTTGGAACTGTATGGCAACGATCTCAGAGAACAACACATCTAACGCACGTTTGACCGGGATTGCACGCACCTCGTCCAAGTAATGCGTCCCATTAGCCAAGCTACTGTTCACCCCGATGACGATGCCCTCAATCTCGTTCCCACCCGCCCACTGCGCGTTGCTCGGGTGCCGATTGATCCGTCTGACGTTCTGCCGGACCTCGGGCTCGACGGTCTCCAGCAGAAAGTCGTTGATCGGGTACAGCGCGTCGGAGAAGATGAGCTCCGACCACGCGAAGATCCCCAGCTCGTCGCACGCCGAGTAGAAGTCGTACCCGCCCGTGAGCTCGTCCGAGGGCTGATAAATGCCTCCGCCCCAGACACGCAGCTAAAATAGCAGGAAGGAGCACGACGCCTCGCGCGTGAGCGACTGATCGGGATCGTGCACGCGAAAGTCGGACGCACCATGTTCTGCCCGCTCCGCACGGCGCTCTCCAGCACCCACCGGACCTGTGCGGACGTCGTGCGCGCGTAGAACGGGTCGAAGGGGATGATGTTCGTCCCGAGCGTGTAGAACGCCTGCCCGTTCACCGCGAAGTGCCACTGGTCCCCGGGCGTGATCCCGCGCGCGTCGAGCTCCTCCTGCGTGTACGGCGTCTGCACGAGCTCGATCGTGCGGAACCCGCTGCGCGTCGTGAAGCGCGCGATGCCCGCGCCCGTCCCGTTCTCGCCACCCGCATCCGCATCCGCCGCAGAGAGCGCGAGGGTGACGGTGATGTTGTAGAGGCGCGGGGTGCCGAGGTTGTGCGGGAACCAGCGTTCCGGGACCCCGTCGGGGATGGTGAAGTTCGCACTAACGAACGTAGGTGCCGTCGTGCCCGCTGGGATGCTAGAGACGGGGAGTGGACCCGAGGTCACGTTGAGTTCCGGGATGGAGACCGTCAGGGTGGGCGAGTCACCACCCGTCAAAGAGCGGACTGCCAGAGTGACGTTGACCAGCCAGTCTGCGGTCTGGTTTGCTGGGAGGATAGATGATTGTCCGACCTTGGATATCTCAAGCGAGGATTCCTCGATGAATATGCTTCCAGTAGAGGCAAGAAGTGGATGAGATGCTGGAGTGGGGTCTCTGACGGCATTCGCGCTCAGGGTGACGAGGTAGGCTGGCTTAAATATACCACTGGGTACGAAAGCAGGACCCTGCGAACCGTGTGAGAGTCTGCGTATCGCTGTCAAGGAGCGATGGACATACCCAATCCCAGCCAAAGTCGGACTGAGTCTTGCGGATGAATTGACGGACACCGGGGAACTCGAACTGGAGCGAGTCGCCAGAAGTATGATGAGCTGGAGAACCATGCCAGTATAGGATGACAGTCACTCACGTCGCCAGTGGGAGAGATCTCTGCATCTGGACGAGCAGTGACGTTCAGGCCATACAGCCAGGCAGACTCGAATGCAACCGTGACGTTCGTATTGTTGTTGAGCGGGTTTGAGACGAGATCGGTCACGTCGAAGACGTATTGTCGGAACTGGTTGTTGACCCACGCGATAGGATGGCCAGCTACAGTCTTGTCATAATGTGAGCGAACGCGGTCTGTGCATGTAAACATGACTATGTATTCACGATATTTGCAACGGTATCGAGCCCGTAGAAGACAAGCAGTGCTGCGGTGTTGTCAGACAGATGTTGCGTAAGCGGGGTGAGGTCCGCGGTGTAAGTCCAGTTATCGTTCACGATCCATCGCTGTGCGAAGTCTATCCCAGATTCATGTAGTAAGAAACATGTAGTTTGAACATGAAACGCACCATTTATACCGAGCAGGGGCTCAGTAATAATCCCGGCTGCTAGAAGGTCGAGATGCGCTTGTGAGGGAACTTTTGCAGGCACAACAATAGAGCCGTTCTCGTTCTTGAGCGACCAGTTGAGGTCAGAAAGGCTCAGTATATCAGCGGTGACGTATAGCGGCCACAACACGACCGTCGTGACCAAGAGCACTCTCAACCACATGTGTCTTGCGAATGGTGAGGATTGTCGAAGGTGATCGCTCCTCAGTCGACTGACAGAGCTGACGAGATGTCTGATCATCCTTTTTATACAATGCACGGTGATGCGTGGTCCGCGCGGAGGCCATGGAAGATGCACATACTCGCCTCGTGATCATGCATGTGGGGTCGAGGGAAGCAGGAGAGTGACGTATGACCATCCGTACGCAGTCGGGGTACGACGGGAGGCCGGCAAGTGCTTCGTAGTACGGAATAACTAGGCGCGCGTACCAGACTCTGTGAGTGTTCGTCGATTCCTTGCGTAGCGTTGGCTTCCGCTAGCACATTCACATGCGTGATTTGATTCTAGCCTTGACCCGGCGTGAGCTGCGACCATAGAGGTCCATGGAGGGCGACGTCTAGTATAGATGTGCGCAGTTCATTTCATGGGAGTGTCCATGAGGCTGGCTTTACCATCATCTGCTGACAGCATTACGTGAGTCTACATGTAGTCGGAGACCTCACCTGGTATACATGTTGTCAACGGAGATCCTTCAATGAGTTTCTCAGATGGTGCGAAGCCATGGTCATGAGCGTAGAAGACGAAGGAAGGTTGGCGCCCTCGGCTTCTCGGCCGGTGGGCTCTGCCGGCGCCGCCCCGAGTACCCGTTTGGTACTTACACGGCCCGACCGGAGTCGACCGATGCCCTCCTCGTAACCACCATCGTGATGCAGCCCAAGCGAACTCCCGCTCTCGGAAAGAGTCCCCAACGAAGTTCATCGTATCATCAAGCATGCGAACAAATACGCGGCCAACAACCGTGACCACGCAACCAGTCCTCGGCTTCCTCGGTCGCGGAATTGTTCGCCCGCCACCAGTGCAACGGGCAGTCTACCTACGCTCTTCTGCGCGCATAACCAACATCGAAAATAGCTTTCCTTTCTCTACAGCGTCGCTGCAAGGCTCCTCGGCTCTATGCTGACCCAAGGAACACTTATAATCCTGTTCGACCCATGGCGAATTCAAAATCTTCAGCTCCCTCGTCACTCTTTTAACCCGTCCGTTCTCTCAAAACCACGCTCCTTGCTGTATACCCGCCACTACCGCTATGCGGTCCTCTCTTCTCCTGCACTCCATTGCGCTTTCCGCCACCTTTGCGCTCGCCAACGCCGCCGCCTTCAAAGCCTCCTGCCGGGCCAGCAATCCCAAATATGTAGTCGCGCACCACATCGTCGGCCTCACCGCCGCATACACCGTCGACGACTGGAAGGACGATATCTCCCTTGCCCAGGAGAACGGCATCGACGGCTTTGCGCTTAACATCGGCAACGATCCCTACACCTCACAGCAGGTCGAAAACGCGTACCAGGCTGCCGAAGGGCTCTGCTCAGACTTCAAGCTCTTCCTCTCCTTCGACATGAGCCCGGGCTGCTTCCCCTGCCAAACGGCGGACGATGCGAGCCGGCTCCGCAACCTGACCCTCTACTACGCGACGCGCCCGAACCAGCTCCAGGTGGACGGCAAGGCGTTCGTATCCTCCTTTTCTGGAGAGACCTGCGACTTTGGACACGGCGGAGACGTGCCCGGGGGGTGGAGGGCAGAGTTCACCCAACACGAGGACGCGGCGGGCAGGATGCACTTCGTGCCTTCCTTTTTCATCGATCCCGCGACTTACACCCAGTACGCGGGCGTGATGGACGGCACCTTCAACTGGAACTCCGGCTGGCCCATCACGCTCACCACGTCCGCCGCGCCGAGCCTCCTCCCCGGCGTCGACCTGAACAACATCAACGCCACGGCCGAGCAGATGCTCCAGAAGTACATCGGCTCCTTCGACGGCGACGCGGGCTACATCGCGAAGCTCGCGGACGTGCCGGGCAGCGCGCACACGTACATGGCCGCGGCCTCCCCCTGGTTCTTCACGCACTTCGGCGCGGACACGTACAGCAAGAACTGGGTGTACGACGCGGACGAGCACCTGCTCGCCGCGCGCTGGGAGGCGCTCATCGCGCACCGCGCCGCCGTCGACCTCGTCCAGCTCCTCACCTGGAACGACTTCGGCGAGTCCAGCTACCTCGGCCCGCAGCGCCCCACGCAGCCCCTGCCCCCCGGCGCGGAGCGCTGGGTCGACGGCTTCAACCACACGGACTGGCTCGCGCTCACGAAGTACTACGCCGCGCACTTCAAGACCGGGGTCGCGCCCGCGGTCGAGAAGGACGTGCTGGTGATGTGGGCGCGCCCGCACCCGAAGAACGCGCGCGTCGCGGGCGGCGCGGACCCCGTCGGGCCCCCGCGCGACTTCGAGCTCCTGCAGGACAAGATCTGGGCGTTCGTGCTCGCGACGGCGGACGCGCAGCTCACGCTCGCGAGCGCGGACGCGGGGGGCGCGGCGCAGACGTTCGACGTGCGCGCGGGCGTGAACAAGCTCGCGCTGCCGCTGGACCCGTCTACGCGTGGGTATATGCGCGGCGTGCTGGTGCGCGACGGGCAGACGGTGATCGAGCTGCAGCCGGAGGGCTTTGTGTTTGACCCGAGCCCGAGTGTGTACAACTACAACGCGTTCGTCGCGAGCGCTACTGCTGCTTGACAGTGTACTAGTACCTAGTAGTATAAGTACCTGCATGAGCGCGTGCACTTATGTGAATCGCTGGTTAGTTGCATAGATCTCGAACAAACCTCAAAGCTTCATGATCAACCAGCTAGTGTCCGTCCGGAGCTAGATATCCGGCGAGAGGGCGCCTGAACTGCAACCACGTCTGTCGCACTGATCCTAACTCGCTCCCCGTCTCCAACCTGCGCGGTAATCCAGGACAATCCCCGCCGAGGTGGAAACACAATATTGCCCTCTCCGCCACCGAGTACTGAGTGTGCAAGCACCCTCGAAAGAGCAAACCGACTACTGACGATTCTCTACCTACACTAAATGAGAAGCTCCACCGCGGCTGAAACTTGCATCTGCACAGCGGAGCACACGCCCAGAATATTCAATTGGGAACGATACAGCTTTCGGACTCACCCACTGGGTTGTGCTCGCCACGGGGAACGGGCATCTCACGCTGGGGAGCACAGAACGCAGCCGGACTCGGGCCCGGCGCAGACGTGCGACGTGTTTGCGGGCGTGAACGAGTTGCCGCGCTGCCGCTAGAGCATGGGTACTATATGCGCGGCATTTTGGTGTACGACGGGCAGACGGTTGTCGGGCTGCAGAGAAGGCTCTGGTTCGCTGCTTCTAGTGGACGAGAACCGCGATGAATATTCGAGGACGCTCCACAACAAGCGTACCGATTCAGCAGCAGCAATGCCCAACGCGTTGATGATCTCACACCAAGACGCGATCTTCCAAGCTTTTTGTATTGCGCTGTGCAACTGCTCGTCCGGCCACCGAAGGCCGCAAGCTATCTTGATGTGTGCACGTTTCAAGAACCTCAACTCGAGTACTTCAGTCCATTCATGCGTGTCTCAACGCGCGTTCTCTGAGCGGAAATCACAGTGAGCACGCAAGACCCCCAGACAGGAAACAATGCACGCACATCCACGGAAGCACGAACTCTGTCGTGGGGGAGAACGGCAGCACGCGCGTGGCCGTCACGCCCGACTCGAACATCCAGTCCACATACGTCGGCGCCGCGCAGCGGATCCACAGCGCGACCCACACATAGCCCGCGATCCTCGTCGCGCGCGTCGCGCCCCCGGTCCCGAAGAGCGACTTGCCGAGCGCGAGCACGGCGTCTTCGAGCGTGATCGCGAGCGCGTTCACGACGAAGAACGGGAAGGAGCGGCCGAAGTGGCGCGTGCCGAGCATGAGGTCCCCGAACGAGTGGAGGACGGCGGAGACGAGGAAGGCGACGTGCAGCTGGGTCTGCGAGGAGAGCCAGGTGCCGCGCGGGATGCGGAGTGCGCGGACGGCGAGCTTGCCCCAGTGCGAGAAGTGCTGTGCGGGGAGCGGCGCGGTCAGCAGGCGGGACGGGCACGGACAGGGAGGAAAGGCGTACACGGCGGAGGTTCTGGTGCCAGGTGCGTCTGCGAGCGGCGCAAGAGCGAGAGCGGAGTGAGCTGTATAACATTGGACCAGGACGGTGGTGGATGAGCACTCACCCCCAGAGGCGGCGCAGGGTATACGCGTCCGACCAGTTTCCGAACATATCCGGCCAATCTTGCGGCTCCCCAAGGCCCAGCCCAACCGCAAGTATGGAGGCGAGGACATAGTACATCTTGAGGATGGCATAGGTCATGAGGAGCCATACGAATAAGCACCACGAGCGGAAGAGGTATCCGGTCACCCCTGTCGTGAGCCGTGGGTCCGACGGCCCTGGAACGTATAGGTGGAAGTAGGGGTAGATAAACGACTCCGCGAGGTCGGTGAGGAGGGCGCTGGAGAGCAATTGCCCGAGTCGGTGGAGGAGGAACTGAAGCCGCGGGCCCGTGAATGGCGGCGGGACGTTCGGTGTCTGCAGTGGTAGGTATCAGCACACGGATATCAGCACACAGAAAGTGGGCAGGGGCAACGAGGTGTCGGGTCGTGCATCGCATACCTGCACGTTCCATCCGATGAGCCGGTAGTTCCGCACGATGCACAGCGAGTTGTAGAACCTCGAGAACAGCGACCGCGTTGCCAGAGGGCGGGGATCTGGGTCCCGTGCATAGTGGAAGTCCTTCAGTGGGTCAAGGATGCACAAGAAGAGGATCACATTGAAGAATGTGTTCCCCAGCACCGCGCTGGCGATCGCATAATCGCTCACGAGGTGACCGGTCGTGCTGGTAGTGAGGGTGTGTAGGATGCTCCCGGTAAGTATGATCGACGCCGCGACCTTCACACTCCAGGGCAGATGTAGAGCCATCAGCACAGGGAGGGCCACCTCTGGAAGGAGCAGCTGTGTGAGCCCGTTGAGCGGGGCTCGTACTTCGACATTTTCCACCGCCATGTAGAGGTGAAAATTGCCAAGATCGGTGGATTCGACCGTTCGTTTTTCTTTCTTTACTGAATGGTGACTTTTAACTGAATGCAAAGCAAATGTACACTAGCTCAGCTGCAATCACACCGCTCAGGGGCTTACTAAGTACTCACTGGCACCTTTACCACACAATGGTATGATGAAGTCGAGTCCGGGCTTCGATTCCTCTGGCTCTGCTCGAGCTCGATATAAAGGACGTCGGCGAACCGGCTGCAAGATGAGTCAACGTGGTGAGGAAACAGCCCGACAAATCGTGCCACCATCCGCATGCGCTTTATCACTCGACGGCTGCCCGCCGTATGGAGAACATCGTACGACTCGGACGCCGGGACGTTCCTCCTAGAGACTCAATAGCGGCGTAGTCATGGCGACTTAAAGATGTTATGTGCTCTCCAATGATACCAGGACGAGAGCATATCTGAAGACGAATTGCAGTGGTCGACCTGAAGGTACATAGCACAACAGAGATGACGGATGTGGTTGGCGCGAGAGTTGTTCAGGCACCCGAATCCCGGGATACCTAGCGTTCCGGAGAGAAACTATGTAGTAGCTGCTAGCCCGAGTTGGTCATCATGCAATCATTCACGAAGCTTTAGAGCTTTGACCTTTTCACACAACTACACCCGAGCATGCAGTTCTAGTATTAGCAGCAAGTACTAGTCGCGCTCGCGAGGCACGCGTTGTAGTTGTACACGCAGGGTCTCGGGTGAGCGAGCAGAACGACAAACGGTCTGAACCCACTCTCTCGCTGTCATCTTTGATGCACAACCATGTATGTTCGCAAATCCTTCAGATTTTGTTCACTTCCACCGAAACCCCCAACATAAGACGACAGCGACATCTACAGCAGCGACAGTGACGGCGGCATTGGTCTAGTATGCAAATCTCAAACGAGCTTGTTGTTCATGTTCCGCGTCTCCTTGAGCACCGAGAGCTTCTCCATGAGCACGTCCAGCGGCACCGTCTCTGCGCGCGTCTTGGTGCCGACGTCGTCGCGGTTGCGCACGTTGACCGAGCGGCTGTCCAGCTCTTCCTGGCCGACGACTGCACACACGAAAGCGGAAACACGGCGGTGAGCACTCGTCAGCAGCACGCCAAGACGCAGCATTGCGCACCGAGGATGAAGTTGTACTGCGCGATTTCGCCGTTGCGGATCTTCTTCGGGAGCGTGTTCTCGCCGTTGTCCACGTCGACGTAGAGCCCGAGCTTCGAGAGCTTCTCGGCGATCTCGGAGGCGTATTCCCGCTGATTCGTAGGAGATCACCAGCTTAGTGCTACGTCACCACGCGGTTATAATGAGCGACTCACGTAGGGGACTGCGACAGGGACGACAAGGACTTGACGAGGTGACAACCAGAACGGCCTGACGAATTGTGTCAGCGAAGACCTCAGGTTAACAGATCACGGCAGGTACGCACCACTTTCCAGCGGTGTGTTCGGTGATGATGCCGATGAATCGCTCGAAGGAGCCCAAGATGGCACGGTGGATGATGACCGGGCGCGGAGGGGGCTTGCCCGCCTCGACGGCAGCAGCTTCGTCAGCTGGGCGGTACTTGAGGTTGAACCGCTCGGGAAGCTGGAAGTCGAGCTGGATCGTCGCGCACTGGAAGGAGCGGCGCAGCGCGTCGCGGATCTTGATGTCGATCTTGGGGCCGTAGAACGCACCGTCGCCGGGGTTCAACTCCCATTTGCCAGGGTAGAACTTGTCGAGAGCGCTCTTCAGTTGCTGCATGATTCATGTCTGTGAGTGGTTACGCGGATGATCGTATAGCGAGTGAGTCTCACATCTTCGGCTTGATTCCAGGTCTCGATGTCACCGAGGAAGTTGTCTGGGCGAGTGGAGAGCTCGAGTTCGAAGTCGAAACCAAAGAGGCCGTAGATATGCTGCATGAAGTCGAACAGCGCCGCGATCTCATCCTCAATCTAGACATAGACAACGCATCAACAACCTCAGATCGTGGGCATTGGTATGTTCACGGTCATCGACGACTCACCTGGGTGGGCATGCAGAAAATGTGCGTATCGTCTTGAGCAAACCTCCGCACACGAGTCAGGCCAGTAAGGGCACCAGACGCCTCATTCCGATGGAGGATACCGAACTCGGCCATGCGGATGGGCAGCTCCTTGTAACTGCGGTCGCGGGCGTCGAACACCAAACAGTGACCCGGGCAGTTCATAGGTTTCAATGCCCACTTCTCCTTCTCGACGTCCAGAGTGAACATGTCGTCCTTGTAGTTCGCCCAGTGCCCAGACGTCTCCCAAAGCTTACTGTTGTACATGTTTGGCGAGATAACTGCAATGTTGTCAACGGCTACACTTGGTGAACGAGCGTAGATTCTCACCTTCCTGGTACCCACGCTTGAAGTACTCGGACTGTAGAATACGTAGTGAGCCTTTGAATGCAAACTACCGCGACCCAAACGTACTCGCATGAGCTCAACAAGCGCGTTGTAGATACGAGTGCCATGAGGAAGGAAGAAGCAGCTTCCAGGGCTGAGGTCGTTGAAGAAGAACAGTTCTTGCTCCTAAAGCGCAGCTATGAGGATATGAGCGAGACAGGTGGAACTGAGCAGCGAACCTTGCCGATCTTCCTATGGTCACGCTTCGCTGCTTCTTCAAGGAACGCTTTGTACTCAGTGAGCTGTTTCTTGTCGGGGAACGAGACACCGTAGACTCGTTGAAGCGAGTCGTTAGCTGAATCGCCGAGGAAGTACGATGCCGAGTTCTATCCACGTTGCGCTAATCGTTACTACCTGCATCGCTTCTTGATAATGCCAGTGACATACCTTCGTGATCATGAACGCCTTGATCCTGCCGGTATGGGGGATATGCGGACCAACACAAAGATCTACCATGGGTCCGCAACGGTACACAGTCGTGGAGGTACCGTCGGGAATTTTCGTTTCGATGATGTATTTCTTGTACTTGTTGTACTGCGATGGCCGTAAGTATCCGGTTCATATCAATCGCACCAACATAGGGACGTACCCCGAACATCTCCAGTAGTGTCTCTTTGGGTACCTCGAGTCGCTCGAACTTCTGCTTCTCCTTGATAGCCAAGTCCGCCACCTTCTCAAGGACGGGGTAGTCGGAGTTGACCACTGGCCTAGATAATTGACGTTCACAACCTGGCTCTTCATCTCATGACAAGACCACATACCTATCCTCTATAGCCATCTCGTAGAAGAACCCGTCTTCTGTCGGAGGGCCGATACAGAGGTGGCAGCCATAATGCCGTTCCGCAGCCTCACCAAGGACGTGGGCAGACGAATGCCAGAAGACGCGCTTGCCTGCGCAGCGATGAGTAGCAGTACGAGAGATCTCTATATGTGACGAGACTTACCTTCTGGGTGCTCGAAGTCCAGAAGCTCCAACGAGCAAGAACCCTCCAGGGGACGCTCGAGATCCCAAAGCTTGCCATCGACCTACCCACCAGGTTCAGAAACATTGCGCGTCCCGTGTATGCTGGCCAACTCTGTATGACTCACCTTGGCGATGACGACCCGGTCGGCAAGGCCCTTCGAGATCTCCTTTGCGATGTCCATGGGGCTCGTCTCCCAGCTCGTCCCCTTCCGTTGCGAGCCATCCGGCAAGGTGACCGCAATCTCCTGACGCGGCTGGTCTGCGCAGTCCCTGTGAGGCACACGACAGCCGCTCAACATGGGGCAGACGTACTTTTCACGAACTCATCGTGCTCCGCCTTCAGCTTCTCAAAGATTTTGATACGGTGATCGAAGTACTCCGGCTTGGGGGTGAGCTGGCGGGCAGGCGCGATGAGCACCTGCGCTGGGGGGAGACGCGGCGGCGTACCTCGAGGGGGTGCGACGACGTGGCATCCGGCTTTGCCTTCTTGTCCTTCTTCTTCTGCGCGGGCTGGTCCTTGTGCGGGCTCTCGAGGGCGGGGATTTGCGCGGGCTGCGACGTGGAGGCGACCGGGGTCGTCATGCTGGTTGAGTGCAGGCGGTGGCTAGACGAGGCGGGGCGTAGAAGAGAGACAGCGAGTCGCGGAGGATGTATATACAGAGGGCGCGGGACAAGCTGCTGAAATCGATGCAGCCTGAGCATGCGGGCCACTGGTCGTCGCGAGTCACTTGCTTCATCTTGATTAACGGTCCGGCCGTCACAACTATAACTTTATCTTATCTTGCTTACCCGACTTACCCGAGATAATCAAAGTAAGATAAATCGATTAGTATCGCTATTTACCTCAATTTGTTAATCGGTTCGCCATGCACAAACTATACTTGAGGACTGGTATGTGGAATGATGCAGAGGGAACCTCCAAGAAATACGAATAATAATCGACACTGCACAAGAAATACATCCAGAAGCCATAGGACAACGACAACTACATAGCACGAGACGACCGTCCGCCTCCAAACCGATGCACGGTCGACGTTGCGAGGTTCGAGAGATCGGGCGAGGACTCCGGCTCACCCTTGCACAACGGGGCGTCCAGAGGGTGGCGCGGCCACGAGACCGTGAGCATCCCATTCTCCATCGTCGTCCGAAGATCAGAGGTCTACACCAGAACACAGCGTCCGAACGTGAAGCCGTCAGCACATCGCTCCTATAACCTCAAGACATCATGCAATCACCGTGCACCCGGAAGGAAGGTCGACGACGCGGCGGAACAAGCCGTACTTGAGCTCACTGATCTGCGGCACGCCGGATTGGATGGAGGACGAGAC
This sequence comes from Daedaleopsis sinensis, assembly GCA_033807695.1. Lineage (NCBI taxonomy): Eukaryota > Fungi > Basidiomycota > Agaricomycetes > Polyporales > Polyporaceae > Daedaleopsis > Daedaleopsis sinensis. The sequence continues at coordinate 1,245,596 of CM066302.1, forward strand.
CGGCGTGACAGCAAGTGCCGTCGACGTGTGCACCACGGCTGCTTCGCATGCGGAATGCTGACGGCGGTCGCCGCTGACGACGAGGCGGCCGTCGACGACGTCGACCGTGATGCTCTCCGGACGCAGCCCCGGGACCTCGAACACGGCCGAAATGCGCGGGCTCTCGCCGTCATCCACCAACTCCATCCTAAGCACGGACAGCCCGATCGGGGGAAAGCATTGATGAGTGTGCTTGTCGGGACTGAGACGGGAAATGACAAAGACTCACCTCGGTTTATACATCCTCAACTGCTGGGCGCGGCGGAGCCTGACGGCGGCCGCTAAAGCCGCGAGTTGGATGATGTCGTTTGTAGACAGGGGCCGTCCTAATCGCCTCTCCAAAGCCTGTATGGCCTGCTTGCGCGGACTATGGTAGGGCATCTTAGTGATTTTCAGAGGGAGGTGGTTCAATGTGCGGTTATCGGGGCTTCTGTTCGTCTTGTCGGGGTGGGAAGTGACTGGCTAGACGCGTAGGGCTCCGTTATATAGGGCGCGCAGCTGCTTGACTCATTGGAATGGAGGGGAGGGGAACTTAATTTCCGCCGGTCGAGAGTGACTCACCGTTACGCCCACTGGCGGAGTCGGCGGCACTGCATATCTCGTTTAGCGCCCTTCAGGGAGAAGGGCAGAAAAAAGGAGTCACAACTCACCGCCAGTTCACCAGACAGTGGAGGATATGGCAGCAACAATGACCTAGCAGAGTAGTAGATTGAGCTTGAGTCTGAGTTATCGATATGTAGTGCGATGCGGCGTGCCGCACGGGCAGCGGAGCAGAGAGTTATTGGCGCTAGTAAGGTGAATCCCAAAAACTAAGAGTGAAAGGTGCATTTACGCTGTATGGCAATGAGAGCATGGCAAATGCGCCGTACCGCGGAATAGATCGAAATGGACCCTGAGGTATCCTGGTATTACCTACGGGCCTCGTGTGACGGTCATCGAGAACACGGAGGAAGCTGGACCCTGCGAGCCGAGTCGACGGCATGGGTTATTGAATATCTCTCCTCATCTGCTTGCATGCTCTCAGACGTACGAGCAACGGTTCCGAGAGAAGAGAAGAGAAGCTTATCCGAGCACCGCGTATCACCGTGTCCCTGTTGGAGCCAACGGTGATAGCACACCAGCACCGGATGCGGATGTCGGTTCTCAGGCTTGAAGCTGAAGTCTGAAGGTCGGCCTCGGGCGCAGGTCCCTGGACTCGCCACAGTTCGTCCAGTCAACGGGCAGTCCGCGGGTGATTCCGGGAGTGGCATCAACTACGACTTCGTCTTTGCACATGGCAATCCTTGGGGTTTGAGTACGTAGACGGGCCATGCATTGGAAGCAGAACGACGATGGATTGGGTACCGGCTCTACATGACGAAGGTGCTTCCATAGATAAAGTTCTATGCTGCTCAGTGCGCGCCGTGACCGGCAACGTGCGCCGCCTTGCTGTTTTGCCAGGTGTCGTAGCGCTTTGCCCACGAGTAAACACTGTAGCCTGTCACAGAGCAGAGTCAGCACGTGGTACGACTGCAGAAGCACATCGGGAGAGGGAGCAAGAGCCGCGTGATGAAATGTTGTCCAGATAGAGTGTGTGCGGACATACCGAACGCGAAGGGGACGACCCAGTAGACGAGCTGGGAGGAGAGGCGGCGGTAGCCGTTGAAGATGTAGCCGCGGATGAGCTGGTGTGCAGCCCGCTGCTGCCAGGGCGAAATGCCTGAGGCGGTTGGGATTTTGAGTGAGAGAACGCGTGATTTAAGGTGGGCAGTATTGGCGAACGATGAGTTCAACGACGAGGAAGGAGTAGCATGAGACTTCTGACGGAGGACAATGCGAGAGGAGATGCGACGCACTGTACTGGACGATACCCTTCTGCTTCTGGCCACCCCTGTCACCCCACCAAAGGTTCTGAACAGTTTGTGAGCACTCTCACATTACATGTCGCGCATCCATTGGAATATATCTTCCCCGTCGAAACACGCTGTGGAGGCGATGAACAGACGACTCACGTAGACCTTGGCTGTGGAAGAGAGTAAGTCAAAGTCAAACTGCTGTTTGCTCGAAATACTCACGGCCAGGCATTTCACTACGGCGGATCTCCGTGGGCCTCATCGTCGCTAGCTCTGAGTGTGGAAAGGGGAAATAGTGGTGGAGGAAAGGATAAACGTCGTCGACGAGGTTCGGGTGAGCTCGCGGTGCGCTCCGGCGCCCCAGCTCATCCCGCCACCGTGTCGTAAACACGACCAAACACAACACTTAGCGGCGACCACGACGTCAGGTCTGTCCTCCTCGTCGCTGTATCCGTCGAGTCGCGGCAGCACTGACAACTTAGATCTATACACCAACGACAGACTGACGACATGATCTCGCACAACACGCTGTACACCCTCGCCAACTCGCTTGGTGCTTTGGCTATGCTGACAATAGTGCTGTACCACTTTGTCGCTGTCAACTCGCGCACCCTCGCGAGGGGCTCCTCAGCAGTCTCTCAGTAAACTGAGTCATCCTACGTCTTGTGCAGTCAGGGGCTGTCTGGTATGTGCTCGAAAGCAGTCAACTATGGCATAGTAGCGCTCATTGTCACCCATGCAGCACAGATGCAGCACAATACGCCTGCCAGTACTTGTACGCATGCCGTCGGGTTGACTCGAAATGCGTCACCGGGATGCCAATGTGCATGTACGCCTGTTGCTGCGACGATTGCTGTGGCCACTGTCAATTGTAATCCGCACTCCTTCGGACACGTATGCTCCTATCCTTATACACTTCATCTCCCTCGCGGCCAACTTCCCTGTGATTCCGCACTCAATGGACTTGATCGAGGTACGTGACTTGACTCCTTGTGAGGATTGACTGCGCTGTGGCTGCGGGGGTGCGTTGAGTAGTGCCGTGCTCTACAGGGGTGCACAAGCGCAGTCCTCGTCCTCGGCGTAGTTGTGCCGAAAGCTGCCGGGCTCTCGACGTGGAGAGTTGCGCAAGACGGATTGGTGACGTGTTGAATTCCGATATCGATGTGCATTCTACACTCACAGTCCAGACAGTCCGCGGAATAACGGGAGCTAACAGCGCATGAATCACGGATATCATCCGCTCGCGGTCGTCCGACTAGTGACTTGAACTTCTCATGTGAATTCATCTTGAACATGTACAACGATTGCTGAGGCTGCGTCATCCAAGCTTCGTGTATAGCAATGAACTGCCGCGGTGTGTCCAATACCGCGAAACTAGTACGTGTGACAGGTGGAGCATATGCCGCAGCACCTTCGCTCAGGTGCGGTGCACACGATTTACGGGGTCGACCCGGGGTACTGACACTGACAGCTCTGTGCTTCGTCAGCCGTGTAAGTATACCTACGACTTCCGGGGTGTTCTCGGAACCTGTCCATCCAGCGCTTATGCACAGCATTCGACGGAGGAGTCAGGCGCCGACCGGAAACACTGCTTCGGGCAAGTTTCGAGACGGTTCTTATTCACCTCCGTTTGTCTGCGGCTTGCTTGCTCATCGACTTTCGCAAAGTCAGCCCGACAGCTTAGCCCGGACATGTTCCGGACATGCGATTTGCTCAGCTGGCCGTGAGCCAATTCGCCCCCTCGACCATGCCGAGGGATCGAGTCATAGCCGCATTCAGTGTTGAATAGTCCTCATGTGGAGCACCGGACCAAAGATGGCAAGCAAACTCTGTGGGGTACAGCAGATCTATGTCCCCGATCGAAAAATGTTTGGGTCACCGGAGGTATATAAGGGCCCCTGCCCCAAGGCCGAAACACCACCTACCCCCCACTTCCCAGCGAGCCGCCCTTCCTTCCATGTCTCCCCGATACACCACTCTCAAGCCATATCCCGAAGCAACTTTGGCGTACAATAACATGCGCAAGGTGCTCGAGAACGAGGATCCTCGTTTCCGCAACATCGACCGTCTGTTAGCCAGGGCCTTCATCAAGCTGCAGAAACAGAGGAGACAGCAGCAGTCTGGAATCTTCACGCCCAGGTACGTGCACACTAGCTCCCCCGATCGAGGCCTGTCTGGACGCTGACCAGTCTGTCCCATTTCAGGATGGACCTCTGTGATGATCCGGAGGATCCGTTCATTACTGCCATGCTCGAGGTTCCAGGCATGAAACCAGACCATCTATCCGTCCGGATAGAGAACGGTCAACTCATCATCGAAGGGGAGCGAACTGGTCCTCGTCTGCATACCAGAACGCTTGAGACGAGGACAGCCACAACACCTTCGGGACCGAGTGCGGTCGCGGACGCTCAGCCTGCCATCACCGCGCTTTACCCTATCCGCGAGCTCAAATATGGCAAGTTCCGTCGCAACATCACCCTCCCACCTGGGGTTAATGTGAGTCTTCCGGACGAGTCACATCAATTTGATTTGACAACATCTGACTGCCTGCTGTCTATTTGCAGGCCACACATGTCCGCAGCATGCTCGTTGAGGGCATGTTGACAATACAATGGCCCCGTGACCCGTCTATGATAGTCAGACAAGTCACGGACAACCTTCATGATGCGAGCTCTGCAACCACAGCCTGAGCTTCATCGATCTTCATCCCGGATACCCACTATTGCATCCGCCGTCGTCTACGGTCTCCCTCACTCGTTTTGCGCCACAGTAGCACTTCGTCTACTTATGTTCTACTAAACATCCCACCATCTCGCCATTCTCCTCACAGCATCGTCGTTATCCTCACCGCTCTATTTCTGTGTCTGTGCTCTTCCTACTCCTCCGTTTCGGGTACTGTGGACTTTCTATGTCGGTACATGTTCGTTCATCGCATGCAATAACGTTCGGTCCCGCGCACATTATAACGTTATTCATTCCTTTCCTTCGATCTGTAGCATACTGGACATATCCCCCTAGACATGATTACTAAAATACCAAGCTCTAATGTGTATCTGTCTCCCCCTTTGTTCGCAGTCTTGCTAAGTCCGAATTCTTGAGGTTGTTACAAAGGTCGCGTGCCTCCTACAATGTCGTTTAAGGGCAAAGAGGGGATCGGCAGTTTCCGTACAGACACCCTGATTAGGCACGATGACGCGTAGACGCCCTTTGCCATTACCTCTACCACTACACCGTTTGCCCCCTGCTTGTCCGTCGCGTCCCTTCTATCTTATGGCTGTCTGAGAGACGATTACTTGAGCCTACTGACGCGCTTACCATCAACGACAAGTACCGACCACTATGGGCAACGCGCAATCTTTGACGCGCACCAGCGGCGCGTTGGACTCGTTTGTGGCTGAACTAGGAGGAGATGTCGTATACGAGAGGAGGTACGTGGTATTCTATGGCATACACCCGGCGTCACCGACATACCGGCTTAGCTTGGGCTCGTCACGATTCCTGAAGACGGTGAAGTGTCGACACAAGAACGGATACCTGGTTGTGAAGATATTCATCAAGCCCGACCCCGGCCTGAGCTTGAGGAAGTACCACCGGAGATTGAAAAGTCAGTATGCCGTGTGTTGTGATTCACGTCCCAACTGATGCGTCGTAGCTGAGCGCGAGGCTCTTGCGGACCTGCCAAATGTCTATGGGTACCAGTCATTCGTCGAGACGGACAAGGCGGGATTTGTTATTAGACAATGGGTCGCGAGTAACCTCTACGACAGAATCAGGTACGTCGAACACTCTACTCGAAACGACGTCGTACTCACTCGACCCCAAGTACTCGCCCGTTCTTGAGCTTGGTGGAGAAGAAGTGGATAGCGTTCCAAATCCTGAACGCGCTGCGTGACGCTCGGAATCGCAAGGTGTCGCATGGGGACATCAAGTCAGAGAACATCCTGGTCACGTCTTGGAACTGGGTCTATGTATCGGACTTTGCGTCGTACAAGCCGACCTTCCTGCCTCTAGACGACCCGTCTGACTTTGCGTTCTTCTTCGACACATCTGGGCGGCGCTCGTGTTACATCGCTCCAGAACGCTTCTACACTGCGAGCGAGAATCCGGACATCAGTGCGAAGAAGTCGAAACTCGCGGTGGAGGATAGCGAAGGCAGACGGGACGGGAAGGTGACGGAGGCTATGGACTGCTTCAGCGTGGGGTGTGTGATCGCGGAGTTGTTCTTGGAGGGCAAGCCGTTGTTCACGTTGAGCGAGCTCTTCAAGTATCGCGAAGGTGAGCTCAAGGTGGATACCCAGCTGAGTCCCGTGGAAGATGAGGGCGTGAGGGTATGTCATATCTTTCGGATTTTGACTGCGTTCGTTGACCCCCGTCCAGCAACTTATCAAACAAATGATTGCAATGGATCCCTCAACGCGCCCGACATTCGACACGCTCTTGCACACCTCAAGAGGAACGGTTTTCCCCGAATCCTTTTACTCCTTCTTGCACAACTATGTCTCATCCGTGAACGAAGTGAACACCCCGTCCCTCTTCTCCGCCACCGGCACCCCCTCTACCGGCCCTGTCAGTGCTAACGTATCCGCCCACAAAGGTGCTAACGCCCCTCTATCGTCGAGTGTCGCACTTAATGGTGATCTGCCTAATGATCCTCTCCCGAGCGACTCCGACCATCGGATGGAGCGCATATGGGCTGACTACGAGAGCGTCGAGCCGTATCTTGTCAATGATGCTGTTGAGGAGACAGTTATGGATGTTAAGGTCGACTACACTCCCCAGTTCATATCATCGCGTCCGTTCCATGTATGCACTCAAGCTCTGCCCCTCTTGAATAGACGATCACTGACATGTCGACAGGACGTTCTCCCTGTCGAACTCAACATCCCAAATCGCGAGAGCAAACTACATAGTGCCTGGTCAGCGCGTAAGAGAGCCGCTGCTGAAGGTCAGTTGTATAGCACCCCCACTCACATTGCAACTACTCTCTTATCGTATCTGCATACCACAGATGGACCCGCTTTGATCATCCTATCCCTTGTTTGCGCGAATATCCGGAACTGCTACCTGCCCAGCTCGAAGGTCCACGCATTGGACGTGTTCCTTGCGCTGTCATCTCACCTCACCGACGAGGCGAAGCTTGACCGGATGGTGCCCTATATTGTTGATCTGCTCCACGACGACGCGGCTATCGTGCGCGCTGCAGCGCTGCGCACCCTTATCCAGGTCCTCATGCTCGTGACCGTGATCACCCCCTCGAACGCAGCCATTTTCCCGGAATACATCATTCCAGCTATCGCACACCTCGTGCGAGATCCGGATGTCCTTGTGCGATGCATGTATGCGCAGATCATCGTCCCCCTCGCGGATACGGCTGTGCGGTATCTGGAGATGGGACAGGCCTTGAAGGCACACGGGAGCTATAAACTATCGCCGGACACTCAAGAGTACGACGAGGCGCACTTCGAGGTGAACAAATGTTCCAATCCTGTCTAGCGCGCTTGCTTCAACGGATGGCTTACATCGGTTGGTTTCCAGGTCTCGTACGACGCGAGTATGAGCGATCTCCAGAATAGCATACAAGAGCATCTTTCCACCCTTCTAGTTGACCCCTCCAGCGTCGTGAAGCGCGCGGTCCTCCACAATATCTCTGCTCTGTGCATCTTCCTAGGTCGACAGAAGACGAATGACGTCCTGTTGAGCCACATGATCACTTACCTCAACGATCGGGACTGGTTACTGCGGTACGCGTTCTTTGACAGCATAGTCGACGTGGCAGCATGTGCTGGGGGCCGCAGCCTCGAGGAGTACATCCTCCCCCTGATGATCCAAGCACTGTCCGGTGGGTCAATCGGACCCGACTGCGCGGAAATGAGCTGACGCGTGTATGCGGACAGATGTCGAGGAGACTGTGGTCGCGAAGGTCCTCGCGTCCCTGACCAACCTGTGCGAACTAGGACTGTTCCAGAAGATGCGCATATGGGAGCTGATGAGTGCTACCCTTGGCTTCTTGTACCACCCAAATATCTGGATCCGGCAAGGTGGGTCGACGCGCGATCCGACCGACCGTATGCTGCAGTGATCGTCTGACGTCCGATACTGCAGGCGCAGCTGCTTTTATCGCGTCGGCGGCGAAACACCTCCCACCTAGTGACGTCTGGTGTATTCTCTACCCGTCGCTCAGGCATTTCCTCCGGTCGGATGTGCGGGACGTGGACGAGAAGACGCTGCTTTTGGCGATGAAGCCTCCGGTACGTGGGTTCCATGTTTCATGTGGACTCCGCCAATGACTCGACCTCTCCCGCGGTAGCTGTCGAGACAGATCTTCGAGTCGGCGGTACAGTGGGCTATGAAGGCAGACAAGACCCAATTTTGGCGGTCTCATCGAGCGATGAAGTCCGAGTCCCCGCGTGAGAGCATGGCGACCGTTCGATCAGGGAGTGCCGCATCTCGCGCACGATCGGAGGAGTCAGTTCGTCATCGTTCCATGTTATCGTGTCCACCTGTCTGATACACCGCAGGGACGAGGCTCAGATCTCGAAGCTGCAACAGCTGGGCATGAACTCTGCCGAAGAGGCCAAGCTAGTTGCGATGAAAGACTACGTTGTGAAGCTCGCCAGAATGATCTCCAGGTACGCGAATACACATCCGGGTACCATCTACAGCGGCTGATAGTATTACGCTGTAGCTTCGCATCTCGGGTTAGCGTGGAGGTCGAGTCAGATGCACTGAAGGTAACGACTACGATCGAGCTACAGAAGCTGGGGGTCGTGCCGCAGACGGTGTTCCTGCGGACGCCTGAGTCAGACGGACGGTCGCCACGGATAGGCTCTCATCGCCTGAACGCAGAGTTCACCGCAAGATCTCCGGGCACCCCTCGCACACACCGCACTTTGAGCATCGATCATGGTCCTATCTCTGGGGCTCCGTTCGAAGACCTGAGGAGACGGCTAGCGCTCATCAATGGCTCTGTCAACAGCCTTGCGGTTCCTGGTTCCCGAGAGCCACGTAGTCCTGTGCCCCGCACGCTCTCGGTGGACACTGGCATGCTGCCGCCGTCTTCTCCACCCGACCTTCCGCCGACCCTTGAGCGACCGAGCAGCCCTGCTGAGTCGACCGTGTCGACAGCGAACTCTTCCGCATTCCGTACTATGCGCTTTCCCATCGGCGGAGACGGGCAGAAGGCGGCACCCGCGATTGGATCGTCGAAGGCAAGCGCGACGGGTCTACTAGATGCGCATGCGCAGCTTCTCTCGGAGGGCTCGCAATCACCGTCAGGGCGGTCTTCACCGGTATCAGTCGCTGGCACGGTTCGAGGTCAGGAACGGTTGCGTGTTCCTTCTCTCGTCCAGATCTCTAGCTATGGTGAGGCCCACTGCCCTCGTCTTACTCCTCCAACTACTGACACTAGTATCAGACGGTCAAGAGCCTGGCATCAGCAACTTGCTTGAACATCTCTACCTGGACAACAACCGCGACTTGCAGAACGACTTCGGCCCGAGGGTGCATGAAGGTCCAGTTCGGCGCCGGAACGCTGCCCGTCATAGTTTCATGCCGAGGGACGGTAGCAACCGTCGACTGGAAGCGTCGCTCGTTGCCCACTTCAACTCGCATTCAGAGGCGATCACGGGCATCGCGCTCGCTCCGGACCACATGTTCTTCGTCTCAGCATCTGACGAGAAGACTGTGAAGGTCTGGGACACGGCGCGGCTAGAAAGGAACGTCACGAGCAAGCCACGACACACCTATAATCAGCACCATGCCCGAGTCAAGTCCATCTGCATGCTCGACGGCGTACACTGCTTCGCGAGCGCAGCGGATGACGGGAGCCTGCACATCGTGCGTGTGCACGTGAGCCAGAGTGGTACGCTCCCGAAGTACAACAAACTGCAAGTTGTTCGCGAGCATCGGGTGGAGACCAACGGGGAATACATCACCAGCATGGTGCACTATGCCACAGGTGAGTCGCCATTCGTATAACTGTAGCACAATCTCATAGTCAGTATCCAGATACCGCCTCCAACCTCATCTACGCGACTACGCATTCTGTGATGACGATGCTCGACTTGTGCACGATGCGTACGCTGCAGCGGATGGAGAACCCCCGACACTATGGGCCAATCACATGTGTTTGCTTGGACCGAAAACGGACATGGGTCATTTGCGGAACCTCCACGGGTGTCCTCTCCTTGTGGGACATTAGATTCGGCATCCTCGTCAAGAGCTGGAAAGTCGGGGTGCACTTGAAGGGCCGATTCGGCCGGGTCAACCAGTGCGTGGTCCATCCGACGAAGGGCAAGGGCAAGTGGGTTGTCGTCGCGGTGGAGAGCCCGAAGCACGTTGTGGACAGCTCGTCACATACACTCCTAGAGGTGTGGGACGTCGAGAACACGACGCTGGTCGAGGCATTCACTACGAGGGCGGTCGTGAACGCGTCGGAAGCCACCGACGAGCCAAAGGAGGTCACTGTCGACGAGGCGGAGACAAGTCCTTCTGCTGCCATCGCAGCGCTGGTCCGCGCACGACAGGAGGGCGGCTCACAAGAGAGTGTTCCTCGACGACCTGTTTCCGATGGGGGCCGCAGTGAAGCCCCTCAACCTCCCTTCCCGGACGTGCGCGCTATCGTCACAGGCGCGGAGTTCGGCGGGCACACGGTCCCGCACCGGTCGCACATGGCAGAGCCGGATGGGACGTCGGGCGGGCGTTCTGCGTCTGGGCGAGGCTTCGTGATTACTGGATCGGAGGATTGCAAGCTACGGTTCTGGGACCTCGGTCGACCGGAGCGCTCCATTATCCTCAGCGGCATCGAAGCGGACGGCGGCGACAAGCCTACCTACAGGTGCGTAGGATAATTTCACGCCCCTCTTCATTCGGCGCTGACAAGCGTCCAATTAGTTCCATTCGGTCGTCTTCAGGTAGCGCGTCGTCGTACACGGAGACTTGGGTCACTTCGTCTGCGGGCAGCCACAACAACCGCCCTCCACAGCGGCTGTCTCTCATCAACCACAACCAGCAGAACCTCCTGAAGGGCCACCAGGACACTGTGACTGCTCTCGCGTGCATAGACTCCCCCTTCCGAGGTGGACTCGTAAGTGGCGACCGCGCGGGCGTCATCAAGGTTTGGCGGGTAGAGGCATTTGATCAGTCATGATAATTCATGGATCCTATTGTAGATGTAGCTCTAGATCATATCATCTTGGTTTGGCTGTGCTGTATACTGTACCATACTCCGGAACAACTGTTAATGCTTTTCAGGACCTGAAGGCTGAGTGTATCGCGGCTGCTGAGGGTAGTAGGTATGGAGGCGCGCATGATCTATGCGAACGTTGAGATAAGATTACGGCTTGACGCTTGCGGTAGGACGGACGCATGATCAATCATGATGTCAGTCGCCCACCAGTACTATCCTTTCGACAATATAAGCTCAGTGAAGGCTGTCGAGAAGATGCCCACGTCTCCTGCACTGTACCGTCATGTCTCAGACTCTGTGGCGACCCGGCGACCAAGGAACTTATAACGACCATGCTGACAAGCTCACCGAGGGGACGATATACAAGCCAGAGTACTTCGAACATATCGCGTCCACGATCGCAGGTCTGGATAAGGACCTGTATGAGTTGAGCATTGATATTCACGGTGAGAAAATACTCCTCGCATTGCATGTATGTGCTCAACAGATTGTCGCCAGACCACCCTGAACTGAGGTTTGAAGAACGGTGGGTGCTCTGATTCCCTCCTGAACGTCAAGTCATACTCATGCCCAGGTTCCGGTACCGATCATAGTCATGCGCACGACGTCTTGACCGCCTTTGTCGAGAAGCGCGGCTTCGAAGTCACACGTCATCACTTGCTGGAGACAGCATGGGTGGCGAAATACACACATGGCAGCGGCGGCCGCACTCTTGGAATCAACTCGGAAATGGATGCTCTTCCGGGCATTGGACATGCTTGCGGACATAACTTGATCGCCATCTCAGGGGTAGCGGTTGCTCTCGCTGCGAAGGCAGTCTTGGAAAAGTTCGATATCTCAGGAACCGTGGTTCTGTTGGGGACACCTGGTACTTCTGCATCGGTGTCATATTATATTGGCTCAATAACCTGATCTCATCTCTCTATAGCTGAAGAGGGCGGTTCAGGGAAAGATCTACTCCTAGACCGCGGAGCATATGAAGGAATGGATGCCTGCTTGATGTGCGTATCGCGTCATCACCAGCCGGGTTGAACTTGCGCGTCCCGCATTCGTTGATCTGATTATCGTGAATGCACTAGGTGTCACCCAGCTCCTGGGCCTCGTCTTTCAGCTAGCTTGAGCAGCTGCCTCGCTCTGCAGCGCGTAATTGTCGAATTCCATGGCCACACGTAAGTTGACCTTGAGAACGATGACATCGAAACGAGGCTACACTCATGTCTATCATAGTGCACATGCAGCACTGTCACCTTGGGAAGGGCAGAATGCTGTCGATGCTGCTGTACTTGCGTATAACAGCATCTCCGTTTTGAGGCAGCAACTCAAACCGACTCACCGTGTCCACGGCATGTTCGAAGGCAAAGATTGGACACCGAACAGTGCGTAAATGCTGCTCTACTCTGTGCCTTTAGAGCTTTCTATTAACATCTTTAGTCAGTCATTCCCGACTATGCAAAGATGACGTATGGCTGCACACTGACCATCCTGGAATTTTATTGATGCACTCATAGGTGGTATGTGCGTGCACCCACCCGCGCTGAGGTCGACGTTGCAGTCCCGAGGGTCACAGCTTGCTTCCAGTACGTATCTCTCGCCCGTTGCATATACGTATCGCTCCTAACTCCATTGACAGAGCCGCTGCTTTGGCGACAGGGTGCCGTGTCGAGGTCCAGTTGGCCAATTCCACCTACGATCTCAGGCAGAACAAGGGACTCGGTGTGTGTTTTCTAATTGGATACCGACGAAGGCTCATCGTGAAATAGGTGATGAGTTTGCCGATGTATTCACCAAGAAGTTCGGGTCCGTCGACTACGAGTATGGCATCAAGAGTGCGTCCACAGACTTTGTGAGTCGACTGCACATTACGCCTGTATTCAGTTATATTGACGCAATTAACCAGGGCAACGTCACATACGGTGAGTCTGCTAACTACTTCGGCAACATTGTTCTGTTCTTGATCATACCGGACAGCGCTCCCATCTATTCATCCTTCATTCGGTATGTCACGATTTTTCATATCCTTGAGGAGAGCTTCTGACGCACCCCCGTGGTTAGCGATTCCGACCGAGGCCAGTAATCACACCCGACAGTTTACGGATGCCGCAGCGACAAAGGAATCCCATCAAGCTTGTCTGAATATCTCAGCAGCGCTGGCGGCAACAGGTGTGCGTCTTCTGACAGACGACGCGTTTTTCAAACAGGTGCGTCTACTTGTACAGCATTTCCAGCCAATATCCTGAGGACAGGGACGGGTAGGTGAAGGATACATTCGAAGAAGATCTCCGTCTAAGGAAAGAGGAAGGTGCTCGAGCCTGAATGTCACGAATGTACGAGAGCGTTTGTTCTGTCTGGATTTGTTTCTCATTGATCATAGGAAAAAGTGAGATAAGAAGCCCGAATTGTACATACAAATTTGTAGCCTCTGAAGACACTGAGCATGCCGTCATTGGCAAGCGATGCTCGAAGCATGTCTATTACTCGCTAGGATGGGCCTGTCGTAAGAGCAAATCATGGGACATCTCCCTATAGCGTGCCTTTCCCATGGCGGCGGAGTCGGTGCATACTTGTGCTAACTATACTCCAGAGTACTGTTCTCGTGAGCGTATTCCCGTGGCTCATATAGCCAGCGATGAGAGCGGCCGCGTTCGCTTCCTCCCTTCGCCCTCCCACCTCCGCCAATGACCCTCGCTGGAGACATTACCGAAGATTTCATCTCGGCTAGCGCGATTGTCTGTCGCAGCGTTCTCGACAATGCCATTCCATTACTTCTGGCGATACTGGCATCAGTTCTGATCCGAGAGCATACGCGTAGACGGAGCATGCCACCCGGGCCCCAAGGGCTCCCGTTCATAGGCAATAAGCATCAAGTTCCGGCAATCAAGCCTTGGCGCAAGTTCGCTGAGTGGAACAAGCGATATGGTATGTATCTGCTCCCCCTAACCACTATCAAACCTCCTTGACGTGCGTCGTGCAGGACCAGTAGTGTCTCTACATTTGGGAAGCACTCCCGTCATCGGTGAGTCCCGTTCAAGGGTTTGCACGTTAACTTACAGATTATTCATGTCTTAACATATGCATGAGGGCAGTACTTGGGACAGCGCAAGCGGCATGGGATCTACTGGAGAAAAGATCAGACATATACTCAAGCCGACCGCGCTTCGTAGTTGCGTGAGTGTTGCACTCAATCATATACCTTGTTTAACTTTAGTTCTGACGATGTCGGTCATCGACCTACTAGGGGCGAAATTTTATCAGACAACATGCGTGGACTCATGCTATCAAACACAGAGCCTGTGTGGCGGAGATGGCGCAAGGTAAGGATCTCGGGAGATGATCGTTGGTCCACAATGTTTACCTGTCTCTCAGGTACTGCACAACGGCTTCCACTCCAGACGGGCGGACGACTACAATGAAGTCCAAACGCTCGAATCTGCCGTGCTACTGCATCAATTGCTCATCGAGCCTGAAGGCTATGAAAAGCATCTGCAACGGTACGAATTGAATTTCGACCACGGTTCTTGTGTGCTTCGTCGTTAACTGGTTATTAGGTTTGCGGCTAGCGTGGCGACTTCGGTAACGTATGGTAGACGTATCGATAGCGTGGACGAGTTCATTGTGAAGGAAAATATGGAAGCGGTGGCATGTGAGTATTTGGGTGCGACCGCTGACACTGATTTTAACCTCAAAGCTTGCGGTGCGAACTAGATCTAATTAGGTATGATGTCTTGCATGAAGCAGTGTTCTGATACTGACTTAGCACTGTTATGGAACTTAGCGTGAAGTGGGGAATATTGTTACCCTCCTCCTCGTGAGCATTTCAGACCCTGACGATGTCTACGCTAGCATTCCCGGGAAATATCTCGTCGAGTCTTGGCCATGGTTGTTGAAACTACCGGTGGGTGAGGGCATACTGGAAAAGAGCTGTGCTGACCTCCGTCACGGTTGCTGCCAGAGATCCCTCCAGTGGTTCCGGCGAGAACCTGAAGAGCGCCGCCAAAGAGACATCAATTTACTCACCAGTCTCGTAGACGACGTGAAGAAACGCATGGCAGACGGCACGGTGCCCGATTGTCTGACATCGCAGACGGTGATGGAACAAGAGAAGAACGGAATGTCAGACCTGGAGATTGCGTATTCGGTCTCATCTCCATTTGGTGCAGGGATTGATACGGTGAGCAATTCCACATCACTCTTGTACGACCCCCATACTCACGCTCATTCGATCATGAATGTAAAGACCGCCGGAACCCTCTGCGTCTTCTTCCGTGAGCTTTCCAGAGCATCATTCTAGACATGACACCGAACGCCTCCAGTGGCGATGTTACACTATCCAGATGCGATGCGTAAAGCACAAGCCGAGCTCGACAAGGTCGTAGGTCCCGATCGCCTCCCAGGATTCGAGGATCGCGACCGGCTTCCGTACCTCAAAGCACTCATCAACGAGATCTTGAGATGGAGGCCCATCGCCATCCTTGGTGGAACACCGCACGCGGTCGTCGCTGACGATGTGTACAACGGGATGTGAGTGCTTATTCTACTCCTCTCATGTGTCCGTCCATCTGAACACGTCTGAACGCCAGGTATATTCCAAAAGGCTCGACCATATTTGCCAACTTCGCGTACGCTCAAAAGCCAGGCGGTCGGGTGCGTGCGAGAGAGCTCACTAGACGTCTATCCCTTTGTAGCGGAATCATGCACGATCCTGTCATGTTCCCATCCCCAGACGAGCTCCGCCCAGAGCGGTTCCTCGAGACCACCAATCCCCGCCTGCAAGACTTCGACCTCCCGTTTGGCTTCGGCCGGCGGATCTGTATCGGAATGCACCTCGCGCGCAACTCGCTCTTCATCACTATCTCGAGGATACTGTGGGCGTTCGACATTCTTCCAGCGACCACAGAGGCTGGGGAGCCCATCATTCCCGACCGATGGGACTTCACGAACGGCTTCAACTCGAAGCCGGTGAGCTTCCCATGTACCATCAAGGCGAGGAGCGTGGAGGCCGCAGAGTGTGTTGTGAATGAATGGGAAGGCGCTAAGGGGAGGCTTGGAAAATGGCAGTAAGAACGTGCATGATCTGATACATTTGTTCGATCGTTAGCGATACTAGCACACAGAGATTCAAAGTACATTTACTGGCCGCGACGACACAATCGAGCTTACATTCACAATCCGCATTGGGAGATCTCACCATCAATCACCGCCGGTAGTCCTCAGCGACGGTGTAGTCCATCGCGGTGTTCTTAAACCCGTAAGCGACCGTCCAGCCCTCGAGGTTGATCTGCTTGAACGTGAAATCGTACTTGATGTCGTGGTAGCCCTCGCTGCTGAGATGGGTTCCATGGGCCTTCCATCCCCTCCCGGATGCTTGCGTCTGCTCTCCGTCTGGCATCGCAAACTCGACCTGGTGGAACAGGCGGTCGACGCGCTTCGGATCCTTCGGCTGCGCAAACCATACGCTGAGCTGGTCGTCCTGCTCGGTGTAGCGCCAGATGTAGCGCTTCAGTGTCTCCTGGACGGGTTGCCCATCCGCATCGAGGCACTTGCCATGTTCGACGTACAGATACTCCTCCACTGTCCACTTGTCATCTATGAACGTCTCGCGCAAGAGGAACTGCGCGGTGCCACAGAAGTGGATCTCCATGTGTTTGCTCATAACGCTCCGCTCGAGACGCCACGTGCCTAGGAGGGAGCGGAAAACGGCGCGGGCGACGAATAGCGGCGACGTGAGTCCTTTGTAGATCGTCATATAGGCGTCCAAGGAGGTGCGCACCGCCTGCGGGTCGTTGTTGGGGTTGTAGCGCGCGGGGCAGAGGAAATCCATGTACGAGGACGGCGGAAGCGGTGGGTCGTGGGGTGGTGGGGATATGGGGATGTTGAGTGCGGCGCTGAACTCGGTCATGATGAACAAGTAGTCCCCCATCGGTAACTGGGAGCAGCGCGGATCATATCTCAATCGGAGCGTCCTCTCGATGTTTTGGTCGCGACCAACGGCTTCACTGAATCCGGGCGGCTTCTCTCCATCGGACCAGAGAACGGCTAGGAACCTCGCCTGCATCTCCATGATACCCCAGTACGGTGCGCGATAGAATCCGACGAAGCCAAGGTTCGCTACGTCCGGGTGGTAGGCGCCATGAAATGCGAGAGCGATTGGAAGACTGCCATGGGAAGGATCGTAGTGCAAGGTTTTGAGGACGGACGAAGGGAGGAACGACACGCCCTTCGAAGCGCCGAAGCCAGTCGCGAGGATGACGGCGGCAACATCTTCGACTGTGCCACTAGTCGTGTGAGCAATATTGCCGTTCATGGTCACTAGTCTGGCGTTCTGCACGGTGATCTTGCCTTCGCGCACGAAGTTGCAGTAGTGCTCGCTCACGGATACGAACGCCTGGTTCTTTCTGACGGCGGAATCCACGAAGCCAAGCAGCGGCGAATACTCGGCCTGGTTGGTCCCAAGCGTAAACTCGAAGCCTGCATTTGAAGCGAGTGCTGCCTCCTCAGAGATGTGGCCCTGCGTGTCAGATAGCGGGGGTGGGCGGCCAGCAAGATTGCATGTTGGGATATCGAGAGGCAGAAACGGCAGGGACTTGGTCGACTATGTCCAAATCATCAATTATGGGTGAACAGGGTGTACAACAAGAAGAGACAGGAGACGTACCTGTGTAGTTAAGAGTAGTGGCATCACCCATACAGGGCGCTGGATCAGGTGGTGCACAGTTAGGCTCTCGGGGCCCTTCGAGGGCACCTCTGGGGCATCGGGTATGTTTCCCGCTGTGGCGATATGGGTAGCAGTGGTGCCAGCGGTCTCGAAGCCAGATATCTGCCCACCGACGACGAGGAGCTTGCTACCCTTGCATGGCCCGTCGCCCAGGAGAGACTTCAGGTCCCGATACGCACTGCTGTGCACAACGGGGACTGTCGCACCTTCTATGATATCCTGGTCGATGCGAGGCTCCCCAAAGAATCCCGACGCCACGACGAGATGATCGAACTTCCGCTCCTCCTGGGATTCACCGCCGCTTACCACGACCTTCCATCCCGTGCCTGCCCGCTCTGTCCGGACGACTTCCTTTCCTAGCACGATCTCCGCGTCGCCGAGCCAGCGGCGCCTGTATTGTTCGAGATATTGGCCGACCATCCATCCCTTAGGGAGATGCGGCGTGTC
This sequence comes from Daedaleopsis sinensis, assembly GCA_033807695.1. Lineage (NCBI taxonomy): Eukaryota > Fungi > Basidiomycota > Agaricomycetes > Polyporales > Polyporaceae > Daedaleopsis > Daedaleopsis sinensis. Next base: position 1,263,813 of record CM066302.1, read on the forward strand.
AGCCTCCCACGCGAGGTCGCTGAAATGGACCGTGTGTCGACTCTGGTTGGTGACCATGAGAGGGTGGATCTGCCTTTCGGTGTCTGATGGAGAGACCGGCCAAAGTCCGCCGAGGCGGATCTGTTTGTCGAAGATTGTGACATGGAAGACCGTCGTGGCATGGAGGAGGTGTTTAGCGGCGACGAGGCCTGACGGCCCAGCACCTGTTGTGCGTGTGGGTCACAACGGGAAAACGATCACGAGGGTAAGTGCGTACCGACTATGCATACCGTCTTGGCCATGAGAGCTGGCGGACAACCTAGACAGTGCGGGGTAGAAGGCAGCTTGGAGCTTAGGCTCCCAGTGCTCAATTGCTGCAGATACTTAGTAGTGGGAAGAGCCCAAGATTAGCAAGCAGGTCTACACACCGGAATTATCAGAGAGGTAGACACGCCTGTGACCGATGGACATGGCAAGGAGGCCATTCTGACAGGCTTCGCTGATTGTCAACCGATAGTTTTGCGCTGAGACGCCAGGGACTGTATATCGCCAGGTAGATATGGAAGTGAGCACACTATGGGTGTTGCGCTAGAAATCCCCACATGCATGGAGGCAAACCATCGCAGATCGTGCGATGGTAAAGGGGACCTAGGAGCCAGTCCGTCATGTCAGGTGATATTTCGCTGACATCCAACCATTCCCTTGAATCTGGGAAGGGGCAGAGTCACTGCATGCACCTTCAAGCTTCAAGCTTCAGTGTCAGAGAGAGGAGCACGCATGCTATCTGCTGCTGGACACGTTCAGCCGAAACCCATACACGTACAGAGGTGACGGCAGAACTACAAGATGGAAGGTTGCAAACGATAACGGGTGCTCCACCGTGCGCGTGAAGCTTGAGTATTGCCTTCTACCATCGAGTGTGCTTTATCTCAAAACGCACATGTACGAGACTTGTGTCAATATCCAGCTTCGTTGACGTGAGCTCGAGGCCAGCAGGTGGTCATAGAACCGACGGCCATGAACGGGGAATATCAGTCACCCGATGCAGACTACCAGCTGATCCTTGGCGATAGCTCACCAGAGAGCTTGGATGAAGCATCGGGGACGCACCGGTGATAGCTTGGCCATGGGTTGTAGCGACAGCCTGACCGAGGAGCAACCCCTTTGCACTAAGGGATGTGTTCGGGCGGAATGTCGCCCCTCGATTGATTTAGGCACAGGAAATCGAACGTGTAGAAAGCCTTCGTCTTGTTCACATTCATACTCAACATTTGGGCGGCGGTGCTAGTCATTCGTAACCGTTATTAGGTATGGTGACAAGGAGGGAAGGATGAACACACATCACCTCATCTAGGTTGACCTTCGCTCACGTTCCTCTTCCATGCTTGCAACACTGTTCCTGGAGTGTATGGAAATGAGACCAGTCTACCGCCATTCAAAGTAGATATTTACTGTCAACGTCTATACTCCCCGGCAAGCGTGTAGTCCTTCGCAGGACCCTTGACCTCATACTCAATAGTCCACCTCTCCAAGTTGACCGCCCGAAAGGTGAATCGATACTTGACATTATAGTAGTCCTTCACGCAGAGATGGCCGGCGCGAGCCTCCCATCCCCGGACGTCCTCTTCCTTGTCTTCCTTGTCGGGCATTGCAAACTCGACCCTGTGGAAGAGGTAGTCGACCCGCTTCTGGTCCCGGGGCTTGACGAACCACACGCTGATCTCGTCGTCCCGCTCGCTGTACCGCCACACGTAGCGCCGCGTTGCCTGGAAGGACTGTCCGCTCTCGGTCGTGAGCGTGCCGTCCTCGACGTACAGATACTCCTCCAACCACTCGTCGCCGTCGCCGCTCCCAAGCCGCCCGTCCTCCGGATCCGAGACGCACATCCGCGCCTCGCGCGTGGGCTCGCGCAGGAGAAAGCGTGCCGTGCCGGAGAAGTGGCCCGAGGGGAACCCTGGGGAGCGGCTCACGATGTCGCGCTCAAGGTACCATGTACCGAGGAGAGAACGAAAGACCGCGCGTGCGACGAACAGCGGTGTCGTAAGTCCCTTGTGGATCGTCTCGTGCGCCGAGGCGAGCAGGCGTGCAGCATCTTCCTTGCCAGTGGATGACGAGGACACGTAGCGCGCCGGGCTTAGGAAGTCGATAGGTTTGTCGTTGTGTGGGAGCGGGAGTAGAGGGGGATCTTGGAGCGGCGGAGATATGGGGAGATCGAGCGCAGTGCTGAACTCGGACATGATGAAGGCGTAGTCTCCCATGGGGAACTGGGACCGACGCTTGTCCGTTCTCAGACTGAGAGTCCTCTCTATGCTACCGTCGCGATCAAGGGCTGTACTGAATTTTGCTGGCCTGTCCGCGTCCGACCAGAGCACGGCGAGGAACCTTGCCTGCATCTCCATGATGCCCCAGTACGGGCTGCGGTAGAACCCGACGAAACCCAGGTTCGGCACATCCGGGTGGTGCGTGCCGTGAAAGGCGAGAGCAATCGGCAGATCAAGGTGCGACGGGTCATAGTGTAGAGCCGAGAGCGCGTCCGGAGGAAGGAACGAGACGCGGGGTGAAGCGTCGAACCCCGTGGCAAGGACGACAGCAGCTACGTCCTCGATCGTGCCACTCGTGGTATACGCAGTGCTGCCGTCCATCGATTCCAATTTGCCCCTCTGCACGTTGATCAAGCCCTCCCGCACGAAGTCGCTGTAGTGTTCGCTGACAGCCATGAACGGCTGTTTCTTCCTGTCCTCGTGATCCGCGAATCCCAGCAGTGGAGAATATTCGGATTGGTCGGTCCCGAGTATGCCCCCGAAGATGGCATGCGATGTCTGCGCTGCTTCCTCTGAGATATGACCTTGCTTGTCCGCCAGAGGAAGCGGGCGATTAGAGAGATTGTACGAAGAGATATCAAGGGGCAAGAACGGGGGAGCTCTGAGATTTGCCTGTGCTAATAATTAGCGACGACTGGAGAGACGTATGAGGAAAACTTACCTTAGGGGACGTATAGAGTGGAAAGACCCACACGGGCCGCTGAATGAGATGATGCACATTAAGCCCTTCGGGGTCGGACACGGCTGGTGCATCGGGAGTGTGCTGGGCTGAAGATATATGAGCAGCTATGGTGGCTGCGATCTCGACGCCGGACATTTGGCCCCCAACAACTAGAATCTTCTTGCCCTTCTTCGGACTGTCGCCTAGCAAGGACCTAAGATCTCGGTAGCCACTGCTATGGGCGACGGGCACGTCCTTAGCCTTTGCACCTGCCACAACTGCATCGCGTACGACGGGTTGTCCAAAGAATCCCGACGCCAGAACGAGGTAGTCGAAGCTTCTCTGCTCCTCGCCTGTGTCTCCGCTGAATGTCACGTTCCATCCCGCGCCTGCCTTTTCGGTCCGAACGACCTTAGTGCCAAGCACGATCTCCGTGTTGCTGAGCCAGCGCCGTGTGTACCGCTCAAGATACTGGCCGACCTGCCATGCCTTAGGGAACTGCGGCGTGTCGGGGTCCCACGCAAGATCGCTGAACTGGACCGTGTGTCGGCTCTGGTTGGCGACCATGAGCGGGTGGATATGGCCACCACTCTCGGATGGGGAGGTCGGCCAGAGCCCGCCGATACGGCGCTGGGAGTCGAAGATCGTGATACGGAACGGGGCACGAGTAGAGGCGTGAAGGAGAGTTTTAGCGGCTACGAGTCCTGAAGGACCTGCACCTAGTCTCGAGAGTATTTTAGGTGAGGAGAGGTTTGCATAGAAACAATCGTGCTACATACCAATGATGCACACTGTCTTCGACATCTCCGGCATTCACTTGGTGAGCTGACAGCTGTAAGGCAACTTTAACCTGTACATAAATGAAGATAAACGTTTGTCCTCGCTACCACGAGATGAGCGGATATCACAATACAACATGGCTTGGTATGAGCAGGGAGGCACCTACGTTGTGTTTGTAACTTCAACCTTGAGCCTGTGGCAAACTGACAGACGTGACACGTAAATACACCACCAGGTAGATATTCAAAAGTCTGCGTGCCTGTGCTAGCGCAAATCAAGGGAGGTACAAGCTAGGTTCCCTTAGGCAGACGATGAGGACTTACTGAACGGGGGATGGACGGTCCTTCAGCGAATCAAATAGTGTTCGAGTTCAAAGTCGACCTCGACTCACAACCTGCGAAGCGCTGGTCATGTGTGAGAACTACTGACTAAACGATACTTACTTTTGGAATGACCCTGGAATGACCGCGATTTACTCGTACCACTAATTACGACCTCATGTCGCGTGGACGATCATTCGCATAACAAAAAACAAGGGTCAATTATAACCGTTGGACGAAGTCGATTACACCTTGCAAGATGTACCGGGGGAGTTGCTAAAAATGGACACTGTGGGAGTTGAACCCACGACCTCACGCAGACCCAAGAGCTACCCGAAATGCGAAGCGTGCGCGCTACCACTGTGCCAAGTGCCCCATATTGTTTTTTGCGTTTTACTGAATTATGATCTGCGTAAACCGCCTTGGGTATTCTTTACCTCGAGTCCCTGCCAGTGTCAGTACGTTGTAGACAGTAGGACCGTCCTTCCCTCACGTCAATAGGTCCTTCATCGTCTGCCTAGGGGAGACAATGTCAGTCACTAGTGTTACCTCCGGATCTAACAGCTCAGAGCTCACACTTTACAGTCGTGGATGCATAGCGAACAGCAAGGCCAACTTGAAAGCAATTGCCAACAAGGGTCAGTTCAAGCAGACTGAGTAATCTACTACTCATCCCGCTCACGCGCACTCTCGCGCACTGGTGCGATTTACACGGCATTGTCTCGGCTTGGACGCAGAACTAGGTGCAAGGCACGACTCGGACAGTGAACTAGTGACGCTTGGTCACTACTTTTCGTTTGAAATACCTGTGAGTAACAGTACTAGTGTTTTGCCTTAAGGAGAACGCTGCCAGTATCTTATGACCAATGTCGGGTTGTCGTCCTGGTGAACGGCCCAAGTTGTGCATGAGTACCTAGTAGTGGTACTAGGAGGCTCGAGTCTCGACTTACCATAAGTAATACGGGTGCGACACGCAGTTTCCGCCGGTGTAGTAGACTCCTCTCTATCACCATGAGATTGGAGATGTCGTAAGAGTCGAAAGTATGTTGATATGTGCGTCTTCTGCGTGGTGACAGATGGTGACTCACTTCCAGATCATTGGCGCGAACCTATCGGCAGCTGAAGATCGCGCAGCATCTCGGTACCGCAGTGAAGCCCAACGGCCTGCCGCTTGAAAGCTTGATCCCGAACGGTCATAGGCCTTCCGTCCCCCTGTGGCACTACTTCGTGTAACGGTCTAGGTGAGCAGGTACTTATTTCGCCTTCTCACATCAACACCGTCAGTGCGTTGTTGACAGGACACTAAGTACAGTCTGGCACCGATCCCATGTCCTTCAGGTCAGCATCCAAGTTCACCTCATACATACCGCCGAAAGTCCTAACATAAAGTTGTAGCGATGTCCTCGAGGACCCCCGCGTACTCCCCGTGTACGGGGTAGGTGCATCCGCCCTGCTGTTAGTTGTGCAAGCTCTCCAAAGTCAGTACACCCGAGATTCGAAGGGACTTCGATTCTCGTTTCAAGCGCCTAGCAACACGACCGAAGACGATCAACGCATAAGGCTCAACTACCTTCAACGAGCGATTGCACGGGCTGGAGGGCGCGTGGTGTTGACGGCTAGTATCGCGCGAGTGTTTTGCTGTGTCGGCCTTTTTTCGCTGGCACTCATACCATTCGTGAGACCTCACGACCGTGACGACATAAGGATCATCGACACGTCCTGGTGGATTAGCTTTTTACAGTGCCAGACTTATGTGGGTTCACTTTCACTCCAAACACGCCGAACACATACGCTGATACTGATGTCCGTTCAGGGCTACGCCTCCGCGCTCTCTCTGGCGTCTCTTCTCAGTCGCCACAAGACACGAAATGCGCTCAATATCCATCTGACAAGCATACTGCTGCTCTCTTCAGCTGTGTACACCTATCGCGACATACTACCTCTTTTCTTGCGAACCCGTCAACCCACCGATATCACAGAGCCTTTGCTCTGGCTCAAGATCTCTGTGCTCTTCGTCGCAGCTGTTGGGATACCCCTGACAACGCCGCGCGCATACGTGCCTTACAGGCCTGACGTGCGTCCCTCGCAATTTTCCCGTGTACCGACCGGGCAAGCTCAGCGGCTGATATACAGGAACCCATGGAGAAGCCGAACGAGCAGCAGACCGCGTCCATTTTCTCCGTAGTCCTCTTCAGCTGGCTCGACCGTACAATTTCCAAGGCTTCGCGAGTGTCACATCTACCTCTTGAGGAGCTGCCACCTCTCGCAGACACAATCGGTACAAAGAATCTCGCAGAGCGTACTTTTCCGGTTCGTTAATTAACCTAGTTTTTGGGTCATGTGCTCATGCATGGTGGTCTCGTCTAGCAAGTCGACCCCTTCCAACTTAACAAGGACGAGCATATCTTCTGGGGATTCTTCAGAGTCCATCGTGAGCACGGGTGTTGCTTATGAGTATGAGGTATTTGTGTTGACCTCTCACAGGTTTGTATTACGCGTCATATGCGTTGCTCGCTAGTATGGCGGTGAGTGCGCAGTGCAGTCAACAGGGAAGAAGGCCTTATCATCCTACTATTAGGGTGTCTTATCCCTCGCTTACCCTATCGCAGTGAAAGGACTCCTCGCGTGCGTTCTAATATAGTATATGAACAGTACTGTCATCTGACGTGTAGTATTCAGATATCTCGAAGCTGGAAGGGCGACTCAATCAGATGTGTACCCTTGGGCATGGATCGTCCTCCTCTTGGCCGGCCCCGCTGCTGTGACGTTCTGTCATCAGTGGCATGATTGGATCATCGTAAGCCTGCAATACTTGCGTGCTCATGGTGCGAAAGGAGATGCTGATGCTCTCGCGTGAATACAGGACTGGTTGAATGTCCGGTATCAAGCGATCATCACGGAGCTCCTGCTGCAACATGCACTACGCATTCGCGTGAAGTCTGAGACGTCGCAAGGCAACGAAAAGGCAACCGCCAAAGATGGTGCTACTGCTGGCGGAGCAGACGGCAAGGGACATCTCGTCGGACGGCTGAACAACCTCATCAGCATAGATCTCGAGAACATCAAGAACGGCAATATGGCCTGGCTGCAGCTATGTGGGTATATATACGTGTGTCGGCGATCGCCTCTAACTACCAGCCTTGATCAAATAGTGGTCAAGATTCCGGTCCTCATCACGCTATCTATCACTTTCGTCTACAACATCTTAGGATGGAGGTGAGCCCAGCATTCGTGTCAGCAACTTGGCGGGGCCATATTTACACATGAACTCTCGAAGTGCTTTCGTTGGTCTGGCTACAATCATCGTTCTTCTACCAGTTCCCGGATATCTGAGCGCTTGGGTACAAAGTTACCAAGCAGGGATGTTGGCCAAGGTGCGCTGTGCTGGCCTAAAACTTTTGTCGCAAAAAACTCACTAGTAGCTAAAGACCGACGCTCGTGTCCAACTAATCAACGAGAGTGCGTTGTATTCATTGCCAACCGGGTCTGTTCTGTCCTACTGATGCTATGATACTAGGCATCAACGTCGTGCGGACCATCAAGCTCTTTGGATGGGAGAAGCGTGTTGCTGCACAAATCGACGAGCGCAGGCTAGCCGAGTTGGCTTACTTCCGGAAGACGAGATTCTTACAGTTGGCCAACAATCTAATTAAGTAAGAATTATCGGCGTTTGAAGTACTACGTGCTCACCCATTTGAAGCTTCACTATCTCTCTCTCCACGATGGTAGTTACATTTGGAGCATATGTGAGTGTGGCTGTAGTTTGATGGGGAGTTTTGGTTGATGTATTGCGTTACATAGACAGGCATACAGAAAGGAGAGCTCACAGCGTCACGACTGTTCTCGTCGTTCACCGGTCAGTCTCCCTGCCCTGTCGCTGACCGTCCTTTTTTTATCTCACCGGGCATTCATATCATAGCGTTCATGTTGATTCAACGACAGTTGCACATGACCTTCTGGGCGATCCCCGTGTGCACACAAGGTACGTACCGCTGACCATGTGAATAAGGACCGACGCACTGACTTATGGCTCACCTACCACAGCGAAAGTATCTCTGGACCGCATCAATGAGTTCCTCCACAAGGTAGCTTCATGCATGCTTCTAGACAAGAGATGCTCATGCGGATTAGTAGACGGAGCTCCTGGATGAATTTGAGGAGAAACCCTCCGATGCAGACCCTACAGTGTTCGCTCGTGCCGTGCAAGACGAGGATACAATTGGAATCGGGCACACGACTTTCACTTGGGCAAAGGAAGGCGGATCGCAGACTCCCGCAACTTCGGCAACCGAATCAACTGACAACACCAGAAGGAGACGCACGTTTATACTGAACATCGAGGACGCAGTGGTCTTCAAACGCGGCAGGATCAACCTGATCGTTGGACCGACTGGATCGGGGAAGACGTCTCTCCTCATGGCATTACTCGGTGAGCGTCGCTGATCTGACCGTAAAGTCTCTACATCTCACCGCCGAGCTTTAATTAAATAGGCGAGATGCATGCGATCCCTACTGGACCCAACTCTTTCGTCAGTCTGCCAAGGGCAGCAGGGATTGCGTATGCGGCGCAGGAGTCGTGGATCCAAAACGAGACGATCAGAGTAGCCCAGATCCTCTCTACAATCATTCTTTCTGCTGATTTCATACACAGGACAATATATTGTTCGGCTCTCCGTACGACGAAGTTCGATACAACAAAGGTGGGATTTATGTTTCGCTCTCACGCCTTTCGGTTGATATGAAAGCTATGATCATAGTCATCAAACAGTGTGCACTCGAGCGCGATCTGAGTCTTTTCGATGCCGGTGACAAGACCGAGGTCGGGGAAAAGGGAATCACCCTCAGCGGTGGTCAGAAGGTAACTGTACTATCCCAGTCACCTTCAATTACTGATGCTTATGACCACTATCTCACAGGCGCGTATCACGCTGGCGCGAGCTGTCTACTCCTCTGCAGATATCCTTCTTCTAGATGATGTGAGTACAACATACATCAGCGACCGATAACCATTTACAACTTTACAGGTCCTTGCCGCACTTGATGTGCACACCGGCCGATGGATTATCGACAAATGCTTCCAAGGCGACCTGGTCCGCGGACGTACTGTCATATTAGTCGTATGTATTTCGACTGACTGAGCACCGTGAGACGTTCTGCTCATGCTCACTCTCAACAGAGTCACAACGTCGCTCTAACACGCCCGATATCCGATTTTGTCGTCGCACTTGGCTCGGATGGACGCATCGTTAGCCAGGGATCGCTGGACAAGGCGCTCAAAAGGGACCATAAACTTCTTGAGGAGCTCGTCACTGAGGAGGAAGAATTGGAGAAGACCGCAGAGGAAGTCGACAAGCCTGCTGTCGATGGTGCAGACTCGGAGGCACAGAAGAAAGATGGGAAGCTTGTGGTCGCTGAAGAGATCAGTGAGGGCTTTGTAGGATGGGATGCTCGTGAGTCAATGAATAATTTCTCTTGCGAGTTTAGATGCTTATTGTTCCATTCTCTCCTGCTACGAAAGTTCGGATGTACTTCAGCAAGGCGTCAAGAGTCCCGTGGATATATTGGACCATCTACGTTTCCACACTCGCTACTACTCATATGGTGATGAACGGACAGGTTCGTCCCTCATCCTTCCACCCTCGATGGACATTCTACTTACAGGCCGGTCGGGTCAGACTTACCTCCTCGGCTACTGGGCTTCCCAGTATGAGACCCACGACTCCTCCGAAATCTCGGTGCTCTAGTGAGTGCCTCCCAATCACGGCCCGCGGAACGCGTGACTTACTGATGTGTCTTAGCTATATGACGCTCTACTTCCTCCTAACTCTCGCAGTGATCGTTATATACGCAGTCAGTTGGAGCACCTTCGTGTACGGTACTATTCGCGCGTCAAAGATGATCCACAGGGAGCTGCTAGCATCTATTCTTGGGACAACTCTTAGGTAGAGTGAAGATCCTCGCGTCGACTTGCCCCGCACAATCTGACTCTTCCCAGGTGGCTCGACAAGACTCCGACATCTCGTATCATCGCGCGCTGCACCGCCGATATCCAAGCCCGTAAGGTTTTCCCCTCCGTTCAATGACCTTGGCCAAATTCTGATCATTATAAATACCTCCCAGTCGACACGCAAATCTCGCAGACTATGCACTACGTCCTGGAGGGCGGCATATTCATGGTTGCAAAAGTCGCCGCGGTCGTACTCATGCTTCCTATGTTCCTCGGAGCCGCCGTGATTGTCGCGGCCCTTGGGGGCTGGATCAGCCATGTATACATGCGCGCGCAGCTGAGCGTGAAGCGCGAGCTCAGCAACGCGCGCGCACCCGTCTTGGGTCACTTTGGATCCGCGATCTCAGGACTCGGTGGGTGCTTGATAACACTTCGCACCTCGGGTGGGATTTGTGTTGACGCACAACGGGTCTGAATCACAGTGTCGATCCGCGCGTACGGCGCACAGGAAGCGTTCATCAAGGAGTCGTATGTGCGCATGGATAAGTACAGCCGCGCAGGATTCTCCTACGAAGCTCTCAACCGGTGTGCTAACATTGCCCTCCTCTTGCTTGTTTTGACTGACAAGATTGCATAGATGGGTCACCATCCGGATAGACATTCTTGGATCGACGCTTTCTGCCGGACTTGCCGCGTATCTTACCTACGCTGCCAACATGAGTGCCTCCAATGCTGGATTCGCGCTCGCAATGTCTGGTATGGCGTTTACTAAGCTGCTGAAAAGCCGGATCTGAAACGTTCCTACTAGTGGGCTTCACTAGTTACATCCTGAGTTGGCTAAGGATGTGGAACGACTTGCAAGTGATCGGTAAGTTTCCTGTTTTATTATTATCGCTCCGGTATACACTTCCCTAACGTGTTGCAACGCCATCCTTTAGCTAACAGGTACGAGACTGTACGAGAGCCTCCGAACTCTCATGATTATACGACATGACTCGGGACACTTGTCTGACATACTTATACACGCAGCTTGGAGCGCATCCAGCAGTACTTAACGATCGAACAAGAGCCGAAGCCGACCACTGACGGCGTCCCGCCTGCATATTGGCCCGCGAGCGGGAACATCCGCGTTGAGAAGCTGTCCGCACGATATTCCGAGGCGCGTGTTCAGATTGCTATCTGTTCACCTTTCAATGCTGACTGCTAATGTCTTCGACAGGACGGACCCCGTGTCCTGCACAATCTATCGTTCGAGGTAAAGTCTGGAGAGCGTGTAGGAATTGGTAAGTGATGGTCTGTGTCAGTATGCCTTGATGACAAGAGGTTGACATTTGTTGCAGTCGGTCGCACTGGAAGCGGGAAGGTAATCTCTAGACCGTCGAGTGCTCTACTCCCCCTACTAGATGAAAGGCACTAACTCCATACTGCAGAGCTCCCTTACGCTTGCTCTCCTGCGCTGTATCTTGACCGAGGGAAAAGTATACTACGACGGCATTGCCACCGACTCAATCAACTTGGACGCGCTCCGTTCGAACATTACTATCATTCCTCAGATTGTACGTCGGGCCCAAATGTCTCTCACTCTCGTGTTCGTGCTCAGCCGCCCTTCACGCAGCCCGAGCTCTTGAGCGGAACCCTCCGCCAGAACCTGGATCCGTTCGGGCAATACGACGATGCCGCGCTGAACGACGCGCTCCGCTCGGCGGGTCTGTTTTCACTGCAGCAGGATACTGACCACGCGCACCTGACGCTAGATTCGGAGGTTGCGGGGGGTGGAGGGAACTTGTCCGTGGGCCAGCGGCAGATAATCGCGTTGGCTCGGGCCATGGTGCGTCAGAGCAAGCTGCTGATTCTCGACGAGGGTACGTCTCTTGCTCTACTGTGCTCCGCGTCACTGTTCTTCTCTCATACATATATAGCGACTTCGGCGATTGGTCAGTCGGCGTAAGCATGCTCTAGTACGTGCGCAAGTACTGAGCAAGGTCTTCTACAGATTACGATACGGATGCTGTCATTCAGAAATCGCTGCGCGAGCAGCTCGGGAGCGATGTTACGGTCCTCGCCATTGCACACCGGCTGCAGAGTATCATGGACGCAGACAAGATTGTAATGGTCCCCCTTCTCCTGATTATGATTTTACTGACGGTGCTGCCTAGATGGTCCTCGATGCTGGCAACATTGTGAGGAATTATCTTGCTCTAACTTTCGACGCGCAATTGACTGGTCAATATAGGTAGAGCTCGATCGACCCAGCGCACTGCTCAAGAAAGATGGAGGGTACTTCCGCAGCCTGGTGGATGGCAGTGGCGACCGAACGGCTTTGTATAACATGGCTGGTGTATCGTTGTAAGGTGTCCCCTTCTTCTTAGCTTCTGCATTCCTAGAGAGACATGTAGTGACTGCGTAGTAAGTAGTATTAAACTAGTACCATCTCATCGTCAATCGCTTTCGAGACGCCGCAACACGGTCACGTGCCTGGTAGCGTATTTGCTCTGACGCGTATATTTGAGCATTGCAAGGTTACAGTAACTCAGACCCAACTCGCGGTGAGCAGCTACGCCGTTCCTTAACCTGGCCAGTACGCTGCAACACATACCACATGTATTGTGCGCGTACTCTACATAGATCCTCGACCTACTTGCATCAGACGCCCATGCCTGTTCTGGTTAACCACGTGGAAAGCGTAGAGGTGGACGTCATCAACGCGCCTGGTGCGGGCTGCATAAAAGCTCTTCACTTCATGCCCTCATCTGACGACTCCCCCTCCCCTCTTCATTCCCATCTTCCTTGCGGTCTGCGCGGTCGGAGGCTAGAGTTCAAGTACGTACTGACTATCGCTAGCAACGGCGATGCTGAGCAAGTATTGGTCGCACGGATAATGAATGACAATTCTTTGCAAGGTCCGAAGGCTAATCGACAGCCCGCTGCAACGTGCACACCCTTCGTGAGCGTGGCATAGCCTTTATATTATGGGCACATGCCTCCTTCACTCCCTGCGCAAGGATATGTGCGCTTTAGGCTGCACCAGCCAGGCGCGACGTCCGCGTTAACATCCGCAACATCTCATATCTCCTCTCGCCCTCCTCTTGCCTCTCCCCAAATCCCCCATCTGCTCCCGACCATCGCATCTTCCTTCGCCCCTCTCAGTCTCCGCGGATCTTCAGATAGCATGGCCCGCAGGACCACGAACAGCAACGGCAACAACGTCCTCGCTCGCCCTGCTGCGCCCACGCCCCGCTCGCGCGTACTCTCGCCCCCAGCGTCGAGGAGAACGAGCGTGTACACCACGATTGGAGAGGGGACCGCTGTCCAGCTGCACTGGCTCTTTCGCTCCAACATCCCCCGACGCCGCGGCATGCCCATGCCCACTGACGTTCGCAAGCGCAACTTCTTTGGCATCGGCGAGATTATCGGTGTGCTCGCGAATGTGCGTATCGTAGTCATCTCATCCGCTTTCTACCCGCGCCGCCAAAAGTGCACGTTGTCTGATAGCCCCGCTTGCCCCTTTCGATGACACACATACAGCCTTCCGCAACGCTTCGCTCACTCACAGAGTCCAAGAAGATGCTCGAGGAGACTAGGAGAGAGCTCGCAGAGGCTAGGGAGCGTGCTCAGCTCACCCCGACGCATACCTTCTCTGCCCTCCCGGGATTCTTCGACCGACCTGCAGAGTTGAAGGCCATCACGCGCGCACTCGAGGGAGAACCGAGTTTCACAGTCATCTTCGGTGCCAGCAGTGTCGGGAAGGTGCGATGCTCTCTGCTCTTGACTTGGAGATGTTCTAACATTTGGATAGACCGCACTGCTGAGGCAAGTCCTGACCCAGCCCACCTACCATGTCCTGCACTTCGACTTGCGGATCGCTGGTTTCGCCGACTTGGCCAGCTTATATATGAGCCTCAGGTGTGTACAATCGTGCTCGTCAACGGTGATATCCAAGACTCATTGACCCACAGCCAGCAAATGGAAGGTTTTTTCATGGCTATTGCGCAAGATCCTGATATGCCCGGGTATGATGTCTTCGAGAAAGAGGCATGGGGATTCAAGGTCCGTGTTCATTCTATACAAGTATGCTCCCTTGCTGAGAGGACATGACTAGCATGATAGGCTGAATGTTGAACGCCGTTTCTTAAGCGTAGGCCAATCAACTGAAGCGTTGGCTTCGCCTCTTGGAGACATCAAAACGAGCGACATAGCACGACTAATGGAACTGTTCCAGGTGAGCACCTTTGTTCATCAGTAGAAGTGCGATGTTCACTGTGGCTTCCAGAGCTCTCTGCTGCGCTACTGGAATTTCCAGCCCTCTCCTGAAGCAGTCGCAAAAGGGAAGCAAGAGCGCGAGCCTCGCTCTAGCAAGGAGCAAAAGGAGAGTCGTCCGTCGTGGCGTACGCGCATGTTTTCAATGCGTCACAAGCAAGCCGAGAAGGCGACGCGTGTGAACGGAGACGCTCGCGATGGTGGACACGACCGCGGCAAGGAGAAGGAGAAGAAGCCAGAGGTCCCATGTAAAAAGATACCGGTGTTCTTCATCGACGAGGCGCATAAATTGTGAGTGATGGTCATCCTTGCGCGGCTCACCATTGCTAATACCGCGGTGGCAGGCCTGCACTGATACGCTCCATCGATGCCATGAAGTGTCTCCTCGACGCTATGCTGGTTCTCACAAAGCAGGACCGACTGTGTCACGTAATACACGCGACCAGTGACCCCTTCTATCAAACCTGGCTTCGGCAGCTGAACGTCATGCAACATTGCAAGGTGCGGTCCCTCTTCTCGCGCGTCTCGTGCAATGGCTCATGTGCGAGTGCAGATCATCACCATCGGAGATTACCCGAAGGCTGAGACGCGCAAATTCTTTAGGGAGCGAATTTTGCCAACGATACCGGAGCGACTGCGCCCTGGGCTGGAGTTTGAGAAGCTCTATGAGGCGTTCGGGGGCAAGCTTGCTCATTGGCAAGACTATATCTCAGACTACGGTAAGTTGCATCGTGTAAGCTCGGGATCGAGGGGATCGAGGGTCCTAACTAAATGTGCTGCGCAGTGAACTCTAACGGCAGGCTAGATAGTGAGTGCTGCATGATTCGACCCAGTCGTGCAGCCGACCGCTTACATTGTTATTTTTGAAGTTAAACAGTCGTCACACTTTATTCAAGCACATGCTCTTCTCAACCTTCACATCATACACTCCGCACAGTCCTCCGCGAACGGGCAAGCCCCAGAGACGTCCAACGGAGCCACCAGCCCCCAGAACGAGCATGCATCCACGCATGCAATCCACCGCCTCTCTCCCCCGATGTCGTCGACCCCTGGAGCGGGCTTCCGCATCTATAGCCCTCTCACAGCGAACCCGCACCAGTCCCCTCCCACGTTGTTCGCAAGCGGCAACATGGGCTGTGACGAAGCTCCAGAGTTTCAGGCCGACTTCTCTGCGTACCAACTGCTACGGGTCATGAACCGTCTCGCGCAGCCGCGAACGCGCGCACTGCCGTACTTCCTCCTCTGCCGCGAGATGGGCGCGAAGGCGATTGACGGCATGGTCAAGGGGCGCATTCTGGATCTCCGCTGGACCGAGCCGGTATCTAAGGAGTTCTCGGACCCGTTCCGCATGAGCATGCGCGTCCGCGAGAGCATCCGCATGCAGCTCGGCGGCGGGGGCGGGCGCGCAGGTGCAGACAGCAGCGCGACTGCCGTCAACGAGCCGGTCGCCGGGCCCAGCGGGGCGGGGACCGGGACTGGGGCCGGGACTGAGGGCATCGGCGCTGCAGGCGTGTACGGCTCGGAGGAGGACATGGTGCCGATGTCGGACGAGGAGGTGCTGCGGGCGCACGAACGACTCATGGACGGCGGCCCGCTCGCAGGCGAGGACGACGAGGAGGTCCTGGGCCCGAAGCTCGTGCCGATCACGCCGATCATGCGGTATGCGATGCAGGAGGTCGTGCAGGATTATTATGCGGACGATGATAGGACGGAGAGCGAGTATGCGTCGCTGTCCGACGCTGACGTGCAGGAGTATTAGCCCGAGCCCTTGCCTGAGGCTGGTCCATCTGGCGATGAACGTTGTCCTGTGGTCCTTGCGTCTCGTCTTCGTCTCTGTTCCTCGACTGCTGGGACGTTTGTTCGCGCGGATTGTGGGTATATTCACGTACATGTCTGGGCTCTTGCTACTCATCGCTACCCCTTTCCATTTGCCATTGTTATGTATGATGCTGTGCATGTTGGCGTGTTGTTGTCGCTGTGTCCTGTCGCTGTATCCCTTAGGTAGTATTATTGTCCGTCGTACATACACGGATTGACTGCGCACACAAGGTAATGATATCGACCACTCGGGTATCGCAGGCTTTCCTGTGTGAAAGTGCGGCGAAGTCTTCCTGCAGCTGTTGTTAACGTTCTTTTACCCGTGCTTGCTCCTTCTGCCATTGTTCGGTCTCCCTGCAGCTGGCCAACGCTAGTATGCATGTTCACAGCTGAGCGATATGACTGGTGCCGGCTAGCCTCGAATCTACCGCAGTGACTGGCGGCAGGCTGAACTGTTCGTTGAACTTCCCCGAGGGGAGCGAAGGATGCCGGCTCCTACGGTTTGGCTGGGCTGCAGGGCGTATGGTCGCTTGCGCGCGCACGCGCGCATGGTCAATGTTATCGACTATGTACACGGGTATGGTCTGTTATGGTGAGCTTCCCTGTGTGAAAGTGCGTCGAAGTCAGCCCGCAGCTGTTAGTCCTTTACCCATACCTCAGCCTGTTCTTTCTGCCATTATAATATGCGTCCCCCCCCCAAAGCTATACATCTAGTGTCGGCTAGACTGGCGGCAGGATGAACTGTTCATTGAACTTCCCTGAGGGGAACTTCGGACGGCAACGCGAAGGATGTCGAGTCTTCGGTCAAGGTCCGAGTGCCCACCGGAGAATGAGGACGTGTTCGATGATCACACGCACAGGGTCGGAAGTCTGGTCACCAGCATGGTGGATATCGATGCGGAGTGAGTGTGGTTCAAAGTTTACTTGTATCCCGGAAACACTTCTAAGCACAGGGCCTGGTCTGCAGGATGTGACTCCGAAGATGTCGCGGGGAATGTGGTACGCTGCGGTCGACCTGGGTGCAATCTGGGTGCCATCTCTGATCTGAAATGGGCTTGGGCATATCTCGTTTACCTATATTCAGAGCCGGTGAAGGCCGTGCTTTGGAGCTTGTAAGGTCTGACACGGCGAAGTAGAACACGTTGTTCCCATGCGACGATCATGGTGAGTCCGGAGTCTCCAGGTCTTTGCGCTGATTCAGAGTTAAACAATTGGCCATAGACGTCCTAGTCGTTGTGCTTATTATCATATCGACACGGCGAAGAGGACAGTGCAGGACAAGGAGGACAAGGAGCACTTACAATTGACTCACCTCCAAATTGACGGGTGGTTTGCCATTCACTTACCGCAGCTACCTCCGCCTAAACGCCCATGCACCGTCCTGACTCCGAAATCAGCGCCCCGCCCAAGCCCCGGAACCTGTCAGAGGCTCTGTATCAGGGTATAAAGGACCCGCGTGGGGGCCTCTTTTTCCTCCATAACCCCACCTTTCCCATCTCTCATCTCTCATCTATCATCTCTCAACTTCATGGGAGGGCGCGGACGCGGACAAGACCGAGGTGGACGAGGCGGTCCCAGAGGAGGCGGCCCCGGCGGGGGAGGACGCGGCACGCCTGGCCGCGGGAGTCCTGCCCCGAGCTCTGCAGGATACAACCGCGGCGGGGATCGAGGAGGATATCGTGGAGGCGATCGCGGTGGATACCGAGGTGGTGGTGACCGGGGAGGCTTCAGAGGAGGAGATCGCGGGGGATTCAGAGGGGGCGACCGTGGAGGCTTCGGCGGAGGACGCGGGCGCGGAGGGTGAGTCGCTCACCGTTGTTCAAGGCTGGCGAGCTCACCGTTGGACAGAGTATTCGCAGCGAACGTACCTGCGGTCGTCGACGCGCGTTTGACAGATGGATCTCAGGACGCGCTCGTCGTGTCTATGCGCTCCGTGCGGCTCAAGGACAACGATCTACCCTCCCGGCCTGGATTTGGCACTGCCGGTATACCCATAAAGCTGCGCACGAACTTCTTCCCCATCTCCGTGCCTAAGGGCCCCATCTACGAGTATGACGTCGCTATCGACCCTCCGGCAAACAACAAGCGGCTCAAGCGACGAATCTTCTACCTCGCGGAGCAGACGAACGAGTGGAAACAAGCCCAGTTGACTGGTCGGGTCGCTCACGACTATGCTGCGAAGCTCTATGCATCGTTCAAGTTTCAGTCGCCACTTTCCATCAAGATTCAATACACGGACGAAGACGAAGAGGATGAGCACCGCGACAAGCCTCGAGAGCCCAAGCAGTACACTCTCATTATCAAGTTCATCCAGCCCATCGATACGCAAGGTCTTGCAGGGTACGTGCTCACTATATGCGCTGCTCCGCTCTTCATTGTCCCTTTGGAGGTGACGGTTTTATGAGGGCCCGGTGCATGACAACACGTTCCGCCTTATCATGACGCCTGCCCCTCATATGCTGGCGCCTCCATCTCCGCCCTCGCCCCCGTTCATTTGTTTATCTCGGGCCCGCGCGTCCCTCTACTGACTTCTTCGTGCATGAAGCTACCTGGAGGGACAGCCGCAACAGCGGAACTATGACTTCATGCCCGTCGTCAACGCGATGAACATCATTCTCTCTGCATACCCGAATCGCGTCGCGGGCGGGGGCGTCATGGTCGGGCGGAACAAGTACTTCCACCCGTCCCCGATGGTCCCGCCCGTCGCGCTCGGCGGCGGGCTGGAGGCGTGGCGCGGGTTCTACTCGTCGGTGCGCCCGGCGTGGAAGCAGCTGATGGTGAATGTGAACGTGTGCACGACGGCGTTCTATACCCCAGGGAATCTGGCGGAGCGGATGATGGAGTTCATGAACATCGGCCCCAACCCCCGCCTTGCCGCCTTTGTGAGGGGGGTGCGCGTCAAGACGACGCATCTGGGCTACAGAAAGACGGCAAAGACCGTCGCAAAGGTGAATGCGCGCCAGCACCGTTTCAACGCCGAGGGTTTGGGTGAAGTCACTGTAGAGCAGTACTTCCAGAAGAGTGAGTGTCGGGTGCGTCCTGTTCCCAATAGTGTACTAATTGCGAATCCTAGAGTACAACATTAGGCTCCGGTACCCTGAGCTGCCGCTCATCGACGTCGGCGGCCAGAAGCAGAACCTCCTCCCGGCCGAGCTCTGCATCATCCTTGAGAAGCAGCCCTTCAGGGGAAAGGTCCCGGACGAGCTCACCTCGAACATGCTGACGGTCGCGTGCCAGTATCCCAACGTGAACGGAGATGCTATCATGAACCGCGGTCTCATGGAACTCGGGCTGGCTCAGACTCCTCCGCCGGCCAACTCGTTCGGGATCACAGTCGGCAACCAGATGGCCGTCGTGCCCGCCCGCATTCTCCCGCCGCCCGTCGTGCGCTACCAAGGAGGCAACCCGCCCGCCGTCGACGAACGCGCGTCGTGGAACTTGCGCGGGGTGCGCTTCGCCGTGGGCGCTCAGCTTACGCAGTGGGCGATCCTGCTCATCCAGGACGGGAACCCACGGGATGAGTTCGCGGGCCCGAACGACCCCGAGCTCGAGCGGACGTGGCGCGGCTTTGCGGACATGTGCAAGAAGAGCGGGATGCGGGTCGACGGGGCGGCGCCGCAGATCACCGTCGCGCAGCTTCCGCGGCGGAGCGCCGAAGACCCTCTCCGGAAGAGCGCGATCCAGAAGATCCGCGAGGCGTTGCTGGGCCTGCGCCCGAAGCCGCGTATCGTGCTCGTCGTGCTCTCGGACGGGAACCGGCACGTGTACTCTGGGCTGAAGCATCTGTGCGACGTGTTCCTGGACGTGGCGACGGTGTGCGTGCATGCGTCGAAGATCCGGAAGGAGAAGGGGCAGGTGCAGTACTTTGCGAACGTCGCGCTCAAGTTCAACATGAAGCTCGGTGGGGTCAACCACGAGCTTGCGGAGAACAACATGGCGTGGCTGAACAGGGAGCCGACGATGCTCGTCGGGATGGACGTCACGCACCCCGGTGTCGGCACCGTGAGGGGCACGCCGTCCGTCGCGGCTGTCGTTGCGAGCGTGGACAAGCGCATGGGTCAGTTCCCTGCAAGCATGCGTATCCAGGAGTCTAAGAAAGAGGTAGATGCAATCGCGCTGAGGTGTGAGTTGTCTCTGAAGGCGTAAGCAGATGATCTCGGACCTCGAATCGATGTTTGTCGAGCGCCTGCAAGCGTACAAGGCCAAGAACAACAACACCCTGCCCTCCCGTGTCCTCGTCTACCGTGACGGTGTCTCCGAGGTGCGTCTTCACAGCGCGATGTTGAGACGTTGTCATTGTCCTGACGTCCGTAAAGGGTCAATTCGCGACAGTGGTCCAAGAGGAGATGCCGCAGATGCGCGAGGCCTTCCGCAAGGTCGGCGGCGGCCAACGGTACAACCCCAAGCTGACGATCGTCATCTGCGGCAAGCGTCACCACACCCGGTTCTACCCCATGGACGCCGCCCACGCGGCGCACGACGGCAACCCCAGGCCGGGCACCGTCGTCGACCGCGGCGCGACGGCCGTGTACGAGTACGACTTCTACCTGCAGGCGCACGGAGGTGAGTGCTGCGTCTGCGTCTGCGTCTGTGTCTGTCCGTCGGCGCATCGGTGTTCACCCTCGCCCCCCTGCCCAGGCCTGCAAGGGACGACGCGCCCAACGCACTACTACGTCGTGCACGACGAGATCGCGATCGGTGCGGACCAGCTGCAAGGGCTGACGAACGACGTGAGCTACATGTTCGCGCGCGCGACGAAGGCGGTGAGCCTCGTCTCGCCCGCGTACTACGCGGACCTTGCGTGCGAGCGCGGGCGGTGCTACATCCACCCGCTCCTCCAGGGCATCTCGGACAGCGGCACGACGGCGACGAGCGGGAGCGGGGACCACGAGGAGGTCATGCAGGAGGCACGCCGGCTGTGGCGCTCCGACAAGAGTCCGAACGGGGTCGGCGGGTCGATGAAGGAGACGATGTTCTATATCTGATGCGATGTATGTTTTCTGTGTGTATTGACGGTGTATGATCTTGTACGATTATGAACGTAGCTTTGTTCGTGCGACAGAACTGTGCGGATGCCGAACATGCAAATCGAATGGACCCTGACGAAACCACAATTTTTGAAGTAAGGAGAATAGAGTGGTTATGCACGGGTCTACTACCTGCATCATGTAAGTACATGACGAGGCAGCGATACCGTCCTGCAGTGACCAGTTCTGCGAACCCAGCCACTAGCCTGCCCCGAGGTCACCGCTCCCATTCCCATCCCTCTGCGGCCCACTCCGGCATCCCAGTCTCGAAGCTGCCGAGACTCGTCGTGTACTTAAGCGCATGCAGGAATATATACAGAGACTCGGGCTTCGGGTCCGGGTGCAGCGGCACGAAACACTCCGGGCAGTAATGCATCCCGTTCTCGTCAGACAACGGGTCAGCCGTCGACTCTGCGACTGGCGGAGGTGTCAGCTCAGGTGTAGGCACTTCGGATGGCGCTGGTAGAGAAGAGAGAGAGAGTAGGGTAGGAGGGGGGACAGCAGACGACTGCGCAGCGAGCTTGGCGACGTCTTCGGCCGTGAGTTGATTCTTCGGAAGTGCCTCTTGTGTTGAGAGCTCTATTTCGACTGACTCAGGTTTTGCGGAAGACGGGTCGGGGTCTGCTGGAGGCGCGAAGGCGGGCCCGCCGCGTCTACGCTTGTTTTGCGGCGGGAGCGGGATCGTCACCCCCTTGGGAGAGAGCGCGGCCTTCGCGCGGAAGACCACATCGCGCCAACGGCCCCAATCTTCAGCCTCATCCTACCCGCGTTCGCGGTCAGCGTGTAACTACTCAAGAAGCACGGCGGATATACCTTCATGTTCCGCAGACGCGTGATGATACCAACAGCCTCGGCGGAGAGTGGGACAGGAGAACCCATGCCGATGTCATGCCCGGTCTCGCGCGGCAGGAGTTTAGGACGTGTTGTTTCGTCCGCATTCACAGGCTCCTGGGACTGGTCGTCTCCTTTTGAGGATGCGTTGCCGTCAGATCGGAGTGTAATGGCCTCCGGGTTGGTGGCAGCGTCGAACTGGAACTGAGCTGGGGCTTGTGGAGCAGCGCGCTCCTCGCTAGGAACAAGGTCGACGCCCCCTTTTCCCAGCTTCTCGCCCTACGCACGCGTTGAGTGTCTACGGGATCTTCGGGAATGTCAAGAGCACTGGCAGTATATGACACTCACCCATATGCGGACGTCGGAATATATAGGATCATTCGCGATAGGAAATCCGAGGTACTGAAGATGTACGCGGATTTGGTGGGCTATATGCGTGTAGTGAGTTCAACGGTAATTTCATCTGTCTGATCAGACGACGTACATCGGCCAGTCAGAGGCCGGCCTGTAGACATAAGACACATTCAGTGTCATTCGCGACCACGGTACACGCGAAGCGACTCACAGCGAAGCACACTAGTGTCGGTGTTGGCGTCATATCGGACCCGATTGAAGATCGTCTTCGCATGCTAGAAGTGAATGTCAGCTCCGACACTACATTCTCTATCAACACACCAACCTTGCCCTCGGGATGAACGACGTTTAGTCCCATCTGCCTGTCTATAGTCAATAGAGGCTCTTCGCAAATGATTTCCTCCCTGAACGTTGATTGAGTCCCTCTGCCCAATGACTCTCGTATACAAGACGTACTCGGGGAATTCACCCTTGCATCGAGCGACATACTCCTTTCCGACCTCTCCATTAACGAACTCTCGTGAGAGTTTAGTAGCCAGCGCAGGATTTAGTGGAAGGATCATCATCCCGGATGTAAGCCTGTCTAAACGGTTTACAGCTACATAGACCTTGTCAGTATGATCTCGGAACATTTGTGCGGATCGCGACGCACTGTACACCTTTTCGAAGCCGAAGTCGTTCTTCAGTATCTCGACGAGACTGTGCCGAAAGTATCGTCCAGCAGCATGAACTGGCTGATATGCCATGTTGTTGATGAGGTTCTAACGCAAACTATGCAGGGCACGTACGATTGACCCAGGCTTGTCGATGACAATGAAGTCACGCTCCTTGTCGTGTAGAACGATGCGGACAGGTGTTGATGTGACTGGAGGTTCATGACGATGGGAAACATTTCTATGAAGAGCGGCTGAGCTAGTGGTCCACGACATTCTTAGTTAGCATACGCACTCTATCCTGTCGCCATTCTGAACGATTGTGTTCGGCTTCGCGACCTTTCCGTTGATTGTAGTTACACCAGATTCAAGAGCATACCTCTACGTTGTCCGTCAATCCACTGCACCACAATGCTTGTGGACTGTCTCCCAATGCAGCACTCACGGTTGGCGTGGGCAGCAGGTTATGGCAGATGGAGCGGAATGCATTGCTTGTCCTCTACTATGCGCACACAAACCGCGCATGCAACATTGGCAGGCAGACACAAGGATAGAATAGAGACATACATAGAACTCCATTGAGCGGTCTCTGAACTCGGTAGACACAACTTCTAGGATTTCTCGGCCAAGCCATCGTCCCTTCGCCATCGTGGTGTAAGGGTACCAGTAGGGGGGTATCTTCTTCAATGCGGGCGAAAGAACGTTCTTAGATGCGAGGTCCATGGTAGCGGATGAGGTAGAAGGTGTGTTGGGCAGAGGACTAGTATGACCGTCTATGGTGGACATGATGAAGTTGGTCAAAACTTGACGGAAAACATCCACATCGGAAACCGGGATTCGAGATCGGCGCACCGCACGTTCTCTACACCGAGTCGACAGAGCAGACCCCAGCTCGGCAGCCACAGTAGCAGAAGATTGACGAAGAGACTAGTACTAGTGTTGGATGATGAGGAACGGTGTCAATGATACTCACTGCTCAGTACTCAGTAGGTGATTGTACAGAAGGGGCACAAGTGACAAAATGATGACCTAATGTGACATGTGACGGGAGAATTGCCTAAAATGGACACTCAGGGGATTGAACCCTGGACCTCACGCACTCACGTGACTTCGGAGTTACCCGGAATGCGAAGCGTGCGCGCTACCACTGTGCCAAGTGCCCGATATGAGTCCCCTATCTCTTCATCCTAATATGCAGAATGTTTACCTTGTTTGGGGTTTCTGCCGCACGTAAGTACTTAGAGCTATGTAGTTGAACTGCACCATAGTTTCGAGATGTGCATGTTGTACCAGGGGGTCTGGATGGTGGAAGCGGTGATCTACGGAACGACCTGCTCCGTGAAGATCCCATTCGACGGGTCGTAGATAAGCAGCTCATGCGCCGGTGTTAGTATGCCGGTGTGCGTCTGTCAGAAGTTAGAACTGATCAATATAGTACGCACCGAGGACACCCATTATAGTCAGCACCGGAATGATCATAACCCAACGGTTGCGCCCCCAGATGATCCATGCACGGTATGCCTGCGAGGGTGCCTGCTTGAACGATCGCGACGTATGCTACATAGAATATGTCGAGTTCGAGGATAACCACTCTCGCTACCTGGGCGCGCTCTCGGTTGTCAATGAGGAACGTCGTCGCGGCGTCGCCTCTCCCATACTTGACAACTGCAGTAATCAGCCGCTGGGCGGTAGAACCTAGATGTTAGAAACCACATGTCAATGCGCCCTCCTGGATTGGCGGGAAGAGTTACTCACGATCGCGCACTGGCAGCTGAGCAAGGGCGACTTCAGGAGCTCCCAGATCCGCTGCGCCCATCGTCGGAATATGGACGCGGCTTTCTCGGGCGGTGCGTGGTGGTGACGCAGCAAACGCAGGAGGGCGGCCAGAGAGAGCGGGAAGAAGCGGCAAAAGAGCGTGCACTCGACGAAGCCCCCGATGAGGTTTGCCGTGACAACGTCGACCATCGTTCGGTGAATGCGGGATCGAGCGAGCGGAAAGTCCAGGAGAGGATGCGGGGGCGGGGTAGCGGGGACGTGCTGTACGCAGTATACTTACTATCGATGTAGTCCTCGCAGGATTCAACGGGGTTAAAAATATTGTTGAGTGTCCTGGGAGCCGGAGACAAGTAATCCACGAAAGCTTGGGATGTGTCTTCTGTGGGCTCTAGGCAGAGAGCGGGGGAAATAACCTGAGACATGAGCGACGAGACTCACTGCACCAGGAGACAGGATTGCTGCTGTGTTCGTCGAAGTGCTCTATGACATCGGCGCCGGTGACCGATCACGATGCAGACCGGCAGCCTATGCAGCTCGAGGCTCGGAGCATATGTACTCTTCTTCATGTGAACGACACCGCGCAATGTCACTCGAGCCCATGTTTACGGCTCACCTCTTGTGTACCCATATGAAGATTGTTTCTCTTCTCAACTATTACCAGTTAATCGCGACGCTTCAGCGGATAAAGACCTGCGAGTGACTGTGTACTAGGTCACGATCAGCGTCCCTCGCATGGTCTTGCTACTCGCCGGCGGTCATGAAAGTTCCGCTAGATCGGAACGAACGTCTTCAAGTTGAAGAGTCGGATCCTGTACACGCTGATATATGTTCTTGTGCCTAGGCACAGAAGAACTGCAGCTCTTGTTATCTCAATGGGATGATGCAGGATGATGCGCACTTGTGTTACCGCTGTCAATGTGCCAGTGATCCCAAAAGATTTTGGCAAGATTTTGGGGTCGATGAGATGTTCTTGAAGATGAGTGTGACAGGTACCTTCGCGGGGCCCAAGTGAAAAGCTTTTCCTACGCGGTGCGGGATGGAAGTCCACCCTCGTCAATGGATAATGTTCTTCATGATCCTGGAGTCCGAGTATTCGAGTTTCAGTCGCTCAAGAGGAGGCGGGAGAAAGATCGAAACAGGCAATTCCCGCCGCTGCCTGGCAGTGCATGCGTGACCGGGGCGGCCGGCCCGCCAAGTCGTCACTCGGCCTACTACTCCCAAATAGGGCGCGGGGAGTTTGAACGCCGACCCCTATACGAGTCCGATTCTGGGGACCTAGGACCCATCCCCAATCACTCTCTTAAGTACCTCCTCCAGCTTTCACCAGACAGACAACGAGCACCGAAATGGCAACACCGACTACACCGACTACGACCGCCGAACCCGCATACACCGAGGCGTGGCTCCCCGGGCCCGGGCCCGACCACACGCAGTTCTACACGCGCACGTACCCCGCACCCGCCTCGGGGCCGCACGCCGTCCTCGTCTTCGTGCACGGCTTCGCGGAGCACGTCGGGCGGTACGCGTGGGCGCACGGCGCGTGTGCCGCGCGCGGGGTCGCCGTGTTCGCGTTCGACGGGCGCGGGTTCGGGCGCACCGCGCTCGACACTCCCAACCCCACGGACAGGGCGAAGGGGAAGGGGGGCGCGTACGGGAAGACGAGCTGGGCGCAGCAGTTTGCGGACGTGGAGCATTGGGTGAGGTATGTGAGGGGGGTGTATCCGGGGCTGCCGGTGTTCCTCATGGGACAGTCTATGGTGCGTGTTCCCTGAGATGGGCTTTTCGGGCCTCGAGGGCAGAGGGGCATCGCACGCGGACACTCAGGCTCATACTGACGGACGTGGGCAGGGCGGGGGCGTGGTGCTCGGGTTCGGCACGCGCACGTCTGCGCCGCCCGCGAAGGAGACGGTGTCGATGCTCTCGGGGGTCATCGCGGCGAGCCCGCTCGTGCTGCAGACGACGCCCGCGCCGAAGGTCATGCGCTACGTCGGGGGCAAGATGAGCGCGCTGCTTCCGGGCTTCCTCATCGACGCGCCCATTCCGCTCGAGGTGCGTCTCAGTAGGGCTTCGCCGTAGCGCGTTTATTGACCGTCTGGTTCTCGTCTTACGCCCGCCCTCGCCTCGCCTTGCCGCGGCTTCCGTGGTATGGGTCTGTTCTGGGGGATATGACGTTTCATCGCGCGAATAGGACCTCTCGCATGACCCCGTCTCGAACCACGCGAACGCGGAGGACCCATGGATCATACAGAAGGGCTCGCTGAAGGGGCTCCATGACATGCTAAGCGGGGTACGTCCGGGCTTGCTTCCATGACTGTGCCGGTCATCGTTTAGCAGTGCGGTCGGTGCTCACGCGCTCACGGGTGCTCTGACAGGGCGAACAACTGCTGTGGAACGACTACAAGCATTGGCCCGCGGACCTCCCAGTGAGTCTCACGTCATGTATGCGTTCTCGACGGTGGACTTATGTGGCTTGTAGCTTCTTATGGTTCATGGCACCGAGGACAAGGTAAGTACATATTGGGTCTGACCTTCTTCGTCTTCCGAGTCGTTCGTTTCACCGCATCCGATATGACACTCTGTCGTTGGGCCTGGAGATTGTTTGAGCTCCACGGCGACCGGCTCTCATCTGAGCTATGTCCGGATGATACAGAGCTCCATATATCCAACGCCAAGGGGCGCATCTTGTTTGGACCTCTGATTCATTAGAGACGATCGGCTGTTGTAGTTCTTGTGTGCGAGTCCTGACTGCTGGGGTGCAGGTCACGTCGTTCAAGGCGTCGCAGGAGTTTTTCGACAAGGTCGCGGCATCGGACAAGGAGTTCAGGCCGTTCGAGGTGCGTGAGCAGCACGGTGGACGAGCAGAGCTGACTGGGACACAGGGGGGCTACCACGAGCTTGTGCACGAGCCAGAGGGGGTGAGGGAGCAGTTTGTGGAGGAGTGTGTGTCGTGGATAGTGAAACGGGCCGGGCGGGAGAGGCCAGTTTCGGCGTCGAAGCTGTGATACGGAACGGATTAGGCGGGGAGGGCAGGCTAACCGGGGTCGGCAGGTGGTCCGTGCGGTCGCGTGGGTGATCTGGCGGAGACGCGCGGAGGAGGATGAAGCGTGGTCGTAGTTAGTACTTGATCGTTGTTTCTTGCCCCCGTCCGCGTTTGTGCAACCCATTTCGCAGTCTGTTCGTTCTTTGCGCGGCTTGGGCAGCTCTCTTCCGTTCGCAAGAGCTTTTTAACCTCCCTCCACACCGCTCGCACTCGCTCCCTTTTCGTGCGTGTCTTTTCTTGCCCCCACACTCCTTTGCCAGTCCACGACGCACCGCCCGCCCTTCGCTCTCTGACATCCCTTCTCTCCTTTCTCCTACCGTACATCTCCTATCCTCTCTCTCCCGATGGACGACCAGGCCGCGTTCGCATCCCAGTACCAACAACAGTACTCCGCATTTGAGATCGATATGATGAAGGTCAGCTCCTTCTCCCTCTTGCAGCCCCTACGCAGCCCTGGGTTCACACCCTTTCCTTCGCCAGCAGAGGTCCATGGAAAGCGTCGGAGGCCCCGACGCGAAAAAGGCACGCTGGTCCCCCACCTCCTTCGCTGCCAACGGCGCAAACGGCCTCGCCGCGAACGCCAGCGCAGCAGCTAATCGCGACGCGTTCGCAAACTACGGCTACGGGCCCCAGGCGAGCATCTCCCAGAACGGCTTCAACAACTCGTCCCCCTCCAACGGCTTCAACGGCAACCACCTCTACTCTACCCCGACCCTCAGCCTGAACACCGCCGTCGCGAGCAACGGGATGCCGTCGCAGATGAGCCCCAACACCGCCGGCCCGTACACGCCCCAGAACCAGCAGCCCCCCTCCGCCACGCCCAACAGCGCGAACCCGTACAACTTCAACGGCTACAACATGCTCGGCATGGGGCTCCCGCAGATGGGTGTCCTCGGTGGATTCGCGTACGGCGGTCAGATGGCGGCGAACTTTGCTCAGGTGAGTTGCGCGCCGCGTTCGTTCATGTTCTCCTTATCTCTGCCTTCGCCATCGTTCGCAATGCCTCGTGAAGCTGCCCCTGTCCTATCTTGCTTTGCTTTTCCCTCGCACTCCAGGCGTGCTCGCGTGGCAGTTGGCATGGGCCTTCGCGTCCGTCAACATCTCCGCTTCGCGCGCTGGCAACGGCGACGGAACCTTTGGAATTCCGCCCCACCGATTCTGTTACGTAAATGATACACAGTCGTGGGCTGTGGCTAGGAGACGCGAGATACACGCTTGTCGGCTCGCCTTCCTTGATCCACGTTGCACTGGGCGGGTCTTACTGTTATAACGCCCCTTCAAGCGATCCCATTCAGTCGCGAAACCGAGCTGTTGATGTGGATACTAACCTCTTCCTGCAGCAGAGCCTGAACCAGCAGCGGCTGCCTTCACTCACCATCCCGTCCCCTGTTGCGTCGCCGTACTCTCCCGCCGCGCTGACCGCCGCGCTCTCGGCCCAGAACAACACGACTGCTCGCACCGTTTACGTCGGCAACCTCCCGGCGACCGCATCCGTGGATGAGCTCCTTAACCTCGTTCACTTCGGGCCCCTGGAGTCTATCCGCGTTCTTCCGGAGAAGTCATGTGTCTTCCTCTCCTTCCTGGACGGTCCCACCGCGGCCGCCTTCCACGCCGACGCGCTTATTAAGAAGCTTTCGCTTCACGGTCAGGAGTTGAAGATCGGCTGGGGCAAGCCCTCGCCCGTTCCCAGCCAGGTGGCACTAGCGATCCAGCAGAGCAACGCGAGCCGCAACGTGTACCTCGGCGGCCTGGAGGAGACGACGACGGAGGAGCAGCTCCGGGACGACCTGAGCCGGTTCGGCCTCATCGACCAGGTGAAGATCGTGCGCGACAAGAACATCGGCTTCGTACACTTCCTCAGCATCTCGACCGCGACCAAGGTCGTCAACACGCTCCCCACGGAGCCCGCGTGGGCCGGGAAGCGCGTGAACTACGGCAAGGACCGGTGCGCGTACATCCCCAAGTCGCAGCAGGCGGCGGCGCAGGCCGCGCAGGCAGCGGCCGCGCAGTCGCTCGTCGCGCAATCCGCGGCGCTCTCCCCCCTCGCTGGCAACAACCCCTTTGCGTCGCCTCTGACACCGTACATGCCCTTCTCGCCCGACGCGCTCTCGACGCTCGCGGGGGGACAGGGCCTGAACCGGACGGTGTACCTCGGGAACATCCACCCGGAGACGACCACGGAGGACCTGTGCAACGCGATCCGCGGTGGCGTGCTGCAGAGCCTGCGGTACATGCAGGACAAGCACATCGCTGTACGTATCATATCATATGCCCGTGTCTCCCAGCGCTCTCGATCACGGCTGACGCGCATGTGCAGTTTGTGACGTTCGTCGACCCCGCGGCGTCGCTCACGTTCTTCCAGGTCGCGTCGTACCAGGGCCTGACGCTGAACAACCGCCGGCTGAAGATCGGCTGGGGCAAGAACTCGGGCCCGCTCCCGCCCGCGCTCGCGCTCGCGGTGCACTCGGGCGCGACGCGCAACGTGTACGTGGGCAACATCGAGGATTTCGACACGTTCACGGAGGAGAAGCTCAAGCGCGACTTCGGCGAGTACGGCGAGATCGAGCTCGTGAACTTCCTCAAGGAGAAGTGCGTCGCCCCGTCTGTTTCCGCACGTGTGCCCTAACCGCTAATGTCTGACTGCGTGCAGGAACTGCGCGTTCGTGAACTTCACGAACATCGCGAACGCGATCAAGGCGATCGACGGCGTGAAGAGCAAGCCCGACTACGCGACGCTGCGCATCGCGCACGGCAAGGACCGCTGCGCGAACCCGCCGCGCTCGGGGCCGCAGGGCGGGTCTGGGGGCCGGCGCGGCGGCGGCGCGTCGCAGCCGCCGAGCGCCATCGAGCCCCCCGAGGGCGAGAACGCGCTCAAGGGCTCGCCCGTGCACGAGGACGGCATCAAGGAGGAGCCGAGCGAGGGCGCGGACGTGCCGTCGGGGGAGGTCGTCGAGGCGGCTGCCTGAGCGCTGAGCGCGGGACACGACATGTGAAACACAGACAGAGACACGACACTGAACACACCCCGTACGCCATACCATACCCTGCGCACACTGTATCACCCGCGTGGCTGCTTGGATACCCCCCCTCCCCCGCATCGTCTGTAATTCGTGCGCTCGCGGCTCGCTCGCGCCTCTCCGCTCCCCTGCGACTGTACTCCTCGACTTGACCACCCCGCCACAACGCTCTGGGCAACGTTGGCGCTCGCGCGTGCGAGGCGACCTTGTGGGCGCGACGGCGTGCGGGGCCAACGTTGTTCCGGCCTTGGGCTGTTGGTTGCTCGCTCTTTATACACTTGGCTTTCGCCCGCGCCCCGTCGTTCCCGTTCCGTTTCGTCGCCCATACTGTCTCTACCCAACCCGCGCCCCAAACTCTTTCGTCTTCTCCTTCATTTCGTTTCTTTCTCTTTTCCTTTTACTTTGAAAACCCTTTGCATTTCATTTCCTTTTCTTTTCCTTCCTTTCTTTTCCTGCCCTGCCCTGCCCTGCTGCCTTCGTTCCGTTTCTGTTAAACTAGTCTGGTGTCCGCGCCGCTCTTTGCCCCGGTACCTCTACCATATATGCACATCCTCCTCCTTCTCCTCCCTGTCCCCGTCTGAAGCAACGCGACCCGTCGCATCAATCCCCATCCCCAGTCTCCCCCCGTCTCCTCTCTGATTCTGATTCTGATACCGGTACGATACTCTCCTCTGGCTGTAGTGCGATGCGATCGATGCGATGCGGGTGCTAGCGATGCGGTAATTTTGCGTGTATCTCACACATTGTCCCTACCGAAGTAGCAATGGAGTTTCCTTTCCTCTCTCCCTCTCCCTTTCCCCCTCTCCCTCTCTCTCTGTCTTGGTGTGTCCGTCATCAAGACTGCTCTGCAACCATCATCTGCATCGTACGTTGATGGTTGATTGTGATTTGTGCTTGCCCCGGTGGTGCTGATGGTACCTATGTCGCGGCGCATGTGCAGGACATATGGGCTCGTGAGGCTGCGCGCGCCCCTTCAAACGGCCTGCACACAGCTCGGAGTTTGATCGACGTCTGAAGAGGACGGTACGTATATTGTATACACGAGGTCGAAGTCCGTGACAGAGTCCGCAATGAGAACATCTCTCGCCGTACAACATCACAAGTACAATCCAGTGGTGGGTGCGAGACGCCCCCGATGCAGTTCAGACATCCTCCAACACTATCCGGGACACCTTGCCCTCGCGCGGATACGGATACTCCGAGCTCTGCGACGCGGCCATGTACACCATGGTCCGTGACAAACGACGTCGTCAAGGTTGAGGTTGAGGATGGGGTTGAGGTTGCGCGCACACAGGTTATAGCTCAGCTCAGTCCGGGTAGAAAGCGGCAGCTGTACGCGGGGCGACTCACCGACTGCGAGCTCCCCTCTTTCGAATTCGCTGGCACGCTGCCGTCCATGCGGACCATCGTGATCGGCTGCCCGCGCTCGCGGTCCTGCGTCTGGGTCGCGAAGCGGATGCTGCCCCGGGTGCTGTCGTCCCGGGAGAGGATGATGCCCTCGGAGGGGTCGTTCTCGGTGAGCTCGCGGATGTACCGGCGCATGTTCAGTCTGTGAGGAGTGGGAGGGGGACGATTTTAAGCTCGGCGTGCGCTCCGAGCAGCTCGAGAAGGGCACTCACGTCGTCAGAAGAGCGTTCGAATACACTGCAGGGCGGGTGGGAGTGCGAGTCAGCGGCGGGGGCTGTGGAGGGGAGGGAACGCGCACGTTTGGACATGATGAAGGTGAAGAATAGGTCGTAGATCTTGTCTGGGGCGATGAGGTACTGTGGGGGGCATGGATTCGATCAGCGTCGACCTAGGACACCCCAGTAAGGTTAGGACGCACGATGATCATGTCCGTCAGGTTGCACACACTGGAGTCGGATGGCGAGCTCTATTGATCAGCGTCGTTCGTACATGGGGCGGCGGCGGGACGGCGGGACGTACGCGCAGAGAGCACCGGTGGTGACCGTGAGGGCTATAAGTTTCGTGATGATGTCGTTGGATCTGCGTGTGCACACTTGAGTCGATGTCTCTGTAAGCCAGGAAGAGGGGCGGTACGTACCTGCGTACGCCAGTCCGGCTGGAGTACAGGTAGTAGCACAGTGACGCAGAGACTACGCTGTCTGATACGAAGAAGAGTGCGAGTACGGCTACTCCGTGTGTCTGGCCAGATAGAGTAGTGGAAGTTGTGAGAAGAAAGGTCACGACGTAGGAGGTGTACTCACCTTGAGCCCTACGGAGGCTTCTGTGATACTGCGGAAATGGGTGCTGCACACCAATCGGGGTTAGTTGTATGGTTTGGATCGGAACATCAGGGAGTGAGAGTCATACTCACGATCTGATGCCAAACGCTGTAGACGTTTTAATAGCTCGTCAATTAGTGCCCGTCGCTGCGAGAGTAAGTGACCCTACATATGATCGTTCCTGTATCAAGACGTCTCTGAGTATGAGGAGCGGATTACTCGGTCGAGTGGACATACCGAAGCTTGCAATAGAAAGTACAATCTACGGAAACATATCAGCTAGAGGATCGATTTGTGTAGGGCGTGTGCACTTACCGAAACTGCTACCAAGAGCATGTTCGCGCTTACTGAAACGTACGTGAGCATAGGTATAGAGTGTTCAAGCCGGACACACGTACGCCGCCATAATCGGTACGCGAGGAACCAGTTGAACATGAGCCCTAGAACCCCCTATCAGTGCAAGTCAGTACTAGGAAAGTTCCAGATCTCATATAGGCTTCTAACTCACGTTCAACCCAATCTCGAACTGATAAATGAGCCTGTCAGTTGCCTACTCGCCTCACAAGGATCGTCTGCCGCTCACCGGACCACTCCTGTAGATTAATGCAAACGAGAATGATCAACGACTGATACGGGACAATCGCCATGGTGGTGCATCTCACCATACTACACTCGTGAACAGCTTGCTTGGGTCCTGGAAGTCAAGCACGATGTATGAATACACTAGATGAAGGACCATCGCTTGATGTAGACTGTCTAAAACACTATATACATGTCAGTATAGTTCGCTGGCAACGTGATAGGCCTATGACTCATGACTCACAAAAGCAGTACTACCTATGAATCGGGCCAACAGTCAGTGCCAAATGGCTCCAAGTTTGTGAGTCGGACAAAAGCGCCTGACTAGTAGTCGTAGCCATCTCCCGTCAGTCTTTGCTCGTGAGGAACGGAAGTAGGAGAACGTCTGCAAGCACGTCAACCCATATATCCTGTGAACTCGAAGGCGCAGTCATGATCAGCTCTGCAGCGCCAGGTGATTCACACGACGTGCACTCACATGGAAGAGAATACGGCTCCGAGAAACAACACCCCCACGGTGTCGTTCAGCTCGCCCTCGGAGAGACGCAGGGTATCCATGTCAATGGCGAAAAGCAGGTCGAAGCGGCCAGAAGAGGACCCGTCGCAAGAAGGATCTCCGGGCCTTTTATCTGTCCTATTCGTGATTTGTCCTCGTTAAGTCCGACGGTGAAGGTTTGAAATGATCAAGGGCGAAGTTGATGCCAGGTGGATAACGTCAGAAGGACGCTGGGCTTCGTATTACACTAATTCTCCCACCTGATTGCTCCTGACTGACATACGCTGCTACATTGCGCAGCCGGGGCTCCCCTAGGCAGACGATGTACAGGTCCTATTGAACGGGAGGAGGACAGACCTGTCTAACGGCACGGAGCGATATCGATCTCAACATCGCGACTTGTACACGCTGGACAAGTGAATTGGAAACATGGAATCAGAACAATGTGTCTGCGAGGCTGTGTCCGATGATGCAAGTCGCATTACAGTCTGAGTTGGTAGTCCTTTTGAACAAGCATTATCTGCTAAGAAAATGTGCGGATAGGACCTGTGCTGAAGCTCACGTCAATCAGCGCGTCCTCTGTCGAGCGATGAGCATGGGAGTCGCTGTAAAAGACATGAGTAACTCGTGACTCGACAGTACTTACCTCAGGCTCTAAGTAGCGGATCCAGCGAGACTCACCCAGGAATTCGTCGAAGACTCGGACGAGATGACCACTGGCTTGGATCTGACCGAGCACAGCGGGTTCAGGGAGAAGTTCATCGACGAGTGGATGTCCGAGTAGTGGATTCTGAGCCAAGCAGTACACAGCTACAACATCACGTCTATCGACTCAGCGAATCTGGACCATATTCAGTACAATGCTCACAGATGACGCAGATATTGTGAATAATACCATGCACTATCAATACACGACTTGATAATACAGTCGCGGCCGCTCATTCACAACTTGGTCACGTCATGTCGAGACGTGTCTCAAGATCCACGATATGCAGTCGTCTACGAACTTCTCTTTCATGCCATCAGATTCATGAACCAGCTCGTGGAAGCCATTCTGTCACGAGCATCGCGTCAACGACTATAGAACCAGGTGACACATTGGGCGTACCTCGAACGACAAGAAGTCTTTGTCGTGTGCCCACACCTTTGCGTAGAATTCGCGTGAAGCTCCGTGCGATGTGACCTGAAAAATTTGTGTTCAGTTGCAATCGTCGCCGATCGACCGGGGGGGAGTGTGCTAGTATGCAGCGCACACATGCGAAGTCTCGTGGGACCTGATTGCTCTTGGCACTGAATGCCCGGATATGCTCACCTCGTCGGCGTTGCCATGCACGAGCAGAACCTACGCGAAAAGACAGATGATGAACTCGTCCGAGTACGATATCTAGCCCGGGAGAGAAACATACCGGAAGGTCTTGGGGCCAATTCTTGTAGTCGCCATACAGTAGTTGCTCACCCTAGTCGTAAGAGGGGTTAGAGCACGGAACAGCAGCGGTGTTATGCTGGACGTCAATTGATAAAAGATCCGAATACGCACCCCGGTGAGCATGTCGTGGATGCCCTTAACGGACCCCTTCTGGGGACACAAGGGATCTTTGGCATTCGCTTCGACTACAGTTGGGTCATGCGAGAGGGTCTGAAGGGAAGAGCGTAAATAAGTGCGAGGACGGTAGTGTGTTTTGATCAAATGTACCTTGGGATCGACTGGTGCAGGGATCAACAGCGCGGGGAGGATTTTGCTGACAATCTTGGCAAGGAAGCGTAGTATGTGCGAGGTAGGGTGCGTCAAGAGTAGAAGAGGGCTTGCTGCTATGACGCCGGAGACGAGCGAGACGCTATCCTTGGCTGGAGGAGAGGAAGTGCGCGTAGCGAATGCGAGAGACAGACCTCCGCCCTGCACGGACGTCCAAGACAATGTTGGCCAGACCACACCAAGGCCGTAGGAAGAGGAACACGCACCATTGAATGCCCCATGAGGAAAACGGGAAGTGTTGGGTACTGATCCTTCACGTGTTTGAGCCACCACTCTATGTCTGCAAGCTGGTCGGCCCAGCTCGTTTTACCGTACTTGCTCCCCTTGCTCTTCCGTCCGCGGTCGAGTGCAGTCAGCCCAAACCCGCGTTGGTCGAAGGTGAATACGGTGATCCCACGCGACGCGTACACTCCGTGTGCCCACTCATACCTCCCCACGTACTCGGCAAACCCGTGGAGGAAGAGAACGACGGCGCGCGGAGACGACGCGGCATATGTCCGGGTGTAGAAGTTGATCCCGTCGCGGCCGGGGAGCCAGGCTTCCGTGAATGTCTGTGGTGCGGACACTTCTGTCATCACGGCGACTCAAGATAGCAAGAAGGAGGCAGGGGATGTTTGCAAGGTTGTCGTGATTAGGGAGTGCAGTAGAAATATTGCTGCGCTGCCTGCGTAGCGATGTCGCCGGTCGGCGGTCAGAGGGGTCAATGACGCGGCCAATTGATATTCCGAGCCTTACAAGCGGCGATCCTTGATCAATTTGCAACGTTAACGTGGGATGCGCGAGGAGAGCTCAAATTGGATTTGTGCATTTTCGGAGACCTTCAAGAGAGTGCAGAAAAGCCAAAGCGTATGGTTCGGCATGGAGCGCGGGGGGAGGAGGAAGGTCGGGAGGTGGCCTGAGGAGGCTTGACGTCGGAGTCGGAGTCTGGTCGGAGTAGCCGTCGCTGTCGGTCGATGACCATGCTCTGGGCGTCCGTTTCACCATGTTCCTCATCGACCTCTTGAGTCTTCTCCATGGCCGCAGTGAAAGTCAATAACAAACTTGCGCACTATTGAGATTTTCGGACGAACCAAAATGTGCCGAAAGGTGGGAGACTTTCCTTAAATCAAAGTAGAATTGCACTGATTTTGAATTTCCTTGCAGTTGTGGTACGTCGATCTTGCAGATTCTTGCTACTGTCTACGTTCATCGACAGCCACTCGCTGGCACCTCGTCTATTGTACTAGCTGGGCAAGAGACACGTCTCAGATTAAGTCTCGCTACCTTCGTGAATGGCTCTACCTATGGTGCTGTGCACTGGTGCTCATGATTCGAACTCATGGACGTCCGCCTGGTGCGCCACCTCAAACTTTCAGCTATTTTGTTATATCTGGGAGTGTCCTCTAGGCGAACGACTGTGCGACCTACTACCGGGGCATAGGAGTACTTAAGGCGGGTAAGGGATGTCCGTGAGGGTCTTGCAGCTCGACGAAAGGTACGCCACCTGGCAAGTTCGCTTGTGTAGCCACACAGTCCCCTCTCTTCGTCTTTCTGCACCATCTCTAGGCGTCGCTGTTCCCTCGATTGAGTGAAAGCTTTACTGCTCACATCCGGACACAATGAAAGGTTAGCCTTCTTTCAACCTTCGAGCTAAAGAGTCGAACTTCGTGCGGCCACACCCGTATTACATGTTCTTCCGATCCCTGACGCTGAAGTTTTCACTCGGATTTATGTGACGTACCAGATCGCTAGGCCAACAGCTCGTTACTTACAGAAGGATGTGTTCCATAACACTACTGGTGAGCAGTTTCCCAC
Organism: Daedaleopsis sinensis; assembly: GCA_033807695.1. Taxonomy (NCBI): domain Eukaryota; kingdom Fungi; phylum Basidiomycota; class Agaricomycetes; order Polyporales; family Polyporaceae; genus Daedaleopsis; species Daedaleopsis sinensis. The sequence goes on from CM066302.1 coordinate 1,301,441, forward strand.
CGTCCATCGAGGATGATCTAACTGTGAGGCGTACTCATTCGGCGAGTAGACGTTGATTCGCGAGTAAATAACAGGTAAGTGTTACTTGAATGGGAGTCCCCCAGCCTTTTCAGTGTGTGCCCTACTGAGAGAGGAGCGCATCTATCGTCTCTCTTAGATGTATAAGGAGGCGAGATGAAGTCAGTATAGTTATAACAGACGTGGGTGATAAGGTGAAAGCCGAGGAAAGCCGACACTCTTATTGACTCAGCGAGTTGATAAACAAAGTCCTTAGGCCTTAGTATGACGTGCACAATCTTCGGCTGCTCAGCATTGTGTCTCAATAGGTGATGGCCTATAGGTGTGTCGGCGACCCCACATCTGGCTGTACGCGCTAACGATACATATTGTAGAAGCGATGTCAGCCTGCAGAAGCTTGAGACGATGTCTGAGCCCTCTACGACCCACCTTGGGTTTCGTTGACTCCGCAGCAAGTGAAGGTACGTGCGAACTGTTGGACCCAGGTCTAAGAGTAATTGCAAGCCGAGTGCGAGGATAGGGTACATGCGAGGCGTTTTCGGAGTCATGAGGTGAATTATATTCTTTCAGCTACCCCCCGCGTGAGCGTATGTCATTCCCGGAGGCTAAACAGAACACAAGACCCTCAGGGTTGTACGCAAGACCTCGTAACATTGGTACATAGTTCCGTGTATTCATACAAACAGTGCGGTTGTCATGTGCCAAAGTCCGTTCAGTATTATATAGATAAAATCAATCGGAGAGTTGCAGCACTAGCAGCGCTCGTCACAGCAGATCTGCCCTGTCTTATTCGTCGACCTTTCGTAGTCCTTCGACCCACGCATAGCCTGCTGCAGGTCTTTCAGGGCGTACTCCTCTGTGTCCCGGGTGGTCACAACGCTGGTCGATATGTTGATTTGTCCCCTCTCGTGGTCGAGCATACTAGTAGCGAAGAGGTTTTGCCCTAGCCTGGACTTGATGCGATGTGAACCGCCATGTGTCAATCCTAGACCAACCCGGACAATGATGACGTTTGGAACAAATGCCTATCAGAGTGTAAGAATTGTATACGCAAGACGCAAGCTGGAAGTGCGAAAAACACACCGCAACCTGGGTGGCGAGATCTATGACCATGAGAGCGGCTGGATTTCTGCGCTCGTAGAGTACCAGCATAATTGATGTTGTTACCATCAGGAGGCCTCCTGACTCGATGATAGTGAAGATCGACGAGATGTACATGCTAGAGGAGGAAGATAGCTTGACCATGTTACCGGAGGTGGCTTTCGAGAACTTGCGCCCTGTATACCACAGTCGATAGGCAATCATCCCCGTGACGGAGACGTTGACGACAAGCTCTAGAGGCCAGCTAGCTGCACCCAGCCCTTCGATGACTGGGGAGTAGATGTTTATGTCTGGCTGTGTTAGGATACCAGCAGTCGCGTAGGCAACCCCTGCGTCAGAACGAGAGATGAGCTTCCAATTGTTGAGGTATAGCACTAGACGGAGGCTACCGATATGAGCTAGCTCCAATATAATCTGACCAGAGAGTATCAGTATGCCAACACTGCCTGTCACGATGGTGTTGACCGCTCGAGCTCACCGGGAGAATGACAAGCTTCCAGTTGTAGTCCCATACGACATACATCCTCCATATCTGTAGATATAACCGACACTCCCGTTACTAAAGCCGTCTCCGTTCAAGAGTTAGCCACATACCAGAACGAAATCTTGCACGAGGACCTGGACAATTGTGTCAGACACGCTGTACAATCTCACCGTGTCACTGTGTCATACTGACCACGGCCATGTAAAGCGAATTCTTCATCGTCGCCCACTTCGCACCCGGCTGAGAGAAATATATTGATGCATATTCAGGCGGCGCGTCTGGGGGGACAAAAATGAATGCCTCGAGCTCCTGGCGCAAAGAGACCGCGATATGGATGGTCGCCCCGAGATAGAGCCAGAGCGAGGTCGCAATTAGGAACCTAAGGTACTCTTCAGCACAATTCGACCTGTGCAGCACAACCAGCTTACCATCGACTTTTCATCCGCTTCTGCCTCCAGAACAGTACGTGAACGACTCCAGCTAACATTACAGAGCTGTAAATATTTGTGAGCAAGTCTGGAGCTCTCTTGTGGTGACTCTGACTCAAGAACTCACTTGATACCTAGACATACGTTAACACCATCGATTTAAACGAACACTGGGCTGGACACGTACCCCAGAAGACGGTTTCTACCCATATCCCGATCATGAAGATCTTGTCAAAGCGTGGAAGTACTTCAGTAGCCGCCATAATAATAGCACGGCAATTTTGTGATGAGACGAGATAGATGATGAGGAAGAGTGACGACTCGGAGGAAGACTAGGACTCGGAGCGAAGTACGTCCTCGCGCGGCTTGAACAAGGGAATGATGAGCAAGGCGACTCGGTATCCTGTCCACTGATATAGCGCACCATATCCATATCTTAGTGGTTCGGCCGATGTACGATCATACCCGGAGGAGAGTCGTCCCATGAGTATAGCAAGCGAGCACACACAAGGCTCCAAGTGACGTCGATATCTCACGTCAACCGTCAGATTGTGTTCACACTGTGTTAGCGGAACCGGTGTCGAGTGTTGGATATTAATATCGACTCGTGCACGCGAGAACATTCCATTGAGTTTGAGGCTACTATCCCTCGCACACTGTTGCACAGGATTCAGGATGTCTCCCTGAGCCTGACAGATATCAAAATCTCTCACTCAATGCGGCTCAGGGAGACTGTGGTTCTTGTGCCTACTCTCGGCACGTTTCTGAGGCATGCATCAACAAGCTCAGCATCTCGCACTTAGTATGGATTGTGCTCTCCTCGGATAAGGGTTCAAGATAGGCTCACGATGTCATAATGGGAGTTCTCGACTTGATAGAATCTCCGACAGTTCAAGTTCGCTCCTCTGATTTGAAATGTGCGGCCCAGTGACCATGCTAAATTTATGCAGTTGCAACCGTGTAGACCACCCTAATCAGTGAGGGTGCTTGTCAGTGTGTCAATAGATGCAGAAGGTTGCTCACTGGGCTACCCTTCTCTGGTTTCGAACGGAGGAAGTTAACATGGCCAAGTGGCCTTGGTCGCAAGATGAAACGCGCTGGAGTAGCTTCGGCCGCCAGGTCACGCCCAAGAAGTTCTGTGATGCTCGGGCGGCCTTATGTTCAATCTACTAGTATACTAACCTGCAAGCTATAACAAGCGCAACGCCTATCTTCTAGGGAGCATGGACACTGATTTCGGCAGCGCAGGTATAGCGGCCACGGGTACGAAGATCGATAACCACCATCTCCGAGTCAGGGCTGCTGCACGCGAGCATTTAGGGTCATGCACTGGCGCCGTAGAGGCATCCTACACAACTCCAAAGGCAGTTCCTTTGCTGCTAATTGGGAATGCACTCAGCTTCGCCATAACGTATCCATGGAAAAGGTTCCGTGACTGGTCTGCGATGTACGGTATGACCCAACAGCTTATGATTTCGCCGGGATTTAACTGTAAAGCACAATCAGCCTTTGCAAAGAGAGGCAAGTGCGGGAATCGCGGACCTCCTTGAGTCCCACACTCAGTGCGCAAAGGCTTTTCCCCCAGGCATCGATTGGTGACACGTATGGCAGACACGACATGACTCGACTGAACTCCTCGGCTGCAATGCCTGAACGCTGGCATGATGGGCCTTCGGGACGACTGCGACGGATGGCATATGCGCGCCATAAAAAAAAGAGAGGCAAGCTAGAGTGAACACTCGCCAGTGAGGTCAAGTCAAGGTCAAGTTGATGTGGGAGAAGGAGGAGGTTGAACTTCGGTGAAGATCCGAGTAGATGCGTGGGACCTGCAAATATTCATGGACTCATGTACTTACTGCCAGTAGGGTCGGTATCTCGTCGGATCTTCTGAGAGACCGGAGGAGGAGGAAGGTATGTTCAGTCGCAACGAGCGTGTCCCATGCCACCGTTGGCAGACGTGTTCAAGTTTCACAGCCGCCGCCGGGGAGACTCGAGGAGCGCTGACTCAGGCTGTTGCCGCCGGCGCCGGCGCGCCGATCAGGCTCATGATCAATTTGAACGTCTGGCAGTCGGACTCGAATCCTCGACCGTCACGACGACGTCCGCGTTGACTACATCGGCATCTGAGAGTTAATCTCGCTTTACCAAGAGGTAGGTGGATCTTATATGCTACTATGATCCTACGGCCGATCGACGATAATGTCAGAGTTCGGGCTCTTACGGACTAGTAGCGGCGCCGAGAAACACTAGCAGGGTGCTCAATCAAGAAGGGCGAGCCGGGGGTCCTCAACTTGGACCCACAGACCACCCGAGATAGGATGCCAGTGAAACCTGGATAGCGCTTTCTCACTTCCAGGTAGATATTAGCTCTCCTTATGTGAGCGCAATGCGGTCGACGTCGCCCTCAGGCCATCACTACTAACTTGAAGAGGAGCACGTTCTCGATGTGTGGTCTATAGCTCTGATACATCGTGCCAAACGCTAGGTATAGTGGTTGCCGAAGAAGTTATCTTCTCGAGCGGCCTCATGGTTGCAGTGCGCGGTAGGGATGGGGCTTGTAGAACTCTAGGTAAACCACAATCAGCGCCCAGCTGCAGGGCGTTAACGCGGCGCGCGACGTTCCTATTTATGCAGGAGCAGCCATTTCTACCGCGCCGTGACACCTCTCTGCAGTACCCAGCACTATGTCCTATGCACTAATCGCTCTTACCCTCCTCGGAGGTGGTGCTCTATACTTGCACTGGCATATGCGCACCCAATCAAGCCTCACCTCAAGAGCTCGTCGTCCTCCAGGGCCTCGCTCATACATTCCGGTCATCGGTAATGCGCTAGGACTCGCCACCAGGCATCCTTGGAAGCGGTTCAGAGACTGGTCCGTAGCCTACGGTAAGTGATCAAGTAGATACATTGGCATAACACCCGCTCAGTTCGATAACACGCAGGCGATGTAGTCTACCTTGAAGTACTCCGACACTCTGTCGTCATCCTCAACTCACCAAAAGCTGCGTTCGATCTCCTCGACGCTCGATCAGCAATATACAGCGACCGACCCGATCTTACTATGGTTTCTGCGTACGTGTTATGTCAAGCTCCCGCGCAGCTTGTCGCTAACGTCCGTTGTAAGGTTGGACATAAGCTGGGAGATACCGCTCATGCGCTATGGGGATCGATGGAGAGACCATCGTCGACTGGTGCACAGGTACCTCAACAAAGGCGCAGCGAAGCTGTACGAGCCGATGCAGCTGCGAAAGGCAAGGCAGTTACTCGCTCTCATTCGTCACCAGCCGGAGAAATGGGTCGACCATGTCAACATGTAACGCGTGCTATCCTTTACCTCTTTGTGATCACTGCTCATTCATGTACGACAGGGCTGTTGGAACGGTTCTCCTTGACTTGACGTACGGTAACTTCGATGAAGAAACGACTCTGCGGTATCTCCAGCTAGGGCAGGAAACATCACATGCGATCACCGAAATGCTGCTACCTGGAACGCTCGTCATGCAAAACATACCGTTGCTGCATCATCTGCCTTCCTGGTTTCCAGGCGCAAGCTTCACCCAGAAAATTGATCAGTGGCGCAGGTGGATGACTACCACCGTGAATGAGCCGTTTGAGGATGTCAAGGCGGCGATGGTATGCTACACAACTTGTTTCCTTGGCGTCATACCGAACTCTGATCACCTTGACAGGGAAGGGGAGAGGCAACGCCAACATTTGTTACCAAAATGCTAGACGAAATATCCCAACTTCAAGGAGCCGAGTACAATGCAGCCGAAGTCACTGCGAAGAATTGTGCAGCGTCGGTACATGGAGGTGCGTGATTTCCAGAGGTATAGGCGTCATGTTTTCCGCCACGCTACTAAGCATACATCCAATCTAGCCGGGAGCGACACTGTACGTATAGACCGACACGCTGCATTTTGTGTTTGCTCACGATTCGAAATAGATCGTGGCAGCTCTGATGACGTTCTTCCTCGCAATGCTTCTCCATCCGGATACGCAAAAGAAGGCGCAAGAAGAGCTGATGGCTGTCGTCGGTCCAGATCGACTACCAGAGTTCTCTGATCGACCTTCGTTGCCGTACCTCGATGCGATCTTCAAGGAATGTATGCGATGGATCCCTGTATTTCCTCTGGGCGCATTCCATGCTACCAGTGAGGACGACGTCTACAGAGGCTATCATATCCCTAAAGGGTCTATAATCTTCGCGAATCAGTGGTGCGTCTGCCTTAGCTATCTGTATTTGTTTCGTCTTCTTAAGCTGCCTTGTTCGCGGACATAGGGCCATGCTCCATGATCCGGAAGAGTATCCGGATCCAGAGTCATTCAATCCTGACCGGTTCTACAAGGACGGTGTCATTAATCATGCCGTGCGAGATCCCACTACCGTCGCGTTTGGCTTCGGACGCAGGTACCTCTCCACGTTTCGCACGCAATGCGACTTGCGATGACTGAGCACTTGCCTTTGTAAGGGTCTGCGTCGGCAAACACGTAGCTGATGCGACTTTCTTCATCTCGATGGCCTCCATTCTCCATGTCTATGACATCCTCCCACAAGTAGACGAAGACGGCTGCCCTATGCTGCCCAAGGTCGACGTGGTTTCCTCATTAGTCTCGTGGGTGCTACGAAACGGCATGGGCAGGGACAATACTCACAAACTGTTTTGCTCGCAGGCACCCCCTACCATTCGATTGTAGGATTATCCTGCGCGGAGATTCGATGTCTCACCTCGTAGAGTCAGCAGCCAACACTTGAACACTAGCCATGGGGCCCAGGAAGCTGAAAGGCGGGAGGAGCGCATTCGGTTTACGAGCCCAGCTCTTGCGATACAGCCGACATACTTTTGGTACATTGATAGCTCACGATTGTATATCCTAACTACTAGTATGCAGCCACGGACTGACACGGTATATTGTACCCTGGCATGTGCGGACCGATACGTCGCTCACAATATGATGCAACTGTAAGCATACTTTCTCTTCACCACCGACTAGCGCATCTGACATGCGTTCCTAAACGCACAAGTGTCACGTAAGTCGAGTGATGAAAGGAGGAGGCTTGAACGAATTATAAGTCGCTCGGCTTCAGAACGTCCAGGACAGCGCGAGACGGCGTACACGCGGAGATCGAGCATGATACGAAGGACCTCGAGTCTGCAGTAAGTTCGGTTCACGTAGAAGATCGGAATGTTCACTTGTGTGCATTATCGACGGTGTTGCACAAGAGTATATCCAAATGTTTGACGACGGCTCTCCTAAGGCCTCAAGTTCCAGTCTGCGGCCACGGTGTGTCTAATACTCTTGCTGCAGCTTCGGTCACTTTGAGCCTCGATCTTAATAGTCGCTTGTGAACTTGTGTCGTACGCGCAGCTAGAGTGTAATCTTACCAAAGCGATTCAGTCGCCCCCAGCGCGGCGGCGGCGATGTTATTTCGGTGAGGGCTTCCGAACTCGCCAGCGGGACAGATAGCAAGTCTACGTCCATCTCCTGCTACGAACACAATGGGAGGGAAGGTATATCCCAGTAGCATGTTGCGTGCACGGATCGCAATCATCATTTACGTCCTGTCCAGAGGAGTAGGAAGTGAGCTCGAAGATACCTCCTTCATGAACGTCGAGTGAAGGATTGCTCACGTTCTCTTCGTCGCTACCCAGAACTCTGCCTGATAAAGCCACCTCATCATCGCCGTCTGGTCCGCCGTGTACTCGCACTCGACTGTCCGTCTCCGTGCAACAGGCGAAGATCCGTCATCGGCGATGTCAAAGCCGACCATATCCGCAAGCTTGAAGACTTCCTCCAGGCTCAGTTCTACCGCAGCCTGCGCGCCCGCAGTCCAGAGCAGGGGCCCCAGATTGATCCATCGGCCCCCCGGTCGGAGGAGGGCGTGGATGTGCTCCAGAGTCTCGATGACGTTGAGAGAGGTGTCGATGAAGAACAGCGTGACGACGAAGTCGAATCCCTTGCTCCCCTCAGGCGGGCAGATGGATAGGAAGTCCTGTTCGGCGAGAGCGAAAGTGTCTCTGGGCCGCGGGACGACGTCGGGAAACGACACCTGACGGAATAGAGTGTTTGTTTTGCGTTGGTGCGAGAACCAGCCTGCGTATGGCTGCAAGACATGCTGATTGGGACGTTGGGTGTCTTTCTCCGACAGGAGGAACCGGAGGGCAAGGTTCATGAAGAATGAGAGCTCGTTCGCGGTGGTGTGGTATCCTGCGCATATCCGTTAAAAGCATTAGGTATACATACTGCGAAGCAGAAGGCGAGATTGCGTACGCAGACTGTACGACGGCCATCGCGAAGTACGCCCCTACATAGCATCAATGCGCAATAGAAACACTTACCGAGCTCAGAGATCTCCCAAGCCAACCGACCCAAGCCACTACCAGGTACGAGGACCCTCATACCTTCGCGCGCGCTAGGTTCGACCTCCTTCAGCACTTCAAGAACGGGCCCAAAGATCCTCTCGCGCTCCCCACGGCCCTCGTCGCTCCAGTCGCGCACGAAGTGCTTCATGCTCTCGCGCACTCTGCCCAGGTCGCCGGAGACGGCCGGCCGGAGCAGCCCAGCGTGCTCGTCGCCCACCTCCCCGGGGAAGTCACGCTCGGCGAGCCGCGCGACGGCGTCCGCGACGAGCGCGTTCGTCCGGATGGACTCTTCCAGCTGCGCGAGCTTGCGCGTGTAGCCGAGCTCGTAGCCTATGCGCCGGTGCGCCCAGCGCATGCGCCCGTACGACCTGCGCATCGCCGCAAGCTCCTTGCGCGACAGCTGCACGTACTGCGCATAGGACGCTGCGGCGTGGTGGACGGAGAAATGCCCGGGGACGGGGGCGCGGGCGCTGCGGGCACCGAAGATGATGTCGAGGAGGTCGCGAGGGCTGCCAAGAATTTGGAGGCTGAGAACAAGAATAACGAGGGGGATGAGGGACGCTAGGAAGTAGTCGGAGCTGAGGAACGCGAGGACGGTTGGCAAGTCCATGTCATGGTCTGCGGGCGTCGTCGACGGCTAGCTGAAAAATAGGAAAGACTAGTCGCAGACGACTCTCGACAACCTCAGCGAAGTATGCGGTGTCCTGATCAGTTCAATGCTAAGAGATGAACGAGAATGAGCATGTAAGAGGCAGATGGTGGTTTGAGGTCAAGATTTGCAGGACGTCCGCGGGACAGAGGGCGCTCTCAAGCGCCCAACCCCGTCGACACGTACCACGACCACGACTGCCTCGCATACGACCACGGGCTGCTTGAACACGTCTAGCTAAGCGCGGTCGCCCTTTTGCAGCTCCTTGAGAACTTGATCACTGCGCATACAATATCACGATGAACCTCTCCCTCTACACCGTCTCAGCATTCCTCATCATCGATACCGACGGTCACCGCGTGCTCGCCAAGTACTACCATCCTAAAGGACACCCCAATGGCGAGTCGAAGAAGCTCACGACGCTGAAGGAGCAACGGGCATTTGAGAAGGGGCTCTTCCAAAAGACGAAGAAGGCGGGAGGTGCGTCTGCAACTGGTCCGCCCCAAGCTGCCTGCTTCGCAAGTGCATACTCACTGACTCTCCTGCTGCCTTGCCGCACTCGTCGCCCGCCTCGCGATGCAGGTGACATCATCTTGTACGACTCGCACTTGGCCGTGTACAAGCACTCGCTCGACCTCATCTTCTACATCATTGGCGATCCGGTGGAGAACGAGCTTATGCTGCATGCTGCGCTCGTCGCGTTCTCGGACGCGGTGCATATGCTGCTGCGCAACCAGGTCGAGAAGCGTGGTGTCCTGGAGAACTTGGACCTTGTCCTTCTCTGTCTGGACGAGACGATTGACGATGGGTGCGTTCCACTATTCCATTTCTTTTCAACATTACCCATGTATATGTTTGTACGGTCCATCCTCACGCCACAAATTGGTTGCAGAATCATCGTGGAGACGGACTCGACTACGATTGCCTCGCGAGTCAGTCGACCAAAAGCGGACACGTCGGATATTGTGATCAACGAGCAGACCATCTTGAGTGCGTACCAGACAGTGAAGGAGAAGATGCAGCAGCGGATAGGACAGTTGTAGAACTTGTGTTGTGTTCTGTATATGTTCGTGCACCTTTCATCTTCCCTTCTGAACTTGGACTGCGGCTCACCCGGCTGGTATATAGTAGGTACCGTCATCGTCTATGACACCCGACGCATGTGAATCCTGGGTTTTTATAATGTGAGTCGCTGTCGCTGCAGCCATCCGTCATGAGCGGTGTGCCTGTGGATGCTCGCACCTCGATCTACTCTAAGAACGTTCGACAACCCTCCTATGTTCTCCACGCCACGCACATTGTATGCTCGCGAGTACAATATTCCTACCCCTCTTTGGTTGTGCACACAGACACATGCTGTGAGGAAAGCCGGTGCGAGGGGATTACATCTCAACTTGGGCGTTGAGCATTTGGACTCGAGCTTTGAGCCTCCGTTTCCAAGAACAGGACAAGACCGCCGCGAGCCATGATCCACCATATGTACCTCCGCGCGGTCGGGTCCTCAAAGTCAACGTGGATAGGTCAGATACACTTACGTCTATCAGATCTAACTAGGGGCTGTTTGTTCCTGGTAATACCATTTGCTTACATCCTTACAGTACAGATCTAGGTGCACCTCTGTATGCATGCGACAATGCGTGGGCAATTGCCAACGCCACTTCCCGTCTATGTGTCAAGGGCACCAACGTGCGACGTCGTACGTTGTGAAGCTCGCGCTTGACCTCGCACATGTACACCGACATCCAAGAATATCTCCCAGACGCTGCAGATGTCCAGCTGGGCGGCCCCGTGACAATACATGCCCAGCCCTCGAGCCTCGAGGCCAGTGAAGACCCGGCCTTCTGAAGCAGATCCCAGCGTGCACTCTCTCGACGATTTCAGAGTCTGGTAGGTGTAGTGTTATTTTTAGCGCTTTTTGGGCAATCAAAACGCCATCAGGCGAGATAGGACATGTATGCCACATGGAAGCCAACGCACACAGCAGTGTCCTCCGCATCATCCATCAATCCGGCGGGTTGCCATTGGCCAAACGCCGGTGCAATCCGTGTCTCCGTCCGAGGACGCTGTCATGTTGCAGATAATGAGTCCGCGGGCCGAACGGCGAGCGCGGATATAAAACCCTCAGGTGTGTCGCGCGTCCCGCCTCCGCGTCCTCCTTCAGCCCCCATCTACATACCCCGTGGCTTCGGCCTCTGCACGCGTCGCGCAACTCGAGGATGCAGCTCACGTCTCTCATCGCGCTCTCTCTCGCCGCCTTTGCGGTCAAGGCGTGCCCTGACGAGGAACACGGCCAAGCGCACGGGCACGAACACGAACATGGGCGACGCGCCTTCCCCCAGACGCACCTCACTCCCCCAAGTCGGCCGCTGGTGTGGGGCGACGTGAACATCATCCACACCACCGACAGTCACGGCTGGCTGCTCGGCCACCAGAAGGCGTCCTTCCCGGAACCCAACTACAGGTGAGTGCCAATGGCTGCAGGTGTAGGGGACAGTTGGTGACGTGGGATGCGCGGTGCGTAGTGGGGACCTGGGTGACTTCGCGTCGTTCGTGACGCACATGAAGCAGTTGGCTCTCGTGAGTGTCGCAGTATCCACGGGGCAAGTCTGCAGCCGATCTGACGCGTTCGACGCGTTTAGCAAAAAGATGTCGATCTGCTCTTGGTCGACTCCGGCGATTTGCACGACGGTGAGTCTTCTGGGGGAACAAGACAGTAGAGAGCATTGAACGCGAACTTTTGCCAAGGTACCGGTCTCTCGGACGGGTTCCCGCCTGGCGGAGTGGATGCACACGAGGTTCGTGAACCTGAGTCCAGAAGAGAAGCTGTCCTCATATTTTTCATAGAGCAACAAATTCCTGGCGGACCTGCCGTATGACGTCATGGCCATTGGAAAGTGAGTAACGCAAGCTCGTCACCAGCAGAAAATTGTCGTTGACAAACGGTCCAGCCATGAGCTTTACGTCTATGCGAACACCCTGGACATGCACCTCAACTTCGTGCCGAAGTTGAATGGTCGCTATCTCTCGTCCAACGCCAATATCACCGTCGCTGACAAGCACGGCAACCCCGTGAGCGTCCCGGTCGGCGGTGCGTTTGTACAGATATTTACCCAAGCATACGCTGAATGTGTTTGCCCCGCATAGATCGCTTCGTCAAGTTTAAGACTCGCAAGTGAGTAGCTCTGGTCGTAGCTCTCCAACGACCATGATCTGAACCTTGATGCAGGGGTCGCAAGGTTACGTCGCTCGGCGTTCTCTTCGACTTTACTGGCAACGATGTCAACACCACCGTGCAAAAGGTAGAGGATATGGTGAAGGAGCACTGGGTATGTCTGCGTCCCACACCCTCGCGACAACCTACTGACAACATTTCAATCATGATAGTTCGCAGAGGCGATCAAGGAAGAACCTGACTTCTTCCTTCTCGTGGGGTGCGTCGATCATGATCCACGTTGATCGCCATTTCACTGATAGCATGAATAGCCACATGCCAGTCGCGAAGACCGACAACTGTGCGCGTGCATCCATCAACGGGTCGTTCCCATATATGCTGAAGTTGACTTGTAGGGCCGACCGTGTTCAACTCTATCCGCGCTATTCACCCGACCACGCCTATTCTCATTCTCGGAGGTATGTCACCCAGTGATACCGCTCTACTAAGTTTGAATTGACACGGTGGGTACAGGACATACTCACATCCGTGATTGCGGTAAGATATTCCCCGTGTGATATGTAGTCACATGCTGGTGACACTGCTTCTTCAGTCCAGTATGACGGTCGCTCGATGGCACTCGAGAGCGGTCGCTACATGGAAACAGTCGGTACGCTAGCCCACTCTAACTCGCGTACGGACGCTCGATTGATCAGTTTCACTTAGGTTGGATGAGTCAGTGCTGGACTAGTGTACAACGATTCGCTCTCTCCTGACTGCCCCCTGTAGGCGCAAAGCTTGATCACCACAAGTCTACAAAGAACATCACCTTCTCGCGCCGTTACCTGGACCCCAACCGCGTAACGTACGAGGTACGAAGCTCGAGTCTCGCACCACCTGTATACTTTCTGACTTGTTTCCCTCACAGTACCACACAGGACGAGGCAACTTTACCTTCGACACCTTGAAAGGCAACTTCATCACCAAGGGCCTGAACCGGCTCGCAAAGAAGTTTGACCTTTCCATGCTCTTCGGCACCGCTCCCCAGGACTACACCATCTCCCAGTGCGTCCCCCGCACTCCCTCTCGGATTCCCGCTGCCCCCGCTGACGCTCCCCCTCAGGGTGCCCTTCCCGTCCAACCACTCGCTCCTCTCGCTCTACGCGGAGGCGATGAAGTTCGCGCTCACCGCGAACAACACGCGCGCGGCCGTCCCGAGCGTGATGATCACTAACTCAGGCTCGCAGCGCTTCGACCTCTACGCGGGCCCGTTCACGAAGAACGACCAGCTGACGTCCTCGCCCTTCGCGGACGCGTTCCTCTACATCCCCGCCGTGCCCCTGAGCGTCGCGCGCCAGGTGCTCCCGACGCTCAACCACGCGGGCGCGAACGAGCGCCGCGCGTGGGAGAGCGAGCGCTATGCGCGCGGGGACGTCGACATGCGCTTCATGGCGTGGCTCGAGGAGATGGACCGCAGGAGCGACGGGCCTGAGCGCCGCGCGGCGCAGAACGCGACGCTCGGATACGTGACGCACGACGTGGGTGTTATCCTTCTTGCATGTTTCCGTTGCTGACTGGCTGTCGTGTGCGTGTGCATCTACAGTCCTGCCCCGGGGTCGGCGACGACACCGTCCACGCGCCTCTGGTAAGCCCCCCTCCCCCTCCCCCTCCCCCTCACGCGCTTCCCCCACCGCATGCTCACCCCACCGCCAGCCGTTCTTCTCGTCCCCAGACTTCATCGGCACAGACGCGCCCGCGGGGCTCGGCGACACCGCGCCCGTCGACCTCGTCTTCGTGGACTTCATCGAGGCGCAGCTGCTGCAGATCCTGAACGGGCTGCAGAGCGCGAAGACGTACGCGAAGGCGGACGTGCTGCCGTACTCGGACGTGCTCGCGAACGCCGTGCTCGGGCTCTACGCGCAGAAGTACTGGAACTGAGCGCATGCGGGGGGAGGGGGGCGATGACGCGGTGTTGTGCTGGCTGGGGTACTTGTACTGGTGATGGTAGTACTGCGGCGTGGAGATAATGATATCGGGCGCAGAGCGTGTCGTCTATGAGCGCTGAGCGACGGGGTTGCTATAAACTGGAGAGATAAAGTAGGCATTGGCTGCGCTCCCCAAGGGTGTCCGAGATCAGGCTCGCGTGCGCTGGGTGAAATTTTGAAACTCCACGCCGTTCTCTATTTCTTCTCTCCGACGAGGCTGAGTACATACCTCGTAGAACTTGCGCAAAAACATCCGCTCGGGTAGTGGTACGCAAAAGGAAAGACTCGCACTCGGTATGGACATGTCCGGGATTGAACCGGACCCCTCTCGCACACACACAATGATTGATGCTAAGCGAGCGTGATAACCAACTACACCACATGCCCTTACTGACGATCCCACGATGAGCAGTAGAGGTAGTCCGATTGGGATGGTAATTCGGACTCCCACCGGCAGTCGGACTGCAGACTATCGGATATCATTTGAAGTGTTAGCCATTGCGACTCGCGAGTCTTCCAGCCTCATATTTGTCCCCAGGAACGACTGTCTTCCGCACGGACTTGAAGCCAGATTAGTCACTAGAGGCTGATTTGCGAGCCTGTTCCGGGTTTCCGTACTACTAGTAGTAGTGACGCGAGGGCAGAGTGCGAGTCCTGCCAGTGGCCGGTTCTGCGAGCACTGTCACTGTCTCCGAGCGTGGCCCTTCGAATTCGGGCGAGACAGCTCAAGCCTGGTACTGGCAGTTGAACCTACGTACGTACCCATCTCCTCCAGAGTCCAGAAGGAAAGGTCCGGGGCGATGCAGTACTCCTCCGCGCTAGCCACTAGCCACTAGCGGCGATCGCCCCGCGAGTTCGAATATGAATGCCGGGATTGACACGGCTGAATTGACCATGCATGTACGTACTGGTACACCGTTGATGAGCATGGTACGGCTCTGTGCGGGTGATCGATACGTACAGTCATTCTTTCAGTCCGCGCGTACAGTATGTAGTGTTACAGATTAGGAAACACAGACGCCGAAGGACTTTCGAGTACCGTATTTCCCTTCGCGATCGCTTAGTTTAGCTCTCATATTAAAGTACCACCGCCATCTCTTCACGCAATACATCATCTTTCCGCTCTCGTTCTCGTTCGCCCTCTCGTCTCGTTCACGCTCTCGCGCTCGTTCTCGCTCTCGTTTACGTCCGACTCTCGACTTTCGATCTACGACGTACACGACATCCGACTCCGCGCTCACTCGTTCCACCCCTCACACTCCCTCCCCGTTTCCGACTCCCCTTGTGAGCACCTCGCCGGACTCGCACCTTCAGCCTTCGACCGACGCACCACCCGGAGCATAGGCCATTGTTATTGTTATCACCGTACACGTCGCACGGAGGAAGCAGAGTACTCATGCTAGGGCGCGGGCGCGCGGAACGAGGAGGCAGAGGTGTCTACGGAGAACGGAGAACGGAGAACGGATGGCGGACGGCGGGGCCAGTGATACAGCAGGAACGGCCGCGGGGCCCGGGCGAGCGACCGTGACGGTACGGGGCGAGCGGCGACAACGATGGCGGTGCGTTTAACGTTTAACAGCGACGGCACGCATGATTTTGGGGAAATAACGGCTGCCAGTGGAGACGCGGCACGCCGGCAGACTCAGTACAGTTGGGGCCCGGGCCAGAGAACGGGGAGCGGGACGCGGGAAGGCGGAGCTCGACGCTTGGAGGATGGAAGAGCGGGGATGGAAGGAGCGGGAGCCCTGCCAGGAGAGGAGAGGAGGGGCGGGGCGGTCGAGTTGCCTGGGGTTGCCTGGGGTAGCGCAGGCCCGGACGCTCGGAGACAGGAAAGGAACGAAAGTGGGAGTCCGAGAACAGAGCGGGACGGCGGGACGGTCGGTGGCGGGGTCGGGGCTGCACACTTCTACGCGGGGGCGCCGACGGGGAGAGCAGGGCACAGCAGGGATCCGGAGCGGGGAGCGGTCAGACGAGCGCATCGACACTCGCCGGGGGATCCTGGACGTCGACGGTACCGGTGAGCATTGGCAACCAGTGCTCGGCCTCGGCCCTCTACACACAGATTCCAGAAGCACTCAGGCCTCAGGCTGGAACTGAGTACTGAGTACTTGAGCAACAGAGCAACAGGGCAACGGGACTGCATATATATATCCACCACACCGGTACCACACCTCCCCGAGCGTGTTTAACGTTTAAGGTCAGATGTGCGTGCGCGTGCGCGTGCACCTCGCCTTCTTCTCTCCGTCGACAATTGCAAGGCCGCGCATGTACTTACATCATGCGTAAAACCGCACCGTGTAGCCCAGGCAATGATCGACATCTCCTCTCAGATCTCATGCACATGAGTCCAGCTGGGGGCGGGGGCGGGGGCGGCGCGGGGGACGGCGCAAAAACTTCGGAACCTAAGGTTCTATATGGACATGTCCGGGATCGAACCGGACCCCTCTCGCACACCGAATGCTAAGCGATGCTAAGCGAGCGTGATAACCAACTACACCACATGCCCTTGAGAGGATGTCCGCGACGAGCGGTTAATGTGGGTGGGTGTGGGACTGATGGGACCGACTCGGGCTCAGGCTGCAGGTAACTGGCAGTCGGACTTGCAGCAAGTCGATGCTAGTACGTGGCAGGTCTTCCAGTAGCTAGCTGGTATAGCACTTACTTTGTCCACGTCGTGCGAGGCTGCAGTGTCGTACGTAGCGCGCACCACTACCCACCTCCGGATCCTCAAGAAGGAAAGGTCCAGCTGGGGCGATGCACTCCCCGCACTAGTCCCCGCACTAGTACTAGCCGCTAGCACTAGCCACTAGCTAATACGCGACGACTCGCGAGCTCGAACTTCGAATATATATCTGAACGCCGGAATTGACACGGCTGAATTAACCATGCGTGTACGTACACCGTACCGTACACGAAGTAGAGTACTTATACAAGGGCGCGGGCGGGCGCGGAAGGGGCAGGGGTGTCTACGGAGAACGGAACGGGGCGGGCGGATAACGGCGCTAGTGATACAACAGGATCGGGCGGACGGGGACGGGGACGAGACATGCGGAGACGACACGGTACGGGGCAACGACGGGCAGAACAACGACGAAGACAACGACAATGCGCGTATAACGCAGCGAATAGCATTGGAGAGACAACGGCGCGAGCGCGGGCCTGTGCCCGCGGCGCCGCGCTGGTAGAGGGTAGAGTACATACCGGGCCAGAGAGTACATCCGGGGACGGGGACGCCGGGAGCGGGGGAGACTCGGGAAGGGGGAGACTCGGGAAGGTGGAGGATGGAAAGAGCGGGGGAGACCAGCTGCGCGCCCGTCCGACAGCGTGCCCGCATGCAGGCCCAGGACTGGTCCGCACCGGCGCGGGAGCCGAGCGGGGAACAGGGAAGCAGGGGCTGGGGCAGGGGTTGGGGAGCACGCGCGCAGCGCTTGGGGTAGGTAGCGCAGGAGACAAACAGGAAAGGAACGGAAGGGTCCGAGAACGGAGCGAGTCAGGACGGGGCGGAAGAGCGGGACAGTGGATGGGGTGGGGGCTGCCCTTCTATAACGCGGGGACGAGGCAGGGAGAGCAGGGAGAGCAGGGCGAAGCGGTCAGACGAGCGCGTCGAGACTCGCTTGGGGATCCTGGACGGTGCCGTGAGTACTGAGTCGCGGGAGGACAGGCGCGGGGTACTCACCACTTGTCTTTTCGCTCTCTCCGCCGTCTTCTCCGCCGTCTCTTCTGCCGGTACGGACTCCTCCGCTATCTTCGCCGCGAGCTCCTCCACTACCGGCGGTACGAAGCCACCCACCGTGACGTCCACCGCGTGCACGTCCACCGCCGGCTGCACGTCTGCCGTAGTCGCGGGCGTAGACGCGGGCGTGGGCGTGGCGGCCGAGCGCGCAGAGGTGAGCGCGGAGATGAGGAAGTCGAGCATCTGCAGCGACTCCTGCGAGAACCCGCCTGGGGGGATCTGGAGGGCCGTCGGGAAGGTCGTGTTCGCGGACTGGGGGCCAGGTGAGACCTCTGCGTACAAGCTTGAAGCTTGGAGGCTAGGTAGGAAAGAGACGCACGGCATCGGCGTTCGCGCCTGGGAGCGCGTACAGGCAGCTCATCTGGCGGCAGCCGCGCGGCGCGAGATTGCTCGGGACGGGGGCGGCGTACGAGAGCGGGAGGGCTGCAGGAGCAGACGGTAAGCGGTGTAGTTCAGGCAAAAAGAGCTCGAGGATGCGGACACGTACCGCCGACGAAGAGGGCGGAGATGGCGAAGGTGCGGGTGAGGATGAACGTCGGGGCCATGGTTAATATGTAAGACTCGAGCAGGAAAGCGAGTATTCGGGGAGAGAACGAAGAAGGAAGAAGAGGAAGGGGAGGAGCGGGGAGCGGGGACGTAGACACTCTGTGGAGACGCGCTGAAACGCAGAGCCCGCGGCTGGGAGGTCTTATAGCACCTGCAATCGGGGTCGCAGCGGGGTGCAGGGGCTGAAAGGATGCGTCCGATTAGGCAGGAGCCCCCTCGCCCGACGGTGGCGAGCTGGGAGCGCGCGCGTCCGAAGCGGGAAATGAGCTTGTGGGCGAGAAGGCACGGACGCGACTGCGCGTTCCACGCTCGGCTCCATCCCACGCTTACGACACCGGCCTGGCGTCCGCCTGCCTGCCTTTGGGCCCTCTTGTTCTGCGCTCCCTCCGGGCTGGCTGGATTCCTGATCGTGAGGCGCGTGAGGCTCGACTCGCCCGCAGCGTAGAGTCGTTAGCGGGACGCGCATCAGACCGGCCTTTCGAAGGAGTCAATGACGTCCACGATCTGCCGCCGAGCCCCGCATGCACGATGGATCCGCCAGGCGTGCCGGAGTCGGTGTGCTGGCATTAATCGCGAGAACTTCACGGTATGAGCATGGCGAGGGGCGAAGACGGCGGCGGCTCACCCGAGAGTGCGGGCGGGATCCTGTGATGGAGCTCGAGTGATCCTGCTTATCGGCGGGGGGCCCGGCCGGGCGCGGTGCATCCGACAGGAAGTTGAAGGGAGGCCGGAGGAGAGGACGGTGGCCGTCGTGGACGTCGTTCAGCCTTCCTATTCCGGACGTTACTTTGAACGCACCGGTTGCTACCCGAGCCCCAACTCAATCGCCATCTAGATACCGATCGCCCGCTTCGCTTTGCCGCCCGTGTTTCTTACTCGCCGTGCCTCGAACTTACTCGAACTTACTCTCATACTTACCCTCTCATATGTACCTCCCTCCTAGCGTTGTCCACCGCTCTCCTGTGCGGGCACTAGTACTCGACCCAACGCACAGGCACCGCAACGAGGTACGCGTCTCCGTCCGTGACGAACCCGCGCTCACATCGACCCATCCAACTTTCAGCGTACGCCGGCCGACTCCTGCATCACGTCTCTAGGGAGCTCTTCACATGCCAGCGGCGTGTACTCATGCGTAGCACGAAAACTCCGCGGCTTCGAACGCGCTCCTCAGCCTTCTGCCGTTTCTGTCCGTGCCCTTCAGCTTCAGCTTCAGGGTTCACGCCCACCCTAGGCCTAGCAGGGCCAACTTGAAATTGAAGGGCCCCGGCGCGTCTGAGCCCAATGGCAAGTAGGTGCTGTGAGGCCCAGGGTGCGCCCGTGCGGCGTGTGCGCCGTCCGACGGCGTAGCCTGTAGGCCACGGACGGCAGCCTCGGGCGATGGGCGATGGCCGCTGCGCGCGGCGGCGGATGTGGCTACTTTCGCTTCAACGCTCGCTCGCTCGCCCCGCCCATGCGCTCGCGGCGGCCTGCAGGGAACGTACGTGCCTGCTCTGCTCCGGCCCTGTTCACGTTCAGTCACGTTCAGACGTCGACTCCAGATGCTCGCGAGCTCGTGATACTCTTTCTGCAGACTGCCCGATCGATGGGGTGGCGGAGCAGCGACGTCGTTCACCGGTTGACCGTGCGTCAGGCGTTCGCGGATCGGCCTGCGCGCATGCTCTGCAGTCTCGCCGCCTCACGCATAGTACATACAGATCTCAGAACGTTAACGAGCACCCATGCGGCGCCCCTCAACTCCACGTCGGCTTGTAGCCTCGGGAGTCGGCTGGGGCACGGCAGGGGTACGCAGGTACGCAGGGGCACGCAGGTACGCAGGGGTACGCAGGGGCCCCCGAGCCCCACAGGTGCGCCGCCCGCCGCCCGCCCGCCGATGACCGATGACCGGTGGTGCGCGCCCCGGGGACGCTCCCCGCCGTGCCCACTGGCACTTTGGGCCGTCCATGCTCTGTTAACGTTCAACGTTCAGGCCTCAGAATCATTAATCAGGCCTCAGGTGCGTTCAAGTGCTCCGTGCGGTGCCACTGGATCCCGCTGGGAGTCTGGTGCGCATGCGTCCTCTGCCACGGCGGTGTCGGTGTCGGATCGATATCCACGGACTCCGCGTACGTCCTGACCTCCTTCTATAGCTACAGATGTATATTTGAATTTGAATTTGGCAGCCACAGGCATGCATGGCCATATGTGCACGGCCATGGCCATGGGTCTCCGCGGTCAGGGATGTCCAGACGTTCGCGTTACCGTTACCGTTACCGTTTTATCATTCATCCCCGGTCCTGGCACATATTCCACCGCCCTGCCGCCCGGCCGTCGTCACTGTGGCGCCCACTCCTCGTCTTCGCGCGGTGATACGCAGCGCCCGCATCCGTCCGCGAAGACGAAGACGAAGACGAGGAAGCCGTCCTTGTAGCCGTAGCCCCTGGGGCGCGCCGCCGGCGAAGAATGCACGCAGGGCCTTCTGCAAAGCTGCAAAGCTTCAAAGCTTCGACGCTTCAACGCTTCATTAACATTCCGCACGCGGGCGAGGGCAGGCCAGACTTCGTTTGCGCGCGTGGCGGAGAGCGCGCCCTAGGCCTTGGCTGCCAGTGGTGGGCACACCAGATATCGATGCATATGCCGACAGAAGCACTGCGCAGTATACAGTATACAGTACGGGCAGCGTACGTCCGCATCCGCATCCGCATCCGCATCCACATCCACATCCACGCGCCGCGTCTGAGATCTGTGGAGTCGGCGTGCATGGGAGCTGGAGATGATGGAGCCACTGTGCGCATGCCCTGCACGCCGTCGTGGGCCGTCGTGCGCAGTGGCGCGACGCGGCGTGAGGGTCGCTGGCATCCGCTCTGCACTTCAAGCTTCAAGCTTCGCCCACGTAGGGCGGGTGTTCGCTTCCGTTGCGTCGCATCTCGAAGGCACTCCGTGCGCGTAGCTGTGCGCCGACTGTCAGCTCGAGCTCGGCGCGAAGTCCGCAGGTCTATGTCTATGCAGTCACTTAGTGGCCAGGCCGATGGGGTGGGGCGCGTCTTCGAGTCCTTGTTGTCGGGATCAGGACTCAGTACTCAGGATCATCGCCGGAGCCTGTCAGGACTCAGCGGTACCTGGGCCTGAGGCCTGAGGCCTGCAGGTGCCGGGCCAGAGGAGACGGATCAGCTTCTGTCTCCCGCTCGTCGTGTCGTCGTGTACTTGCATGACCCGCTCAGGTTGCGGGCGTTGCATACAGCCTGAGCGGACGAGGAAAAATAGCCGAATCCCCATCCAAGCTCCAAGATCAAAGCAAGTTTCAATACTCCAAGCTCTAATTGAACCTGCCGTCCTGCCAACATGCTCGTACGCCCCTCGAGCTCGTCTCCGCCGTCAGATACTGTACTAGTGCACAACACCGCACATCCGACCCGTTAGTCCGGCGGGACGCGACGCTGCAGGCGCTCTTGAGGCCTGAGGCCTGAGTCCTGGCGCCGAGACTCGTCGTCTTCCTGTCGCGGTGGAAGGTCCTGGATTCAGGCTGGACTTGCGGACGTGCTCCGCCGCATCCCAGGATCCATCCTATCCTATCCTATCCTATCCTACAGCCCGAGAAAGACATCGGGGACGTCTGCATCGCGCAACGCATGTCGTGCCACGGCTGCGAATCGGTGGCTCGGGAGTCGGCAGACGGCAGACGACGCGCCCCGAAGACCAGGCGTACGCGTTCTGTCTCCGAGTTATGGGCGTTCGCCGGCGGGATCAACATGCCCACGTGCACGCTGTACGGCGCGGGCGGGAATGCGTCCCGACGGCTGCAGGAGGAGGTGCGTTCGTCCCAGCTCAACGTCAACTTCGGTGTTGTTCATACATAGTGACTACCCACGCTGACGAAGCAGGATTTGGATTTGGATTTGCTGCAGTCCAGCGGGGCCCCGTCGGGATACCTACATTTTCGTTGCACCACACGGACACGAACTCGGAGTCCTTAAGCTTGCGCATCGCGTCTGCCACTTACTTTAACTTGCAACTTACAGAGGCCCGTGCCGTGGTGCCACAGTCACGGTCGGGGTGCGCTCTTGGACGCGCGATGGGGGCCGCTCCGGCCTTCTCCTCACCCCGGCTTGCCCGATCGCCGAGTCCGTCGACCCCTTGCGCCCGCTCTATGATGCTGGTATCGGATACGGCAGCGACTGCGTCATCAGCGCTCAGCCTTGAAAGCTTGAAGTGTGGCCGGAGACCTGGAGCCGTTTGGTGAGCCGGTCGACGCGGTACGGTAGTTTCAAATTTGTAGAAGGAGATCTGCATCGCGCACCGGCCGCCGCTGCGCATACAGATACAGGGCGTCGCGACCGCCCCCGGGCCCGTCTTCCTCACCCGCAGCCTCACCACCGCCTTCCGCCCTGGCAGTGGAGCGGCTGCCAGTAGCTGCCAGTGGACGCCTCGGGGGTGGCGCTCGTCCGCCAGTCGTCCTGGTCCATTCCGTCGCCCCTGCCGCGATGCTCTTCTTCGGACGTGCGGACGGCCCCGACTCGGATGGACTTCGTGGTGCATCTCGGCATCTCGGGCGCTGTGCTGGGCGTCCGTCGGTGGGCCCGGATACTACCCTCGCCGCCGCGGACACTGGCACTGGCACTCGTCACGGCCCAGGCTCACTCCATCTCGGGGCGCACTCAGGCTGGGCGTGCGCTGCGCACTCCCACCCTGGGGAGATGGAGCCCGCTCTGTCGCGGCTCTCCTGGCACGAGCCTCTGCCCTGCTGATGATATCCGCGCATGGCCGGGGGGTAGCCTGACCTTCGAGATCGAGTACGAGTGCCCGGCGTCCTTGGGTTTGAACGTTAACGCCGACGTCCCTCGTCCACCGCAGGCCGCTCGTGTGAACCTGTCCTTTGTGCCTTGCATGCTCGACCCCGCGCAGACGCTTGCCTTGGACGTTCAGGTCGAGGATCGGATGGGACGTCGGCAAGATTTCAGTGTACGGCTTCTTCAAGGCTCCGCGGTCTACTCGCAACGGTATCCTTTGCGCGATGGGTCTTGGCTCATTATGAGGGTATGTGTGCTACATGCAGCGCTCTGTCTCAGGCTTCGACCAGGGACTTGAACATGCTGCTAATGCTGGCGGCTTAGATTCACCGGGCCGTCACGTACATCTCATTCTCGGCCGTCTACCCCCAAGGCTACCCTTGTCTCTACCCGGGAGACAATCCTGCCAATACATCCATACTCCCTCAGCGGCCTGCGACGTTCCTGCTGGACTAAGATCTTGATACAATGGTTAACACCGAGTCTTCTAGTATGATCGCAGCGTCCGGGTCATTGCCGATCAGTGCCGCGAAACCAACCGTGCATCGCGAACCAGCTTGATCATCGAGATCAGTAGACCGAGAATCGTTGGTGCAATCTCTTCTTCGATTGTGCGGCAACTTCCTAGTCACCGGTCTGCCACATACTTACCATATATGACTAACAATGAGCTGCGGTCTTGCTGGTTAAGCGATAAAACGCAAGACGCCGGCCGCGTCTAAGGGTATGTTCCTTTACCACCACCATCTCCGTCGTCCCTCGTCGTGTTCGGAATGGTTAACCCACCTGGCACACACCCAGCCCCAGCGCACCACTACTATCGTATTGTGGTCAAAGAGGCGGCGGGACTGCCTATGAGCCACTTCCACGACGGTCGCGAACTGGTGTGTCTCTTAGCACGGTATATAAGCGGTGAGCTCTCCGTTCGAATCGTGAAGATTCAGGTATCCTTGTACTGATGCATGCGGGTAGCACACGAGGCGGCGTACAATCAAGGCATCCTGCACAACGGCGTTAGCGCTAGCAACGTTCTCATCCTCGTCACGGAGTCTGCGGTCAACAGCAAACTCAAGCAGAAGCGTGACGGGATGCCCACTGCAGGCTGGGAGTCGTCGGAGCGTCTCGATGCGCCCGATCTAGACCCTCGTCACCCCGACCGCATTGTAAGTCCCGCCGTCGCTCCACTGCAGCGACACACCTAACCTCCTACGAAGCCCCAGGGCACCTGGCAGTTCATGTCCGCGAGCGCACTGAACAACTTCGCCTACCGCGGGATCGCGCTCCCCGACGAGATCGAGTCCTTCTTCCACCTCCTGCTCTTCTTCGCCGTCCGCCTCCTCCCCAGCAACTTGGACTTGGACTTGGACTTGGACTGCGGCGACGTCCCCCAGTTCCTGTACGACTACTTCGACGCCGGCGACGAGCACGAGCACGAGTACGAGTGCACATGCGGCACGCACAAGTTCAACGCGATGAGCACCGGGGAGATCGTCCTCGCCGCCCGCCGCGACCTCTACTTCCTCCAGTCCGTTCTGCCCACGGACGCGGTCAGTGTCCCGGTCCCTGTGCCCCCTGGCTCCAGGGCAACCGCTGTCGCTGCCACGGTTTGTCCGAGTCCCCCAGGCGCCGCGGGCGGCGTGCTCGCCGGCCCCCGCGCGGCGCACCCCATCGACGCCATCTTCACGCACCTCCTCGCGGCCTTCCGCGCACACTACACCCTCGAGACGAAAACGGTACAGGCGCCCTCGACCCCCAGCATCCCCGAGCCCAGTGGCAAACCGATTCCGGAGGAGTACGCGTGGTTCACGGACGTGTACGGGGTCGTGCCCTCGACCGTGTCGACGCTCGAGGCCATCAACGCGTCGAACAGGATCTCCCCGGAGGAGGCGGCGGCGCTCGCGGTGCGCGCGGAGGACGTCAGGACGCACCGCGGGGTCGTCGGGGTCATCGCGCACTTAGTCTTGCTGGCGCTGCAGCGCGGGCACTGGCCCGCGAGCGACAGGGTCAGAGTGCCCGACCAGTGGCCGCACCGCGACGACTTGCAAGTAGTACTGGCCTGACTTACTGGCAGGGAGCTGTAGTGGCGCAAACATCGGAGATGGCAGCCTTCACTGCGCAGGTATTCGATACTTACGCCGGAGGATTCTAGACAGTGTTACGGATTGAACTCAGACGCCGCGACGGACTATCATTCGAATGTTTTCGTTCAGCTTATAAGATCTCGTTTTGGACCACCACCTCCACGTTCGCAATACTGGATCGTTCAGACTCGGAGTGTTTTACCAAAGTCTGAGGCGCACAAACTCACAATCAGCCATAATACCGAATTCATTCAGAACCAGTGACGAATCCTACTAAAGGTAAAGCTTCTCTACTACAACTGACACCAAAGGTGATATAATAGTTCAAGATGTTCCCGTTGTGGTAGTGCCAAATCACGAGTCGGTAGGGCCTAGGCATGGGGCAACTCGCGGCGAAGACAAGCGCGAAGCGTTCAATTAACCTCGTCACCTTGTGGTCTCGTAACGGTGATGATAGAGGTCGATTCATCCTTCAAGATCATGCCAAGTTTGGTCTATCTCAATGTTTCAAGCCTGCTCAGCGCAACACGCGGACCGGTCTGCACATTAGTGATTACCCTACGATGAAGTATGCTAGAACACCTACCCATTGTTTCAGGAGCTTTGTTTAGCAGAGACAATCCTCAGGCTGCTGGCAATGCATCATGGACTAGTCAGATACTGCGAAAGTATCACGGGACTAAGATCCAAGATCCTGATGGCGTCCTATCAGGCTGCTCCTCGACGTGGACATCCAAAGCAAGCGTCTCCGCGGGACTGAGCATACAAGGCACAAAGGACAAGTGGACATGCGCCGTCTGCGATGGACGAGGAACCCTGGCGTTCAGGCCCGAGGACGCCGGGCAACCGCATGAGATATCGAAGGTCATGCTGCGCCCCGGCCATTCGCGGATGTGGTCAGCAGGGCACTCGTGCCAGGAGTGCCGCCGTGACGGACCCGGCTCCATTTGCCCAGGATGGTAGTGCTCAGCGTACGCCCAGTGCGCCCCGAGCTCGAGTGAACTACGAGTGTCTGCGTCGCCGAGGGTAGGATCCGGGCTTGTATATGGGCTCTCAGTGCAGCGCCCGAGATGCACCACGAAGTCCATCGGGGCCGTCCGCGACTGGTCCGCACGTCCGAAGAAGAGCATCGCAGCAGGAGAGCCACTCCAAGGCGACGGAATGGATGACTGGCGGACGAGCGCAACCCCCGAACCTTCTAGTCTCTCCAGGTTCTCCTCGGGCAGGCGGAAAGCAGTGGTGGTGCTGCGATTGAGGAAGATGGGGGCGGTTGAGACGCCCTGTATGCGTAATGGCGGCCGGTGTGCGATGTAGATCTCCTTCCACGTCGTTCTGACACGCTCACCAAACAACCCCAGATTTCCTAGGCCGACGACACGCACATTGCCGTGTCCAATACCGACATCGTAGAGTGGGCGCGAGGGGTCGACGGAGATCGGGCAAGGGGTAAGAAGAAGGCCAAGACGGACATCATCTCGTGACCAAGAGAACAACCCTATTGTGACGCCATAGGCCTCTATCAGTGGTAGATGTGCAAGAACTCCGTGTGCCGTAACGGAAAATGTAGGTATCCCGACGGGATCCCACCGGGACTGTAGTAAAGTCCGCTTCGTTAGTGTGGGTTTGAACAACACTTAGCTGGGATGAACGCACCACCAGGGACGAGCGGGGAGGAGTAAAGGAGCTCTTGCTGCACTGGCTAAAAGCGGACGGATGCCGTGCAAACAGATAAGAATTGTCGCTGTGTTGATGTGGGTCATTGGGGAAGGAGCCCAGTTGGCCATGCCAGCAGACCGCACCCCACGCGAAGAGCGTGGTATCTGGAGAATGCTTCATAATCTCCTCTTGCAGCCGTTGGAAGGCATTCTCGCCTTCGCCGTACAGCGTGGGAATGTTGATCCCAAAGATGCCCATGAGACAGTACGCCTGGTCTTCGGGCCGCGTAGTTTGTCGATTCGCAGCCCACGACATGCGTTGCGCGATGCAAACGTCTCCGATTTCTTCCTCGAGCATAAGGATGGATCTCGGGATTGTTGTGATGCGGCGGAGCACGTCCGCAAGGTCAGCCTTACTCCCAAGGACCTCCCAATCGCGCGACAGGAAGATGACGAGTCTCGGCGCCAGGAGTTCCTGCAGCGTCCAGCCACGTCGGTGCCAGATACTCCTCCAAAAGTCTGAATCCAGCTCCTGAACAGGACAGTCGCTCGGGACGTCTCTGAGATACGCGTAGCAGACCTTCGAGAGGGCGTAATAGCGGAACATGGAGTTGATCGCCTCTGACAGTTCGGAGCTGCTTGTCTTGTCAATGCAACAGGTGTCGATCCAGGCCCACTGATAGCCTTGGCTTTGTGCGATCCTGCAGAATTGCTTAATCTTGGCCGATGTACGGGCGCGTGGCTTGTTCCTCCATCGACCGCGCAGCGCTCGGACATCCTGGAAGGTCTGCTCGTGCTCGTCCCACACGTGAGATAGAATCGCATAGCCTCCCGGTACACTTTCCGGAGTGCTGAAGAAGTGAAGCTCTGCTCTGCTAGTGCTCAGAAGCCACATGGGTGTACGGGCTAGAAAGTGTGGCATTCCGACGATCAGAATCAACGGCTCTCTGAAAATTAAACGTTGAACACGTACAGGTTCATTCGGCGATGGAAACCCGCTAGTATTATCGTAACCTGTCGATGACGGGCTCTATAGGCGAGGAAGTTTCACATGGAAACAGAGTAAGATCCCGCGTGAGGGGCTTGAAGAGACCGTCGGAGAATGAAGGAGAGGAGGAGGTGGAGGAGGAGGAGGAGGGGGGGCTTCGGTCGATGGCGAGCGTGGTAAGTAGCTGGACTGATAAGTATCTGTGCAGCGTAAGCGGCGGCTATCATACGTGTCGGAGTGTAAAACATGTTGATGGCTTGTGCAAGTTGCGCAGTCACCGGGGGCATTATTCTCGGCTCCAGACGTTCTGCAGGTCCCTCCACCGACCTTCGCTAACGCTCAGGAAGAGAACGAGGAGGAATAGGCGCAGAACACATTAGAGGATTTCTCACGAGAACAGAGAAGCGCGCGGTGGAGGGACCTGTTCTGGAGGGAGGTACGACTCGGAGCTCCAGAACGGATGGGGACGAGACTACGGGGGCATTGGTCTGTGCGAGACTGGAGTCATCATATTGAGAAGTTCCTGTCTAGCGCCCGTTCTCCAAATATATCATATCTCCTGCCACATGTACTACTTCCGACCTACTTATCGGAGGGTAGCGCCTTGGCTTGACTTCCTTAAGCTTGTGTATCAACTATTCTCACTAGTCTTTGATCTGGTGATGAGCACGGTACGGCTCTGCGCGGTTTACCGGTCGTTACAGTAGATTTCGAGCGTATAGTACGGTAGCGTTACAGATTAGGAAGTATAGACGCCGACGGACTTTCGAGGACTTTCGCTGCGCTTAGTTTAGCTCTCATATTAGTACCACCATCTCCTCGTCCACGCAATAGAGCATCGTTATCGTTTTTCGCCCTCTCGTTTCGTTCACGCTCTCGTTCACGTCCGACTCTCGACTACTTCTCTCGAACTATTGGAATCAGAGGACGCCGAGCGGGTTCTGGTGAACATACAACTGCTCGATGATGTCCCCCCGGCGCATATGCCTCTTCGTGCAGAGCGTTCGAGTCAGGCTCGATCTCTCCCTTCTATCTGGGTGTATGCCCAACTCAACGCTCGCCCATCAACCTCGCACTTCAACGATCAGCCTGACAGCCTGGAAGCTGTCGACTCGGATCCTCCGCAGTCTCTACACTGGGGCTGTCAAACCGCTATGGCACGCCGCATCCCCCGTAGCTCACCGCTTGATACCTGCCACAGCTGGAGACCCTCGTAGTACTTGTACTTCCCTCTCACTAGGCGGGAACGGAATACTGGTCGGGGGACGAGTCAAACGACGGAAACGACCCTTATCTCGCCAGGCCATGCGGCTTCTGGGTGACCTCCCTTACAGAGCTTTGGCTCTATACCGTCTACTCCCCGATGCAGCCGCTCTCCCCGCCGCGGCACTTCGCCTGCCGACTCATGTTGAGTTGAAGACAGTGATGGTCTCCATACCCGCCCTTAAATTCCTCTGAGAGACGGGCTGCGACCCTCACAAGTTCTCCTCCGGCTGCTACCTATAGCTGCGACCGGCGGATAGTGCCCTAGGCTAGTGTGCTCGAGGAGTTTTGCAGTCCGAGTCTGCAGGCCCCGAGTCCGAGTCGCTCGAGTCTCAGATCTCTGGAGCCGCATTGCCCCGCGCTGGTCCTGCCATTCATCCCCAACCTCAAGGCTTCACATGCACATCCCATCGCCCGAACGTAGACCGCCCCGTCCTCACGGTATATGGTCTCACACCCAGACGTGCGTGTTCAAACTCGCACGTCTGGGTACTAGGCGACCATAGGTCTGTATCTTGGCCCCGACAGAGTCGACGGCCTTCAGGCTCCTCTAGAATCTTCCAGTGCCCATTGCCACTGCGTCGCCACGGTCGTCTTTAGGATCTCTCGCGCCTCCCTCGAGCGAGTCGAGTGGCGGTATTGGCAGTCGAGCCGGGCCGACTCGAGTCCTCGACACAAGCCCGGTGGAATCCTAGCGGGGACGGCCTTGCCGGTATGAGAGCCAGGGAATGGCGGGGAACTCAGAAGAGTGCCCGTTCATACCCACAACGTCTGCCCTGCTTGCGTGCTGAAGAAGATATCGCGGCGGACTATCTCCTGGCGCAGATATTGCCTAATTTATGCGAAGTTATGGTCATGGTGTACGCACGCGGGAATGGACTTGATGGCGGGGAGTACATGGTGGCTGTTCGAACTTGGAGTACTAACTCTAGACGCTATCGACTCGCACAACAGCAACGGCCCTGTTTGATCATGCTCAGACGTTGACGCATCGGGCGCAGGCACGTCGACTCCAGATGCTCGCTCGCCGCCTCGCGCTCCGAGGTGATACTCTTTCTGCAGACTGCCCGATGGAGCGGCGGAGCAGCGACGTCGTTCACCGTGCGTCAGGCGTTCGCGGATCGGCCTGATGCACTGCAGTCTCGCAGACTCATGCATTCAGATCTCAGGACGTTAATGAGTGCCGAGCACCCATGCGGCGCGGTGTCGCCCCTCGACTCGACGTCGGCTTGTAGCCTCGGGAGTCGGCAGGGGTACGCAGGGGCACGCGAGCCCCACAGGTGCCGCGTCCGCCGGTGACCGGTGGTGTGTGCGCCCCGAGGTCGCTCCCCGCCGTGCCCAGTTTGGACCGTCCATACTCTGTTAACGTTCAGGAATCAGGTGCGTCCACTCTGTGCGGTGGATCCCACTGAGAGTCTGGTCCTCTGCCATGGCGGTGTCGGTGTCTGATCGATATCCACAGACTCCGCGTCCTGACCTCCTTTTACACATTGTACGGCAGCCGTAGGCATGGGGTCAGGGATGTTCAGACGTTACCGTTTTACCGTTACTGTTCATCGACATCGACATCTTCGTGGC
Source organism: Daedaleopsis sinensis (assembly GCA_033807695.1). Taxonomy (NCBI): domain Eukaryota; kingdom Fungi; phylum Basidiomycota; class Agaricomycetes; order Polyporales; family Polyporaceae; genus Daedaleopsis; species Daedaleopsis sinensis. The sequence goes on from CM066302.1 coordinate 1,332,229, forward strand.
ACCGCCCGCCCGCCGGACATCGGTATATATGCCAGCATGGCACGGATGGTCGAGCATAAGATGTACGTGCCGGCCTGGTGAACCTAAGTCACCCGCGTCAGCAACACGATCGATTCCTGGCCAATAGCGACGAGAGCCACACGGCATGACACATACCAGCTCATACCAGGCTACCGTCTAAAGCAGATACTGCGACAGTATCGTGGGGCTAAGAACTTGAACGCCGAAATCCTGGTGACGTCCTATCTGATCCTCGACGTAGACATCCAAAGCAAGCGTCTCTGCGGGACTGAGCATACAAGGCACAAAGGACAAGTTAACATGCGCCGCCTGTGGTGGACGAGGAACCCTGGCGTTCAGGCCCAAGGACGCCGGGCATTCGCACGAGATATCGAAGGTCATGCTGCGCCCCGGCCATTCGCGGATGTGGTCAGCAGGGCACTCGTGCCAGGCGAGCCGTGACGGATCCGGCTCCATCTGCCCAGGATGGTAGTGCTCAGCGTACGCCCAGTGCGCCCCGAGCTGGAGTGAACTACGAGTGTCCGCGTCGGCGAGGGTAGTATCCGAGCTTAGAGATATGCTCCCAGTGCAGCGCCCGAGATGCACCACGAAGTCCATCGGGGCCGTCCGCGACTGGTCTGCACGTCCGAAGAAGAGCATCGCGGCAGGAGAGCCAGTCCAGGGCGACGGAATGGACGACTGGCGGACGAGCGCAACGCCCGAGGCGTCCAGTCTCTCCAGGTTCTCCTCGGGCAGACGGAAGGCAGTGGTGATGCTGCGATTGAGGAAGACGGGGGCGGTCGAGACGCCCTGGATGCGTAACGGCGGCCGGTGCGCGATGTAGATCTCCTTCCATACCGTTTCGACCGGCTCACCAAACACGACCGGCTCACCAAACAACTCCAGATATTCTGTTACACTCCCTAGGCCGACGACACGCACATTGCCGTGTCCGAACCCGACGTCGTAGAGCCAACGCCAGGGGTCGACGGAGATCGGGCAAGGGGTGAGGAGAAGGCCGAGGCGGTCATCATCTCGTGACCAAGAGAACAACCCGATTGTGACGCCATGGGCCTCTATCAGTGGTAGATGTGCAAGAACTCCGTGCGCTGTAACGGAGAATGTGGGTATCCGGGCGGGATACCACGGGGACTGTAGTAAAGTCCGCTTCGTCAGTCTGGGTATGAACAACACTTGGCTGGGATGAACGCACCACTAGGGACGAGCGGGGAGGAGAGAAGGAGCTTTCGCTGCACGCGCCAAACGAGGACGGACGGCGCGCAAACAGATAAGAGTTGTCGCTGTGTTGATGTGGGTCATTGGGGAAGGAGCCCAGTTGGCCATGCCAGCAGACCGCACCCCACGCGAAGAGCGTGGTATCTGGAGAATGCTTCATAATCTCCTCTTGCAGCCGTTGGAATGCATTCTCGCCCTCGCCGTACAGCGTGGGCATGTTGATCCCGAAGATGCCCATGAGGCAGTACGCCTGGTCTTCGGGCCGCGTGGTTTGTCGATTCGCAGCCCACGACATGCGTTGCGCGATGCAAACGTCTCCGATTTCTTCCTCGAGCATAAGGATGGATCTCGGGATTGTCGTGATGCGGCGGAGCACGTCCGCAAGGTCAGCCTTACTCCCAAGGACCTCCCAATCGCGCGACAGGAAGATGACGAGTCTCGGCGCCAGGAGTTCCTGCAGCGTCCAGCCACGTCGGTGCCAGATACTCCGCCAAAAGTCTGAGAACAGCTCCTGGACAGGACAGTCGCTCGGGACGTCTCTGAGATACGCGTAGCAGACCTTCGAGAGGGCGTAATAGCGGAACATGGAGTTGATCGCCTCGGACAGTTCGGAGCTGCTTGTCTTGTCGATGCAGCAGGTGTCGATCCAGGCCCACTGATAACCATGGCGCTGTGCGATCTTGCAGAACTGCTTGATCTTGGCCGATGTACGGGTGCGCGGCTTCCTCCTCCATCGACTGCGCAGCGCTCGGACATCCTGGAAGGTCTGCTCGTGCTCGTCCCACACGTGAGATAGGATCGCATAGCCTCCCGGTACACTTTCCGGAGTGCTGAAGAAGTGAAGCTCTGCTCTGCTAGTGCTCAGAAGCCACATGGGTGTTCGGTCTAGAAAGTAGCGCGTTACCACGATGAGAATTATCGGCTTTCTGGACGTTGAACACGTACAGATTTATTCGATGGCAGCCCGTTATTACGGGAAGCTATATCCCAGCCGCTGACGGGTGGTTGACAACGTCTAGAAGCGAGGGAGTTTCGGGTTAACAAAGAGCAGTATCCCGCCTGAGGAGCTTGTGGAGACCGGAGACGAGGAGAAGCTGGACTGATCTGTTCAGTCTATGTATACTTGAGTAGAATGCGCAAGCGGTGGCTGTCGTACGTGGGAGGGAGTGTGAAACTTGGCTTGCGCATTTGTCGAGCCCAGTGAAGAGAAGCGTCTGCACAGCCTGTTCACGGTACTGTTACGCTGTACTGTAGACACCGCCTTCAAGCTTCAGCACAGCGCCTAGAAGTAGATCTAGAGACTCTGGTCAGCAGTTAGTGTCACCTGTGTTGGATCGCAGCGATATCACGTAAGGATGCCAATTTGGAAGGAGTGTGAGGAGCTGGGCAGGGGAAGCAGGAGAAGGAGAAGGATGCAAGTCAATGCAATGTTAGCAGCTCGGAGGCTAAACATGGCAAAAGTTGAGCAGATTGACATCATGAGGAGGAGGAGGAAGAGGAGGAGAAGGAGGAAGACAGTTTCGGCACAGCCTGAGCATGAAGAGCGCGTAAGCGCCAGAAAGGTCCCGTCTAACGCGCGCTCTCATACTCCAACAAGTGACAGTAATAGTATAGCGGGTGTGCACATACAGGATGGGAGCGATACAAGACCGGCGGGCACCAAGCGAAAAGGCTACAATGAGCACGAGAATCTACCACAAAAAGACAGTCGTCTGAGTCGTACGCGCGGAGTCATGCGGCACATCAGGGGAACATTGGGGGGACAGCGACAGGTATGTCAAGTATAAGAGTTCAGCGCTCGGCAGCAGAGCAAAGAGAGAGGAGGGGGGTATCGAGAGCGGAGCGTTCGGCATATGGTCCCCAAGCCACAAGGTGTTATTAGGTCGCAAGGAGTTACTGTCCATATGACTATCCGAGAGCGCGTGCGTGTATGGGCCGCATTTTGACGGGGCTTAAAGTCAGAGCAGCACGGCTGCGATCACCAGCGGGAGAACCGCGCCAAGACCGAGCACGACCGTGCGTTCGGCGCTGTTCGACCCGGTGCTCCCTCCGGTGGGACGCGCACTTCCGGTAGAAGTGCGCGTCGAAGAAGCCGTCGACGAATTCGAAGTGGGGTCCGGGTCTGTGCCGTTGAGCCGGATCGCGTTACGCTAGAGCATGGGGCAGTTAGGCGTGCAGTGAGAAGGAGGGTGCGGAGCGGTGGGAGAACCTGGACGTACGACGAATCCGTCCAGGGTCTCCGTGCTACTCTCGTTCACGTTGATGCCACCGACCCCGCCCTCGGCGCAGAGGTTCGCGTCGTAGAACCAGATCGTAGAGTTATCCGTGATCGGCACCTGGAGGTTGGTGATCGCGGTGCCGTTGACGGTGTTGCGGAAGCCGGAGTTGAAGCCGTTGATCGTGGCATTCGTGTCGTGTGCCGGAATACAGGGGCCCGCGAACGTCGACTGGATAGCGGTGTGGTTCCCTTGAGTGACTGTTGGTGGCGATTAGCATATATAACACAAGAACGGCGCTGGGCGACAGCAGGAACTCGCATGCATGAGGGCGCACCCGGTTACCGGAGAAGCCAGTCAACACGCGACTATATGCGGAACAATGCCGCAGGGAAGTCGCATGCCACATGTTGAACACCCCAATACCTCTGCTGGGCGGTTCAGGGGTGTTCATCGTGCGTGAGGAGGGTATTAGGGCCTCCTCATTCTCCCCTATAACGCAGGCCCTGATGCATGTAAAATGATACTCACAGTTGAATAAGACCGTGTCGCCAATCTTCGCGGTCACCTCAGGAGGGTTGAAGACAAGAGTCGCATTGTCTGTGGTGTTTCCGCCGACAGTGATGACAATCTGCTTCGCGAATGCGGCGGAGAGGGCAGAGAGCTGGGACGCGAAGAAAAAGCAACCGCGTCAGGAGCCCGAGTCGTTCTACGCGTCGTGGCACGACCATTGACACTTACAGCGACGACAGCAGCGGAGAAGGAGCGCATTCTGAACAACCTGACTGGCGGAGGAAGAGAGGATGCGGAGTTGGGTGAGAGGGAAGAGGAAGAGAGGGGAAGGAGGGAGGGCGGCGAGGACAAGGGTCGAGTGCGCTATTCTTGAGGCCACCGTGAGGCGGGCCTTCCCTTCGCGAACGTCTGATCGGAGGCAGCCTAGGCCCTCTCTGATTGGCCGGATAAACATCTTCTCGCGATGAAATTATTAGGAATGACGTCGTCCATGCTTCATGCATTCCCCCGCCAGCGCTTGCACTACCATATGTGGAAGCCCGCAGGTACGCGCGAGAGTTGTGACGTCACGCGTTGAAGATAGCAGGAACTTGAACAACGTCATCGCGAGTACTAGTGTCGCCCTCCATGTCTGCGTACGGGTAGCTGTGGGCAGAAAGAGCTCGTGTTTCATCAACGTGCTTTATAACTCATACAACCTTCATGCTTCATGCTCTCTTCATTTCCGCTCCATATGTGGTCTAGGCTGCCGGGTTTTATACGCTCTGAAGATGCACCGTAGCGTGTGATCCATCATATCCGCTCACCTTCAGTGTTTTGATGGTAGATCCTGGGTGGGGCCGTTGCGAGTAGTAACAGCATGCACCGCCGCACAGGGTACCTCATCGACGTAGTCTGCGGACAGAAGAGTTAGTAACACGAACGGCGACTCGTCAAAGCTGTTCTAGAGGGGGCTATGTTTAGACTAGGTCAGTGGCAAGTGATATAGATGAAGTGTGTACACTTGTGCACTGAAATTTGGGGATGTCTCATCGCTGGCACTTGCGGGGAGTAGGACTTGGTAATACGCGATGTTGCGCACGACACGACCAGCATTTCGTGACTGTCGACGAGTCGGTCGTATAAGATAGGCCCCGAGTTTTCTCCGTCTGTAGTCTAGACATGCTCAATTCAGACTTAACTTGCAGGCGAAATGCAGCTCGTGCTCCAACGCACGTTATAGCGTGCCGACCAAAATCGTCGTCTGGCTGTTCATGTCGTAGCTCGATGACGGCGGGTGCATGGGCGGCGAATGTACCTGAAGGGGTATGGATAGGCGCAGCGTAGCTCTGCAGGGTATCGTTGTCCAGGTCCTTCACAATAGCCTGCCGCTCCACGACCAGCAGGACGGGTGGAAATGGTCCCCTCACAGAACCGATCCTCCTATAGCGGCAGGTGACCGGTGACCGTCGCTTTCAATGGAATATTGCTATGCATGACGTCCGAGCACTCAGGAGAACATACATACTTAGTTTACCAGCAAGGTTTCACAACCTAGAATCTGGAGCGACCGGCGAAGATTGCGTGACAACTTGACACCTTGCAGAACGGCCGTGCCACGCGCGAACAGGAGCAGCATTTATAGTGAGGGCGACATGCAGTAGATGACGCAGAAATTAAACAGGACTCGCCAGTAAGTACTATAGAGTCCAGCTGCGAGACCTAGGGGCGTGAAGCGTGGATGGAGGAGCCTCAGGAAAAGAACGGGGCTATAAAAGTAAGGGTCCGGTTGGGCAATGCACATGCGGCATAAAAGCTTGCAGGCTGTGCGTTGAAGTTCAGTACTTCAGTACTAGTAGGTCCTCATCCGAGTCTGCCAGGCTAGTAGTAGGAGAAACAAAGTTCGTGGAGAAGACTCAAGTGATAGTGTATTAAAGTGTAACTGACATCTAGTCTCAGAACCGGTCTTTCGGAGCTCAAAGCTTCGAGAGAATCCGGGCTAGGGTTTTCATCTCCGCTTCGGGCTCCGAAACGTCTGGTCGGAATCCGATAGCTTGCTTCCCCTCCCAGTTCATGCACATTGCCAGTGAATCCTCATTCAGTAAAGAGCTACTCACCGACCGACCATGCCCGCCAGCCCGCTACCGTTGGACATCGTCGAACATATCATCGACAGCTTCGACGACTATCACTCGCTCGCGACCTACGCGCTCGTCTCGCGCGCGTGGATCGCACGTTCGCGTTTCCACCTCTTCTCCGATCTCACCTTCACCGCAGAGAACACGGCTAAGTACCGTACCATTAACTGTTGTCCGCCTTCAACTGGAACAAGGAACCCGCCAGCGCACCGGCACCGCTGGGCCCAGTTCGTCTCCTTGCTCCACGCAAATCCCCACCTCGCGCTCTACGTCCGCACTCTCACCGTCCAGGGCTCATGCTCCTCCGGAGGTCCCTGGGCGCCGCGCAGGGTATGGCACGGTAGGGAGACGTTCGACATCACCCTCTTCCTGTCCGTGCGCTCGCTCACGTTTGTACGGATGGACTTCGAGTCGATGCTGGACCTCGTGCCGCTCATGCAGTCGCTGCCGACCTTGGAAGAGCTCGTGCTCGACGAGCTAACCTTCCCCCCCTTCCCGGGACACATCCCGACTATCCGTACCAGCGGCTCCGTCGTTCTGCCCAAGCCCGTGCCTACTAGGCTTTCATTGTCTCCCCTAGGCAAACAAAGTACAGGTCCTATTGAACGGAGGAGAAGACGGCGCCTTCCGACCCCCCACGACCTCGCCGGGACGATCCTGACAAGCGGCCGGCCCCTTACAGACAACCCTATGATCGCACACGGGGACTCGTCTTCGTCATCGCCCGCTACAACGGACACTCGCCCCTGCCCCCTCCCTCGACTGAAAAAGTTTAGCTTCTCGACGGTCAAGAATACTGGGCAGCCACCCGAATGGGAAGAGGAACAGGCGGCAGCCTTCGCCCGCACGCTCCTCGACCGTGGCGCGCTCAGCCCTCTCGCCCTGGAGCTCTTCTCTCCGGGCGCGACGACAGGCTGGCTCGCCACGCTTCCAGCGCTCGGGAAGTCTCTGCAACACTGCGCGCTGAGCGTCGCAGAGGTGCTCGTCCCCGACTCGCTCGAGATCGCCCCGCGCACGCTCGAGATCGCCCCGCACGCCCGTAAGCCCCCGTTCCTCCTCCCTCCTTGCACACATGCACTTACAAAGGGCCCACGTGTCCGTGTCCCCTTTCTCTGTAGGCGAAAACATAACCCGCGTCTGCGCCGCGCTTCGCGCGCTCCCCGCCCTGCGGTCGCTCTGCCTCGAGTACGACGCGGACGAGGCGACGGCGTACGGGTCGATAGCTCGCCGAGCTCACTGCTTCCTCCCGGCCGCTCCCCGCCCCCCGCTCTTCCTAACCGCTCTTTGCGACGCGCTCTGCACGCCCCTCCGTCGCCCCTCATACGCGCACGCAGCGGCAGAATATCCCTGCCCGCTCCTGGAGAGGCTCGCGTTCAGGATTCATGCGCCAGCGGCGAGTCTCTTGGCGTGCGCGCCGGCGGTCTCCAACCTCGCACGCAGGCTCCTCTTCCCCGCGCGTGCACCCGGGCCCCATGCCGGAGACACCGACGGGCGGGTGCGGGAGTGCGAGGGCGCGTGCCCGAGGCTTCGGCAGGTGGCTGTGGCCGTGTTCGAGCCGCGGACGCGGCGTCCCCTGTACGGGCCGCAGAGGAGCCGGTTGGGCGCGGTGCAGGCGTTGTTCGCGCCGTTTGAGGCGGCGGGCGTGCTGGTCGAGGTCCGGGTGGAGAAGCCTGTGGACTCGGGGCTGTTGTTGTGAGGGGAGGCATGTCCTCGTGACTTCGTGCTGTGTCGAGTTTGACAACTCCCGAGAGCACGACTCTACCCGGTGGACGGTTGTACAGCGCCCCCCATGGGTGTATGAGATCCTTGAGAGTCAGCGTTGTTGTCAACTCGGCATTTCATCCGGTAGGATTTCGCCGAGTCCATTTCCGCGGGTTCTTTTTGCCATCATGACCGCACATGGTGCATCTCGTAGTGGAAAGACGGTGCTCCTCAATTACAGTGACTGACTCCTTATTGACCCAGTGCACACCTGTAGTCAGTTCAGTGATCGACTTGCCATTGTTTCTTAGATGCTGATGCAGCTAGCGATGCTTGACCATTGGCTTCCCAACCTCCATTCACCCAGTCTCCGACTCTTCTCGATCCTCAACACCGACTACCTCTACTCCGACACGCTCACCCCCATCCCTCGTCTAGAGCATCTCACCCTTCACAAGGGATCAGACTATCAGGACATATACATTCTGTGCTGACCCAGAGCTATCGACCGCAGCGCAAGACCGTCCGAGGGGAGGAATCTCCATCTCGGGCACGCGTGGGCGCGTTCCTCGCGGGGGGGAGGACATCCGGTCTGCGACCGAGATCCTCTCTAGACGTGAGCTATCCCCCTGACGCATCGTCCGCAAACAGAAGCAGCCTGATCGTCAAGGTGTACAGCGGTATTCCGAAATTTGACCTCGATCTGAGTCGTCATCGAGCTCCGCGCCCACCACCTTCAAGTCGGGACTCGACCTGGACAGGGCTGAACATTTCCATTCCACACTGCTCACTCACTCCAATCTAAAGATACCGGTAACCCAAAGTCCAGTGAAATAATGGAGGATGAAGCCGCTGGGAAGGCCCGGATAAGTGTTGAATGATATGGAAGGTCGAGGACACAGTATATGTACACCTTCTCTCCTATACCCTCCTTGTTGACCCCACGATAACATTCACGACTGAACGACCCACGCTCCAGCCCACGATGTACTCAACCCTCTTTCTCTATGCTATAGCGCTCGTATGGGTGAGCCCGTGGATCTGGTCACGTCTCTACACCGTCCATACTACGCCAACACTCACACTGCCTCATTGCTATTGGCAGCTATCCACAATACATGTCGCACGAACAGCAAATAATGTGTTCATCAACGTCGGCGGCTCGGATCCCATGAGCATTTTTGACCCCCCAACGGTCACTGCTGACGTCGGGGATACCATCATCTTTAATTGTGAGTGCTACTCAGCAACTCCCTTGCGACTCCGGTCCATCCTACGCTATAGTATCCCCACATCTCCCGCCGAGTCGCTCAGCCGTAGTGTTGTACTGACCTGACTTTCACTGCCAGTCACCGATGGGAACCACACCGCAATCCAGTCCAACTTCACGAGCCCATGCGTCGCGGTGCACGACGTGAACAAGACGCTGCACATCTACGGCTTCAACTCCGGCGTCCACGACACCAAGAACGGGACTGCGCCCTCGACGTACGGCGTCCTAGTCACGGACAACTCGACGATGTGGTTCTTCGACGCGACGACGTGTGGAGACGGCGGCGTCGGTGGCATCAACCTCAACTCGAGCAGCGAGGAGACGTTGGACGGGGCCAGGGTGAGTCAGCCTTATCCGCTCGCGCTAGGCGCCTCGCCGCCGTCGGCGTGTTATCATGCATCGCCCGAAGAGGGCTGCAGCGTGCTGATGCCGCCCCCCGTGTTCACAGAACAACGCGATTCGATTCAACGGCACAAATGAGACGACGACGAGCAGCTTCCATGCGACAGGGACACGGCCAGCCACGGCGAGCTCGACTCGGACAGGGAGGACGGGCTCCTCGAGCGGTGCGGCGGCCGAACGCACGGTCGTGCTCGGAATAGCCCTTGCGATTCCGTTGGTGATCGCGGCGGTGACCCTCTGAGGGTATCGCCGCACTACGTCCTGGCCCGCTGGGCCGCTCCCTTCTGCGCACAGAACTTGGACGGACGACCTCTTGATCATAGACTTTTTTCGGACATTGCTGGAGGCTGACTCGGGGCCGTTCGGGGATAGGGTGTTGTGCTTCCAGCTCGTACGTATACCTGCCTGCGCACGGACACATTGCTACAGTAGTCGCTACGACTCCGACACGACGCGCACGATCACGAATGGACGTTTATTTCCACCTTCGACCGAAGCTTCCTCAGCTTTGTCGGTTCCCACTGTCCTCGGACTCCGGGGCGTTGGTGCCGACCTTCGCTGTTCACGTCACTGCTGCTGTAAGTGACCTATCCGACATTGATCCTACACTTCATCACTGCCAGCCTACTAGTAGCACTAGTGTCCGCGATACTTCGATTTGCGTCACGCGTCAGGGAGACAGGTCCTTATTGAACATGTATGCGGCATCGGATACCACGTAGATGGACGCTTACATGGACCCCGTGCAGACTGTACGTGAGGCCTCCCAATGTTCTTTGACGTCTTCTCGTTTCCTCCGAGGCGATGTCCAGCGGTCGTGTCGGGCTGCCGCCAACTCCAGCTTCGATCGTCTCGCAGTCCGCCCCTCCACATCGTCACCTCCAGCCTATAGGTATGGTTGTCGACGTATGTCCGTTCGAGTAGCAGCAAGGGATAAGTATGTAGTAGTGCGAGACGGTGTTCAATATGCACGCTCTACATGGGTACTGGGGCCCCAACTCGGGGCCGCCGGCGCCGCTGTCACGCATTTCCTCAACCTGAACGTAAGGGCGCAAGGTACCACGTCGGCCGTCGCTTTCCTGGCCCGCTCTCCGCCCTCTCGCCGGACACGGATCTAGTTAGCACACTCCGACCGAGAAGTCGGTTATGATCGGGGACTTCGCGGGCTTCGAAGTCGATGGCGCGAACCTCGGACTCCGAGTCGGCCGCTCGAGGCACACGCGATCTAGTGCGATGCTATCGGTGGGAGAGGGAATCGGGGCGGACAGTGGACGGATCGCCGCCGGTTCATCGAGTAAGGTTCGCCGTCGAGGACGTGGCGCGGAGGGGACATTTGGAGGCTGTTCTTGCTGTGTCGCATTGGGTTCCGTATCGCTGCACGGAAGCTTCTTGTTAGGGGAAGCCTCCGTGACTGATTCTCGGTGGCGGAATTGGAAGACGGGACGTGTCAGTGAATGCGGTAGCGTGAATATGTGCGGCACGGCCTGTGATGGCCATGAGAAGGATTGATATATGTGAGTGTTCCTGACTGGGAAAAACCTCAGGTTAGTTAGCACAAGGGACGAGAGGCCGGAGCTCTACCTTGACATTCACTTGTGCGAGTCTAGCCTTTACAGATGAGTATATACGGGAAGAAATAACGGGGGTACAGGTTTGAATCCGATGGTTAACGAAGGTATTGTAGCGAGAACTCGCAATATCCGTGTCAAGTCCTATTGGCCTACACCCGATGTCCTCACTGCCGAGCTGTGATCATCACCGGAAGCCGGGGCCGAGAGCCTACTAGATAGTCCTTGAAGTCCCTCTCGTACTCCCTGGGGTCGTAGCCTTCACTGAACCGGAAGCAGAAGCGCTGAAGGAGAGCGCAAACCACGATGCGCATCTCCATCAGCGCAAAGTTCTTTCCGACGCAGTTCATGGGTCCATGCGAGAAGGGCATGTAAGCGTCTGTGTTATGCACGAAGCCTTCGGGACGTTCATGTGGGAAGGTGTGAGACGTCCGAGATGTGGTCGCTTCATGCGAGGAGATAATCCACCGGCCAGGCCAGAAATCCTCGGGCAAAGGATAGAAGTTGGTGGCATCGCGGTGTAGAGAGTACGCGTGCACCCAGAACGCAGTGCCAGGGGGAAGGTACCTGATAGTCAAGCCAGAGATGCCATGCTATTAGCGTTCAGACTTTGCGTAGAGAGCCCTGATAAACCCTCACAGTGAGCCTACAGTCACTCCGTCATGGTCTGTAGGTATCTTGCGCTGAGAGCCTCCTACACCCGGCGGGAAAAGCCGCATCGTCTCGTTGCTACCAGAGAAAAGAAGGTATGAGAAGAGGACGTGGTAGCTGATCATCGCACTCACATGACCGCGTCTAAATACTTCATCTCCCGGTGGAACTTGGTGTTGTAAACGTCGACGCCGGGTGGATAGAAGCGGTCGACCTCGTGCTGGAGCAGCTTGTATGCCTCCTGATGAGACAGTAGACAAAAGAATAAACTGGTGAGGGCTCCCGCGACTGTGTCCGCGCCACCAACGATTGCGAGAATCCCGTCGCTAACCACCTGCGACTTTGGGGGTGGAGAGACGTCCGGTACATCCTCGAAGTTCTGCAAGCGCGTGTATATCAATAAGCAACGTCTGTCTGCACAGAAAGCTTGAACGAACGAGATAATGGAAGAGGTCTCGGTTTTGTGTCCCCCGCCCGATGCGTTGCTCAGTAAGCTCGTGACACTTTGTCATGAGGGTTTTGACTGGTCGAGTTGCGGCGGGGATGTAGCCAAAGTAGACCCCGAGCCACGGGACATGTCCAAAGAACGTCATCGCGCTGAACGAGCTATCATTAGTGACTGCCAGAGCGTAGAAGAAAGAAGAACGTACGCCATTCCTGCGCTCAGTATAGACCATATGTTGCTTTGATCGCCGTCGCGGAGCAGCTCCGACCCACCGCCGAAGCTAGAGAGCCGTTTCGTGAGATCGCGGGTGATGAGAGGTGTAGCTGCGAACGTACGTCATATCGCACATCGCATCGTAACTTGCCCATGGTCCTTAGCATCAGGTACATGATGACATAGATGCATGAACTCACGACAAATAGTCCAACCACGTTTCTAACCGCACGTCCTTACCATCGTGGTCTTCCAGGCGCTGTACCAGCTGTTTTGCGCGGGCACATACCAAGCCCTCGTATCCCGCGACTGCGTTGGAGCTGAATGCCCGATTCCAGGCCCGTCGACGGTGCAGGTGAGTCTGTACATCTTCGATCCCGAGCATCGGCAAGTCCTCTGTGGTTAGCATGCGGCCGATAGCATCTGAAATACAAGGAGTGTCGGAGGATCAGAGTACGCACTTGTGCGAAGAGCTGAAAGGAAAGCTGGACGTACGAGGGCCTTTCGGGACGCCTTTGGGCCCGAGCAGCGCCATCACAACAGATGGGTCTCTGATGGAGAGCTCATTCGGACCTTCGTGACCGTGGACAATCCGAGAGGTGTGGTCGTGGGATGGTAGGTCGAGTCAAATAATAAGAGGAGAAATCAGTCCATGATGCGGTCTTCATGTAAATTCACCAACATACCGATGCGTACTACATCCCCGTACCGCTCGTGTTGGGCTTTGTAGTAGCGGTGTTGGTAGCCTGACCGCGAGATAATGGCCATCCATAGCTTGGAGACCTTGCAGCCGAGTGGGCCGGGGTAACGAGCGAGCGGGTGCAGAGGAGACAATCGGTAGACCAGTATAGCGAGGGAGAGAGTGATCCAGTAGACAATGACAATGTAAGATAGCAGGAAGGGGCGGTCGGATTGTTGAGGTGTGAGGAACAGCACAAGAGCAGGTGGAATCAGAAGGAGCGTTAGATGAGTGCAGATGCTGTACGTTTCATGACGTCGGAAAATTTGCTGAGCGACCTGAATGCGCGGAAGTCAGAGTCAAGCAGTGGCGTGAAGACGAATCTACACTCACAAGGGCAAAACATACTGCCAGAGAGACGGTGCACCCGTACGGATAGTCGACGAAGGCAAAGGTAAGGAGCGGCATGGTGACCCTGATGGCAGTGGTTCACAGTGAAGGAGGGTGGGATCGATATGGAGGCGAGATTTGTGAGCTTCTCTGGGCGACTCGAGTAGAAAAATTCGATGGTGCTGATATATGGTCCTGTCGCGGCGGACAGCTGACTGCTGACATCTATCGGACTTTTCAGTTTTGCACCACATTTTCGTTTCTAGGCCTTTACCTCCTTGCCGGCGTTCGACGGAGACGGTCCGGAGAGGCAGTGAATCTATCAATACCACACCTGTGCGTCGGCCCAAGTGACGTCGTCTCCTGGAGGAGAAGGATCGCTGAGTGGGCGACCTCTTTGTCATGGTGCCGGCTGAGGTCTCGCCGGTGTCCGAACTAGGGAGAGACCCTGATAATCGTACGCAAGTCGCCACCATCATAGAGGTGTAGCTCACAATTGGCAGTCTGCGTGCTATATGGCAGCACCCTGGGGGGCGTAATCGAGAGCGTTACTGGTGAACATTTGAACCATAAGGCAATCGAACGCTACTCATGGGCAAAGAGCCACTGACTGAGCATGTGGCATATACTGGCAGGCCAAGCCTACGGGGACACCACATCCAATCAGTGAGTAATATGCCGCTTAGCATACGCGGCGAGGGTACTCACCATAGCACCCGTTCTATATTTGACCGCAAACCGACCCCGGACTTCAATTCGATGGCCATACTGGATCGGAGATGGACGAGATCGCTCATGGGGAGCATATGGCAGGCACATGGGCGGGGTGGTCGCACGGTACTCGTGGCATACTAGGCAGTCGCTCAGATGAGTCACGAGTAGCGAATATCTGTCAAACTAGCTGTGGTGCGGTATAAGTACACACGGCTCGATGCCGCAGTGAGCGGTTAGTACGAGCGTGAGAGAGCGCAAGACCTTGCAGAACGCTTGCGTCGATTAAGCCTGACTCTGGTATGGGTCATTCAGAAAATGAAATCCGGTCCGTGGATTTGTTCCCTAGAGCTTCACTCACGATAATACCAGGGCCGAAGTTGCGGATACTTGAGAATTGATTTTGAGAACCGGAGGATACGGTTCGGTTCGATACACCGAGTCTCGGTCAACGGTGACATCCCGGCGCGTGAGCTATGCATTTTGGTACCCTGTTGGTTCATCGGCCAAATAATTATGAGGGTTCGACGTGTAGCTCTTCAAGGCATCACTCCGCGAGGACGAACTGAAGGATTTCGGGTAGGTATGGATATGTTGTACAAATCAGATCGATCCAGGACTTCTTGGAAGGCGTCGCGGCTGGTATGACAGGAAAAGGCGGCATCAGTGGCACATCGTAGCGGAGCGAGTGCGGTACCCTGGCCGGGTGTAGTGATTGCACGCTATCCGCACAGCGTTAGACAACCATGTCAAGTGGCTAGTCTAGCAGGAGGTCGCAGACTAATTCCGATGCTATTAGTCGGACCACGGTTCGGAGGAGGGGCGACGGGAGTATCTCCGACCACTGATGATTGGTCGTGTCAACAGGACGATCGGAGATAACATGAGTCTCTCCGCATCAAATGCCCTAGTATCCTTGTGGAAGCGCGTTGCTGAAGTGAATGGAGATCCGACGGCCGAGCCATAACAAGCTGATGCGGTAAGGGAGGGAGGAATTCGGCCGCATTCTTCCGGTGAGTACACCTCCGGCCTCGCATACATCAGTATTGCTTTAGAGACTACATAGATCGGAGGACTCACGGCTCGTACCAAAACTCCACAGAGATTTCGCATCGTGTGTACCATTACGGCTTCTCTTCATCGACCCTAGTGTCGGCCCGATCCTCCATCACCGATGCATACAAGATCCTTCTCCGGATGTTATACCTGCGGAGGTGGATGCGGCCCCGCTAGAGCCTTTCGTCACGCACCGGCTCCGGACGGGATGATAGAATTCGGGTTCGGTTCGGATTCATGCATGCAAGAGAGTGGCCCTACTCATGCTCTTGTCAGCAGAGTCTGTCATCGGCTTTGAGCCATCCGCTACACAGCGATTCAACTGAAGTCTAGTAACATCGCCGCAATGCGGACTGTTCTCTCCACTATCGAGTTTCCTGGCAGTGCTGAGACAATGTGTAAGCTAGTAAACTCTCGGCAGTGATGATATTCGGTGTTGCACTTGCAATAGGCCAAGCGGTAGTGCTTGATTTTCAACTTGAAGTTGCAGAAGGCATCCCAGATTTTCTGCGAGAAAAGCCTCCACAATCGTGACAGCGCAAGTCGCAGTAGCTGCAAGCCGGTCGCATTCTTGTCGGAAAGCCATTTATTGAATGAGAAAGGGGGTTCACTCACTCACTATATAACTGGGCCTCCCTGCATGAGTGCTCATCTGGAGCGAACGTTTGGGACGAGACAAACGCGTGACATCACGCGTTCGTGACACTTGGAAAACTTGGCTTCAGTCGGCTTCACGCTCGTATCATCATATCCAACGCCCTATATAGGGTAATCGCATAGACGGCTGCACACGCTTCGCAATCACAATACTGACTGTCGTGAACGAGAGGAGATAAATCCGGATATGCAACCATGATAGCCACCTCAGACTCGGATTCTCAGGTCCTTGACATGATTTACCATTGCCGTTCGTCTCCTCTGCCATGGCCTTTTGTGAATATTGACTCTTATGGTTTTTGCAGCTCACCAGAGTTGTTCAATCCCGACGGTGCAGGCCGCCTCGCCTGTAGAGGAACCGTGAAAAACTGCTAGATATCACTTGAGTACGTTGGATCAATCATCGATGCACCCAGTGATGACATCTCGAAACGTTCAGCCAAGTCAGAATGAATCAGCCCACCACAAGACGATATGAGTAGACTTAGCGGTGTAGGCATCCAGAGTGTCACCGAGTATACAGTGCGTACTAGTAGTCGTGGTTCAAGACCTCGAGTAAGTAACCCCGGCGCGTAACTGAGTGGTGAGCAAATAGAGACAAACACGCGCCTCAGCGGGCGCTAGACGAGCTGAGCGCTTCAGCGCTTCAGCGCTGAAGACTTGTGTCCCAACGTCGGCCACCGTCCACGACAGAGTGAATCATCATCTCTGTCGACGTCCTCATCAAACACACGAGAGATATACAGACGAGCAATATCTAGCGTGTTGAATTCAAAACAGACGATATATCAGCCCCGACCTGGTCTTCAGTACTCAATACTCCACCTCAGGCCTCGCCACCGTCTCTGCGCGGCGGTCTCTTCCCAACCCCGGTCCCTCTCCCTAATCACCATGCAGCGAAGCTACTATCAGTGACGATGCGCAACAGCCCGATGCATACACGTCTTCAAGAGTGCGGCTGGAACAAGCGTCGTCTAAGGCTATGGCGTTGTACTATTGTGCGTATGCTATTGTTCTCTGCCTCACTTTTGCCGGCCTCTTCATCCTGCAACATAAAGCTCCCAAAGCCGTGTTCCAGATGGACGCTTTTTTCTCTTTGAACTACTCACGACCATCATGAACACCCCGCCGCTTTCAGACGACCCGAGGCTTCATTGGGACCGCCACCCTCCTCGTCATGCACCTCCTGCAATCACAGTACCACCACCACCATCTTCCGCAGACCACTATCCTCCCAGCCCACAACTCGCCTCCACATTTCGATACCCTCAACACACTCGCTCGCAATCAAACTGGACGAATACAGTCACCCTCCAGTCGCTCCATAAGGATCCCGAACTCGGAACCGTGGAGGAGTCGACCCCTCGGGCTTCTCGCTTACACGATCGCCTATCCAAGTATCTCTTCGACTTGAGGATGCCTCCACAGGAGCGCCCCCAGCAATGGTATCCTATGAACGAGGTGCCTCTACGGTCTTGGCCACCGCTGGAAGTCGAGAAGAAACGTAGGTGTCATCATTGTGAAGCCCACAACGATCGGCGCAGACGATACATGGTCCTCTTCGCCGCACTGGTCGTGATCTTGCTCTTCCTTTTGGGCAACGTTATATTCTTGAACGTCCGCGTCGTGCGTCTTTCCTCGCCATCCCACACGTCGGCACCCCCGTCCACCACGAGCTCCATGAACACATCTACCTCGAACGGTCTCTCGCAAGACGCGCAACAGTGTCTATCTCAGTACACGCTCGATGCGCCATCGAATCCGCAAGGCTATCCATGTTCGACCTGCCTCGGAGCTCTCCAGGACGTCCCCTCGGCATTCTTCGAGAGCAACCAGGGAGATGGCGAGCAAATCACGAACGCGATACAGTTCTGTGGCCTCCGGAGCATCTTCGAGACCGCGAGTAGCGATGGTCAGCTTGGGCTATCGAACTCTGGTTGGGTGAAAGATGTGCGTTTCTGTTCCTGGCAAGGTGTGCACTGCGATGGATTTGGACGAGTTGCGTCAATGTACGTTATTCCCTCCTATACATCGTCTTCATGTGCTGACCCGTCATGCTTGCACAACAGACAGCTTTCTTTCCCTGCTGTACCTGCCAAGATACCAGACGAGGTCACCGCGTTGACAGGGCTGACTAGTCTCGAGCTCATTGGCGACACGAACGTCCCCGGTAAGGGTCTTTCGCGAGGCATTGCTTCGTTTACTTACTTACCCTGTCGTTCAGCTGGTGACCTCCCTGCATCGTTCAATGCGTTGAAGGCGCTCACGACTCTCCATCTCGAGTCTACCGCGATCAACACTTTGCCATCTGCCATGTTAAGCTCGCTCGGGAACCTCACCACGATCACGCTGGTCAAGAACGCCAAGATGACTGGCGACATGTCGTCGGGTTTCACCTCCCTTCCTCTCAAGAACCTGTACGTCTGTCTGTATTCTCTGTGAGTCGATATAGACTGACTCGCCACAGTGTGGTCAATGGGCAACCCTTGCCTACCAACCCAGTTTCTTCCCTGCTGTCAAGCTCCGCAGGTCGCTCGCTGCAAATTCTGTATGTCATCATCAACATTCAGTCCGTCTTCATCTTGTGCTGACCGTCTGTCTACACAGGGATCTCTCGTCCACGTCGCTCTCCGGCAACCTCCCAGCAGACCTCTCCGGTTTCGCATCGCTCGTCAAACTCCACCTCGACAACAACGCGCTCGCGAACCCGTTGCCGTCCACGTTCCCGCCGAACCTCCAGGCGCTGACGCTGACGAACAACTCGCAGCTGAGCGGGCTCGTTACGCCCGGCACGTCGTTTTGCGCGCTAGCGCAGCTCAAGACGTGCGACGTACGCGGCTCCGGCTTGAGCACGAACGCGCAGGGGTGCGGCGCGTGCCAGTTTACATGATCTATGACGCAGGCCGTCATCTTATGGACTGTATTCCGTCTGATTCTCTTTCGGGTTTACTGTGTTCGCCCTACCGTTACACACTGTGCCGCCACAAGCGTGGGGGTTGTGGTGGTCCCTTAATGCTGGACGTTTCCCCGCCTCCCCGTGCTCTCAGATTATGACCCGACTTCACGATAGTCAAGACACACTCCCTTTTGTATTGTTAGCCGCGACGATGCTCCCGCGCCCTCGTTCCTTCACTAGAAGTACATTCGTTTTCGTATTGGACTGCAGATGTAGCAAATAGTTAGTCGCTCGCTCGTGCTCGGACCGCGTGTATAATTATAATAATGGTGCCCTGGTTCCCGTATCTAGCATTTGCATGTGAGCATTTGTGCGCGATCGCCCATCATACGTGTGCAGCGGAGCCATATGCATCTTTCAAGACCAAGTCAAAACTACCAGCCCTCCGGTGACTCTGGGCGGGAAATTAGCTCCTCACTGTCAGAGGAGCCTGACACGTCTGAGTGACCGCTGGGCAACACCCATTCCGTGTCCGAGAAGGGGTCGCCCGCCTGGCTCCCCGGACTCCGTAGTAGACCACGCTCTTCTTCGTAGTCGCTCTCAATTGATGGAGTAGTGAAGCATGATGAACTCGGGCTTGAGCTGGAAGGCGGCTCAATTGAAGGGAGCCGCGACGCAGCCTGCGACGAGCTCGCATCGTCGTCCTGGTACGGCTCGAACAGCTCCTCCTCGCCCGCAGGCTCAGCGTCCGCGGACATGCGCACGGTCTCCATGCTGCTCGTCCGGCGGAGGCGCATGCGCTCTCTTGTCTCGTCCCACCGCAGCAGCTCCTCGCGCTCGCGCTGGTGGCGCTCGAACAGGTCGTCCCACATGCTGCGAGGGGCCGCGCGCCGCCGCTTGCGGACGACCCAGTCCGTGTCGAGCACGCCCATGTGCGTTACGTCCGCCCACTCCCCGGCGGCGTCGGTGACCGTCCGGCGCTGGAGGCCCTCGTGCGCGAAGCCGAGCGCGGTGAACAGGCGCTGCGCGCGCTCGCGGTGCGGGGACGCGAGGATGCGCGCCTGCACGCGGTGCGCCTGGATCGTCTCGACCGCCCACTGCACGGCGAAGGCGGAGGCGGTCATCGCGCCGCCGTAGCCGCGGAAGTCTGGGAGGAGGCCGACGCCGATGTGCACCTCGCGCGGGGTGGTGGACATGGTGACGTACACGATGCCGACCGTGCGCCATTGCATGAGCACGTCGGTGGGAGGCTTCGAGTCGTCGTCGGCTGCTTTTGTGTCTGTGCCCGGGTCCGGGCTTGGGGTGGGGATCGACTGGTAGCGAGAGGGGGACTCTTTCTCCCCTCGGATGCTAAGGTCGAGCTCGTGAGCGTCCTTGACCATCGCATAGACTGCGTCTGGGTCTGCTGGGAGGACGGGGGAGACTGCGTGGAATACAGTGTGGTGGTTCGGGAGGTTGAAATCTATGACACACTGCTTGAAGACGGCATCGGTCGGCATTAGATCGGGGGGAATGGGGAGCCTGATAGGAGAGCGGATGGCGGCAAAGAGGAGACAGTGGTTGTTTGCGAAGTCGAAGACATCCGGTCTGCCAGCCAACGCGGCCTCGACTGAGTATGCGGAGAGCTCTGCCCAAGCATCAATGAGATCTCCGTGCGCGACCACCTCGGGGTCGTCGATCGCGGTCTCCAGGAGGATGGTGCCCTCGTAATGAGGGGGAGCGACGAAGGCATCGTCGGGAACAGTGTACGACGACGAGTTGTCGTCTGAGAACAGCGTGCGCTTCGGTGGGTAAGTACCGTACTGTCCGTACATGAGAGCGAAGGGTGTTTGGCGCTCCCGTGTCATGGGGGGATTGAGCTATATACCCGCATCTGAGCGCAACGTGGTCCGCAGTGCCATCCGAAAGTTCCCTAATGATAGGGTTTGACTCGGCCTCGGCCCCGAACGCAGCTACGGTCTCACGGCGCGAGCAGCCTGTAGAGTATACACATGGGCTTGCAAGACGCACGGTTTTTAAACCGCTCGGACTTGCAAGCCCCAGATCAGCGCGCACGACGGGCGCACTGATCTGCATCAGTGTGCCTGGGGCTTGCAAGTCCGAGTGGTTTAAAAACCGTGCGTCTTCAAGTTGCAAGCCCATCATGTGTAGACGGCTCGCAGCCTTGGACTGCAGGCACAATCGACTTAGAGGACAATGACGATAAAACATCGTCGGAACTGTGTGGTCGAGTGAGAAACGCAGAGCCACATCGTCCTCCAGTCTACAGCCTCGATCTTTCTGAGGAAGATGTGAGGCAAGCAAACGCACGTCCCAGGCCCGAGCAGCTGCAGTCTGCTGCGGGATCATACTTTTTTGGGAAGAGTCTCAACAACTTTGGGAGGTTGTCAAGATACCTAAATATCAGTGAGTCACACTAGAGATTAGCTCCAGCGGCCGTGTGGTTAGCCATGCACGCCTCGAGATAGGATTCTAGTCAAATTCTGGTGGTCGCCGCAACATCAAACGTGTTCTGGGTTTATGAATCATGATGCTCACCTCATACATGTACATGGCGTACGACCTGGTGTAAGATAAAGCTTTTGTAGTGCTGACCTGCGGTCGGCCGTCTTCAAGGCAGAAAATCAGTTCAAGGCACTGAGCCAAGAGAACTAGACAAATCCGGATCCGGTAAGTCACGCGTAACGCGAATTGTTACACCTCCGATCCACTGGTTAAGTTGCAGAGTCCCTCAGCATCAAGCTCAAGCTCCACCTTTAAGTACAACTTGGTCACTGACAACTTGACCAACGCGCTCACGAGCGCGCTGCCTCCACGGCCCCCCGGACCTCCAGGTGCTGACGCTCATGAACAGTGGGCTCGACCCAGTCCCGTCTGGCACAGAGTCGTTAGTATGCGCTCAGCTGTGACACAGGCGTCTGACTCGAGGTGCACCTCCCCTGTTCTACTCATCGCATCGTATCGGGAAAATATGGGGAGATGTATAGAGGTTCTATAGGTAATATCAGCAAAATTTGGCAGCTTTCGGAGAGGTCTTCGGGCAAGGGAGGCACGCTCAGCGTAACTCATTCAAAGTTGAAATGACCATAACCGTCCTAACTAATCTCCAATTCATCTCATATCTCTGGCACATACAACAGACCTCTTAACTTGACTGTAAATATGTTCTGGGGTCGGTGAGGTAATAGAAGCACTACAGGCCGTTGTGTCGCATCATCGGGGAATAATAGTATCTGTCTCAGGACTAGCAAGCCTCACCACTCAATGTTCAACGTTCAAACGTTCAACGTCAACCGATGGCCCGCTCTCCACTGGCTCTGGGCGGTAAACCAGCTCATCGTTGTCAGAAAGGCCAGACGCGTCTGTGGGACCGCTAGCCAACACCCATTCCGTCTCTGCAAAGGGGTCGCTAGCCTGGCTCCTCGGACTCTGTGGTTGATCACGCTCGCCGTCGTGGTCTCTTTCAGGAGATGGAGTAGCGGAGCGCGACGAGCTAGAGCTTGAGCTGGAAGACGGCGCAGTCGAGGTGAGAGAGGACGTAGCAGGCTGCGACGAGCTAGCATCGTCGTCCGTGTACGGCGCGAACAGCTCCGCGCCGTCCGTCACGGCGGGCCCAGCCCCCTGCGGCATGCGGATAGTGTTCATGCTGCTCGTCCGGTGGAGGCGCACGTGCTCCGCCTCCGCGTCCCACCACTGCAGCAGCTTCTCGCGGTCGCGCTGGTAGCGGTCGCATAGTTCGTCCCACATCCTGCGCGGGGCCACACGCCTACGCTTGCGGACGACCCAGTCCGTGTCGAGGATTCCCATGTGCGTCACGTCCACCCACTCGCCGGCGGCGTCGGTGACCGACCGGCGCGGAATGCCCTCGTGCGCGAAGCCGAGCGCGGTGAACAGGCGCTGCGCGCGGTCACGGTGTGGGGAGGCGAGGATGCGCGCCTGGACTCGGTGTGCCTGGATCGTCTCGACCGCCCACTGGACGGCGAAGGCGGCGGCAGTCATCGCGTGGCCGTGGCCGCGGAAGTCAGGGAGGAGGCCGACGCCGATGTTCACTTCGCTCGGGATAGCGGACGCGGTCACGTACACGATGCCCATCGTGCGCCATTGCATGAGCACATCGCTGGGGGGCTTCGAGTCGTCGGCTGCTTTTGTGTCTGCGCTCGAGTCCGGGCGTGGGATGGGGATCGACTGGGAGGGAGAGCGGGGTTCCGTTTGCCCTCGGATGCTCAGGTCGAGGTGAGCGTCCTTGACCATCGCATGAACTGCATCCGGGTCTGATGGAATGAAGGGGGAGACTGCGTGGATTACAGTGTGGTGATTCGGGAGGTTAAAATTCTTGATAAACTTTTTGATGAGTTTAGGAGGAATAGGGAGGCTGACGGGAGAGCGGATTGCTGCGAAGAGGAGACAGTGGTTGTCCGCGAAGTCGAAGACATTCGGTCTATTAAATACCGCAGCCTCGACTGAGTATGCGGAGAGCTCTGTCCAAGCAGCGGTCAGATCTCCGTGCGCGACCACCTCAGGTTTGTCGATCGCGGTCTCCAGGAGGAAGGTGCCCTCGTAATCAGGGGGGGCGACGAAGGCATCGTCGGGAATGGTGTACAAGTCGCCGCCTGAGACCAGCGTGCGCAGCGGCGGGTCGTACTGTCCGGACATGAGAGCGGAAGGTGTTTGACGCTTGTGTGTGGTGAATGGGACAGAGTTATATACTTGCGTTTGACCGCATCTAGGATGACGAGGACTACCGCAGTGCATTCGAAGATTCCGATAGGGTTTGACTCGGCCTCGGCGAGCGCAGCTACGCTCTCACGGCGCCAGCAACGTAGGACTGGAGGCTCATTAGAAATTAGATCTAGAAGACAGTGTCGATGAGTAGTGGCTACAGCATGGATGAGTGAGGAAAGCAGAGCAACGTTAACGTTGTCCTCCAGTTTCCCTAGAATTTTGGTAACGTCGACCGCACTAGTACTAGCTCGTCGACATTCTGTAGCACTGCGCTCTTTCAGGAAGGGGCCTGAAAGAACTTGGCGTGTAGGCAAGGCATGTTCCGGGCCCTAGAAGCCGCCTGCTGCGGGTTCATATTCCTTTGGGAGGGAATCTCAACGACCTTGGGAGGTTGTCAAGATCACATAGTATATACTCTGGGATGGAAGATCAGCTCCAGCCGAGTGATTAGATCTGAACGGGCCATGATGCATGATGATGCTCACCTCATACATGTAAATTGAAGTACAATAATGTGCGTACAACCAAAGTTCTGAAACGTACAAGTAACGTAGGCTGTGATTCAAGGTGAACCAAGATAAAATAGGTTATATGAATGTAAGCAGGTACGGAGTTAGCCATACTATTAGAGCCATTCACTATGGGCACGTGGTGTAGTTGGTTATCACGCTCGCTTAGCATCTTTGTTTGCGAGAGGGGTCCGGTTCGATCCCGGACGTGTCCAGCTTTTGCTTTTGCCACCGAAGCTTTCTTCCATCAGCATTATCACGACTACCTCTGTACCGAACTCGCGCGTGTTCTACAGCGCTGATTGAAACTTCATACGGCGTTTATAACTCGTCAATGGGTTCATAGCCCAATGGATATCAGCAAACTCGATGCGGAGGCAGGTTATCCGGTATATCCGCCTATACCTGCTTACTGACAGCTCCAGCAGTCGAAGTACTACAAGGCGGCCACCGCAGAGCTCTCCAACGAATATGACAAGGCATTTCGCCTATATATAAATGCAGCGGAGCAGTACCTCCATCTCAGTCGACAGACGACAGACGAGAGGCTTAAACTGGCGTATAAAAGCGAGGCCGCCAAAGCCCTCGAACGAGCGGAGAAAATCAAGGCCGTGAAGCAAAACATTCAGCCCATCGCTAAAGATCCATTTTCTGAAGGTGAGAATCAACATACTGGCCCCATGTACATGTCGTCGCTGTGGAGCTTACAAGGATCGCATTGCCAGGAGAACAGCTATATGTCTTACAGAAGTCGTCTCTCGTCAATGGAGTCTTCTTCCCGCTTTGGGATTCATCAGATACACCAACATCATCAATTGAGTGGGTGTCGGCGTACTAGAGACCGTTTGCACGATTGATTCTCATATCACCAGGCAGCCTCCACTCTCCACGGAGCAGATCGAGCACGGCGCGACCTGGCGAAAGACTTCGGATTCTCCCTCGAACTCGTCATCGATTGGGGTTGCAAGTTGCGATTTGGAACCTGCAGATATCGTGCAGCATATTGTGTCAGATTGTTCGGTCTGTGGATCCATGGTCGTTGCTATCGACCATCATCGGAGGTTTGGGTCGAAGGTATAACTATCTCGCAATGTCACGCTGATACAGCGCTGACCAAGCACATTTAGATGATTCTCTCTTCGCTCTTCCCGCAAGATGAGCATGGACTTCCAAGAGCCTCAGATACATATCAGTATCAGTTCAAGATTCAGTACAACGGTGCAAGTCGGCGCGTAGGTGATTCGCATTGGTCAAGCATATCTTAGCTAATGTCCGAATGCTTTCTCTCCCATTCATCAGATTAGTAAGTGTACAGTCTGGCGCAAATTCCTAGAACACTACCTCACGCGAATGAAGGCATCGATGATCAACTGCCTGCGTATCCAGACGGTCGATTGATGTGCGTATCAACGGGCGAGAAGATGCAACTATGGCCATCACTCGTGGAGAAAACAGTAGGTATCACTGCCCTATGATGTTTACAGCAGCTAATCATAAACACCTGCTACAGTACATGAAACTAACAGGTGGATACGACTTCATTGGCTCGTGAGTTTCCAGTAAGACAACAGGTCTCTCTAGCGAGGCAGTTATTAACTTTCTAGCAGAGATTCGAGTACAGATCTCCAGTAAGCACAGATTATTGGCATTCGGCCGTATCCGCTGCCTCATCTCGTTGATGCCGTTGAACAGTGCGCTCGCTGGATGGATACCGGAAGTACTTGATATCAAAGGGTGAGAGGGTGTTTGCATTTACAACGATTAGTTTCTTATGCTACCGACAGTTCAAATTTTCAGCGAGAGAAGACATGGACTCGTCTGATTAAGGGATACACCAATGGTGTGCCTATGCGCCTCCTTTACTTGTGCTCCGCCTATTCATCTACCCATCACCAGGATATTGCGTAGCCACCCTCGGAACGGGCGAGAATATACGCGCGACCGACGAGCCTCTTGCACTCCTACCTGCACATTGCTACGCTATCATTGGTGGGTTATGTCCTTTCGTCAGTTCGCATCATTGCTCAACAACTCGAACTATAGGAGCGTACGACACAAACGCGGAACGCGGATTGACCATCTTCGACCCATGGGTGCACCCCGATCATCAGGAGGGAAGTGAAGAACCGATATCGAGACGAGAAAGCAAGGCTCCCCACACATTGATCTATATTATATGTCTAAACCTCCCTAACAGGGGCAATCGACTTGTCTATGGACGCTATATACTCCATATTTGATGGGCTGTACTTGAGTTGGGACCCGGCTGTCTTCCATCACAAGCTCACATTTCATGGGTGAGTCGCAAATTCTTCAGGGAGTTTAGAGTATGTTAACCACCCGATTCATAGCATGTGGAAGAGGGATGGAATGGGTGGGAACTCTTGTGAGTCCCCTTCGTTTTCTATCGTAGAGCTGACTGTATCGTGTGCTCACTATTTGTAATAGCGACACATTTTCGCACACAGGTTCAACTCGACTTGGCTTCAGTCGACATGCGAGACGAAGAAGTATGGATACTCCTCACGAGGCACGTTCGGAGTCACCGTACGAAAGATGAATACGTCGCTCTTGCGGTGCATAGTGGTAGCGGGAGCTCTTCGACTAACGACGTCCTCTCGACGAAGGTGCGTCATCAGGGTTCACGATTGTCCACATCCTCACAAACATTCATCACAGGGAGAATATACAAATTCGCCTCACGTCCTTGTATGTCACTTGTATGTACACACATAAACCGAGACGTGCTAATCTCGCCTCAGGTCAGAACAGCTGTATCGCGGTCCGAAGATCTGTTCACACTGGTTGCGTCCTATGAAGGAGAGCGAGCGGACATTGGCTTCACGCTTACGGTATACTGCAACTACAAGGCGTCATGGGTACACGTCCCACCGAAGCTGCTCTACGACAAAGAGGCAGGTCTTTCTCTAAGTGGTTATCATGTAATCGAACTAAAAGGGTAGTCGTAGGTCGAAGGCGCCTTCACACAGAAGAGTGCAGGAGGCAATCATACGTACCCCACGTACTACCTCAACCCTCAATACTACCTAAGGGTTCATCCGCGCACAAACCCAGGTGCTCGGGGAGGATCGGGTAGCCGCGAGACAAAGGCCACTGTGTCCGTAAGCATAAGTACCGACCGACACATCCCCGTACACACGACGCTAGCTTGGTCGCAAGGCGCGCGGATCAACGAGTGAGTGCTATCTTCGCGCCGGGTGTGCATACGTACGATAATGAACGACCCCAGGCTGGGCCATAACGACCTCGCGCTCTCGTCCGGGCCATACAGCTACGGCTATGCTCATGCGACAGGTCACATACCGCGTACGTGAATATGCTTCTACATGCGCAACTGAAGAGCTCACTCAACGGTGTAACCACAGCCGGGGACTACACGCTCGTCGTCTCCGCGTTTGAGCCCCGCCACATTGGGAAGTTCAGCCTGCGTGTCGAGTGCTCGGACCGCTTCGACCTCACCCCCATCCTTCAGGAAGGGGCGGGGATGTTCGACAAGGTTGTGCGCGGGCAGTGGTACGTCCCCCTCCCGCACAATTCTTTCCGCGTAATCACAATTCGTGCATCCCGCAGGACCTCTGACACGGCCGGCGGGGGCCCGAGCTCGAGCAAATACACGTCGAATCCGATCTACGAGCTCCAAGTACCTTCAGCGGCCCAGCTCAAGTACGTCTTGCCTCCGGAAGCCTGCACGTCTCTGGACTGACCCGATCGCGCAGGTTACGTCTGCAGCTCGCAGAGCCGGAGCCGTCTAACGCGCTCAATCTCACGCTCTTCAACGCCGCTGCCGGTTCTAGTGGCACCTTGGGCCGCCACATCGCGACCTCCGGGCCATACTCTGACGCGATCTCGGGTGTGCTCATCGACAAGGTCTCTCTGCAGCCGGGCAGATACCTCGTCGTGCCCTCGACGTACAAGCCAGGCGTACTCGCGAGCTTCAAGTTGTTGATGTATAGTACAGTGTCTGGTATACAGCTTAGCCCCGTCAGGCGTTGAGACAGTATTGTATGTAGCGCAGTATTCACTTCCTTCCATCGCTTCTTAGTTGTCCATGCGTGAACGGTCGTCAGCGCCGTCGGAAGGCAGGCGATGAGAGCAGGAACTCGTTCACTCGCTTGAGCGTCGCGCGCGACGGGTTCGCTTGTGGGCGGCTAGCGATGATCCACTGCAGCCGCGTGCGGATCGATTCCTTGCTTGCACTAGTCGCGGCTGGAAATATATCGTCAGGGCCTCCCGTCAAATGCGCGTCAGAATGCCTGTGAATAGCCAGGCTACGCCTGGACAGCACGCACCGTGGTCGAGCAGCTTCCCGCTGTCGTCGAAGAAGAGCTGCAGCGCAGCAAGCGCGATTCCGACGCTCGCGTCCCTGCCGGTGTCGCAGCACACGCACACCGCATCTCCGCGGGCAAGGCGCTCCTTAATGAATCGCGTGGATGCGGGGAGGACCTGCTGCAGGAAGTGGATCTGGTCCTTCTTGCCTTCTGATAGCTGCAGTCTGAGGAGATGCGACTGCGCTGCTCCCTTTCCTGCAGATGCGCAGTCTACTGCGGCAGAACTCTCTGGGTCCGACCCACGTTCTGGGAGCGATATCGTGGAGGAGACGATCACGAAGGAGACGGGGTCGCACATGTCGGGTAGTGTAGGCGCAAGCTCAGACGGCATGTCAGAGACTGTCCCAATCAGCAGCCGCCCGCCTACCGCAGCAACCGAGGTAGGAAGAGTCGTCCAGACGTCGCTGTGGTGGCGTGACTTCGCTTCAAGGACAAGGTTCGTCACGAGCGAGGGAAGAGTGTCTCTATGGCTGCTAAGGAGAACGTTCTTGTATTCCCAGAAGAGTCGAGGTGTCAAACCCTGTGGAATAGTGAACATCGCACGGATTAAGAGATTGTATGACTATGACAGGACATACCTTGCCCCAAAGCTCGTGGTCATCTCCGGATCCTTGGACATACGAGAATCCGAGGGAGCGCCGCTCGACGCCGTCATCAACATGTCTCGACGCGGAGACGCATACAACCGGGATATACCGCAGTCCATCCCCGCCTGGCAAGTTAGGGAACACCGACGTCGCAGGCGTAATCCAGATGGGACGCAGCGGACGCGGAAGATCAGGGAGGGTGTACGAGGAACTCTGAAGCGCGACTTGGGATGAATACAGCTGGCCCAACTCAGGTTAAGCAACCTCGGAAGACTCACCGCCAACGCGTCGGCCCATTCGTCCAAACGCACCATCATCTGGCTCCGCTCTTGCTCGCTCACAGCCCCTGGAGGACAGTATAGTTCTGCATCCCATCCGCCGCTCGTCTCCGCCTTTTCCGGGTGCAGGCGGAGCATCGCGCGATTGATTACTGCGCACCATATCGGCACCGTCTTCGAGAGGGCGTCTGGGATGCGCTTGCCCGCGCGCGTGGAGTCCACGAGGACAAGACTTGCAAAAAGGATCCCGCGCGGGGACGCACGAATTAGTCTTGCGCAAGGGGCTTGTTGGAGGAGCAGAACGACTTACCCACCACGGGTGACGGCGAGGGGCAGGAGGTGGAGATTGGGCCGCCGCAGGTTGAAGCTCCAGTTGCCAAAGTGCCCGTCTGTGGACTTGAAGTATGCGGGCTCGTGCGTCACCTGCGCAGATTGGCAAACGGCGCGATGGAGATCGATCAACGCGCGCTCGCAGGACGAACAGGCAAGGCTGGGTGCTCACAATGGCGGGGTCAACGTACCACGCGCCGCACCGCATGTTAGCTAGAAAGTCAGGAATGCATTTAAATACGCCAGATGTGCGCGGTGGAGAGGGCGGAGAGGGAGAGACGTACGTAGCATGGGCAAGTCTGGGTATGCTTTGTGAACTTGGTCCACGAACCGTACGTCCTCCAAAATCGAGTGCAGCCTATTGAAGACATCCAGCAGCTCTTTGCGCACGTATTCCAAGGCCTCCGCATTGGCTTTCTTGAGGTCATACTGGAAGGCCATTCTTGCGACGGCAAGGGTCCCCAGGCTTGTATCTTTTATTACTTCTGTCTAGTTGCACTTACGCAGCTCAGTGGGAGACAACAAATTTAAGCCCGCATAGAGCACATCATGGCAGTTGTAGCGCGTCAAAAGAGAGCGAAGCCTGTACGAGGGAGCGGTGGAAAGCCCGAGAGGACGAAGGGAGAGTGGTTATAGAGAGGGATCGTTACGCATGAAGCGCACTGCGCAGAGATTGATCGCGTCGGCGCTACTAATTATGTGCAGCGCGCGCACGTCAAATTTCCGGTATGCTTCACCTCGCACTATCGCTCCAGCAAGTTCGAGATATCTATACAGTATTTGAAGAGACGTGCGGATGTGTAACATGGCACAAACTTCAATCGCATATGTACATCGTGACAACACCGTCATCGGGGCACCCATTTCTCCACGAAAGCCGCTAGCTTTCGTTTGTCTCGCGAGCTCAGCTCAGCGTCCTATGTACATAATTTCCGTGAGACAGCTGCTTGTAAAGCATCCACATACACGCATGAGCATAGAATGGATAACACACCTTCTGTAGCCGGACAGCGGCATCCGTAAGCTCCCGCGCCTTCGCGCGTGTACCCTTGAACAGCGCGACTTGTTCTGGACTCGGGGCAAAAGGCGGCGAGGTGTTCACAGGTGAGTGCGCGTACGCGGCTGAGAGGAGAGGCGCAGTGCTGGCGGATCTATGTAGCCATACGTGGAATTTAAGTACCTGCTCAGCACCGGTGTCACAGTGAAAGAGTGTGCGCAGTGACTCACAGATCGGCGATATGGTCTCGAAGGCCAGAGATCCACTTCTCCTCAGCTTGCTGCGATGCTACCAGCTTCTGAGAGAGAGACGACAGCTCTGCGTCGAGATCAGCACGGTCGAGCAGCACGGTGGGCCTATCTCCGCCCTCTGCGCTAGAGCGTGTTCCTACCCGATGAACTTCAGATTGATCCATCGTCTGGATGAAAGCTGAGAACTACATACCGAGTAGGCCTTTGAGGAGGGTGATCACATCCGACGCGAGCAGAGCCTCTGGGTCTTCACCAGTGCTATTGCTGGGTTCAGTCGGCCGATTCGTGCTCTCGACAGCGTCATTGATATCCTCGAGCTCCTCGATGAGAGCGCTGATGATCGCCTCCTTTTCCGATGCGAACGCGCTCCGTGCCTGAAGGCTGTCGCATGTCCGCTGCAGTCGTGGAAGAAGCTGGTCGCCCATGTAGTCGAGGGCCTGCAATAGCTTGATATTAGCCACCCCGTATGACATATAGGACTGCGAGGAGGTTCGCAGAGGAGACGCACCGCATCGAGACCTTTCTCTTGCGCCGCGAGCAGTGTCAGTCGGTCCATCCTCCCGCCACGCTCCAGCTCCAGCTTGATGTCCACATCAACCTTGACCGTAGCCGACTCCTCAGGTGCTATCTCTGGAGCATGATTGAGCATCCGCGCCAACTCCTTGGTACGATCCGGCCCTTCGAGGCGCTGAGCCATCCTGTCTAACTCCTCGATGTACGCTGCTTCGACAATTTTATCCGCATTCACGGTCCTGGTAACCTCGCGCATCTTGGCGTGTAGAGTAGACGCGTCGTGCTCGAGCTCGCTCGCTACAGGCAGAGACTCGTACCCGTCATCCAGTTCTCGATAAAGCTGCTTGACTGTGCGCGAGACCGCCGCCCGTGATGCGGTGAGTGCTACTAACTCTGACTTGTAGTCGTCGAGGATGCCTGGTTGGGCCAGGTATGAATGATCAAAAGCTAAGTGAGTAACATGGTAGGATGGTTGGATCAGTGGATAGGAAACGCACTACGTGACAGCTCTGCGTCTCCGAGAGCGTGTAGAGCGAGATTGGTATGCCGCGCGATCGCATCATCGGCCTGTAAATGTGGCACCGCGCCTTAAGTAGACGACAATCTATAGGCAGTGGAAAAGGGAGCCCTACCTGAGCAGATATCTCTGTGAGACGCTGTTGCTGTTCTTGAATCGTGTCGTCCGAGGCCTGGATCTGTTGCTGCAGGGTTTGGATGGTTTGTTTCAAACCTTTCGCAGCCGCTCTAATGACCTTTGTTAGGCAATATTAGAGAAAGTATGATGCTCGCTCTTCTCACTTCGATGCTTTTAGCCTGTGTTTGAGTCGCTCCGCTTGTTGTTCTAGGAGCTCGGCTTCCGACTGTGCTACTTCGGCACGTGCCCTGTAGCCTCGTCAGTGGCACAGCGACCGACATTTGTGAACGCTTCTGACCTGAGCTGGGAAGGAAGCTGATAGCGGGAGGACAACGTCAGAGTCTGCAGATGATCTCCTGAAGTCTCAGAGAGACTTTGTGAGTCCGGACTGTCCAGACCACATGGCTCATCAGCCGTGTCGTCGCGGGAGAGGGAGAACTTGAAGAATGCCTACCGGACGACTTCGTCTTGATACAGCGCTATAGGTGCAAGCCCGGCTTGGAGCGTCGTTGTGTCAAAATCAGAGACGGAGTCTTCTAGAGCATTCTCCGTGGCTAGATTCAAATGCAAATGATTGTCTGTAGGGAGCTGAGTGGCAAACCACTCGAGCAGCTGCTTGCCCGCCGGAATGTCTACGGCCCATTCTAGCTCATGCGGGCTGTACGAGGGACCACCAAGATGTGCTACGATTCGGAGGACCCGTGCGATGGTATCGTCTGCTTTCCCAGTGCCTGTGGCCATGTTGCCTTTTCTGATCCGGAGGGGACTCGGTGCTCCGAGAAGGCGATAAGTACTCTCTGCTTGGAGGGTATCAGTAAGATTGGTAGAATCCATTCGTGGGAGAGTATGAGAGTGCTCACGGCTCCAAGTTTAATTTCAGGTTCCAAGCCTGAAACCAGATTCAGGTAGGTTGCCTCTGGTTTGAACGAGGTTGCAAGATGGCGCTCATAGGCGCCCACCGTCGCGCGCGACGTCACAGTCACGCGCACAGCTTTACTTTTCGGTTTCCACTCCGATTTTCCGGTCCGACGTTCAAACGTTCAAACGTTCACCTCGGAGTCGAGCCTTGTCCTGCCTGATACCACGTACCCCCAGAAAATCGTTGTGCGATGAGGTAGGTAGTGGTATATTTGTGCCGTCGATGACTCGGAAGTGTAACACATGAGTACACTGTCAAGTACGAAGACGACTGTACTCACGTTGGCTTCAATTACGATCGTACAGCTCTCCCGGAGACTCTGAAGAGCTCTGACACAGGGGCCGCTGGCAGCACGGCGATGGATCATCATCGTCTTCTATGACGTTGGTGGGACATTGAACGACAAAATGCGGACAAGAAGAGACGGGCCATTAGGTATGTACTTACTTAAGTGACGTGGAGACACACCGGGGCCTGATTTGCGCAGTGTGCACGCCAAATTTCAATTGATCTACGTATAGCCTGTTAGGAACAATCGCCAGATATCGGGCGCTGTACCCTGATGCCCGAGGAGGCCCGTATAGCCTCGGAGCGTTTCTTTCAGCCCTCCATCTCCTTCCATGAACAGACTGAGATCGACCAGCCTCATGATTCACCAAGCATACATAGCCTATCACTATGGCCCATCTCGAGCAGGACTCCAAGCGCCAACAATTCCGCCCAGGACGATAGCGCTTCCGGACTTGTCATCCGTCCCTTATGCTCCTTACGATTTCCTGGAATATAGTCACGATTGCCAGCGGGGTGTGCCTCATCGTGGGCGACTTTGTGGTGCTCATAATCACCTGGTATACCACCTACCGGATCAGGAAGGCGGTAGCGGGAATCAAGGTGCGCACATGGCTGACCGACTCCCTGCTGAAGGACGGTGTGTCCCCGCCCGATCCCCTTGCATGGAAACATTCTGACATCATCCTACACAGGAACGATCTACATTGGGTAGGTGAAGTCATGGACAGGGAATAGCATATATTGACAGCGTGCCGTCACAGATGCCTGTTAATCCTGAACATTGTGAACATCTTGACGAACGTTCTCAAAATTTGCCTAGCGCCATCGACGCTGTCGATACTTATCACCGCTTCATCCAGGAATCGAGCGCGGTGTCCGCGTTCCAAGATTCGTACGCTGCTTCTAGTGCGCATTCCGACCGCGACTCGCTGATGAGATGTTCGTGCGCAGGATAACGTGCTTCCTCGTCTCCCGCTTCCTCCTCAACCTTCGCGGTGTAACACCGCCAGTAATCGCACATAGGGGGACATCGACATGACCTCCATCGGCGACCCGTCGCTCCTTCAGTTTGCCGAGTTCGTCGACCCGATGGGCGCCGCGCTCGATCACGGCGTGGGCGGGCTCACCGATGGTTCTTCGACGGAGTCGAGTCTGACGTTTGCTGCGGGCGCCGAATGGGAGGAAGATGGCGAGCGCAGGGTAGGCATGGGCATCGGTCCGAGGGGAAACCAAGAGGACGGGAACGAGCGCAACGCCCTCCAGGCTGCGCGAGCGGGTGAGGACGCGAAGGCGAAGGTGGCAATCTTGTGGAGAGCCCTGTCTCGTCCAATGAAACGTCAGACGAGGGCATGAGTAGACGGTTTGAGATCGAGCATCCGGTGCGTCCCTTCTCCGATACTCGAGGATCGCCACACTGATACTGTGCTTGCTGGCGCCGTGCTTTGATACTAGGTATGAATTACAAATCGTTTTTAGCGGCCGATAATACTGTACGTTTGTATGACTACTAATGTTACGCAGAATCATACCATGCCATTCGAAAGGCGACTTCGGGGCGCCCCCTCATCCTGTAAGGGGCGGGATTCAGGTCCGTCGGCCTCGGCACTTGCTCGTCACGTCTTCTGTTCTCTCACACATGGACGTACCAGTTGTTACACACGTTGAGTATGACCAAGGGAAGGCTGATGGTACAAACCCAGAAAAAGCAGAGTGCTCAACTTGCGCGAAACTTTCTGGCAAGAGTCGAGGGCGAACACCGGTGCTTGCGCGCGATGATGCAGCGGTCGCATCATCAATCGAATTTGAAGCAAGGGCGCCCGATGCATACGTTTGCGAGAAGCCTCAGAGAGTTGGTTCTCAAGTCCATCACCCCTGTGGGCGCGTCCCTCGCCAACGGTATGATGTTGCACGGTCGGAGCTCGATGTGAAGCTACTCGCGGTCGGAGTCCGAGGACAGGGGACACAGGTATTTCTCGGCCCATCTAGTCACGATCTGACAACCCCCAGTCTGTGTTGGACATGGGTGCCACTGGAAGCGTTGGCATTCATCGTCTCCAAGTGTACAGCCAGCTTGCTGGTGATTACTATCATGGAGCTGGTGATCGTGGAGAGATGTAGTATCGTCTGTGAGAAGATCTTCCCAAATGCCCACTTTCTTCAAGTCGATGTCAGTAGGTCGAACATATCTGCCAGCTTAAACTCTGAGGTTAAACATGAGCTCACGGCACGATCGAAGGGCCAGACCTTACTGATCGGTTTGAGGATCTAGTGGGCTTGGAACGTAGTCAATCTGGTCAAATTGACCATCCCTACTACAGCAGTTTGTAAACAGTACCGCCGACGGGCAGGCCCAGTGCACTGGAGTCTGGCAGCAACTAAACATGTTCTGCAACGCGGCCTCGGAGGCAGTCTGTATTCTTGTTAGATGCGCGAAGTCGGCGTACAGCAGCACTAGTGGACCTCAAGATACTTATATATAGTCAGTTACGACTCACGAGATAACTCCGATAATAGACTTGATTATGGTGAAGCGCGGACAGCGGTTGCTAGGACGGCGACCACGGCGACGCGTGCCCGAATTAATTGAATAGGGCCGGCGGGCGGGAATGGGCGCGTAGGCACGGCGCAAGGCGCGGCTGAGGATCGCGTCCCTTGAACGTCACCCTCAGTCGGTCGGTCTGGTCACCTCCCGCTTGCTCCGCCTCCAGCCTGGACCAGGCGTTTCGAAACGCGCCCGCTGGCTTCCTTTCTTCTCCGTTCGTCGCCCACCTCCTCCGCTCACCATCCTCAAGTTGAAAGCCGGTCTTATCCACCTCTTTCGCCCCGCTCCTTATCCCACTTTCGTCGGTCTTTACCCCCGCCCCTCGGCATCTCTCTCGCGCACCCCTCGCGCACCACTGTCTCCGAGCAGCATAGTCTTTCTCGCTGCTTTGGAGCCCCTCCTTTGCGATACATTGGCACAAGACCTCGCGTTGTCCGCCTCTGCTCATGGCGGTTTCATCCCGCCCAAACATATTAACACACATTCTAACGCTTCTCTCATGTCTGTTCGTTCTCGTTCTCGGTCACGCCAATGATGTCGCCGCCTCGCCGTCGCCCCTCCTGTCGCACCCAAGCGCGCCGGTTGACCTGGCAGTACACTGGAAGCGGGTCACGCCCATCGTCAAGACCTCCGAGATTGGAAACAACGTCTCCGTGCTCAACCCAGTCACAGGCCAAGCTATCCCCCAGGGCCTCGGAACCGATGGCGGTGGGGTCGACTTCTCGCTGCCCGCGATCATCTGGCTCGTTTTCGTGCTCCTAACCGGCGCACCGCTCGCACTAGCGGGGATCCGGCTCTGGCGCGTTACAACGGGGTTGGCGGTTGGACTCGGTATGACTCTGTGCGGTGCGTGTTCCAGTTGTTGAGCGAAACCATCCCTGCGTGGTACTTACCAACCGTCTCTCCCATAACCCTTGTTCGGCTCCGAACGACAGTATGGGCGGCGTTCAATAACACGGTCGACGCGGATGGGCTCTCCGACATCGTATTAACGGTCATTTCGATCGGCGGTTTTGTCGTTGGCTTTGTGGGCGGAGTACTCGACTTTGGACGATGGCCGGGCATCCTGCTTATCGGCGTTCTCGGTGGCCTCTCGATCGGCGTACGCGTAGTGCTCCTGCGGCCAGGTCTGCTCATCGACTCGACGTATATCGTCAACTGGCTCGTCCTTGCAGCCTTCATGGCGCTCGGCCTGGCCGGCGTGCTCCTCCGACAGCGAGTCGGCCTTGTGAGTGTGCTTCTCCGCTTGCCCTCCGATGCCGGACTGACCACCGTCGCCAATCCGCCACAGTTGTCGGGTTGCGCGGCCATTGGCTCCTTCCTCGTCGCCCTCGGAGCGGATCTGATCATCCAGAGACAGCGGGGGATGAGTTTCGCCCTCCGCTTCCTCTTCGACCGCAACAACTCGCATTTTCTGGTGAGCCCGCGTCCCGCGCGAGGCCGTGTTTACAAATTCACGGCCGCGCTTGCTCGCGAGTCGCCCGGACGCTGAGACACCCTTCTCTGCTCGCACAGGACATCGTGCACCGCGGATACAATCCGTCTCTGACCACACAGATCATGCTCGGCGCATCAGTAGGAGTGATGTGCGTGCTCTCGCGCCGGCTCTGCGTATCGGGTGCGCATACTGACGCTTACTGACTTTTTGCAGCCCCCTGCTCGCATACGGACAGCACAAACTATTCAAGGGCCCCTTCCGTCGCAAATCGGACGACGAGGAGGCGGCGTTCTACGACGGCGTCGCGGCAGAGCCCGGGTCGAGCATGGAGGAGCTGAAACCGCCACCCACATACGCGACCAGGATGCAGCTTCTCAAGAGCCGTTTCAGCCTCTCATGAGCATTTGCTGCGCACTCTTCTTTCTTCTCCCGCAGCACTATTGTTTCATGCAGTACTAGGTACCGTCTTTGCTCAGGGCGCTTACCATCCGTTAGTGATACCATGCCGCAGACTCCCGCCTCTTCTTGCATCTTGCACGCCTTACGTACATATACTTGTGCGTACAGATGGCGCGTGGTCAGACGACGGACGATGGACACAGACATGCACATATCTATCTCGCTATCTCGCACAGCATATGCATACGCACACGTAAGTAGAGCGCAACACAGTAGGTACTCGACCCCCTCCCCCCCCCTCCGATCATCCGCACGTGTATTCATACCGCGCACTCACTGGCCCTGCACTGGCCCCTCCTGCCCTCCATCAAACAGATATTTCTTGATTCTTCTCGCCCTTCGACCTTCTATAATACTGTATAAATAGACTTTTTATTGGTTTCTCATCAAGAAGTGCACATACGCATGGCGGCGGGCGGATCTCCGGGTGTGGTTTAACGGTCATGAACGCGTGTAGGAAAAAGGTAACCAATGACAACCTTCTTTGAGCTTGATAGGAACGCAACTGCCCAGTAAGGCCGACGTTGCGAGACCGAAACCATTCGTACGGGGAATGGAGTGCCTGACGTGGAAACGATACTGACCGCGTTATCGTTGTCCCTCCGTCGCCATGGAGGCCAGCCTCAAAGGACGAGCGAGCAGTACCTTGCATCCCAGTGAATGGGTTCCAGCTTCCAGGCATGCACCCGGCTCAATCTGCCGAAGCCGTGCAGATTGGGCAGGACGTTTACGAAGTTCGAGCGGACATGACAAAGGACCCTGAGCTGCAGGGAAGCTGCCGACACCCCTCCGTGGGTATCACACTCGTCCCATGCGTCATTGCAGGTTCTGAAGCTGATCGGTGTTCGCGCTCTCCAGCAGTAGAAGTCATTGATTGTACCAGAGCTGATTAGGACGCACCTCGATGCCAGGGGCCCGCTAGTAGGCGAGCGCACGCACGGAGATCCTGCATCGCGTTTGGCCATGGGCGGGGCAGGCGTCCTGCCGTGCGTGCAGCTCGAGTGATGCATGAGAGCGGGCGTGACGTGTAAGCCCCGCGCGATCTTCGAGAACGACGCTGAAGAACACGCGGCGAAGCTGCCTTCCTCCGCGGCCGCCCCCAGCTCTCGCACGAGGATGCGACGCGGAGAGACGCTGTGAGTGCCGGGTGCGGATGTGGGGATGGCTTGCAGAACAAAGTTTCGGACCGTGCCCCGCCGCTTCTGCAGCCTGCAGCCTGTTTGAACGCTCGGCGCCGGCGGGGGGCGAGCGAGCTGCAAGACGTAGACATTGCCAGACACGTTCGCAGATGTGGAGCGAGGAAGGCTCCAGGATGCTCGGGCTCGGGTGTCGAAATGAAGGGCCGGAGACGTTCTATCAAGGCCGAATCATCGATTAGGATGAAATGGTCCCGGGCCAGTCCAATCCGGGGTCAATCGCTGGCCCATTCTTGGAAGCAGCACGAGCATTAGAGCCGCACTACCATCGATCTCAAGAAGGCCATGTCCGTCGACGCGGATGGTGTCGCGGGCTCGAGAAGAGAAGGCCTGGCTCAGGGCAAGGACCGCGGGGAGTGGACAGTCACCTCTTGCGGGCTTAGCGAGTACCATCGACATTGACACGGTGTGATCCGTTGGGCTCCAAAGGTTTGGGAGATTTCTACGACTTTCTGCTCTCGTTGAGCAGGACGCAATATGAGGCCGACGGCTCCGAGCTCAGGCGTTTCCCCAAACTTGATGACCTGCGCAGCGTAAATGTGAGTCTAGAGCTGGTGTTGTTGAAGAAGGCCTGCGCACTTACCTCATGTAGGTAATTTATGAGGCTGAGGCGCGCGCGAGGTGCTATATGTCGGGAACCCACTCTCTTTGTCCCCCCCGGCTTGCAGCTCCTTCTACCTCCTCGACCCTTAGACGAGTGCAGAACCAAGGGCATGGTGGTGGTGGTCACGAAGAGAGTTGAGCGCTCATAGTAATAAGCATAACTTATCAGAGCGTTACTGAGAGGTTACTGTTATTAATGTCTCAATG
Source organism: Daedaleopsis sinensis (assembly GCA_033807695.1). Lineage (NCBI taxonomy): Eukaryota > Fungi > Basidiomycota > Agaricomycetes > Polyporales > Polyporaceae > Daedaleopsis > Daedaleopsis sinensis. The sequence goes on from CM066302.1 coordinate 1,371,778, forward strand.
ATCGGCACTTATCTCGGCTAACGTTCATCTAAGGCATTAGATTGATGATAAGCGAGTATAGCAAATATTGCATGGACTCGCTCGTTGAACGCGCTCACCTTCTCTCTTCCTTCTCCTTCTTCTCCTCCTACCACCATGACCTCCTGGACACCACAGCAAGCGGGCCTACAGGAGATCCTACAAACCATCCATGAATCCACCGACACACGCAACAGCGCCGTCCAGCGGAGCATCACGCATGTATGTTCCCCTGCTCCCCATTCATACCGCCGCGCCGCTTCATAACGTGTCCCTTCGCCAGAAATTGAACAATTTCACGCGTGCCCCGGATTACATCGCCTACCTTGCCTACATCCTCTCTTCGATGCCGCAGGAGGACGACCGCATCCGAACGATTGCCGGATATCTCCTCAAGAATAATGCCCGCCTCGTCTTGCGCGCTGCACCGGACGTGACCGAGTTCGTCAAGTCCGCCGTGCTCACCGCCTTCAGCGATCCGTCGATCATGATTCGAAACGCGGCTTCGCAGGACATCGTCGCGTTCCTCGGCATCCTGGAGCCCAAGAACTGGCCCGAGTGTTTGCAGCAGCTGGTGCACATGTTGGATGCACCGAATCCCGATCAGCAGGAGGTACGCGCCACTTCTATTACCCATTCTGTGTATCCTGCGCGTGCCGTTGTCGGCCTTTGTCAGCCTACTCGTCTTCGATCGTGTCACCCTGCTCCTGCTCCCCCTTGTTTGTTTTCACGCAAACCGACGCGAGTTGGTACCAGTACTATGGCTGGTCAGCTCTCTTGTGGCGGCCTCCATCGCCGCAAGTCATCGACGGCATTGTACAACCACAAACCACGCTGAAACGAGTGTGAATGCCATGCGCAACGTTACTCATCCTCCTACCCGCCCCTTGATTTGGCTATAATCGGCAATGTATTGACCATACCATCTTCAGGCCGCATTCAACGTCCTCGAAAAGGCATGCGAAGACTATCCCCGCAAGCTCGACGTCGAAATCAATGGCACCATGCCATTAGAGTTCATGATCCCGAAGTTCATCATGCTCTCCGAACACCAGCACTCCAAAATGCGCGCACATGCGATCGCCTGCTTGTCGTATTTCGTGCCTATAGGCTGCCAGTCCTTGTTCGCTCACATCGACACTTTTATCGCGTGCCTGTTCAAGCGGGCGTCAGATGAGGACCCCAACGTGCGGCGGCACGTATGTCAGGCACTCGTGCTCCTCCTGGCTTCGCGCCCTGAGAAGCTCATGCCGGAGATGAACAACGTGGCTGAATATATGCTCTACTCCACCAAGGACAAGAACGAGACTGTCGCTCTCGAGGCATGCGAGTTCTGGCTCACGTTCGCCGAGGACCCCGATCTTGCGCCCTACCTCCACCCCTTGCTCGCGAAAGTTGCCCCCGTTCTCCTGGACTGCATGATCTACAGCGAAGACGACCTCTTGTGGCTACAAGGTGATGAGGAGGATGCCGCGGTACCAGACAAGGAGAGTGACATTAAGCCGCGCCACTACGGCGGCAAGTCGCATGGCCTCGAACACGATGCCAACGGAGACGATGGGTCAGGAGCAAAGCGTGTTGGTGCGTACGGAGAGGAGCTCGACGAGGGCGAGGATGAGGATTATGACGATCTGGATGACGACGAGTTCGCGGAGGAGATGTCCACCGAGTGGAACTTGCGCAAGTGCGCGGCTGCCGCGTTGGACGTGCTCGCGGTCCGGTTCGGGCCCGACTTGATGAATGTGCTCCTCGAACCGCTCAAGACGAAGCTCTGGAGCGAGGATTGGCTGCAGCGAGAGAGCGGCATCCTTGCGCTCGGCGCTATGGCGGAAGGTACGTGCCGATTTTCTCTGACTTATCCCCACTCTGTCTCAATTTGTCTGCTAGGTTGCATTGACGCCATAGAGCCTCATCTACCCACACTCGTCCCTTACTTAATTAATACCCTCAATGACCCCAAGGTACGTCGCAATGTCAGACGTTGTCTCAAACATATCCTCATTCTACGGCGAATATAGCCTTTGGTTCGATCTATCACATGCTGGACCCTCGGCAGATATGCGAATTGGTGCACGCAGCCCATCTCAGAAGACCATAAGAACACCTTCTTCGTGCCAACCCTGGAAGGAGTCAGTGTCCGTATTTGTAGCCGATGACCACTGATTGACTTTGCGCACAGCTTCTGCGCATGGTCCTAGACAACAACAAGCGTGTGCAAGAAGCAGGATGCAGCGCCTTCGCGACTCTCGAAGAAGACGCAGGCCCTGAGCTCGCGCCTTACCTTGAGCCAGTACTGCGCAACCTGGTTTTCGCGTTCGACAAGTACCAGCATAAGAATATGCTGATTTTGTACGACGCGGTCGGCACCCTTGCAGATGCTGTCGGTACAGCGCTGCAGAACCCGACCTACGTCGAAATTCTCATGCCGCCATTACTCAAGCGTTGGTCGAAACTGAAGGACGATGACGACGATCTCGTCCCTCTCCTCGAGGTGATGGTGGTTATCTCTGTTGAAAGAGAGCGGTGTAGCTGACTTCTTTTTGTTATCAGTGTCTCGCTTCTGTGACTATCGCAATCGGCCCCGCCTTCCTTCCATACGCCGGGCCGATATTTGATCGTTGTCAGGCTATCGTGCACAGTGCCCTGCTGCAATACCAGGCATATCAACAGAACCCCGAGATGGACGAGCCTGACCGGTCGTTCCTTGTGGTCGCACTCGATCTACTTTCGGGTCTAACGCAGGGCCTCGGGATTGCTCTCGAGCCGCACATTACACGCAGCCAGCCCAACCTGCTGTCTCTCCTCACTGTGTGCTTGAAGCATCCACACGCAGCTGTACGCCAGTCGGGATACGCGCTCGTGGGAGATATGGCAATGAACTGCTTCCCCGTTCTGAGAGCGCACATCCCTGGAGTTATGCAAGAGCTCATACTTCAACTCGACCCCGAGCCAAAGGTCGAGTTCATTAGCGCATGTAATAATGCAGCGTGGGCCGTCGGCGAGATCGCCCTCCGGTACGGTCGTGGTAAGTCAGGCTTTCGTTCATGGTAACAATGAGCGCAGCTGACGCGGCTGTTATCAGATGACCAAGAGTTCCAGCAATGGGTTCACCCCCTCATCTCGCGCCTGATCCCCATTCTGCTCCACCCGAAGGCACCGAGGAGTCTGCACGAGAACGCGGCGGTGTCGATCGGCCGGATCGGGCTCATGCACCCGACGCTCGTCGCGCCCCTCCTGCCCGAGTTCGCGCAGTCATGGTGCCAGGCGCTGTACGAAATCCGCGACAACGAGGAGAAGGACTCGGCGTTCCGCGGACTTTGTACGCTCGTGCAGACGAACCCGGCGGGCATCGCGAAGGTGCGTGGCAGTGACGCGTCTCGTCGTCGTCGTTTTGCTTGCATGCACGCATGTTGACGTGTCGTTTTCCCGTGTCCGCGCAGAGCCTGCTGTGGTTCTGCAACGCGATCGTGCGGTGGAACCAGCCGTCGCCGGAGCTGAACAACATGTTCCAGACGCTCCTCAACGGCTTCAAGCAGCACGATGCCGTCGGCTGGGCCGCACAAGTCGCCACGTTCCCGCCCGTCATCCAGGAGCGCCTCGCGACCCGATATGGCGTATAGGCTCTCGCGCCCCGGTCGCGGCCGCAGCTTGCGCGGTGTGTCGTCTCTGCTGAGAGGTAACTTGTCGTATCTGTTTTGAATCCTGTCGTGTATCACAAGAAGCCATGGCCCGTCGGTCCCATCGTACTTCATACTCTTCCTTTTACTGTGTCGGTACACGCCCATTCGCCTCGTGTTGTCTACCGCCATTGGAAACCCGGTTTTGCGCTTTACATTTGCCCACTCCCCCTGCCTCATCTGTCTCGCCGCGTCTCCCGGGGACCGTCCCCGGGGATGCATTTTACGTAGTGTAGTATTCACCTTCGCCGGCCCGCGCACTTGTATCGCTTTTCAAACCCATTCGCCTTTGCTGCCTCTATTCTTGCCTGTCTGCGTCCCGCGCCCGCGCACTCCTTGTCTGTTCATATAGCATCCAACTAGCTGTCCCGTCTCCCAGATCGCAGTCTCTGTGCACCCGTCCCAATGTCCGAGAGTCTCGAGCAATGACTATCACGAATCACTACGAACATTTCGAATTCTTGCGGTTGCGGATCGGCGGCCGACTCTATATGCATACGGAAAGATACGGACTAGAGCAGGGTGTACTTGTATAGATATACGCTGGAGCCACATAGCTCGTGTACAGGTATCGGAGTCGCAGCAGTTTGCTATAACGTATTGTCGAGAATGTGTATGGATCCCATGTTACACGAACTATCCACCCGTGACCCGGGAGTCTGATATAGTGGAGCCTGAGCTGTCCGAGATCAGCTGCTTAGTCCTGCCGCTGCCCAGTGACGGGATGAAGCATATCATTCTGCGTGGTCGCGTTCATGTTCGTGTCCGGGTTGGTTCGCCCACTGTCGTACGAGGTCATGCAGCCCCAAATCGGCTTCCATCTGCGAACAAATCCCAGTTCAGCACAACTCGTCCACGAGCGCCGAGCGGAGATAGTACGTCGGACGAACGCACCTGTCGTTTGAGCGCGACGTCCTCCTGGCCGGCGGACGAGCCGAAGACGGCGTCGATCTCCTCGAGCGAGACGTTCGCGGTCTCGGGCACGCAGCGCGTCGCCCAGACGTACCCGAGCGCGCAGGCGGCGGCGAAGATGAAGAAGGTGCCGCTCGGGGAGCGTTCCATGAGCACGGGGGTGAGGAGTCCAATCAGGACTGCGGGGACGTATCAGCACAAGGAATGCAAGGGACGAGAGGAAGGGGGGAAGAGCGGATGAAGGGAAGGGAAGGGTGGACGCACAGTTGTTGGACCAGTTGGACGCGGTCGCGAGCGCGACGCCCTTGCTGCGCGCGGAGAGCGGGAAGACCTCGCTCGGGAGGATCCAGCCGATCGGCCCGTAGCTCGTCCCGTACGCGGCGGTGAACGCGTACACGCACCCGACCGCCGCCCGCGCGGCGAGCGGGTGCGCGGGCCACGCGGCGCTGTAGCGGTGCACGAGCACGGCGATGAGGAGGTGCGCGAGCGCCATCGCGAGGCTGCCCCAGCGGAGGAGCGGGCGGCGGCCTGCACGACGGGGCGCGTGAGTGGGATGCTGGCATGGGTGGAGGGGGGAGGAAGGACGTACCGAGGCGGTCGATGAAGACGATCGCGGGGAACACGGCGAGGAACTGGACGATGCCGATCCCGCCGGCAGACATGAGGGTGACGGCGTCGCCTTGCAGACCGAGCGAGTGCATGAGGGTGGGGCCGTAGTACAGCAAGGCGTTGATCCCGCTCCATTCTAAAAAGAGTGAGCACAATGTGTCGATGAGAAGAAGAGGGACGCACGCTGGAAGACCATCATGAAGACGCCGATGAGCGTTCTCCTGAGCAGCTTTGGCTCGAACAGCCGCGCCCATGCGCGTATCTCCGTTCTGAGTGTCCCCGGCTTCGCGGCCTGGGTGTGGTCGCCGGTAGCCCGCTGCTCGATGAGAGAGGCTTCGACTTGCATCTCCAGCAGCTCGATCTGTGCAAGTGTTAGTAGACTGTAATGTACCCGTCCTGAGTGTGGCCGCGAGAGTAACGTGCCTGGAGCAAAGGATCTGTCGCACTTTCTTCTGGGGAACGTAGTCGTAGTCTGGCGAGAGAACGAAGTGCCTCATCGATACGCCCCTGTGCCACAAGTAGCCGAGGAGACGGTGGTAAGGCAAGACAACCGACGCCCAGAAGTATGCCTGGTATCAGCTGTATGCCGAGAGGGATCCTCCATGACGCCGATCCCCCGACTGAGCGACACTGTCGACGTGAGTGAAAGTGGAGCTGACGATTTCCAGAGGCAGCACGCACTGTCGCGGGTGAAGAACCCTGTCCAGAACCCGAGGACGGCGCCGAGGACTATCGCAAACTGTTCGAGTGCCATGAGCGACCCGCGAACTTCAGGCGGGCTAATTTCTGCCATGTAGAGCGGAGATAGCATGCTGCGAGTGAAACATGACAATCAATTGGAGGTTACGATCGCGCATTTATCATTCAGCTCGTACCTGAGTGCACCGACGCCCAGCCCGCCGATGCCCCGACCGAGGATCAAATGAGAAGGACTTTGGGCAGCGCATTGAAGGGCCGAGCCAATGCAGAACACAGCTGCAGGGTAGGTTAGAGTGGGACAAACTTATACATGTGCAAACGCACTAACCACATGCGGTGAAGATAGACTGTCTCCTCGAGTACTTGTCGGTGAGTGTACCCGCAGTCAGTGCCCCAATGAGAGACCCAAGCTCGAGGGCAGCAGCTATGAGCAGAGGGGTGCCGTTTCATCTGGCTGCTATAGAGGGGTAGAAGACTGACTTTGACCACGTACTCATGAGACCTGTATCCCAAGCACTGAGATGCCACCTTGCGACGAAGTCCTTCATCACCAGGACGTTGGCAATGACCCCCTGGTCGTACCCAAAGGTCAGACCTCCAATAGATGCAAACACTGCGCATCCTAAGGCGTAGTAGTTGTGTACGAGACCGACTACGCCTGGCGGACCATATGCATAGGTATAGTTGATACCGTCGGGCTGTACATGGAGGAGACCGCCGTGCGGTATTCGCTCGTTGACCGGATGGACGTGAGATCCTACATCGTCTTCTGCGATTTGGACATATCCTTCGCGGTTCCGTCCAGTCTAAAGAACGCTATTTCAATACCTTCGAACATGCTAGGGGTGCTGCCACAGTACTCACCATTCGCAGCTATTCATTCCTTCACCAGATGTCCCTGTACCCAACCTCGTTGTAGCCGAAGCTAAAGGTTCTTGACACGCGTATATGGCGTGGACGATAGACTCGAGTTGGACTCGAGGGAGAGAGCAGGAGAGAAGGCCAGGAGAAAGGCTTGGCGAAAGAGACAGCCTGAGAGCCACAGCCCAGTTGACGAGCGGCCCGACGTTACCGGGGAGGCTGCGAGGGCAGGCGAGAAGAGCGGGCTCCTCTCTCTTTCTCATCGTACTCTCTCCTCCTCCGCTACGGCTCTGTGCTGCTCTGGACCACGCATGGCATTTGCAGCATATACACAACCTAATCATTGACCCCGACGCGGCTTGAGCAGAAAACCCGTACACCATTGCTCGTTTATTTGCGACAGGATGGATCGGCGCACTCTTCCTCTTCTGTGGACCATTCTGAGTCTCGCACTCTCTGCGTTTTGCCAGGACGATGCTGATGATGGGTGCGTCTACATATGTCTGTGTGTTCGAGTGTGATAGAGATCATAATGGGCATGAGGGAACGTCTCAAGACCGGTGCCCGACTGCAGGATGACACTGGCAGGCATGCTCGATGGGACATCCAGCAATCCGATAGCTGCTTCTTATGCCGTTATTACTCCACATGCCCAGAACCCCTACTCTGTCTGGCAAGAAAGCAGCCAGTGATGTCTAGCGCATTGTGGAGTGTTGCTACATTACTCCAGGCTATTCCGCGTTACCATGCATAATATGCTGATGCACGGTGTGCTATAGGAGTTTCCCTTACGACCCTGTCCTCATCCATCGTCCACATTTTGCGCGGTCACTGCCTGTCCAAATCCTGCTACTAGGAATCACCCTCACCCTCACGACGGTCTTGATCATTCACCTCATTTTCACCGCTCAATACCACTGGCCTCTCGCCCCGGTCAACTATGTCCTGCAAATGTCTGCGGTCACCACACTTCTCATCTCCTGCATTGCAACCCTCCATGTCGTCCTGTCCAGTACGGTGGATCAGAGTATGCGATGGCCATACATGCTCGACTACATTGCCGTGGACATACCTCCACTAGATGATAATAGCGGATGGGAGATTGGCGAGCTTGCCGCATGGCTCCTCATGAATGCCACGACCTCAGGCCTCATCCAGGTGCGTTGATTTCTGCTGTTCTAAACCCCCGCTCAACAGACGCCGCCGGCAGATTACCCACATCCAATTCCTCACCCTCCTCTTCCCCTCCGGCCTCGAGCGCCGTCTCATATTCTCCCTGCTCGGCCCCCTCGCCATAGTCTCCTCCATCATGCACATCTTGCGCATTCACGACGATCCGTCTCTCGTCAAAGTCGCCACCGCAGTCCAGAACATCTGCAACGCGACGCTCTCCCTCCTCTTCACCGCCTCCCTCTTCCTCTGGGGCTGCCTCGTCAACCGGCGCGACGCATGGCGCACGGACGGCGGCACCGCCGCCTTCGGGGCCGGGGCACTCACGCTCGCGCTCATCTCCACCGCGCTCACCTTCCTCTACATCCCGAGCCGCGACTGGTACCCGTGGATGCCGGGCCTCATGTGGTCCGTCATCCTCTGGCAGAGCTTCCTCGGCTGGTGGTGGTGGGTCGGCGCGGGCATGGGCGTCGGCGACGTCGAGGACCTGCTCCGGCGCGAGGAGAAGCGGCAGGAGAAGCGCAGGCTCCGGATGGCGAAGCGCATGGTCCGCAAGGAGCGCGCGCAGACGCTCTGGAAGGGCATGACCGGCGCCTTCTCCTCGTCCTCGTCCGGCCGCGCCCAGAGCGAGACCGGACGGCTGCCCTCGGACGCGGATGCGGAGCCGGGCGACTCGTCCGACGGCAGCAGCACCCAGGACGGCGGCGCGCGCGGGGGGAGGCAGGGAGAGAGTGACGTTACGCGCGTGGACTCGCGCCAGACGGCCGCGAGCCCCCCAGGCGCGCTCTTGCGGATCCTCAACCAGAACCGGGCAGGGCGCGCGCTGTACGGGTGGTACCTCGGGCTGCGGAACGCGCACTTCAAGGCCGCGCGCGAGCAGGCCGCAGAGCACATCGAGCGCATCAACCAGGCGTACGGGCCGGACGCGCAGGAGGGCGGGCATGGAGGGTTCGGGTGGGGCCTGGGCAGCTTCGGGATCAGGAGAGAGCAGCGGCGGAGGAGACGGCAGGAGGAGCAGGCACAGAGGGAGAGAGCTGCGCAGGCGGGCGCGTACGAGATGGACGAGTTCGAGTCGGAGAACGATGAGGATGGGAGGAATGAGCAGGGCCACTCGAACTCGAAGGGTGGGGACGCGGAGGGCAGTGCTGGGGAAGCGGGGGTGCGGAGGAGAGTCGTGCCGCTCGCGAATCGCACGCTGCGGGATGAAAGTCACCGGCCGTCGTCGGTATGGTGGTGGGGGCCGCTGCAGAGGTGGCGTTTGCAGGATTCTACGGACTATCGGTCATAGACATTGGAATCTGGTGAGCAGTACGTTGCACAGATCTAACGATGACGAAACTGACATGGAGGCAGGATCCGTATTTTAAATCAGTCCCTCCTCGTGTTGTACCAACAGTCATGGTCACCTTTGGTGTTCCCACATGTTATGATTAATCTGTTCATGCTCAACCGTGGATTGCAATGTTTGTTATGGACTGCAGTTCATGACGGCGCTCGTTTGTCCGATTGCAAAACAGGGGCCTGGGCAAGATTCTTAGATTTCAGTCGTGAACATCAAGTGGTTATCATACCATCCTCACAACAAGCGTGACGTTCCAAGTTAAGAGTTTAAGTGTTCGGTCTCCAGGCTTACTATCTCAGTCCGACTTGAGGCAGTCGATCTAGAGTGATCGCTCAGGTCTCGAGGTTCATGTTTCCATGTGAAGTGGCTGCTGGTCGAATGTTCGCGAGGCGATTTCGAGCGCGTGTATATGCATCACCATCCTAGATCGCGTACTGAGCCTCGGACCAACTTCACCCGATTATTCGGAGTACCTGCTTTCTCAAAGTCGCTAAGTAGTTGACCTGGACCACGCCTTAGCCATAGGCGGCAAAAGTTCAAGCTCGGGTAACATGGACCTACTCATTGGACTAATATACTAGAGTACAGGGTTACACTCGGCCCACACACTACAAATCGTATGTCAGTCTACTTCGCTACTACCGTACTAGTCCTGTGGCGATATTCAGAGCACACAAGAAAATGTCACAAGAAGCCTACCACGCCGAGAATAGGGCATTGGGACGTTGACTATTCATTCTCGAGCACTTCTATCCGACCCCGGAGCTGCGCAATCCTGAGCTGGAGCACCTCGAGCTCAGACTCGACGAAGGCGATCATCGCCTCGATGCTGCGGGGCCGCGTGTTGCGCGGACTGTCGTCCAGCCTGAGCGATTCCGCGCTGGGGGTGCACTTCGTCGCACCCGTCTTCCCGCCGTCCGGGGAGGAGCCCCAAGCCGAGCGCGGGGAGAAAGCGTCTCCTCCTCCGACTACGGTCGACGTCGGCGAGCCGCACCGTTCGTCGCTCCCCGCGGGGAGGTCGGTTTGCACGCTCAAGCTTTGGGGGTGCCGAATTGCATTGGTGCTGCTGAACGACGCGCGCGTACGCTCGTAGGCAGAGAGGGGCTGCGCGTCGCTTGAAGACGACGACGACGAAGAGGTGTCATCCTCCTTAGAGTCGGTATGCGCCGTGGGGAACTTCGCTACAGCTACAGATGCTCCGGCGGCGGTTCCGAGTCCTGGCGGGGTCAGCTCGGGAGAGGCCTTGTCGGCAAGGACGTGCAGCCACACTAGGTCAACGGACGGAAACGAGGCAGGTTGCTCGCTGCACACGTCCCTGAACTGAAGCAGGAAGTCGCGGTCGTACCTGCAATCCACATATTCAGATTTCAGCATTGAACACAACCTCAACCAGGGCGTTGACGGTGACGACGTACCGGAACCCCCCATGCCCGCTGCGCACGGACCTGAGCGCACGGTCGGGAGACTTGATCCCGTGCGGATACGGTACGGCACTGATGTCCTGGATTGCGCCTGCGTGGAGGAGCGTGCGGCCGAACGAGGACACGGGGGACACCGCGATGGCAGTGGGCACGACCCGCTTCGGCCTCGGAGGCCACGTAGGGACACCACCCCTGCCGCCGCCGTACGTCCTGCCCGTCCCTCTCTTCCACCTCGCAGCCCCATTCGACGCATCCTCTGCGCTCGCGCTCGCCCCATTGACCGCGACCGCGACGGACGTCGTCGTGTATAGAGGGAACCGGGGACCCTCCGTGCGCGCGGGCGGCTGCGTCTGCAGACTGACCGCGCTGCGCGAGGGCGAGACGGCCTGGTCGAGCCACTGATTCGCGTAGTACTCCTCGTCGGACGCCGCCGCCCGGATGCTCTCCTCGTCCGCATCGCGCGAGGGCGACGGCGGCCGCGGACGATCATCAAAAGCGGGTGCGGGTGCGGGTGCGGGGGTAGGGGACGGGGACGGCCATTCAGACGCAGACGCGCTCTGTTTGATGAATGCGTTCAGGTCGAGGTCTCCCATGACCGGAGACTCGACGGATGTTGGTGCGGGTGCGGGTACAGATGCGGGTGCGGTTGCGGGCGCGAATGCGGGCGGGGCGACGGGACTCGCGCTGGACAAAGCGGAACGCTGGCCCGGGACGAACGTCGGCGCCTTCACGTTCAGGTTCGCACCTGCGGTTGGTCGAGGCGCGACGGCCGTGCGGGACGACGCGGACGATGATGTCGATGTCGAAGTCGAACTTGCCCGCGTGAGCCCCGGGGGCACGGTGGAGCTGTCACGACGCTCGGGAGCGGGATGCGTCGCTGTGGTCCACCGAGGATGACGGCTCTCGTGTGGGGACTGCCCTGGGGGTGTGTCGACTGAGTCAAACGTCAATGCGGGAGCGCACGAGGGCGGGGGCGTTGCCGCCGGACTGGAGCCGCCCCAAGCGGCGACCTCGTCTGTTTTGACGTCCCATTCGAAGACGTCGTCGTCCTCGGATTTGGACGGGGCGGCAGCCGGCGGGCTGGGAGTGTGTTCAGACGCGGACGCAGACGCAGGGACGAGGGTGGGCCGCGGTTCTATGATTCGGCGGCGGACGGGTAGACGTGTTGAACGCGTACGATGAACGAGCAGTCGCAAGCGGAGGCAGGCTGCGGGTACTCACGCCAGAATGATGGAGGCTTGGACCGGCGGTCTGGCCGCGCGGGTTCTGGGACACGGTGTGGTAGGATGTTCAACATCGCGCGAGCGGGCATGCGCAGAGAGGATACGTACGCCAGATTGGAGAGGTGTCGGACGCGCTGTCGCTCGAGCGAGCGAGCATGACGCCGCCTGATACATAAGGGCGCGGTCGTTTGTTCCATGGGGTGCTGGGAGAGACCGGGGTGACCGGTTCGGTGTGCGATGTCATGTGGACCTGTTGTGAGCGTTAGGGAACCATCGTTCATCTAAACTATTCACGTTGATAAGGACGTACTTTGCCCGGGTTGAACGTTGAGGCAGCGGGCGGACAGACTCACGGAGGGAAAGACCAAGCTGTGGGTCGAGCTGAGTGGTCTTTGTATATGCACTCCTGCAGCTGATGAACGTGAGGATGCTGCGGTAGATGGTCAACGAGGATCGTGGGATGAGAATGAGAACTCGCTGCGACATGCCAACCCCGAGGACAGGGCCCTGCGTCTCTGCGTAGACAAGCTTCCATAACCATCCATGTTTTGATTAGGTTCCGTTCAGACAATTGCAGAAAGTCCTCGTGGGACCATTTTGCGCAACACTGGGGTGGCAGTGGGGCAAGACAAACAGTATAGAGCGATAGCTCTGCAGCTGCAGGAGGTGGCCTCGTGAGCGAGGACCCACACGAAGAATCCTTGATGATTGACCTGCAGGCTGCAGCAGTGAGTTATGGTTCGTGGTCAAAGTTAGCGCGGGCAAGGCCAGGTGCAGACCAGGAGCGAGAGAAGAGCAACGTTATGCCATTCGTAGATTCGTCACAGACATTGCAGCTACGCACATCGCGCGTGACCAAGCACAAGTTCATAACACTCCATAACAGCCAATCCGAGTCTGAATCTCATCACTCACGAGTCGTCATCTGCTTCACCAGAGCGCTATCGCAGCAGCGACGCCGCACACGCCCATGCACGCGCTCGCGAAGATTCCCAGCGCGATCGGGACCGCCGTCCACGAGTACGTGATGATGCCCAGCAGCGCGAGCACGAAGCCGGCGCTGGACATGCCCGCGCAGACCGTGTGCGCCTTCGAGAGCGTCCCGACCATGCCCTTCAGCAGCGCGACGGAGTCGTCGGCGGGCGCGGGCGGCGCCTCAGGGTCCGTACCCTGGCCCATACTGCGCGTGCGCGCGTGCGCGGCTGCTCGTTTGCCCGCGCAGGTGAGGAAGGAGAGCGGGTGCGTGCGGTAGACGCTCACGAGCCCGCGCAGGTCCGTGAAGACTTCCGCGGGGAGGTCCGCGATGGTCTCCTCGAGGACATCGATGGCTGAGGAGGGACCGACGGTAGCGGTCTTGGATATTGAAGGCCGATGCGTGTAGGAGTTGCTGCGCGCACGCTGCTTCTCCATGGAGTTCGGGTTCCGGGAGGTGGACGATGCGCGGGTCCGTGTGAGGCGGGCGGGCGGGTCGGAGTCCTCCTCTTTCTTTTCCGCGTCGTTTAGGCGGTACCGGATTAGCACAAAGGAAGCGACGTATGCGACAATCGCTGCAAACACAGTATCGTGTCAGTACTCGGGAGGACGACGGACTCCGACGAGGTAGAGTAATATGACGGATATATGCGCATATATAGGGGAGCGCTGCAGTTTGTGACCAATGTGGGTGACGCAGAGTGGTATATGCGTCGAGAAGGAGTGAGATGGGAGTTTATACGCACAGGCACAGACGTGGAAGATGATCGCGCCACCAAGGCTGGCGTTGATGACCAGGTCTCTGTTCGACCAGTCGCTTAGATCAGGTCTCCGGGTGGTTGAGGTGAGCGAGAAGAGCAGACTGTCGATGGACACGAAGAAAGTCGTCTGGGCATATGGACTTGTCAGTCTGCCATCGCACCGATGCTAAACGGAGGAGACTGACCACCACTGCCTGGTGCTGAAGCCGATCCAGCCAAACTTGGACAACAGCCAGCAAAGCCTGCTTCGCCGCATCCTGCGGACTCGAGCCAGGAGCTACAGCATCCATATACAGCATCTATCAGTCCTCTGCGCTGGCGGGAGGTCGGGAGCACTCACCTGGGGCGACGGCAGCGGCGGCGCGGGACTTGAACATGGTGGTCGAGGTTGCGAACGTTTGCGGAGAGCGTCGCTGTCTTATGGACGATGGCCAGGGTCGACTGACATGAGAACATCAAACCACCCTGCTTCCACCCGACGTTCTTCGGACGTACTCCATCGGGCTAATGTACTTTATTATTGCCCGCATTCCATACCATCACTTGTTGGCGAATCCTCGACGCTTGGGGCACATCATAGACGAATCAGCCGTTATTCAGTGTGGCGCATAGAGTAGTAATTAGAGTATGCATGGCTTGGAAGCTGGTCGCGGGATGGACTACAAGGTCGACGGAGCAAGGAGTAAGTGGTACTACGGTGGGCGGCATGAGGTTGGATAGCGGGCGCTCCGGTGTCTATCCATATCTGGAGAAAAAGTGGACGTAAACATATTATGTAAGCACTGTCCTCCAGGGACCAGAAGCAGGCTACAGCAGGTTGACAGCAACCCTCTTCTTCGAGTGTCTACTCTTCCCCTCTGCGGTGCTCTCGCTCTATGTGGAACTGCAAGTAACATTGGCCAAAGTTGCTAAACATTAGGATCGTGGTTCGGCAGCTATCCGGGCAGAACTGTTCAGAAACATTGGCCATCGCCCATGGCAGCTTTCGCTCTCGAGGCAACTCGTACGAGCGACTAGCAGTACAGGTCGTGGTGAGTCGTCGATTTGAAATCGATGTTTTTCTGTGAAGCTTGCATCCGTGATGTGAAACTGTTCCCTATTACCTGAAGGACCAATATCACTTCGCACGAAAGGGTTGGAGTCCTCTGTGATCGACTTCTTGCTTCATTAATCTGAGGTGTGACTTCGAGACATAACTCATACGCTATCTCAGCATGGCCTTGTGAACTTTGCTTGCTGATCGTCGCTACTTGTAGGTCCGTTGCTAGCCACGTCGTATACTAGGATGGAAGCACAAGAGGTTGTCAGGTGAGTGACAGATTTCGCATACGTCTATTGCCCCGTCTACCTCTTCCGAGTGTTGCCGAGCTCTTTCTTTTTTATGATGAGACAGTAGTATCGCTGCGTTCTTAATGACGAGAGGTCATACCCCTCGGGGTCGCGTCGCTCTTGTATGATCGCGCCCTCACGGGCTTTATCTTCTCTCTGATCTGCACTCCACATCTCTTGTTCTAGCGCTATCCATCTGCACATTCGCCGACGCTAACTGGAACTCTCTACAGCAATTTGGGTAACAATGATTGCAGCTATCAGGATGCGGTGAGTACTACCATCGCAGACTTCACGCGCACTATACATGTTCCCAAATCTGTTTGAGCTGGCCGCATTGAATGATCTCTAAGCAATGATTATGCGGTTTACCTGGTCGTACCCTGGGGACCTGTAGCGCCTCAACCAGCTGTATAGTTCATATTCGTACAGATATCGCAACTTCATGTTTCCTACCAGATCCGACTAACCCCTTCACTGCGCCCACGCCTTCATCAGCTTGTAGAGCCGCCTGTCCCAGGCATCCGCGCTCTCGAACAACCTCATCCTCCACGGCGTGCTCGTCGCGTGCTTGAACTCGGGCGTGTCGAAGCTCGCGGGCGACTCCCACTCGTGCACCGCCAAATACTTCGGCGGGCGGCCCCTTTCCGCCATCTTCCCCGCGTCGCTCCCCTTCGCGGGCCCCACGTCCCGCAGCACGAACCGCCGCGAGCGGCGCCACCCGGGCACCTTCGCAAGCAGCGCGATGTGCTCCTCGCGGTACCAGCGGTTCAGCTCGTCCTCGAGCTCCGGCTTGACTGCCGCCTGCAGCGTGATGAGGTACGGCCCCGGCGCGTGCGCGTCGTAGCCCGCGACGGGCGGGAGGATTTCGGGCTCGAGGAGGTCGTACGTGCGCCGGTCGAGCAGCTGCACGCGCTGGAAGATGCCCTTCTCGCGCGCGCTCGCGGTGCTGGCGAGCTTGCTGTACGGGGGCTCGGAGAGGACCGCGCACGAGTCGAGGTCGTACATGGCGAGGTACGTCGGCTGTTCGCCGTCTGCGGCGGTCCAGCGCGAGGTGGTCTGGATGGTGGGGATGGCGATGCGGAGTGGAACGTGCTCGTTGTCGTACCAGTCGTTCCACTCCGCGTCGGGGAGGTTTGGGCCGGGCTCGCCGGGCACGTAGAGGAGTCCGGGAGACATGGTTAGGGTAATGGTGATAGTGGTGCTTCGAGCGAGCTTGGTGCGTTGGTTCCCGAGCGGTATATATGCGAGTTGAGCAGTGTTGAACTTTGCATCTATTAGTGGATGGGTTTATTTGGTCATGAGCCTCTCACGAGCGTGGTGTTCACTAAAGGGGAGCCAACTTTACCAGCTTCGCAACTTGATGGTGCGTACAGTGTGACCACTGTTTTACATTCTTACGGTCCGGGAAATTGACGACTGACCATGTTAACACCCACACTCTCCATACGGGGAGCCGGGACACATACTGCCATTGTCCAACTTCAGTTATTAAAGCAACTTCAAAACTTCTATATATACGTAGGCAATCGCGAGTGTTCAAGCAGTGCCACTTCGCAGTTTAGTACCGGCAACGTGCACGACACATGTTATGGCCGCGACCTTCTTCCTGCTGAGGTGTGTACCGTTCGGAACCCAATTTAATCAAGAAGATATATAGTTCGCGATTTCCAGCTCATAACACCTCACTCGCACGTGCGAGTGGATGATCTTCTAGCAGGTCTCGGTGATCTGTAGATCATCGAGAAGCAGCGTATCATAGCTGGTCATCTACGAGCACTCTCAGAGCATTACGAGCCTCAAGGCTTCCATCCGATAACGACGGCTGATCCCGACCCCACAAAACGAGGCTTGTGGGTTCGTATGGCATGTCCAGCCCGATAAATACCACACCCTAGGCCTCCGACTGCGCTCATTACATTGTCCACAGGCCTCCACTACGTCAACGCCTCAGAGTCAGACCCGTCGACGAACCATGAACAGCTCAGCAGGGGTACGTAGTAGCTTAACACCACGGCTATATCATGACATCTGACAAGGATTGCTCTCACCCTCCAGATTATGGAGATCGATGCACAACTGTGCCAGTTGCTTGGAACGCTCTCACTCGATACTCAGCGGCGCAAGTCCACCTTTGTGAGTTGCAACTAGCAGTATCGGCAGCAGTCGTCGCGTGCACTGACGCACTCTCTGGCCTGGAGAAAGGAAAGCGACGGGCCGCTGCCGACCTCACCAACACGTCCCACCGGCGACGCAGCCATGTCGGACTCCTCCGACAGCGAGGACGGGACGTATCAGGTTCGTCCTGCTGCCGCTGACACGGTGCTCACTGGCACTGACGTGGGGCCCGTCTCCCCTACGCAGCAACCAAATCCCTCCCCCACCTCGCTCTCGCCCGCAAGCGCAGACACCGGCGTGCCGGCGCCGCCCCCGCCCTGCGGCTGTGCGTACCTCCAGGCCGTGCGCGACCAGATCCGCGCGGGGAGCTACACGACGACGAGCGGGGACTACCTCGAGACGATCTTCACGCACCGGGAGGTGTTCTTCGCGTTCCCGTCGGTCCACCGCACCTGCGCGCTCGGCTTCTCCGCGCTCGCAGAAGGACTTGCGGAGCGGCAGCGCGCGTGGCGGCCGGACTGGGATGGTGATAGCGACGCGATCTCTGCGTTCAGGCATGAGGCGTGGGTGATCGCGAACGCGTTCTGAGGTCTAGCACGCGCTGGACCGTCGACTGAGCGAGGGTGGGTTTGCCTTCTTTGTTTGCTGCTATCCGGGCTGGGCACTGGGCACTGAGGGGGCGCAGGCTCCTCTTCTCTCTCGGACACTCGGAACGTGTTGTAACATACGGCGGTGTAGCCTCTAGTGTGTATACCATCTGATCGCGCGTCACTATTGTCATGATCCTTCGTAAGTCGCTTCCGTCCCAGCAACCTGCACTGCATGGCGGGCTCGTGGCTGTTATGCTTCGATGACTTTGGCGGTGGCAGCCTGCACAGCGATCTTCACTTCGGATTCTGTCGGCACGGAAAGAGAGGATTGCTTCGATGGGACCTCCATCAGCTTGTCCGTCAGTAGCTCGCGGAAGGATCGCATGTCATCTTCATGCCTATTCTCAAATTAAGTAGCAACTCTATGCGTTCACGGTATAAACACGTACGTGATGAGTCCTCGGTCGATCTGGCTCTGCGTGAGCTCGCGCAGATATGGCAGTACTTGTGCTTCGCACTTGGTAGTGCACTTGTACTGTTCGGAAACTCCATAAGGTCGCCATGGGAAATCTTATGAGGATACACTTACTTCCATCAGTGCGACATCCGAGTCCTTCGTCACCTTCTCCAAGAGGGCAGGAACGAGCGGGCTATCTGCGAGGTCCTCGAGCTTATGCATGATTGGATGCCTGTGGGGTGCCTCATTGGCTACTGTGTAGGAGCATGTCAACCCACGTCCACTTACACCCCGAACATGATGCCGTGCGTCTTGGGTAACTTAACAAATGTCTGGTGATCTACCCGAAGCCAATAGTCTTTGGGATGAATATCCGGATTGGCCGTCTTGTCAGTGACAATGTCATCTAAAAGGACGGTCAGCAGGTTATAACAATAGGATGCATGTTCGATGACGCCTCACGCCAAAATAAGTTGCGGTCAGTCGTGAACATCCAACCTGACCGTTCAAAGGGCTGATCGGGCCTGAAACGCTTCAGAGTGCGTTCGACGCTCATCAACAGCTTCTCGTTGAAGTGCGGAACCGGTTGGTGCATGACTTCTATAGGCTGATTGATCTTCTCCGAAAGGAGGTAGAAGCCTTTGGGTGCAGTTAGCGCAGAGGTCGTACAAGGCCCGAACCTTTATGATAATACCTGGGAAAGCGACGATTCCCCCAACACAGTACACATGTCCATCTGGACGCTCCATTGCCATAAGGAAGTCATCCTGTACCAGACTGAAGGGTAGGTCATAAATAGGTGTGTCAAAATAGGTGACATGAATAAGAACGTGCTCACGCACCGTGAAACCACGTATAGGGCATCCACACCCTTTAGGGAGCTTAGATCTACGTGCGTCTCCCCCATCGCCATGTTCACGATCGTGTCATGCCCCTCGCGTCTAAAGAGTGTGGGATAACGCTTCGGTAGGTAGTCAACGAGTGACATCAGAAGCTCCCCACACGCCTCATCGTTCTCGGGCAGGGAGTCAACGACCACTTTTCCTGAGTCGATCTTAGAACATTCTTGATCATCTAATGCTAAGTAGCCGACGCACCTCGTTCGGCGATGATTCGCTTCTTCTCCGAGAGATACCACTTATACTCCTTGTCTATCTCTATCCAGTGATTGACGTGCATGGGTTGATGTGCCATCGTCTGTCACGTTAATGTCAGAGGACGATATCGCTATTCTAGTGCTACTGTTCATGAGATAGTGCTCACTTGGTAGTATGGGTATCGCACGGTTTTATTTGCATACACAAAGTTGCGCGCGGTGGCGGTCTCGAGATCAAAATCCACCAACGGATCCGGGTGTGCGAGGTACAATTCGCCGTGTGTACCTTCACTTATTTTGTTGTCCTTCCCCGTGGCAGACCGGATGCGTGCTCGTGACCAGAGGCACAGGAGCGCCGTGGCGGCAAGCGCGACGATGACGCTGGCGGAAGTATCCACATGAACTCCAAGCATGGTTTGGGGAAGGTGTCTGGAAGAGGGCATCCTGGTAGATGCTTAATATACATCCTCGCCTATCCTCGCCTGGTCGAGCGTGGCTGGGCCCGAAGGTCATGGGCCGGACTGTGAGAGCTGTAGGCAGTCAGAACGGCCGAGCACCTCTTCGAACGAGTTCTTTACCTATTCCAAGAGCCGGCGTGTCGCTTTGGTAATCATGCTTTCCCTGGAGAAGCGGTTCATGGCATGCGCCTGTCACTGTGACTTTCCGCGTCTTGCATGCAATGTAGTACTTCCGGAAGCTGGGATTACAGAGCCGGTGCAGCAATGTCGCCGAGGATAGGTCCTAAGAAAAGCCATGATGACTCGGAGAAGGCTGCCAGTGTTCCCTTAGCCTCAGCAGAGGCCCTGAGCGAGGCCTTGAGGGTTGACGGTTAAAGTGCAGAACGTTGAAGGGGAGTAATAATTATCACTTACAGCCTCATATACTTGTATTTTGCATCCTTTACGTGAGCGAAAAGCAGGTGTGTGCTTCGAGGGTAGAGCTAAGAGGAGAGGGGTCACATAGTGGTAGACGATAGCGTAAGACTCGGAGGATGCCCATCGATCTGTCGCCGATCGACCCTGTGAACGTCGTAGGCGCCAAACAAGTTTGCCGCCTGTGTCTCTGAAGTCACACCTGAGCCACAATAAACAAGTATCTATTAGCTGACTTGTTAAGCTTATCTGCAATAGAGGCGTACTGCGAGCGTCGAGATGGGACTGAAGGGGTTTTGAACGTTGATTACTGGCAGACGGGCAGTGTGTTATGTTTTATAGCGCGATCAGCAAGCCTATAACCTATTGTCAGTCGAATCTGGTACCGAGTTGGACAACAGGAAGAAACTTGCCACACACGTCGGCACGCGATTACAACGCTTTGGTGGCCGTGGTTAGAGTCTCAAGTACATAACGCCGCCCGCTTGTTTGAGTTCCATTTTTGCCAAAAGCGCTCATGCTGTGTTCACTTCCTGGCCAGCGTTTCATGCAAGTTTCACGTGCCACGTGCTGTGGTTCGTCGAAATTCAACTTGTTACTGCCAGAGCGACAAGTTTGTCCAACTGCTCCTCCTAGGCTTGCTACTCCTCTGGCGCGAGCATTGTGGATGCACGACGAGTGTGTACCTGAACATTCTGGTCACGATTGATGGCACTGGTCCTCAACTGGTCCTCGTAGTCGTATTACTACTACCCCAGGACTGGGGCCACATATAACATGGAATGCATCCGAACGGGCCGAATACGCCGCCGCAATACGGCCAACACAACTAAGCCCAATTATGCTGCTGCTGCTCCATGGGACGTGTAACTGAAGTGCCTGCCAGCAGGTGTCAAACCACAATGACTGCCGATGCCATGAATCCGGCCCACCGCAGCGCAGGCTGCGCGCTGCACAGCTCCATCAGAACTTAGCGAACCTCAAGGCTCAGTATCCGCTTTTTTCAAGTTCCTTGACTCAAATCTTGTGGTCGATCGGACTGTCGATGTCATCGCGCAGTCCTGACATTACTAAATCGACTCCCAGAGACTGCTAGTGCCGCATGGCCACAGAGCAGCGTCCACGACAACAGCTGTTATCTGTCTTGCACGGAAGGAATCTGGATCTGCTGTTCAGTGCGTCCTCCGAATGGCTCTGGGTTAGCATTCATCGTATTCAACATGAGGTAAGTAGAGGTACGAGTAGCTCGCATAGTGGTCGTGAAGTACCGCATCACCACCAGCCGATAGATCCCTTTCTAGGAGATGCTCTTTTTTCCAAACGACGAAGTTGCGCTGCGCCAGACTGCGCCGCAGCCATCGCGGCCGGTGCGGCGGGCGGATAAACCCGCGTGGCGTGGCGTGGCGCCCGCGCAGCCGCATGCTACTGCAAAGCAGCTTGGCCCATCTGCCATGCCGAGTATCTCTTAAGAACCTCCAAGTATATTTGGGAGATCGTTCCAACTTCTGCGCGCGGCTCATCTTCTCTGTCTTTTCTCTTGCTAGCACCCGCTACTATGTCTTCTAACGCCACGCGCGAATTTCCTACCCCCGTTGGTGGGGTACCAATCGACATCGATGTTGCACCTTCAGCGATTTTCTCCACACTGTACGGCCTACTCGTACCCATCATCCTCTGGCGGATTATCTCCCGTATGACGCGCACTTACGTGCTCATAGGTACCTTTGGATTCGGCATCGAGCGGTATGTCTCACATGTTGTGACATTGCAAACCGCATTGTGCCAAGAACTAACCATTCGTCTTACAGCGTTGTCGCATTCGCTCTCCGAGCCCACACGGCACACGTGGCCAGTGCTCGCGAAAACGTGGGCCTAGAAACGTACCTCCAGATGACACTCAGCAACGGCTTCATATCCATCGGCCAAGACCTCGTTGTGCTTACTCGTGCGCTCCTGGTCCACACGACGTACGGATCGGACATGCGGGAACACTCGCACAGCAAATTGGTGGATGAAAGCGACGCAGAGTCGGGCGGTGGGCAGGCTCCGCTCAATGCGCAAGGAGCAACGCCGTCCGGGTTCCAGCTCACACTTGTCGACCGTCCGGGACACGAGGACTATCCTCGAACACGATTCTGGATCCGCTGGGGCAGCGCTGCAGCGACAAGTCTCTTCTGGACGGCCCTGATCTTGGGCATCGTCTCTGGGATTGACTTCAAGAGTGCTGTGAGGACCGGGGCAAACGCACAGTTGATGCAGCAGCTGAGGTATGTTATACCCCTGCTCCTACTGTACTGTGGTCCTCAGCGCTGAGCCGTCCTCGTTAGATACGGCAGCACCGCGGTCGCGGTGTTCCTGCTAGTCGGACTCGGACTGTGCGCCGCGTGGGCGTGTTTTGCGATGCCCCGTGTCCCCAAAAAGTCCGCGATGTGGATCGTCGTGGTCACTACGCTTCTCGTAAGTTGAAGTTCACGTCCCTCGCTTCTGCACCCCGCCCTGAATGCGCGGCTGATGCGCGTCGACGTCCCCGCCACAGTCCGTCGTGGGGATCTACCGGCTGGTGGTGATGCGGTACTCCACGACCTCCCTCACTTCTACCGCGCCCGGATCGCTCAACTCGCCGGCATCGAAGGCCCTGTTCTACGTCTTCCACGTCGCGCCCGAATACGCGGCGGTGGCGACGCTCGTCTGCCTCGACGTCCGCCGCGTGTTCTCCACGGGTGTGTTAGGCGACAAGCGCTACAAGGACCCCAAGCCCAAGGCTCGGGCCTGAGCCAGGCCTGAGCGCACGCACGTTTGGTCAGGGAGCCGCCTTTCGATACGTACACGCACTCGAGACGCGCAGTCAAGCTCGCGTTCCTGACGGCTGACGTCGAGAGCCGCTTCCGCGCGATGTGGGCTGGGCGTCGAAGTGTGGCGGTTAACGTCGCAGATGAGTACGCGTGTACCTGCATATATGATAAGTACGTTGCTGCGCGGAGCGCTGACGGTGAGGCCTGACTCTGAGGGTCGAAGCTTGAGGAGCCCAGCCCCCGGGCGTCGGCGGAGTGATCGTACATGGGACCGCGGGGAGTTTACTGGAGTCGACGGTGCCTCCGAACGTTATTTGAATTGCTCACCTTTTGTCTTTAATCTTGTACGCCACTGGCACCTCCACATACATGTCACGGACTCTACTGCAGACGGTTGACCAACTTCAAGTGTTGCTCGGAAGTGTTACGAGCGCCGTCGTGGCATGCCGTCCCAGGCACACTTACGGTATGTCCTCATTGGTAGGTCCTGCATCCTCACCTTCTTATGATTCTTTCTCGCCCAAGATCGATCGTCCAGCAAGATTCAACGTGTTACGTGCCACCCCAGCGCTTTGACCCCCCTGCAGGGTTCCGCCCAATACGGCTTCGAAGTCCTCACTCTCAGCTGTATCTGGATTCCTGCTACTACAGGTGTGTGCCTGTCAAGTCAGCCCGCGAAGCGGTAACTAAGGTCGAATTCGAATGCTGTCTGATCAGCACTCTAGTATCTACAGAGTCTGCACACGATCATGTCACTGGCAGTCATGCCTAACTCCTCCGTCATCAGCGTCACATGTCCTTATGCCTCCGCACGTTGGTCTGTCGGTGTGTCGATAATCAAGGGTTCTGGGCATTCGTGAGCGGCGGCTAGGCTCTGTGGTGCCTGGATGGCACTGCGCCAAAGAAGACTGTTGGAAGAACACGAAGACTGGGCGTGCCGCTAGGCACCCACGCGCATGGGCAAGATACTGTTCAATTCATATCAGCGGTATAGCTTTCATTTCATCGTGCTGTGCTGCTAATCATATGTGTTTGCAGAGACGATACTTGCGCGCAATCATCACTGGCACATGATATGGACGTTCCCAAGCCCTGTTCGGCGGCGCTGTGGTTTGTGATATCTGATGGAACTCATGACAGACGCGGGTACTCACCATGCGCCGCTGTACCACCTGTGCAGGTTTTTGTCAGTGGAACGCACTGGCAGAGAACCAGAGGAGGAATGAATAGTAAAACAGTCGTGGAGGCTAGTTAAACCTTCAAAATGGACATGTCCGGGATTGAACCGGACCCCTCTCGCACACATGAATGCTAAGCGAGCGTGATAACCAACTACACCACATGCCCATAAAATAAGTCATTTGCTGTTGCATCAAGATCGTACCTGGTTTTAAATGAGACAGCCAATCATTGAGTCTGTTTTCACGACGGCACAGAACTTGCGGCATTGAACTTTCCGCATTCTTTCAGCATTCAAAGCTTCGAGCTGGACGTGATAGGTTCATGGAAGACAAGCAGCAGACAGTAGTACTTTCCTCAAATCCAGGTATGCCGTGGTGCCTCAGCCACAATTGCGGTGAGATCTTCCATGCGCGTCTGAACGTCCATACCTGGTGGTTCTGTACAGTCTGGCTCTGTATGTTTGCTCTGGTTGAAGTTTTGTGGTCAGGGATGGGATGGTGCATGCGCTTGTATACGGTGTCACTGTGTTTCACGTTCGAGCTTCGGGTAGCACCCGTATGTACTAGCCATACATAGGCGAGAGCGAGAGTCGCCCAGGGACGTCCAGGGACGGAGCGTGAGGAGAGCACCGCTCACGATAGAGGCGCGGCGCTTGGCGATCACTCCTGCCGATGCTGCAGATGCCGCAGGCTCGGAGAGGGCGACGACTGCGAGGCTCTGCGTATTTTTGCAGGTCGGTGGGGGACGTGTGCGTGAGAGGGCGTGGTAAGTAGGGAAGAAATAGCGGATTAAGAGGCGATAAGTAGGCAAAATCGGTGGACCGATGTAAGTATTAACAGACATGCCGTATATGGATATTCAGGTACGGGATGATGTGCCTGGGAGGGAAGGCGGACTCCAAATGGTCTGCGTCGGACTCTTCCCTCTGTTCCCCCCCTCTCACCACCGTCCTCCCCCTCCTCCATGCCGTTCCGCCCGACGTCCAGCGCAGGCAGGCCGGACTCGGCTCGCCCCTCAACAGGTCGCCCCGACACCTCGGGCTACTTCGACCGCCACCCTCAGTACACGTATGACAACTCCGTCGATGAGGAAGACGAGGAAGAAGACGAGTCCGACGCCGGCGACGTCTTCGCCTTCGGTCCTCCTCCTACAGCCATGTCTCCCATAACTCCCCCACCTCCCACCTTCGACCCGTCCAGTGTCGATCGCCTCGGCCCCTTGGCAGGTCCTTCCCAACCGTATCACCGCACGCCCTATCCTCTCAGCCCCGTCGAATCGCCCCCCTCGACGGACTCACAGACCCAGGACCAGGATGGTGCATTCCCCATGCGCAGAATCCCTCCCCCGTCCGCATCGACTGTTCCAACTACAGGAACAGGTCGGTTCACGGGCATGAGCTCAGCCATCAGTTCCCGCGAAGTGCACGTATCGCTCCCAAACGGTGACCGGGGGAAAGGGAAGGACAGGCCGCCATCCACAGCAAGGTCTACGAGTTTCCCGAGTGTCGCGGACTCAGCTTCAATCAAGTGAGTACTCCGGGATTCATTTGAGAGCAATCATCCGTCGTTCTGCGGACTCTTGCACCTCCTTCCACTTTCCCACCCCCATCCGTGTATCGACTCTCGAGAAAGGAATTGCCTTTCCCATAATCCTCTTCTGAGCTCGATCATCGTCCCATACATCTCCGTTCTCTTGAGGACAGTCTACCTTCGCTCCCTCCGTCCTCCTTTCCTCTACGCCATGTGATTTTCTTGCGACCCTTATCTGGGCATAAATTGACTCTTGCCTTGAAGGATGGAGTTTGACTTCGAGGCGGATGAAGACGAGGATAGCCCATATCCAGAAGTCCGGGCGTCGGTGTCAAATATCGACGATCCGGAGATGCCATGCATGACACCACGTATGTGGGTTATCGGGCTAACCCTCACGCTCGCAGCAGGGTAAGTGGCTTGTGGCTCTTGGAGGCTGCGTTCGCTGAGAAGTCCTTCAACAGGTGTGCGAATTTGTTCTTTAACTTCCGACAACCAGCACCATCAATCGTGTCGAATGTTCTCCTCCTCATCGCGCACCCGCTTGGCAAGCTGCTTGCCCTCACCATGCCAATACGAGCATATCGCCTTCCACGATGGCTTGGTGGCTACGAGTTCTCCCTTAATCCTGGACCCTGGAACATCAAGGAACATGCCCTGGTGTATATTATGGCTAACGTATCGATCGGTGTTCCGACTGCGCTTAACGCGGTCGTTGTCGCAGAGCTCAACTATGGGGTCAAACTCGGCTACGGCTTCAACGCGCTGCTAATTCTCGCGACCCAACTCACCGGCTTCTCGCTTGCGGGTCTCTGTAGGCGATACCTGGTCTGGCCCGCTAGTATGGTGTGGCCGCAAAACCTCATCATCTGCACGCTGTTGAACACTCTCCATGCCGAGGAGGAAGATGCGCGGGGCGGCATCTCGCGGTTCAGGTTCTTCTGCTACGCAGCCGTCGGGGCTTTCTTCTGGGCGTTCCTTCCGGGTACGTGATCGTAAAGTGTGCGCTTCGACTTGCTCATGTCCGTTGGCAGGCTACCTCTTCACGGCGTTGTCGATCTTCTCGTTCGTCTGTTGGGCAAAGCCGCAGGACATTGTCGTCAACCAGCTTTTCGGCGTCTCTGCTGGTCTTGGCATGAGTGTCTTGACATTCGACTGGGCTCAGATCACTTGGATTGGTAGCCCGCTCATGGTTCCGTGGTGGGCGGAGGTGCAAATCTTCGGAGGTTTCTTCATCGTGTATTGGATCTTGTGTCCTATCCTGTACTACACAAACGTAAGTGCCTGTTTATCCTTCCCTTGTCTAAGTCCTTTGTAACTGATTAACCTTCAGTCCTGGGACCTTTCCTACTTCCCGATCATGGCGAATTCGCCGTACGACCGCCACGGCAAGCCGTATGATGTCACGCGAGTGCTCACCCCCGAGCATACGTTCGACGAGGAGGGCTACAAGAATTACTCGCCATTGTATCTCCCGGCCTCCTACGCCATCACCTACCTGGTCGCATTCGCATTGTCGTCGGCCATGATCGTGCACACGCTGCTCTATCACGGCCGCACCCTGCTTCACGGATTGACCCAAACTCGGATCGAGAAGGACGACATCCACGCGAAGCTCATGCGCGCGTACCCGGAAGTGCCTGACTGGTGGTATCTGATGACGTTCATCGCCTGCTTCGCGCTCGCCATCGTCACGGCGGAGGTTTGGCACACCGACATCCCGGTTTGGGCCCTGCTGCTCGCCATCGCTCTGCCCGTGACGTACATGGTGCCGTCAGGATACGTCTATGCGTTGACCGGTCAAAATGTAAGTCGAGCTCACTGGAGATATAGAAGGATTGCTGATACCCCACCCTCCGCAGATCACTATCAACCTGCTCGCGCAGATCATTCCTGGCATGATCCTGCCCGGGAAGCCGCTCCCCAACATGGTAAGCAGCATCACCTTAACGTCGCTGATCTTTTGACTGAATCCTTTGCGCGTAGATCTTCAAGGCGTACGCCGTGCAGACTCTGGCAGAGGGCACTGCGTTCGTTCAAGATCTCAAGCTCGGTCACTACGTGAAGCTTCCGCCTCGGGCCACCTTTTCTGTGCAACTTGTATCGACAACGCTTGTCGGTCTGCTCCAAGTCGCGGTGAAGGAGTGGATGTTCTCGCATATCGAAGACATCTGCCAACCCGGCCAAAAGGACTTCCTGACGTGCCCGCACAACCAAGTGCTTTACACGACGTCCGCGATCTGGGGCCTCATCGGGCCCGCGCGCCAGTTTGGAACGGAATCTATCTACCATCCGCAGCTGTACGCCATCGCCGTTGGAGGAATCCTGCCGCTGCCCTTCTGGCTCTGGCAACGCAAGCAGCCGAACAAGTGGAACAAGTACATCAACTTGCCGATTATTCTGAACGGCATCGGACTCATTCCACCAGCGACGGGCATCAACTACTCGTCGTGGTTCCTGGTCGGGTTCATCTTCCAGTTCCTCGTGCGGCGGCGGAGTTTCGAGTGGTGGAGCAAATTCAACTACGTGTTGACGGCGGCATTTGACTGCGGAACGGTGCTGTCGGTGCTCTTCATCTTCTTCACCCTGCAGTTCCCTCGGGGCGGAGTCAATCTAGATTGGTGGGGGAACACCGTGTACCAGAATAGTGAGTATTTTGCTGCCCTGCGTACCGTTGCTCTTGCTGATGTGCATGTTGCGTAGCTGCGGACGCACAGCGATTGCCATTACGGATGGTACCTGATGGCGGGATCCCTAATAGGTAGTAGGACCCAGCTCTCCCTTGCCTTGCTTTTCAGTCTCTTTTCGTCGATCATATGGACTTCCGTTCGGCTAGCTGTACGAGTTCAAACGCGGTTCGCAGACGACATAACTGTCGTCACACACCCTCCTTCCTCTTGCCGTCGCTCTCCGACCCATATATCTTCCTCCCCTGGTCCTTGTCGTGTTGTTATCTGGTTATGTATGACTCCCCCTTAAACTCCTCGTTCGCTTTCTATTCCCCAACGGCGCCGTCTCGGGAACACACTTACTCTCTATCCTTATCCAAGGGCTAACCCGTCGCCCTCGTCCTCACGTTCCCGTTCTCAGGCCTCACCCTTTCTCGCGCCTCGAGGCCTGCGCCGTCATCCGCAGCCACCCCTCCTGGCCATCCCCGCCCACGGTCTCCCTTCTCGCTCTCGGTCCCCACGCTCGTTGCCTGCGCCTGCAAGTATCGATATCGGTTTTAGCAGCACATTAGATATACCTTACATCGACGCGCCGCCGTCTGTGATCTCTACGCACCTATGTAAAGCTTCCTTGGCACCGAGTCAGCCAGTGACTTGGGTTTTGGGTTTCGTACGCGTCCTCCCCGGTCTCCGTCTCCGTCTACGGTCTATTCAGCATTCCGCCGACGATCCTCCTCCCCCCTTGGCCTTGTCTCCTTCCAGGTGTTGCAATTGGCGGCGTGTACGTTCGTGTCGCTGTACGGTACATAGCAAGTTCACCGTGGTCGCTCCCTCCCTTAGTCTGCATCTTCTCGTATTCCGGTGGTCTCCCGAGCGTCCCTAGGCGTGTTTCTCCTCTCTCTCCCGCTCTCTCCCTCCATGTAGCAGCATACATAGCGTTGGCTGGCACGCAGTAAAACAGATGCAAATACTCCATTCAAATTCGACGGTGGATGGTCGAAGCCAGCCTGAAGAGCCCAGTTGCAATCGCACTGTCCTTATGATACTCCAGCGGTACACTCACAGTCGTACCAAGTTACGTACGCCGTCGCCGTCGTCTGCGTCCGCGGTGGGGTCGGACATGTACGTGAATCACAACTCTAAGACTGATGTCCGACCGCGCTCGCAACGACTCCGACTCGGATGCAGCTTCTGGACTCTGACCATGGACGCATTCGAGCTTCTGTCTCGCGTCGTCGGGCCTTCGGTGTCGAACAATGTCTCGGTTGCAGTGCCCGCCTTGTCCCGTGTGCCGGGCGACCGTGCACAGACCAATGCCGTGCGGCCACTGTGCCAGTATTCTCCCATATGGTTGGTCGGGGGACCTGAGAACTGGCCAGCGGCGCAGCGCGACCAATCGCCGGGCCCGCGGAGGCAATGGATGGATTACGGAGGGGGTGCAGATGCGCAAATTTGGCTCCGCCGCTCTCGTCGGTGCGAACCCCGACCCACGCCGGGGGTCTGGCACGGCTCTCGGATGCCACTGTCCACAGGACCGCACCGTGAGTGGCACGGTGGCACGGCGGGGGTCCGCCCGGACTTGCGATACTCAATTGCAACGATTGCTGGCTGATCGGGCTGCGCGCGTTGTGGCTGGGACATCGATGGACCTGATATGATGGTCGGGGTCTCGAGACCGCCGTTAGATCCTCCTCTGACTTCGAGGCCCGGGTTCTGTGGAACATTGCCTTGTACTATAATACTGCTGGCACAATTACACCCAAGGCTCTCGGGCACGCGATCGCGTCAGTTGCCCATTCAATCATGCTAGAGGAGGCTCCCTCGTCAGCTGGCCTGTTGTGTTTCCGCCGTTCTCGGGATCATTGTACTCACCTCCGCAACACTCGAGGGTCCGAGCCAAGATGGCCGTCGAGAACGAGGTTCTTGGAGTTGTGTGAGCAACCAGCTGGTGGCTGTGTATGTTGTACGCCGTGAGCGCGTGAACGACACGCGCGCGACGCCGTCCGGCGTCGACTGCGCGGCGGCAGCGCCGACTCGCCTATCGCTCCTTCCACCATCCAGTCTCCAGGCTCCTCCTCCTTCATGGCTCGCTATAGCGACTACCTCCCTCTCTCGCTCTGGCCAGAAGGAGAGCCTGGCAGCCCCTACAGGGCTAAGCCTCAAGACAAGCGGCGGCGGATCATCCTCTACGTTCTCGTCGGCCTCTCGGTACTGCTCAATCTGCATTTCTTCTACGCGTCTATGACGAGCTGGCCAGCACCGCTGGATAACTATCAGTCACTGTGAGTACTCCCGATATAGAGTCTTGGGATCGGGTGCTGGACGCGGACTATGGAATGGCGGAGACTGTGAGAAGCATGATGTTATGCGGACAGCTACGGAGGTCACAGCGAAAGTGTGGTACGCGCACCAAGTTTCGCTTTGTGGAGGGCCCTCAGCCAAGCACTCGGAGATAGACGTCTGAAAGGCTTGTTCGGGGGGAACTCCGGAGATGGTGTACCGAGCGCGACAAGCCGTCACCGATCACCATGAGTTCTCTGACGTACGCGGGTAGGGTGTTGGATAGAGTGGACTGTGGGGAAATGGGCCGCATTCATGGCACGCCACAAATCCCTTGCGGTGGAACAGTGTATGAATGGTTCCCATGTTCGTCTCGTACGATGCGTAGGATCGGCAAAGTCCCATGTTCCCAGCATACGATACCGGGCTTCGTAAGAGGTTGGGACACCTCCACAACGGATGCAGTGGACACTGGCCCGATGCCGCACTTCCCAGTCCTCCATCTCCGGTTGCCTGACTGCATGTCTGCCCAGCCATGTGCACCAAGCGAGGGGGTGGCGATCGAGGCTCCCGCAGCAGTGTGAGAGGGCCTGAATGCTGCTGTGAGAGTGCCAGACACGTCTCGAGTCTCATTCAGGCCACACAACAGACATCGTATCTCAATGCACATTCCGAGAACTCTATTGCCTCCATGATAACGAGCAGCATGTCATGACGTCCCGTCCGAGACGGGTATAGCGTGCATTGACGGTTCAATGTCTGTTTGCAGACTCCTATCACCGGATCTACGTTCATACGACATGTTTGCTATGGAAAGCAGATTGTGCAAAGGATGTGTCTCCGGAATGCGACACTCGCCTTTGCTGCTGGCCTACCAAGCATTACGATAGGTATCGGTGACACTGCCCACTGGTGTCATAATATCGATTTTAGGACATCGTGTCGGCTGCCATATGGCAGTGCTGAACAGGAAGTTGCTGATCGGAGTCCACACTATGTGGGACGATAGAGACGAAGGTGTGAGAGTAAGAGACCCGTCTCTGGCTTTATTCAGGCCCGTTCACTGCTGCATCATCTTTAAATGTCTGTTCGACAGTCTCAGAACGCCTGTCCGTCCCGAACAGCTTCGCTATATCTGGCAATTCCTCCCATATGTGCACTGAAGCTGACAGTTGACGCGACAGAAACTCACATCCTATCGTCGAGAAGGAGGCACTTCCAGCAATTAAACCCGCGAACTCTCACGACAACGCAGTGGTCACAGGCCTCTACACAGATGCATTCGCGACTGCCGTCGCGACGCTCGGCCACACGCTGAACGTCGCCAACAGCTCCGCCGCCCGCCTCCTATTCTATCTCCCGGACAAAATCTCCGACCGCGCGTTGTGCATCGCGAGCGTGTCCGGATGGACACCCGTTCCCATCGAGCGCATAGCGCCTCCCTTCAGTGGGGTGCACCGCCACTTCCTCGACCAGTACTCGAAGCTGCACCTCTGGACGCTCGACAAGAGGGGGTACGAGAGCGTGCTCTACGTCGACGGCGACGCGCTCGTCCGGCGCAACTTCGACGAGCTCTTCCGCCTCCCGTACACGTTCGGGGCCGTCCCGGACGTGTACCCGAACGGGCCGGGCTACGTGACCGCGTTCAACGCGGGGGTGATGCTCATCCGCCCGGACTCGGCGCTGTACGAGGACATGGTGCGCAAGATCGCGACGGCGCGCTACCCCGCGGAGCAGGCCGAGCAGGCGTTCCTCAACCTGTACTTCGGCGCGGAGGCGCTGCGGCTGCCGTACGCGTACAACGCGAACCTCGCGATCAAGAAGCGCACGCCGCAGCTGTGGCGCGCGCTGCAGGACGAGATGCGCATCATGCACTTCACGATGGCGAAGCCGTTCCTGCAGGGGGACTACGCGGAGGTGCCGATCGACCAGCTCGACCGGAACGCGGAGAGGGTGGCCCGGAAAAAGTCGGACTACAAGGAGGAGATTGGGGAGTGGCTCGACGCGTGGCACGCGACGAAGAGGACGTACGAGAAGGAGCTTGCAAAATGCAACTCTCGGTCATGACGGATGATGCTTTGCTTTACGATACTTACGTCTGCTTATCAGAGTCGTCTGTGCGATATCTGCCTAATTCACTTGGATGTTACAGTCGTTCCTCTCCTGACCAGAGATAACCGCTTGACATGCGTGCATCGCAGCGATGAGATTGCGACGTAGTTCACGGTTTCGACGGTTACACAACCCGAGCCCAAGCATCCCCGTCAGTGTCCCGCGGATCCGCCCACCCCTCCATCATGTGTCCGTCCTCAAGCCAGCAGTGGCAGTAGCCTTCGTCATTCCACAAGTATAAGACGTTCTTCAACGACGGGTGGCCCTTCAGCAAGTCTTCCGCGTAGTGCCGCAAGACCGAGCGATTCTTCCAGGACGGACCCACTTCGTGGTACCTGCGCGTCCACAACGGGGCCCATATGAGGGTCTCGAGCTGAGGGGGGAGGAGAAGTATCTCTTCCGCCCAGCAACTTGGAGTGTACTTGAAGTGCGCATCCTCCGTCTCCCAAGGTTGCTAGAAGCGGGGACGTTAGAAATCCCCAGGAAGGAAACCCGCATGTGCCGTGCTGACATACCATATAATACTTGACCACGCGATCTTCTAACTGCACGAGTCGGAGCCGGTTACACTGGCCCCAACGGATGTCTCGGGCTGTAGGGAATGATCGGGTATTCACCAAGTTGAACCCGTGGTCGATGCGCAAGCTCTCGAGTTGGTGGCCAAGGAGATCCAGCGCGCCGTCAACGGACTCTGGCAGGTGCATGTGCGTCAACCAGAGATGCGTGAGGTACTTGAATTGGTGCGGCTCGAGCTGAGGGACCATGCATGGACGGATCGCCAGCGCACGGAGGTTGGGAAGGCGGACGTCGGCCAGGGTTCCCGCAGGTACGGTGTTATCACACTCGCGGCCCAACCGGACCTCCTCGAGCTCTGGATCCGTTGAGGAATGCGACTGTTCTAGCGTTGAGAGACAATGCATGGCCCCTGAAGGCCCGGAGTGAGGTTCCCCCGGGCATGTCCTCGAGGAGCATCGGTAGCGTAAAATAGGGAGTATTTGGGATAGCTCCTTGAGCCGGATTACTACCGGCCAGTCCGATGGAGCGCAGACGCGGGAGTTTGGGGAGCACGTTGACGATCGCATTGAAAAATATTTTGTCGGGCTTATCGTCTTCGGTCGTAACCAAAGACAAATCTTGAACTGCGTGTGCGCGATGCAGCTCCGCTGCGACGCTCTCTGAGAAGTTGACCGCCGACTGGGACCCCACAATTCGAGGTTGGGCGTATAGTAGGCTCTCTGCTTCGCGACGGAGCGCGGGGAGAAAGCGGACGAGCTGATGGAGTTGCTGTTGGTTATAGTGTGGATGGAGATACTCGAAGACGAGCTTCCATATCTCGACTGGGAAGATCATGTCGTCCCGCGGGGGCCTTGGGTCGGAAGCACGTCCACGAGGCCGCCGTTGAGTCTGTTGGGATACATGGGTCAAATTTATCAGGTACCACTTAGGAGATGGTACGCATACCGGCCGGGAGCCTGTCCTGCCGCTCGCGCGGGGTCTTCCTCTCCCCAGTGCCTGGCTGCTAGATCCTTGCGCTTCGGTAGGCATAAAGTGTGGAAGTGTACAAGGGTGGTAACGTCGCCGTATACGGTCACAGCTTGGATCTTAAAAGAGTTTGATCGAACCTTTGACGGACTGGTGAATCACGGATTCGGAAAGGTCCGAAATGCATGATATTAAAACTCCGATTATGCGCCCGGCCAACACCTATTAGTAGACTAAGATAATTCGTAGAAGAAGTGAAGCGCGTGAGTTTCAGCAAGTCGTGACTTGCTATGGCTTGAGTCGCTTCTGAGGCCCTTGGAAAGAATATTTTCTGTTTCTGTACATGACAATCACATCTGCCAGCAGGTAGTACTACTACACTACTGTATAACCTGCGCCCACGCATCTCCGTCAGTGTCCCGCTCGTCAGCCCAGCCCTCCATCATGTGCCCTTTAGAAAGCCGACATTGACGGTAACCTTCGTCGTTCCATAGGTATAGCACCTGTTGCAACGTGGGATGGCCGAGCAGGAGATCTCCGGCATAGTGCCGAAAGAGCGAGCGGTGTTTCCAGGTCGGACCCACGTCCTCGTATCTGCGTGTCCACATCGGTGCCCACACGAGAGTCTCGAGCGCCGGCGGCAGACGAAGGATTTCTTCCGCCCAGAATCCAGGAGTGTACTCGAGATACGCGTCCTTTGCGCACCATGGAGCCTTTGGCGAAAGGTAAGGGAATTAATAAGCTTGACGTCGAAGGTGCTGAAAACACACACACCCAATTCACGGTCATGGAGACGTAGTCCTCCACCTGTAGGAAACGGAGGCGGGTGCATTGATCCCAGTGGACTTCTCGTGCGGTAGGGAACACCCGCTCCTCCATAGCCCAGAACGACTGTTCGATTCGGAGACTCAGAAGTTGAGGTCCGAGAAGGTCCAACGCCTCGTTTACCTCCTCGGAGTCGAGCAGGTTCGTCAGCCATAGGTGGGTGATGTTCTTCATGTGGTAGTCGCTAAGGACATGCTCTTGGAACAGGAAGGTGTCAATGGCGAGGGCACGAAGCTTGGGTAGACGGACGCCAGCCAGAGATGGTAGTGGTTGTGCCACGGTGGGGCCTATGAGCAGCAACCGTACTTCTTCAAGGTCGGGATGCGCTTTGAGAAGTTCGACGGCTTGCTCCGTGTAGTCGAGGGCATCCCCCCTGAGGCTGCGGAGCGATAGAGTCGCTGGCACGCGCTTCAATAGCATGGGGAGCGTAAAGTAGTTGAATTTTGCCACGTTCCCGAGTAAAGGCGGATTGCTGGCGATACCGATCGAGCGTAGTCGCGGAAGCTTGTCAAGGACTCCGGCGATTCTGTCGTGATACAAGTCGCTCTGGAACCTGTCCATCATGGACACGCTAAGAGATAGTTCTCGAACAGCATGTGCGCGATGTGGGGCAGCGATGACGCTCGCTGCAAAGTTTGACGCAGACTCGGGCCGCAGAATTCGTGGTTTGGTGTAGAGGATACTTTCGGCTTCGCGACGAAGGGCGGGGAGAAATCGGACGATTTGAGCGAATTGTCGCTGGTGACAGTGCGGATACAGATATTCGAAGACTAGTCTCCACACCTCGACTGGGAAGATGATATCGCTCCGAGGAGCCGCGACTGGTGGTCCGAGACGCTGTTGTCTCTGCAAAAACCACGAGAAGATTGGTTAAGGATGGAGAGTTTCCAATGAGGGTATAAACCCACTGAATATTGACGTACTTACCTGTGGTTGCGCACTCGCGACTCTTCCACGGCGCGTACTGCGCGGTCGTCTTCGTGTACCAGAGCTCGAGGCTTCCGAAGGCATCATCGAAAGGTGACGTACTCGTAAGTAGAAAGTTGAAATTGAGTTGAACAACGAAACGTTTTTGACTCAATTGTTCAAAGTCCGATCAACCATTCACTGCTCCGCGCTCCGCTCAACAACGGGCGCCTGTCTGATCAGAGTAAGCGCCGAACTTGAGCTTGAACTTGCTCAAAGTAGTGCTTCTCGACCATGTACTTACCGTGGATAGACCAATTGCGTATTTGAGACCAGTACCATAGGAAGTCTGCTAATCAGCTCTGGTGGTTCAGTCATTTTATGGTAGCGAGCGACGGGATCACCTGTTACAACCCAGACCATGAAAACTCGGCATGTTTCAACTTCTCTCTGTCGAGGGCCCGGGCCTGCGGGGGGAAGCAGGTCTAAACTTCGTCATAAGTACTTGTCTTAAATCCTGTCAGAGAGGGATTCAGTGCCACATAACTGTCAGGGCGGTCTCGTGGGACTTGCGGGCCTCCTTCAAGAGTCCCACACTTCGTGCATAAAGGCATTTGTCCAAGGCATCGGTGACACGTACGGACATGAATCATGATACGACTGGGCTGATCTGTTCAAAGCGCGCCATTTCGCTTGCATGCTGAGCCTTCGGGACGACTGCGACGGAATATGCGCCCCGCCAAAAAAACTGTCAGGGCGGTGGTGGATCTTGGTCTATCTTGGTGGATGGTTCCAAGGGGTGATGTAGAGGTAAGACGCGTGCCCCCTATGACGGGAGTGGTGTCTCATGCGCTGGCTGCGAGCAAGATGTGTACAACTATGTAGCATGATGTTGGATACAGCAGGCTTGCACGAAAGAGACATGTACATTTGTCCGGAATTCGTAAGCAGTCAAGTACTCACGTCGACCTCGAGCCTCGCTGAAATGTTTAGAGCGGAGAGAAGATGTTCGCGGCGTACTAGCTTCCATCGAGCGTCGAAATAGTCCCGTCTAGGATGCACAAGTAAGTACCAGTAGACAATGTGCACTATACTAACGAATCCTTACACTCACATAAAAGGACAGAGAAGCGTGGATAGCTAGCTCGAAGTCCAGCGGGCTGCTGGAAGGAATGAATGCGGAGGTCACTTCCACCGCGTGGAGGGATCGGAGAGAGCGAGAGCGAGATTCTGGAGAGTTAGCACAACAACGTCAACTACGGGGATTGTCGCTAGACGTCTGTACGTACCTATATACCGGCAAATCTCAGGCCTAGGAAGCTGGTCCTTGCGCTTTCTGTAGAGCCAGTTTTACGCTCTTGATGGAGTTTTCTCGTGCGGATATAAGTCTCTTCGCCTTGGCGATATCCAGCGATTCCTCCAGGGCAGCATACGATGGCCGTTTAAGTGCAGTCGTGTCAGCGTTCAGCACCGACACGTCGACTCCGCTAGACTCGGTAAAGGAAGTCGAAGCCGTCAACGAAGCTCGCTCAGCACGAAGGCTTGCTAGGATATCGTCGAGGGAAGTGAGCGTCGCGACATAAGTGGCCATGTCGTCCTTGAGACGGAAGGTGCGGCATACTTCGCGCGTGCAAGTCTCGATGTGATCGAATCGAGCCGGGCCGAGCATCTCGCCTCCGTACCTGTGTGTTGTCAGCGTAAGTCGTAGCAAGAGTACAGCGCTGCAGTGCTCCTTACCAGCGACTGACGACGACCACCGCATCGATGACGCCCTCGGCTTGCATGACCTTGAGCACCCTGCCGCCGGCATACTTTTCGCCGTCGTCGTCAGAGCCGCTGACAACCTCGAAGTCTTCGGGGCCACCGAGGCCGCTTTTGCCCGCCTTGAGCACCATGCATCGCCATGCAGCGATCTCGTGCGTAGCCGGTCGGCCTCCGTGTGTGACGTGCTTCAGGTGCTTGACGGCTTTGCGAGCTTCGTCCGGGCTGGAGGCGGCGAAGACATTCCCGACAAATGTTGAACCTCTGTCGCGAACTTCCTGTGAGGTCGCGAGTATCTTTGGGGGCGGTTTGGAGGACTTGACGAAGGAGTCGAGGTTGGACATGAGGCCTAGGATTAGAGGAGAAATCACCGCCCCTCGGTTGTGTGTTCGGGTAGATTAACCAAGTGGTCGTAGGTACTCGAGGTGGAGCTGAAGTGATAGCCGACATGGAAGGTCGCGATCAACAGCTACTCGGAACGTCATAGCAGATACGGCGCATACTACTCATGCGGCGGTCTGCAGGACTTGTAAGCAAAGTAGTCGGGGAGGAGGAGAGAACACCGACCGGATCTTGCCAAGGCTTGGGGAGCAAACAATGGGCTGTGTGGCTGAGAGAGTGAAATTGACAGGCTGAGGTAGCCAATCCGCGGTTGTACCTGGGCGTCTGACTGTGCCTCACCGAAGCGCCTGTGGCCCCGAGCTCTGGCGCAGCGACGGTCTTTTGTTCCTCTTCGAGCGACAGCATCTGCTCGACGCGCTCATCTTCAGTACCAGCTTATTGCCGACTTCCAACTGCTTTCTCTCTCCCACTCTCTCCCTTGACTCTGCTCCGGAGCTAGTCCATCAAGTAGCCTCCGAGCTGGCTCATACGCTTCGTCCACACATCTCTCAACAACCTTCCTCCCGCCGAATCCTCCACCATGTCGGACGGAGACTTTGACAAATTCATCGACGAAACCACTAGTCAACGGACGCTGGCGCCCGTTGCTGTTGCATCGCAGGTCGCGTTGATGGCTGGAGTGTCGGTGAGTAGCTGAATTGTGTGCGGCGGTGTAGGTATTGACACTTGCGCCCTCCCTTGGCATTAGTTTGCGACGATCATTGTATTCAACGTCCTGCGCCCTAGGAATAAGGTGTGTGTTGTTCTGTGGTCTTCTCTATTGCTCCTCTATCGTATCCCCGCTTTTCCAATGTTCTCGCCGCGCACGGGGGGACCAAACCATCTTGGGGCAATTGACCTCCTGCGGGGCAATAAGTGGACCCTCTTGCTTTGCTCGACCCGATCCATTCATTCAAAGAGTGCCCTCATCCGCACTCGCAACACGTTTGTCGGCGTTATGCAGAATGGAGTCGCGCGCGGCGTAACATCCCACGGACATTTCCCTCTTGATCTGCGCCATGGTTTGTCCATGTCTTCACATGGCCACCTTCCTCAACGATCCCTGCTAGCTTTCGCGTTTGTTTGCTACTTCGTGCAGGTCGATATGCCCACTCGTTCGATTGTTATGTCCGAGCCTGCTTCAGGGGGCATAGGGACGGCTCACTGTGCCGCTGTGCTCCGGATCGGCTCGGCGAGTTATACCGCGCGTGGGATCTTGCAGCACTAACAGTGGCCTTCGGAGCAAGAGAGTCGGCCCGGAGATGTTGGCCTCCGCAGTCACTAGTCACCTATCTTGACGCATTTATATTGACTGAACCGCCCAGATCGTCTACGAACCCAAGGTCAAATATCATGTTGGCGACAAGGTCCCACCACGAGCATCGGATTCATTCCTCGGCTGGGTGTCACCTCTCCTGCACACAAAGGAACCCGAGCTTATAGAGAAGATCGGTCTCGACGCCGCCATCTACCTCCGATTCATCCGTCTCTGCCGTTGGCTCTTCCTCTCCATAGCTGCAGTCACTTGCGCCATCCTCATTCCGGTCAATGTCATCTACAACATCAGGAATGTCCCGTCGAAGTCTCGCGACATTCTCTCTATGCTCACCATTCGAGACGTGGCGGGCAACCTGCTATTTGCGCATGTCGCGGTCACCTATCTCATCACCTTCCTCGTCATCGGTTTCGTGTACGTGCACTGGCGCGAGGTCGTCCGCCTTCGGCGCGACTGGTTCCGCTCTCCGGAGTACATCCAGTCGTTCTATGCACGTACGCTCTTGGTCACCGAGGTGCCGAAGAAGCTGCAGTCCGATGAAGGTCTTCGCTCAATCTTCGAATCCGTACAAGTGCCGTACCCGACGACCTCTGTTCACATTGGTCGTAAGGTCGGCCGCCTCCCCGAGCTCATCGAGTACCACAACGACGCCGTACGAGAGCTCGAAGCTGTGCTCGTCACGTACCTCAAAGGGGGCAAGATTGGGAAAAAGAGGCCCACGATCACCATCGGCGGATTCCTTGGTATGGGCGGAGAGAAGAAGGATGCAATCGACTATTACACGTGAGTGTTCCCTGGCATTATTATTCTGACCTGATTGACACCTTGCACCAGCAACAAGCTTCAGCGTGCGGAGCGTGCTGTAGAGGAGTTCCGCAAACAGATCGACTTGCGGAAACCTGAGAACTACGGCTTTGCCTCCATGGCCGCCGTCCCCTATGCGCACATAGTCGCCAATCTGCTCAAGCGCAAGCATCCAAAGGGTGCTACTATCACTCTTGCTCCCAACCCCAAAGACATCGTAAGTGACTCACGCTGTCTTCGGGAATTTATGTGCTCACGTCCACTCCAGGTGTGGAAGAACATTGGCCGGAGTCAGTCAGAGATTCGTCGCAAGCAGACCATTGGCTGGTTGTGGCTCATCGCTGTCTGTGCCTTCAACACTATCCCCTTGCTGATCATCTCCCTGCTTGCCAACTTGTCCTCGGTGGGTCAACATTCGTCATGACGGTAACTACACAGACTCTGACGCAGATTTTTACAGCTTACCTCCTATGTCCCGTTCATCGCGACATGGTCCGAGCAATCCTCCGGGTCGTTCACTTTCGTGTCCGGTGTCCTTCCTCCCGCTGTCTCTGCATTGTTTGGATGGGCACTGCCGATCATCATGCGCAAGTTGACCAAGTACATGGGCGCATACACGCACTCCCGTCTGGATCGCGCTGTCGTCGCGCGGTACTTTGCTTTCCTAGTTATCTCGCAGCTGATCATCTTCACGTTGATTGGTGTCATCTTCAGTAAGTGGGCGACGTCGGTGTTCGTGTTGTGACGCGCGGTTTAACGACTCGCCATCAGACGCTGTCAAGCTAGTTGTGCACCTCATCGGAGAGCACAAGAGCTTCGCCGAGATTCTCAAGAACTTCCACAGTATGTCTGTTCTGGGACCATTGCCCCCAAAACAAGCTTTGACATGAATCTTTGCAGGAATCCCCGACACGATTAATCAGGCGTACATCGACCAGTCGTCATACTGGCTCACGTACTTCCCGTACGTGTCCTTGCCCGTCGAATGTCCACACCTACTCATGACGCGTTAGGCTCCGCGGCTTCCTGATTCTATTCGATCTGGCCCAGCTCGTCAATCTCTTCATGGTCTTCTTCAAGACTCAGTATGTCACATTCTCTTGAGATTCAACTCACTATTTGCTTGTTGACACGATTGGCTAGCTTCCTCGGTCGCACCCCTCGCGAGATCCGCGAATGGACTCAGCCGCCAGACTTCCAGTTCGCTATCTACTAGTAAGCTCCATTGCATTCTCTGCGAGCTCTTCATTACTGACTGATACCTCGCGCCACAGCTCGAACATGCTGTTTATGGGCGTTGTTGGTTTCTTCTTTGCCCCGCTTGCGCCTCTCGTGCCGGTCGCCTGTGCAGTTGTCTTCTGGGTCAGCTCGTGGGTGTACAAGTATCAGCTCATGTTCGTCTTCGTGTCGAAGACCGAGAGTGGTGGAGTGAGTGCAATACTTTTCTTCGTGCGACGGTCGTCTCTGATGTCTCGGACTCAGCGCATGTGGAATGTCGTCATCAACCGTCTCCTTGCCGGCGTGATCCTCATGCAGTGTATCATGATCCTCAGTACGCGCATCTTATCAGTTCATTTTGGATCTACATATTGACTGGCTCTTCCTTCTAGCCATCGGCCTGCAGTACACCTTCAAATCGCTGTACTGGCTGGCGACGATCCCTCCGATCCTCTTCATCGTCATCTTCAAGATATACATCCATCGCGTGTTCCAGCCGTCCTTCCGTTACTACATTCCCACGGAAGAGGAGCTCCGCGAAGCTCATGTACACTCCCGTCGCAACGACTCCTCGCGCAACCGCCTCGAGAAGCGTTTCGGCCACCCATCGCTGCACACAGAGCTGTTCACGCCCATGGTCCACGCGAACATGACGCATCTCCTTTCGCAGGTCTACAATGGCAAGATCAAGAACGTGCAGACAAAATTGGGCGACATGGGCGGCCAGTCTGCAGAGGCGCACGTAGTTGCAGGTGGTATCAAGATCGCTGGTATCCAGGAGGTGAGTTGTCACCTACTATGGAGTGTAGGTGCAATGCTGATAGGGTACCTCTACAGAACGATCTCGCGTATGATCCGGCGCTATACCGACGCGACATGGGAGACGATTGGGAAACCCGGTCTATCGCGTCTTCCAACCTGCTGGAGTCCAAGAGCGTGTACGGCAGCGACCCAATCCGTAGTACCTCGCCCGCACCGTCCAAGCTTCTCGCTTACGATCGTTACCTTGCGCAAGGTCCCGGATCGTCGGATTTCGAGATGGCCCGACTGGACATCCCGGACAGCCAGCCTTTGCTCACTTCCGGCGGATACGTTAACCCCGCTATGGCGGCGAGCAGGAGCGACGTCGATCTCAGCTACCAAAGCCACGCCGCCACACCGATGAGCGAGTTCTCGCACACGACAATGATGCCTGCTGCGTACTCCAACGACGGGTACCGGGAAGCATCGCTCCATCGTCCGCACCCGTCGCAGAGCTTCTCTCCGCAGTTCACTCCGCCCCAGCAGCCATACACCCCTCCACCACAGACCTTCACACCCCCTCCCCAACAGCACACCCCTACATACCAGTACCCTCCTCAGCAGCAGGGGTACCCAATCCACGGCCGGACGCCAAGCCAGCAGGCGCTGAACATGCACCGCGGCTCGCCTGACATGTATGGGGCTAGCTCTCCGGGCGGCTACTCAAGTC
This sequence comes from Daedaleopsis sinensis, assembly GCA_033807695.1. Lineage (NCBI taxonomy): Eukaryota > Fungi > Basidiomycota > Agaricomycetes > Polyporales > Polyporaceae > Daedaleopsis > Daedaleopsis sinensis. Next base: position 1,414,593 of record CM066302.1, read on the forward strand.
CGCATGGGGGTTCACAACGAGCGTCCCCCGACTCGTACGCCGGGCATCCCGCCCCGCCCCCACCGGGCCTTCCGGGCGGGGAGATGAACATGGCTGGGCGGGGCGCATTTAGAGGATGATCTTCCGGGGGCGCAGAAGAGTCACGATGACGACGAGCAACGACGACGACGATGTAGGTTGGTGTGTTTGGGTATATGTGTCTATCGTATAATGTCGGGCTAGTAGTTGTTCTCCTTCCCCCTTCCTCCTCCTCCCTCTGCTCTATCTCTCCGCGTGTATCTACCCCTCCATCTCCATCTCCATCTCCATCTCCATCTCCATCTCCATCTCCACCCCCACCCACACATGTGCACCTATCACTATCACTATACATTCCAGCTTCTCTCATGCTGCCTGGACTTAGTATTCCTTGCTCGCTCACCGTCATACGTTGTCCATGCTTTTCTCCTCTTCATTTCTTTTGTCCTATAGAGTCCGCGCGAGCCGCGCGTACGACACGAGCTGTGATGACGGACTGGTGAATCGGACACGTAGTAGGTGCAGTATGTACGCGCACACATGTACATACCAAGCTATCACACTCGATCGAACACGGCGACTTGTGCACGTGTACAGCAGCAACGGGCCCGTTCTTGCTTGTGGGCGACTCGCAAGTGGAATTCGGCCTACGTACCTTCAAGCTTCACAGTACTAGAACGACCCGTGTACGCGCAGATGCGCATATGATGTGTTTGCGCACGGCCAGGCCGGTCAGACTCGGTACCTAGGCTTGAATTTTGAACGCCAGTGATCACGTATTCACCGACCGGCAACTGAGAACCTCGTCACTCACTGTCAATTCCAATCAATTCAAAGCCGAAGACGCCAATCGTTGTGACCACCTTGGACCCTCTGGAACTGTGATTGCTAGTAGCGACGGTTCGCAGCATCACATATTGGGCTTGGCTCGACGAGTGCCATGTGGGGTACGCCGCCGTGATATTGCGCTACGGGCACATCGGGTATGTTGAGAGCATAGACTGAAGCCAAGCGCAAGTGCTCAGGGTTCTGAGCGCTCGCGGGCGCGTACCCCAATACAGTCCTGATACTTACTTGTAGTCCTTCGACTCAGTTCGACGGAGTGATGCGGAGTGATGCAGCTGCTATCAAGGGACCCCGAGTTGGCTCCGTGCGTGCATTTTGTGAATGGTCCGTGAGGTATCGCGCGAGGCGACACCTCAATGCACGCGCTCGAGTGGCGTTGGGACTTTGAGCCGGTCGCGGCGGTTGGTAGTCGTCTGTATAAAGCTGAGTGAGGAAGCAGCGGCAGACTGCAGTAGCCCCATACTTGCGACTGCATACCCAGAGCACATATGTCTGGTCTGCCATTTCCCGGACTGGTTTCGCCCTCCTCTCGCTCATCGCGGTCTGTGCGACCTCCACCTTGTCAGTAACCATGATGTCCCCTATCTCACCGCATCTACCGAAGACTCACCCGTGTTGTTGCCTTCCACAGTGCGGCGCCCGCCGCGTCCGTGCCCGACGCCGGCATCGCCAGGTGCACCCCGACGGACATCCGCGCGGATGGGATCCCGGGGAGCTACCTCATCGACACGACCGGGTTCGTGAACATGCCCGCCGACGTGAACCTGTACGTCTGGTACGAGAGCGACGCGATGCCTGGCGTGACGTTCGGCGGGGCGATGCCGCACAACGCGCCTGCGACGAAGGTGACGGACGGCTTCGCGTTGTACGCGACGAATCTGGATCTGGTAGTAGGGAAGATGTACGACGTCGGGTACCGGGGCGCGTGGTGGGACGCGAATGGGAACGCGCACTGCACGGCGACGACGACGCACACGTCGTTCACGTACACCGGTAACTGAGGTGTCTGACGAGGTGGAAGAGAAGTTGAGGACGTGCTGCAATGTATGGATCCAGCTGGCATGGAGTATGGCTCACATGTGTTGTGTTTACTTCGCAAGACGTTCGGAAATCAGGCAGGATTTCATGGAGATCCCTGCAGTGATGGACCATCGTCGAGGTGTATATGCATGTATCCAGCATCGTGCGACCCTCAGCCGCCGTCTGTATTCATGACGTCGTTTTAGTCTCTGCTGCAGCTTTTTCTGTCAACTTTGGGGTTTAAGGTAGAGCTGATTCGAGTCGCGTGAGTCTGCCTACACGGAACAGGATTTAATGCTATATTCGCAATCTCCATAGGCGGATCCTGATACCTGCGAGGGAGCTGAGTATGTAGTAGCGGAAATAAGTGCAGAGTAAGCCCTAGGCGTACCTGATCATAGAAGAAAAGCGATGAGAGCGGTCCCTGCGGATATGACAAGAACATCGACATTTTCGAATCTAGTGCTGAGAAAGAGAACATGAATAGGATGACATTAGGTCGGCGATGGCGGTCTTTAAACTCTTACAACCATCATGATGGAGGAGGAGAGTAGGTTCAAGGAATTCAACGGTCACTAGTAGGCGCCAACTTGAATTCGAACCACCAGCGCTTGGTTCAAACGGTTCAAAACATTCAGGGCGCTAGAGATGTGTAACGTAACTCTCGACAGCTCTCTCATTGTCGACTACATGCTTGAACGTTGAGAGGCTCGAGCCCCATGCTGAGCTGCATGTACATGGGCTTGGAAGCTACCCGGTTCTCACATCGGGCAGTTGTGCAAGCCTCCGGTGCGTTGATGGGATGTGCGCGCCCGCTAAGTCTTCTGCCCAAGTAGTCCGAATCCTACCTCTGCCTGTCACCTCTTTCATATGCACACCTCAATCCTCCACCATCCCGATTCCCCACTGCCCAGGCGGCGGGTAATGGTGGCGGGTGGAGGCGGCGGGAAGAACTTGAAGTGATAAGCGGTGACATATGGTAGGTGACGTATACCGAATGTGATGCGAAATCACTCATCGATATCTTGCAAGCCAATGTGTAAGCTTTTATTACTGGGTGTATAGTCTACCCATGCTCGCGAATGACCTTCTTCACTGACCATTGACACACAGGATCTTCTTCTCACAACACTAGTACTTTGCACAGTGCTCCTGCGGCCACTACTAGCAGTACTATGACAGCCTCCTCTCGGAGCTCACTTGCTGATTGGCAACATGCCAACAATTCACCACCAGCTGCTCACAGTAGTACTGGAGCGCTAGCATTGTCATTGATTGCTGCCCTCACTGTCGCTGTCTTTAGCTGGTCGTTCGGTCGCGGCATTCTGAATATGCTGCTCAGGACGCGATACGGCGCCACTATGCACAGCAGACCACTACCGGGATGTTCTCTGCCAGATCCCGACCCACTTACTGACTTTGACTTGGCTACCGCGACGACGCGCGACTATCTGTACGCCAACAAGACCCTGCGGCACCCATACCATCAGGTCAGTATCTCTCCTTCTATCCTGGACTGATGGATGACTCTAACTATACGCTGATTGCATCTCGCCAGACTATGGCCCATCGGCCTATGAACGTCAACCACTGGATAGAGATTGACAAGGACTACACATGGTATCTCGACGAGAAAGCGCGAGTGATTAGAGACCAAGGTGTCAATGTGCTCGACTCGCTTCCGGAGAACGACAAAGCGTGCGGGGAGCTCCTGATGGTACTCGCGGACTACCTGCCCAAGCGGTATCCGACTCTGTTCAGGCGCGACGGTCGTGACGCAATCCTCAACCTAGTAACGCAAGAGAGGCATCCCGATCTCTCGCACCAGAAAGGGGTCGAGGCGTTGCGCATCGTCTCGCGGTCAGCACTTACTCTCTGCTCTTTTTATCGTGTTCTCATATCCTCATATCGGGGCCGGTGTCCAGGTTGGTCCAGGATGATTTCCTGATGGGCCGTGAGCGTGATAACGGAGAGATATACCTAGTTGGTGGTCTTCTCGTGTTTCCAGGTGAGTATCCAGATAGTGCGCAATATCCGTCTTTGTTTGTACGCTGACCACGGCCAAGGCAGCTATCTGCTCTCGGAAACGATAAACAAACCATTGAGAACCTTGCATGCGCCTGTCCCGCACTTCAACGAGAAGCTGCTCACGAGTGTCGAGCGCACCCTGAAGCGCTTCAGACCTGATCAACCGTTCGAGCGATCGAGTTGGATGATCGCCGACGATCGCAATCTGTTCTGGCGTGCGTTGAAGATGCGAAGATTCTGTGCTCTGATTGTCCTGCTCATATATGGTTTGCTTCGCAGATAATATCGCCTCGGTGTCGGCAGTGGACTCGAACATGAACCCCAAGGACCTGTACCTGCGAATCGATCATCAGACGTTTCGCAAGCTGCCTAGAACGAACGCAATTATATTTGGGGTGTGAGTGTACGCTTATCCACGAGACTGAGATTATCCTGATGAGCGAGATGTACGATCTACCAGCCATCCGATTTTACGAAGAATCGAGGACTTAGCAGATAGCCCGCTGGTACCGAAGTTGCTTGAGAAGGTGCATACGGAATCGGATCCCGCTCTCTTGAAGGTAAGGCTTTGATCAAGGCTTGCTCTGCGGAGACAGACCTGATAGTCATCGTCAATTCTAGTACAAGAGCACGCACAAATACGACAAGATTTTGCTGCCGTATCTGAAGGAGCTTACACAGCGTCAGCTTGAGCGGGGATTGATCACGTAGGTGTCTTCGGTAGCAGAGGCACGATGTGCTGATCTGACATCAATCCACAGAAACGAAGATGTTGTTCGGAACTTTCGAGAGCTGTTGCGGGAAGACCGAGTATGAGACCGAAGTTCGAAGCGCCTATCATAGCAGATTGCGGTATGAGCGAACAACATATGCACTGTGCACGGTACTAACTCTGAAGCCGCAGGGATCCAATAATCATTGCTACATCTATAGCCAGACCCTAACCCTCCAGTGGCTGGTGTGGCCGCGATCTGTATATTCAATTCGTCCGTCGTCCGGCGGCTCTGCTACCTGTCTAGGCCAGGTGAAGACATGGAGGCGCAGACTCCCACGTCCGTCAAGAGGGTGGTTCTGCCGTTGACATCGGCGTCGAACGAACACGCCCGTGCTGGACTGCTTGCGTTGCGCTCTGGGCGTGGGGTATGTTGCAGGATGTTCGACGTTCCTTGCCCTGCTCCGTCTGCGATAGCGCGGAGAGTGACAGCGCTGGCCGAAGCCCGGAAGCTGCCGGATGGGGCTTGCCACTCGACTGAGCTACTCAGCTTGGCGAACCTTCACAGCAACGGTGTTATATATATACGTGGCCTTCTCTCCCCAGAACGGTCACCGTCCTGCACCCGCTCGACCACCACTACCTGGATCCTCCACGGGCTCGGCATCCTCTTCACCATGGTCGCGCCATTCACCACTGGTACTATGTTCGCAGCCATCGCCGCAGGTAACTTCCACTCGTTCACTATCAGGCGCATACGCGCTGATGGGACGTAATAGCACCTGCTAGTCCTGACGATGCGACCAAGCAGGCGTTGCTTGCGGTCGTCCAAGTCTGGCTTGACCGCCTGCAAACCATGGCCGTAGTGGTGAGTCGCACACGTCGTTTCTCGCAATATACGGTGCGCTCTTCGCCGACCGTGCGAGACATCAAATGTTAATCTATGCGCGCATCGGACCCTTTCATTGTATCTTCTTTGAATGATTATCATGCGCACATGCTCACCCCTGTGCCAACAGACTACGTTCTTCTTGTCAATCGATGGCATGCTATACTCCTTCGCTGCGGGCAGCTCGGACTCGAGCCTTTGGTCCGCATCGGACATGTTGGTCATAGCGAGTCTTGGTGGTGCTATCATCTTCCACGTTTGTGCTTGTGAGTGCATATGATCAGTACGTGCGCGCTCTGCTTACTCGGCCCCGTAAGCGATACTTGCCTACTGTGGCTCGTTCGTGTTCATCCGCTATCGTTTGAACGACGCCGAGAAGCAGGAGGAAGCGGTTGTACACCCTACGGTGGCCTCATCGTCCTCGAGCGGTACAGACCACAAGCACCCTCGCACGCAAGCATTTGCTCCGTCTCCGAGTCGGACCGCGTTCTCCCCTCAATATCCTCAGGGATATGTGCATGGGACCTCCTGGGAAGACTACAGGGACCTTCGATCTCTCGTCTCCATCCAGCAGATCCACCCTTTGGGGTGGATTAGCCGCAGGGGAACCGGCAGGATCAGCTGCACTTCTATGCAGGACCCCGAGGCGTCTGTCCCCGAAGCTGCCGCTGTGCAGCTGCGGTCCATCATACGCATGCTGACCCGGGTGCACACCGTCACGGCGATCATGGCAGTGTTGGGATTCATCCTCGCGTTGCTGGGTACTCTTGCGTACTTCTGGACAGGGCTGCCGAGGGCATTGGCCATCTTTGCGAGTGTGTGTTTGGGAGCTTGTCTGCTTGGGGGCGCGATTTCTGTTCTATGAGAGGTTTGCTTTGGACAATGGCTACGACTTGTGCTTTCGTGTTGGATGTTTATCATCATTGGTGCTGGATGCTCTGGCATCGATGATCATGATAGTACTCTCGCTGAGAACTGCTGTAGATGACATTACGGATACACGAGTAACTGAATGTTCGCGGCAGTAGGTACATATAGTAGTTTCATTGGAAGGTCAGTCGCCCTCTTCATAGACCGATTTGCAAATGATGTCTCCTAGGTGTCATTTCGGGAGCTGGTCATGAGTTTTGTCTGCTAGAGGCCACTTCGCAAACTGTAGAGTGTCAGACAGAAGCTCGATGAATGCGTCGTGAGCGGCCAGATCGACGTCTTTTGGTGCGGCCCGCGGTGTCGGCCGCCTGAAGCTGTTGGTAATCATGTTGAGGGGACCTTTGATTCGATGCTCCTTTCCCCGAACATGGCTGTCGCGGGTGACGTTCTCCTTGCCCGAAGGCTCGATTAATGTGCGCTGAGATGGCATCTTTTTGAGGGAGGGGCCCGAGGCGGAAAGGACCTCTGTCGGGGAATATCGTCTCGCCGTCCAAGCGAACATGCCGTCAAATATCTCGTTGATAGGGTGGTCGTACTTCCTCGCCACTTGCTTTTCATACGCCCCACTGGCGAACTTCAGCGTGTCCGATCCGTCGCATGTCGTGTACAGGCGACCGCTCGTCAGGCAGCGCCGTTTGAGCGCGGACGCGGTGGACTCGGCCCCGTGCTCCACACAGAAGAAGTACGCAAAGTCGAAGGCGGAGACGTCGTGCAAGTTGTGTGGGAGCCACGGGAGGGCGAACGAGAGGAGCGCATGGAGGAAGGACTCGAGGTCGTCTGCGGGCAGCACCGGGCGCTCGGGGTGGTCCATTGCGTCGAGGGAGAGGAACTCCCAGGTGCCCTGTTGGTTGATGCATGATGAGTAGGTAAGTGAGTATGAAGTGCACGGGAGCAAAGATTGCGACATACCCGACGACGTCCCTGGTACACGAACCCTGGCGCCGTGCGTCGATCGAGGCGTTCGGCGAGCTCCCAGTCCGTCAGGACGCCTACGTAGATGATCTGCCCTGCCGCTCCCATGCCCACTGGCACCATAAGGAGGTTCCCTGGGCTGATGTCTCGATGGAGGATCCCCGCGAGCTTGCATGCGTCTCGGTGCGCTGTCAAAAGCACGCCTGCTCAGTCACATTCCAGCACCTCTAGTATGTAGATGCGGGGACGCACCTCTGACACAGTCCAAGATCACGTTCACGAGCTCCTTGCTGTCCCGGAACTCGTCCACAGGCACGCCGATCTCCTGGACCACCACCCGGTAGTGGACATATTCGATCTGAGCCGCAGACCGGTTGATCGCACGGCGGCGGCCGGGGTGCACGCGGTCCAGCGTCGCGGACAGGTCGATGCGTTGACCGGGGACGTCCCCATGGCAGACGAGCGTCGGGACCCCGCGCACGCCCGCATGGTTGAGGTCTGCGAGCACGCCGCCCTCCTGCTCGTACTCCGCGTCGCGGATGCGGCGCCACGTGTCCTTCAGCCAGACAAACGATGACGGTGACGATCCGGGGTCGCGGGCGAGGGCGACGTAGCCCCTGGACGGCCGCTCGAGGACATCTTCCGCTTGGTAGACGTGGGGCTTCGCGACGAGAAACTCGCGGCGGCCGACCACGATCGCGTGCCACGGCGAGCGGTCGTCGAGCGTGGCTTTGAAGCACCGGCGCGCGTGGTCCTCTGCGCCCGCGAGCGGCGTGTCCGCCATCTGCAGCATGTATCCGCGGCGGGGGTCGTCCGCGCCGAGCACGGTCGCGGTGGGGTCCGCGCCACGCTGTGTAGGAGACATGCGCGCGAGCGTATGGAAGAAGGCGGTGAGCTTCTCGGGCTCGGACTTGTAGGAGAACGGGCGGGAGACGAAGAGCGCCTCGCGATCCGCACGAACAAGGTACGCGGCGTCGCCTACGAGGACGAGCGTGAAGGCGTGCGTGCGGTGCTGTCGGGCGAAGATGCGGCCGGCGTGCGCGAGGACGTAGTCTTCGTGGTCTCGGGCGGATTCACCGGATGCAGGCTTGGAGGCGTCTGTGGATGTGGGGGAGGCGAACGGGTTCTCATGCGGCGCGAAGAATAGGACAGAGGCGACGAGCGCGTCCCAGCACGGGGCCGGTGTGTGCACCGGACGTTGGCCTCCAGGGAGATTCGGGTAGAGGGCACCGAGGAGGCGGCCCCGGTCGGTGGTGGACACGAGAGTGTGTCCTGGGCAGAGCTGTGCGGCGTTGAAGGCTCGGACCTGGCATGCGGTCTCGCTGGTTAGGCTGTGTTCTGAAGTTGGACGAGCTGTATACGCACGAATGAGCCGCATAGGCTGATGGGAGAGCCTTCTGACTTGACCGAGTCAAACATTTGTGCGGGCGTCGCAGGATGGGCAAGATGGTGGTTGGGGTGCGCTGGGTGGTTAGGGTAGGTGCGCCTGATCCCGGGCGTATTGTCATCTGACATGAACTCTTCGACGAAGGCATCGTAGGAGACATAAACAGCGCGGTCCATGACTCAGAAGCTGTGTGTGAGTAGACAAGAAGAAGAGATTATAGTCGTAGATGAGAGTTGGGATGAGTATGAGGAAGGAAAGCGCGCTCGTGTTCGATCGTTTTAACGAGCGCTCAGCATTTGAACTTGAACAATGCTTTGTCGCGTCGGACAAAATCAGATATTACTCCAGCCGGCATCTTCCATTGTTGCTCTATGTCATTCACAAGTCAGGAGCAGGTACACCGGCATTATACTCTTACATACGATTGTCAGTGATTGACCTTTGGTAAAGTACGAGAACGGGGGTCACTATCACTCACCATAATCATGGTTCAGCAGCTTTATGATGTTTTGTGCGTGCGGTGGATCACAGATGCCGGCCAGAAGACCGCACCCACCCCTGAGATCAGACATACGCCCATACACACCGAAGCAAATATTCCAGCACTCGTCGCCAGCCGCGACCAAAGGAAGCACATCACCCCCGCGAGCGCAAGCACAAACCCAACCGCCGCGAGCGCCATGCACAGCGAGTGCAGGTGGTCGAGGAGGTGCGTGGGCGGATGGCCACGGCGAAAAGGCCCGACCTGCTCGAGGTGCGGGTTCGTCGTCCACACGGACGTGCTCGAGGGCGTGTCCACACCCGGCTCGCCGTTGCGGAGCGCGCCGCGGATCTCGACTTTGCGCTCCTCGCGCTTCGCCATGGAGAGCTTGTAGCGGATGAGGAAGAAGGCCGCGAAGAAGGACGCGATCGCGGCGAAGACGTGCACGACGAGCGCGCCAGCGAACGCGGCGTTCGCAGCTTGATCGACGCGCGAGTCGGCGATGGCGTCGTCGGGCGTGGTGATCCCGAGCATCTGCGCCTCAATCGCGGCGAAGAATGTCGTCTGCGACCCAACGTCGTCAGCACATCTAGGTTGGGGTTGCGGATACGTACGATGACGCTGATGAGCTGGAGACGTTCCATCCAGGACTGGACGAGCTCTTCCATCGCTCGCTGACGTACTCGCTCGTCCTGGTGGTCCTGGTCCTCTTGCGTCCCTGCACGAAGGCGATTTGACAAGAGGAGTCAGTGCATGATCGATACGACAAGCCAGCTGTTGCAAGCGCTCACATTTACGAGGAACCCTGTTCATGTCGTTCGTGCCGTTGATGAACTGAGGATATCCTGGGTACTGAGCAGACTCGGAGGGGCGGCGCGAACCCGGGAGACGAGGTCCATTCAGAAACTGTACGGTCTGCGATGTCTGCGGTGTCTGTGGCCAGACTGGTACTGGTTCCTCGGTGAAATCTTGTGTCTCGGGTAAGATGGTTCGGCGGGATCCTGGATTACGATTGAGTGATCGTATCGCATAAGCATTAGTTCTCTGGCACATGAGCAGGCCCCGAGGCAACTCGGAGCTACTCGGAGCTTACTAGGATTTCGTTGCGATCTTGAAGTGCCAAATGGTTGCATAATGGCTGCTTTGTCTATGAGACAGTTGTATGTGGTCCGAGACTTGTGGCCGCGTCGTCACAGAGCGTGTGTTTGTGCTGGACGTTCGCGTCAGTAAGGATGAGTACTACTGAGTCTTGACTGAGTCCTTTGTGAAGTGTCAGTCAGTGAGAGCTTGAATTCTGTCACTGTTGCGCTGGCAAACTCACGCACGCCTACTAGTATCAGGGCCGCCGCAGCGCCCTTTGTCACTGGTGGTATAAGGTTTGACAAAGAAGCTTCATAAAATAGCACTTGGGCCATGCGACGTGTTGCGCAGCCAAAGAAGGTGCATGCCACATGGAAAGTGGTTTTGATGGGAGTGTGGATGGTGGGAGAAAACCACATCATGATGCGGGTAGCGCCCATAAAGTCAATACATACCACCGGCGTGGTCTGTAATTAGCCACCTAAGTACTACTTACTTATGTAGAGTCTAGCAATGTTGGCTAACACCCAAACTAGGCAGCCGTGTGGATGTCTGTCCCAACGCTAGTTCAGATGGATCATGCTTCCATGTATACAGCCAAATGTGATTGCGGTATCTAAGTACTAGTGCAGCAGTACAAGGTGGGGTTGTACAACAGCAGTGTACGTATCATGACGGGACAGTAGTGGCACCGATAATGGAAGAAACCAGACTCTTACACGACTCTATAATCCCTAATATGCAGCGACAGCTCAAGACCACGAATCGACCAGGAGACACAATTAAGAAGAGAGGAAACACCGTGATTGTTATCATACCACCTCGAACGCCTTGCCACCTGCCTGGGCGTCGAGCTTGATCACGTCGTGCAGGCCTATAAGAGAGGATGCGTCAACACCCCGTGTCGTGACCAGTCGCGCAAGGGGGAAACTCACCCATGACCTCGAAGAACGCTTTCGGGTCCATCCCCTTCGCGCTTGAGAAGTCCGTCCCAGTCTTCTTGAGCGAAGCCATCGCAGCCCGGATGCCGTGCACCGCGGCGACACAGCTGACGAGGGAGAAGACTGGGGGACGCTGTCAGACACCTCGGGAAAACGCTCGCAGGGGGATGGAACGCACTGATGATTTTCGCACCGAACATCTCGGCTTCCTTCGTGGTGAACGACGGCGTGAGGCCGCCGGAGATGACGTTCACGAGCACGGGCTTCGGCGCGAGCGCGGCGACGGTGTCCTTCAGGAGCTCCGCGGTCTTCACGCCCTCGATGAAGCACACGTCCGCCCCGGCGTCCGCGGCGAGCCGCAGGCGGATCAGCGCCTCCTCCATGCCGAGCACCTGCGCCGAGTCCGTGCGGCCGATGATCACGAAGTCGGAGCCCCCGGGGATCGCGTCGCGCGCGAGGACGGCGGCGCGGATGCGCGTGAGGAACTCCTCCCGCGAGACGACCTGCTTGCCCATGAGGTGCCCGCAGCGCTTCGTCTGCACCTGGTCCTCGATGTGCAGCGCGGCGACGCCCGCGCGCGCGTACTGCGTCACCGTCCGCGCGACCATCGCGGGCCCGCCGAAGCCCGTGTCCGCGTCCGCGATCACGGGGCACGTCGGGTCGAGCGAGCAGACCATCTGCGCGGACTGCACGAAGTCGTTCAGCGTGGCGATCGCCAGGTCGGGCTGGCCGAGGCGCGAGGCGGTCGTTGCGGCTCCGCTGTGGGAATTGGTGGTCAGTATGGGGCAGCATGTGGGCTTGTTGGGGCCGAAGGGGACGGACCTCTGGTAGAGACAGTCGAAGCCGGCCTCAAGGGCGCAGCGTGCGCTGATGCCGTCGCATATTCCGGGGGCGACCTGTCCATTATTAGCGTCAGCCGCTATCTCGGCAGGAGAAGAGGTACTGCAAGGTAAACGCACAACGATACCAGGGCGGGCAAGCATTTGCCGGAGCCGAGTAGAGGGGTTCCATGAAAGTGGGCCCTCGAGGAAGTTCTTGGGGTCAAGGCGGGGGTTGTAGTACGCGCCCGGGGTCGAGGGGATCAGACTTCGCGGAATGCTGTCCGACTCTTCTGAGGGTGTCACTGGCTCGCTGATGTCCACGGCAGACGCAGAGGCGGCGGGGGTAGGAACCTCGACAATAGTCGAGGCAGGGGTGGTAGTCGAGGAGGTGCTGAAGAGTTCAAGGCCCGGCATTGTGGAGAAGAAAGAATAGATAGGCGATAGATAGCGGGAGACCTTGGAGGGTGCCGTGGTAGAGAATGTAGCTGCGCTCGAGCTCGAAGGCTAGTAGCTGGGGATGGGGATGAGCTTCGTGTGCTGCGACGTTTTATAACTGTCAAGAGAGCGTCGAGGCTCTGGCATTCCACTGGTCGGTCGCCTACATAGTCCGACCATCATGGACAAGTATCCCCGCTTCGAACCGCTGATAGCCCCACATGGTGTGAGCCTGTCGACATTCCGGGCTGCCTTGTCCGGTGAAAACAAGCGAGGGGCATCCCCGGCGGCGGGGACATGAGCGATCCACGAACACGCGATGGGCAGTTGTGCGGAGTTAGAGTCCTGTTTACCCAGATGCGCCGAATGCTATGGTCCCGCACACTTTCGGGAAGACGTTCGACCGATGAGAGTGTCTTGGCACTGTTTGACACCGTTCTGCCAAGCGTGCATGCTCCCGAGGAAAAGAGAAGGTGATCCTGCTATAGAGAGGTCGTTTAGTCTTGGCGCACAGTGGTTTGAGGACAGGAACTGAAGCTCTCTGACAGACCTGCGTGAACCCATCACGTTGGCAATCGCCGGCACCACTTCGACGTGGCACTGTGTTCATCGGTTGGGCAAGTGTGGCGGAAGTAATGCGGGCCTAGCGATATTGCACTCGTAAGATGCATACCGCTTAGGGTCCTGGGGACAGTATGAGTATCCCGCCTGACTGCACTTTAGGGGGAAAAAACTGTGGAGCAAAAGTCAACGATTCCCGACAGACCTAATTGATACCCGTGTAAGAACCTCTTCATGACTGCGGATCGTGTAATCAGCATTTGAGCCCATACTTGAACGGGCTCAGTGTGCTAGTCGTGTCATGAGAAGCACCCCGGGCCCCGGTCAGAGTCTATCCAGAGAGGAATGTTCGAGACCGTTTGATTGCTTCCCGAGTGTTGCTCTTCGTGGATTGAAATGCACGAGAAATCTTCTACTGGAGCGGGGCGAGGATTTAATCTGGCAGGCGAAAGGCTATCTGACTTCGTCCCTATCTATTGGCACCGCGCCCTGGGCACTAGAGAAGTGAGAGTCTGAAGATTCATAGATCAAGGAAACCGTCATAATACGAGCAAGATTCCCGCCGGTTTCTAAGGTCTAGATGGTGTTTTCACATGAGCGACGAACATGACAGTTTCGAGACATGTCTGTCCTTTCTGTTTCGCAGAGCGTAGATCAGCACAGAGCATCGTGAGCAGAATACAACTCACATGTACTTTGCTCCGTGTATTGGAGAACGTCGATGAGTAGTTACCTAGTAAATCAATGGGACTACTGCTACGCCGGTACTAGGGGGCCAAGTGATTGCCCGTACGTTCCAGTCGAATCAGGAGATCAGGGTGGGGTGCAGGAAGTGGGTATCCGGGTGTTCTACACCCGGATGGCCAAGAGAGAGGATCATGACGAGTCTTGGCGATGGGAGGTCTCGAGAGCAAGACGCAAAAAAGACGCGATTCTCAACCAGTCACGGTTTGGGAGTAAACCTGGCGCTAAAAGTTGCCTCCTGCCAAGTTACACGGGCGCTCCCATGCCCAAATGCAGTAATGTCATTGTGGCGGTTGGGTCTTCTTGGCGACGCCCTCAGCGACGACGATGACCCTACTAACACTTAGCATTGTCACCCACGGGCATTAGCCACACCACTCGCCCATCATGCTCTGGTCAGACTTTTGACTCTGCCATCCAGTGATCCTCACCTCGCAGCACATGACCAACGAGGATATTCCAGCTACCTTTGCAGCCCGTTCACTCCCCACGGCCAACATCATCTGGAACGTGCCATTAGGTGAGCTTGTCATTCAGTGTTGGAAGAGCGGACCAACTGTCGCATAAACGGCTCTGACCCAGGTCAGCAGTACAGAATCGTAGCACGTAAGGCTGGCGCGGAACATCATACGACCTAACATCCATCGGATCCCGCACGACAACAGAAGTCTTGTGCTTCCCCCTCGGCATGTCAGTCGCGCCGAACAAGTCGGAGAGCCCGCCATCCGTTGAAAGAGTAATCGCAGTGCGGAAATCCGCCTAATCGCCGCTCAGCCAGTAGGTGGTTCGTTTCACGAACAATTCACATCTCCTTCTCAACCTTGTCATGGCAGAATGCTCCGTATTGTACCGACGGGTCGCCATTCCCTTCACCGGTCGGTTCTGCCAGCGGGGATAGGATGTGCGCGCCACCCTCGGGTTTCCGCAAGGGATGGTGTCTACGTGCGCGGACTCCGCCGTCCCGCCACTCGTGCGTAGAAAAGACCTGAGCGCACAAACACGAGCTATCACACCCTGCTTCAACTTACCCCTCCATACATCCCTCTTTCCCATTACACGATGTCAGACGTCCATATTCTGACCGGTCCTCAAGTGGCTGAGCACGCAAGCCGGGACAGTTGCTGGATCATAGTGCATGGTATGTGTTTCACCCTACATGGCATATAACCTCACTCTGAACGTCACTGTAGGAAAGGTTTACGACGTGACCGACTTCTTAGACGGTGAGTTTGGTTACCATTTGCCTCCTTCTCAGCGCGCGGCCCGGCGGCTTATCGGCGCCTCGACAGAGCACCCCGGTGGCAGCAAGATTATTCTAAAGTATGCTGGGAAGGACGCGACGTACGTCTCTGTCTCGTAAAACTGCTCGGCGTGTCTGAAATCCCGGATGCAGTGAAGCGTACGAGCCAATACATCCTCCTGATGCCATAACCACGAACCTCCCGCTCGAGAAGCAGTACGTTCATCGCAATCCACGCTACATCTGAACTCATCTCCGTACAGCCTCGGCGTCATTGACGCCAGCACAGTGGTGAAGGCCATTAAGGAGGTTACAGAAGAGGAGAAGCGTCGCCAAGCACTCATAGCAGCGCGGCCGTCCCTCGATACCGTCATCAATCTGCACGACTTTGAAAATGTTGCCAGGGCCATCCTCCCAGAAAAGGCTTGGGTACGTCGTATATCCTCTTCTATTCAACCGCTGAACCGACCATGCACTGACGTGTCGTGGGTTTTGTGCGGGGCTTAGGCATACTACTCGTCCGCCTCCGATGACGAGATCACTATCCGCGAGAATCGCATGGCCTATCAGCGGTGAGTGTCCAAATCGTACTAGAGTAACTGTATAACACACACACAATTGCTGACTGCGTTCCAGGATCTGGTGGCGACCACGTATTTTGCGCGATGTCTCTGCTGTTGACTGGTCCACGACGATCCTGGGACAGAAGTCGACACTTCCGGTGTACATCGTATGTCCCCGCCTTCTCTTCTTTCTCGCAATGGATGCTGAGCGTGTGCGTTCGCGAACAGTCTGCTACCGCGCTTGGAAAGCTTGGCCACCCTGACGGCGAGTTGTGTCTGACTCGGGCGGCGGCGAACCACGGCGTCATCCAGATGGTGAGCAGACATGTTTCGAGGCCGTCCTGCGTTCATCGCACTGATCGCATGCGCTTCAGATCGCGACGCTCGCGTCATGCTCGTTCGACGACATCATCGACGCGGCGGCGCCCGGCCAGACCTTCTTCCTCCAGCTGTAAGTTTCACCCCCCAGCTTCCCTATGCTCCTGCGTCGTAGGAGAAGAGCTCTGACTATGCTTGGACGCGCAGATATGTCAACCGCGACCGAGAGATCACGCGCAAGTACGTGCAGCACGCCGAGAAGCGCGGCGTCAAGGGCCTCTTCATCACCGTCGACGCGCCGCAGCTCGGCCGCCGGGAGAAGGACATGCGGATGAAGCAGGTCGACGACGACGCTGGCGCGGAGGTCCAGAAGGGGCAAGATGTGAAGAAGGACCAGGGAGTCGCGCGCGCGATCAGCGTGAGTGTTCCTCTCTCGGCGTTCTCGGGTGCGCTTGGCTAACGGGCATGCGGTCTGCAGTCGTTCATCGACCCGAGCCTCTCGTGGAAGGACATCCCGTGGTTCAAGAGCATCACGAAGAGTACGTCCGCGGCGATCGCGCGGCGACCACGTGAGCTAGACTGACGTGTCCGTCCTCTCCCCCTCCTCAGTGCCCATCATCCTCAAGGGCATCGGCTGCGCCGAGGACGCCGTGCTCGCGTACGAGGCCGGCGTGCAGGGCATCGTGCTCTCCAACCACGGCGGCCGGCAGCTCGACACCGCGCGCTCGGGCATCGAGGTGCTTGTCGAGGTGGTCACCGCGCTCCGGCGGCGCGGGTACTTCCCGGACCCGAAGTTCGAGATATACGTCGACGGCGGCGTGCGCCGCGCGAGCGACGTGCTCAAGGCGATCGCGCTCGGCGCGAAGGCCGTCGGCGTCGGCCGGCCGTTCCTGTACGCGTTCTGTGCGTACGGGCAGGAGGGCGTCGAGAAGGCGATCCAGATCTTCCGGGTGAGTCTCCCGGGTTGTGACTCGCGCGTGCTGCTTTGTCGGAGGTGCTCGTGCTGACGCGGCGCGCCTGGTAGGATGAGTTTGAGATGAACATGCGGCTGCTGGGCGCGCGGACGATCGACGAGATCGTGCCGGAGATGGTGGACGCGAGCTCGCTGTCGTCGCACTTTGTGATGACGCCCCCGGACAACCTGTTCAACAACACTTGTGAGCTGCATCTCCCTTTGTGCCTGCGCGCGACATTAGTGCTGATGTTGCATTTTCCTCAGACCAGCCGCTTCCGCTCGTGAAGTTCCGGGAATCGAAGCTCTAGGCTGTCGGTGTGGTTGGACGTCTCAGCTCGGTTGTGTTATTGTGTTTATATCCTTGTGCATCTTGACCGCTCTTATGTTGTTCAGCTACTGTAATATATCGGCCAGCCCTTGTAGGACACACGGGCACCACTGAACGTTTATATTCTTCATGTTTACTGTCACGGTAAGCCGTCGACCGTTATCATTCGTACTAACATCCACAGCTACTCATGCAATACACGGCAGGTGAGTCTTCTTGTCCGAGCCTTCCCCCTGTATCGCAGTTCCCTAACTGCTGTCCAAGGGGAGTTGAGTTCTGAGCTTGAAGCTCGTGCGTGCGAGTACATCCTACCTCACATGCGATGCTGTCTGGCTGACTCCGATGGTATCCCTTCTACACACTCGCTTACTACTACTGGGTAACTGTGACATACACATACACCAGGTACCGACCATCGTAACGTCCAGTATGATAATCTATCAGCTTATAGTACCGTGACACCAACATTTCTCGTAGCTTATCAGTAAACAGTGAGTACAGTCCCTAAGTCCATGAACCGGAATGATTGAACGCACGGCTTGTGCCAGTGTTCGCTCGTAATCAGATTGTCATCCTGCCCAAGCCCCACATCCCCCGCCAGAGCTGCGCGAGGTCATATACCATATGCAGGAGGGCAATCCGCCGGAGACGTCGCACCGTTGCCGAATGTGGACGACGACGGGCCTGCGACATCGGCGTTCACAACATATATCTGTTCCCTCGATGGCCATCCCTTGCGACTCTTCTTCTCCAAGGGGTAGCCGTTGGGCCCTAGCTCCGAGTCGATGGTGGTGCCTGCGGCACTTCCAGCTTCAGCTTCCAAGAACTCTGCTGTCGCCGGTGCTACCGCCTGAACCAGGTTCGTCGAACGTGAAGAAGTCGACGCGTATGCGTCCGCAGACGTTGAGGCGCCACTGGAATGCGACAAGAAGTCGTATGGGTTGAATAGAGGCTCGTCGTTGATGGACGAGAGCGAGGACAGCCGGTCGTACGAGTCGGGTGACATGATTGGAGGTGAGGTTGTGGGGGTGAGCAGGGGCAACTGTGACGATGAACGGGTGTGTGTGGAGGATAGGGAGCCTAGTGTTCGTCTCCCGTACGTTGCCGGAATGCCCATCGTGTCCGGTGCAAATGATATTGAGCGGGAACGAGAATCGAAGGGTTGGCCGGCCGCGCCAGATAGGGAGCCCGCAGTGCGCGGTGTCTCTGCTCCGCTGGAGAAGGGATAATCGGGCAGCGTTGGACGGTGCGGAGAGAATGGTTCTTCAAGTTTCTCTGTGCACCCAGATGAGCTTTGATGACAATCATGTCAAAAGAGCACTAACCTGTCCAGATCGTTTTACGCTTCCGTCTCCGCCATAAGCAACACGTAGCTGCACCCATCATGATGATTATCAGCATGGCCCCTCCTACCGCGCCGCCCACAATCGCCTTGACAGGAGGCTTGGAACTCTCCTCACTGAACGCGGCGATTGGTGTTGGAGCAGGTTGCTGGTAGCCCATGACGTAGTCTAGCACGAACGGCGCGTCGGGGCTCGCTGAGACCTCGACGTTGAGATAATGGACTGTGTTTTTGCTGAGGCATTCGGACACGAACAACGGATAGTCTGTGATCACCCTCGGGGAGCCCGTGACCTGTCCCGCCGTGTACTGTCCGTCGATCGAGTAGTTCGCCCATGGCGTTGGGGCACCGGGCACATCGAACCACCCGTAGATCGACCCGTACACGGCGACACGGTCATAGCCTATCACAGATACAGGGTAAGCCGGTGAGCAATAGTAGAGAGTATACAGAGGAGTGCGCGCACCCGTGAAGTTGTACCAGAAGCTACTTGACGTCGTGATTATGGTCAGAGTGTCATTCCATGCCTTCTGACCAGCCTGCTCAAGGAAGTTGTTCAAAGCGACATTTGGCTTCACCGGCTGCAGAGCGTCGTACGAGACGTTGTAATGAACATGGACGTCGTCGACCACAACCGTGAGGGAATGCAGGTCACCGAGAGGTATCATGGACCACGGTGGAGGGGAAGAAGCGACAGGCCAAGCCGAGCGCCGTCAACGGTGAGGAAGCTGGTGGTGAGTTGGAACAATTGCCATCGGTCCAACACAGATTCCACGAGGAGCATATAGGTACAGGGCGTACCGCCTGTGCACGAGTTGTTCTAGAGGACTCTACGCTTCTCAGGATGCTGCGCCGACCACCCACAAACCTGAAGCGATCACTTCGCGGCATCGGATCGAGGGGGTTTCAGTGGCCATGAACGTGTGCTTCGCCCGCTCGTCTACTAACATTCTCACATGCGACCTATGCCCTTAGGCCTCGAAGTAGCTCGGATATCTCGCCACCCACAACGATGACCGAGTGGCTGAGAATGTGATCTGTGTACCGGTGACGCTTCCGGCAACTGTCACCACTTCTCAGCTCATGTTTCGTCATGCAACCGGAAAGAGCTCCAGCGTACCATTTGAACTCACAATGCATGCCAACGGAGGGTGTCTAGAGCCATCGTAGAGTGATCCAATTTGATTTTTGCAGGCGAGCTTCATTTCGAGTAGCGTTGTGCCTGAAATAGTCGCGAAGCTTTGACACCGCTTTGAAGCGCGGGTGCTACTGCTATCCTGTCCACAATCAACGCACTGCATGCCTCGACGTTCTGAGCGCGATTGCAAGCGACCCGCTCGTGCACATGCAACCTCCGTGAGACCATCCAAAGCAGTAACGCGCCGGTCGTCGCATGACACCAAGGTCTCCGGGCGCGATCATGAGCCACTACAGTCCATCATCTATCCATCGCATATATACTAACAGCAAATAATACAGTCGACACACCGTACATGAGACGTCTTCTCATCATCAGTTCGTATTGTGGCCTATCTTCGGATATGACCCGGTTCGTGATCGTGGTTAGGGTGGGACTGTCGTCCCGAGATGAGGCACCTGTGCTAGAAGCTCAGGCGCCGTATGCGGGGGGACTGTCTGTGGACCCTTCCCATGGGTTATGGGATGCGGGAGCGGCCACGTCGGTATTGACGGCATAGAGCTGTTGCCTGGGCGGGTCCATCCTGATCTCCTCCTTCTCCTTCGGATACTCGTTAGGGCCCAGACTGGATGGGCCTGAGGCCGCTCCGGTAGTGCCCGCGTCTTGGGCAGGCGTCGACGTTGCGACAGAGGTTGTCGGGATGGAAGGGGCAGGGGCAACGAGTGCAGGAGCTGCAGGTGTCGCCGATGTCCCGAGCGTAGTCGACCGAGCAGGGGCAGGGAGTGTGACAGCGGGAGCAGTTGATAAACCTGAGGCGGACGCAGCTGTAGAAAGTACTGATAATGCCGACGTCGAGCGCAGGGCATCTGGACGAGCGGCGCCCGGCGAAGATGACGTTGCCGCAGCGGCGGGCGCAATTAGGTCGTAGGGGTTGTACAGGCGGGGAATGGGGTCCGACACGCCAGACGCAGGCGTCGCGAAGGGGTCGAGGAGAGGTCCGCTTGTGGGAGTTGCCATGGCAGATGGCAGCGGGAGGTATGGGGCTGAGCTGGTGGGACTAAACGCAGGGGTCGCAGCCTGGCGTGCAGCTTCTCTCACTGCGCTCATCGTAGAAGACGCGGGCGCGAAAGGAGCAGGCACGGGAACTGAGACGGGCTCGGCGGGGATGGATAGAGTTCGAGCATGCGCAAGGGGGAGCGGGGGAGATACGGGCTCTGACAGAACAGATGGGCCAGAGACAGAATCGAGCGCCCGATGAGAACTCTTCCTTGATGTCAGTGTAGCGCTCTTCTCAGGACGAGGGTCGAATGGAGGCTCTGCAGGAGGTGTGGGTGCTTCCTTATCTGATACAGAAGCGGAACAGGATGAATGGTCGTTGCGAGAGTATGGCACTGGGACACTTACCGAGTGACTTGGATTTCTTCGCGCGGGTACAACATACTCGCTTCAAAAGCACCACGATGATAACAAACAGAATGACGACACCAGCTCCCAAGCCTGCGGCGACGCGAACGACGGTGCTCTTGAAGTCGATGCCCCCTGTTTCAGCAGCCGCTGTCATCGTCGGGGTGTTGGTGGCAGAGGTGCTTGAAGATGAAGAAAAGATAGGCGTCGCCGTGGCAGGGGAGTATGCGAGAAGATAGTCCAATAAATAAGGAGCGTCTGGAGACGCGACGACATCCACGGTGAGGTTGTACTGCTTCTCAGGGTCCAAAGGGCCCGATATGAACAACGGATAGTCCGTGACCACATGTGTCTGAGTCGTGAGGTTGGCTGCCGTGTAATTGCCGTCGATAGTATAGTTCGCCCATGCAGTATAGGTGACGTCTGCCGTGCGGACCAGAGAGCCGTACACGGCCACACGAGTGTAACCTTGAAATGAGATGCATCTTGTCAAATCGTAGTTAATGAGCTTGCTGGCGAAGGGCTACCTACCCGTTACGTTCTGCCAAAAGCTCACGCTTGGAGCCGTAATGACTGTCAGCGTTCGGTTCCAGCACGAGGTTTGCGCAAGGCTGACGGAGTTGCTGTTCACTTGGGAGGAAGGACTCTGCTGCTGTGCACTGTCACGAGAAATGTTGAAGTTCACGTTGATGTCGTCGATGACGAGATTGACGACGTCTGAGCCGCTAGACGACATGGGAAGCGAAATTGAATAGGGAGAGTAATGGCAAAGGGGTGGACGAGCTCAAAGCAAAGGCAGTCGACGACAAAACTGGGAGCCTTGTGGATTAAATACCACAGGTCGTCGTCTCCAACACGCGCCGCTGATGTTCGAACGAATCTCGTAAGTAGCGCTCTCAGGGTGTGCGCTCTACACCCACAATGCGATGGTCCAGATGTCGACTTCAAGCATCTTCTATCTCAACAGGTGCTTGCTCGAAAATATGACTATTTGAGACCTTGAGTGTTAACGCATTGAGAGGTAAACCCTTTACGCACCATGACGCGGTCCAATAGTCCTTCCAAGAATTTCTGCAACCACTCAACCGTGCCAGAATGCGCATGAGCACATCGAACAGGAGTAAGGATCGGGCGGGCGTCGAAGGAAGCTTCTATCAGCGCCGCAGTGGTTTGTATGCGCTCGGTCGAAATTTGCGCCCATCGTCCATGTGGCAGCGTGGATAAAATGCGATAAACGCTATGTTCCAAGCAGTGTTCTCATCAAGTTGGGCAGTTCTCTTCGTGCAGAGCACGGAGGCTGAGCACGGAGGGTAGAGGTTGAAGATGCTTTCTTCCCTTTATTTATCTTCTTAATCCCTTCTGGGCCGATGTAAGGTGACTAAACCTTCCAGTGAACCGCATTTCCAGCTCACAGTGAGAATCACGGCATGTTGTCTCCCATCGGCAATATTCTCTGTGTGCTTGTCCCGCCGGGGTGTTGCCTACTAGTAATAAGTCTAGTTCTACAACAGACGTTGAACTATCAACTTCTGCACCGAGACCGGTGAGCTCGCAAGTACCGATGTATAATTGAGAAACAAACCGCCGGCTGTTGGTCTCTAGCGACTCCATGGGCGCATCGCGTCGTGTCGGTGTTCCGGTGGTGAGCCTTGTCATATAGCGGCCCGTAAATAGTCTCTCGCAGAGAAAACACTTGGACGAGGTGATGGTTGAAAAGGGAGCGATATGATTGGCTCTTGTATGTCTTGCGGAGGCGGTCAGTAGCTGTCGGCAGCTGTCGGCGGACGCCCGCTTCCGCCGGTAGAACCGGTCCGGCCCCACGGCTCGACGACTCGGAGC
Source organism: Daedaleopsis sinensis (assembly GCA_033807695.1). Lineage (NCBI taxonomy): Eukaryota > Fungi > Basidiomycota > Agaricomycetes > Polyporales > Polyporaceae > Daedaleopsis > Daedaleopsis sinensis. The sequence continues at coordinate 1,437,525 of CM066302.1, forward strand.
CTCCTGCGTTCCTCGCAGGAGGAGACTCGTGAACCAACATGTTACATAACACCCCTCCTTGTCCTGCAACCATTATCATCCCACTGAATCTCTCTACAGTTCGCCTCGTTCTCAGTGGGCCGTCTATCGAGCTACCGAACACATGGCTAGCAAAGTAATATCTGGCAAGGAGGTTGCGACACATAACACGCGCGAGAGTTGTTGGATCATCGTACACGGTGAGTCACAGTCTGAGTCTGTTTCGTTACCTAGAGGGGGAAGGCAGGAGAAAGGATGCTGGTTGGGACCGCCAGAGGTACGAGTGATTTATGGCAGGAATGCTCGTCATGCTGCAATGGAATCCACTATACCTATACCCCAACACTTTCGTCGTTCTCCCTGAACGTATTGCTAAGTGTCCTGCAATATTTATAGGAAAAGTATATGACGTGACCGAATTCCTGGACGGTGAGTTCATTGAGACCTCTGTATACCTCGCACACACTCAACAATATATACGTCTGAAGATCATCCGGGCGGGAGCAAAATCATCCTCAAATATGCTGGCAAAGACGCAACGTGAGTGTCTCAGTCGCTATAAGCCTGACGCTAACATAACTCCGCACTTAGGGCTGAGTATGATCCAATTCACCCTCCGGACGCAATTACGACCCACCTGCCGCCGGAGAAACAGTACGTGTTATGTTACATTCCTTTCGGCTCCTCTTCTGAGCATATGCTCCTATAGTCTCGGTAGCGTAGATCCCGAGACGGTGCTTAAGGTCGAAGTTGAAGTGACAGATCAAGAGAAGGGCCGGCTGGAGCGCGTAGCGAACCGTCCGCCATTGTCGGAGATTCTCAACCTTCATGACTTTGAGGTGTGTACTTGTACTCAGGGGATGCGAGTCAGGACGCTGCTCATATAGTCTCAGGCAATAGCAAGAGCTGTCATGCCTGAGAAGGCTTGGGCTTATTACAGCTCAGCAGCGGAGGATGAGATCACTACCCGCGAGAACCATGCAGCATATCACAGGATCTGGTGGAGGCCACGGATCCTGCGCGACGTCACGAACGTAGACTTCTCAACGAAGATCCTTGGTCACCCGTCAAAGATGCCTCTATACATAGTTCGAATTCTCAACTCAGCTCCTATCTTTTTACTTGACACTGACGTTTGGGTTGCAGACGGCTACTGCGCTCGGAAAGCTTGGGCACCCTGACGGCGAGTTGAATCTCACCAGAGCTGCTGCAAAACATGGAGTCATACAGATGGTCAGTAAAGCTTCGCTGTCACCATCACGACTCCATCCTGACTTGCGCTTAGATCCCTACTCTCGCGTCGTGTGCGTTCGATGAACTTGTAGACAATGCCCAGCCGGGGCAAGTGCAGTTCTTACAGCTGTGAGTAATTTTCTTAAAGCCTCTGCTACGGAACCTGAACGTTGCGATAGATACGTGAACAAGGATCGCGAGATTACCAAGAAGTTCGTGCAGCATGCAGAGAAGCGTGGTATCAAGGCACTCTTCATCACAGTGGATGCTCCCCAGCTTGGCCGTCGTGAGAAGGTCGGTGTCGTCATCATACGCTGGGGCTGCATGTCACCTTATATCTCTTTGCATATACACAGGATATGCGACAGAAGTTCGACGCCGAAGATCCTGCAGAGGTGACGGAGAACAAGCAATCGGACAAGGTCGACCGTTCTCAGGGCGCGGCGCGAGCTATCAGCGTAAGTTGCTCAGATATTCTTTGCAAGGAAGTGTGCTCATCGAAAGACCAGTCCTTCATCGACCCTGGTCTGGACTGGAAGGATATGCCATGGTTCCAGAGCATCACCAAGAGTGAGTTTTCTGATTTTCTACGAACGAACTGTTCATTGAAAGGGCGTCTGTCTAGTGCCTATAATCCTCAAAGGTGTTCAGTGTTGGGAAGACGCGCTGATTGCCTACGACAAGGGCCTCGCTGGCGTCGTTCTCTCGAATCACGGTGGCCGCCAGCTCGACTTCTCGCGCTCCGGAATCGAAGTTCTTGTGGAGGTCGTTCGGGAGCTCAAGAAGCGGCGCGGGCTCTCCTTCCCGAACGAGAAGTTCCAAGTCTTCGTCGATGGTGGTGTCCGCCGTGCGAACGACGTGCTCAAGGCCATCGCGCTCGGGGCGACTGCTGTGGGTGTCGGCCGGCCGTTCCTTTACGCGTTCTCGTCGTACGGCTTCGAGGGCATGGACCACGCCCTGAACATCCTTCGTGTGAGTATGCTTGTGCCCTTTCGTCTGTGCGCGTCTGAACTGACCACGTATGTGCAGGATGAGTTCGAGATGAACATGCGTCTAGTCGGCGCGCGTACCATCAAGGAGATTGTCCCCGAGATGGTCGACGCGTCTTCAATACACGCGCACATCGTCGCCGTCCCAGGCGACAGGCTGTATGACTCGAACTGTGAGTGGTTTTCATCGTGATACTGCGTTATGCGTTATATCCTGACGCACAAATGATATCAGACGAGAGCATGCAGCATGCTCACCTGCGGGAAGTCAAGGCGAAGATGTAACGCTCGGAGCGCCGTCGTTGTCGGGATATGGATATGGTGGTATTGGTTAAGCGTCTTGTATAGTTGGATATCTCTTTTCTTCTTGCCTTATAGATGTAGTGATACACACTACCTTGTCACTGCTACATTCACCTCCCTCCGACTGCCTTCTAGTGTGACATTGGAGGTAGTAGCGTATGGGTAGATTACACATTCTCGCGCGTATCGATAGCGTGGTCTGCTTCTCCACAGTACACTTACACTATCCCGCACACTGGGTCATTCAGCGCAAGTGCGTGATTAGACGGTGGGTCGTACCTTCCTAATTGCACAACTGCGCGCAAGAGTCAAACCGAAAGAAGGGCCATCGAATTATCGATGTGTTGCTGCCTTCCCGGGCCACTGTTATGTTGCTGGGCAACTGAGTGGGCCTCAGACCCAGACTTGCGTGGCGTGTATACACCGTATCAGTAAAGAGACCTCCCCATCTCCTTTAGTTCTAGTTAGCCCTGAGGCCCTCGGCCTTGTCAGTGGGTGTGCATAGAATGGTCACGAATTATGATATCGCTACTCGGTAGGCTACAAACATCATGAGTATCATACGGGAGTTCGCGCTCGTTCTGAAGGCTACAATCTTTCGGTCTCTGCTCTAGCTCACTGTAATATTCCGCCGCCCATTATATCCCAAACCCGCCGTCGGAATGTCCGTTGTACTCGTAAACATAAATAGATGCACACGCACCGCCCGCGCCCCGTATAGACGAATAGAAAGCAGTTGATAGATTATAGCGGACCCGCCCGGGCCAGACAGCTAGTGGGAGACAGAGACAACGGACGGCAGCGGAGAGGTGCCCGCGTTCTCGACCGCGACCTCGTACGACGGCGGCGCCTCGCCCTCCTCCGTCTCCTGCCCCGCGACGAGCCGCTCGAACAGCTCGGGCGTGCCGCGCTCGTGGAACGACGGCCGCCGCGACACGGCCGGGCTGGCCGCCGCGGACGCGCTCGGGCTCGTGTGCGCGGTCGAGTCGAGCGACTGGTCGGGCGACTGCACCGCGTTCGCGGGGGACCGGTCGGAAGCGCGCCCAGAGAGCGAGCTCGCGGTCGAGGAGGCCTGTACAACGCCCACACCACGCCGTGCGGCGAGAGACGCGGCGCGCTGGGAGAGCGCGCTGTGGTCGGGGGTGGGATCCAGCTGGTTGCACGGACGCGAGAGGCTGCTCTCAGAGAGGAGGCTGAGGGCGGCGTGCGCGGACGGGTGCAATGCCGGCGAGGTGGGGTCCGGGAGGCGGGTGTATGGAGGGAGCGCGGTGTGCTCGGGGTTGCACAGGTGCTGAGCGACGTCAGCACGCGCGACGGCGCAACCACGGGCACGATCACACTCACAGATAGGATGTGCACGGGGGTCTGGACGACGATGTCGAACAGCTTGCGCTTGCCCGATTGCGGGTCGACGGCGGAGTCGTCGCCGCGCTCGACACGGAGGATGATCTTGAGCATGTGCGAGACCGAGATGTTGCTCCGACGGTTCTTGTTGGTCGTATGCAGCACACTCTCCGAGGCCGGGAGGCGCAATTCCGTGCGCAATGTCCAGGGACCGGGGCCCATATAGTTCGCCACAAGCTCTGAGATATCGTCCCCGGGATTGACGATTTCAGACAGAGGAGATTGCATGAACGATTCCGGACTGTCGGTTAGTAGTGGAAGAAGCGGTGGGCCGTCCTTCTTTGGGCACTTGAGCGAGAGCAATGCGACCTTGTTCACGGGATCTGTTCGTGCGATCCGTCTGAAGCCCGTCCAATAGTCGACACGCTCTATGAGTTAGGATGAGACACGAATCAGTCACAATTATACTGGACGAGCGTCACCTTCAATCAGCACAGAGATCCGGTGGACCTTCATCTTCATCCAAGGCATGAACGTGATCGAGATCGGCATGGTACCCCCGACCGAAAAGCTACGTCCGGAGATGATAATCAGGTACTGCATCTGCGTATCCCACTGTCGCTCGACGATGATGCTCTCCGACTCTTCAGTATCATCTTCACCCGGGGTAGCCACCACCGTGATCTCCTGGGAGGCGGTCAGCTTGGTAGTGAAAGCGCCCGGGCGATGGACGACCGCTTTGAGTTTCCAGACGACCGAACCGTAATCGACGTGGATGGAAGGAGGGGAATTGGCGGGTATCGCGAAGGAAATTGGATAGGTATACACGCCTATCGGTCGCGTGAGGGGCTATCACGCTTCGTGGATGTCTCTGACATACCTTTCCGGAATTCCTTCCATCCATGCCCGTGTTCTCCCTCATTCGCGTCAGCGCCGAGCGCCTCGGACACCCTCTCAAGAGCGGTGTGCTCATGGCCCGCGTGAGCTCCAAGTTCTAGGAGGTTGCGGTCTCGCGTCCTACCGCGCGGAGGAGTCATGTCTCTGGCTTCTCCAGCATGTCGAGGCGAACGCGAACGCACGCTGCCTTTCATTGCTTCAAGGAACGCGCTTGCAAAGGATAACTTCTTCCTCTTCCGCCCTCTGTCATCTCCGTCTGCGTCCCTCTGCCGAGAAGGCGTCCGCGATTCGGGCGCGACCGACCGGGACGGAGTTCTTGTGCCTCGAACGAAGGAGTTGGATGGTCCACTATGCTGCAGGTGTGAGGTACTACTTCCCACCTGAAATTCGCGGTCTTCATCGTAACTGACGCGTCGGGACTCTGGTAATTCTCGTGGCGACCAGATACTCGATGTTGATGGACTTTGGCGAGAAGGAGAATGTGTGTAACCTGAGACAGAGATGTGAGACACAATCAATGGATATCAGTGATAGTTTATGACGATTACCGTTAAAATGCTCCCCCGCCTCCAGAGCCCGTCGCAAGTCTTCCAAGCTCCGAGAGGGAGACTCATCATGTGCAGGGAGCGCAGAACGGTTAGAGCCAGTTGTCGGGCTGAGTCGAAGAGGCGTCTGTGTGACGGAGTGCGTCGGAGAGTAAGGAGGTGACGGCACGGAAGGGTAGGTGATCTCTCGGTGAGAGACAAATGAACGTTGGAAGTTAGTCTGATCAACGCTCATGTACCGCCTATGTGGCCTGGCCTGGTCGGCTTGACGAGAAGGGGGCGATCGCCCTCGCCGCTGTTCCGTAGGCTCTTCAGGTTGGACGTAGCTTGAGCGCTCCGAGTAGTCTTCATCCTCGTGATCGAGGGCCAGTCCCGGACCGACGGAGAGGTTGCGACGATAGCTCGTGCTTTGGGCATGTCCGGCACGGAAGAAGACGGAGGTCTGAGAGTAGATATCGTGCTCCTCCGCGATTTCTATGCGTCTGGCACCAACACCTTTGTTCACATACGTTCGGGTGAGTAGGTCGGAGGTAGAGATAAGGACACACCTTCGGGCCATGCAGTCAACGTCTTGCCTACGAGTTCAACTTCGATACTTGTGATGCGTGTCGGCTTGGCGAGATTCAGGACCAGGAGGCCGCGGACCATACCAGGAGAAGCGTCGGCCGAGATAGTCCTCTGCCTGCCAGTGGCGTCGCCGGCGCGGAGGAAGACGACGGACTCTGCGAGGCGAATGGCGAGTGCATTCTTGTTGGGAGCGAACTTTGCGGGCGTGGACATGAAAGGGTGGGTGGTGGTGGATGGAGAGAAAGAACGGGAACGAGACCCGGCTCTCTCGACTGGAAGACTGTGATGGTCCCCGACGTCCGAGTCCGATCGAGACTCGTCCCTGAAATTCATTTTTCGCTTTTATCGGCCCGGACCCCGACTGTCCTCTGGGGTTAGGAGTTCTCCATCTTACGTCAGTCGACCGGCATCACACACGTTCAGATCTAGATTCTCTCTCTCTCGGTCCATGTGTGTTCAGCCACTCGTTCAAGCAACGTTCATGATCAGGTGCAAGTACTGATAAAATCGGACTCCAGGATCAAAGACGGAGCCAGTACTGCCTCCGAGATCTCGAGTCTCGCCCTCCGCCATTGTTTAGGCTCGACTGGGCCGCTACTAGTTCTGCTAAGAATTGCACAAGACAGAGACCATGACCAATGACCAGGTCATCTACTAGTAAGCACGAGCATAGTCAGGAACAACATATACTAATGCCACTTCAACTTATAGGAGCCTCAGCGGAACCCATCCCATGTGACTACTCTACGGAGTAATATGAGCTGAAACGTGTCTTCATTTGTTGCCAAGATTGTACAAAAGCACGCAAACCGAGATGAGGATGGCAATCAAACGCTTTCTTGGCCCAATGTGGTGCAATGTGCAGTATATGATTACCAGCAGTGGCAAGTCGGCTGATCTTGAGTGCAGCGCGGTCACGGTTGTATGGTGAGTAGTAAGAGGGAACCCGGGCACACTAAGTACCGCGACCTGGAGCTCGTGGGGACCGCTGAACATGGCGAAACAACTTGAGGGATTGTTCAACGAGCGCGCAGCCGTCCCTCGGGCAAACAATGCGACTCCAATTCAATTAGTTGCAAACGGCACCGAGATTTAGATACCTAAGGATATACAGTCATGGTTAACGTTACAATAGCGATGTAGTCATGGGTAACAAGGAGCACGATATCAATCCAGATGTCCAATGCAGACCGGCGAGCGCCGAGCCTGTGTCTATGTCTATGTCATAAGCCCGTTCTTCCGTAGTTGCTCGTCGACGATTTCGTTAGTCTTCTCCTCCACGTCCCGGACCGTCCCCGGATGCTCCACGTCCTCCCCGCTGGGTACGGTGTCGCGCCCGCGGGACGGGGACTTCTCGTCCATCCTGTGCGTGCTGCTGCTCTCGGGCCCGCTCTCGTCGCCGGCGTCCGAGCTGCCCTCGGAGCTGGTAGACGTCCGCGAGTCACCAAAGTAGTCGCCGTACTCGTTCTCCTGGCCGTATCCGTCCTGGAGACCCTCTTTGAACTCGTATGGAAGCATCACGGCGCGGTCGATGGCGACCGGGAGACCGCGATGGCGCCCGCGTAGCATGACGGCGCAGATGATGAGCTTCGATAACGGTCGGAGGGCGCCGGAGAAGGAGAAGCTGGCCTGTGTGCAGAAGTTCGTCAGAGTTCATGTCGTGCGCCGGGAGTGGTTACTCACGTAAGGGACACCAAGACTGAGGCCGACGGTACCATATGCAGAGACCATTTCGAATACTGGAGAGGACACTGTTAGGCAGAAACACATCGGAAGAATATTGGGGACTCACTGATGGTAAATATCGTGAACCAGTTGTTGGTGCTCTCGTCATCAAGGCCGTCCCTCTGAAGCAATCGTTCGACCATGAGACCAACATAACGATATGGAACGCAAAACGCACCTCGATGATACAAACAAGGAACAGCGCCACTCCTAGCCACCACATATCTGCAAGCAGATGAGCCAGGGTCGTGAAGGCGATGAGCGGATGCAGTCATACCGAATGACAATTGCTTGCGCGCATGCATCGCAAGGTATCGACCCCAGACGGTGGCCCGGTTGCCACTCAGGCTGAACGCCTCTTCTTCTTCCTCCTCCTCTTCATCCGTGAATACACCTAACGACTTCTCCTCGTACACATTGGTGGATCGGACGCTGACGCAAAATTGTCAATGGACTATGGCTATTCACCGCGAGAGATATCTCACCTCATGGCGATCGGGTCTAGGAATGACGATCAGCACGGTCGGTCTCGTTTGATCGAGGAGGAACAGACTCACAGACGCTGACATACATCATAACGACGTACAAAACTCTGTTTGACCAAGTGTCAGGGAGGTTGAGCAATGACACCAGGATGCAGACGTACTTCACCGCAGGAGCCAAGGCTGAGAGCGTCACGGTACCGAAGCCTGCGGCACGTACGGCGGCAGCCTGCAGCAGGCCGATGATGAACCGTACTCCAACAGGGATGTTGCTCAACGCAGGGTTGCCGATGTCGAGCACGAGGAAGAAGAACCAATCCGTCACACTAAGGATAGAGAAATCAATGACGATCCGAGCTGTTGAGAGAGGGAAGACAACCGACTTAAGGGCGAAGAGAACAGTGAGGAGGAACCACGTTTGATGCGAGGGGAAAAGATATATGAAGCACCGCCGAGGGTGATCGAGCAAGAAGTGGAGTGTTTCGTTAATGCGTGATTGTCTTGGTACAAGCTTTGTAAGAATCCATCTACGCAGCCAAGTCAGAACAGGATATGCATATGACCAGGCATCACTCACATTTGGAACCGTAGTCTGGTGGAGTAATGCGATGAGGTTAGTGTGAGACGATACGCGTTGAAGGGTAGCTTACAAGATAGGCTGGAGACGCGAATATGGTCAGCGCGTGAAATTATTAGATCGCGAGACTGACTGCACGTACGAAAGCGGTATTGCCAGCTAATATCAATATTACCATAAAAACAATCACAGGGTATGCGGTCTGGAAGGGGACCATAGATTGATCGACGAGAGACATCCCGGTATTCGTGTACGATGACACGACCTGGAACGCGGAGAACCTGGTACGCATAGGTATGAGGGCAATGCAACATCGCGATGCGAGCACGTACCACGTCGACGCCAGCGGTTTGTGGAGGGCAGGAGGCACAAAGTCTGCAGCCCATCGGCCGAGAGACATATAGGGAGCGATCACGATGAACGCCAGCAGCTGTAGACCGAGGTGGTACTGCAGCGCGCGTCAGCCGACTCCGGAGATGATCGAACAGCGCAACGAAGACATACGCCAGCGACGATCCATAGCAAGGCCGATAGAGCACGGTACTCAACGCCTCCCAATTCTTCGAGTTGCTCGCGCGTGAGCTCTTGGAACACGGAGTTCCGCCCGACGACCGCTTCGAACGTAATGTAGGGGACGGGCCGTGCGCCCGGGGCGACCTTTCCGCGTTCCGAGGCGATGGTGTGCGTGCGCGGGATAGTGATCGTACGTGTGAGTTTCCGCTCCAGCTGCGGGAATGCGCGTCCGAAGAACCTCGACAGAAGTTCGTGAGGCATCGGAAAGCCGCCGAACCCTCTGTGCATGGTGCGCATTTGGGGATGGAACGCCTGAGACGCAGACGTGGTGATTGTGCCTGTTCGCGGGACGGATGAGCCTCGCCCAGCGTGGTGGCGCGCCACGCTCGGGCGCGACATCGTAGGACGAGACATGGTAGGTCGCGACATCGTGGGACGTGACATCGTGGGACGTGACATCGTCGGGCGAGACATCGACCGCGACCCTGATTAGGAAGTCAGCTACGAGAGTTTTACGCGATTTGAGAGTCACGTACGCCGCCTGTGCGATGTTCCATATCCTACCTCGTCCTCCCCTGGGGATTGCGGTATCGCGCTGAAACGTCTCTCCACGGCGATTGGCTGTGGCGTTGCAGCGAACTCGACGGTTTGGGTACGAGCGAGCTGCGGCCCTCTTCCCTGCGGTCTATTGATAGTTGGTGTACGAAGAATGGGAGTAGCACCTGATGAAAGGGGATATAGCAAGCCCATTAGTGGATGGACGATCATTAAACGCCATCACCCACTTATGACTGGAGACGTCCCAGAACGTGGAGACATTTCAGCGGGTAGTCGTTCGCGGCTTTCGAAGAGTGCTTCTCAGCTTTAATATCGGTGTATACCTCAACTTAAGACCTACGTCTCGGGTTCTGGGGTCTTCAGACGTGCTGGCTTGTGCTCCATCTCAGTAGACTCTGTGTTCGCCGACGTGGACTCTGCCTCCGCATCTACACGGTTCGCGCTCTGTGGCAATGATGAGTGGTCGCCGCCTATCTCCTGCTCAGATACACCCTCGCTAATCCAGCCGCTAGGGTCGACCAGCTTTGGCGCGCCTTCAACTCGGCGGATCATGTCTGTACGGAGCTGATGGCGCCCGCGTTGCTTGACAGGCGCGTCTTCTTGTACAGCGAGGTCGTCGAAGGACCGCAAACTGGTCTTCCATGACGCTGTCAACAGCTTCCAAACTCTCTTCCACATCGGCTCAATCTTCACGTCTACCTCGACGTGGGCTCTCGCAGCAGCACGACGGGCGAGTTCTGCCTCGACTATCCGCCGGAACTTGCGAGCGAAGAAGCTCCTGGGGTTGAGATGTGAGTCCGATCTGTTCTTGACTGAATGTTGAGGGAGCGCACCTGCGAATATAGACCATGGTCCATGAGATAACAACCTAGTGATAAGGTGAGTGTTGTTCAAAACCGGAGATGGAGGAATGTGCCCTACCGGACTGCCAAGACACATTTGGATGAACAGCAAGACTTGCTGAAAAGGCGTTAAACTGCTCAGATCCACGGTTGCAAGGCCGCAGACCGTCATCGCGCTGACGCAATTGAACAGGCAGTCGATGTAGTCTATGTGAAACTCGCCATTGGAGGCATAAAATATGGCGGAGAATATGAGAGGTGTGAATGTGCTGTTTTATCAGATGTTAGCCTGATATATGCGGTGCTTCGCAGGGACCAAATGAGGTATGTGTGTAGAAATTACGACCCTCTCGACGTTTCTCCTGACGCCACGATATACTGAACGGACGACTTGTACCAATAGCGGTCAACAAGACCAGACTCTTGAAGACTGCGGCGACATGAGGTGATAGTGAGTTTGTCAACCGCAGGCCTAGGGCCCGTCCGCAAGCAACTCGCCTAATCCACAAGGACTCTGAACGGATAAGTGAATGTACGCAGCGATGACCGGCAGCCAGACCATGAACACAACGGTGCATGTGGTATGCAGCATGTCTCCTCAAAGCGAAACGTTTTCCCGGCGAGCTGGTCTGCAGAGAGAGACCGACCATCATTGCAGGGGTATCAAGAGAAGTAACGGCCACCGGTCCATCTTGTTCATCTTTGTCCGTGATACACGGCGCAGAGCTCTGTTCTCGGTGCTCCGCCTCCCCCCTTGTCGTGGGGGAGACATCCTAGTGCTACCCAATCGGTAGCAAGGTTGGGGGCTCACCGCGGTCCGCCGCCACTACGCTCTGAACAATGGTCCGCCACAAACACTCCAACCACCAATCGCAGCACCGTGCACTGTATACGAAAACAAGCTGGGGGTACTCACAAGAACAACAGGTGAGTCCGGTAGAAGTTGAGGTGCTTGAAGACATAGTGCCTGAAACTGCCGAACCGAGCGTTGAAGGAGATACGGGTTGGGAGCGAAGGCATTTTCGCTACAGGAGGGCTCGCGGGGGGCAGCGATGGAGGTGCGATGGGCGTAGTGTTAGCTTGAAGTAAGCCGCATTGGCGTTAGAGGCGTGGTGGTGAGAAGATGAGACAGATTTTGAGAATGAAGAACACAAGATGCAAGTTGGTCCCGGCCAAGGTCGATGCGGTCATGAGCGGCTAACCCCTTATTGGGCGTCTGCACAAAATGTTGGCAACTCTGCTGCAAACGCTGGGATTCACATGCACACGAACCACAGTAGACGTAATGTGTCAGGACGCGAATGGAATGTCTAGATCCATAGTAGCAAGCACCATATACGATACAGAACTATAGTTGGACAACAGCTAGCGGAAGCAACGCAAGCAGAACCACAACATCGACCGACTGACCACCTGGGTATCGAATGGGGGCGGGTATACGGCGAAGAGCACGGTCACTTTTCAGCAGGGAGGGGCTGAAAGCGTGTGTAGTATTGTTTTGTCTGCGACTCGACCATCTCGGGAGTTGACTCTGGCAGGTCTTCGATGAATCGAGCTGTGCAAAAAAAAACTCGGTCAGTATCATGGCCAAAGCTCAACAGCAACACAGAATCATCGGGTGTTGACGCCAACAGAGGTATAGTTCACAAAAGTTGTACCACATCAGACGTCTGCCCTGCATGAGCGTGGACTGGCCCACATGTTGACAAAAGCGGTCTCTCGCGTCATTAAAAACGGTACGGAAGGCCTCTCAAGTACATTACAATGCGGGAAGAGCTGGAAAAGCGGTAATAACGAGAGGAAAGACTCACCGGGCGATCCTGCAAAAAGCGCCAATGCTGGCACAACGGTGTTAGGCGGTATGACAGTGTTGTCTGCAATCCTGGCACAATCCTTGATAATTGTGAACTTCCCCTGAGAGGGACTCAGTAAGATATTGGTAGGAGAGAAGTTGCACTGACAATTATGCAGTTCTTTCCAATCTCGACATGGTTCCCGATGGTTGCTACCTCGACTATGGAGTTCGCCCCGATGTGGACATGGTCTCCTATTTTCATGGGGTAGTAGTTGAAGTTGCCACGATAGGTCTTATATGGTGGTCTAGTCATAGGTGTTGAAGATGTGTTCCTGACCACGGGTGAACTCGCGACATACCTCATTACGCACCCCTCGCCGATGAGACAATATCGACCCAGAGAGATGACGACCGCATGACCGGGCCCTGTTCTACGCAAGTCCCCTCGGATGATAGCACCACTTGCTATGATTGTCTTGCCTCCCAGTATGATGTTCTGTGGCCCAGAGATCGTTGCTCTACGCGAGACTTTGTTCCCGGTGTCCTGTGAACATTGTCAGCGCGAGCGTTTGCGAAACAAACACTGGGCTCACTATTCACCTACCGTCTCTATGTACTCCGCTCGCGTGTAGTAGATTGGCAAGTCCATAGTCAATGTGAATCTGATTTAGACGAAATGCAAGTGGTCGAGGTCGGAGGTCAAGCCAGGAAAGACGCGCGCTCGGCCTCGCCGGAAGGGGACGCGTCGCGCGGCTCGTCTTCTGGACGCTGCGGAGCGCGCGCGTTCTGCGCTCTTCTCCACCATCCGCCGCGATGCGTCTCCCTCTGCTCTTCGCTGCTCGCCTTCGTCCATGCCAAATCTCTGTGCTCGCGTCCCGGCGATGTCTATCGACGTTTGCACTTCCCAGGTCCCCGCTGCTGTCCACACTTTCGCGCCCTAGCCCGCTGTACGCAACAAGACGTCTGCTCGCGACGGAGAGCTCGCCTCCGGGCACACCCTCAGTCCAAGACGCAGCAAAACCCGCGGCGGGGGCGCAGGCAGCCCCCGCGCCCGAGGACCCTGTCTACCACGGCCCTCTCACGACGACATACCGCCGCCTCAAGTTCTTCTCGCTGTCCACCCTCTCCCTCACCTTCGCGCTCTCGCCGCTCATCTTCGTCATCGAGACCACGTCGAGCGTGCCCGTCGTCGCCCGCTTCGCGCTCGCCGGCATGGCCATGGCGGCGTCGGGCGTGTCGACTGCGCTCGTGGCGTGGGTCGGCCGCCCGTACGTCGCTGTGCTGCGCCAGCTCAAGCCCGACGGCGCACAGGCGGCGGGGAGCGGGGATGCGGTCGAGATGACCACCTACACGCTTGCGTGGCATAAGCGGGTCACGACCGTCTACGACACGGCGTTCCTGGTCCCGACCAGTCGGCCGTTCGCTACATGGGAGCTCGCGGAGGCGTTCAAGCTGCCGGACGCGGAGGTCGAGGCTGCGCGCGCAGACGGGCTCATACCACGCGAGGAGACGATTGCGGAGACGAGGAACAAGGCCGGAGAGTTGCTGGGTAGCTGGGTAGTGAGTTGGGATGAGCACGGGGTTGGGACATGTCGTCAAATGGGAAAAGTCGTGCGGTGAGTACCATACACATTCTCTAGCACACAGACATGCTTGAACAAGGAATTGCTATCAGATACTTCAATGTTCACCAGGAGCTTTTGAGCAAACCAATACGCTCAAGCGGGGCGCCCTAATGTACGTGCGGTGACATCACATGGCCATAGCTAGTGCTCACTTCAGAACTCACAGATATCATACATCTTGGGATAATCTACAGTCACATTTTCCGGGTAGCGAGACCTCATTCACTCACATATCTGCCACCTCTTTCCGTCTTATGCCCCATCTCGCCCATTGCCCGTTCAGACCGGTAGGGATCTTCGCTCCCCATGTTATAGCGTAATGTGCCAGTACGAGCTCCAGCTCCTCGATCTCGTCAAGCATCTCCAGCTGAGATATCCTATGGAAGATGTGAGCTGCGTGCTGCGTGTTCAATCAGGCAGTTGACAACAAACCTCTCAAGTTCTGAACGCTCGATGTAGTCTCTGCGAATCTCCTTCAGGGTTAATGCTTCCGCTAGCTCCCAACCATGTTGCAAGAAACGATTGCGGAGTTTGTCGTAGCTGGAATATGGCTCAGCGCCGGGAAGCGCGACGTTTCGTGCCTCGTGCATCGTCATTCATCATGTTATCCGAGTGGAGAGGAACTCGACTCACCTTGAGGTTGTTTACCATGACCTTACCAAACGAATCCTGCAGGGAAAACATCTCGTATACGACGCATCCTAAGGCTGCACGATTACCTTCCGGAGGCGAAGCGAAGAAATCTGTGAACCACTGAACCACTGCACTTGATGCGGCAGGGCTCATGTACGCGAGGACACACTCGAATATCAAGAGCGTTGGCAGATTCGGGGAAAGCAATGGCTCGGTTGGAGATGCGAGAAGAGGTGCCAGAGACTCTGTGGGCGGATGTCGGAGGTCGCCAGCCAAGAGATGGTATACCGGCGAGTGCAGGGAGGTGCCCCCGGTTGCTAAAGCCGCACACTGAATCAGCGATCTAGGCAAAATCTCCATCTACGCGTCTCTACGTACCGATCGATATCTCTTCAGGTCTCCCAAGGACGGCGCTCAGTTCCTTGCTTTTTCGGATGGCCATGGCCTTCGTCGTCGTGTTCTCCGCGAAGTCCAGTTCGATGTATTTGGCAACAAAGCTCTTCTTTCCCCCAGTCTACCTGAACGCTCTCAATCAAACCCCATCTCACGCCGGTCTCAGTATGCACTCACCGCGATCCGCCAGAACCGAGTATCGCTGCCTGCGCCGAGGCTTACGATCTGGCACTGCGTGCCCTCCTGCTCGGACAGGGATATCCAGCCATTTACAAGCTCGTCTAGGGCCTCTGAACGAACGTACGTTCCGATGTTGATGAGAGGCGGCCGAGCTTGCTGCAGGTGTGGTCGCGAGACGAAAGGCGTGATGAATGAATCCTTGAGATATCCTTTACGGACGGCAGATAGACGGGCAAGCGCAGCATCGCTATCAGTAGCACGGATAGCAGCGTCGCCCTCTGGCAAGCGTTGTCGAGGAGGAAACATTATTGGTGGACGAGTGGAGAGGTTCACCACTGCAGGGTTCACCCGCACGCCACGGTCCGAATCATCGTCAACCCCGGCAATTTCCTGAAAATGGCGGAGTACGAAAGTTTCATTCGGAGAAGGCAACAATGTAGCTCAGAACCAGGTGGTTTACGAGCTTGGCGTGACTCCTGGTCGTGGACGGTCTCCTCAGGCTCTGTCAGATCAACTACCACCTGGAGGCTGGCACCTCCATGTCGTCGCTTTCTTGAGGCACTTCGACGTCCGCATCCGATAGCGGGAGTCTCTCTAGCTTGACTGATTTGGAGACTGGGTCTTCCCCTGCGCTCCGAGTCTGAGGCCTGAACGACCACTTATGGTGCGGACGGAAGGGACATAGCTTGGATCGACTGCCTCAAGTCGCGGATGTCGCTATCCACTACAACTCTCCAAAAGGACTCACCATCAGCGCTCGGCACCGGTGGGTCTTCGGGATTGTGACGAGACGCGATCAGAGCACGCCCGTCAAAGCAGCGTGGAGACGTATCAGGTCGCGGCTAGGAAGGTCTGTCCCCCGTTGAGCGCAATTGCGCGTCCCCAACGTCTGCGACATTCCGACTGGTTGCAGAGGCTCCTCTTCGACGCTGTAGTCCTTGAACTCGACGATAGATAGGGGGTCCGCGTATAGGGGGGTATTGGCACGGCCGTAGTTCTTGAACTTGTAGGCGTTTGGGATCTGGTGTACATTACTTCGATCAGGAGGGCGATCATACCTAATAAACAGAGGAACAAGGCTTACCGCAGTGGGGAGCAAGCACCAAATGTGCATGTCGAACAGAGCATCAAAGTGTGTCATGACTGTGAAGGTATTTTCTGCTTGGTCCACAAAATCATTGTCGTTCAGTTACTTTTCAGGGAGTTCGCAGTAGTGTTTGAGGATCTCGAACTTGATCGTCGCCAAGGAACGACGAACCTGTTAGAGTGATTGAGTACGCAACCAATCTGCTAGAAGTAACAGAAAACACCTTGTCCGTCTCATACACTGCAAGGGGACGTTTGAATATGTGAGCAACCTGCAGGACCGCTCTTGGTATCCCCGCAGGCCCCGACCAAGAGTCATAGTTGTAGGCTCCGGTCACCACGCACTTGTTGCCGTCTCGTTTCAGGACCTATATTTGAAGCCACATTAAAGCCTGAACGTGAACGAGTAGAGATGAATCCTCACCTCCTCTTCCCGAACTTGCTCATCCGGTACGGCAGCCCGCGTGGATCTATATACTGCGGGCCAGGTCCGAACGGCTATCAACTAGCAGAATTGCATGATGGAAGTGGGGACGTACGTGGCCACAAGAAGAACGCTACCCAGATGGATGCGAGACGGACGATGCTCTGTGCCTGTGCCAATCGGTCCTTCTTCAGTAGTAACATTCCAAGACCGTCGACAGCACAGGCACAAATAGCGGCCGAGACATAGACTTTGCCGCGTTTCAGGCCGAGAATCTCCGCGTTGTCGTACATGGCCTTTATGAGGCCCCTCACAGTGAAGTGGTTCACGAGTGGGTGGAGACGTAACTCTCGCACCCACTGTGTTACATCGAGGGGTCGACAGCACGGATGGTTGAAGACATCAAGATGTGTCTGCGCGAAGGCGTACAGAGCAGGTTCAGAGTCTCCGGTCGTGCTGTCGAGGATCGCCTGTACCGTATTGCCTACACCGGGGATAGGGCACGTATAAGGCTCAGCAGGGCTGATGGTTAACTCAGAGGACATGGTAAGTGCAGACGCTCAGGGGTCCCGGCAAGCTCCCGGTCAGCTTGATGGCCGTGGCGTGAGAATCCTCTATATTCCAGCCAGAGCCAGATCCCGGTTGCGCCTTGCTCTTTCTACAGCCACCTCGCTCTCCTCGACTCGCTTCATCATGAATCTGCCAATGGGTGCGCCATTGTTTCCTGCGGGGAAGGAGCCAATGCCTCCAGGCATCACGGAAGAGGAGCGGGAGAGCTACCTGCAAGCGAAAAAGTACGAGAAGTGGACGGCCATGGGCATGGAGTCTTGTGCTGCGAAGACTGTAATCGCTGGTGCTGGAGGTGCGTCCGTTCACCGCTCGACAGTAGGATTCAACGGAACATACACCAAGAAGTCGCTTTCTTTGGCTAGGTTTCGTCATTGGAGGATTCTTCTCGCTCATGAGCTCCTCGTTCGCGTACGAGGACCCATTGCTCCGACAGAGCCTGAGCACGCAGCAGAAGGCTCGTGAGATATTCAAGGAGATGGGTCGAGGGATGTGGCGGAGTGGAAAGGGTTTCGGCAAGGTCGGTGCGCTGTTTGCAGGGATCGAATGCGTATTTGAGTCGGTAAGTGTCATCTGGCGCAGCGCGTATACTCTTGTCAGTGTATTGAACTGCCGCCAGTATCGTGCACGAAACGACATGGTCAATCCAATAGCAGCTGGATTTGTTGCTGGTGGCGTGCTCGCGCGGAATGCTGGTCCCAAGGCAGCATTTGGTGGTGGGCTAGCATTTGCCGTGTTCTCCGCCGCCATAGATCTCTTCCTAAGACGAGAAACACCTGAGTGAGTCTAGAAACCCGTCACGTATTCGCTCGAGCTGGCTAATCTAGTGTGTAACAGGGAGGATTAATGAGAACCCTACATGCTCTTAGATCTACGACTTGACGTGCTATCATCTGCTATGTTATATTTGTATATTCCACACATACTAATGGGTTGACACACTGCTCCCACTCAAGACACCATCGTGCATCGGTGCTCTGGACCATTCTGGACGATCGTGAGGTAGAAGAGGTCCAAAGCACGAGGACATACGCGGAGAGAAGTCCATCGAACCCTGATCTCGTGGCATGACGGTGATACTGCAGCCGCCCTTTCCTGCGGCTCTCTTGTCCGTTTCCTTCGAATCATTCCGCACGTGCAAAGTTCCCTTGCTTCTCTCCATAACCATGTAGTGCGACGGTCGTGTGGTGGAAGATTTTGTGTAGAGTTGTCTTGACGGCTGGGTCGTATGCAAGATTCCCCCCGACCAGGAGTACTAGTAGGTACGATGTCGCGTTCGCGTGGTCGCCTTGGCAAGAACGAAGATGTTGGACTGCAAGCGAGTTCGAAAACAGGGGTTGTACGTCGCGAGATGGTGGTGGCAGAGAACAAGCATGTGAAGGTCGAAACAGGCTGACGCGCGGGTCATTTGATCGCTCCTGGTCATGACCGGCTAATGAGCGTCGCCGGCGACCTGTAGACGAGGGTTCTCAGCCTACCACGAGCGGTCTTGCCTCAGTCCCGCCATGTCTCCCCCGAACAAGAAGATTGGCGGCGAGTACGGCGACGTGCGCGCGAACATCGACGCGGGCAAGCTGAATGCCTACATCGAGGCGCACGTCCCCGCCGTGGCGGCCCCTGTAAGCATTAAGCAGTTCAAGGTGCGTCTACCACCCCTGTCTCTCCGACCGCAGCTGATGCTCACGTACGTCGTCTACAGTTCGGACAGGTTCGTGTCTGCGCGAGCTGTGGCGAAGCGCGTTCGTATGTGCTGAGACAACCCCGCTGTAGTCTAACCCCACATACTTCCTCACGGATGCAAGGTGCGTAGACCGTGACCGCACATGGCCTGCGCCTGTTCGCCTGACTTGTGCGCGCCAGCTCGAAGCGGTTTGTCTTGCGCAAGAAGCCTGCGGGCCAGCTTCTGTCCAAGACTGCGCATCAGGTTGAACGGGAATACACCATGCTTCGAGCGCTGCACAAACACAACACCAATCCATTCACCAGCCCAGACAGGAAGGTGCCAATTCCGGAACCCATCGTACTCTGCGAGGACGTGAACGTCATTGGGACGCCATTCTACATCATGGAGTTCCTTGACGGCCGCATATTCACCGACCCGCGCATGCCAGAGGTCCCCCCTGAAACTCGGCGGCAATGGTACGCACACGCTTCTCTCGTCAACACTACAGTTCTGGCATGCTCCCCCCCTTGACTACCTTTGCGTGTGGTTTCGCGGCCTCTCTAAGAGGTGGGAGGAGCATACTATGCTCACGGTCCTCGAGAGGGCCTTGCGCGCGGGGAGTGTCCGTCGGAACTAGACTTTACTAACATATCCACCAACAGCTGGCTGTCTGCGGTCCGGGTTCTTGGTACCCTCGCCCTGCTCTCGCCTGCAGATATCGGCCTGTCGAGCTTCGCGTCGAATAGTGCATACTTCCCCCGGCAAATCAAGTCCTTGACCGCCGTCTCTCAAGCGCAAGCGCAGGCGGTCGATGTCGAGACAGGGAAATCGACGGGAGAGATACCACGATTCGACGAGATGGTCGCATGGTACAAGGCGAACCTGCCGGACGAGCGCAAGACGGGTCTACGGATCGTCCACGGAGACTACAAGCTAGACAACCTCATCTTCCACCCTAACGAGAACCGCGTCATCGGCATCCTGGACTGGGAACTCTGCACCCTCGGCAGTCCCGTAAGTCTCCCGGGCACCGCTATCTCGCGCTTGGAGTTTTGACGTATATTCTTTGCTGCCAGCTCGCCGACCTCGCCAACTTCACACAACCCTGGGCGATCGCACCGAACAGCTTCCCGCCCAACGGCAATCTGTCCGCCGCGTTCAAGGACAACGCCGCCGAGGCGCCGATCGCACTTGACGAGCTCGAGCGGGAGTACTGCAGTGTCACGGGCCAGCCGTATCCCATCCCTGAGATGGTGTTTGCGCGCAGTTGGATGCTGTTCCGGGTACGTGTGTCTGTCCACGACAGGGGCGCTCTACGTGCTGAAGCGTCTCATTTGCAGAGTGCCATCATCATGCAGGGCATCGCCGCTCGGTATGCTCGGCGCCAGGCGAGCTCTGAGAGGGCGCACACATACGTCGTCGGGTTTCCGTATATGGGACACCTCGCGTACAAGACATTGGTCGAAGCGGGTGTGACTGGCACGAAGGCGAAGCTGTAATCGTTTTGATGATACGTCGCGGATCGGTACCCTAGCTGTGCCGCGGACCTTCGTCCTCCCACATTCTTGAATATACAGCCATGTAACCCATGTACGTGTTGGGCAGCTTCAAGTGGTTGGTGGGTGACCGATGACGTCTCTGTCATGCAACGTAGATCACAGCCTCGAATAAGGCACTCCTAGCTTCGCACTCCACCGCATGCGATGTGCGTGCAGTCAACCCTCCGGACGACAACCTCGTCGTTTGGGGAGGACCATATTATGGGCAGCCGCCGAGGGAATCAAAGCTAGCATGAAGTTTTCGACGGGGGTAGCGGTTCATAAAACCTTGAGTTTTTACTATTGAACACCCCTCCGAATGACCCTCATTGGACGGAGCCCCCGTGGGAACGCCGGAGTTTGAATATGGTAGCTCGACCCATCCCTCAGGCCTCAGGCCTCAGGCTCGCCATTGTATGGCATATTGAGCAGTCACAGTCTGCACTATCAGCAAGGGTTCCAGCTCCCAGCACCTTTCCTCACTTTCAGTGAAGTTCAAGCAGCTTGCCATGAGTATCCACGCCCGAAGGCTGACGGCGCACGCATTCGCATAGGCGCTCCCTGCATGAGATGAGCGCTCCGACGCTCTCCGAATGGGGGGTGATGCATGAGTCCTGGCAGTTCAACTCCAGTTTGCTGCATACTACTCAGTAGTAGTACTGGCACTGTCAATGGCCCTGCGGGTTATTTCTCCACGTCAGTACTCTCACTTTACAATGGTACATGAAGTCACCAACTTGAATGCGACTTCGAGGCTATTGCTACATAGACTCTCAACTTCACATGTGTTCATCGTTGAAGCTTCCACATCCCATCCTTGACAGTGACAAGCCCTTCTCGACGCGCGGCCTCCATGAACTCGGCCAGCTGGTCGATCGTACGGTCGTACCCTTGCGCGAACTTCAACATGTTCTGGATCCGTACCAAGCTGAGCGACCCGAGGTTCGTGAGCATGCCCTCGATATACTGGCGTTCCCCCAATCGGTCAGCGCACAGTTCGCGATGCCACGACGCAGAGACGACCGACGACGTACCCTCCAGTATATCTTCATCTGCTCCGCCTGCTGCTGCTGCACCGTCACGATGGCCGACTCTTCTTCGATGGCTGCGGGACGAGCGTCGTCAGATGCGCTCGCGCGAGTGGGGTGAACGGATGGCTTACCGGCGCGGGTGACCGTCTTGGCGCCCGCCGACGCCTCCTCTGCGACCTCGAGGAGCTTGTACACGGTCACGTCCTCCTCCTTCAGCACGCCGAGCTCGACCCAGCACGCGACCGCCTTCAGCGCGGCGGCCTTGTCGATCCGCATGGTCGTCGCAAGGTCGGCGATGTCCCACGTGTCTGTCGGACGAGAAGATCAGTTCCCGTTTCCTTCTTAGAGGGCGGTTAGCGAGGGGGGAAAGGACCTTTGGCAGAGAAGTGCTCGATGACGGCAGCCTCGAGCGGCGTGACCTCCGCGTTGACGGTGCGGTCTTGCAGCTCGATCTCGAGGGAGATCGTGCCGAGGTGCGGCAGCCAGTGGAGCTTCTTGTCCGGCTTGAAGATGTGGAACTCTTTTGCGTACGAGTCCTGGATCCTGAGGGAGTCGACATCAGCGGGCGGGACGAGCGGTAATTAGAAAGCGAGGCGCACTCTTTGAACTGCCCCGGCATGTTGAAGCTGCTCGACTGGAGGGGTGGCCAGAAATGTCGCGACACGATGGTGGGGTGAAGAGGGGTCTACAGACATCGACACGTGTCAGACCACAGAGATTCCTTCGAGTAGGAGTGGGCCCACCTGCTGTTGCGCCTGCACGTGCTGGTCGATCCGCCGCGAGTCTGTCATGTCCCGCAACATAACCTCGCACACCTGCAGCGCCGCTTCCCCAAACCTGATCTTCAGGATCTCGATGTTCCGCCGCTGGATCCCGGATATCAACCACCGCGTCGACTCCTCAGATGCAGAGCTACCCACCTCCCGTTCGTAATTGCCATCGGTCACAGCGAGCAGCCGTTGGGCGAGCAAGACCTGCAACTCCTTGACGAACAGGTCCTTCGAGTCGTAGATGCTGACGAGCGTGCTGATCACGTCTGTCGGCTTGTTCGTTCGGAATTCTGCAAGAACCGTGCCTGAGCGGAAGTCAGAGCAGAAATGATGCAGTGCGTACCTGGCCCTGCGTCGATGGGTTCGGGCTCCCAGTTGGGGTCTGTGAAGTCATCGGCTTGCCGCTGTTGCAGCGGTTGGATAGGCTCGTTCTCGTCTACAAGCGAGTCGCCGCTCTCGCCGTCGCCTACAAGGCTCGCGACGATACATCGAATCGTATCCGGACGTTCTCTTTAGCCGCTAGTTCAGCATACGATATCTTGCAAGTGAAGTCCCGCTTTTGCGCACCTCAGATACTTGCGGATGGGATCGGCTACTTTGTAAAGCAGGACACCGGGAGGATCTATGATGCGCAGACACCGTATGATTGACACGTATTGCGTCAAGATATCCTTAGTATCGGCACCGGGGTGCAGCAGACGTTTCTTGTTCCTGTGCGATTCGTCAGCATGACCATCGATGGGAGCCCTTCGACGTAATGCTCACGCCTTGCGTAGTGTCGTAACTACATCATTCCGTTGATCCACACGAGCGAGGCATTCCTTGTAAGTCGTGAGTACCCAGTGCCTCACGCGTTCCGAGTCGCGCAGACCTTGAGATCCTGCAGAGCGGGCTGCGAGTCTGGATAGTCGATGATGATGTCAAATATCTCTTGGGTTCTAGAGGCTTCTGTTAGCGTTGATTACTACGGATGACAGGAAATCCTACCGAAGGTCACACAGTTTCTTGCAGACATGGTAATCGAATCGCGAACCAACGCCTTGCAGCATCTGGCGCGCCTCGTCCGCTACGGCAGCCAACTCAGTAAGTACGGAGTCATCAAAAGTTTAACTGCTAACCAGTCCTTGCGTTCCGCGCATATGGCATGACCATCCACGGAACGACGTTTTCCGCCATCCATTCTCGGAGCGTCGTCAGCAGAGTCTCGTCCCACTTCTGAGCACACGTTTCCGCCACGTGCGCCTCAATGTACTCGTAACAGACAGTCGCTATGAGCGACTCGTACCGGTCGAGCAGCCCGAGAGCTTCGCACGCGGTCCACAATGGGAGATCGGGGCGTGATGGTATGGGTGACGAAGGAAGTTGTTCTGCGGGGAGACACCAAGGGGGCGGGGAGGATGTGTTGACGAGCGAGAAGGTGGACGCGATGAGTGCCTTGAATCCGTGCGAGAAGGAGGGAGGGAAGGTCGAGTAGACGTGGGTCTGGAAAGTTAGCGTGTACGCGGAGAGGAGCGTCGCGCCGAGCCTGCTAGCATTCAGCTCCCATTCTA
Source organism: Daedaleopsis sinensis (assembly GCA_033807695.1). NCBI lineage: Eukaryota > Fungi > Basidiomycota > Agaricomycetes > Polyporales > Polyporaceae > Daedaleopsis > Daedaleopsis sinensis. Next base: position 1,461,373 of record CM066302.1, read on the forward strand.
GACCGGGTTTCAAGAAGACCTACTCCGGAATGGGTGACCACGCCCTATACCATTCCACCAGTCGGAACAACATCCTTGCGATAGAGTCTGTCGAATTTGTCTCCTGCTCACGATCAACAGCCTTCCCCTCTGGAGAATCAAGCAGTCATACCTCGTACTCGGCCATGTACGTCTGAATGTCACGCTCGACGAGGTGTTGCTGCTTCCTCATGTTCTCTGGCGCATGGCGCGGAGGAGGGAGTAACATATTGATGGGGCTGAAGGTGCTAATGAGAGAGAGACTCACCGAGGAAGTTCTCCATGAGCAAAGGCAGCATCTTCGACTTGCTCAACAAGTCGAAAGATGCCCTCACATTCTGTATGCCTGGCACACGATCTGAGCCACCGAGGGAGCACACACATTGTGTACGCACTGTACTCCTGGTAGGACGCGGGGTCGTTCAAGTCTCGAGGATACAGGAATCCGGTCGCGATTCTCCATGCCTGAAGCGAAGTCAGTGGTTTAGATTAGCGTACGAGGGTAGGGTGGCGGACCTCGCTGAATGCCAATAGACCCGTGATCCCTGGCTCGGCTCTATTCAGACGAGCAAACGAGTTGTTCCATTTGTTCTGCACTTGCTTGGAGAGCAGGGTAGCCATTCCCACATCGAGTGGTCGAACGAATGAAGATGGTGGTCGATGTTAGAAGCGAAGCGGGCCGGTAGCGCGCGTGTCCGGTCGGGTCCTGACGCGTCGACGCGTTATGCGGGGAAGCGCCGGCACCGTTGATTTGGAGCCTGGAGGTCTTTCTATTTCTGTTTTGCATTCACACTTGATTCACACTTTGATATCCCACTGGTACGTACTAGTAGGTACTAGTGCGGCTTTCTTACTAACCATATTCCACAGGGGCAAGCGAGTGCTCAGCTCTGTGTGCACAGCTCTCGCGATCTAGTGCAACCACTGTGCGAGGACCGAAGTCACTGCTACTCTATCTCAAACCGCTGCACACACCGTACACTCAGGCCGCCCGCGAGGACGAGCACAACCACTGAATCTCAGACGTCAATGGTATCACCACAATCCCCGGAGTCCAGGTCTCCAGCAAACCTTGGTGGGCAATATTAGGAGACGTATCCTGTTTAATGCTGGATTTGCACGATACTCTCATCCGAGGCTTCCCAATACATGCGTACGTTTTTAGTGCATACTCTCCGACATGCAACTCATCCTATGTCCCTTTATCATCATCAGGACTGGAGTGGCCAGCGATGAAGTGTGTCAGACTGGGCTCAAGTTTCGTCAAGGACATCTTAACTGACCTGTTCACTAGCTATTGATGCTCACCACCTCCTTGGTCAATGCATCTTCTCGCGTTCGACAGCTCATAAACAATCTCAGTCCCATCCATCGTCTACCTTTCGAGATTCTCTCTCGTATCTTCGCCCTCGTCCCAGCAGGATTTGTCGCCCGGCGTCTGGGTCGCCCCTGCGATCTGGAGCTGGCTCATATCTTCGGACCCTTCGCTATTGGGCCTCCATCCGAGCTCTTGCTCATGATGAATGTCTGCCATAGATGGAGGCATACCTTGACCCATTGCAACAACCTCTGGTCGGTCATTGACGATAAAATGTTCGACAACAAGACTGTCTATCCACCGTACTTCCGTCCAAACTCCAATAGCAATGTCTCCGTTTATGTCTCAGGGACCGGCTCTAAGCAGACACGCAAACTTCTTCGCGAGCACCCAGAAGGTGTGGTCGAGCTTCGTGTGTCTGACCTTGGAATCAGCCCTTCCCGGAGTAGCAAACTCGTCACGTTTACTGCCCCTCGATTGCTGGTCTGCACTATGACTATGGCGGAAGTCACATTGGCGAGGAAGCCCGGGACTCTCAAGTTGTTCAAAGGTCATACACCGCGCCTTCGCGCTCTCTGGCTGAAGTCGGTGTACTTCATACCCTCCAACTCGTTTCCATCGCTTCAGCACCTCATCATCGCGCTCCCTTACTATGATCATAATCAGGGAACCCCGCCCAAGGGTCCTTACACTCTCACTCAGTTCCTCACATTCCTCCGCGGTTGCGTATCGTTGAAGACCTTGTACCTTCTTAATGTTGGCTGTCAACGTGTGAGGGAGATCCCAGTCCCAGGGGCGGTTGATGACGAGAGTCGGATTTCGCTCCCGCAGCTTCAGAAGCTATCTGTGCACGAGAATTACAGACACGCCAGCAAATTCCAGGTCGCCATCTTCGCTCATCTCGACCTCTCCCCTGAATGCCTCATCTACATTGGTGCAGTTTCTGCTGCGCACCTCCAGCCGCTCATGAATGCAGTCGCTGGATCCTCTTGTCGGAGGTTGTCGAGTATGCAACTCTGCGCAGACTCGGGGTCGCGGCTTTGTCCTGAACCTATCCAACTCGCCGAGGATCAGGGCTCCCAAATTCTACAGATCGACATCCCGTATCGGTACTATGATCTCGAAGATCGTTGGGAACGTGATGAAGTCGCACAGATGTGGTGCTCCGAGCTCTTTCGCAGGATCAAGACACTCCGTACCGCTCCCTTGCCCTTCCTATTGCTCTTGCAATACCCGCACAACATCCTCTCGAACCTCGAGTCTCTGGCCATAAGCATCCGCCATGAACAGTTGATCTCAGGGCTATCTGCTTTGACTCCTAGACTCGGAGATCGCACAGCTTGTGCCTTGAAGTTCCCCAAGCTCGCGACCCTATGCCTTCCGGAGATCGCGCTCGCTGATCTCCCCGACCTCTACACTATTGTCGAGTCTCGCCGGATGGCCGGGCACCCTATCAGGCACCTCGCAGTCTCGCTGGACGACACATCGGACGAGCCGACCGTAGACCAGCTGCATGCGATGAGTCAGCTGTACGGTCTGCTCGCCGAGCACTTCATCGTCACATGGACAGGCAAGGACAAGGACAATGATCGCGATGCGCAAGAGCATTCCCTGCCGACGGATTTTGAGTGGACATACCCAGAAGACTGCACTTATGACAGTGATTGGAATTCTTGGGAGTTCTGGCCGGCGTTGACCCGGGATCCATAGTATGTAAGTCGTGCATGTAGGAGAGACATCTATTGACTTCTACATGGACCTTTCGATTACTCAAGGGAATATCATGAAGCGGCTGAGTCCTTAAGTCCGTCATCGACTCTTAGAGACTGGGGCTGAACGAAGCATCGTGAGTGTATCGCTAGCCTGTCTGATGACCGCCAGAGTGACTCACACGGGTGCGACAGAGGTGGCCGAACCGTCGTCACTGAGCAGCGTCGGGAAGGGGTCTCAATGCACTGTACATACGTATAATCAGTGTTCAGCTGTGTACGCAGTCAGGGTCAGCTGCTGTACTCACAGTCTGCTCAACTTTAGAGCACCTCTTCCAGGACGGGAAGTGTGGGCGGATGCTCGCCGACAACGCAGGCGGCCCGGGCGGGATAACCTCTGACTCACGGAGCAGTCCTCCGACGCCGAGCACTACTAGTAGTGCGAGCCTGCTGAACTCGCCTGCTGAACACGTCTCGCCGTCATCCACTAGGTAAGCTTCTAAGATGTTGGACGAGAGAATCCACTCACCTTCCCACCGCAGGTCCAAAGTTAGCACGTATGGAGCCCTCGGCCACACGATGTGGTGAATTGCTGAAGCACACGTGCCTACTTATCTGAGATAAGTAGCTCGGATTAGATGGACGTCCTCACGGTACTTAAGCTGGTATATATGACACAGGTCAGTCAAGAATCGAGCCTAGGGATTGAACTGAAGGAGCCAGTGGCTGGGCTTGCGAAGCAGTAAGTACTTGGCTGCGACTCACGTTTGTTTCACAGAGAATCGCCCCTGACCGCAAAGGCCAGATCTAACAAGTTCCACGCATCCCAACGATGTCGAGGTTCCCTGGTTCGCCCGATAAGACAAGGGAATCTCTGTGAGCTGTATCGGCGCAGCTACTCGAGGCGATGGACACTGATACACTTTCGGATTGAACAGCTTGCCAAAGCTCGCGGTCAAACCTTGGGTGCCGTTATCTGCCCCACGTACCCTCATTCTGCACAATGTCAAGATAGTGGATCCCGCAGAATCTCGTCTCGTTGACGGAACGCAAGATGTTGTGTTGAAGGACCGGCTGGTGCACTCGGTCTCTCCGAGTGGGACCGCCTTCACTCTTGCACCAGATGAGCCGCAGCCGATCATCGTCGACCTGGCTGGCAAATATCTATGCCCGTACGTCCGAGCCAACTGTGTTGTCTCATACATTCTTAGCTCTTGATGCTTGGCTTGGTCAGGGGGCTTATTGACTGCCACGTTCATGTAACCGCGGTCCCTGGAGTCAAGACCATGGCCGAGCTTGTTCAGACACCGGACGAGATGATCCACTTGAGGGCTACTTATGTCTTGCGGGGTACGTTCACAGCAGCTCCACTGCTCTTGCAGACATATACTAAGCCACGGCTCCTAGAGATGCTCTTGCGAGGGTTCACTACTGTTCGCGATACAGGTCGGTTGCACATATATTTTGTGATAGCATGTCCTGACTTTTGTCACCAGGCGGCGCGAGTAAAGCTCTTGCGACTGCGATCGAAGAGGGTCTCATTGTTGGCCCTCGACTCTTTCAGTGTGGAAAAGCACTCTCGCAGACCGGTTCGTGATACCCTCGTCTGCATCAGTTTGGCTTACGCTCTGCTACCTAATCGAACAGGAGGACATGCCGACTTCAGCACCTCTAGCAACAGTTCCGGATGCTGTGGAGGACACTCCCAGTCCCTTGGTCGCACTTGCGACGGCGTTCCGCAGGTGCTGAAGGCAACCAGGCAGAATCTCAAGGGCGGCGCAGATTTCGTGAAGATTATGTGCGGCGGCGGGGTCGCTTCGCCCACCGTGAGTGCAAGATCGGCGGTGCATCACGAGCAGAGCTTCTTCCTGATTACCAGGTCAGGATGCTATTGAGACGGTGCAGTTCACTGCGGAAGAGATACAAGCCATCACGACTACATGCAAGCAGATGGGTAACAAACATAGTAGGTTTTCGCCGCGAAGAGTGGACTTGAGTTAATGACTCGGAGAACACTGTAGCCACGGCGCACGCGTACACGGACGCCTCTGTTCGCCATGCAATCGACAACGGCGTGAAAGGTATCGAACATGGAAACCTGATCAGCCGCGACACCGCCGAACTGTGAGGTGATGCATCGCTGTGTGCATACAAAGTGATCTCACTCACGGCAACAGGATGGCAAGCAAGGGCATCTTTCTGACACCCACCCTCTCGTGTTACGGCATAATGGAGAGACCTCCGTTCGAAGACTTCCTGCCTCCGGACGGGAAGGTCAAGAACAAACAGGTTATGTCGCAGGGCCTAGACGCGCTGAAGGTTGCGGATGAAGCAGGAGTGACGATCTGCTTGTAAGTCCCGGAGTTGTCGTCGATCCTAGTAGTACTCACCGAACCTTCGTATCCTGCAGCGGATCGGATTTGCTAACTTCTATGCACGCGTTGCAAACCGAAGAGGCACGTTGGCTACACACTGCGTTGCCGTCAGTAGTAGCTCATGCCTCGGTAGTTCACTGTCCGCAGCTCGGCTCTTCCTTCAGCCAAGGTGCTGCAGCACGCTACGACGAATGCAGGTAGGTGAACGTGATAGTGAATTCTACCCAAATTAATCGGGGAGCAGCGACCATGCTGGGAGATTCGAAGTTGGGGCGGATTGCGGTAGGGTGCTATGCGGACATCCTCGTCCTGGACGCCAACCCGCTGGAAGACGTTAAAGTGTTAGACTACCCCGAAGATCACCTGTTCGCTGTGATCCAGGGGGGGAAGGTCGTGAGTAGCCGCCTGGAGGAGTTTCGGAAGACGGAGTGAATGGGTTGCGATAGGTTTATAGTATCCGAATGCCCTTCTCAGCATGCGTGTAGAAGACACTATATATTAGCAGAGTGTTTGAGTACCTGGAATGTGCGCAAGGGTTATAATCCAAGTGATGTCACCGGGGCCTGAGGACAGCGGTGCCAGCAGAATCCGGGGTCCTGTCTCGCAAGCGTGATTTTTTGTTTCGGAGTCCTCCACGCACCTTGCCTCCGTCTTCCACCTGGACAGACAACTGCGGATTGCTGACCGTCCAGCATCCGACTTTCGAGCTTTTAGATCCTCCTCGCGACCTTTTGTTCGCCTGCAGGCAGGTCCGCTTTCACGACCGACCTTCACGCGACGCCAAGTTCAATTATCAGTCAAACCCATCGCTGCATTTCGTGAGTCTTTCTCTTGCCTCTCCTCCCTCCACATCCCCCTCATTCTCTCTAGAATGAGCAAATCGTCAACGGCTACTGTACCAAAGACGTCGTCGCAGCTACCGTCTAAGTCAGCTTGGGCAAAAGGCCCGCCAGCGAACACTTCGACAGCGTCGTCGCCCCGACCACAATCGCCCGCTCCTTCTGTGACCTCTCCTTCAACCACCCACTCTAGACGACCGAGTACGTTAAGCCAAGCTGTACAGGGTGTAGCGTTCAAAGATGGAGCACGCACACCGACTACTGCCACAAAACCAGGTGCGTCCCGCCCTTCCTGTACCCCTTTTGCACCGCCCCAGAGATCTCACACGTCTCCAGGCTCATCGGTGACCTTTGGGTCCATAGATGATGCCTCAGCACCTATATCGTCATCACCTGCTACAGTACCCACCATCAAACCCGAGGGGATCAAGTCGTTCGGGAGCGTACCGGCACATCCATCCAACGGGAAGATGCATACGCGGACGACGTCGTTCTCGACTGGAACACCTCCGTCGATTGCCTCGGCAGCTTCATCATCCGCCGCGCCTTCTACCGCATCTACATCTGCCTCATCTTCTGCTGCTCCATCCGCGCCGACTCTATCATCGACTCCTAGTCGTACAAAGTTCGACGTCAAAAGTCTCTTCCAAAACAAGAGCTCCGATGCCCCTTCTACTTCCACCCCCGCCTTGGCCTCACCTTCCACTCGTCCCGCTCCGCTTCCTCAGTCCTCATTGCCACCTGCAGGACAACATTCACATCAGCCATCGCCTTCTCAAATGGGCGCTCCGTACGGCGGTAACTATCGACCACCGCAACAGAACGGTATGCCACCACAAAGTGCAGGTGTACCACGCTCGCCCAACTTTCCTCGTCAAATGCCCAACGGCAATGTGAATGGCCGCCCAAATGGGCCTACGAACGGACCACCCTCGGCGGCGCTTCCTGCAGCGATGCCCAGCCCGCGGTTGGGTCCACCTTCTCATCCTGGACAACCGTCATCTGTGCCTCCTGGCGCACAAGTGATGCCGCAGTGGGGCTACTACGTGAGTATCCATGAATTTCTTCTCGCGAAGACCTTGCTAAACTCGCTACGCAAAGTACTACCCACCAGGGATGCCCATGGACCCCAATTATAACCCCTACTCTCCGCAATGGATGCCGCAGCACATGCAGCAGCCACATCACCCCCCACAGACCCCTGGGGGAGCCCCTGTCCCCGGTATGCCCATATCCCCAAGAGTGCAACCACCGCCATTGCATGCTCCTGGTACTCCGACTCTCACCCCCGCCCTTCCTCCCAATGTACACCCTCCTCACTCAATGCCATCTCCACATACGCACACGGCTAGCCTGAGCAGTGTGTCCTCTTCGACGCCGTCAACTCCCGCATCCTCGAACGCTCCGGGGGGCGGTCTGTCTCGACTCAATTCCAACGCGAACGCGTTCACACCCAAGCGCGTTGTCATCAAGTCTGAGACTGGTCAAGAGCTCAACTTCGAGCAGTTCAAGAAGCAAGCTCCTGCCGTCACTCCCTCTCCGATCGTTCCTAGTTCCCCCGCGAGACGCTCAGTGCCGGTTCGCCTTGAGACCGAAGAGTCTAAGAGGAAACGGCTAGCTGAGGAGGAAGCGAAGGAGAAGGCCGAGAAGGCTAAGCAAGAGGCGGAAGAGAAGGCGAAGAAGGAGGCCGAGGACAAGCGGCAAGCAGAGGAGGAGGCCAAGCGCGAAGCTGAGGAGAAGGCTAAACGCGAAGAGGAGGAGAAGCGGCGGAAGGAGGAGGAGGAGGTTCAGAGGAAGAAGGTGGAGGAGGAAGAACGCAAGCGCAAAGAGGAAGAGGAGCGGCTGAAGAAGGAGGCGGAGGAGAAGGCGCGTAAGGAGGCGGAGGAGGCCGAGCGAGTTGCGCGGGAGGCTGAGGAGAAGGCGAAGGCTGCTGCTGCCGAACAGGCCATTGCTGCACCTGAAGAAGGTGAAGTCGAGGAGGCTGAAGCTGCGGAGGCCATGGATGAGGCAACGAAGGAGGAGGCCAAGGACAAGGTTTCTGACAAGGCGCCCCTCCGCATCGACACCGCACTCACTCCCTCAGAGGGTAAGCGTCGCCCAGGACGTCTTGACCTCTCTTCGGCGAAAAACCCTGCAATTCCGGCACCACTCCCATCGGCCCTGGCTACCGCTCGCATCATCGAAGACATCGGAAGCATCCAGTATCCCGAGGGCATCATGAGCCCCAAGCCTGAGCTCAACACCAATGCGAAGCAGGGCAAGTTCCGGTGCGTGTCTTTTTCAGGTATTCGGTCCAGCCGGCATTGACGAATTGTTGTCCAGATATGATCGCGATTTCCTCCTCCAGTTCATGGCCGTCTGCAAGGAGAAGCCCGATTCACTCCCACCTCTTGACGCAATCGGTCTCGAGCCCACTGATCAGACATTCGCCATGACTCGCGGCGGCTCGCACGGGCGGCGCACATCGTCCTCCGCGGTGCCACCTAGCCGGCAGGCTTCAGTCGGACTCGGCATATCTGGATTCAAGCAGCCGCCTCCGAATCCTTTCACTATGGGACAGTTCTCGACTCCGACGCAGAAGCTGGCCACCAGCGAGGAACGCTTCGCCGCTTCCAGCCGCTCTACGTCCATGTCCGTCAACCCGGCAGGCATGCCATTCGGCCGTCCATCTCCCATGGTCCGCTCATCGAGTCAGGGCGGTCCCGGACACTCGAGCAGCGGTCGCACGAGGAGTCAGCGTGGGGGCAAGAGGGACAAGGAGCGCCCCGGTACTGGTCAATCTGGCCAAGGCAGCTCTTTCGGTCCATCATCGAATCTCGGCCCCGGGATGCTCGAGCCTGTGGCGCCTCTCGAGGTATCCGCGAACCGATGGACGCCGGCAAGTGTCAGCAAGAAGGGCCCGTCCGTGGAACAAGACTCCCCAGAGGTCGTAGATCGCAAGGTTCGCTCGCTGCTGAACAAGCTGACCATGGAGAGATTCGACTCCATCTCCGACCAAATCATCGAATGGGCCAACAAGTCTGAGAAGGAGAAGGACGGCAGGACGCTAATCCAAGTCATCCGACTGGTGTTCGAGAAGGCGACGGACGAAGCGACCTGGTCCGAGATGTACGCGCGCTTGTGCAGGAAGATGATGGAGCAGATCAGCCCGAACGTCCACGACGATGGTATCAAGAACGCCGAGGGCAAGCCCATCGCTGGCGGTCAGCTCTTCCGGAAGTACCTCCTGAATCGTTGTCAAGAGGACTTCGAGCGTGGCTGGGTCGCGAAGGAGGCCACTGCCGCGGCTGCTGCGACGAAGGCGAGCGAGGATAAGGCTGCGAAGGCTGCCGCCGAGAAGGATGGGGGGGATAGTACGTTCTCTGAGGAGTACTACGCCGCTCAGAAGGCAAAGCGTCAGGGCCTCGGTCTCATCAAGTTCATCGGAGAGCTCTTCAAGCTGCAAATGCTTACCGAACGTATCATGCACGAGTGTGTCAAGAAGCTTTTGGGCAACGTCGAAAACCCCGAGGAAGAGGAGATTGAGAGTCTGTGCAAGCTCCTGACGACCGTCGGGCAGAGTCTCGATAATGTGAAGGCCCGCGCACACCTGGACGTGTACTTCACACGCATGAAGGAGTTGACGAAGAGCCCCAACGTCAATTCGCGCATGCAGTTCATGCTGCAGGTCAGTTGTCGACGCATTCTGTGCATGGAGGCTTTGCTGACCGTGTTGCCAGGATATCATCGAGTTGCGTGAGCGCAAGTGGATACCTCGGAATGCAATGGCCGCGCCGACGACTATCGCTGCCCTTCACGAACAGGTATGTGCTCAGCGCAACGATCAGTTTAGGAGACGCTCATCGGGATTCCGCTAGGCTGCGAAGGAGAAGGTCTTGCAAGAGAAGGAGGCTTTCAACCGCACTTTGAGCATGTCGCGTGGTGGCTCAAGACGTGGTGGCGAGCGTGGCGACCACTCTCAGGTCGGTCCGGACGGTTGGGCCGTCGCCGGCGGTCCTGCTGCTCGTCCCCCTCCCAAGGCTGGAGACCTGTCTCAGTTCGGCAAGATCAACAAGGCGACGCCGATGACGTTCGGTCCCAGCTCGGTGTTCCAGAAGGGCGACAAAACGAAGAGTCGCGAGTCTACCATCCGCGCGGGCTCAAGCAACATGTTCTCGATGCTCGGCCAGACAGACATCACTGCTGAGGTCACGTCCGGCAAGTCGAGTCGCCCGCCAAGCCGCAAGAACAGCATCGACCTTGGGTCCGGTGGTGCGCCCGACGTAGCGTCAGGGGCCCCGCCCCAACGGAAGAGGCTGCAGTTGCTGCCCCGCAGTGTCCCTGTCGAGTCGAAGTCGGATGCTACCCCTGCTACGTCGACTGTCAACTCGGACGATGAGGGCGTGGAATCGGCATCTGGTGCTCCTTCGATGTCTGAGGAGGAGGCGAAGACTCGTATCAAGGAAGACTCGAAGGAGTTCATGGCCATCCGCGACCTCAACGAGGCTGAGGTCTACTTCACGAAGCTCTCCTCCGAATGGCGGCATCTCCTCGTCGACAAGCTCGTCACCCAGGCGATCGAGTCGAAGGAGGCGGATGCACAGTTGGTCGCGGACCTCTTCGACCGCGCCGCGTCGAAGAACCTTTGCTCGCCTGCGTCGTTCGAGGAGGGCTTCACGCCTACGATCGAGATCATTGACGACATCGTCATCGATGCACCGAAGGCGTTGGACCTGCTTGCCAAGATGATGCGGGGAGCACACTTGCATACCGACGAGGAGCGTCGGACGCGGCTTGCTAGCAAGTCGGAGTTCAGTTCGGACAAGTTGCTCAGATTGTTATCATAGACGATCACGCATCTTCACTTCTCTATCCCGTAGTGCATATCCCCATCCCCTGCCTTCCTTGCCATCTGCCTGGCTTTCTGCTGTTCTTTGCCGCGACCCCCGTGTTTTCATCTGCACTCTTACGTCTTGGTGTCTCATATTCCACGCATATTCGCGCTGGTGTCTGCATAGTGTGTACTTATTACATAGCACAGTATTGCACGATAATATCCCCTTCTGCCTCTCGAATACTCCCTGAGCGAGCTTGCATGACCGCTGTAGTTTGTATAATAGACGATTTCTGCTGAAGCATATAGACGGCATACAACCTACGTTTGTCTTCGCCTGACTCTAGAGGACTCTAGCCTAGACGCTCGGAAGCGAGATTCCGGAAGTTTCCAGCGAGCCGGGGCATACCGACGTCTTACATAAGCTTACGCACTCGCATTACAAAAATTCTGAAGTCGGATACGCTGGCTTCATCCCTTCCTTCTCCCCACCCACCATGTTTGCTGCTGCCCGTTCCCTCCGTCTTGCTGCCTCCCGCTCCGGCAACTATGCGGTGAGCATTCTTCTTCTATGCTTGTGCTACCCAACGATGCTGAGAACTTGCACAGGGCCTCCCGCGGTCGATGATCGCCAGGAATATGAACTCCAAGGTCAACGGTAAGTCATTCGCTGGCACGCGACTTCCGTCTCCGGCACCGCGTTCTGACCTGCATGCAGGTCCCGTCGTTGGTATCGACCTTGGGACAACAAATTCCTGCGTTGCCGTCATGGAGGGCAAGACGGCGAAGGTGATTGAGAACGCTGAGGGTGCGCGGACAACGCCCTCGGTCGTCGCTTTCACGAAACACGGAGAGCGTCTCGTCGGTCTCCCCGCCAAGCGGCAGTCCGTCGTCAACTCTGCCAACACCGTCTTCGCGTTCAAGCGTCTCATTGGTCGTCAGTTCGGTGATGCCGAGGTGAGGTCGGACGCAACACATTGGTGAGTTTCTCTGCTCTGTTTTGCTGATTCATCCACTCCACGAAATGTCACCGTTGCGTCTTTGGGAGTCCCGCCTGTTCCGCTCCTCGCGCTCTGCCGACATGATGACGTGTCGGTCGAGTTTCGGCCCAAGACGTATGTGCTGACGAGAGTTTGACCATAGGCCATTCAAGCTTGTCCCTAAGCCTGACGGTCGGCCAGCAGTGGAGGTTACCAATGGCGACAAAAAGCAGCAATTCGTAAGTGGGCTCCCTGTCTTCCTGCCTCTCAGCCCGGGTGTTTCTCACGGTACCACAGTCATCGGAGGAGCTGTCTTCAATGGTGCTCACGAAGATGAAGGAGACTGCAGAGCAGTATCTTGGGAAGAAGGTCAAGTGAGTGTATTGTTTTATGTCTTCGCCATGCACCGTGACTGACATTCGGTGCAGCCATGCTGTCGTCACCGTTCCTGCATACTTCAACGATGCGCAGCGGCAAGCAACCAAGGACGCAGGTACCATCGCTGGTCTCGACGTCCTCCGGGTAATCAACGAGCCCACCGCTGCTGCCCTTGCCTATGGTCTGGACCGTGCCGACAACTCGGTCATCGCTGTCTACGATTTGGGTGGTGGTACCTTCGATATCTCTATCCTCGAGATGCAGAAGGGTGTGTTCGAGGTGAAGTCGACGAACGGTGACACCCACCTTGGTGGTGAGGACTTCGACATCGTGCTTGTCGAGCACATCTTGAAGGAGTTCAAGAAGGAGTCTGGTCTCAGCCTTTCCGAGGACTCTGTCGCCGTTCAGCGTATTCGTGAGGCTGCGGAGAAGGCGAAGATCGAGTTGTCGTCCACTTCCCAGACCGAGATCAACTTGCCCTTCATCACGGCGGACGCGAGTGGGCCGAAGCATATCAACATGAAGATCAACCGTTCGCAGTTTGAGAGCTTGGTTTCCGCCCTCATCCAGCGCACCATTGACCCCTGCAAGAAGGCCCTCACTGATGCGGGTGTCAAGGCTAGCGAGGTCAACGAGGTCATCCTCGTCGGTGGTATGACTCGTATGCCTCGTGTGGTCGATACTGTCAAGTCGATCTTCGGCCGTGAGCCCAGCAAGGGTGTCAACCCTGACGAGGCTGTCGCCATTGGTGCCGCTATCCAGGGTGGTGTTCTTGCCGGCAACGTCACGGACATCCTCCTTCTTGATGTCACTCCCTTGTCGCTCGGTTAGTAGTTCTTCTCCTCGCTAGGGAAGTTGCCTTTCTCATCGTCTCCTCAGGTATCGAGACCCTCGGTGGTATCATGACCAAGCTCATCTCGAGGAACACGACCATCCCGACGAAGAAGACGCAGACGTTCTCGACGGCTGCGGATGGTCAGACTGCGATCGAGGTCAAGATTTACCAGGGCGAACGTGAACTTGTCCGGGACAACAAGCTCCTTGGCAACTTCAACCTCGTCGGCATTCCTCCTGCACCCAAGGGTGTCCCTCAGATCGACATCACCTTCGATATTGACGCTGGTACGTCTTCGTCACTATTATGCATGCTCATGATTTTGAATGAATGGCCACAGATGGTATCGTGCACGTCACGGCCAAGGACAAGGCGACCAACAAGGACCAGTCGATGACGATTGCTTCGTCATCTGGTCTCAGCGACAAGGACATCGAGCGCATGCTTACAGAGGCTGAGGAGTACGCCGAGACCGACAAGGCGCGCAAGTCCCTCATCGAGGCAGCGAACAACGCAGACTCTGTCTGCGCCGACACCGAGAAGGGTATGTCATGTTGTATTTATTACTGTCGTTATGAAGCTTACAACATTCATCAGCCATGAACGAGTTCAAGGAACAGATCGATGCCGCTGAGAAGGAGAAGGTCCAGACGCTCGTGAACGAGCTCCGTGAACTTGCCGTCAAGGGTCAGGCTGGTGACGCGTCGGTCAGCGCAGAGACGATCCGCGAGAAGATCAGCGAGACCCAGCAGGCGTCGCTCGGCCTCTTCCAGAAGGTCTACGAGAAGCGCAACGCTGAGGGCGCCGCTTCTTCTGAGTCGTCGAGCTCAGAGAACAAGGAGGAGAAGAAGGATTAAGTTCCCAATCTTCTCTCACTTTGTCCTCCACCCGACTGTCCTCGCGATCCCTCCGTCATCCCCACCTCTCGCATCGCCCCCTCACTCAGTGCTTTACCCACCTTCCCCCTTCATCGTCGACCATCATACCGCCCAGTCGCAGCAGCATAGAACATGATTCCAAAAAAGTACCACATGCTTTATTGACCGTACATTACGATAACGTCGCGACACGCCTTTATTCGCTACCATTAGTACCGGAACACTTCTTCACCCCCCGCTCAGCAATATGCTCTAGTAGATTAGCCCACGCTTCACAGCAATGTATTACAGCCATGCATGACGGACGTCCATGTGTGAACGCTGCACGTTTACGTGGACCGATGATGGTCTACGTATAAGATACCTGCCAAGACTCCGAGCAAGAGCCTTGTTGACCATACTGTACGACACCAGTGTCCTGAACTGATGGACTGGCCGCAAAGTTCAAACGATGCCCGCTTGATCACCGACCGGTTCTATCGAATTGTAATTTCTGAGGCTGCGCACTTAGTCTGAATAGTCTATTCTCGGTGGTCGACTATCGTTTTGCACACAGACTGTCACCGTAACTTGATGTTAACCATTCACTGCTGAAGCCTTTGCATTCGGGAGACCCACGGCTAAATAACGAATGTATGTCTAGGCGCTGCTTCTTGATGGTCAGCGAGGTGACTAGTACTACTGATCATGAGTACTGACAAACTTGAATGCGCAGTGCCGAACGGACGTGCCTCGTCTACTACGCGACAATGCCGAAGTCAAAGCAGCAGTGGGTTCTCTGATATCGATTGAACTCGCAGCACGCGCTGTCGTTGTGTGCAGTGGTTAGTCAACGTCCGACGACGCAGCATCTGGTATCTCCAAGCCGGGCACATACGTGATCCGCGGCCGCAGTGCTGGCCCCCAGAGCTTCTGTTATAAGGACTACAGCAGCAACGTCAAAAAACAGCAACACCCACCCGCATTGTACAACTTGGCCATGTCTGAGAACAAGAACATCACTCTATACGCTGCCATCGTACGTCCATGGCCGACATATGAGATATTGCTCCTCTGACGCCAATCGCCGCAGGACTCGCCATTCCCCCACCGCGTCCGCCTCGCTCTCGAGGAGGCGGGCATCGAGTACGACACGATATGGATCGACCTCATCGTGAACAAGCAGGAGTGGTACGAGAAGGCCGTGCACCCCGCTGCCAAGGTCGGGTCTCCTCGACGTCCTCGCACACACCCCGCTCCTGACCGTGACACCTGCCACCTGACCGGCACTCACGCAGGTGCCCTACCTCGTGTACGGCGGGACGAAGCTCCAGTCCGGAGACGCCCCGTCCGCGGACGCCGTCGGGATCCCGGAGTCGCTCGTGATCCTCGAGTTCCTCGCGGACGCGTTCCCGCACGCCGCGCTCCTCCCCGCGGACGCCGTGCTGCGCGCACGGGCGCGGCTCTTCACGCACACGGTCGACACGACGCTCCTCCCCGTGGTCTTCGGGTTCCTGTTCCTCGGCACGCCGCTCGACGCGCTCCTTGGGGCGCTCGACGGCGTGCAGCGGCTGCTCCCGCCCGCGGGCGGGTTCGCGGTTGGGCCGTGGTCGATCGCGGACGCGGCGCTCGCGCCGCTGCTCGTGCGGATCGACCTCTTCTTGAGGCTCGCGCCGTTCACGATCGCGGGCGTCGCGCAGGAGGCCGCGGAGGCGCTGCAGACCCCGAGGTTTGCGCGGCTGCAGAGGTACAAGGCGGATATCATGGCGCGCGAGAGCATGGCGAAGACTTGGGACGAGGTGAGCGAGGGGAGCGAGATGGGGCGCGCGCTGGGGACGTTTGTTGACCTTGTTTGTTATCACGTTCGTAGGACGCGGTCGCTGTCGTGGCGAAGCAGCGGATGGAGAGGTTCAGACTGACTGGGAAGGTCAACAGCGACGTGACTGTCCCGGTTCCTAAGCAGGACTGACGGCTACGGAAGACTCGTGACGGACTTCAATTGCTGCAGAGGTTTTTTCGTCCATTGTCGAGCTCATTTTGTCTAGCTGCATTCATATATCCTGAGTTGTTCTGATGGGAAATTAGAGTTGTTATCATCGCATGCCGTTACCTGTACGGGGCTGAGCAACCTCACTTGGAGTATTGAAGTGCTGAACGAACCTAATCCCACATGTCTTGGGAGAACAGCTCGAAAGCAGTGGTTAGACGTCGACATCCCAGAGGGAACACAGGCTGCTGCCTCGTATATAAGATGTCGACACGCTTGATAGCCTCGACCTCGAAAGCGGTCTTCCCGTGTCTGCCATCCTCCGCAGGAACCTAAGAGGTCGTAGGGTTCTCCATCTTTGTTGGGGGTGCCGTCGTAGGATGATCTGGGCGGTGGCTGCACGATGCGAGGGAGTCCTCTCCTGACGGGCTGAAGGGATTCGATGCTCACGCGTAAAGAGAGCTGAGAGCGTCCGTAGAGAAACGGTATGTTTAGAACGAGGTCAATCTTCCATAGACATGCCTGGCTATCTCAATGGAGTGTAGACGCTGATTGTACGCAAACTGATCAGACAAGTCAAGTAGTCAAACTAGTCAAGTCATGCGACGAACCTAGGTCAAGTCGCATACGAAAGTTGGGGGAAAGTGGCCTATTGCGCATCAATCTGGAACTACGTCATTGCTCGAGAGAGGTGCCGGTGAGCGAGAAAGTGGATTGCGCGACCCACGAATGAGTAAGCAGTCGTCCACGATATATAGCTCTGCCATCCTCGTTCCCAGCCCAATAACCATTCCATTCCAACCCACCATGGGCCTTCCAGACGAGCACATTTATCCGCATGCGACCGCCCGCGCTGCTCAGACGGTCGAGCAGCACCAGGAGCCGCAGGATCTGGTCTTTTACTCAGGATGGGTACGCACACAACCTATCGCGCATGTGACCGAATACCCTCGAGACGGACTGTGAACACTGAAAACATGGCAGTTTTGTCCATATGTGCAGCGTACCTGGATCACGCTCGAGGAGCGGGGGATTCCATACCAATACAAGGAGGTGAACCCTTACAAGAAAGAGAAACACTTCCTCGGTGCGCATCGCAGTTCTGCAGTCCCGCACCTCTGCACCTCGCTCACCGGCACCCGCCGGTCCAGACATCAACCCCAAGGGCCTCGTCCCGGCGGTCGAGTACAAGGGCAAGGCGCTGTACGAGTCGCTGATCCTCTGCGAGTTCCTCGAGGACGCGTTCCCGGACCACGCGCCGCACATCCTGCCCGCGGACGCGTTCGAGCGCGCGTACGTGCGCCTGTGGACGGACCACGTCGCGAAGCAGATCGTGCCCGCGTTCATGCGGCTGCTGCAGGAGCAGGACGCGGAGCGGCGGAAGACGTACCTGGGGGAGTACTACGCGGCGCTGCGCACGCTCTGCGCGAAGGTGAAGGGCCCGTACTTCCTCGGGGAGGAGTTCTCGCTCGTCGACGTCGCGCTCGCGCCGTGGGTCGTGCGCGACTATATCCTGAGGGAGAACCGGGGCTATGAGCGGGAGGCGGTGGGGAGCGGGTGGCCTGAGTACGCGGGGAAGCTCGAGACGCGGGAGAGCGTGCTCAAAACACAGAGTGTGCGTTTTCGATCGTGGCTTGAGGTCTCGGTGGGATGCTGACCGGGTTGTAGGACAAGGAGCACTACGCGGAGATTTATGGGAGGTACCTGCGCAACGAGGCACAGAGCGAGGCGGCGAAGGCAATCAGAGCTGGACGACCGTTCTGAGCACTGTCCAGGAGTATAACGCATTCCGGTAGTCTTATACGAGTATAAGACATGTTCATGGGTGACCGCGATCGAATGGTGTGCTGCGACGAGGGTGTCTGCGCGTTGGACGAGTCCATGAACGCGAGGAAAGCACCGGCCCGGTTGATGTCTGGGACCAAACAAGGACAAAGTCTGGTAGATGATGACGTTGAAATCGCGGGGTAAACGCAGGTTAACAAGTACTGCTACACTCGAGCGGTGCAGCTACTCTCTCGTCTAATCGCGAGCTGTAAGAGAAGGATAAGATGCTGATCAAGGTGGATGTGCAGACGGCGCAGCGTTTGTACAATGGTACGTCCAATTCACTGCCATCATATTCACTCGCGACGCTCAAGCAGACCCTGACAGGCGCACGCAAGTGGTTCGCCATAGTCCCTCC
The DNA here is from genome assembly GCA_033807695.1 of Daedaleopsis sinensis. Lineage (NCBI taxonomy): Eukaryota > Fungi > Basidiomycota > Agaricomycetes > Polyporales > Polyporaceae > Daedaleopsis > Daedaleopsis sinensis. The sequence goes on from CM066302.1 coordinate 1,479,667, forward strand.
AGCCCTCTTCCCGCCTCAGTTCTTCTTCGACGCGCCCTTTGGCCGGTTTGCGCTCAAGACCAAGAGCTTCCTCGTCGTCGACGGTACGTCTCACATCTCACCCAGACCGCCCCCTCCATCCTGACGCCCACGAGCCAGGCATCCGCTCATGGATCCTCATGGAGCTCGTCTCCCTCTTCGCCCTGCTCAACGCGTTCCTGCAGTCCCCGCTCTCCCCGAAGGCAGCGGGCACGTCCCCCCCGCTCACACTCGCGCACCCCCCGACGCTCCTCGCGGGGCTGTACGTCGTCCACTACCTGAACCGCGCGCTCATCTCCCCGCTGCGCACGCCCTCGCGCTCCACCTCGCACCTCTCCGTCGTCCTCTCCGCCGTCTTCTTCAACACGCTCAACGGCTCGCTCATGGGCGCGTACCTCTCTTCGCCGGACGCGCAGGCCTTCCTCGCGCGCGCGTACGAGCGCCCGCTGTTCTGGGTGGGGGTCGCCCTGTGGGCCGCGGGCCTCGCGGGCAACATCTACCACGACGAGATCCTGCTGAACATCCGCCGGAGCGCGAAGGCCAAGGGCAAGGCCGCCGCCACCGGAAACGACAACGACAACGACGGCAACGGGAAGGAGAAGAAGACGCAGGGGGAGCACTACGCGGTCCCGTATGGCGCGCTCTACCGGTTCGTCTCGTTCCCGAACTACCTGTGCGAGTGGGCGGAGTGGCTCGGGTTCGCGCTCGCGGCGGCGCCGCCCCCGTCCTTCGCGTCCGCCGCGGCGTTCGTCGCGACCGTCGCGCCGCCGTGGCTGTTCTTCTTCAACGAGGTCTGGGTGATGCTCCCGCGCGCGTACAAGGGCCACAGGTGGTACCGGAACCGCTTCCCGGACTACCCGAAGGAGCGCAAGGCGGTCATTCCGTTCGTGTTGTGAAGTGCATGTGCTTGCTGAAGATATTGTGTCCTTGGCTGTGATGCTTGGTGAGCTGTTGACGGTGATGTTGCGAGGACTAAAGACGTACGCTGTCGCGGAGAGATTTGGATGTCATCGCTTGTGCTTTACGATACGTTGTAGCTTCAGAATCATACACATAGGCCACACATGCGAAATCGGAACAGGGAGATGCGCTGTGTCGTGTTGTGCAAGTGCGATTCGGAGGACGCATGCGCATGCGCCTGAACACCGTCAGCGCTAGCAGGCTCGAGCGGGGAACACTAACTTTAAGGGACCACACGCACCTGAGAGCGGGACCCTCTCTGTGCGGCTCTAGCTTGACCGGAGAGTTGCGCGATGATTGCGCGTGGGCCGTGTCGGTGACTGAGATGAGATGCATAGGATACCATTTCCGAATCCAGATTACAAGTCGAGACTAACAGTCCATGTCCAAAAGCAGAGCTCGTCTTCGACAGCACGCTGTCCAGTGTCGATCGAGTCGCATGTACCCGCTACATAGCTCCCCAGCTGGCATCCCACAATCCACTCATACACGATCCCTTGGATTATAATCGCTTCAGATGGAGACGGCGGGGGTGGTCTGGGCGGCGGCGGCGCGGCGCGCACACGCCCGCCTGTGGACGAGAACATTTGGTGAGCACATCTCCGAGTCCGCGCACGCGCACGCGCACGGGCTGTACTCACTTGACCGCGGGCCGCACGACCTCGAAGATGAACAAGCCCCCGGCGTACGCGGCGAGGATCGGCCAGTAGATGGGGAAGTCGAGGAAGCCGATGTACGCGCACGGGAAGGCGACGAGCGTCGCGTACGTCGAGGCTTTCCTGCGGGCGGGGTCGCGCGTGAGCAGTGTGTCTCCGGGGTAGGGTAGGGAGGGGGATAGAGGGGATAGAGATTGAGGGATTGAGGACGCACCAGGTCGTGAACTCGAGGGCGGCGAGGTCCTGGGGCTCCGCAGGTGCGGCGTCCGCCTTCGCCTCGGTGTCCGCCTTGCCGTTCTTCTCCCTGTCTTCGTCCGCCGTCTCCTTCGTGTTCTTCTCTGTGAGGAGGGGCTCGGACTCGGCGGGGGCGGTCTTCTCGTCGACGACTGGGGCTGCGGGCACGGACGCAGGCGCGAGACCCTTCTCCATCTGATCCGCCGCATGGTCCTGGGTCTCAGCGCGCGCCGCTTCAGCCTCGACCGCCTTGCGGTACTTCTTGTAGTGCGCTATGAGGGCGAGCGAGAGGGTGTCTGTGCGATGATGGGGGTAAGCGTAAGCGTGGTCCCAGCGATCCGCACGAGTAGAGAGTGCCACCACCGTGACGTACAGGGGACTGTAGTACAGTAGTATGCGTTCAATCAGCCCAACGTTCAACTTGGCAGCTATAATCATGGATAGCGGACTCACCGATGTAGAACTGCTCGAGGCGCATGCGCATACGCGTAGTCAGTCAGCTATCTGCCTATATTGGTAGACACTGGGCTGGAGAGGGTTGACCGTTGCACGCACCCCTTGCACGGACAGGATCCGGTAGACGAAGAGCGCGAGGAGGGCAGTCGTGAACAGCCACCTCCTCGCGAATGAGACACCCGTGAACGCATCGAGCGGGCCCTGCACTGGGCGCGGCTCGGAGCTCGAGCTTGGAGAGGCCTCAGCTTCGGCCTCGACTTGAGCTTGAGAGTTCGTAGGAGGAGCCGGTGGGGACTCGGGAGGCACTGTTGTGGCTGTTACCACAGTGTCCGACATGGGAGATGAACTTGAATGAGCGAGGAGGTTCAGAGGCAGTTAAAAGAAGTCAAGCGGCGGGCTGGATGGGGGTATGAGGAGAGGTGTATTTGGCTCGGAGGCTATAGTGGTAGTATCAGTGTCCTGCGGTCATTTCCTGCGGAGGATGGCCGTGTGGGACCTGGAATTCGATAAACACAGTAGAGTTAGTACTATTTATAGCTCAGAGCGCTTCTTCAGTTCACTGTACTTTTGAGAAGACTTAAACTTACGACCCTCAGGTGCTACCATTAGATCGACGTAGTACTTGACCAGTACCATACACGACGAACTAAGTATGTAACAAACCTCCTCTACATCATATGTAGAAGATCATCGACCCAGTCCCCTCTTCAATATTGGCCACACAACTTTGTTCACGAACAAGCACACAACAAACGCCACGGAGTTCATCCAATATGAACGTGTGTTCAGCACGTCGAAGGACGTGAACAGAAACGCGAGAAGCATTGCGCGTGTGGCAGAGACCCTAGTAAGAAGTTGCATTCACAGATAAGTACACCATCGAGCAGGAAAATGATAAGGATGCACGAAGAGACGGGGATAACGGACCAGTAGTGGCTCTCGAGAATTCGCTTGTCGACTGGAGGCTTGGCCGCAGTCTCGCTGCTATCGGCCCCGTCGTCTGGCTTTGCAGAGGTAGAGCTGCTAGCGGCAGGCACGAGGGACAGAGTCGGGCCTCCGCCGCTCTCTAGCTGGTCTGCCAACACAAGCTCCTCCGAGTCTGGACACGCCTCGGTCCCTTTGCGATATTCGTCAAGACCGCCCTGGAGGTACTGAGCGAGTATGTCTGCACAGACGCCATCGTCAAGTTGGAGGAACAGCAGGAGATATGTCCCGAGCGCATACAGAAAACTGCAGGGAGAGTGGCGTCACTGGCAGCTCACGGACATGGAGTTCGGTATCGCGTGCAATGAACTCACCAATAAACCCTTGGAGCTATGGATGAGACGGGGAAAGCCGGTCAGACAACGGACGAAGCTAAACACAAGGACGTACCCCTTGGTCGAGCACCACCCGGAGCATGAACACCGCGAAAAGGCCCAGTGTGAATGTCCACCTGCTCGCCACGAACGGGGCGAGCACGTCCATTATTTGGTCTGCTCGACTGCGACACATTGACGCAATTGCTTCCGGTGTTAGTGCAGAAGACATCGCGTGCTGGAAGTCTGAGACTGTTGGGACGGAAGGTACGACGAAAGAGCGTAGAAGGGGCGCGATGGTTTGTTGGAGTGTTGCATGCCGGACTGCTCTCCCCTTATCATCCGGGCACGGTCTCGTGCTGGCGTTCGAATGCCATGGGCGCGCGCAGACGATGCCCGGGGCCATACGCTGCCATCAGGTGCGCCGAGCCGTGAGCCAGGCCGTGACCAGGCAGATCAGGTCGCGCTTTATATAGACCTGTTATCACGCGCGGAGCATCTTCGCGCGTTGTTTGTGCGGACCTGGACTTGTCCCATTATGTGTCTGGGCAGTGAAGGATTACATCGCAGAAGACATAGCACAGCACAAACCTGCGATGGGATGCGCATAGATGCAGTCCGGCTGCGGGGATGCTTCAAGTGTATCTCCCGCCTTGGCTTTTGGAAGATGGGAAACTATCCGCAATTGAACATGGATCGAATGCTGTCACCACGTGATCCACGTCCTTGGATGGGCGTGCTTCATGGGCGACCACACGTAGTTGCCCAGCAGCATACACACGACGTACGCAGCGGGGTCCAGCCAGGTGAACGGTATGTCGAGCATGTCGATGAAGGTGCAGGGAAGTGCGATGAGGACCACTAGCGTAGCGGAGAACCTGTGGACATTGCATTGCGCGTGGATGAGATGTCATTTTGTCATTCAGCATCAACAGACAAAGTGAGACGGATGAGAATACTGACCAGTGTCGGAACTCGAGGGTTAACGGGACATCGGAGACGGGGGCAGCCGCGTGCTCTGCCATCTCTTTGTCCGGATGGACAGAGTGGCGTAGAGACTCCATGGCAGTCTTCTCCGTTGTAACATCCTTCTTCTGCGAGTCAGTAGCGACTGGCGAGAGCAGCTCGCCCTTCTCAAGCTGCTCGGATTCGGATGCGGTTTTCGAAGACTCTTGCTCCGTTCCGTACCGTGCGTATTGTCGGTGAAGGTATAGAATGAGCATATCTATACCATCTACGCATCGGTCCTATACTCGAGAACAGAGAGTTCGGGTGATGGACGTACAGCAGACTGCAGCAGGAGAACAGTAAGTCGTGGGTCATGAGGGTGAACTTGCAGGTAGACGAACTAACCATGATACCACTACGGAGTATGTCGGTCAGAAGTCCCTGCCATGTAGAGTGCATGGAATGTGGCATACCTTGCGCGTGAGCACGACCCGGCGTAAGATCAAGGCAAACACGCCCGTCGTGAAAGCCCATCGGACCGCCATAGCGAGCGCGTCCGAACTCGGTGTCGACTTCGGACGTCTCCGCGCGCCCGGACTTGGAGTGGACATCGAAGGATCATATCGACCCACGATGCGCATGGAGGCGTCCTTGGCAGTGCAACACAGTTGCAAGGCCTGTGCGACATGCCGTGTGTATTCTGGATTCACGTCTGTCATCATTTCCAGCTCGTCGTGGACGTCCCTGGAGGCGGCGAGACCCCCAGGCACCCACCGCCCGTCCTTCCTAGTATAAGGGTGGTGCAGCAGTACTTGGATCCGGCGTTGTGGAGATTTCCCAATCTTTTTGACTTGTTGTGTGGAGGGAAGTGAGTGCCTCGGCGATCGCCCGCTGTCAGGGCGACTTCTGCTCTTCGTCGACGTGAACACGCCGCACAATACCAATGCTTGACATATGGGCGCACGAAGGACGATTGCATAGAGCCGCGCATGTAATTGTGAGATACAACGGACGAGCCGGATATGCCATTGGGGAAATGGCCGTCGTCAAGCGCACATCGCACAGCACTCCGCACCTCAATAGCCCGTCCCGTTGGATGCTGTTCTGCCGCGGTAGCTTGCATACAGGTGTTTGGAGGTTCGACAGATTGGGTCAGTACAACGAGGTGTTCCATCCATTAACCGCGAAGACACATACTTCACAATAGGCCACATGACGTTGCCGAGGACCACACATACGGCGTACACGACAAGGTCCAACAAGTCGACGGGAACCTTGGAAACTTTGAGGAACGCGCCCGGGAACGTGAGGAGCGTTGCGACAGTAGTGAAGATCCTGTTGACGATGGACGAGTGCGTAAGCAAATGCCGTGACAGATACAATGCAGTGTCTAAAGAAAGGGCACACCAGAAGCGCAATTCGAGAGGTTGATTGTCTCCTAAGGGCGTGACCGATTCCCCATTAATGGCCTCGTCTTCCCTCCCGGCTGAGCGCAAGGGCACAGATTGCGAGTCGATTACGTCGTCCTCGAGCAAGAGCGTATTCTTCTCGTCCGTGCCTATGTCTTCTGGGCCTTTGCCCTGCTCCATGTCGTCCAATACGTTCTCCGATGGATCTGGGGCCTCGGTTGCCTTCTGGTATATCGTGAACATGGCGTGCATGTATACAATCAATATGTCTACACCATTGGCGATGATGCCACAGTGAGTTGTTTGTTCGTTATGGAGGACGGAGTGGACATACAGCAAACTTGGAAAGTCATCCAGGATGAGGATTCTCCCTCATTCTAGACGACTTTCCAAGTTTGCTGTATGTCCCTCACTGGGTAGCCACTGCACGTGCATAGTCAGCAACTATGGTCGGACAGCACGATAAGCATGTAGGACTCACTCCATGCACGGATTCAATTCGCAGCGCGAACAGCGTGAAAACACCTGACGTGAACAACCACCTGGCCACCACGAAGGGGGCGAGTATGTCCAGCCATTGTGTCCAGTTCTGCTGTACCCGCGCAAGAAAGCCGGGTGAAGCTTCCGCTTCCGGGGCGAACGGCTGAGTAGACATCGCGCGTTGAGACTGTATGAGACACCTAGGTGTTAAACGAGTGGGAGGTGAGGGACAGGTGGGTATGCGAGTGGAAGGAGAATACGTGCGATGACATCGCAGGCGGCCAATGTCTATCTTTATCGAGGAATTCACCAATTGCCAATGGGTGCTTGCGGAGGCTTGCGGGAACGATGTGACCGCAGCCGTATGGACGTGCACATGTTTGGTCGCACATGTTTTACAGATATGAATTAGTCGATTCTTCGAGACCAATATAAGCCATAGATCGCGTCGGTTTTTCCTCTGCAATGTTGCTGTTGGACGTTCTGAGTTTCTTGGCCGATAGGGGATTAGATTGTTATGAGTATCTCATTGCTTGCTTTAGGAATGTGTTTGAGCGACTGTACCCTCTTCGTGAGGCGATACACTCACATGGACAGACATCCGAGCGTAACGCCTACATGAAGTGGCCTGCACCATCATATGACGCGATATCAGAATACATACAACGAACAACGTACCGCAGCATTTCCGGTCCAGAATTGAATGAGGGTTGAGAACCCGAATGGTTGCGTTGATATTGAATGAAGAGCAGGACACATATAAGCACAAAGCTCCTCGTACGACTGTGCATTATATCGAGGGAATATGACATCGCGGTAAAATAGGCGTCGCAAATCGTTCTATGTCGTAGCAAACACTCGCCCTGCACTAATGTTAGCCAGGACCGTAGGTCGTGAGGGGCGAAACTCACCTCATATCCTACCGCTTGAGCATCTAACCCCACCCTCACCTGTGCGAGGCACCGTAGCGGACCTTGCGGCCCATATCGAAGGGCACGTACTTGTACTTGATCATGTGTCTGTAGAGTACGACGAATGTCAACATGCGTGTTCCACAAGGGCCGCTAGAGCCCGATTGTGAGGATTTGACGTACTGTATTTGACGGCGCATGGTGAGGAGGAAGAGGACGAAGAAGTACACGACGAGGATGGGCCAGTACACGGGGACGTCGAACGCCTCGAAGAAGGTGCAGAAGAACGCAATCACAGTGGCCCGTGTTGCGGAAAGCCTAGTTCGAGCCGTCAAGATAGATTTGGCGGATGGAGTCGTCATGCAGGACTCACCAAAACTGCCACTCAGGCAACCGCCTGACGAACGGACGGAACTCATCATCTCTCTGCGATGGCAGCGGCGACGACATCTCCTCCCCGCCTTCCTCAATCTCATCTGCCATTAGGTCCTCTTGAAGAGACGGGTCGAACCGGGGTTGGAGGAAGGCGAGGAAGAGGTTCAGGATGTAGATGGCATGGGCATCTTATGTGCGGAGTGGTTAGCCTTGAGTACGGAGCGGGACGAGTGATGAACGTTCAACATACAGCATACTGTGTGCTTAATGTCAGCATGTAGAAACGCCGTGGCATGAATAGAATAGCGCACCGATATACCACTATGTAATTGTCCGAAGTTCACAAGGTACATCCAGTCCTCGGTCAGAGTCGAGGCAGCAGTTTAGAACTCGAACACAACTCACCCCTTGCGCAAATACAATCCTCAGCATGAAGATTGCGAGGAAACCCGCGGTAGATATCCACCGGTAGAGGGCGAACGGGGTGATCCTGTCCAACCATTGCTGGTATTGGCGCTGCGCTTTGGCATAGTGCGCGAGGAGAGGTTGGAGCGGTCCTGCCGAAGCTTCGTTGTCTGATGCGGACATCATTTTTCGGGTCGCTCGTCGTCGTACTTAGGTGGGTGAGGCGGCGAGGACAGGGGGAGAAGGAGGAGGACAACGTGTGCAGTGTTCGTGGTGGGACGCGACACCGTGGCGGCCAAAGACTGTCCTCCTCGGCATCTCCCGTACAGAGCACTGTCGCCGGGCCTAGCGGCCCGGTGTATCCACCAGGTCCTGCGACGCCATTCGCTCGCCTTCAACCTGTTTACTACCTACCGCGACAGCAGAGAGAGAACAGAGTCCATCGCGATGCCATCCACAGTATGCCCACACACGAGATATCTGACTGAACGCTGATTCACCGCTATGCGCGGACGTAGGCATCTCCCAAAGTTCCGCCTCCTGAGGCGATCCCACACATGAGCTCGCACATACTCGCGCAGCTCAATGCCCATCGAGCACAGCACACGGGTTCGCATTCTTCAGGAGAACCAACGCCTCCGTTGATTGTGGGAGTACAGGGCCCTCAAGGCAGCGGAAAGACCTTCCTCACCTCCATCCTTCGGGATACTCTACAAGCTGCGCCCTATCACCTCTCAGTCGCGGTCCTGTCGCTAGACGACCTCTACCTCCCTCACGAAGGCTTAGTTGCTCTTGCACAAGCGCACCCAGAGAACCCACTCCTCAATGGGCGAGGGCAGCCAGGGACGCACGACGTCCCGCTGGGGACAGAGGTTCTCACCAGGCTTAAGCAAATCAATGTACCTTCCGCGGAGGAGCGCAGCGTCGAGCTTCCCAGTTTTGACAAGAGCCTCTTCAACGGCGAAGGAGACCGCGCGCCTGGAGCATTAGTCCGACCTCCTGTCGATGTCGTGCTCTTCGAGGGGTGGTGCGTCGGCTTCTACCCGATTCCCCGAGAGGAGGTCGAGCGCAAATGGGCGACCCCTCTTCCTGGACTGGAAGATGACTTCTTTGGAAAGCGCGGGTACAAGATAGAGAACGTCTTTGAGATCAATGAACGGCTTCGGGACTATGTCTCCTGGTGGGACCTGTTCGACGCGTTCATTCAGGTATGTCGTTCTAGACACACACACAGAGGGTTAGTTAATGTTGCATGCATGAATTCCCAGATTACACCACCAAAGGATCATCCCTACGACTTCGTTTACAGATGGCGCCTGCAGCAAGAACATCATATGAAGGAGCGTAACGGTGGCAAAGGAATGACTGATGAGCAAGTAGAGAGGTCAGTCACTTATAATGTCCAATCATAACCTGCTGAATGACTATTCACTGTAAACTCGTGTGTGCAGATTTGTCGACCGCTATATCCCAGGGTACGTCTTCTTCGGGAACGGAGTCACTGAAGGTTGCGAGGAAGCACCTGGGCGACGAAAGTTCCCTCCGTGGACAGGCAGGGCATTGCGGGTAGTCATTGGAGAAAGCAGGGAGCTTACCGCGATTGAGACGTTCTAAATAGGGGTTTATGTGGTATGAACGAAATAGAACAGTGCCCGCCGCCATCCGCCCTAGCCACTGGCTATACAGTATAGAACTAGCCTGCTCCGAACGGTCGCTGCTGAGTTACTAGCTCTAGCTTGAACCGCCAAAAAGCTGGGCTTCCCATTAGCCGACTTGAACGACTGACCTCATCATTACAAGTGATGCGCTCTACCAACTGAGCTAAACGGGAGGTGTGATCAATGTCCATCGCGATGACCGACGGTGTTTGAAGGATGCCACTGCCTTTTTGAGCCCAACACATTCGGGCGCTTGAGTCGCCTAATCGGGCCGTACTGCACCGCTTACCTTTTGACATCGGACCTTGACCTCTGCCTCCAGCCTGTCCTTGGACTCAGCTTGTTCTTGTTCTCTCCCAACACTGCTAGGCGATCATCCATAATGGCCCTCATTGAAGTAAGACAACTTGCTCTCTTAACGATGAGCATAGAAGGCTAACGAGGACTGTCGTTTACCACTGGTCTCGCTTGGCCGCTTCTGCCGCCCATCCGACTATGCGAGTTTAGGTCATCGCAAACGACCGTCTGGGACGCAAAGGTGTGTTTCGCTTAGCCAAGAGTCTCTGTCGGCTCAGTGTTCTGACCGATCATCCCATTCTATGCGGCCACAGTTCGAGTGAAATGCAGTCCCGAGGATACCGTCGGCGACCTCAAGAAGCTCATTGCGGCTCAGACTGGTACAGATCACTCCAAGATCGTGCTCAAGAAGTGGTGGGTCAAGTCTCTTGGCTCGTTGCTGCCCGCGAATGCGCACCGCTCGACTCACCTGCGGCCATCGATGCAGGTACACGATCTACAAGGATCACATCACACTCGCGGACTATGAGATTCACGACGGAATGAGTCTCGAGATGTACTAGTCTGCCTCTCTCACCGCTCGCCTGGACACACGATGCTTGCCACGGCGGGGTTCATTTCGTGCTCTGGTGCTTGCTACTCTGGCCGATCGTTCACGGATGTCTCAGAATGCCCGATGCTGTTGTAATTGCGATGTACGAATAGAGCATCCCCTCTGCTTTCACTCTACGCACAGAACACGGCCAGTTCTGGCGACGTTTGGTTTCCGACCGCCGTAGAGGAGCTGCCAGCGTGAGGCGCAAGCACGCGATCTGAGCAGCGACGAGGTGCTCGATCAGCCCTTCCACAAACGGCAGCCCGACTTGTCGAGTGCCTTCTTGACCTTCGACTCTCTCCGATTCGGCGCGAGTGCCAGGCACGTTGGTACATTCTCCGGCTGCTCGACCCAGAGGTGGTAGGGAGCGGGGGAGTCGCCAGCAGACAAGAGGCCCGCGAGCCGTTCTATGCTCGTCTGGTCTGCCGTCTATTGGAGATGGGTTAGAGCATCAGATCTAAATAGACACTGGCTAAGAACTGCTCTGAACTGGTGCTGACCTGCATTACCACCTGGCCCACATTGCGGGCAGCCGCACAAAAGCGTTGGTTGCGTTGAATGAGCATCGGTTGATCATGGCAGTACCTCGCCGGAGAGAATTCCGCTGACCTTTCGCATGTTCTTCAAGTCGTCCAAGTAAGCCTGCGTCTCGGGACGGTCCCGAGTCTCATGCAAAACCTAGAAAGAGTTTTCGACGTCAGACGACGCAAGGGTCGAGTCGATATATTGAAAGCTCCGGGCTGGCTTACGGCTGAAGTTGCGTGTGCTACTTGGGCCATGAGCGGACCAACTCCCCAGCCCTCTGCCTGATCTAGACGGATCAGCCCGAGTAGTACGGATTGGCAATGGTAGCATTCGCGAGAGATCGCCATCCATGGTGGAGAGTGGCCCATTAAAATAGACGTCAGCTTGTGCACGGCGATCAAGAGTCAAACACAACACGAACGTCAAGAAGATCCCTACGGACGACGATCTGCATGACCAGAGGTTGTTGCGTTGGCGCGACAGTCTCCGCGGATGCGTCCGCCATTCTGTACGTGTGTAGGATGCGGATAGCCTTCAAGGCGTTCACGCTCGTTAAAGACCGTCGGATTCGAAGCTCGAAACGAGTGCTCGCCTGTCGCGTGCCAATGTCCCGAGCTCGCGGCCTCGCGATAGCGAAGGGCAGTAGAGGTGATAAAAGAGGAGGAATTCTGGAAGCCGATGCTGCACCTGTAAGTAGTCTACGTAGTAGCTACCGAAGTGGTTGCTGAGAACGTTGAGATACAAGTTACGCTCGGAGGGATCGGAAGTCGTTCCGACAACCGGTCCAGTCAACACCTGGGGGAGCCATAACGATGAAAAATGTGCCCAACAATGCGCCATGCACATCTCCATGGATTGTTCGGTATGCTCGAGTGCGTAAGAGACACCATACAGATTGAGGGAGAGGAGGGGAGAGGGGACGGGACAAGGGGTTACTACATCGGCACAGCACGGCCAATATGACGGGGATTCACGACAGCTAACAGGTTAAAATACTACAACCGACGCAGGATATCTACGGTTCGTCCGCGACGGGGTCACAACAAGACGATTCTCCCCACCCACCCATCGTCTGGCTGGAGGGCCCGCTGGGGCCACTGCGACTATGCAGAGATGGGCACGGTCGGCGACGGGTCGTCCTTCTTGTTGCCTGCCTGGGCCTGTGCGATCGCCTTCTGCGTCTCCATCTTCTGCGCCTCCATCTCCTTCACCTTCTTCTCGAGCTCTGCAGCGGTCGTCGGGGTGCCGTCCGGCCGCTTCCAGGTTACGCTCTTGCTCTGCCGAGGTCCGGTCATCGAGCCGGTTTCCGGCGTCGATATGTTGACCAGAGGCCCGGACGTCGACAGCCCGCGGTGGAACGACGTGGGGAGAACGCGTCCTTCCGGGTGCTGGAATGTACATGTAGCACGGGTGCAAGCAGAGCCGAACTTGCACGGTACGGCATTGTGGGCGGCGGTGGGGCGGGGATGGGAGAACGAGCACCCAGCCCGGGTGCAGGCAGCGCCGTATCTGCACGGTACGGCATTTTGGGGTGATGGGGCAACGGTAGGGGGAGGATTGTGTGCTACCGCCTTGGGCGGTTCGGCTATATCACGAAAACTTAGGCCGTTGTCGAAAGCTCGAAAGACGACAGTACGCACCATTGGGGTTGAGGACGGCAGGACTGACGTGACCCTTAACACAGTCCTTATCTTGACAAGCCTTACCCTTCTCGCAGGGATCGTTGCTGAGAACCACCCCGCTCTCGGCCGTGGCAACAGGGGAAGGGTGTGAGTACCGACATATAGGATTCGTGCACTTCAGCGCGAACTTGCAAAGCGTAGGGGATTGTGGACGATCTGGGACAGCGAAGCCGTGGCGCGCCGATCCGGTTGAAGAAGATGGAGTGACGGGAATGGGAGCGGCAACAGCGGGGGCGGGCCTTGAGGGTGTTGTGGGAGCTGCGGACACCGGTGCCGATTGAGAGGGGGCAGGAGCATTCGGGGCTGGAGGCTCCATGTTCTGGGGACCTGCGCCCGTGTGTCCTCCGCGTCCCCGACCAGACCCCCGCATCGGCCCTCCTCGTCCCCTCCCTCGTCCACGACCATTCCCATCTCCGCCTCCCGCACCCATACCACCACCGTTCATCCCGTTGAACTGGTTCATGTCACCCATACCAGGCTGCATCGGCATCCCTCCACCGTTCATGAACGGACCCGCTGCGGGGTTCATGATGCCCATGGCACCGGCGATTTGCGACATCATGGCCATTTGGTTGAGCATCAACTCCTGCAGCATCATCGGGTTGGCCATGCCCAAAGCGCCTAGGTCCATCCCAGGCATTCCGGTCATTGGGAAGCCTCCGTTCATCATCAGCATGTTGGGGTCTGGAACGCCACCGTGCGTAATGTTGTCGATGCGGGCTTGCACGTCGTCGTGAGGGTTGAAGTGAGGTCCATGTTGCCCACCCCTCGGACCCATGCGATCCAGGAGGCTGCGCTGACCACCGCCATGACCGTGGCCGTCGCGCTCACGATCCCGGAGCATCGCACGGGGGCCGGTGGGAAGGTCGGTACGTCTCGACTTCATTGGGGGGTGCCCGCCTGGCGAAGGTGAACGCGCCGAGGCCGTGCGTTTCTGGCTGGTAGGAGAGGTCGTGGGGATAGCTTGGGATAGCGCTTGCTGATAGAGGGGCGCGCCGGTGCGTGGGCCATTCGGAGCACGTCGGTTGTCGGCTGCTTGATGTGGTGGAGGGTCGCGGACAGGTTGTGACGAGCTTGAGGGCTCGGCTGGTGGGGTAACCTCAACTTGCGGTGCACCCTTGGCAGCTTCCTCGAATAGCCAGTCGACAAACCCACTGATATCTTCGGGGACATAAGGGACATAGACAACACAGACGTGGATGCAACATACCTCCTTCATTTCCAACCACTTGACCGCGAAGTCAACTTCAGTGAACACGCCCATACGCGTAATGATACGACTCACAATCTGCCAGTTCTGTCCTGATCTGGTCTGAAGAAGCGTCATCGTAAGAACCGTGTCACCAGGATATCAGGGCATGGCAAACGACTCAAACAGCCGATTGTACCGCGTCCCACAGACCCTGAATACGAAGATACTCACCTGGTGTTTTGTTGTTGATGACCATAATTGTTATGTACTCAGCCATGACAGAGTCTTGCGCGGAATCCGTGAGTATGCTGGACAATCGTCTGAGGACAGACCGAACTCACCTGGCTCCGTGCCCAACCCCCGCTTCACGAGCTCGCCCTCTATCATGCTTTGGAGCGCTGTCGCGCGTTCCGTGCCCATCGTAAGACCGAACGCCATGGTTGCGGATGAAGGGTGGTGGTGGTAAGAGGGGAAAGGATGATGGACTAGTGGCTTGTCAGCTTACATGTTTTGCTGCCGTATTGATCGTTTCTACAGGTTGGACTCCAGTTCAATCTCCGACGAACATTAGTGACTCAGTGGTAATCTCCGCCTAGACTCCGCGCAATAGACTTCCCTGTGAGCGCTTCTCTACTGACCCTCACGCCTGCTGCTCCGATCCCGAGTCGAGTTGAAGTCAGGCATCGGCACAAACGTTGTTGTTACCAGGGCAAACGTACATGAAACAAGGTATTTAAAAAACGGGTGCAAGTGGTGAGCTACACATCTTGTGCATCGCTGTGGTTCAACCTACTATGGCATCTCATTTCGCGCCGACTCAGCAGGTGAGTTTCACGGGTCGAGAGATTGATACGTACTTGCTAACTTCATCAGGACATTCCACTCCTTGACCCTTTGAGAACGACTGCCTCATGGGCTTCATCAACGCATGTCTGCCACGCAACCATCCGGCTAAGTCTCTCACTATCGCAAGCTTTGTTGTACCGCAGTACCTGAAGACAAAGACGTTTGTCTCTTCGAGGGCATAAAATGTCGACTAGGCCGATGTCTTGCTGTTCCTCAGTGTCTAACACTTCTTTGCTCCGTTGGGCTCGAGCACTACCACCACCGCCATCATCATCACCACCATGTCACTCACCCACTTCATGAAAACCGCCTTTAAATTCGTCTTTGGCTTCGACCTGAGCGACCGTACGTCTGTCTGCCTAGAACCTTCCATCCTATCTCATCGCTGACATACGTTGTAGTAGCCACTCAGGACGAGCTCAGGTGGCGCGCTGCCAATATGCACCACCCGTTCCAAGACGAGCTGGACAACTTTGTCAAATTCCCGGATGGACATTTCTCCTTGGTGGGATATGTGCCTTCGCGTGCCGTCGGGTCTTGGAAATACTATCGTCATCGCGGGGCCGTATGAGTGAGGTGCTGAATGGACGGCCGTCCGCCAAGGAGAGGGCGATTGTGGTTGATTGTACATGGTGCATGTGTTGATGTATGGTGCTGCTGTTGTATGAACTGTATCGTGCGAGGAGTGTACGGGTTGGGCTGCCTCACTGTGACAATCGTTTCCGAAAGGTCGACGCTCTACTCCAGCCCTAGTGATATCTGATCAAGTTTCGGACAGAGGGTATGCTCCAGCAACAGTATATTCTTCGCGACTCATAAGGAGCGCGCGAGTACTCCGCGGATGCGTACATAACGGTGAATCAATAACGGAGAGGTATTAAGGAAAGTGTGGTGATCGCGTTTACAAAGATGGACAGTTATAACGAGTGGTAGAAAGGTTGAGAAAACGGTACAGCCGATGGAATTGTGGTAGTCTCGAAGACGGTGGTGAAGCTCGCTGCGTTAACCTCGAGCACCAGGGGTCCGTGCACCCGAGCTAGGTGCCGCGGAAGAGCTGGCAGAGCTCACGCCCCTGCCATAGTATGCAGTCGCAGGAGCTGGTACGACCGTGTATGTCGCAGGAGCTGGTACGACCGTGTAGGTCGCCGGCGAGACAGTCATACCCCGCTGCGCCTGCCGCATCTCTGGGACGACCGTCGGCACCGCTGGGGCGTAGATTCCGCGGTGGGACAAGGTAGCAGATCGGGCGGGGACATTCCAAGCGTTGTCGGTCCTCACGGTTGAAGCCTGGTCATCTTCCGACACTCTGACCCACGCAGACCGGTTCGGACGCGAGTTTGACAGCTCGGGAAGCTCGGGAAGAATCGCAGCCTTCGGGTGCGGTGTCGGTCGTCGACGGGAGACCGATGTGGTGCGGGTACGAGGGGGGCTCGGAGAATCGTAGTAAGACGACGACTGTGCTGGGGATATAGTGCTCTCCGGGGATAAGAACTCGCTGGGGGAGCCTCCTCGCACAAGGTCGTACCTGGGGTCGATGGTTGGGGTCAGGACCTTTGCTTTGAACTCGACAGGCGCATCGTCCTGCAGCTCCGACATCGTATATTGATACGGAGCCGGGTATGGTCCAGGGCCGCTGTAATCCCTTTCGACACGCTTCTCGAAGCGCTCCAGTTTCTTCGGAATGACGTTGACCTTCCACTCGAGATATGCGAGCATGTCTCGCTCCATCTGGTTGATCTCGCGAGGCGAGGCTACTTGACTCAGCCTCGCCAACTCGGCGAACGACTGGTTCGAGTAGTTGTCGTCGCAGATGGCTTTAGAAGCAATCATGAGCGCCGCAAGAAAGAGGCGATGGCCCGAGGTCGGAGCGGAAGTCATGCTCCGGAGGCGGTTGTGGAAGTGTTGCTTCATGTACCCGAGAAGGTAGAGGGCGGCGTAGACGACATGTCGCGAGAGCTTGGTTCGGTATAGAACATAGGCAACAAACCGATCTAGGAGCGGAGAGTTGGGAGGGGCCTTTTGCGCTTCGAAGTTGTGTGCCACGAAGTGCGAGCATACGTCCGAGATGCCTCTGAGACCGTAAAATGGGTCATCCGGACTGGAGGAGGCAGGGGCGATACGAGGAGCGCAGGTAACGGGTGGGACATATGGCGCCATGAGGTGTATGCGAGGTGGGAGGCTAACCACGGGCTGAGAGTCGTGCGGGAATTAAGAATGAGAGGTCCTGTAGATCGAAAGGTCTTAACATTTATAGGGACGGCACGAGGAAGCATTGACCATAGCGCGGGAGCTCAAAGCTTTTCGCTTTGTGTCGCTTGAAAATGTGATTGTTAGCCGATAATGTCCAGTAATCGAAAAATGGTACTTAACAATTGCCCGTGACTTCGTTGTATGAACGTAGAGGCCTTGTTAGTTTTGAAGGAAGGATTAACTCACCAGAGTTTGTTGTCCACTAGTCCACTATAATGCTTGCGAATATATCTAGTTCACTGGGGATTGCACGGAGAAAGCACTGGGTATGATGTTGATTGTATGAAAACAAGCTTGAAGTCCTTGAGGAAAGAGCGGCGCTGCGCTTTGTATCCTCAAGCGTGTCTGCGCTCTATCAAAGCTCGAGCTAATTTGAAGTGTTGAGGTGGAAACAGCACTGCAGAACATGACCCTGCGCCACTTGAACAGTGTCAAAGCAGGCAATTTGATAGATATACGTGACGTAGTATACGCTCATCTGCGATGGATTGTCCCCGACCGTGATGGCCCCCGACGGTAGATTGAACAACTTGTTGGTGAGCCAAGAAGGGCCGAAACTCAAGGAGTATAGAGTGATGCCCTAGTATGAGGGGTTAGATTCAGTGTTACATGGCTTGATGTATGTATGTCGGTCAGTATTCTACAAACAGTGGGTCAGTGGGTTAAGAATGAGTTGCTTGCTAGGCTGACGTACTAGTGATAGTAGTGGTGACTGACTTGACCTGCCAATATAAAAGGCACTCACTAAATTACATTTTATGATTTTGATTGTGGTTCATCTTTTTGGTCACCATAGCTTGGGGTCAACGTGGCTGATCATGGGAGATTCAGACAGACAATTGGAAGGAGGCAGAAGGAGACCAACGACGCTCCTGTGTAGACGCCGAAGGGACATGTCCGCGTACGGTGCCATCAATCGCAGCAACTCTCTTTCTCTTCCGTCTACGACATGGCATCTCAAATCGAAACGACCCGACGCACCCAAATACCTTACCATCCATCACCTCACACTTAAGGCAGCGACAGAGTCCGCTGGATTGGTCGACTATCTGCACCGCGTCTTCGCCGAGGAACTCCAGCGCGGTCAAACCTATCCTCAGGAGATCCTCGCCGGGGAAGAGTACTCGAAAGACCAGTTCGAGGCATATTACTTCGCGGCGGATGTACTTGTCGCTGTCCTTGGTCTCCCTTCTCAGGACGGCGTCGCGGATCCGCTCTATGAGGACGATGGCTCACAAGTCCCGATCGGGTTTGCTGAGGCCGTCAGTGGACGTAGCTGGGAAGATTGCATTGCGGGTTGCTACTACGTGAGTGCCAACGATATACTCCAAACGTATCGTGTGTCATCGATGTGATCATCCTGGCCGTGGTCCCTGGACTGACAGACCGACTCGCGAGTTCCCCAAATACGGCGCTGATCATGAACGCTGACTCGGATGCATGCTTCGTTCTGTAGGTGAAACCCAACTATCCTGGGAGGTCTTCGCATGTGAGTCCGTCTCCTGGTCCTGATGGCATCTGCTCCTTCGACGTGCGGAGATGGACATGATGGGCAGTCTAGATGGGCTCTAGAGCTCATGAACTGTGGACGAGTCTCACCGCTGAATAGGCATACTGCCCACTCGATAATGCGCATGGTATAGGCTTTAGAAGGCGGAGATGGGGGGCGTGTTCCGGCGTATTTAGACGTGGCCCTAAAACTGCGATTATGGGAGGACTGAACTCTCTTCCACAACGGCATTTATTTACTCGCACCATTCAGGCGACTGACTGAAGTGAGCATGAACTGACGTGTGCCATCTGCCATCCATAGATATGCAACGCGGGCTTCCTCGTTCCGCCCTCTCAACGCGGCCACGGTGTGGGCACCGTCCTCGCACGATCCTACCTGCACTATGGTCCGCGCCTCGGATATGAAGCCAGTGTCTTCAACCTTGTCTATGTGAACAACGTTGCAAGCGTCAAGTAAGCTCGCTATCAAGTTCACTGCAGCTCTTCGTCTCACAGACTCTTCCCTTAGGCTCTGGGAAGCTCTTGGTTTCACCAAGGCTGGTCGCATCCCTCGTGCTGGTCGCCTCAAGACGGCCGATGGGACGGGAGAGGAATCCATTGATGCTTGGGTGTACTACAAGCAGTTCGATGCACCCAAGGCATAGGTTGGGTTGGCATGTGCGTGTTCCGATTGAACTACTTACTGGCTGCACGTTTGCGCTATTCGTGTGTATGGACTGAGATTGTGCACAAAGCTACTCCACCTACGGTTTTACAATAACAACAGCTCAGTTGAGAGGCCACCGGCGTGAAGATTCGCTGGGCGTTGGGTTTGTTCCTGGCTTGGCTTCACCTGCATCGGCTGGCCGGCTATAACCTCAGTTGGCACTGGTGGTTGACTTGCGTCCATCTGTGAAGCCGCCTGGTGTGTCGGTCTAATCGCAGAGACGGGTTAGATCCTGAACCCCTGTCAGTGGCGCATATATTTGTCGACTCGTCCCCGCCTGAGGTTGTGTGGCCAAGGGAAGTATTTTTATGCTTGGGAGTCCCGCCAGCGCATGAGGTGATCTGTGGTGAATTTCCCTTGTATGCTGCTAACGTCCCATGCCTTTACGCCATGCCCTTTCTCGAGACACAGGATCAATGCGGCAGTCGACAGCCGTTCAACTCGATTCTCCGCCCGGTCGTGAAGCATCTGTCGGCGATACATCGATATTCAGGTGCGACGAAAGGTCCCGAGGGCAGCTAACCCGATATCTGGATTATCGATCGCCTTGACCGCACGCCAGATGAAAGCTGAGAATTTATTGCGAACATTTGGTCGACTATTACTGAAGTTTCTCATCTAGAGTCAAGCTTGTCCATAATGTGGTGGGCGTGGCTGAGAAATATCTATTCCCCTAGCGATCGAGGGCCAGCATAGCTAGAGTCATCCCGACTGACCGAGGCCTAACTATCGGGCGTAAGAAGCAATGTTTCTTCGATATCCGTTCCGAGACGGTCGGTCATTAAATTTCACGCGTCCGAATCGCTATGGCCGCCTGCACTCTTACTCACTCCTTGTTCTTAGTCAAACTTTGCAAGCTGCTTCTGCTCAGGAGAGCGGCACAGTGGACTCCGAATCCCGATAGCGAAGACGTCTCAGCGCAACTGACCATGCGTATCACATACGATCCCGGGGAGGACTGACTGATATGCTCGGTTATCGGAGGGTTTAGTGCCTTACTAGTATCCGGCGGCGGAGCTATATGAGGAAGGTAGATTTGCGGGTATGTCCAGGATCTTTCAAGACTTATTCCGAAACGGCTGCTGTCGTGGTACCGAAAGTGGTGAATGCTACCATGCGCCGAAATGACTTGCAAAGGTTTCATCGAACTTGTCTGAATGTTTTTTGAGTTTTATTGGAGTGGTTGTTGTTTCGATCCCGTTTTCAATAAGGGATTCGACGTGTAGACTTCACTGAAAAGTCACACTGAAAGTGATAGCTCATACAAGTTAGTTGTAGTGGTACAGTCCTCCGCAAAGTTCCGCAAAGCACGAAAGTTTTGATCTTGTTGTAACTTGTGGCAGTGCAAAGTAGGCGTTTATTGGAGCTCTCTATAGTATGGTGAGGTATGGTGACTAGTAAGTAGTAGTAGTACACAATAAACGGCCGCTCGAACAGCGATCACTCGTTTGGTGGTCAAGAAACTTGGCCTGGGTATAGTATTGTAGGCTGGGTACGGGTTGGGCCAGGGTCATGGCGAGCCGCGTTCAAGACGCCGAAAATATGGACTCGGCAAGCTACATACATATTTGTCATTTCACATAGTACAGACAAGCTGCAAGCAGGGTCAGCAACGTGGAACTTCAACGAGCAATGAGGCTCTGATTAACCTCGAAAGGAGGCCTCGAAGGAGGTCATCGGAGCGCCCACAACTCGCTCAATTGCCACCTACTCATGAGACCTCGAGGACAGAACTGCCTGTCCCGATCGCGATAGATCATGGTCATGGTCGGCAAATATGTCACTATCCTGGTCGAAGGAGTCTGGGATATTGAGTACGAACGCCGCCCGAGCTCGCAGGGCTGGTAAGTGCGCCGACTTATGGTATTAGGCGACTATAGATCCTTGTTCCGTGCGTTCGGAGAATTGCACTCTCAGCGCGGTCGCGGTCTTCGAGACAAGACAAGTATACTTCCATCTCAAAAAGTCCGAGAATCCGAATTCAGACAGGGGAGTGGCAAACCCTCACTTGCGTGGCGGCGCCCGATCACTTGCGCCTTCCATCCTGCCCGCTCCCTGCCAGGGTATATTAGATACGGCATCTTGCAGGGAGCAGGAGGCCAGAGGTCTTCCATACGTACAATTCGGAAGCCGGGTCCGAGACAGGAGACAGCACCCCCATGCATATCAGCATGAGGAGTTCGGGCTGTCCCCGCGTTCGCTTAGCTGTGGGGACCGTTGAGAACACATAGTCCTGCCGAACTTCGCATACGGCGAGCTGCGTGTCAAGAGGTCTCGCTGGCGTGGATGTGCCTGGGAAATCATCCTCGAAGGCAGCCGGCCTCGAGGTGAAAGGCCGGGACAATGTTAAAGCCTATTTCGCCCGCCTTGAGGACGAGTATCGCATGATTGGAGCCCGCGGAAGACCTCGTGTGTGCTCTACATGCACCTCGTCAGGCGCGGACCGATGTGACTGTAGCAAAACGTAAAGTACGCACCTCCTTCATGGGAGACTTCAAGACGTCTTCGGGACGCGCCGGGCATGGGAGTGACACGAGTGTGTTTGATACATTGGCGTTACGTGAGGTACCCGAACTTTCTGTCCGCACGAGAATCTAGCAGCAAGAGGAAAATATACACAGCTGAACTCAACATCTCCGAGCTTTCCTTCTCAGTGTGCCGCGGTAGGGAGCAACTTGGATGAGTCTCGAGTGTACTACATAGATACCTTCACCACGAGGCGTACTTGAAGCGAGACGTTCTCAGCACCTGGTCAACAGATTCGTCAAATGGGGACTCGGCGAGCTTCGTCGCCAGCTGTCGGTGCCGTAAGATAGGTCGACCGCCAACGAGATAATAATCGCGGGGACTATCGTCAGGTCCAGCGACCACTGCGGTTCTCATTGACACACAACGTACATCATCAATACGGCTCGCGGGGATAACACGGACAGAGGAGCGGGAAACACACCTTCGAGAGCGATCCTCCCACAGCTTGCCCGTTAAACATGCGTTCACTGCCTCGAGCCTCCATCCTGGCGAGGCTGGCAAGTCAGCTCGCCTGCCTCCGGGAGGACACGGTGTCATACATACATTAACGCGGGAAGGATAGCCTGCAATCGTGGCGATCAGACGCACTCGTGGGTCGCGTAAGACCGCTGTCTGCTGCCAGCCTGTATCCAAGAGGCAAGACGGCACTGTCAGTCCTACTGCTCGTCTCGGATGAGCTGACAGACTGCGACTACTTGCCAGCGATTCTCATGCCGTACCGCGGAACGCATGCAAGGCCCCGTACGTACGCCGTGCTTGACAGCCAGCGCGGTGCCCGTGGACTGCCGCACGACGCTCGCTCCTCCCACACGCCAGACACGGCGGACACTCGAGGCTCGCCCGTGGCAGTCGAGAAGAGTACTCTGTCATTGTCGAAGACCCAGAGCGTCATAGGTACGTGTGGGCCGTTATGCTTACTATGGCCTATGGGGGTCCTCCGCCTGCGTCGGGGTACTACAAGAGTACTGCGCTTTTGCAGCGAGCTTTGGCCGAGTGCACGGGCCCAGTGCGCGTCTTCTCGGTGACTTCTTCCTCTGGAAATCTGTTGGGCCAGCGTCGGCGGGCTCGAGCGCATGTGGGAGCCACGAGAGAGCGCTATAAGCGGACGCCTTTGCTGGGCACTTCCTTGCCTCGATCGACGCAACGACCGGAGTGCGGTCGGACGCAACGCCCACAAAACGTGTCAATCAATTCCCTGGCGCGGTTCATGGACTACGATACCTTCTATTCCGTACCGAGGCCGTCCAAGGGACGCACTGTCATCGGTCGGCTGCGCTTCCATTCCTGCGCATCAGAGACGAGAAGACAAGGCCACAATACTGGCTCACCTCAGTCGAGCGAGATGCGGTGCCAGTGTCGGTGCTAGCACATAAACAACGCCACTGGAAGCCAAAGAGGGACGGCTCTTTGCATGGGAGCCATGCTAAGGCCTCGGGAGGCGGTGTCGGGCGCACAATGGAGAAGGGCAGTCGCATGATCACAACGTGGGTGCACATCTGGCGGTAGTGTGTGTTAGCAGACGGGGCAGCGGGAGCAAATAGCGGGGAGAACAAATATGCTACCGCAATAGGCACGATCGGAACATTGACCGTGCCTCGTGGCCGGCGCATGCCCCGTTTGGTACGGTGAATGGCCATGCCTCGAAGAGGCCGCCGCAGATGACTTGCGTGCGCTGCGAGACGTCCGGCCGAGCCGATAGAGAGGCAAAGATCCGGTCCGGCGGTACTTGTATTGCGCTCGGTTCTAATGCGATTGAAGTCCACAGTGAGGGGGGTCGAGAACGGCGTGCTCCATGCTCTTCCACGACAGAGAAGACAGCGGGGGTCCGACCTAATATCCGGATGGACCGTAGCAATCACTGAATCAGTGAGAATGTCCCCCGCTATGTCATAGTCCTTCGCGAACATCACTCACCTCCACTAGCCCAACTTGTCGACCGTTGGACGAGCGGCTGCGAGCGGGTTATCCACGCGGCGGTCCGAAGACGGCGGCTCGGCGGTGGCTGCGGGGAGCAATTGAGTCTCCGGGGGAGCGCGTCATTGTTTCCCATGTCCTTGCGGCGAGGACGGGGATCTGACCAGCAGGCTCTTCGGGGCGCCGACGAAGAAGGCTTCGGGATGGACATGCGCCCAGGACCGTGATCGCGCGGCTGAAAATGATCATCTTCTTGAGGGCCTTTCCAGAGATGGATCAGCGCACGGATCCCTGTCTGCCAAATATTTGTCGCCCATCCACCTCAAACAACTGTTCACTATTCTCCCTGGCGCGCGCGTGCCGTCAGCTGAGCGTCTGCGCGACAATTGGACGACATTGTACGGGCAGAGCCAAAGATGGTATCGCGCACAGCGCAGAGATGGGACTCGGTGGCACAGCGTGCATCTGGTCTGTCTGATGGCGGGAACCGAAGACTGTCCCTGTCGGGGGATGGTGCCATGCACACAAGCCTGCAGCGTCTGGGACGATTTCGCCGTGCCCGTTCTAGCACCTCTTGGTGCGTATCGTGCCTACCAGGCGTTTCGTATAGTGAGCGCTGTCTGATTGCCCGCGTCTCACGTCTGTAGAGCAGGCACGATAAGCTTGGTCTTGGAATCTGCAGAAGGGGGGGCGAGAACGACGTACGGCATATGCGGCTGATGATGATTGGATGGATCATCATTCGGAATCGTGAGGCACCGGCTCTGAAGCCGGCCGTCCAGGAGCTTCTCCTGTTCGTTCGCACTATAATTGCCGTGTTGAAAGGAATCTGGAATGGGAGCGAAAGCATTGCTACCGCAC
The DNA here is from genome assembly GCA_033807695.1 of Daedaleopsis sinensis. Lineage (NCBI taxonomy): Eukaryota > Fungi > Basidiomycota > Agaricomycetes > Polyporales > Polyporaceae > Daedaleopsis > Daedaleopsis sinensis. The sequence continues at coordinate 1,504,384 of CM066302.1, forward strand.
CGTCGAAGCTTGGAGTGCCACGTACCAGGGACAATGCCAGTTGTGGACGAACAAACCTCTGTCGATAGGCGAACTCGACAGCCATCCTGCTGACTCGCCATGCACATGTCCGCGTCGACAGACTTGTGCAGTTGGTTGTTGCATCTAAAGTACTCTGCCGGCGGCCAATCAGCGCGGTACTTCTGATCGAACGCACGTGTGGTCCAGAAGAAGCTCGGCTCCTTCCCATGAGATCCGATGAGATTTCCTCGAATGGAGGCAATCGGGACGTCCTGGAACTGATAGCCGTGAGAACCGTACGACTGAACAAACAAGTTACAACTAAGAAAGACTAGACTCACACTACATATGCAGTACCAGTACTGGTGATGACCGGTGAAGCAAAGGAGTGCATGTAACCACCAAAAGTTAGACGATGATAGCTCAGGAGTGGATTTAGAAGCTAAGTATACAATGCCCGATGGTTCGGGAAACATCAGAAATTTCGTACTGCAGTGTGGACGCTGGGCGCTGAGGGACAGGAAGCCGCCGTATCACGTTCTTGCATCACTGCGACGCGGGCGTTGACTGTCATTGACAAGTTAGCAAGTCGTCGTCCAATGAATCTGTGGCTATATGTGCGCGCAGCGGGAAGACAGAGGGACGCAAGTCCGTGTGAGGTTCCTGCGTGCTCCTCGAAGACGCTGTTGAGACGCGTGTCTGAGCGCGATGCACCTCGCTACCCGGTTGACAGAGGTGCGCCAGACGGAAGAAATATTGATACGACGGCTAGCCGATATAGCAGCTTTGCAAACTTACTCCATATGAGGATACCACACACTCTAATACCGTCACCGCCGACATCCGCCGATCAATGTTGAACGAGCGGCGCTGCGAGCGATTGAGCGGCAGCGGAGAGCGGTCTACGCATAGCAGGGGTACTGGTATATTTTGTGAGTCGTACCACAGACAACAAGGAAGGCATTTTATACACGTACCGAGCTGCCCGCGAGCCGACCGGAACAGCTTGAACTTGCAGTGTCACGCCCTTGGCATCATTCGTCCTAACACTGTTGTGGTTGGAAAGAACGGGTTGAGACCCGCATAGCCCGTCGGTCTTTCTAGTAGTATGTTGAAGGCAGATGAAAATAGGAATGTTGGGAACATTGATGTGCACAACCACCTGCATAGTGATAGTCCAGGATCAAGCGGTAGAACCCTCCAGTAAGCGCCAGAGCTCGGCACGCTGTCTTTCGGCGTCAACAATACCACTTCTGGAGATGACGTCATGCTCCTCCTCACCTTCGTACACTCCCGTCCTGAGTCAACCCAGCCAGATTGGGACAATGCCCTCTCAAACTCAGTGTGTGGAACATGATACCGGTGCAGTAAGTGCCGAGGTCTCATCTCATCCGGTCTAAATACATCTCACCATTCAGCATCATCCTATGCGTCTTGACTCGAGCACTGGCATACCATCTTGGTTCACGGTCGCTAGAATGTCCTGCGCCATCCGCGTATGGAATATCCCTGGGCCCAAAAACTGCTTTGACTTGCACCCTTGCCTTGTTGAACGATGCAACGAGCACGCAACTGACACCGAGCATCAGCTTTTCACAGACTACGTATGTACAAGGCATTGACAAAGACGAGATTCCTCCTATATCGCATCAAGCCATCTCCTTATAAAGCAAGCCTGAAGATGCTCTCGGAGCCGCACCTTAGGCCAAAATCGTCTCCATCTCGACGCCCGACACTAGTGCGACTCTGACCGCGTCCGTGTCTCGCTGCCACCCGCCAGCACTTCGGCCGGCGGCGCCGTTCCTACATCGACGGCAAGAGCGGCGAGCGCTGCCCCTGCCTCTATCTAGTATCAGCAGCGTTAGTCTCTGGTTAGTCTCACTTGCATGCACGCGCACGCTCCTGACCTGAACCGTGAACGCCCTCGATTTGCAGCATCCCGCCCGTCTCAGGTCGCCCGCCAGCGGACACCAGCGGACACCTGACCGGACGTCCGCCACGAGGCCGCCCCATCCGCTCCCATCCGCCAGGCGGCAGCTTCGCGAAGCGCGACTTGGCGGGAGCGCGCTCGGCGCGGTATTGTTCTGATCGCGCTCGAGATTGAGGGGCACTAAGTACTGAGGGCAGTCTGTCAATGCGGCCTAAAGCTAGCCTAAGCTGGGCGTGCCGCGGGCGCGTTCAGGCCTCGGCGTTCAACGTTCAACGTTCAGCACGCTGCGCTCATGCATACTTAATCTGGGGATGGCGCACCTCCGTGCAGTGGCACACCATAGATTACGGCCCGCGCGCGGAGCCGGACAGATGCAGATGGGGGTGATACATGTGTAAAGTAAGTAGTGACCGGCTGTGTCGGGCTGGGGACGCCACCGGCCGCGGCGGGTGCTGCGGGGGTATTACGTTCGACGGTTGAGACGATAAACGAACGGAGCAAGGAAGAATACTTACTTATTGGCGTTGCTTCATACTATTACTCTCTCCGACGAACGGACTACTTACGTCCGTTGGTGGAAACGAAAACATAAAAGAGTGACGCGAAAACTTTGAGCCTTAAGCTTGAGTGCTGTTGATGTCGGTGTAGCGCGAAGCTTGTGTGTCGTCGGATAACTGCATATACTTACTTCTATATGGACCCCTACTAACCGCGACCATGGAAGGATATCGAGCTTCGTCCATTGGGCCAGCTCACCGCGCTATAAGTACGCGACCGAGTTGACGCAACGGGGATCAGAAAGATATCACTAATGTCACTATTCGATGCGAGTTTGGTTGGAACTGGTGCAGCCCTGACAAAGTTATGTACGTATGCGGAGGTGGAGTCGGCGAGTGTCAGGCTCACCGTTATGAAGTGAAGGTTAATGCTGCCGGCTGCCTGCTGCTTGCGATGTTCAAGTTAATATAATGTTCTGGAGGCGGACGACGAATCAGACGATACCGCTAGGGCCCAGGGCTTGTAAGGCTAGGGACTGTCACTAAGCTACTAGACGGAGCTAGACGGGTGTAAAATTGCGCAGGTACGCACCACACTAGTAGTACTAGTCCTGTTAAACACCTCTGCAGCGCGACGCTCGTAAGTACACGGTGTGGCCAGCCGCACCTGGATACGGATATGGACTCGCCTCATCTTCGCGGCTACGTCCTGACATTGAACCATGATCATATGCAGCCCGCGAGCCGCCAATCGGCCAGAAGTCCAGCTGCAGAGTCTGGAATGTTGAAACGTGTTGCGCTGGGTTGGGCACGGTTGGGTTGCTGGGAACTCGAACTCGAATGAGGCGGGCCTCGGCTCGATACAAAGTACATAAGTAACTGATCATAAGCTTGGGTAAGTAAATCATGAATATTGAATGCGCCTCCGTCCGCGCGCCGCGCCGCGCCGGATCCCCTGATCGAACCACTAGTGCCGCTGCAGGTGCTCGAGGTGCCCGCCACAAATGAGCACAAATGCCGGTGTGCGTGCCTCGCAGCGCGGTCGCGCTCCTCTCGCGGAGGTGATCTCGAGACGGGCGGTGCGCTCCCGAGGCCGACACTAGCACCTACTAGCACTAGCACTAGCACTGAGTACTGAGTACTGAGGGCTGAGTACTGAGGGCTGCTACTTATGAACCCTTTGTCCCTCGCCCCCCCGCCAGCCTGTAACGTGTAACTCCTGAGATACGCACCTGGGATGTACGTCGTCACGTCGCTGCACATGCGTTGCTGTCAGTGTTTGCCCATGAAAAGTCTGTGCCCCAGCCAGTACTCAGTACTCAGCGGGCCCCGTCGGGACTCGGCACTCGGCACTCGGAGGCGATCGAATCGACGGTTGCTGCTCGCGTCGTTCGCCGCCTCCGGACCCCGAGCGTCGGCCGGGGCGCCAGCGCAGTCGTCGAGGCGACGCCGACCTCCTCCGCTGCCGAGTACGTACACGCACAGAAGTCTGAAGCAGAAGCCGCACGGACGGACGGAAGCGAGCCACCGCGCGAGCGGCTCGCGAGTCCTGCCACAGTAAGTACTTCTTAGTACGACTGTTCTCGCCTCCTTGCGGCGTGCGCTCGGAGTGTTGCGAAGGCGGAGGAGATTCGAGAAACCAAAACCAAAAGAAGAGACCACGCACACACACGCGCGCGCGGGGGACGGAGAGATTATGATCTTTTTGCGTACGATCTTGCGCAGGGCACATAATAGCCTAAGTACAACCTATCCACTGCCTACTGTCTGCCTATGCCTATGCCTACTGTCTGTCTGTCTGTGGTCTGTCTGTGATGTCTTGGGTCTGATGTCTGTCTGATGTCTGGGGGAAGCGAGTTCGTGTGCGAAGCGGGTTCGGGTTCGGGTTCGGGTTCGGGGCGTACTAATACAACACATGTGGGATATATGGATAATGCGTGCGACTGACTGTATGGGATGCGTGCGTGCGTGCGTGCGTGCGGGTGGGTGGGGCAATGCGTGGGACCGACTGGGGAGAAGAGAGGATAAGGAGCAGGAGAGGAGGAGCAGGAGAGGAGGAGCAGGAGCAAATACGAGCGGCGGCCGTGAGACCCTCATCGATCCCTGGAATGCGGGCCATGCGACGTGGATGATGGGGTATATAAGGATAGAGCGGGCAACGAGAACGAGCAAGCAAGTCCGGAGCGGGCGGATGCAATGGGGGGGCGGGGGTGCAATGGGGGTGCAATAGGGAGCAGGGAGGGAGCAGGGCGACGGGCACGCACGGGCATATAATGTAGAGCAGCGTGTCGTCCGGGCATGGGGGGCCAATCAAGCAAAGCAGCGGGGCGGGGCGGGGCGGAAGCAGGGAGAAGGCGGGGCGGGGCGGGGATCTACCACACGCACGGACTCGCGCGCGCGAAGATGTCGCCGCACTTCGCCTTCTTGAGCACGGCGGGGACCGCGCGCGCGTACGCGGCGACGGCCGCGGCGGCGGACGAGGGCGCGGGCATGTGCGAGGCGGTCGTGGGGGACGACGAGGAGTCGATGTTGATCGGGGTCCCGATCGTCCCGCTCGAGACGACGCGCACCGAGTGGTCCTCGTACCCGGGCGGCGTCGACGGGGGCGCGCTCGACGCGGGGGACGTCGAGGTGGACATCGAGGACTCGGGGGTGTCCGGGGTGTCCGGGGCGCCGGGCGAGGACGTGGCGGAGTATGGGGGCGCGCCCGCGTGCACGGGCACTGGGGGCGGGATCGGCTTCGGCGGGGATGTCGATGGGGGCTGCTGTGTGCGCGCGGCGAAGGACGGGGTGGGGGCGATGCCGTTGCTCGGCGCGGTGTAGGGCGTCGTGGACGGCATCGGGGATGGGGCGGGGGAGGGGAGGACGTAGGTAGGATAGGGCCCGAGGCCCTTGAAGTCGCGGCGCACCTTCTGCTCGAACTCCTTGAGCGCGCTGGGCTCGATGTTGAGCTGCCACTCGAGGTAGGAGCACATCTCGCGCTCCATCTGGTTGATCTCCCGGAGGGCGAACATGCCCTGGCCGACGATCGACCAGGACTTGTTCGAATACGTGTCGTCGCAGATGACCTTGGACGCGATCATGAACGCCGAGATAAATAGTCGGTGACCCGACGAGCCCCGCGCTGCGGGGAAGCGGGCTTTTAGGCGTTGGAGGAGGTAAAGTGCGGCGAACGTGACGGAAGTATGTAGTCGTGTACGGTGGAGGGCGTAGGCGATGAAGTTGGCGAGGGGTGGTGATGGAGCGGGCGGGACGGCGGTGGATAATGGGGGCAGATCCGGACAAGCAAATAAATGCGTCACGAATCGGGCACAAAGCTTTGCGGTCTCTTCATGACCGTAGAACTGGTCCTGGAGGGAAGAGGAGGGTCAGGGCCGGAAAAGGCAGGTCGGAGTGGCGCCTGTACTCACGACCACCGGGTGGGATGAACTTGAGGTCGTCGGGCGTGCAGAGATCTTGTTCTGTCTCTTGAACGGAGAGGGATGACGAGCGGTGGAGGGACCTTGTACGGCAGCCATGGGGAGGGGGCGCAAGAGGCTTGGGAGACGTTGTCGGCGGGCGGGGACAAAGGGGAGAGATGTGGGGAGCGGGCTGGGGAGGAGGAGGAGATATAAGCATGCGATTGCGCGTGGTGGAGAGAAATGGGAAGATTCGAGGCTTCGTTGTGGGAGGAGGGGCAGCTGGCAGACCTCTCCGGAAACACGCCCCCACCCGCGAGATACATAAACCCTGAGTCCTCCCACAAATGTTTTCGGAGTCCGAAATCCCCCTTCTGATCCGGAACGCCGAGATCCGATCGAAACTCACCGTGCGAATGTTTGGCGAGCAACGAGGCTGCTGCGTGTGCCTTCCTCTCGCTTGGGCGGGGCGAGGCGATGGAGATGGACGGGGCGGGCGCGCAGGATGTCCAGCAAGCAGCTGGGAGCAGTGGTGGGCGCGGCGGGGGAGAGTCGGAGGGGACGACGGGAGAGCGACGGGCCCTGGGGAGGCTGAGGAGGATATATATGAGAGCGGGCGTACAGCTCCAGCCTGTCCAGGAACAGCCTGCCGCCCACCAGTTTTTGCTGCCGAACGGACGCCGGACTGCCCATTTGTGGCACGGTCTATGGACCTCCTCCTGGCCCGATCCTCCGAGGCCGATGTCGGACCATGCCGCCCGCCGCCCTCTCCTACTGAACGCCATGCGATGTCCATGTTCAGCCCATGTCCTATCCACGCACACTGTCCGGATATTGCGCGCAGTCTGCGTGCACTGCTCCACCCACGGAGTCCCAGTGGCCCCAGCCTCGGCCGAGACATACGCGCACAGCATCCGACTCCACCAGTAGTATTACTTACTGCCTGATGCGCTCGGTCGCCCCCCTCCTCCGCGCATCTTCCCAATCAATGTTGCTAAACAGAGCCCTACACGCTCCGACCCCATCCCGCCCCATTCCCGACATGCCCCGCTCTTTCTCGTAAATTCACCGCACACCGCTCGGCGTGTTTACAGTGGCGCAGCCCCGTCCTGCCCGCGCCTGCGACTGCCGTCATGTAACGCCGGCTGCTAACACGCTGCAAGGAGCTCGCCCGGTTAGGCCTTAGGCTCCAATTATGGGCCCTTGTTTGTCCGCCTTTCTGAGTCCATACATCTCAGCCCCACCCGCCCCACAACTCCTCGACTGCGCGTTTTCGTCCTTGTCCGAGTCTGCCCTTGTCCGTATCCCTCCATCTTTCAAAAAGCCTTTCGAGCGGCATCATTGCGATTGTCGACCTGCGATGATTTCTCCTAATAGAGTGCTCTCCTAGTCAGCATACTGTATTCCTGTACTTGGACTAAGATGCACATATGTGCTGTAGTACACCCACCCGCCTGCGACGTTCACCGCATTGCCATGCGCACGTCCGGCGTGTCAGAGGCATCAGCGCGATCCGCCATGTCAACCAGCGACCACACATGTACCGTATACCGTTACGTGCCAACCTTAACGGGCCCCGCGGCGTCTGGGGCGCCCGCGCCAGCCCGCGCCTCAAACAACGCTCCGAGTCCGTGCAGTTGCGAATCAACTCCGCCTCCGAGCGTCCGGAGACACGACCCGCTTTACCTCCTGTCTACGTATACGTCGCGCCCTGCACCTCGCCCCGACGCCAGCGGCTTCGGACCTGAGGCTGCCGCGCGCTCCCGGAAGGCGTCGCAGGCTCTCAGCTCGCGCACGTCGACGCTTCTCCTCCACGCTTCTCGAGCTCCTCAGTTCTCCTCCCATGCACTGATGCATGCTACAGGCAACAGGCAACAGGGCACTCGTTCGCGTTCGACTCCGACCGGCGCACGCACACGCGCGCGCGCGCACGGTTCCGGCTCCGCGCATCCTGCAGCTGGCGGTAGTCAACGCGCGGAATTCGAACAGCCTGGGGTGCTCGCGCTCAGTGCTCAGGACCTACCATCGAAGCTGCCGCATTCAACATTCACCAACATTAACATTCGACCAGTGGCCAGTCTTCGAATTCCGAACTTAACCGGGCCCTATGCTCAAACGTATGTAATATGTATGCCGCGGCCGTCCCTCTGAGAAGGTCGAACGTTCGCCCCTTCCCGGCGACGCGGACCTGCGCGTGCACGACCCCTGCGAAGGCGAACTGCGAAGGCGAAGCGCCACATCTAGCCGCAGGACCTGAAGCCAATTGAAGCTGGAGATGCACGTCTTCGCAGCGGGCTCGGGCTCGGGCGCGCGCACGAGAGAGAGAGAGAGAGAGAGAGAGAGAGAGAGAGAGGCAATCGGGCAGCCCTCGGGCGCAGCGGAGCAATCGCCTGAGATCCCGCGGCCGGGACCCGGACGGCAAGCAGGGCTTCGGATTCCTCGCGCTCGCGCTCGAGCCCCTGCGCCAGGTCCGGTCCTCGAAGTGAAGTCGAATTCTACTTATGTATACGACTTACCTCCCTCGTCGTCACGTCTCCACTGCTCGGCTCGCACCCGCGAGTCCGAGTCCGAGTCCGAGTCCGAGTCCGAGTCCGTCCTGGCCACGTAGCAGGACCGTTAGGAGGGCGTGCTGAAAGCTACATATATGCGAAGAATTCGAAGAACTCGAAGAACTCGAAGAGCAAGTACTGATCTCGGCCATCGCCATCGCCTGCTCCCAGCTCCCAGCTCCCAGCTCCCTCGCTTCGCGGCGGCACATGCTCGCCACGGGCCCCCAGCGTACCGCAGTAGGCGGTCCAGCGTGCTGTGGCTACTTGCAGTTTGCAGGCTGAAGCGACGGCAGTTCAGGACAGCCAATTGAAGAGTGGCGGGAAGTGTGAAATGTCAAATGTCAAATGTACGTTTATCGTCGCGGTGCGTGTCCGCTTCTCAGTGCTTCGTGTACTTACAAGTTACAAGTTACAGGGTTCCGCCGCTTGGCTACCGGAGCGGGGGTCGGACGCGGACGCGGACGCGAGACCGTGCCAGCTAAGTAAGTATTCTCACTCACCCACTCGTTTGAGTGCGAGCGTTGTGCCACTGGCACTTACTGGTTCGACTTCGACTTCCGAGCATGATGCATGATGCATGAACGGCTGCTCGGGCTGGGGTGCATCGGGACACGGCAGCGCTCCCGGCTCTGCGCACGCCCAAACTGGGACTGAGTACTGAGTACTGGGAGAGCGTGCGCATGTAAGTACTACTCCGAGGAGTCGGAGTCGGACGCGCGTGCGCAGACCCGGAAGGACGTCGACTGTGCGAAGCGCGGCAGCGACGCCGATTCTGTTTCTGTTTCTGTGCTTCGGCGGGCACTCGGACTCGGAGGAGCCTCGTCACTGCTGTGGAATCTGGATGTACTTACGGTATACGGCTGGGAAGGCAGAACGCATTGCGCAATGCGCATCGCTCGTACCGGATCCCGTGCGACCTCTGCCCTGTTCCTCTTTCGCATCATGACGAACACTTGAAGTTTAACGCCAGCAGCCGGTGAAGGCACCGCGTCCGCCGTATGCGTATGCGCATGCGCGATCGGATTCGTACGTCGACGGGCGCAGCGTGCAGCAGCAGCTGCAGTACTGGATCCAACGACAACTTCCAGGCGACGTGCGCCGTACATGTACGTGTACGTGTACGCTGGTGCCCTCCGCCCTCTGTCCTCCGCCCTCCGTCCTGCATTCTCCGCCCCCGCGCTCCGTGCGTTCGTGTGTTCTTCCGCGATGGTTATGCACGCACACACACGCTCTGGGCTACTAGTAACTCTGGGAAAGGTTCAGTATGGACGCGGCCCCTGAATGTCAACCTGCGGACCGCGCAGGCCCGGCGGGCTGGCGGGAGCGCCCCGACTCGACTCGGATGCGCGGGCGGCGCGCGGACCCCCTGCAACAAGCCCAGCTGCAAGCAGCCATAGGGGTCGCCCGCTGCGCACTCTGACACATACTAGCACATACTGACACCTGCGCAGTGAGATTAATGCACTCGCGTGAAACACCCGCGTGTCTGGCTGCAGTGCTGGTGCTGGACCCCGTCTCAGCCGGGACGTCAGGTTACCAGCTGCAGCGAGTCAGGACTCAGGCCTCAGGACTCAGCGACCCTCGGCTCGCGCGTGCGTGCGCCGGCGATTGCAGGTTGCAAGGCTTCGCCCTTCGACAGCTCCTCTTTCACTTCGCGAATCGCCTGCGCGTCGTCACTGTAATGACGCCCAGGGTGCGCTGTGGCGCGGTGGAGGAGGAGGACTGAGGATGTACATACAGATGCATTACGTGCCACACGCGGAAGAGCGTAGGTGCATCGCCCCCTCGGACTCGAACTCGCTGCCACGCGCACGTTTGGGGAAGCCTATGCCACGCGTGCGCTTCGGAATCGGCCTGCAGCTGGCCACCTGCTCACGCCGTGCGCGTGCTCGATATCGATCGCGACATTGACAGGACTTGTCACTGTCACTGTCACTGGTAGAACTCGAACAGGATCGATCGGGCGTGCGCCGTGGACGGGGAGCGGACTCCGGCTCCTAGGCCTCCTTTGAGAGTCGCGCGTGCACATGCGCGTGCGCTGCCACCCCAGACTTTGACCTCTGACCTTGTACCCGAGCTCCGCTCCCCCACTCGTCGAGGCGTGGCCTGGCCATTCAGCGAATTCAATATCGGACGTGCGCGTGAAGGTCGAGGATGTTGTCAATTTGCTGCAGCTGTGCTGTCAGGTAGCCTGTGAGATGCCTGGGGAAGGTTGTCGGATTGTCGAAAGTCCGGGTGGGCTGTGAGATGAGTCTATGTTCAGCACGGATGTTGGTCGCATTCGAGGGTGTGTTTGTCTGTTCTCCCAAGGTCCTGTTGGCTTTCTAACCCTGCGGCAAGCTGTTCGCAATCTGACCATTCTAAGCATGCATACGCAGTTTTCGTAACACGCTCGAAGCGCGATCTGTTCAACCAGGTCCCGCGCATGCGAGTCATCCAACCTTCGAAGACAGCACAGATCGCAGTACCCATCACCGCGTGCCACGAATGTCGCGAAGCGTCGGAAGAAGCGGCCGAGGGTGTCTTCAGAGCGCTGTTGGGGTGGTCAATGTCGCGTATGTTCTCGCGTTTTCCGAACTCTAAGCTGACGTCAGAGCCTCCAATACTAGTGCTGCGTACCTATCTGCACCTCCGACTTTTCGACGAGGAATGTGGTTCCCGAAATGGCGCTCCGGGCATCACGATCCGACGAAGCTGTTGGTCAGTCAGTGCATCTCGCACACAGCTCAGCCTCTCGCAGAATCGAGCACACCGGACGAATAGGCACGTTCGCAGTACACCCCCATCTGCATGCAGCGCCGCCGTGCGTCCGCACAACCTACCTTCGCGGCAGAAGACTATCAGTCTGCGGTCCCTGGAGTCTGTGGAAAAAAGCCACTGGTCCGGGGGCAACCGTGAACTACCCAGAGCATGACGTCACCCTCGTTATGTCGCAGCACAGGTGCTTACCGACTCTACAGATACCGGCACCCTGGGGCCTTGCTTCGCGTCGGACGTCCCGTCCTGCGCGCGGTCATCCTGGTCATAGTAGTGCGCAGCCCGCGGGTCATCCTGGTCATCCTGGTCGTAAGTAGTGCGCAGCCCGCAAATCGCACGTCGCGCATCGACGTCCGTACCGCCCCCGCCCATCGGAACATCGTGCGAGCCGACCGCGGACCCCCGAGCGTGCTGCCTCGATGCCGCCTTCCTGTGTCCGTATCCGTGTCCGTGTCCGCGTGCGTGCTCGTGTTCGTGTTCCTGGGAGCGCAGGGGGCGGTGGGGCGGGAATGCAGGCTCGAGCCAGAAGCGTTCGCATGGGACACGGCCACGGCCACGACCACGGCCACGGCCAAGGCAAGCTGGCAGCTCGGTCTCCACGCTCGGTCTTCGCGGCGTCACGGTGCGCCCTCCTTCTCCCTCTCCCTCTCCCGGCCACGCCCCATATCGGGGCTGCTTCGGACGCAGGGGCCTGGCGATGTCGACTCGGATGGCCCCCCCGTCACCCGCACGCGTCATTGCCCGTCTCGGTGTACCGTGTGCGGACAGGGCCCGGGCTTCTAGCTGCTTACCATTGCAGGGCTCGTGCGACGACGACGCGCCCGGCGGCTCTCACACCCTCTATGTCCGACGAGGCCCGTCGCGCTTCTCGCTCGCAGGCGAAGGGGACGTGCCACAGTCCACTGGAGCAGGACTGTCCCCGCTGGCTGCGGCGTTGGCGGCCCCAGGCTGGCGCACATTCGTGCATTTGCGCGGTCCCTGGACTTGGACCGACGGACGGCGTCCCACGACCATATACATGAGACGCCCCGACGCAGATCCATCATCCATCATCCTGGCCGGGGTCGCCATCTGTGTGACTGTGGCGGGACGGGACAGTGCCTGCTGCTCGTCTGGGGGCGACGTTGATCTGTGTCACGTCGGTCGTGGCTAGCGCCTCTAAGGCCTCCTGGGTCGCGCGACGTGTCGACGGTCGCGCCGCTGTCGAGCTGTTGAGCAAGCAGGCTTGTAAGTGGGCCCGACGGCGGGATCGTGACGCCGATCTGCGCGCCCGCGCCCAGATCTCACGTCCTGCTTCGCGCTGGCACGGAGCGTCACGGTGTGCATGACGGCGTCCGTGGTACGCTGGCTTGATGCGTGATGCATTGATGCATGGTGCGTATTGCTCGTCGGCCGCTGTGCATGCATGCAAATAGACGTAGCAGCAGTTCGTCGTCGTCGTCGTCTTCGTCTTCGTAGTCGACGTTCGCTCAGAAGCGCGACCCTTGAAGATGGGAACAATGTCGCATCAGCCGTGTCTGACGCGGTTCGCAACGGTGCATGCACGTACGTATGAGCCTGTGTGTTGCGGACGGATGTCATGGTCGTCCGGGGACCCTGGCATCGCCCCTCAATCAAGACCGAGCTCGAAGACACAATTCACCGGCGGACGTGCCTTCCCGCTGCTCACTGTGCGCGCCCGCGCGTTCGCTTGGGCCCCGGTGTCCATACACGAGTGCGGAAGTCGCCGGCTCGTGGGAGCACGGGCCGCTGCCTCAGGCTCGCTCGGGCATGTTTGCTGTCCAGCCGCTGCCAGCAGCCTGTACGACACTGGCACTGCGCTGTTGTGACGTGAGGGTCTCGCACGGCGGGCTCGTCGGCTACGGCTCGCGGCAACGGAGACGGATGACGGCACTCGCTTTGGGCTATGGGCGCGGGGTCGGAGGTCGGCGGCCTGTCAATGGTCAATGCCAGCGAGTGCAACGTGCGGTGCGCGAGGCTCGCAGTACTTGCCTTGAGTGCAGATGACTTGGACATATGACTGCAGGGCGCACGTCCATCCTTGTTCCGCCTGTGTTTGCGACTCATCGCTGTCCTAGTCCTAGTCATAGGGCACTTCGGCGAAGAGGGGTCGCTTGCAGGGGAGGGAGGAATTGGGAAAGGCAAGAACTGTAACAAGATGTGGACAAGTGGCCGGGTGCCGCGCTCGCAGACCGCATACCACACATCAGCGATTGTCGCCATTTGCGAGGGCCTCATGGTCTATAACCACGACCCGCCGTTCTCATACCGCCTTCCTGTGCAAGATGAGTATACGCTCTGATCAATTGCTGTCGTATTCGTAACGATAGAGGCCACTTACTCGTCTGTCTTTGATGTGCTCTTACAGGCACTTGCTGGCATTGGCGTCTCGAGCATCAAGCGTCTCGAGTACCTTGAGCGCGACAATCCTGAGAAGACGAGTCACATTCTATCAGCATTCTATCCTGCCCCTCCCAGTCCAGCGACAATGGGAAATTATGAAGGCATACTTACGCGGCGTCCGCCCAGGAGCAGGAACATGCCACGCGTGACGCTTCGCTGCCGCTCTCACAGACCTTCTCCTTCTCCCCCGCCGGCATGGTGGTCGTGCGCTGCATACCCGAGTTATCAGTCGTTCTCCCACTTCCTTGCCCTTCTCAATTCTATGCGGGGGGACTGCCCTGCCTGTATCATGGCGGGCGCGATCCTGGTCCCTCTTGTAGCGTTACGCACCAGCTCGCCCCGTTTGCACGTGTGCGGAGTTCTGATCTGTCGAGCGGCGTCGGGTGTCCACAGAGGATGCGCTCTATGGCCGAATTTCCGTCATCGGGTGGCTAGGGGCAGCGAGGATGTGGATGTGGGTCCGACTCGTGGTCACAGGTTCGTGCTCCCGTTCGTAAACATCTTCATGTGGCTGACTGCGCGGCAGAGGCCCGGACCAGTATGACATGTTGGTGTGGAGAATGCAGCGCGTTTGGGAGCGAATTGCACGACCCTAACTGGAGCTGGAACAGAGCCGACGCGATGTTAGAGCTGCGCTATGTCAAGCACGCACTGAGTGTTCGACATGTTCCCTAGGATTCCACATATTCTCCCGCCCTGGGTGGTCCCGTCAACGTCGGTCGAACGTCCATGTCGTACCACTGGAGTCTTCTCGGCAGTAGGGGTCCCTCCATTCCTTATGCAGGCTGGTATTGTCCTCCGCGCCACCGCCGGCGATATGTTCTACGACGCACGCGCCCGAGGGGCGCTTCGAACTCTCGCGGAGGTTTTGTTGTGTTCGGCATCTTCTAGATTATGCGATCAGACTTTGCGCCTTCGACGAGAAACGAAGCCTTGCCATATATATGTGTGCTATCAAGCACGCTGCACTTGCAATCAACATTGCAATCAAGCCGTCTCCAGGCGCGCGCGGAGGCTCTCTCGCCTTGGCCGCTCTGAGCTCGACCTCTCACTTCCATCCGACCCTGCACGAGGCTTGACAGATCTGCGGGTGACGCTGGTGAGTGGTGCCAGAGAGACGGGCTGACCGCAGACTCGAGCAGCGAGGCCACTATAGCCCGCACAGTGCACCTGTGATCTGAATCAACCGCGTCCGCGTCGGCTCGCGACCGTCACGGACTGGGATCAACACGCTGTCCTCGCTCGCACATGCTGGATGCATACGCACCCATCAGCTGCTCCCGGCGTGGGGTCGCATATCCACCACACGCTTCGCCGGCTTCCTCAGATGGCTGGATGACTCTTTGGCGCAGCTCCGTTTGGCCACGACGGTCGTGCATTCGGTGGATCCTGGGCTCTGGGCAATATCCTGTGACTGTTCCTATGTGCGTAGGATAGAGTCAGCATGAGTGCCAAATGCAACGCGAAGTAAGCAGGATGCCGTCGAGTTTGAGATCCGGATTCCGGCCAGAATGAGCACCTAGAATTGGGTTTGTCGGCCGCACGGATTGGAGCTCCGACCGGCATGCCGCCGGCGCCGTCGGAGGCGCATTGGATGGGCGCCTCGTTTGCTTCCGTTCGATATGCTCCGAGTGCGAACGGCAGGGCTCGTCCTGGCTAAGTTCGCGGCACGAAACTCTGAAAATTTCGTCCGACGTCGGGCCTTCTTCAACCTCATCTCAATGCTGTCAACGAGTCGCACACATTCGAAAAAAACTGCACGCCGAGTGCACAGTGGCTGGGCAGCGGCTGAGGTACGAACTCCCGCTAGCTCCTCTCCCGGAGCCCACCAGTCGCATCATTAACCATTGCTTGTGCCGGGACAGTGGCTGTCGATAGTTTGCTGACACTTTTTGGGACCTAGGTCGGTCCAACGCTGGCCGCGACGCCGTGTCGAGCGATGTCGATGACTCCCTGCCGGACTGTGCTCGAGGGACGCGTAAGTGCATCGTGCGTGGCGAACGAAAGTCCGTCCTTGTTCCGTGCGAGCAATGCGCATGAGCCGACTTTTCCTCCGTTGGAATTTTGACTCCCGTTGAGTCGGAAGACGGAGACGGCGCAAGATACACCGTCGCCTGAATCTTGCGCGACACTGCGGCAGATAACCTAACCCCGGAATGCTGTGCGACATTGTGCCAAGGTTGAGGGAGCAGTGTCAGTATGGCGTTGACATTGATTCCGTGGCCAATCATACAGTCTTCGGGCGGGGTAAGCAGGCTGTATGGTTTACACGCTATTATACCGGGCCTTCCAAGTCAGGCTGACAAAAGGTATGGTTCCTAACACGGGTCACTGCTTCGCGAGACTGATCATTTTGCTAGCATCTCGCCGGGCTCTGAACTCAGTGCCATACCACTGCGGCAAATCGTGCTGCACTAGCTGCTCATGGTTCGTGTCTTCGACGGCATCCTCAAGTACCTACGGTAGGGTTGCTCTCCTTCTCAGAAGTCATGCTGCAGTCGAGCTGAGAAGGCACTCATAGCGTCTATTTTCGCACCCTGTTCCACCATGCACCCCAGGATGGTGTCCACCTAGAGCGTCAACTAGTCTTGGTGGTCGCCCAAGAATGGAGACCATGCCTTTTGCGCGTCCCCTTTGAACTTCTTGAACGTTACGCGCGCGCTTAACTTGTTGAACGCAGACGCTGTTACCTTGGCGCTCCAGATTTGGATCGGATCGTGAATGGACAGTCGGCGGTCCCGCATTGTGTTCATCGATGGACATCGTGTCGGACATCTTCGCCCTCGACGCCAGCCATCCGTTTGCGGTATGCATGTATCAGATACTCCCGCCACACCGACCACAGCGGGATTCCCATACTGAACACATTCGGCCTAGGTGACTCCCGCCGCCGCTAGAACATGCCCGGCCCACCATCATGAACCGGTCCGAACATGTCCCCCTTGGCTCGTCGGGCGGTCTCCCAGTCCACCCGTTATCGTCGACCGCTGGACGGCCGTGGCGGCTGTCGCGCCTACGCATCAATCAGAAGGCGTTCGTCCAGTGACCTCTGTACTCCGACGAACTGTGTGGCCCCAGACGGCACGCTCGCACGTCTGAGTACGAGACCAGCTCGCACGCTGGCTGCTTCGCGTTCTCAGCGGTCATAGATACGCAGTTGCGCAGTGGTCGGACGAACCCCGTACGGACCCATCATGCTTAACTCAGACTTCGCTGTCCTCACCGCGATGACGCGATGCGCATGCCACTGTCACAGGCTCTCACTGACGACAGACCTTGGCTATGCTCGAACTTTGTCGTTCATGAACGCAAACGCGCACGGCCCCCATCCTCCCGGCGTCTGTGACGTCATATCGTGCATGCTGAGAACAGACATTGGCGAAACCAGGCCTCGGTACTGTCTTGTCGATTGTACTCAGATAGTCGTATGGGACCTGGTGCGTACCTCAAATCTGTCATATGAAAGGTTCGGCCGTTCTGGACCACATGCTCTCGCTGATCTTCTTCCCCGAGATTGTTACGATCGGTGCGACTGATCAATGGGCAGCAGCAACTTGGGTCATCGGGCCGTCGAGTCTGCTCGCTCCAAGCCGCGATCCCGACAGCGTCATCCATCTTCCCTGTCGGACTTGCACCCATGCTGCTCAGTGGCGTCGATGATGAGGGAGGAGCAACTGGGAAGCATCGCAGTAAGTATCTTGACCCCATCTCGTATATGGGCGACTGTTTAACTGACATGCTCCAGAGAAGCGCTGGAGACGTCACCGCGAACGTTACACGGGCGGAGAGTGAGACCTATCCTCACAGTATCGAAAGATCGTCAACTGATAGTTTGCACAGCGAGTACTCTGACAGCTGAAATACACCTCCCACGTCATGTCAGGTTCAGTTGGTCGCGCGCACGTTTGCGCGGCCCGCAACCAGTCCGGCCCGGGATTGAACAGGATTGAACCACACAACACAACTTCTCAGCAAGAGAACGAGCGGACGAGGAAGACGGGATCTGGATACCAAGACACTCTGCAGGCACATGATTCGCAAACGGCCGATGCTACTGGACTCTAGCCAGTGAGCACGGGCGCCGGCACTTCCGTCTCTTGCTTTATGTGAAACGCCACTCGGCAACGATCTCTGTACGCCTCCGATATCCATCTCAGCCTTGGCGAGTTCTCCCGCGAGTGGATCTATCGGCTGTGGACTGCTTCCAGGATATACGTATGGAGGTCTAGACTATTTGGATCACCGCTCAGCCCGCCGTTCCATCGCCCGCTTCCGCAGGTCTGCCTTGCTTTATCGCATGACGACACGGGTTCTTCGGTCGAGACAACCACAATCTTCGATGGCGACGACTTCGAGTGGCACATCGACGCACACGCATGCGCCGCAATCCAGGAGCCCCGACTCCGAGACAATCGATATGATGAATGGCGCGAGGACTCCTGCCTATAGAGGCATTTCTCCGTTCACCAAGGATCCACCAAGCGACGTCGACTCATGGGACCTCGGGCTAGGACCGCCTATACCCGTGTGTGTGGTTGGCTGCATCTGCTCAGTGCTGTGTAGACGTATGTGGATGATCATCAAATGAAAACACACACAAGCTTGTCGGGTCCCAGATATCAAGTATTGCGTGGGTGCTCGTGGATGCGCTGCGGGATCGGCCTGGTATATTTGGGTGCCCTCCGTCGTTGTGGTGAGGGCAATCCAGGGGGTACTAGGAAATGGAAGAACGTCGAAGCGCCTTGTATGTGAGCGTTGTAAGTTTGATGCGCTCTTGTTCTGGAGTTGGTATAGGTTGGCTCGTGTACGGTGTACCTGCAGCTCTTACCCCATTGAGCTTCGGAATGATCATAATGCCATTTCATGTATGGCGAGCGGGCGTGCATGCATCCTTAGCCTAGATCTAGACCTCGGCGATGACAAACGCACTGGCGGCCCTAGAGGGAAGTATGAAGGGGGTAGCTGTTATGTCGTGGGTGGCTCAGAGCCTCGTGCTCCGAGAAAGAACGCTTCTAGAGATAGCCTGAAAGTCCGCAGCGCTTCTCGCGCAAGCTCCCTGAGTAATCCACACGAGGGCTGCAATAAACACGGCGGGCCTGCGGAGAGCCGCCGGTCCCCGGGACTGGACTAGACAAGTGCAGCATCCCGGTGCGAGGTAGCACGGGAGCGCGAGGCGGACGGAGGTCCATGGCCAGCAGATACGCCGCGATATCCGTGCCAGAGTGAGAAGGACCCACAACCGGCGGTTCTCCGTGCACACCCTTGCATCTTCGAATTCGGACTCGGAGCAGCGGGCCTGGCCAGCTGTCCACGGCCACGGCCACGACCACGGCCCTATGATCAGCACATGCCGCAGGGGGTGCTCCCCTCGGACGCCAATCGACCGCTGAGCGGCTGAATGCGCGGAGCGACGGAGAAGGACTGCATATGTATACGCCGTTCGTTCATGAGTGCGGTGGCCGGATGCGTGCGTGCGTGCGTGCGCGTGTGCGTAGCCGGCTCACGAGTCGACGCGGCGAGCGCGCTCGCCGCGGGTGTTGATCGTGCGCTTCTTGACAGCCCTCGGTGCGCGATGTTCATATAATAGCGTTCCATGCCACGACTGCAGGGTTCCAGGGTCGCAGTGCCTCCTATGGCCCGTCGGCATCGCATCCGCGCCCTGACTCCTGCAAGCTTAAGGGCCGCATCACGAACAGAGTGCTGCAGGCTGTTCAACGTTCATTGCTCGCGTGGCCGGGGAACATGCGGGGCTCGATTCCTGCACCCAGCTCGCGCCAACGCTTCCTCGCGCGTGGTCGACGCTTCGCTCAGGGTGCTGGTGCCGAGGTCCGGGCCAATACGCGGTGACCACGGTGCGTCGAGGCGCACAAAGTACTCACCCCGAAACCCTAGCAGCGACCAGCGGGACGCTGATCGCGGAACGTGTCGGAGCTGCGTCCGAGAGGCCAAACAATGCCGCGATGTCTTTGTGCGACAGTTCGCTGGTGCTAGGAAGCCTGGGAGTAGGGTGAGTGCTGATTGACGCAAACTGCAGCGTGTCGCCTGCGCACGCCCAGTCAAAGTTGCACAAGCGACTGTAGATCGCCTTCAGGGCAGACATCCCCTTACGCACCCTCGGACCCTGGTTTCGCGAGGGTGACGCGATGCAGCAAGTAGGCAATGGTGCTCACACACTAACCCTACGCGACTGCCGAGACACATGCCGGCGCAGTCCGGAAACGGCCCGGGGATACGATGTGTGTGTTCGCCCGCGAACCTGTCTTGTCAGAACCGGAAGATAGCTCTTATCCTCTGTCGCGGATCGCAGAGATTGAACCTCGGCTGGCGGAAGACGTGGTGGCGGAGCGGGTGCGAGCGAGAAGACATCGGGCTCCCTCGAAATCCGTTCCGAGCGCACGAGAACGGCCTTTGATGCGCACGGAGAAGGTCCCATCCGAACGCACAAAGTCCCCGAAGGCACCACCGAACGGGTCTAGTAGACCGGGATGCATTAGCTCCGCCAATCGCAGCGGGGTCTCTGATTGGGGACGGACCCTCTTTGTCCTGATTGGCCTGCAGATATGGCGATATGCCCCAGCCGTGTCGTCTGGACCTCGGAGCACTGAAGGCACGTTTGTCACGGCTTGTATTTCTTGCGCTGCGCCGACGTCGTTCACTATCACGAAAGCGATGCATCGTGAGATGCGCGGCGCGGATGTGCATTGTATGCGAGGCGACGGAACATGCGGGGTAGAGTGTGTACGGCCGGCGTTCAACCCTAAACCACCCTTGCGCCACCTTTGTCGACCGCGAGGCGGATGCTGTCGCCTTTGTCGATGTCCTTGAACTGTACACGCGTTTCAGCGACCGGTGGACGGTGGATACACCTCGCTCAGGAGGGCTGGAACATGCGAGGTGTATTCCCGCGCGTGGAGGACGTACCGTCAGCTCGCGCGTGCGGTGCAGACTCTCAATCTCATCTATCCTGTCGCGAACATTGTCCAAAAGCTCGTCGAACCCTTCTTCTGCGACTACCTGTTCCGCTGCATGAAGGATCAGCATAGAATCGGGCGAGACGTCGTGGTTGATCTGCGGTGGACGGAACTGGTTAGCGGGTGAACGCCCGCGAGATCTATCGCGGATTGGACTCACGTCGATAGCAACGATGTTCTTGCGGTCGAGGTCTGCAGCACATGTACGAGTTAGGCAAGTGTATTACGCAAGTGTCTTTCCAAACGAGAGCAATATCCGCACCATCCATGAAATCCGCACGGGTCATGATCTGACGGCACTCATACTGTAGCGGGATGTGTGTTAGCAAGCTGGAGCCTGATCAAAAGCATATGACGGACATAGGATATGCGCGGGAGGGGCAAGTTGTTGAGCTCGTCCTCCGTGGCCTCGCCGCGTTCGATCTCCTCCTTTTTCTGCCGCACGTGCTCGTGATGCTTCTTGACGAACTCCTTTAGAAGAAGCCACGAACAGGAGGACCACTTCTGCTCGTCCATCACATCGTCGTCACAGTCGGGGATGAGTCCGATCTGGCTCAACAGCCACGCCTTTTCGACGGCGAGTAGGTGCTGCGCCTGTGCGATCATGTCTGGCGCTTTCGTCACCTTACCGAGGTATGTCAATCGCCCGCCAACGACCCGGACGACTTCCTTGAACGTTTCAGGGGAGTCCTTCGAGCGATGAGACTTCATGCGCATGCGCATTGCCGCGGTGCGTGCGTCGGCTTGGGAGAGGTCGTAGACAGAGACGACCTGTGTAGGGAGCTCAGTAAGTGCAGATTAAGGACGAACTGTCCTTGACTTACGTGCATTCGGCTAGCATGTCTGCCTGCACTGACTGGTCAGGCTCTGCGGACGGAGACGTCGTAGCTAACTCACGCATCACGAAGAAGGGCCAAGCGTCGTCACTGCAGACATGCTCAGCTCCCTGATGACGCTCGATAGAATCTAACTTACGTGCTGAGCACCATAGTTAGGATACCTGGCGAGGCAGTGAGGACAGCTAATTGACAAATCTCTTCAGTAAGACGCACCACTTGCAGCCCACGCCTC
The DNA here is from genome assembly GCA_033807695.1 of Daedaleopsis sinensis. Classification (NCBI taxonomy): domain Eukaryota; kingdom Fungi; phylum Basidiomycota; class Agaricomycetes; order Polyporales; family Polyporaceae; genus Daedaleopsis; species Daedaleopsis sinensis. The sequence goes on from CM066302.1 coordinate 1,525,960, forward strand.
TGCACGCTGCTGGAACTGCAGCAAAATGTTCCTGCCCTCGTCGTCGTGATTGAAGTAATGCACGTTGTTGAGAACTAGAATGAGCGGCCTGCCCTTCTTTTCTACGTGACGCAAAGCGACTTTCTCAAGTTTGTTGAGGGCTATAGCAGGTCATGAGAGTGGCGTCTACTTTCGTCAATATGCTATCTGCATACCGCGTTCGATGTCCAACGCAGGACCACCTACAAGCACGTGGTCAAATCATAGCCTCCGCGGAGATACACACACGCAGCCCAGACATACCTTCGCGAGGATCCCTGCGCTGGAAAAGACCAGTCTGCGTGTCCTCGTTGTACTCATAGTTAAGGGCCTTGCCTAGACGGAGGCGGAAGACTTCCAGGTCAGGATGTGCATCGCACATAGCGACACCCTCTGCCTGCACAGCCTGCATTGCGTCAAGCACCATGGTCGTCTTCCCTGTGCCCTAGGGGATTTACCGTCAGTCTCGTGCTAGCTGTGGCTGGTAGAGACCTGTACCTTCGGTCCAAGGAGGATGAAGTAGTGCCCGACCTCTTTGCCCTGGATGATGTGATCAATCAAGTTCTGTTCAGACCGTCGCAGGTGCTGGGTCCACCATCCGTCCACTTCCGTCTCGAGGACTGATTCGTTGCCCTCTTCGGGGAGGATGGACGGAGCATGCTTGTTAGACGAGACTTTGGCAAGCTCCAGCGCAGGGTCGTATCCTGCTTCGAACGCTTTCTCTATCTGGACGTGGCCGTAAGCTAGGAGAAGGACACGTGTCGGTCACAACCGACCTTCCATAACACGTTCTCCTTGTACCAGGCCATGTAAACGATGCCGCCTGCAAACACTGCCGCACTAAAGTCAGCTTTGCGTATGAAATTGAGTGCTCTCCTGGAAGAGCACTCACGGATGGCGACACCAAAGACGGTAGTAAGGACAGCATCCTTGATGCTCCCTCCACCGCCTCCGAATCCCCCGAAACCAATCGAGGGACCCACAGGCGAGGAGGGGAATTCTCCGGACACGGCTTCCGCTTGGGCTTTGGGGGTCAAGAGATCCTCAGGCCTGTTCTGGCGATGAACCGGAAGACGACGACTGCCAGTGCTGGTGCGGATGCTTCTGGCATGCGAGGTCCGACTGCGCACGCCGAGATGACGTTGCGTCGAGGTAGCGCCCAAGACGGTTCGGAAAGCTTCCGAAGACCGCAGAGAGAGAGAGACCGCTCTCGTACTAGCAGGAAGATGTCGAAGCATTATTGTTGGTTAGCAACTCATAGAAGAGACAGAACTTGAAGGAGCGGTGTGTACAACGACAACGGACAAGAGTGAAAGGGGGAGACAACTGCAGACGCCCGCCACCCAACCGAGACGACCGCCAAGCCGCCCGGTGTGCACCGCCACGGTAACACCGCGCGGGCGGCAACCTCAATTCGGCCGTGTGCCGTAACAACGTTCACTCAAACTGGCAGTTTACAACGAGCTCGGCTTCTGCACCTCCACTAGCTTTCAGTGCTCTCAGGCGTCGATATTCGTCTCTACATAGCTTTTCTGGCTCATGGCAACCGTCCCGATAGTCTTGTCAAGCCTCCTTGCGACTTCAGGGCTCCCACTCAACTTCAACAAGGGCTCCGAAACGGTCTGGCATGGGCCCCTGCAGGTAGGAGACAAGTCCATAGTACGGTGCGCAATAACCCCCATTCATACTTGTACAGTGACTCAAACATTTACAGGATACGTCAGCTGATACGCCGGTACCGCTCACTGCAGTGTTACTCGACTTATACAACGGGACTCGTCCTGTTAGCTCATCGTGACCACAACAGGGAATATCGAAGTCTGTCTGTGCCACTGCCATGTACGAATGTTCTCGAATCAACTGGAAAAAATCGACAGATTTGGTGTGCTTGGACCGTAGTGCCTGATGCCGACTGCACTGCTTCGCTACCGTTCCGTCCTACTCGATACTTGTTGCGCAGTCTTCCGGAACGGGGATGGCGCTATATAAACACGACGCACTCGCAATACCTGGATATCACTCATAGCGCCTCACTCTACCCACTCTCCTGACATCTGTCGCTGTCTCATCGTCCTCATCCATCACAACTTACCCAGCGATGAATACCCCATCGAAGATACCCCCCATATCCGTGAGTAGAGTAGGACTGCCCTCAACTTTTGCCTATAGGTGGCGCACTAGTACTCACCTACGTTGTGCCACTCCCTGATGTAGACTCCCGAACTCGTTGCCAGATGCGCGGAGTATCTCCGCTTCATCTATCCTCATGCCATGTCGCAAATTCCCCCGCATGCTAATCCGGTCATAGGCTGGTCGTTGGAGAGATACATCGCTGAGGTGATACGCGAAGATAGACTCGCCCACGAAGACGCATACGTTGCCATCTACCTCCTGCATACCGCGGAAATCCAGTACATGCTATGGCACTCCCAGCAACCTACCTACCTACCTATGGCAATGCTTTGCGCACTCAAGGTTGCAGTGGCGTTGCGCCATTTCGACAGGGTGCCCATTCAAACGGACTGGTCTAAGGCGGTACATTGCATCGCCCCGAAGGAGGTCATCGAGAAGCTGGAGGACAATATGCGGTTTGTCGTAATCAAGCGGCTGAAGAATGCCGTTGGTTTGCGCACCGTTACTCATCCTCCCCTCCCCTGCCTCGGTACCTCATCCTATCCGCAAGCCATACCGCCTCCCCAGTTCCTCCGGGCTCCGGTGTTTACCAACGTTCCAGAAGTTGACTACTATCGTCTCACCATCTTTGTTGATGCAAAGCTGGGGATCAAAGGTGCTATCGAAGACTCGAACATCTGGCAGTTGGGAGAGTTCTTGTCATGCAAGATTAAACTTCCATTGGAGTATCTTTTCCGAGTCCCTCTCAACCCGTCGCGATACAGCGATAGGATGAGAGCTCTCCTCCAACTTGAACTTATGCCCGCTAGCATGAACAGTGCTCCAAACTATTATCGCAGCGTGGCAGGTGATCCGGATCCTCCACACGGCTGCTAGAGTCGGTATATATATCGCGTCAGTGACAAGGGCGCATGGTCGAACATTCCAGTCTATATTATACGAAGTGGTATTGACCCTCACCGACATGATGTTGTTGCGGCTATCGTTACATCCACGCGTTTCGCTGGCACATACTGATAGTGTTCATCTACCTTGCCACTGGCAGTGTATTCATGTCCTCTGTAAACAGACACGGCTGTCTAGTACGATTATGCCCCATATTAGATTATATTATACTCTACTTTGTCCCAGTAGTATCGAGTAGGATGCGCCCCCGAGTCCAGACGTCCAACTTTGAGTCCTCCGCCGCTCCTCCACCGTGACTGGAGGTCCGCAGCAAGTCCCGCACTGGTAGTGCCACTGGTTGCAAAACACTGCCACCACGTGGTCTCGATGCCACGCGGCGTCACCCCGGGTACGACCTCCTCCGAGCCAGTCTCGCCTTGAGCTTCCAATTCTCCTTCGATGACATGTTACGCGACATCGCTCTTGAATAGCTATTCACCTACCACGACGGATACGACTCCCCCATGCATGCAAGAAATGAACAGCTCAACATAGGCCGTGACTCATCGGCGGCACCTCAGTGAAATGCTGAGGCTATTGTGAGCTGGAGTTGCCTCCTCAACCACGCCTTGTACTAGTACTGCACACAACGTACATGACGGCTTTTGGGCCCTTCTCCCCTCCGGGCGAGATCGTGCCCCAAGAAAAGCGCGTGGCTTCTTGTTGGCGGTAGCCATAAGGATGAAAACATAAGGTATCGTGATTTAACTTGAGATATCTGGATGATTGACCAGCTCGGATATAGCTTGTCGCCTCAATGTCTATTCGCCAAATGCTGCTATATATATAAGCACACCTTTCGTCGATCGTACTCATCAACCCACCTCTGGCTAGTAGTGTAACGCCTTGGTACCCATCTCCATGGCAACCGTTCAAGGTACTTCCACCGCCCGTCATCCCTCCCCGTTCAAGAGACAGTCCAAGACCTCTGCATGTCCGACGACCTCAAGTTCATCCCACCCGGTGGTCGTGAGTACAGGCGCCACTCCGACCTGCCTTTTCCGGCCCTGACCCTCCTCTTCCCTCCAGGACCAGTTCTACGGTCATGAAGAGACCGCAAAGCTTTGTGCCCGATTCGTGACACATTTATTTGCTTGTCCGGATCTGCCTCCATCATCCACCGCCGTCCCGCCCGAACCTTCACCACCCTTCGCCAACTTCATCGCCTACGCCCTCCACCGTACACGACTACACACCTCCGTTACGTTCGCCGCACTTTACCTTCTCCAACGTCTAAAAGCCCGCTTCCCCGCAGCGCGGGGCTCGTCGGGTCACCGACTATTTATCTCTGCGTTCATGATCGCGTCCAAGGTCATCTGCGACGACACGTATTCGAACAAGTCGTGGTCAATCGTCGGCCAAGGCATTTTCGCCCTCCGGGAGATCAACCAGATGGAGCGCGAGATGTGCTCCTACCTCGAGTGGCAGCTCAATATCGAGGCCAGCGCGCTCAAGGAGTTCGAGCAGAAGGTGCGCCGCGACTTCAAGGGCCTCGGGCCCTACCCGACCTACGTCCTCCCATCGCCCGCCCCATCACCGATACCATACACTGCACCAGGCAACGGCATCGAGAATAAGCCGTCTTTCGCCGCATCGACTCAGCCGCCGCCATCGAACTCGCCGCCGAAGCCGATCCCGCCACCCGTGCCCGTGCACGCGGGCGCGCCCTCATACTCCGCCACGTCCTCGCCCGGCACCCCCGACACCCCCGAGTCCTCGATGTCCACCTCGACGTCCCCCGCGTCGAGCGCGCCCCCGTCGACGCCGCCCGGGTACGAGGACCACTCGGTGCGCGTCGTCTCGAGCGGGACGATCGGCACGGCGTCGATCATCATCGACTCGTCGTCACCCACCACCGCCTCGCACATGCCAGCGCCCTCATCAGGTGCTGCGGCTGTGGCAGCGGACGCGCGTGCGCGCCCCGCCGTGCCCAAGAAGGCGAAGTGCAGCAACATCTTCGCACGCGCGAGTCCGTGCGTGTGGTAGTGCTCTGATGCCGACCTCCACTCTCCCGCAAGAGCAGTCGGGTTATTCACGTGAGTAGCGCACTCATACATGGTTGATCAATTGTTCGTCAAATCGACCGACGTCGTTCACGAGGTACGGAATCCTTTTCTCGCAGTATAAATCACTAGTTCTATCGAAGTGCATAGGGTCAGTACTGACAGTTGACATGTCATATGCACGTCCTTCGCCCGTACTCCCCTCTAGATTAATCATAAATCATCTTCAATTGCGCTCTGCGCTGACACCTTGCTAAGCCTGCGGGCATTAAGCTGCATAAAACCTTCTTATAATCGTCCAATCCCCGAGCGACTTCTTAATACCAGTTGAGCCATCGCCACCTCATGTTCAGAGGGATATCCTGAAGCTCAACACTATATCCCAGGGCTTATATCATATATCCAGGACGTCGCAATCATCACGTATCTGCGACGTCTCGGCCCGGCTCGTCTGGAAAAGTCTTGTGGGGACGTGTGCCACTGCGCGGTCGGGCTCAAGGGCACCGCCGAATCAAGCCATTCGCTACCGGTGTGTGAAGCTCGCAGAGAACATATGCTCCCGGTCGAAGCACGCGCAACGCACCAGGCAGTTCTAGTAGCTTTCGCTTCTCAAGATGGACTTCGATAGTGCAAGGTTTGATGCAACCGCTCGCTTGTCGATGTTCTCTAGAGCACGGCGGCTGATCTAGTTGAACGTGGAAGATGCGAGAAAGGTACTCGGCTGGGTGTTTGTGACTAAGCTCGCAGTGCTTCGTACAACTTTCATTGTCTTCCGAATGGTGACTTGGCTTTCAGCGTAAAGTCATTAGTGAATCGGACGGTTGGCCATCCGACGGAGAACGGACATGAAAGGTCTGGGCGGAATGGTGCGGCGTAACCTTCAACTTACTTTCCCATGAAGCATCTGTGATGAACGCGGTATTTGAGTGCCGCAGGAATTGCAGGGAACACCTGCACGCCGCGCACGGAAATGTCCTCAGGATGCCACTACTGCGATGGCGTCTAAGCATTGTGCGATTCGAAGCAGTCCGGCTGAACATCATGTAGGTTCTTATGCTTCTGGAGGGGAAGTCTATGCTTCAGATAGAACGCCATGGCGCCTAGGCTGGCACTTTCATGAACATGCGTGCGCCACTTGCCCGAGCGGACAATCAAGGCGGTCAATCCTCCGTCCCAGAATCCGCGCGCTGGATCGTTCTCGCCTATTGTCAATGCATATGAAAACGTGCACAGTCTGACTTGTCAATCATCCCGCAAGGGAACAAATGTGAGACGTGGTTGAATTTCGAGGTGACTGACTTTAGCTCTTTCGCATGAACTTCGTTGGAAAGCTTGCACGCGACGCATGGATGGCGTCGGGAATCAGGAAGCCCTACCGTTGAAAGCCCCGACGTCACGGCACCGAGATAGGTTGCGAGCGGTCAACCTCGGGGTGAACGTTCGAGTCTATCGAATATCCACGGAAGGCAGATGCAGACGACACAGACAATCTACCGAAGCCGATGCGAGCTGGGAGGGCGCAGACCGTCTTCCTACTGCTCGCTCCCACATTGTGGACGAGCGGCCGCGCTCAGTGAGCCACAGTGATATCAATATCGCAGAAGGTTCCGCGGCGCCGGAGGAATCGCAGCACGCCCCGCGGTCTTCCTCCGCTCCGCATCGGCCTTGTCTCGTCCGTCTACACGTTGCATCCGTTACGGGATGGATTCGCAGCTATCGTCATGGGAGTGGGCGGAGTGGCGGACTGTGAGATGGTGATCCACACAGTATGATGCTGAGAACTTAGCGTATTTATGTTTGCGTTCACTGTGGTGCTGGACTGCTGGACTGCTGGACGCCACAGCTTACTCCGATGGCGTCGCCGGTATATGGAAATCGGTCATGGACCACCGTGAAGGTACTCACCGCTGGGAGTCGCCGCGAAACCTACACAGTCCCGGAGACGACCGCAGTTTCTTTAGTTGTCAAACAGGACGACGCTTATGTGAACACTGTTCTCGAGCCAGTCCCAACAGCATTGACAATGCCTGCGTCTTGTAAAGCTGCGACAAGATTGAAGAGCATAAGATCCTGTCTCGCCATCAGTTCACCTTCTCAATGCTTCGAGCATTCCAACGAAGACACTCACGCATCCCTTTGCGGCGAGGAAGCTGACCGTAACCGGCAGAAACTCTGTTTCTCCAGTGATGGCTGACACATACGGTGCCTCACCGACTGTTCAAAGGGTTGTATGTCAGACGACGGTCTAAAGAAGTCTCATAAAGGAGGAAACATACTAGGTACCACAATGTCCGGAATCTCGGCATAAACGGCGATCCGTGTAGAGGCTAAGCTGGCAGATGCATCGGATATCGCATTACTAGAACGCTGGTTAGCATGGCGAGTCGTCAGACATGGAGAGCGACAAACCTGACGAGGCCGTTTCGATAGTTCGTCCTTCCCTGGCTCTGTGGGTATATCATAATAGACTCTGAACATGTCGTTGGATCGGACTTCATGACCTGGCTGGCGACCCAGTCCATGAAGATTGTCTTGTTCGTCAATGCCTCCTCTTTTCTTCCTGCTGGCAGCGCACGTCCATACGCCCAGCGCGCAAGTGGCGAGGGGTCAACGAAGGGCATACGGCCGCCATGCTGTGCACGATAGTCCGCGATGAACGGGTCTGCAACAAGCTCAATTTGGGACAGCGTGACGAGGTCGGTGTAGGTCGTTGAGAGCAGCGTCTGTAGTGTGGGCACGGACACGGCTTCTGGTTTGGTTGCATTCCAGGACTCGCTGAAATTGATCTCGACACGTGTGGTGTTCAGGAAACTCTCGAGCGCAGTGATGAACGTATTGAAGGTGGCCGCCGGGGTGCCTTCGGCGGGCGGGTTCGCCAGGTAACTGCTGCCGAAGTAGTCGACGGGGAAAAGCAGCTGCTTGGGGAACTGAGTGAACTGCGTGTGGAATCTTTGAGCATGGTTAATCAGTAGAGCAAGCAAGGTATCAAAACTCACAGACTTGAAGTCTTGGTACCACCAATGACCGGCTGTCGCCCAGAGCTTTGCATCGCGCACGAAGATCCCCGCAGTGTCCAATTCAGGAGACAACGGCATGACGTCGTCAAGTGCGACCGCGCCGTGCGAGGGTCTGTTCCCGAAGGCCCCGTTCGCCCCTGCAGGTCCTCTCATAGATCCTCCGGTGTCAGTACCAACGGCGAAGTCTAGCCAAGGGTATGCCGCGATTGCAGTGCCTGAGCCCGTAGAAGAGCTACTGCCGTCCTGGTACCCGTCACCGCGCGGGTTGTACGGAGCGTGTAGGTCTACCCAATCGGCCGTGGCAGCTTCTCCGTTGGCGAACTGCGAGGTTTTCGTCTTGCCGACAAGGACCATGCCGCCATCTAGGAGACGTTGGATAGCGGGCGCAGTACGCGTCTTGGGCGGATAAACCTGCCAGTACGCGCGGCTCCCGCACCCTGTCCGTAGACCCTGGACATCGTAGATATCCTTAACACCGAGCCGCATGCCTGCAAGGGGCTTTTCGGGAGTCGGAGTGAAGTAGAGGCGGGATGGCACGCCGATGGTTTCGGTTGCGGCACCAGCTATGCGAGCGGAGAGAACTGCGAAGCCACCGTTCCCGTCGGGAATGGTCCCATACAGAAAGGACTGGTTCTCGTCATTGTACAAGCGGTATGCTACATCAAACAAGTCAGTAGACATCATACCGACGAGGTTGTTCGATTTATTTACGTACCCTCAAAGACGTTGCCAGTGGCGACCTCCAGAAAGTAGGGTCCAGAGGGTAAATGTGTTGTCATTTCAACACCGTGTGGATAACTCGTGGAAGCGAAGACAAAATTGATGTCGAAATCTTTCTGTGCCGCGAGAAGTGATATCGATGGAGAGGCAAGGGACCCGTTGTATGCAATGTATACCCCTGTGTGTAGCTTGTCAACACCCAGCCACTGGAGAAGGAGGCCACAACTCTGAAGCGCACCTGTAAGAAAGTCGTTGCTCCATACGTCGTCTTTTGATGTCCAAACATCAATTATCTCTTGGATAGCTGTATCGTCAAAGGTCGATTTAGAGGTGGAGATGACCGAGAATGGAACCAAGCCATCCGATGCACTCTCCGCGGCCTTAGAGAGCGACAAGGAATCCTGAAACGTCGACGCAGGAGAAGGTGGAAGGAAGTATGAGATGCCGCTAAGAATCAAAGTACGTCCAGTATCTTGTATGGACGTTCGTGCGGCTTCGACAGCAGAAGGGAAAAGAACCCAGGTCAGGATCGCAATGCCGACACCGTTGAGTATGAACATCGCACGAGGCCTGAATTTAACGGAGAATTCCCGTGTCTTCTTAAAGGATCTCTATCCTGCATAATGTCGCGCAGCATTGCTTTGATAAACAGATTGATACGCGCAGCACGGGCGCATCAGAGCTGCGGGTAACATTGTTAGCCAATGCGTAGCTGTAGAATGTAGTCGCGCGGCCAACTACACACCTCAGTGCAACAACGCAACCCACAACGATTATCAATGACATTGCGGCGAGCCAGATTTTCATATCGCAGTGTTACCTAGTAATCTTGAAGAGGATGTCCGATGAGAGCACAGAGGTGGGAGTGGGAATGACCTTGTTGCTATGGAGTAACAGGGTGATTGACTCGCGTATTCATGCCGTTCGGCCGCTCTACTACGTGACCACCAACGTGAGGCCGAGAATGATGTTACCCTCAAAGTTCAGAAGGTGCGACAGTAATTAAAATCACTTACGAGTGGTAGAGAAGTGCATCCAGTAGCTCACGTTCAAGCTTCAAGGATCATCCACAAGACAATTGGCGGAGACAAGCCATGATCAAAATCCCTGTTCTCGGCGGAGGAAGGCCGACTGGTATCTCCATTTATATCGTCATGGACAAAGATCTGTCCTCAAGCAGAACATCAGTCAAGTTCTAGCGTTTACAAAGAGATCTCACCCATAGCGATTGACAGAAGGAGACGCGAGTGTACAAGCGCCTCAGGCGTCTATAAACGGTGGCGGAAAGGCCTGCCGGCCAAGCGCACCTTCTTGCTGTGAACCACTTCTACTACTTTGCACCACTGGAAACCACCAAACTGAACTCTCCAAAGCAATGAACAAAGATGCTATACAGAAGCTTGAATACCGCGGAGTGCAGCAACTCGCGAAGGTGAGTAGCAATTCGATGCAAGAACGAGGTGGTTAGGCTCACCGGGTTCAACCTCCGGAAAATGCTCAAGCTATCTGCGCGAGAAAAGCATTCAGAGATCGTTGAAAGGCCTCTAGAGATAATTCACCCTGGCTTAGTTCCGTGAGTTGTGGAACCTTGTACCGACGTACCATTCAAGCGGCCTGGCACTCACCCGCCGTGGTTAGCACCAATTCGGAAGACGACGAGAGACACGAGACTCCTCATGTTGTAGAAGATGTTCAGAGGCCATCCTATACGACGAAAGAGCAGGAAGATAATCGTTCGGTCAGCCTAGTCAGCCCAGTCAGCCCAACTTTCGGATGCGTGGAAGAGCTTGTCAACGTCATTCAACCACAACGTCCGAGGAGTTCCGTCAGACTGCTGCAACCTGCCGACTTCAACTTCAGTTTTCAGTATCACGACCAAAATCGAAGCCCCTCGATGGGATCAGAGAACAGGCCACCTCAGGCTGAGCAACGAGCAGGACTGAGTGACAAGCGGAAGATTCTAGGTAATATAGAGGACTCACGGTCTCACGGTCGACGCGATGAAGTGGCTAACCATCTGCAATTTTGCCAATAGGTGTTGCAACACATTCGAATGTCTCAGCTTCACGACCTAGGGTGTTCTTCCCGCCGACGAGCGCGGAGCTGGCACGGGCGAAGGCGCGAGCAAAAGAGGGCGTCGCGCTGCAACCTCTTGCCGGAAGGACATGGGCGCCGGTGTTTCGTCCTCCAACTCCACAAGGCCACCGACTGGAGAGGAAAGACGAAAATTGTCCCACCTCAGATGGTATGGACGGGCGGAAACAGCAGTCGGATAACATCATGCTAAGACCGGTCATACATCGGCCCACGGCTGGAGAGCTGGAGGCAGATCTGTTGATTCTCGAAGCGACATCGGGGAACAGGCGAGATGTTTTGGAGGAAATCGAGCGACTCAGACAGACTCTCGCGGTCGTGAAGGCGAAAGAGGAGTGGATAGAGGAACAAGGGAGGATGGTGAGGCGCCTTCGACACGCCATCGAAGCACATTATGTTGATGTGCTGGAGGCGAACCCTCACGTGTATGGGGAGGAAGTCGAGGACTCGGAGCAGAGATGAGATATGTAAGTAGAGGGTCTCACCAAAATTGTCTAGAGCAGGAGGCACGCTGACGACGTTCACGTATCACAGCAGATCCTGGCTTGTAGTATCGTATGACTTCACACGAACTGCTGCGTTTTTTTGTCTTGCACTGTACATCGATGTACTACTGGGGATCTACGAGGAACAATCAGTGTACTATACTAGGAGGGGAGCAAGCTCAACACACCCTTGAAACCTGCTGTACCTTGACTACGAATTTGAATCCGTATTCAAACAGTACTGTAGTCTGTCTTCAGTCCGACTCAGGCTAGTCACTATGATAATTTTTCAGAAGACAGGCTGGTCATGAAGCTGCATCGAAGTTGTCGAGGAGCTAAGCTTGAGTGAGGGTCTTGTGGCTGAAAATCAGGATGCAGCAGTAGGTTCCTGGATAGAACAAATTGGCACTGAACAAGCCGTGGTTGACGTGAATCTCAGAGAGTGACGGTAGCTCTACGGTCAGCTGTGCTGTAGGGAGCTAGTCGCACAGGCGCCCATTATCGGTCGGACGGGCCGGGACTACGGCGTCACAGGGCGTCACCGACTGCCTCCCGGAGTCACGTCACGCTTCGTCAACTCCTTCTCCAAGTCCGGAGCTATCATCCGAGACGCTAAGCCTCGTACACCCAGAGTAAGCTGTCCACAAGACTGAGAAGCACTCACTCCGAGTAAAGCTGTACTCCGATGACAAGGTTAACAGAATCTCAATCGCTTTCCGACAGACGACTCTGTTAGTAACTTCTTGCCACAAGTTCCTACTACATGACTAGTACTTCGACGCTTACTGCTCGTACGCGGACGGCTATCGTTGCGGGGCCCGCAAGTTTAAAGCATTGAAGCTCGGCTTTATTGATATTACGTCGTACAGCGGAGCCCTCAAAGGGGGCAAATGTGATCTCCAATTTCCTATTCAAATCAGCAGAGGCACAGACAACATCGCACTCGGAACCATCTGATTCGGCTGCCGCCTCGTATCCGTCTTCGGAACATGCCCCTTCCCCGGCAGAACAATCCTTAGCACACACTGCGCGTTCTCTCACCGGGCCGCTCATTTGCTACCTGTGCCTCTTTCCCCTCCTCTGGGACATCAAGACAAACTCCAAGCGGAAGAGCGATCTCATCCTCTCAACCACATCATCGATACACTCTTGACGTGGTTTAAAGCGTACTACGAACAGGATCGTTCTCTATCACAGCGCTCCAAGACATCCGCCGGCCCTGGAGTGATCCCGCTCGCAGCTAGCATGTTGCTGCAAACTCTGCAGAGGAGAACACACTCGGCAGACGGCGCTACCCCTTCCGCTCCCTCGGTGTCCGAGTCTGAAGATGCGCCCCGCATTGGCCCGGCGACTGCTTCCGAGTCAGAGCCCAGCGAGACGGGGATGCGCGCTGAAAAAGCTGCGTTCGCCAAGAATCTCATAAGCCACGATCCCATCTTGAAACTGTTGAAGAGTCATTGGGGAAGACGTGGCCGTCGGACGACAAGGGTCCGGACAAGAAGCTCAAGTGCGGATACGTACCGCGTAGAGACCAGATCCCGACACAGTTGGGATTGAACTCATGCAAAAAGCGGAAGTTGACGGCGAAGAGCAAGAAGAGAAAGGCGTCGGCGCAGTAGCGTGGTATGATGGACCGGCCCGGGGATGCCTCTGTACTAGTTCGTGCTCCGAGGAAAGCTTGCGGAATGCTCGCCTGCCGTTCAGAAGGCGTGTCGTTGAGGATAGATTGAGCTGTATCCCCCACCTTGAGAGGGCCTTCTCCGACATCATGACCTCAGTTACGTTCCTTGGCTTGTCAATATCGTCTAACCATTGACATTTGGGTTAGTTACGACACAGCCACAGAGCCTCTTAAACAAGTTGGTGTTTGAAAATTAGCGCGTGTGATAGGACTGTTCGAGGAAGATCCACTTGAAGTATCGAGTGCCAATAGCAATGTTGTATTAGCTACTCGCGACAGATGTTTTGAGACTCGCTTTGCCGATTGCTGGCAAAGGAGACAAAGGCTACGCGACCTTAACGCGAACACGTGATCCAGAACTGGTCTTTGCGCGCGTTACAGGCGCCTACCACGTTGATTCCGTTCAACTCGAACCACCACTACCCCCATTGTGCCCCCGGCAAGTCCAGCCCGCGACCGCTTCATCTGGCCTACAATAACCGATCTGTGCCCGGCAACTGCCTTGTTGAACACGCAACATCTTGGTTAGTAGTTCTTGCTGCATAGTACGCGCGTCTGCTGAAGTATGTTTCTCCTCCATCCCTTCCAATGACCATGTCTCGCGCCGTCTCATTCGCTGATGGCACGAAGCCTCCTGCTCCAGTATTTCCTGTTGGCGACACTCCTGCCAAAGCCTACCGCTCAAATACCGAGCATACAAATTCCAAGTTCGATCTCCAGGCCTACCGCGGCGAGCTGCGATTCAACATGCGCCGCAACATCCCCATCCTCGACCACAAGCCGTACATGAACAAGTTCTTTGGGTCCGCACAGAAGAGTGTTTCGAAAAGGAAAATCTTTATCAACATCCCATCTCCGTCGAGGGAGAGAGAGATGTACGACACACTGGTTAGTGCTCCGAACCTCTCGTCTCTGCGCAGGAGCTCACAATAACTTTAGCCCGAGGCATTGAACAAGTCCAAGCTGTGCCCTGGCTTCACTTTCGTCGCGACTCCCAGCCAATCTGATCCCTCTGACCCCACTAACCAGGCCGTCGATGGCGGAATGTACCCCGACGACCACGTCCCTAAAACCGGTCAAGACTATGCCTACCCTCACGTCGAGTGGGCTGAGCTCGAGATTCCGATGGAGTGCAAACTACACGCGCGTGAAGACGATCCTTTCGAAGACGACTCGCCTGACCACGAACCGACGGTCGATTCACGCAAGGACACGTTCGGTCAGATCCTCTCCTACGCGGAGTTCGTCTTCCAGTACCAGCATCGCACGTTCTTCTTCATGATCATCTTCCTTGGCGAATATGCGCGCATCATCCGCTTCGACCGCTCCTCCATCTTCGCTACAACAAAGTTCAACTACAAGACCGAGACCTGGAAGCTCACCGAGTTCCTTTCACGCTACGCCCAGCTGAGCAGTGTCGAAAGAGGTCACGATTGCACAGCGACTCGGATTCGGCCTGGTACCTCGCTCTACACCAAGATGCAGAAGAAGGGTGAGGTTGAGAGCGACGACAACGCCCAGCAGCTTTTCTCGCGCTCCCTCGATCCCAAGTGGCCTTGGTGGCAGCTCGCGATCCCCACCGGTGGAGGACGGTCTCGCAGATTCCTAGTCGGAAAGCCTCATTTCATCGCTCCGGGGGTCGCGGGTCGTGGCACACGTGGTTACGTCGCACTCCCCGTTGACGGCAAGGGCAAGGTCGGCGATAAGTTCGTCTACTTGAAGGACGCCTGGCGCGTCGATCATCCGGGAATTGAGCAAGAAGGGTCGATCCTGAAGGAGCTGAAGAAGAAGAAGGTCCGCTACGTGCCGACGCTGGTCTGCCACGGGGACCTACCTGGTCCCGAGCAAGTAACGGACTGGCGGAGCTTCTGGAAAGAGTGTCATCCAGACGAGGACGCCGATGACTGCCCTCTAAAGCGGCATCAACACTACCGCCTTGTTGTCAAAGAAGTTGGCAAACCTCTCGAACAGTTTGAGGATCGTTCGGGCTCTCTCGTCCTTGCACTACTGTGTTGTCTACGAGGTGAGTGCCCCTGCATCACATTTTCCACGTCATGTTTATAATTTCTACCTTCAAGCCCACGAAGACGCCTACAAGGCGGGGATAATCCACAGAGATATCAGCGCAGGTAACATCCTGTTGTACCAGGACGAGCAGGGCAATTGGGTTGGAATGCTCAACGACTGGGAGTTGTCGAAGAAATATGACGTGCCCTGTCGTGATGCGCGACAGCCTGATAGGACGGTGAGTTCAAGCTACAACTGATAAACTGCACTGCGATACGACTCCGCTGACGGTCCTGCAGGGTACTTGGCAGTTCATGTCAGTGCACGCCCTCAACGACATCGAACGGCAGATCGGTCTCGAGGACGAGCTCGAGTCGTTCTTCCATGTCATCATCTACTACGCCGTCCGGTTCCTCGACTCCAATCTCGACGCTGGTGATGTCGGACAGTTCTTGCACGACTACTTCGACGCCTACTCCTCGTGCCAGTCTGGCTATCGCCGCGGGTTTTCTAAGCTCGCGGCCATGTCGACTGGTGCCATCGATCTCCGCCCTTACAATGGTGATACCGAGCCGAGTGGTGTCAATCTGAAGTTCTCTTGGCCGAACCCCTCATCGAGAGCAGGCCCATCACGAACTGAGGATTCTCAAGGACAAGACTCGTCGTCTCCATCCGACGAATCTGACCCTACGTCATCGCCGGGCGACAACAAATCCCCTAATGATCAACACCCGATCAACTTGATCATTGACGAACTCCTCCTCTGGTTCAAAGCACTGTACGCGAAGGACGGCGAAAAGACGACCGCTACTACCGAAGTCGACAAGAAGAACGGATCTAGCTTCGCCGCTTCTCAGTACCAGTACCTTCTCGACTCGCCTAGCGATGACGAGGATGACGATGAGGATCGGTCCTCGTCCTCGTCCTCGTCCTCCACATCTACCTCTGAAGATCCCAATGAGGCATCGAACGAGGAGCGTCGCAAGAAGCTGCAGAGCCACGCCGCTATCATCAAGCTGTTCAAGCAGACACTCAAAAACAGTCGCTGGCCTGAACGAGACCGAGTGCCCGACAAGCGGCCCAAAGGCGGCTTTGCTCCTCGAAAGGATCCAGCTCCGAATGATTCGACGGCGACGACAGGTTCCAAGAAGCGGTCGAGGACCGACGCCGACCCGGGACCTTCCAACCGCAAGCGAAGCAAAGCTTGAATCTCTCACGGGCCAGATCCCCCGCCCCTGCTCAACGCACTGTGCACGTCTACTCCCCCTCCTCATACTCGTGTTTACATAACCCTACTCTACTCTCCATCGTGGTGCGGTCCGCTACCTGTAGGCTGTCACAATGCTCAATACCTTCCATCCAGGGCCATTGTGCCACTTGTTTGCAACCGTAGACACGCTCGCGCAACCATCTTTCTACCGTCAAGCAAGCGGCCAACGTTTCTTGCTCATCTCGCCGTCCCGATATCATTATTGAATTTTGCTTTGTTACGAGAATTCTCGATGTTGTCGCCCCTGCTCACTTGTATATACACTACTACACCCTGTTCGTAGCTACTGTCTTCTCCCGAATCAACGCATACCCTCGAGCTCCGACATCATCTCCTGTGTATCAAAAGCGAGAGCGCACGCCAACACCGCAAACGCCCGCCCTGTTACCGCAAAAGTTGTTGCCGGTGGCGTAATACGACTTGCAGTCAAGTGCTCACGATCAATTGAGACGCTGCGGGGGCACTGATCGAGTCCGATATCTTCGAAGCGGCCCCCACTGCACAATGTCCTTGTATGTAGTGAGCGTGACTCTATCCGTTCTGCATTCCACGTCGCACCAGAGCCGCGTCCTGGCGTCGATCTATCCCACCGAACACCTCTCATTGGCACTACGGCGACTTACGTCGACTCACAAGCGGCCGCCCGCCAGGCCCGGTCCAGAGTCATTGCCATGGGGCCGTGACGAGAAATGGTACGAAATACACATGCGCGCTGTGGCTAGTGAATGATAGGTATATTATAGTATGTTTCGACTGCAGAGGTTTGATCGGGTATACAACTCTTTCTGCCGAGCAGGGACTAGCTACATGTTTACGTATATATAAACAGTCCTGTAGGAGGACAGCCGGTTCAAAAGAGGAGCAGGCGTGACATCAGCACTCAGCTTACACCTTGGGTGAGACGACAAGGCACTTACATGGGGGGGATACTTCCACAAGAGCGCACAGAGAACACCTTCGGCGTCAGGTTTGAGCTTACAACAGGGATACGATGAGTTCAGACGACAAATTGAGGGCCACTTCCGCCGGGAGTTGGTGTTATTGCTCCGTTTGAATATTGGAGGCCCCTTTGTACTTTCTGCTCTCGGAGACAAGCCTCGAGAACCGCGAGGCGATCCCCGCCTTCTTCGACATCGTTTCCGATTTCGGCTTCTCCTGCTCCTTCGCCCCGTCCTCCTTCTCGCCTGGCGGGACTTCAGCACCACCCGCGCCGTTCCCAACGTCGCCGCTGTCCTTCTCCTGCGCCGCCTCCTGCGCACCGTCACCATTAGCGCCCTCCTTCAGCGCCTTCTCGTCCTCGCCGTCGTGTGCGTGTGCGTGCCGATCAGGAGTGGCCGTCAAGAAGTTGACGACGACCGACCACAGGTTGTTCCCGCTGAGCGCGTTCGCGTCCATGAACACCGCCTGGTCCGCGATCTTCGCGAGCCGCCGCGCCTCCTCCGTGTCCCGCCGCGACACGATGCTGCTCGGCGGCGGGTGCTCGTCCGTGTCCAGCGCCCACGCCCACGGCCAGCTCGCGCTCGCGACCAGGCCCTCCCGCACACCCTCCGCCGTGTCCGTCTCGACCGCCTGCCCCACGCGGCCCTCGTCGCCTTTCGCATTCGCCTTCCCTGTGCCCTTCCCCTTGGTCGCCTTGCCCTTGACTTTCCCAGCCTTGCCCGCGTGCGCCCCCGCCTCCGTCGCCTCCTCGCCCTCGCGGCTGAGGAACATGTGCAGCTGCGCCATGTTCCGCACCGTGTCCTGCGACGCGCGCGCGAGCGTGCGCCGCCGCGCCTTCTCGACCGCCTGCGCGGTCTTGCCGAACTTGCGCGCGAACTTCGCGGTGCCGTCGATGTACCGGCGCACCGCGAGCTCGGAGATCTCGCCGATGAGCTCGGGCGGGAGCCGGAACGCGTCGAGCTCGGCCTCGGGCTCGAGCGGGCGGAGCACGCCCTGCGTCGACACGCGCTCCCGGATCATCGTGTCCTGTCGGTCGCGGATGATCAGCGTTCAGTCGACCGCACGGCGATGCGCGAGCGGAAGCGGAGTGGGAGCGCTCACCAGGCCCGCGTCGTAGACATTGTGCTCTCCGGCGTACCGGTGCTCCGGCTGCTCGCTGCTCGCAGGTTTCTGGTGCTGGAAGCGCGGGCCGCCGACGTCGGACGACTCGCGCGTCTGGACCGACGACTCCGACGCGGCGGCCCCAGCCCCGGCGGTCGTGTTGGTGCGGCGGAGATACACGCTCGCGCGGCCCACCCGCGTGCTCAGCGCGCGACGCAGAGATCCCCCGCCCGCGATGGCAGCAGGGCTGCTGCCCTGCGCCCAGGTTCCGCTCAAGGGCGGGGTGCTGTTGGCCTTGGACTTGGCAGGCGTGCCCTGGCCCTGGCTCTGCATCGCGACGGCGGGCTCTGACTGCGACGGGGTGATGCTGGCCTTCTCATCCTGCGACATCGCGCCGTTGGCCTGAGAGCCGTTCAGCAGGTCGGTCTGCGTGCTGGTGGGTGAAGACGTGACGGCAGCCTCTGGGATCATCGGGATGTCGAGGGTGGGCTTCGGTCTGGGGAGCAGCCCCGTCACGTACTTGATGAAGGTCGCCATGCCGCGGAAGCAGAACTTGCTGGGGGTCGTGAAGGCAAACAAAATCGGCAGTGTGTGGGCACAGTCTACATCGAGATATGAGCAGAGCGATGGGATGGGACGCGCGGAGACAACGCACCGTCGTACACCTGCAAGTGCACCTTGGTCGGTCCGTACCGCTGCTCGATTCCGTCCAGAGCGGGATACAGCAGCCTCGCTTGGGGTTTCACAGGGTACTTGTCGGGGTGGGCTGCCTTGTGAGCGCTGATTGCGAGGTGTCAGTGTGCTCTTCATCCCAAGAGGGAGGCAAAGACGGGCTCACAAGTATATCATCTCGTCCCGGAGCACCTCCTTGTCGCTCGCGATGACGAGCAGAGGGGGCAGGCCGCCGAGGTAGGACACGACGGGGCTCACAAGGGGGTGCGTCAGAAGATAGTTGGGTGCATACATATGGACCTGCGAATCGATGGAGATCTCTTCGCCGCTCTGGGTGACCATGGAGACTCGTTGGCTGCGCACACCGTCCGGCCCCATAGGTGGTATGGGCACAGAGCCAGCCCCTCCCAGGTGCAGCGTGCCCGTGCTGGACGACACGGGGACAGTGTAGTCGGGGGTGGTGGGGCGCGAAGGCAAGCCGTTGGGTTGCCCGTCCTTGTCCCAGTTCGGAATGTCGAGCTTCCCATCTTTGGTCTTGGGACGGACGACTTCCCGGATACGCTGGCGCAGTGTGTGATGCACAGTCTTCGTCACCGAGTCCGGCGGAGGCGGCCATAGCGTGCTGGGTTTGTGGAACGACAAGCCGTACGGTGGGATGATGTCCTGAGATGTATACGTCAGTCGTGTTCTCACCCGGTTGCTCAGCGAGCTGATTTACCGTCGCGGTGTTCAGATGAATGCTAGGGAAGGAGTGCGTCAAATCACACCATGGAGATATCAGAACCGCTCCCGCTGGTTGTGGTAGTCCCGCATCGCGAATCACCTGCAGCGTAGCAATGCAGAGGCCTCCACCAGCGGAGTCGCCGCCGAAGACAATATTCGATGGAGAGACGGGCGTATGGAGCGACCCGGGTGGAGGTTCTATGAGATATAGATCTGTATGTATTGAGATAAAGTTTGCTCAAACTGCAAGACACACACACTCACAAGCGGCTAACATGTCCTGTATGGCACAGGGAAACGGGTATTGAGGTGCGAGACGATAATTTATGGCTTTGACCATTTTAGCACATGGTTGTGAGGGCCTTGAAATAAAGAACTCACTGAATACGCGACCATTGATTTTCCGAGCTAGACGTTGTATAGAGTATCTGGGGACAGGTCATTCGTTGCACGGCTACGAGTCATCTGAGTGACACACCTCTCCTGGTCTATACTTCCGAAATAGTATCCTCCTGTTCTGAAGGTAAGCGATAATTCGCGTACATCAGCTCGGCGAACGTACCTCCGTGCGCGTAGAGTATGCACCGCATATCATCCATCTCGGGCTGGTAACCCGGGGGCAATTCTTGATGAGTGTTCCCACTGTCAAGCGATGCACCCTCCATGGACATCCCACGGGCCTTTTGCTTCTTCTTTGCTTCTTGCCAGTCTTTCTTGGCTACGATCCACTCACCATCCACTCTGAACGGGACCGGTCGGCGTCGATATTCTCGTATTGACAGATACCGCTAGAGGCCACGCACCCTTTGACGCCCCGAACCTGCCACCATTTCGTACCTCCAACTACCCGTTTGGTGACTTCCTCCCCTCCGAGGGCTTTGATGAGGTGCGTTGCAGCTTGATCACAGCATGACATGGGCACGAGAAGTCGGACGACATGCACCCACGGCGGGGTCGGAGTACGCGTGTTCGAGAACTCTTGCAGTTCTTCGACGGTATGCCTACGGACTGATTGGCATGACGTTACCTACAGATCAATGACAAACTCACTTTGTGGAGGCTTCCATGAAGGACTAAAGAGATGGTCAACTTGCATTCATCGACTTCAAGAACACATAGGAGCGGAAGACTCCGTCCCACCGCAGGGTCGGAGTCTCGCGTGCCCAGGGATAGACATAAGCACACGACTCCCTTGAGCAAGGCATTCATAGCTCTAGGCTCACTGAGATGCTGCGCTCTCGGGTGTTGACTCCGACGATACCAAGAGCCGACCCTGCCTGCCGTAACTCGTGCGAGAAGGAGAAGACGTACCTTGATGATACTGAACGCCTCATCATACAGCAGCTCCTCCTTCCTGAGCTTCGTTGTGCCATGCGAGTCTTCGTCCTTGGAGATGCGCTCAAAGTAGTGCTTGACGAGAACCTCGAGGATGATGGGCCCCAGGGTGAGCCCCGTGTTGCGAGTCAGAGCGTTGACCATGGTGGATCCGGGGCTATGTGTGAGCCTTGCGGAGGACAGACAGTTCGCAGCGCGAGAAGGGTGGTTAGTGACGGACGGGGGGCAAAGTCATAAGATGGTGGTAGCCGAGGCAATGTGGGGTAAGCGGGAGAGCTAGTAATGACTGTCATGTGCGGACGTCAATGAGGCCGTAATATTTAATTCCGAACGCTGTCAGATAGAATGACGAATAGCACACCTTGAAAATGGTTGTGGTCTCATCAAGGCTAGTGACTAGTGACTGCTAGTGATGCGCCCGGGTCCTGGCGTTTTTCCAAACGCTTGAGCAGAAAGTACAAGGCGAAGGCGGTAGAGACGCGCGCTCGCGCACGGGCACATGCTCGCGCGACGCGCGCGCCGTCGCGTCTCGCGCGGAGACCTCTCGGACTGAAGCGTGCCATCCTCGTCTGCTTGGACGGACAGACACCGAACGTGCGTGCATGCAGTCATCCACCCTGTCTTTCTAACTTTGGCCGTGTCCGAGCGGGCGGGCCTTCTGCGGTTGCCGAGGCTTCTCGCGAGGGTCACTAGCCCCGAGCCTCCCATCTCGCCAAGGTCGCCCGCTCTCACACGTCGTCCGTGTCGTCGTCGTCGCCCCCGTTCTCTCGCCCGCGCCCCCGACGACGGCACCCCCATGGCACCCCCAGAGCAGCACAACGGCACAGCGGACGCGACGATAGAGAGGCGGCACCGACGTCACCCTCGTCCCCTCCGAAGACACCTCAAAACCTCGCTCACCACCTCTTTCTTCCTCGTCGCCGCCTTCGTTCTCTTCCTCCTCGTCGGCCTGTCTCTACCCATCATTAAGCCCATATACATCTTTGAGATCAGCTTCCAGCAGAATGCAGAGCAGCCCGTCACCTCCATCGCCAGCACCCTCCGTTTCGGCGTGTGGGGTTTGTGTGCCATCAGCGAGCTCGGGACCAGCTCCTGCTTCCAACAGCTGGGATATACCATCCCGCAGGAGGTCCTCGACCTGACCGGATTCCCCGACGTGGTGGATGCACTCGCCGACGGGATCACCGTGCTCCTCGTCCTGCACCTCGTCAGTGCTGGACTCGCATTCGTCGGCGCGTACTCGTCCCTGTTCCTCGAGTCCCACGCGATGTGCATCATCTCCCTCCTCGCATCTATATTCACCCTCCTCGTCGCCCTCATCGTCTTCGCCGTCGACCTCGCGCTCACCTTGATTGGCATGCAACGTATCGGACCGCTCACCCAGTTCAACTACACCGTGAACTGGGGCCCGGCCGTATGGATGGTCCTTGTGGCCGTCATACTCACTCTGCTGGGCATGATACTCATGTCCGTCGTTGTATGTGGATGCTGCGGGATCGGGAGGAAGCACCACCATCACCATCACCTCCACGATGAGGAGACGAAGCCGTGACATTGAGCGGAAAGGATTTAATGCGGAGGTATGTACCCCATCTACGAGGGCGCATCCCGGTCCAGCATCTGAGCACCAGTCTGGACTTTGACAGGCGTTCATATACCCATTCATGACCATTATGACCAGATACGACAGTCGTCGTGCATAGTAGTGTCGAGGCCCATCATCCTTTGTACTGCTAGCATCGCGCAAGCAACCCGTCAGTTCCAGAACACACAATACGCGTGGCTATCGCGTCCTAGTCATTGAATCCAATATTCAAGGTGTACATTCACGATTTGGTGCCGTTCCTGATATTTCGAACCTACATTTCTCCACGACGTTAAATGCCTTATCACATCTTGTACAAACCAGGGACAGCATACAACGCAGACTGCGACGCATTCGAGACGAACCACGCCGACTGCTAGACCGGCTGCTCGCTACGCCACGCGCAAGCTTCGCGTGCGCTTCGCCGGGCGAGGAGACTCCACAAAGTCGGACTCTGCTTTCCTCTTCCCCTTGGATACATCACGCCGGGCGGGGCTACGTTTGAAGAACACGGCGGTGAGTGTCCCTACGGTCACGGAAGGACTGTTTTCCTTACCTAGACAGATCGACGACAATGTTCTCCAGCGAAGTCATCGCCTCGACCTCCTCCTCGTCCCGGAAATCTTCGTCGTCTTCGGCGGGCGAGCCCAGTTGCTGGCTCGTGCTCGTCGCGTCGGCTACATCAAGCTCCTTCGACACCTCGTTGGCCTGCGAACCAGCCTCTTGGGCGACGTTCCCTAGGCATCATGTTCGTCAGGCTTCAAGCACTCCCACCACTCATTCGTAAACGTGCTCACCTCTTTGAAGTGCTGGGCTCAGAACTCCATGGGCTGGTGCAAGCTCGCTTTGAGCTGCGGGATCTAGCGTATACACAAGAGGTATAAGCGGACAAGACAGCGGTACGCGCACACAATGCATAGCTTGGTAGGACGACTCACCCATTACCCCATCATTCTCGTGCGCAGGGCCCGACGTGCTCGGTTGCCCAGCATCAGCATCTTCAAGCTGTTTCTCACTAACCTTCGAGCTCGAAGCCTCCGGAACGCAGTCTGTGGTCGTGCCTGCCAGTGCTCTAGCAACGCGCTTTGATCCCGCAGACTTGCGCTTCGCAGCGGCCCGTTCTTTCGCAGGCAGCTCCTGGCGATCTACAACAGCCAGAGAAACGACGGCGATCGCATGGCGGCAAGTATAAGACTCCCGCACGTCCGCCGACCAGACAACGTGCACTCACCCCTGGGCTTCGGCTCCCCCCTCCCCGCGGGCGGCGCGTATCCGTTCCGCTGCATGATCTTCTGGCGCATGAGCGCGTCCTTCCCCATCTTCTGCTTCAGCGCGGGGCTGCCGGGCGTCGGGAGATCAGAATCAGGTCGGTCAGCTTGCGCTCGCACATTCCCATTCCCATTCCCATTCCCCAGGCAGTGGGACTGAAACCATCATGATACTCACACTCCGCCGATGTTCGGGTGGGGCAGCGCGGCCAGCTCGTCGATCAGCGCCGCGCTGCTCTGTGTGGCCCTGATGTTGTTATTCTGTGGAAGGCGGGGCGCGTAGAGGTCAGTGCCATCATGATCGCACGGCGAGCCCTAACCACCGCTCACACACCTTTGCGAGAGACTGCAGCTCGGACCGCTTGAGCTGGGTGAGCACCTTCCTGTCCATTGTGGATGCAGAGCTGATGTACTTGTGCTGGGAGGATGGTGAGTGGGACGCAGGAGAGTGGATGGCGGATGGTGGTCGACGTTCAACTCCAACTTCGCGGAGACAGGCGCTCCTGGTTACACGGACCGCTAGCGCGCACGGTTGGCTCGGAGGCGTCCGACGCTCGTCACTCTCCGCCGCCATTCGCTACGGGGTCGGGACCTGGAGAGTCTCATCCGCTGTTGCGCGAGGATGCTCAACGGATATCGCCGACTCGCGAGACTACTAGACGAATGTACGCCGTGCTGCTCGGCGCCACTCAGGATTTCGCCTCAAAACTTGAAGTCGAGACGAAGATGCGGCTGTGGTGCGACGTAGAATGCAGAACGGATTGAGCCACGCTCGCTACATACAAGGACATTGTGCAGTGGGGGCCGCTTCGAAGATATCGGATTCGGTCAGTGCCCCCGCAGCGTCTCAATTGATCGTGAGCACTTGACTGCAAGTCGTATTACGCCACCGGCCACACCTCTTGCGATAGCTGGGCACGCGTTTGGGGTGTTGGCGTGCGCTCTCACTTTTGGTACACGGGAGATGATGTCGGAGCTCGAGGGTATGCGTTGATTCGGGAGGAGACAGAGCTGATATTAGCCACGAACACGGTATACTGTACAGGTACATAATAGGAGGGGCGATAACACCGAGAATTTTCGTAACGAAGGAAACTTCAATAATGATATTAGAAAGGCACGATGAGGGAGAAACGTTGGGCTGCTTGCTTGCGCGTGGAAGTTGGTGGCGCGAGCATATATGCAAACCAGTGGCACGACGACGGTGGATGTAGGTATCGGTCAATATGACAAGGGGTCGCGGATGGCGCACCGCGGTTGGAAGGTAGAAGTGCGGACGCAGACAAGCGTGCTCTGCGCTGCAGACGAAAGTATGAGAAGGGGATAGAGGACCAAATGCGTTGAGCTTCAAGCTTTGCTTCGCTTGCGGTTGGAAGGTCCTGGGTCGTCGGTCATCGACCGCTTCTTGCAGCCCGTCGTCGACGTCGAGTCCTTCGGGACTGGGTCCTTCCGAGGAACAAAGCCGCCCTTCGGCCTCCTGTCTGGTACACGGTCCCGCTCCGGCCACTCGCTATCGGTGAGCACGTTGGTGAAGAGCTCGATGATAGCGGCGTGGCTCTTCAGGTTCTGCACACGCTGCTCGTCGACGGCGTTGCCCTCTGAAGACGACTTCGTCGCGGAAGGCTCGCCCTTGTTCTTGTTGTCTTTTTTCTTCGGATCGAGGAGATGTGGGAACTTGAGGGACAGCTTGATGCCGTTCTTCTTGTCTACCTTCGTGCTCGACTGGTTGGCGCCATCCTTCGCGTACAGAGCCTTGAACCAGAGGAGAAGTTCGTCGATGATCTGGTTAATAGGATGCTGATCATTGGTCTCGGCTTTGCTGGAGTCGGTAGAGGAAGAGGCGTTGTCTCCTGACGATCGCGCTCCTGACGGGGCTGGATCCGGCCAAGAGAACTTTAGGTTGACTCCAGCTGGGCTGTGATCACCATTATATGGGCGAACATCGATGGTACCAGTCGACATAGCCGCGAGCTTAGAAAACCCGCAGCGATAGCCCGACTGATACGAGGAATAGGCGTCGAAGTAGTCGTGCAAGAACTGTCCGACATCACCAGCGTCGAGGTTGGAGTCGAGGAACCGGACGGCGTAGTAGATGATGACATGGAAGAACGACTCGAGCTCGTCCTCGAGACCGATCTGCCGTTCAATGTCGTTGAGGGCGTGCGCTGACATGAACGGCCAAGTACCCTGCATGAGCGTTAGCGGGGTCGTATCGCAGTATGATTAATTAGTTGTAGTTTGAACTCACCGTCCTATCAGGCTGTCGCGCATCACGATAGGGCACGTCATATTTCTTCGACAACTCCCAGTCGTTGAGCATTCCAACCCAGTTCCCCAGCTCATCCTGGTACAACAAGATGTTACCTGCGCTGATATCTCTGTGGATTATCCCCGCTTTGTAGGCGTCTTCGTGAGCTAGAAAGTAGAGATTAGAAGACACGACGGTAGATAATGATGCGGTGACACTCACCTTGTAGACAACACAGTAGCGCAAGGATGAGGGAGCCCGAGCAGTCACCAAACTGGTCGAGAGGTTTGCCGACCTCTTTAACGACAAGACGGTAATGTTGGTGCCGCTTCAGAGGGCAGTCATCAGTGTTCTCGTCTGGACGACACTCCTTCCAGAAACTCCTCCAGTCCGTTACTTGCTCGGGACCAGGTAGGTCTCCGTGGCAGACCAGCGTCGGCACGTAGCGGACCTTCTTCTTCTTCAGCTCCTTCAGGATCGACCCTTCTTGCTCGATCCCGGGATGATCGACACGCCAGGCGTCCTTGAGGTACACGAACTTATCGCCGACCTTGCCCTTGCCATCAACGGGGAGTGCGACGTAACCACGTGTGCCACGACCCGCGACCCCCGGAGCGATGAAATGAGGCTTTCCGACTAGGAATCTGCGAGACCGTCCTCCACCGGCGGGGATCGCGAGCTGCCACCAAGGCCACTTGGGATCGAGGGAGCGCGAGAAAAGCTGCTGGGCGTTGTCGTCGCTCTCGACTTCACCCTTCTTCTGCATCTTGGTGTAGAGCGAGGTACCGGGCCGAATGCGAGTAGCTGTACAATCATGACCTCTTTCGACACTGCTCAGCTGGGCGTAGCGCGAAAGGAACTCGGTGAGCTTCCAGGTCTCGGTCTTGTAGTTGAACTTTGTAGTAGCGAAGATGGAGGAGCGGTCGAAGCGGATGATACGAGCATATTCGCCAAGGAAGATGATCATGAAGAAGAACGTGCGATGCTGGTACTGGAAGACGAACTCCGCGTAAGAGAGGATCTGACCGAATGTGTCCTTGCGTGAATCGACTGTCGGTTCATGGTCAGGCGAGTTGTCTTCGAAAGGATCGTCTTCACGCGCGTGTAGTTTGCATTCCATCGGAATTTCGAGCTCAGCCCACTCGACGTGAGAGTAGGCATAGCCTTGACCGGTTTTAGGGACGTGGTCGTCGGGGTACATTCCACCACCGACGGCCTGGTTAGTGGGGTCAGAGGGATCGGATTGGCTGGGAGTCGCGACGAAGGTGAAGCCAGGGCACAGCTTGGACTTGTTCAATGCCTCGGGCTAGATTCATTGTGAGCACTGAGCTTCTGCGCAGAGACGAGATGTTTGGAGCACTAACCAGTGTGTCGTACATATCTCTCTCCCTCGACGGAGATGGGATGTTGATAAAGATTTTCCTTTTTGAAACACTCTTCTGCGCAGACCCAAAAAACTTGTTCATGAACTGCTTGTAGTCGAGGATGGAGATCTTGCGGCGCATGTTGAATCGCAGCTCGCCGGGGTAGGCCTGGAGGTCGAACTTCAAATTTGTATGCTCGGTATCTGAGCGGTAAGTTTTGGCGGGAGTGTCGCCGACAGGGAGTAATGGAGCAAAAGGCTTTGTGCTATCAGCGAATGAGACAGCGCGAGACACGGTGATTGGAAAGGATGAAGGAGAAACATACCGGCAAGATGCGCGTATTTATGCAGCAAGAACTGCTAACCAAGATGTCGCGTGTTCAACAAGGCAGTTGACAAGCACAGATATATTATTGTAGGCCAGATGAAGCGGTCGCGGGCTGGACTTGCCGGGGGCACAATGGGGGTGGTAGTGGATCGAGTTGAACGGAATCAACGTGGTAGGCGCCTGTAACGCGCGCAAGGACCAGTTCTGGATCACGTGTTCGGGTTCAGTCGGCGTACTTAGCCGGACGGGGAGAATACTGGGTGACAACGGAAGAAGAAAAGTCGGACGGTAGAGAACTCGGCGATCCGGACAGAGGGAGATGCTCGACGCCTTGATGTGCACGCACGAGTAACAAGAGTGAGAGACGCAACTTGAATACTACAAGTACTTACGCACACAGTGTACGAGGGACCCACATAGACTCAAATCCGTTCACTCCCGAGAGGGTAGAATAACAATCGACCATTGATTGAGGCAAAGCAGACTCGGAGTTGGCAGGAGGATCCAGGACAATGTTCCGCAGTGGTGATGGATGCGATAATCGAAGCTAGATAGGGTAATGTAAGCGCTAGATGACGTCATGCTCATGCAAACGCTGATCGATTTCATACGGTCTGCGACGTGTTGACATTCGACTCTAGATCGGTTGCTTGCACATGGTTGGTGATCAGCTCAATATTTCTCTAAGCTTTAAGCTTCAGGTACATAGAGGCGCCTTCCAAGGAACCTGAGCTCCTCCTCGTCGGAGCAACACCACCGGCCACCGTCACAACGCGACGTCATATCTGTCAGTCAAAAGAAGTATATAAGACCGCATGATACTTTTGGGGTCGCCCATTTACTCTCTCCTGCTACCGTCATCGTCCTCTCAAAATCACTGCAAACATTAATGGTCGATACTTGCACCTGCCAGAACAACTGCGGGTAAGTCATCACACGAAAAGGCTGGTCGCAATCCAGAGACTGAAGGTTTTCACTAGGGCTTGTGGCCCCAGCGGCACCGGGTGCGCGTGCGCACAGGGCAAGTGCGAATGCAAGGACTGCCCCAACAATACTGCCCAGCAGTCGAACACCGTGAGTGACTAGTCCACTCGCCCGCGTCATCGCACACTAATGCCGACGTCGATGTCGCGGATAGTGTGGTTGCAACCACGCGGCGTCGTCTGAGTGCGCCTGCACCAAGGCAGGCAACAAATGCACCTGCGGGCAGTAGCCGCTTCATCCTCGCATGAGCTGTACATATATGTGATCGAGAACCCGTGTAGTAGTAGCAATCCAGAGTACAATATGACTGAGAGCATCTCGTCCGGTGCATGTACAAATCGACCGCTCCATACACACCAGAGATCCTTAGGGCGTCACTAGTACCCATGCGTCATGCGTTCGCATGATGAGCCCCTCTTCCTTCTGGGCAACAGCCCCGTCCGCGCCGTCCTCACGCTCGCCCCGACCGTCCCAGCGGACATCGATAACCTTCACTTGGTCGCCCTCAGTCTGTGCGCCCTCGGCCGTGGGTCCTTGTCCCGCGCCCTGCTGCTGCCCGTTCGCGGCGATCTGCACCGCGCTCCGCCGGTCGAGCACTCTCACCCTGGGCACCTTGACCATCCCGCACTCGACCGCGATGAGGTTCCAGGTCACGCTCTCCTCCGCCCCCGGGAGGAGGATCGGGATGCGCCCGTGGCGCAGCCCGGCGACGACGAAGCCGTCGGCGGGGTCGACGTCGAGCTGCACAGTCACGTTCGCCGACCGCGTCGGGTGGCGATTGCGCACAGTGAGGCGTAAGGGTATAGGCGTGTGCAAGCGAGCGATGGTGGGAGCGTCGAGGAGCGCGATGAGACCGTCGGTCGGGGGACGGAGTGGCGGGAGGGGGAAGCGGGTAGTCGCGGGGGCACCGTAAGTGCCATCTGGATGAATCCTGCGCGGATGTCAAGACGAGTTACGTGAGGCATGGAGCATGAAACGAGTACACGACACGTACCTGCGCCAGGTCACCTCGTACTCGCCAGGTCCGGCAATTGGCTCCTCTGGATGCTCTTCGTCAGGGACGACGCTGATGCGACATCGATTGCAGAGTTCGTCGCCGGTTAGCCATTCTACGCACGAGCCCATCCGGTTAGACAATCGTGTCACAGAGAAGAGTCAACGCGACATACCTCCGCTCACGTCGTCCTTGTCGATGGAGCAGTCCATGACCTGCGCGAGCTCTCCGTCTTTCCTCTGCAGCACTACTTGCTCGACCACGAGGCCGGCCGCAGCGTGTATTGTGAATGTGCTGCTAACCAGCGCCTCCGAGGCCGCTGCCTCGTCCCGCTTACCACCCTCGAACGTCTGCAAGTCTGAGATCCCAGGCTGGGGACGCGTCGGTCGCCGGTATACGCTAGCGTGCTCGACCGTGATAGGTTCGATTGCAGGGATCGAAAGCGTACGCAGAGTCTCAGTCCGGTCGATCGCCGGAGGAGAGACATGATCGGCGGTAATGGGAGAGGTGGGGGATGTGGGGGATGTGGGCTCGGAGGTAGGCGGAGTGGAGCTGGAAGATGATACCGATGGCGCGTGCGACTGGACAGAGATATCGACGATACGCTCGCCTGGCGCACCGGTGTTGTTTAGGTAGAGCTTCTTGAGGACGCTCACGCCAGGAGCAAGAATCCCGCAGGCGACGGTCTTGATGAGACTCGTGGAGCGCTGGTCGTCCATGGAGATATAGTTCACTGGCATTCGTGAGTTGGAGCTGTACTTGACGCAGGCGTGACTATGGATGTGATCGCACCTGTGTCCTCAAGCTCGGTAGGCTGGAGCAGCACGTCGATGACGAAGTCCAGCTCATGATCATCCTGGTTCGTCACGTTGATCTCGATGGGGAACTCTTCGCCTATGAACGCAGGGCCAGCGTGGTCGATGGCGACTTGCACACGATGACTGCGATACTGCACGCGCACGCTTGAGTGGTCCTCCCTGCGCATGGGCACATACCGCGGTGGGGACACAGAACATAGCCACTTGGGTGCAGTGAGAGCGTGCTCGGGCAGCGAAGTGTTAGGAGCAATGGGCACTTCAATCCACCAGTCGCGTTCTTTGATTGTCAGAACCAGCTTGGAGACCTGTACATGCGTCAGTCAGGACTCTTGACGATACAGTCTGCGACGTGACTCACGGAGACCTGCATGGGCAGACTTGATTTTACACTGCCTATGAGTGCAATGGTGGTCCCGGGACCCCATCGGAGAGCGCCTTGCACCTCTTTCGGTTCGGTCGGAGCGGGAGAAACAGCCAAGTCTCCTAGGTCAATCCTCTGTACCGCGGGGATCTCAATGTCTGGATCAACTTGGGTGTGTCGCACGATGATGGGTGGGACGTCTGAGTTGAAATGGATGGCGAGGGACGTGAAAGGAACCGAGGACAGGGAGACATTGGATTGGGATGTGAGGAGGAGCTGAAATGGGGCCAGGTCGCCGACGTCAACCTTGGATTCCCAGAAGATGATGGAAGAGTCGACTTCAGAGACATTGAATTAGCAATTTATCGTTTAATGAACCTCAGGTATACTTACGAATAGCCTTTGATTCGGATAAATCGACTACTAGCGGTTCTTCTGTGACTGAAGGCACTGTGCTCTGGAGTGGGTATTAAGACATGTATCATTTGTTACACTCTTGCGAACGAACCTGCAGTACAGCGAGCAGGTCGTCCTGCAATGCATCCGGGTCATCTGTCGAAGAAGTCGCACCTGTCCATCATTGTCAATGTCATCTCAAGGATGCTGGTATAATCGTACGACAGACCATGTCCCAACATCTCGACCAGCAATCGCACGCTCAGATCAACATCGCCCAGCTGCTGTGCGCATTTGTACCATTGCGACAGTAGAGGGTGCAAAAGCGACTCCCAGCTCTCGCGTCTGTAGGTCTTGGCTATGCGCTCAAAGAATCTAGCGATACACGGACAGGTAAGCATCTACAAACGTCACGGTCGGGCGTTGGCAAGACGGACGGACGTACCGTAGAGCCATGTCGAATTTGCCAGAGTCGTAATACGTCTGCGCGATGCGATACGCGATCCAAAGAGTCATCCGTCCAGGGTTCTGGGAGTTCTGCGGGCTCCATTTCTTGAACAGCTCGTAGGAACGCGTGTAGAGCTGCAGAATACGTCAATAAGGAACAGACAATAGGTATTGACGACTTGCCTCAAGCACGATCGTCAGGTGGTCGACCTTCTTCTCGTTGACAAACCCGGGAGAGCCCGTTTGGTGACTTTCGCTCTCTGATTCGAGCACGGCTAGATAGCGGTCCCGCCGCCGCTCGGTGCACCGCGCTGCCATGTAGTAGTAGAATCCTGGATGTTGCAGCGCTTGGTTGGGATTGAGCCCGAGGACGCGCATCGCGTCCAAACCCATTTGTCCGGATTCCAGCGCTTGGGCAGCCATGAGCGCGGCAGAGGGTGCTGGGGCCGGATAGGAGGAGGGAATTTTGAGAGTCGACCGCGTGCCTTGTTCTAGAAGCTCAGCAAATACACGGTGCCTGCGATCGGTTAGCTTGAGACTGTTGCGCACGCCTGACAGACCTACTGTCGCGCAAGCCAGCTCCATAGCTCAAATGTTTCTTCGCCGATCCCCCAGCCGCGGGAGAAGTCGGTGAACTTGCGCATGTGGGCGTTCTGGTGCGAAAGAGCAAGCCCATGCTCGTTGTTGTACAGATACAGCTTGATAACCTAGGTGTGTGCGGCTGTGCGTCAATGACTCGGCTCGAGTCTTGAGTTGAGGAACATAGGCCAGTCTAACCTTTACAGTTATGCAATCTGCAAGCACTTTGGCCTCCGCCCATCTCTTCGTTCGAGGAGGCAGGATCGCTGTCGACCCAAACATGATCATCAACGTTGCGTATGCATCCTGATAATGTCTAGACGGAGATGAGCGAGCTGTCTACCCCAGAAGACACACGCGTACTTCAGGGCCACTTGATCCTCGGCTCTGAACTCTGCAAAGCATGCCATCTTGTACTCGTATCGAACAGTCCATCCTTCGGGTCGAAGTGGGCGAGCTACACCCGCGCTAGCGAGAGGGGTGAGTGGTACTTGATACGAGTTCGCTTGTGAGTGACGGTTGCGTTTCCGCCGGACACGCTTCGAATGGTTCGTGTAGTATTCAATGGCCGGTTCATGTAACGCGTCTTGTAGGCTGTTCACAATACATTCGTACCGTCGTGACAATAGTTACCTATGAGCACATACCTGCGGACGAAGTCGCCGATCTCGGCTTGCGAAACGGGGCTAAGGACGAAGAGGGCTGCACGGGGATCTAAACCACTCTGTCTGCGAATGTAGGTGAGTCGCGTATCCAGGCTTGGATCGTCTTCTTCTAGTGAGACACATATTCGCGCACAAGTGGAAGATTAGAATTCACCTAACATTCGTCTGCTCGCCATGAGGACGGCGGTCAACTTGATGTTCCGTTCGTTCGTGCTTTTCTTCCTGTGCGCGATCTCCGCCGCGAGTTCCGTGTCCCTTTTCTTCTCTTCCGCCTCCCTCTCTCGCTCGTCCTGCCCTGCCTGAAGAATGGGCGACTCGTATAATCGCATAAACACGACGAAGACGGATGGAACGAGAGCGGTATGCTTCCTGATCCATATTGGTGCGATGAGACCGTCGGGGTGCAAAGGAGACGACGGAGTCAACGGGGAGATTGGGGAGTGAGAAGAGCTGTATTGAGGGTCTTCTGGACGCAGCATTTTCCGTGGCGGAAATGGGACGTCCTACGGTGTTGTTACACCCTGGGTGGGATCTGACGAGAGATAATGCGCACCTTATCGACCAGAACGACCTGGAATGTCTTGGCCTTTTCAGGCTGCCATATGGCCACCTTGCGCTGCGAAAGAAGTGCGTCCCGTAGCCGCATAGCGAGGACATAGAAAGGGTCTTGTCGTGAGGACGCGGTTGGAGTAGTCGCGTTTGGGGTGTTCGGCGCGGGAGTCGATGGTGTATGTGGGGGGACTTGAACATCTAGTCCAGCAACAAACATCACGGGTGCAAGCTGCACTAAGAGCTCTGGGGGGTAGGAGTTCATGGTCGATTATTCTTCACCCCGCACGGTCGACCTCTGTGATGTGAACTATTCGGATGCGGTCGACTGTCCTGGTGCCTCGAGACTCCGTATGCCAGCACAGTAGCTCTAGCCCAGGAGTAGACCCGAAAACAGGCAAGCAGCAAGCTGATACCAGACCAAGCAAGCGATAGAGAGGCAAGGACAGGTGAGGATGGAGAGCGTATGAGAGTTAACGTTAGAGCTTGAGCTTGAAGGCGCGATGATTCTAGTAACGCGCGCGGCGGCAAACCCCGGCCAATATGCATCGCTTCACTAGAGTCCTTGACAAGTCCTTGAACTCGCCTTCTCCTATTGATTCGTATCAAACGACTCATGCCCAAGCTTACTCGCCCATGGATGCGTCATGAGTACACTGCATGAGTGTTTGTCTGCAGCTTGGACTGGTATTTCTCGACTGTCTTCATAGCTGAAGAGGCCGCTGTGCTCACTGTCATCCACCTGCATACAGTAGCTTACGGTCTGTGTTACAATCGACGTCTCGCGGCGCGAGGATCATCTTGCGAGGTCGTACGACGCGAACGCTGTGGAGGTCAGTCTGCGCTTCTAAACTCACAAACTCACATCCTTGCTATAGCTCGAAACCTAGTAACGATACTTGATAATTGCTCGGTTCAGACTGACATCAGGATCGATTATGCATCTCGGATAATATGTAAAGTCCTAGGTAAGCTACAACCTAGCCGTCCTGGAATTGTCCATGTGAAACTAATGCATTGTGCTTGGATATCGAGTGCGCTGCTTTAGACGACCACGGGGTTCCAGAGCTGAAGGTGCTGGAGCACGTCGTTGCAAGCGGCGAGGGTGACCTGTCATCAAGGGGTCCAGGTCAGCATCACCGTGCGAGTGCATCTCTCCCATAAAATGGGACCAAGAAACGCACCGGAACGTTCTTGGCAGGCCTGCCCAGGGTGATGCAGTTGCCGTCAGCGTTGGAGATCGTCGCTGGGCTCTCGTTCACCGTCCAGAGTTGCTTCGGCGAGTCGGAGCAGTCCTCGAAGTAAAGCGTCTGAGTCGCAGTGCCGGGCTCGACTCCGTCCGCGGAGATACACCAGTCGCCATACGCCAATTGGCCAGGCGTGCCCGTGCCCTGGGTGGCGAAGATGGCCGTGATGTCGTTGGAGGAGCCGTCACCAGGAGCAGTGACGATGAGGCTGGCTCCGGAGAATCCTCCTTCAGGGGAGAGCACGAGGCCGTCTCCTATGGAATAGCGAAGTCATCCGGTTAGTTGAATGCACAAGGGGAGATCAAGGAAACACAAATCACTCTGGGTGGTGAAGAAATGAGCAGCAGAGCCGGAAGGAACAAAGTCCGCGACGACGACGGGAATTGCGGCAACAATGGCGGAAGCAATGAGAGCGGAGAAGGATTTCATGATGAACGTATGCGAGACTCAGCAGCGAGAGGGAGTACTAGTGCGTTGGAAGAAGGTCGTGTAATGCGCCTACTAGCCTCAAGTCGGTGGTCTTTTTATACATTCGGACTAGACCACTGACCAGCCACTGACGCACGCTGCACAGGTCGCCATGCCGAGATGTCGTCGTTGATGCGCCGTCGGAATGATCGCGGACGCGATGCGCATCCAGTGCGCATCCCCTGGCCCACTTTCCAGGTCGAGACCCGCCAACTCGTTCACGCGGGGGCAGTCGACCGTCGACCCTGAGTCGACCAACCATCGAGTCCGACCAAGCCACGGTCGCCGACGCCGTCGATGCGACTTCAAGGTCCAGCGACACGGTTTTGCCCTCGCCATCTGACCATTACTGGACTTCAAACTACACCCGGCCAATCCCGATTCGCTCCAGTCACCGTCTTCTATCCTCCGCCAACTCGAATAACACACTAGGCCACCTAGTCAGAGCTCGGCGCTCAGTGTTTGGACGTCCACCAGCTTTCTCCAGACCAGCTCCAGACTGAGACACGTCCTCGATCAGCAGGCAACGGCCTCATTGCAGTGCCGATCCCGGATGTCACGGTAGACATTGCTCCCGCGTGCGCTACGTAAGTAGCCAGAGTACAACAGGCCGCAGACTTTGATACGTTTGCAGTACTTAGATCGCAATGCTCTTCGAATGGAGGCCTTGAGGTCTTGAGGACCGGTCACGAGCTGCCGTCGTAAGTATCTCTTGAGAACCGAGCTCCTCGCTAGAACCGTCTAGCCCGCGTTAAGTACGAATCAAATAGTATCGCGGAATCTTTAGAGATCCGATGTCGGACGACGGCGACATACTAATACAAGTCGCATTATCTGTTGCACATTTGTGACTTGTACGAACTTCAATTTCACGTATGAAGACGGGGGCGAATGAAAAATTAAACTTCCCATTAGCCGACTCGAACGACTGACCTCGTCATTACTAGTGACGCGCTCTACCAACTGAGCTAAACGGGACTGACTTCTAGCGTGTACCTTGCTAATACAATTAAATTCTATGGTTTATGCGGCCATGCTATCGCTATCATGTCAGTAGCCTGTGTGCTTATGCACCCAACGGACGCACATTCAACGTATATTACAGTGAGTCGTACCCTTTTCACCATAAGAACTACATATAGTACCATTGACAGGGTGCAAGAACCCATCGCTCAAATTTTATGGGCAGAAGGGTATACAGAAATACGTGCTACCTTCGTAAAAGCTCCAGGAGACTTGCACAGATTCTGCTAAGGACGAATTCACACGGTGCCTCCCCGACTAAAGGGCGACCGATCTGCCCAGTCGGTATGGCGAGCTATCCCCCGTTCAAACTTCGCTCGCCTACCGACTGGGGACGAGTCTAGCAGCCAAGCACCTCCAAGCTACCTCCAACTTGCACCCATCATGGCCAGGCCCTGCCGTAATGTCCGGAACCGAAATCGGTAAGCATGAGTCGAGTTGACTGTTTGTTGACTCTGAATGGATGCAGGTCCCGCGAGCCGTCGCATCTAGGGCTATCACTCGTACGACGGACTACTTACCATGAATGTTGTGCCATATCACCTGTGACGGCATTGACGAAGCTCGGAACCGCGAAAAACACTTGTGTCGACAGCCGAACTTTAGTCGCCTTTAGTAGCCGTACGTTGCTGCTCCTAAATGGTCCAACCAATGTTTAGAAGCGGCAGCAACACGGATCACTTTGGCGCAGAACATGAGAGTATATTTAAACCTGAAGTTCGTTGGCCAGTGAACGTTCGCAACAACCCAACAACCCACATCAACATACTCTACTCTTAATCTCCACTCCACCATCATGAGCATGCAACTCTCCAACACTGGCTCCTGGCCATGGCTCATCTCCAGCATCATCGTCGCATTGGTCGTCAAGTCCTTGCTGCAGAAGCGTGCCCGACGTCTTCCTCCCGGGCCCACACCGCTCCCCATCGTCGGGAACCTGTTCCACATGCCCCGCAAGGACATGGGTCGCGAGCTTAGGGAGCTCTCGAACACATACGGTACGCTTCGTGTGGTGGTGAACCACCTAGACACGATCCCCGCGTTTGCTTAAGATTCGGCACAGGTGACGTTGTCCACCTCAATGTGTTCGGGCAGTCCATCATTCTTTTGGGCTCTGCCAAGG
The DNA here is from genome assembly GCA_033807695.1 of Daedaleopsis sinensis. Classification (NCBI taxonomy): domain Eukaryota; kingdom Fungi; phylum Basidiomycota; class Agaricomycetes; order Polyporales; family Polyporaceae; genus Daedaleopsis; species Daedaleopsis sinensis. Next base: position 1,563,549 of record CM066302.1, read on the forward strand.
TTGCATACGAACTCCTCGACAAGCGGTCATCGAACTACTCGAACCGCCCCAAGTCCGCTATGATATCGATGTGAGTGTGAACTATTTCGAACGCACAGTGACTTGGCATTTGACATGTATCACCACCAATAGGGCGGGCTATGACACCATGTTCACTCTTATGGACTATGGACCAGACTGGCGTCAGCACCGCCGCGCGTTCCACTCACAAATGAATATGGGAGTGATCCAGCAGTACGAGCCTGCCCAGCTCGACGTTGCGCGCAACCTGCTGTGGAACGTGTTGAGCTCCCCTCAAAACCTTAAGAAGCACATAGAATTGTACGTATTAATATAATCATTGCCATGCGACGTCGAACGCGGCTCATTGTCGCACGCGACCATTTCGCAGCACCTTTGCGGTCTTAGTGCTGCATGTCCTGTACGGGATCGATCTCCACAAGCCCAATGACGAATACTTCCACATGGTCGAGCGGGTGAACGAGGTCGGAGAGGAGATATCCGTTCCAGGCCGCTACGCGGTTGAGGCCTTCCCGTGGTTGCGGCACCTGCCCTCGTGGCTGCCCGGTACAGGATTCAAGAAGCTGGCCGCAAATGCCAGGGACGGCCTGGAATACACGGCTGATCACTTCTTCAACATCGCCATGGCCACCCTTGTGAGTGATATCGCAGCACGTACTCTAGCTAAACTGGATACTGAACGATGCGCACTTCCACGATAAGGGAGAGAACAAGGACACATTCGTTGGCCGACTGTTGGACAACGTTTCTCTCGATACGCCAGAAGGTAAGGCAGCACGAGAGGTATGCCGGAAGATGACCTTAAGTACATACACTGGTGAGCTTTTCATCGAGATCGAATAATTGGGCGACTAGACTGACCCTTGTTCATCCAAAGCCGGAGCGGATACGGTCAGTAGCTCGTCGTGTTTATGCAAGACCGTACTCAAGGCTTTCACAGACGAACGCTTTGGTAGGAGCCTTCTTCCTCGCTCTCGTCCTGTACCCGGACGTGCAGAGGAAAGCGCAAGCGGAGCTGGACGCCGTAGTCGGTAGAGGTCGTCTCCCCGATTTCAGCGACCGCGACTCGTTGCCGTACATCACCGCCGTCGTGACGGAGCTCTCGCGCTGGCACAACGTCACGCCCATCGGTCTGCCGCACAGTGTGGCCGCTGATGATGAGTATAACGGATACATCATCCCCGGGGGAGCGACTGTCATGCCCAACATATGGTCAGTACACATACACTGCCTAGGATCACGACGATGGCTGAGTCCGTTGCAGGGCACTCACCCGGGACCCTGAGCTCTACCCCGATCCCGACCGCTTCATCCCTGAGCGTTTCCTGGACGAGGCTGGCCGTTTTGATGTCCAAGGCAGGAACCCCGGCAAGTTCGTATTCGGGTTTGGGCGAAGGTCAGTGAAGTCGGGCTATCTTCGTCGGTGGACGAGCCGTTTGACACCGTCGTTTCCAGGGTGTGTCCTGGTCGGGACTTCGCCGAGTCTCTCCTGTTCATCATCTGCGCGTCTCTCATTTGGGCATTCGACGTCTCTGCGCCGGTCGACGAGGACGGCAACCCTGTTGAGCTCAAATACGACGTACCGACCAACCTGATTGTCTCGTGAGTGTCGTCCCCGGTGTCTGTCATGAAATCGGAAGCTTATCGTCGTTCTTCGACAGGCATCCTCCGGTCCACAAGTACACGATCAAGCCCCGCTCCGTCGAGATTGAACGGCTGATTCATGAGAGTGCTCCTACTTGAAGGCTTTAGAGCAACACACGTGGTAGAGCGGCCACGGGGGTTTATATCTTGCTCGCCTGTATACTGTAACCCCAAGGTGGTGGTTAATTAGTTCTGCGAATATCATGCGCCAACGGTAGAATTGAGTTCAGCTTATGGAAGACTCGAAGATAACGCGTCAAGTCACATGTCACAGCGCCGTACCTCTTCCAAAGGAGAATACAAAATGTGGGACACCAGTGCTGGCTGCGGAATAGCCGGCCTACGAGGATCGGTATGAAACGGAACATAGCACCTTCAAGTTGGGCCTACCGCGGGGAACAGCAAGACGAAGGACAAACTGGTGACGATGCCACACTCCTCGCGAATGGACATTGAAAGCATACACGCTAGGCGCGTCAAGACATGTGTGCTGGCCAAAGCTTGATCGTTTGATCGTGGCGCGGAAGGCGCGCGTACGGAATGTTTTGCGTGCCGTCGACGGCGGTGGAGAGCCGCGGGGCGGGCGCGAGCGCGCCGACGAAGTCGGGGTCGAGCGCAATGGCGTCGGGCTGGATCTTGTCGAGGATGTCCTTGACCTCGCGTTCGCGGCGCGCGCGCTTGTTACTAAGTCTATATATAGTGCCATGGTAGGCTCGCATGTCTCTACTTCCCGCTAATACATATTCTCTTTCCGATCATGAGCTGGATAGGAAGGGTGAGGCAGATTATGATTGTATTTGATACCACTCGGCGCGAAATGTCTTCTGGCAAGTCATTCATGCTACTACAGGTAGTCCTCCTCGTCCATGTCATCGAAGGGCCAGTTCGCCGTGACACGGGCCCGTTCCTCTTCGTTGTCGATCGAAGCCCATACAAGCTGCTTTATCTGCTCGCTATTTGCCATGGCCTGCTCGTAGTTCTCGACGGGCACCCAGTATTCCGACCCGACACCGATCTTGTCCCGCAACACCTCTAGATAATCGTCGATCTCTCTCTGCGCTGCATTCAGCTTCATCGTTCCGCGTACATCATCAGGGTCAAAGACGATAGGACACGGCAGGCCTTCCCCCGCGAGCGCTTCCCAGTTCTCGGCCGCTTGTATGAGCGCAACCTTCAGCTCGAAAGTTTCGCCCTCCCACGGGTCACGGGCGTATCGGAAAAGGCGTCGGCGGAGCATGCCCACGGGGTCCGTCAACGCCGTGTAATGAAGTATGTTGTGCTTCCTTGTGTTTTCGACGTAGTGGTGATGGAGGAGGCGGCGACGGTAAAGTTCCATCTCTCTTCCTTGCTGGGTCTTGTCCATGTCGTCCAAGTTATCCGGCAGGGAAGGCGGCGTCGAGGGTTGCCAGCCAGCATCACCGTAGTTCTGCAGCCAATTGGGTATACCGGCGTTGAGAGACAGGGGTAGGATGGAGGTGTGTTGCCAGTCAATTAGGCAGACAATGTGGTAGGAGTTGGAGTCGGGAGACCAGGACACAATGATATTGCTCGGCTGGAGGTCGGGATGGCGGATGCAGAAATGATCAATAGGCTGGTTTCTGGCGATGAGTGAGGGTGCGATGCGAATATAACGGTCCAGGTTTTCGATGTGGTCTGACGGTGGCTGCTCCTGGTACTGGTAAGCTTCCCTCCTTGCGCGCTGGAACGGCAACAGCGGTCGACCGAACCGCCGTAAGTAAGCTCGTTCCTTTTCGGCACCTCTTATGAGGGTTGCTTCGACATCTGCGTCTAATGAATGGTTAGTCTCAGGGAGTAATGAAAGAAGGCAGAGAGCGGCCTACACGGTCCTCGATCTACGTCGAGCTGCGACCTCCGGCCATGCCATAGAGGCAAGTTTGTCTCTGGACCGACGCAAAAACGCTTGTCCTTGAGCGCGATACCCGGCCCACTGGAGTGGCTTTCGGGTGCATGTGCCAGGTCTTTGGTAAAGTACAGGCTTCCACCAGCAGGGAAAGCTGTCAAGATCATCTTCGACTCCAGTTCAGCAAGTTGGCGCAGGATGGAAATGATGTCCCCTTCTCCTAGATCGGAAAACACGTCGGCTAAGCTAACGCCTTCTACATATTCCATGAAGATATACTCAGTCCCCGCCGCGTTGTCCGGCGTAGGCGAGTATCCGTATACCTCCGGTGTAGGTAGCCCAGCAGCGCGGAGATAGGTCAGCGTAGCCACTTCACTAGCGACTGCGAAGTACTTGGGAGCCGTAACCGGGTACGGGATGCGCGCCACTATGCGGAAGCCGTCGCGCATGGTAATGAGGAAGACGCGGTTGAATCCACCCTCGGCTAGCTTCTTCAAGCTCTCGATGTCATCAGGGCTCCGTTTGACGGACTCCGCTGCAAGCCGACGTAGCCCATCGATGTTGAATTCACGTCTGCGCTCTGCCTGGCGAAGTTTGTCGTTCACTCTGACTCGACAGATTAAATCACGGGTCAGTCCCGTAGATGAACAGAACTTGCATGAACTTACATCCACCGCCCTGACGTATATTCAAAGAGATCGCTGTCGCCGCGAGGGGGCGCCATGGCGGAGAACGCGCGACGCTGCAGGCAACCGGTCGGAATTGCGACGCGGCTCGAGGAGTACACGTGAAATGAACGCAGCGATGAATGAGGACGGCGCAGAAGCTGCAAGATTGGGACTGCGCGTAAGTCGAGAGCGAGCCTCTGTGTCCCAAGACAGGACATGGCAATGGACCGGAGCCTCCCTGGCCCTACTGATACTTCTTTCGAGAGCAATGTCATGCGCTTTGAGTGGGATAATGGGGACCATTATAGGATTCAGTCCTCGCACCTGAGCTCTGGTACGCGTTGTCACGTCAACGAGCGCTTGCCGACGCGACTCCGCGACTGAAGTTTGACGACTTGCGGAGGCTCTAGAAAGACGTAGACAGCTCAGAAGAGGTCGTAGATAAGCTTATGAATCGTGCTATAGTCGTGCTAAGACAGTCGCGGGTCGCAGGAAGAGACGAGGACGGCTAGTCGACTTGCTGTCAGTCCCAGTGGTGGCCGTACGAAGGTAAGAAGCTGGTTTTCAGCGTCTAACTAACTGAACGTCTACGATTACCACCGTGGGGCTCATTTAGTACAGACCACTCAGCCGACAATCGCCCGACGATCTAACAGTCCTTGCTTAAGTTTCTGATTCAGACTTGGCTGCCTGGCCTCGCAACCTTGCATATACGCGGCTTTGCAACTCAGACGCAACAGCAGCCTTGATCGGGTCCTCGGAATCCGAGTCGGGCCGTCACAAAGTCCTAACCTTTCTGCGGCGTGATCGTTTTGCAATTATATGTGGAAGGTAACATGTTGGAATTTGTTGGAGTGTACTGACTTCATCGCACAGGTGTGATTATCAAGCGACTTGCCACGGCGAGCAGCTGTCTGGTTATCGACATAGTAGTCACTCGTTCAAGCCGCTGTAGCCTTGCCTACTCCTTTTTGGCAGTATTGCGCTGCCAGTGGAAGATGATGGCAGAGATTCGCACATATTCTCAGATATTCTCTGGTGTACCCTGAGCCATTCACACTAGCGTCGTCGTGAATCAAAATACAAGAAATGAGTAGCATGAGTTCTTCTTATGCGGACACTCTGATGCGCTTTGGTAGGTCGCTCCGGCCGTTCTCCCCGTCTTCGGTTCTTCGCTTATTTCCGGATTGCGACAGCCTGTAGAAAGGTTCCGCGGTCAAGCCTAGTCGACTAATCAGACAAATAAACCGACCCATACCTTGGCGCGTCGGTAACTTCCTTACTGGAATTGTGTGCTGCCTCGTCTCTGATCGCCACCGGCATCCCGAAGAGCTCATCTTCGCGTCTTGATTCTGTCTTATCATCTCCTAGAAGCCATGGCTGACGCTTTACCTCGGCGAGGTAGTGCTTCTCGATCGCGAGACGAAGCTGCTGCACCTCCTTGATCCTAGTATCCATCCAGGCCTCCTTGCTTCGGATCAAGTAGATCACCTTGTAAATCCGGTCCACTTCGCGTCGCAGGTCTGGATAGTCTGTTGCTTGTTCTTCAAGCTCGTTTAACATCTTCTCTAGCTCGTGCAGAGGAGGGTGGATCAACGTCGTAGCCCCGGGACCCTCGGGAACCATAGGAACCTCGGGAGATTCGCGCTGATTCCGTTGCACATACCCCGGCGGTGTTGCGCTAGCAAGATGGGTTTCCGGTTCTTCGTACATGCGGGGCACGATGTGCGGCCGGTGCATGATCGGAGAGCTGGTCGGTGTCGCCCCACCAGTGCGCAGGTCGGCAGTGTCGGAGTGACTTGCAAGTGCATGTCGTTGCGTCCGTCGGGCTTCTTCATCCTTCGCGTTGGAGACGCCTGCTCCATGGAAGGACGGCTCTCCTAGATATGTCATATTGTTAACTTGGTTCGCATCTCTCACACACACAGATAGACACTACACCCACCTCGTCGTTCTCCGACTATGACGGGCATCCATCTATCTGCCTGAGCAGGAGGAGGGTTGCGCGCTATAGACGAATTGTTCAGAGTACGACGGTAATCGTGGCGGGAACCTGTACTCACCTGAAGTGCCCTGCGCTAATAAGCTTGAACTACCAGCAGTGGGCGGCGAAGGAAGACGAGCATGGCTGTCTGTGTAACCATCGATGCAGTTAAGTTTACAATGCAGACCACGAGAGCAAGTCTGTTTACCAGTCCTATGCCTAGCGGCACTCGCTCGTAGACTGTTCGTCGGAGGCTCTAGTACTTGGCTGCTGGGGCCGGCCACAGCACTCGGCCCCGTATGTCTCTGAGATCCGCTGACTGCGGTGTTCTCTGTCCGCGATGCGGATTTACTGGGCGTAATTGTTGCCCGGGTCGATCTACGTCGCGCATCCGTAGTTGTAGCTTGTGCCCTGAGCGTATGTGCGCGCGAAGACACGCGACCGTTTGGAGTACCCGCTACGCCACTGCCACTGACTTGGGTTGAGTAGTTAACTCTTCCATTGGGTCGCACGACGTACCGTTGTGCTTGTTGCGATTGTATCATTTTGTGCAGATTCTTAATCATGTCTGCGCTCTTTCCATTTGCTTTCAGACCCATACTCTGTTATTCAGGATAACGATGAGTCAATATTCGTCAATGGTATGTGGCCGAATGTGCGTTACGATTTGGCTTACCTTGGCTAGTCTTTGCAGTTCGGCTCGCGGCAGCTGTTTCAACGTTTCTACATCCATGACGCGCTGCGTATGTTGGCGTACTTGAGCTACAGTAGAAGTTGGAGGTGGCTTAATGGGAGGTTGTCGTGGTTAGGTTCTTGTCCTTGTGCGCCAAAAGTTGAACACTGAGGGACGAGCGCTCAGTGGAACAATAGCCCGGCCAATGCGGGCACAAGACACAGACGAGACCGCTGCGCCACTCGCAGAATGGTGCACTGACACATAAACACCTATGTGCTACGAGGTATCGTGTCATAGTGAAGAGTTCGTCTTGAAGATGACGATTCCCAATAGCTGTATCGATCGTCGAAACGATTTCCTCGGGAACAACTTCTTGTGTACTATGGCTCGGGAATCATGGTACTGTCCATGTGAATTGTAATTTGTCAATAGCTGATAGATATTAGACAGTGCCTTTAGTTGCATAGAAAGAGATTATGGACATTGCTAGCACACTGTTAGGAGCGTCTCCTTTCAAGTTTGATTACCCGGTGAATGAATCAGAGCCGCTGCAATGAAAAGGCGATAGAAAATGTACATTATCCATAGAGGCATCTCTTGCAATACTCTCCCTATGTGCTCCTAGAAGAGATCAACAACTCAATCCCTGATAATATAGAGTAATCATCCGCCACCGCTTTGATTAAACCTCTGGAGCTGAGACTCTCGGGCTTGTCGGTCATTTATCATTTTGCCAAGTTGAGTTTGCCTGCTAAGGCTGACCTGGAAAGCGAATTTATTCACAACCTAGTAGCAGTAGAGCATATAGGTCAGGTATGGGCCGATTCAAACCAGCTGAAGGGAGGGTCATCGGAGTTGTGATTGTTCCCGAATGGGCCTCGGATCGCATGCGGCGGATGGGCCACCCAAGCGCGGTCGGACTTTGAATCACATCTTGAACTCCTACCACTTCGACCACGCAGAAACCAATCATCGTTCCACGACTGAAAAGGCCCTACTCGCGCATCATGAATGCTACTGATCTGAAGAACCTGAAGCGTAAACAGCTTCAGACCATCGCAATGGTATGTCAAGCAGCGAGACTCCTTAACCATGGCTAATTGTATCGCAACCACCGACAGTCCCATGGCATTAGAGCCAATATGAAGTCAGGAGCCATCATAGATATCCTTATTAAACGTTATCCTAATGGAGTCCTGTGCGTACCCTTCTTTTCTCAACCGTTTCGACCAAACAATATCCTAACCAGCCCATCGTGCTAGTCCCCAACCATCTGAGTCAGACGCTGCGGCGCTCAATGGTCAAGTCGAGGAACGTGTTCCCACACCTGAACGTAAACCTTCGAGCCCTCGAGCTTGCTCGCCAGCTCCTGTTCATATAACCAAAGCAGCCGCAGCTGATAGGCAAGGTACGATGCCACCGAAAACGATCGACGCATTGTCTCACAAGGAGAGTTTAGAATCAGAGGGACCCGAGAAGGCGCAGAATGCTTCCGTCTCTCGAGCTCAGTCAGAAACTCATGCCCGGCAGCAAGGAGAGTCTTCTCAAGTGCAGGAACATCATACAGGAGAACGTCGTCTCGCTCAACATCCTCAATCTCTCGCGGTGTTTACGTTGTCAGTACCTCGTAGGAAACCCTGATCGTACTCGTGACTGATTGTATCCTCGTACTCACAGGTCTAGGAATGACCCGCTAGTAAACCACGATCGTCAGGAGCACTCGACCAACTTCAGCGCGCTCACAACCGCGGACATCTCGACCGGACCTTTAGCGTCAACGGTGGCGAATCCCTATATATTTCCGCTAGGTGCGTGGTTGTTAAGAAGGGTAGTAGCATAAATCAGGGATCTGATACTAATAGAGGATTCAGGAGCTCAATTCCTCAGCGCGTCCACTAGTATACCCAGACAAGCTTCCACCTCGCAAACAAGCAACTGGCCTGGAGGCTACTCCTTCCCTCCTGTTCAGGTAGCCTCCGCACAGCAGATACCATACGCGATGGCTGCCTCTGCTGCTAGCGGAAGCGGCGTCTCGAATGCTGCGACGGGCCCGAGCACACAGCCCCACTCTCGTGCTACAGCGCGAACGAGCACCACGTCTGGCTTCTGGGACACAGCTCCGCCTCTAGTAGCGCCAATCGTAGTCGACGACTCATTCGATGATTGGGACAACACGGTCAGCTCAGGACCTCGCGTTCCGTCTCCTGTTGGCGTGAACGCGGAACAGGTCCTCGCTACAGACAAGCAACTTTACGAGGCTGTCTGCAAGATGGCGAACGTCGCGAAGTTCCGAGATGAAGTCGATTCCGGTCTAGATGAAATGGAAGGAGAGAACACGCGGCTGAAGAACACCCTCAGGGGCTTAGACACGCTCGTCAAGCAGGAACGCGCCAACTTCCAACGGATGCGGGCCTACATAGATTACGTTCATCCCAAGCTTGTCCCAAGATGGCGCGAGGAGGTGATATGGGACAGAGCTTGTCCGACACACCCTGATGAATGCGACAATCTAGTCGAATATGACACCGACGATGAAGATGCGCCACAGTTCGTTCTTCTCTCGTCGCATGCTAAGGATGGTATCTGACTCTCATTGCAGGCAGGCTCCCCTAGAGATGACGAAGTGGCATCGCAAAGTTGCCAAAGCTCAAGAACAGGCTCCGATCGAAGACGTCAGGTATGTAGTCGGCCACTGAACTAATACATAGTGTCGCAGCATCGGACTCAATCTCATGGTCAACCTCTAACAGGAAGTCCTCCCGTGAACCGAGTGAAGAGCACCCCGTGACATCTCCACCACGTACCCCCAAACGAAGCAGATCAGATGAGAATGACCCACCGCTTCGCGCCACAAAAAAGAAACGCGGGTCTGCGGGTGCAACCCCGGCCCCCGCTCGGGTCACCCGCTCTGCCGCAAAGAAAGTGGTGGCAGAGCCGCGAGTATTGGCCGGAATTGACGAAGATGAGGAGGAGGAACAGGATATGATCAGTGTCCTGTCTATTCTCACCCAGGCTGTCGAAGACGAGCCTGAGACTCGGAAGTGAGGGCTTGACCTTTCTTCCCGCTGGTCGTTTATAGCGGACTGACGGTTTCTCTCAAGGCGCCGGCAATGATGTATCGTTTTCGTACTCTGTATCAAGCTGTTAGTATACTGGTGTATATCACGGAAGATGGTCGGTCTTTGGATGGTGCAGTATGATTGTTATCTCGCTCTGTCGTAGAGGTCTCGACAAGCCTTTGGCCCGGTGCTGGCAGCGAGGTGGATTGGTGGTCTTGAGTCCTTGACGTGCCTTGAAGTTAACGTTCATCGCTGATGATAGTACTACTAAATAGTAACAGTGCTTTGCGATGATGCTGGTCGTTAGTCTGATATTGCACGGTGAAAGCCGAGCCGGGTGGTGAGATTTTCAAGAACTGATGATAGTGGCTGGGCCGCCAACTGCCGTACTAACTTTGCGGCGACTCAAAATTAGGTGACTCGCTCCGAGTCACCTAAGTTTGAGTCGCCGGCTGAGGGCACGTTAGCACCTGTTAGCACCCTAGCCACCATCGCAGAAGTGAGTAGTGCAATACATCCGGTGAGTACTTCGCTTTCCGCCGCTGGCTCATGTAAAGACGCTATCCGACCGTACCATCGTCCCACCGCCAGCTTGATCCTAACCAAATCTACCTCGCACAATGGACCGAGGGAAAGACGTTCATCTCGTTCAACGAATCGTTATTGTCGGAGCAGGTGTCTTCGGCCTGTCCACCGCCTACCACCTTCTCAAACGAGGCTATAAGAATATCACTGTTTTGGATCGTTCTCCCATATTACCTGCACCAGACGCAGCCAGCACAGATAAGAACAAGAGTCAGTGGATTCGCGCATTGGCGTCTATCTTATTTTTTTGCGATCGCCCGGCTGATCCCTCAATTTACCAACAGTCGTCAGAAGCTCATATGGAGATGCATTCTACACCACTTTGGCTCGCGAAGCGATCGTTGCTTGGAAAGATACGCAACAATGGGGCGACACATATCACGAGTATGTCCGGGAATCTGCTTCTCTAGGCACACGACGTGAACTTACGACAACGACATCAGGTCTGGTGTGTACTGCGCAATGCAAGGCATGGATAGCTATATCGATGAGGCCTACAAGAATGATCTCGCTCACGGTGCGCGCGTCGACACGCTGGGGAGCGTTGAGGCCGTTCGTGCCATCTTTCCCAAAACCGCCAACGTTGCACTACCGGAAGACGCGAGAGGATTCCTTAATTACGATGGCGGCTGGGCCTTCGCATCTCAGGGGATCGAGCGCATGATGGAAACGATAACCTCCCTCGGTGGGACGATTGTCGCCGGAAAGTCGGTCGTGGAGCTGGCGAGGGTGAACGGCAGGGTCACCGGGGTCCACTGTGCGGACGGAAGCGTCTTTGACACGGACCTCCTCGTCCTCTCAGTCGGATCTTGGACGGCGTCCGGGTTCCCTGACCTCGGGCTCGATAGTCAGTGCCTTGCTACGGGGTGAGAAACATAGTTGATCGTTCCCCATACGAACCAAGACTTACCGTTATGATAGGCAAACGGTTGCCTTCGTTCAGCTGACCCCTGAAGAAGCGGAACAGTACCGGAAATGTCCGGTTTATCTTGACTTTCACTCGGGTTTCTACATCTTCCCTGTGAGCTAGCATCGCATCTTCACGGGGAACATGTCACAGCATGTCTTGACTGACATGTACTGCGCAGCCTAACCATGAGAATATCGTAAAATGTGCGATCCACTCCGGCGGGTTCGTGCAGAATATCAGAGCCGCGAAGTCCGACGTTTACGTATCAACACCCCGCACGGTGACCTCGGACGGGGACGACGGGCTACGCATCCCAAAGTCTTCTGTTCAGAAGATGAGGGCTGAGCTGAGGCGCATCTACCCCGACCTAGCTCAGAAGCCGTTCAGCGGGACACGGCTCTGCTGGTGGGTCGCTTGAACAAACATCATGCGAACAAAGTGTAACCTCTCGGGCCCGTACAGGTACACTGACTCCTCAGACGATGATTGGGTGATCGGCGCGCACCCCGACGTGTCCAACCTTTTCCTAGCCACTTCTGGGTCAGGACATGCATACAAGGTCCGTTAGTCGGCGTGCGCCCAGCTTCATGGATACTTAAGAACTTACCTATGCCTCGCATTCTCAGTTCCTCCCTACGATCGGCAGTTTGGTCGCGGACGCAATCGAAGGAAAGCTCTCACCAGAACTCACGAAGAGATTCGCCGTCAACCGTTTACATGAACGTAATGCCAATGAGCCGGAGATCCGCCTGGAACCTCCAGCAACGCTGGTTCTGGAGGAACTTTGCACAGCAGAAGACCTTCTCCCGGTGTGAGCTGTCTGCGAGGGTCATGAAGACGCGATTCTCCCGAAGGTATCATGCGGTCTAGATGATGAGTCGTAACATATACAGATGACAGATGGAGCACTTAAAGCTACAATACTTTTCCAATCGAGGGACTCTCCAAGTCCAGTCATTTTCTTCTGCGTACGGACGTTTTGGATATCGCAACAGGTATCTGTCAACGTATTTACGGACGAGAACCAATCCACTCGCCCCATGACTTGACCTCGGAGGGTATACGCCCTTCGTCGTACGGCCGCAAGCCGCCTTGCGGCATCTTCTTGGCCAGGCTCTCGACGAAGAGCTGGGCGCAGCGTGCGTTGTTCAGCAATGGCAGTCCGAAGTCAACGGCATTTCTGATTGAAGCGCGCATCAGACTCGAACCACGCGGCGAGATACTCAAAATAACTCACCGTCGTGCAACGTAGTCTTCGTCGGTGGCATCCTTCCCACGAGCTTTCGCGAGGTTGATGACACACTCGATGTCGTACTCGTCGAACACCTCGCGCAATAATCGCTTATCCTGCTTCGGGAAGAAGATACGCTTCGCGGTCACGTATGGGATGTTGTTAAGGAATTCCTCCACGATAGTTGACGAGCAGTAGAGTTTGAAGCCAAGGTCAAGGAGCGTCTTCGCGATGGTCTTCATCTCGGGTTTGGTAATGTCGCCGCCGATGAGCACGCCCGTGTTTGGCCGCGGCTTCTTGAAACCAGTAGTGCTGAGAAGCGATGCCCAGTATGCCTCCTGAATGTCCTTTCCAAATGCGGCGACCTCGCCCGTGCTGGCCATCTCTGTGGAGAACAATAGTTTGCGCGTCAGTAATTTTGCAGGATGACAATCAAGTGGCAATGGCTTACCGACGCCTAGGAACGGATCCGCTCCCGCAAGGCGGGTCCACGAGAATTGTGAGACCTTCACGGCGGTATAGTCCCGCTTTTGAGCCATGATGTCGACAGGCTCAGGAACGTCCTGGCCAACAATAGCGGCAGTCGCAGTATCGATGAAATTTCTTCCGAGTACCTTGGAGACGAAGGGGAACGACCGGGATGCGCGCAGGTTGCATTCGATGACCTTGAACTCGGCCGGTTTGTCGGGCCGCTCGGATGACTTGCGGATGACCTGCATGTTGTACGGGCCCGAGATCTCGAACGCAGCAGCCACCTTCTCCGCGATCTGCTTCAGATGGAGCATCTCGTCGTCCGTGAGGGAGAAAGGCGGAAGTACGAGGGTGGCGTCTCCAGAGTGAACACCGGCATTCTCCACGTGCTCGGAGACGGCGTGCAGAAGCAGACGACCCTGGTGGGCGACGGCGTCAACATCGATCTCTTGCGCGTCGTCGATGAACTTGGTGATGACGACAGGATGAAGAGGCGAAACCGAAGCAGCCGCAGACAGATTGTATTCCAGCGCCTCCTCCTCGTAGACAACGTTCATCGCGGCTCCGGACAGAACGTAAGAGGGGCGGATCAGCACTGGGTACCTATCAAAGCCAAGTAAAGATCGGGATCACGACAAAATGACGGGAATTGTGCATGGACATTACTCACCCTACTCGCTGAGCAAATTGTTTCGCCGCGTCCACGGATGTGACCTCTGTCCATTCAGGCTGGTCAACGCCAATACTGTCGAGTATTGACGAGAACTTGTGACGGTCCTCGGCGCTGTCGATCCTTTCGGGGTCCGTGCCAAGGACGTTCACACCTGTTTGCTTGAGGCGGAGCGCGATGTTCTGGGGCAATTGACCTAGAACGGCTTGAGACAAAGCATAGGTAACAGACGTGAAACATACCTCCGACGCTAACAATAACTCCATGCGCTTGCTCGAGCTCGTAGATATCCATGACACGTTCGAAGCCGAGTTCCTCGAAGTACAAGCGGTCGGCCTCGTCGAAGTCAGTCGAGACCGTCTCCGGGTTGTAGTTGATCATGATGGTGCGCTTGCCCATCTCGCGCAGCTTGCGGGCGCAGGTGACGGCACACCAATCGAACTCGACGCTGCTTCCGATACGGTATACGCCGCTGCCTAGAACCATCGTGCCATGCTCGTCGAACTCGACATCGTGCTCGGATGCGTTGTATGTCGTGTAGAGGTAGTTCGTGTGAGCGGGGTATTCAGCAGCGAGTGTATCGATCCGCTTGACGAAGGGGGTGATGCCGAGAGACTTGCGATGGGCGCGGACAGTGAGCTCGTCCGACGCAACGAGATCAGCGATGTGTGGATCGGAGAAACCCATCCGCTTGGCGCGTTGCATGAGCTCATGGTCAACGGCCTCGACAGAGCCAGCGGCTTTGAGCGCGTAGACGGTATTGACGATGTTCTCGATCTTGTAAAGGAACCACTGTGATACGACAAGCCGTCAAGGGGGTGCCAGTATGGTGCGATAGAACAGGGACGTACCTTGTCAATCTTGGTGAGGTCATGGATTTTGTCAACCGTGTACTGCTTGTTGAAAATTGCATACGCGATAGCGAACAGACGCATATCGGTCGGCTTGCTCAGCGCATCGTCAAGGTCCTCCGGCTCTACGTAAGCCTCGAACCCTTTCCATCGAGGGTCCACTTGGCGGATCGCCTTCTGCAAACTCTCCTCAAACGTGCGGCCAATCGCCATGACTTCGCCGACAGATTTCATCGCTGAGCCAACTTCCCGATTAACCTCAGTGAACTTCGCGAGATCCCACTTGGGGATCTTGGTGACGATGTAGTCGAGCGAAGGTTCGAAACATGCTGTCGTCGTCTTCGTCACCGCGTTTGGCAGTTCGGGTAATGTATGACCAAGAGCGATTTTAGCAGCCGTGTATGCCAGGGGATAGCCAGTCGCCTTTGACGCAAGTGCACTGCGGTGGCGTCAGCACTATCGCTATCGAAGAGAACGGCCGTTCTAAATACCTCGATCGACTCAACCGCGCGTTAACCTCGATGACACAGTACTCCCTGGACGTCGGGTTGAGCGCGTACTGGATGTTGCACTCGCCAATGACGCCGAGATGACGGATGACCTTCAACGCCGCTGACCGTAGCATGTGGTATTCGTCATCCGGGAGCGTCTGCGATGGCGCCACAACAATCGAATCGCCGGTGTGGGTTCCGAGAGGATCGAAATTTTCCATATTGCAGCAAATGATGGTGTTCTGTGCAAGTGTCAGCACGGCTAGTATCATCGCTACGGCACTGACTCACATCGGCAGCGTCACGGACGACCTCGTATTCCAACTCCTTCCAGCCCTTCATGCTCCGTTCAATCAGCACTTGAGGGCTCAAGCTGAGACTTTTCGCAGATAGGTCGCGCAATTCGTCAGGGTTGTTTGCAAAGCCAGAACCCAGTCCACCGAGTGTGAACGCTGAGCGCAGGATCACTGGATAACCAATCTTTTCCGCAGCACTGAGCGCGTCCTTGACCGATGAGACAGCAGTGGATTGGGCGGCAGGGATACCGATTTCTATTCGTGCAAATTGTTAGTAACTGCAGTACAGGTCAGAAAATACAGCAGAGGCTGCGAGAATTGCGAGACGCATTGGGCCACATTGTTCGCTTTTCAGCCTATAGGTCTGACCATCTACAGGAGACCAACGATACACGTGTGCAGCATGCAACCGGTGTCAGAAGAGGTGCGAAGCTCTTTCGAAGTATAGGAGATACGATCACGTGACTCAGTAATGTAGTAGATCGGACGAAAGGTTTGCTTCATGGCCTTTGTGGAGAGCGAGTATCACAGTACTGTAGTGTAGCAGACGCACCATTGAGAGCTTTAACGAATAGGTCGCGATCTTCCGAAACTTCCAACGTGCGAATAGGTGTACCCAACACGCGAACGCCAAGGCGGTCGAGGACACCCATTTTGTCGAGCTCAATGCCGACGTTGAGCGCACTTTGACCACCGAATGTGAGCAGAATACCATCTGGCCGTTCCTTTTCCAAGACGTAGGCGACATAGTCCGCGGTGATAGGCAAGAAGTAGATTTCCGACGCGAGCTGGTGAGAAGTCTGCCACGTAGCGATATTGGGATTTATGAGAACCGCGTCGACACCCTCCTCACGGAGAGCCTTGAGAGCCTGGGAGCCAGAGTAGTCGAATTCGCCGGCCTGACCGATGCTGAGACCGCCGCTGCCAACGATGAGAACCTTGCTGACGTCCGGACGCGGGATTTTTGGTAAAACCTTGGCGGATATCTTGCGTGCGAGTTCTGAAGGAGAGTTGAGAACATGTTCTTCTTCGTCCTGCTGGCCAAAGGACCCGACAGCAGCCCGAGCTACCGCTTTGACAGGACGTGTAGGGGCAAGCGCGCTGCGAGCATGAGAGAGATGGAACTGTCGAGCAAAGCGAGCCGAGCCCAGTATTCGAGAGGGACTCCAGGCAGACTGGAGCCGCAAGAGACTCGGGGTCATCGTCGTCGACGTCGACAGTGGTGGCAAGATCCAACCTGCGCTGCCATGACTCGTTTCTTTTCCCGACAATTTTCGCGGTATGCGACGTCGCCTGCCATATATGGGTCTTATCATACCAGAATTGGGTTAGCGTAATTCACCGCTCTTCTGACTCTGAGACCACGACCAACTTTCCTCTGAGTATGACGGAACTGGGCTCGTACCTAGACGGAATTCGAACACACCTGTAAGTACCTCCTTGCAGTGAGCCCCTCCAAGTTGAACACTGACTCGTCTCTTACATCTGTGTGCAGCCACCAGTAAATATGCTTAGATTGATCTTGAAGGCCCTATGAGAACTCGTATGTACTACGTGGTCGTTCTTCGACGGCGGCGGTCGTGACAGGTCTAATCTGGTCCTCACTCCATTCACAGGCAGAGACATCTTCGGGTTACAGCAGCTTTGTTCACAGATACCACATGCATTGCGGACCTGCAGATGTCACCGCACTGCAACCGTCTAAACTCCACGTCCAGGCTAAGTATTCGCTGCAGTTCTATGTCCGACGTCTCGATGCACACCGCAAGGGACACCATCGCACGTCGCAGTTAGACACTCACCATGGTGCTGGCTAGACCTGAACAGGTAGCATACACATATGCCGGCGCCGTGTATCGGACCACTTGAACTTTGATACAAGATTCTCTCTCACTCCATTATTCATCACGCTGCCTCTGCTGCGGGACTCGTCGATCGGGCGTAGGCCCGTACTAGGTGCATACCCTCGAATCTCTGACTCAAAGTCACAGTAAGCAGATGCGCAATGATTACTACACCCAGTAGTCCACTACGTAGCTGACACGTTTCAGTGACATAGTGCGCGGACCCCGCCGCCATACAACGTACCACGGTAACGCCTGCCCATGCTCGCTCGGGGCCCTTTGAGCTTCTCTCGCACTCCAGGGCAGATCGTTGCAGCTCCGATTCGACTAAGACTAAGTCCGTCTGGGCCCTGGGTGGGTGGGGCGTTACAGAGCGGTGGAAAGTCTCATATTTATCCGCGTCAAGATAGGTACTCATAAATGCGCGGGCAGGACGCATGATACACTCTGATACATCTACATACTGACGTAGCTATCAAGGACGGTAATCCCTTCCGCAGGTGGGACATTAGAAGCGTAAGTATACGATGATCCCGACTATCCCAGTGCCGTTGCAGTCGGCCTCGGAGGCTATTATGATGTCGAATAAGTATGAGGACTCAACTCAGAAGCCTGAGCTCGAGAATAGCCCACCTTGAGGCCATGTACTGCGGCAAGCAGTGTCGCACGCAGTCGTGACTGTGGTAGCATAAGTTGCAAGCATAATTGAAGTGTACATGTCGATCTGCGTCCGTGACATGCGAACTGATCATGATGCGAGCTCGCTGGCTGACTGCGCTCCGGAGTGTCGCAACAAACCAACAGTGCTTGGGAAGCGCAATGGGGCGCGAATGCTGATTCTATGTCTATAACAATGCTACAAATACATACAACAATATAGTACTGGCTCCGAGCAGACAAGAACAAGACTCCAGAAGACTGCAGAAGAGAGAGCATCACACACATCTACCGAAAGTCCCAAGCACGTCCCCCTCCAGTCTGACGTCAACTCTATGCGAAGAGGCCGACCACGACGTCCTGCATCTTCCCATCCCGAATTGCCTCATGAATGAGCGAGATGTTCTGCCCAATCGTCGGGTCCTCGACGCCGGGCCCGTTCTTGAAGTTGTGCACGTTCTCCACGCCGTGCATGCGAATGCCGAGCGTCACCCGCACGTACTCGTACACGGCGCGCGACTTGCCCAGGTACGCGCTCGCGGGCGCCGCGCCCTTCTCACCGCCGAGGTACTGCTCCCGCAGGCGGATGAGGGACGCGGTCATGCGCTCGGAGAGCGCCGCGCGGAACGCGACGATGTCGTCGAGCGCGCGCAGGCCCGCGTACTGCGCGCAGAAGTCGACGAGCGGCGTCGTGGTCGCGGCGGCGACGGTGCGCATGCGCAGGGCGACGTCCATGGTGCTCGTCGCCTCGAGCGAGCGGCGGATCTGGCGCGAGACCGCGGGGAGGAGGTTCGTGAGGTCCGCGTCGGAGAAGTGGCCGCCGAACGAGCGCGCGACCTCCTCGCGGAGGATGCTGTCGACCTCGAGCTCGAACTCGTGCTGCATCGCGCGCAGGTCGAGGGCCTGGCACAGGGTGTACAGGAAGCTGGCGGTGAGAAGGGAGAGGACCTCAAGCGAGTTAAGCGTCGCGCGCGCGGAGATGAGCGCGAGAGAGCTACGGTGCATGGTCAGGCAGGGTGGAAAGACAGGCGCTATGGGAGTACGTACTTGACCGCCTGGTTGTGCATCTCCGCCGACTGCACATGCGTCGAGACGGGGTTGGCTAGGTATCCGAGCTCGCCGACGTAGGCCGCCGCGTGGATGTCGATTCCCTTCGCGAAGTAGTTGTGCGAGGGATCCGTGGCAGCGAGGTTCGGCGGAAGGCCACGGTTCATCGCGGGGTTCATGAGCTCGGTGCACTGCGCGAAGAGGAGCTTGCCGACGTGGTGCAGGGCGAGCCGCGTCTTCTCCATCGCGTTCGTGACAGACATAGCTTGGAAGTTGCCGCCGTGGTGCACCTCGCCGGTCTCACCGTCGATGAGAGGGTTATCCGTGGCTAGGGCGGAAGGTGAGCGCGGATTTGATATAATACGACGCCACACTCACTGGAGTTGCACTCAATGGTGATCGCAGCGAACGCGGACAGAATATCCTCGATTTGCGGACCCAAAAACTGGGCTGCAGTGCGCAGCGGGTAGCGGTCCTGGCGCAGCTCACCGATGTCAGCGGAGATGTGCTTCTCCTCTTCGACAGTGACAGCGAATTGCGAGCCATCGAGAAGCCCAGAGATTGTCTCCGCGGCTTCAACCTGGCCAGGATGGGGGCGTGCAACGGCGTGGATAAATGGCGCGAATGAGCCGCGGGCACCGAGCATGGCCTCGGTGCACATTGCCGTGCACACTTGGCCAAGGAGAGCGAGGTGAACGGCTTCGTGGATAGCGAGGGCGCCGACGGACGCAGAGAACGCGGTGCCGTTGAGAATGCCAAGGTGTTCCTTGGAGGCAAGAGCGATCGGTTCGATGTGATGAGCAGCAAGCGCCTCGCGCGAAGAGACGATCCGGCGACCCCGGAATGTGGACGGGCCCTCGAATACGCGGATAGAAGGGTTCCCGATAAGCAAACCAGCGATGTAGGACAGTGGCGAAAGATCTGTTTCGAGGTGAGACATGGATACAGATCGCTTGTGGCAATGCACTGACCTCCGGATGCGGAAATGCTTCCTCGCAGGGGCACAAGAGGGACGATGTTCTCGCGGAGAAGCGCGGCCATCCTCTCAATGAGCTCCCAACGGACGCCAGAGTGGCCACGGATGAGGGAGTTCATGCGGATGAGAATAGCGCCTCGGACCCAGGACTCCGGCATGCTGGTCGAAGTCAGGGGGTCGAGGAGAGGGAGCGCGGAGAGCACTGAGTCGGTATCGGACGGCAGAACACCACATTGTTGGTGTTGGAACAGCGCAAGACCGAGAGTGAGAGGGTCGTTCGTGCGCGTGTCAGCTATGAGGAAGAGTACGATGAGTATGTGAACGGTGATGAGGGATATTCAGGACGCCTACCACTACCACCGAAGCCAGTGCTCACTCCGTAAACACTCTTCTGGCTGTTCACTTTGTCGGCGATGACTTGACGACTCTTGAGGACGCGATCCTGGATCTCGGACGAATCGTCGAGCACAACGCCCGCCCCATGGCGAGCGACGGCGGCGACGGCGGGAATGGAGAGCGTCTCTCCATCAACGACAACAGGCTGACCGCGTCTACAGGAGGTGTAAGTTATATATAGATTATGTTAAGACAGCGAGGATGCAGGCGTGATACCGGACAGGGGCGCACTACCCATGTCTGGAACCCTCCTGCACGGCCCGTCTCGAAGTTCCAAAAGCCCCGACGGCGGGGCTCGTGGAACTCAGATAGGGTGGGAGCGATAACGGCGGAGTGCTCACTTGAAGTTGTCGAGGGCGCGGTGCGACTCGACGAATTTCGTGAGCAGGTGTGCTGCATTGGAAGCCTTGGGTGCTTCGAGTGCGGACAGGGGTGTGGTGAGAGCCGCCTTCTTGAGCTGCACGGGGGTCGGCTCATATGCGGTGCTCTTGGTGTAGGCGTAACTGGGCATGGTGGAGTAAATGGGAGACGAGGAAGTGGTAGCAGTGGGAGGGCGGAGGGAAATTGCAGTCTGAGCGAGCTGCTGTGGGGATGGAGGAGGAGGGCTGACATGGAGAGTTTATATATTGTGCAGAGGTTCCGGGAGGACTATCGACGTAACGGAAGGTCGCCAACCTGGTCGAGGGGAACGATCTTTCGGTAAAGCCTGCGCGCTCATCTGCGATCTCTCTGGGCCCGGCCGGATCTTCCGTCGTCGGCGAGGGTTGTGCGTACCCAGAGTCTCCCTTGGCCCGGCCGCTCTCACCAGCTCTCTCTGAGCCAGCTCTGAGCTCACCTAGGCTCAGCTCTGTCGCGACCACCGCTCTCATACAATCCCCAGCGAACGCGTTCGAAAACCCGCTAGGGCACCCGACCTCTCCAGCCCCCGCCGCCGCCTCCGGCCGTGCGCCGTACTGTGACGCCCGGCGCTGCACCGCAACCTTCATGAAAGTCTAGCGTCCCCGAGTCATTCTTCAGATCCACAGCCTGCCTGTGTATCAAGTCACTATACGTCTGTCACTCACGTTCATTCATGCCAGGCACTGCAGAAACATCCCTACTTTTCGTCTCCCAGGCTACCTAGCATCTGAGTTGCCTCACCGTTACGTCCGTAGCGTTCGATCACTGCCTTCACCTAGGTGAAACCTCATCGATGCATCCGCCGCCTTCCGCCGCCCGTCCAACAGACCTACGTCGTGAGTCTGGGGAAGCATACTACCAGTAAATTCGATCAGAACTATCGGGTAGCAGTCTGTACTAGCTTGTGGATCACTTGCGCTCCGGCGCTGATCGATTATTATCAAGCAGTACACAATGACGAAGGACTCACGTTCGACACTTAAAGCTTAAGGCGCTATCTGCGCCAGTATACAAACCGTATATGTATTCGGGTTTCTTGTGTGACATCGGCATGCATGAATTTTTGGTCAGCTTCAATGCCCCCGTTATCGGCACCACTGGAACACGTACGGGCTGCATACCCTGGAAAAAGAGTATGTGAGCCTACTCGGAGTTGGCCGCACGCCGACATTTTGCTTACCCAAACCCATTCTGCGTCTGCAGACAAGGCCGTAATTCCGCATGGGACAAGGGATGTTCAGTGGGAATTCACGCATGCCGGCAGCGGTGCAGATCAATCCAGAATCCAGATTGCGTTGTCGATACTAAACCGGCAAGTGGCGGAGTGCGCGCGGTTCGGCGGGGAAGCATCACTGCTATCCGCGCTCCGGACTGGAGTATGGCGTTGCCACCGTACGGCGGGCCCGCGTTCCGCCCGACGAGGCTGCGCGCCGCGGCGCCAGGTGCAGTCGCTTGCGCGAAGTCCGGGGCGTCAGCGGTCGGGAGTTGACGCTGCCCGCGGCTGAGAAACCTCGGTGGATAAGCTGCTCAGCACGGCGTGATTGGGCAGATAGAAACATCCCGGAGGCGTCTTCTGGCCTGCACACATCGTTCTTTCCCCATCGCTGTCCAGAGCAGCCCCGCCCGACCCGCGCGCAACCCCAAGCGGCGTTATCCGCAGAAGCCCTTCTCCCTTGTGGCGGCAATGTCAAGGTTGAGTTCTTCTCCGTCATACTCTCCGCGGTAGATACCCATGGGAAAGCACCGCGTCTTCCGCGCGGTACAGCACGGCGTTGCATTGGGGCTGTTAACAGCGGGAGGAACGCGGCCAGGGCTAATCGGTCCTCGGTATGGACAGAGGGATGTTGGCAGAAATACAAGGGATGTGCGTACCTCAACGCTTTCGGTCACCGTGAGATGAACTGCACGAAGACTGGATGCACCAATCAGCACGTAAGTACAAGAGACGTGAACCCGCGGCCGAAATGGTCGCATTAATATTTTCGGTCAGCTAGGCGCGTTCTTTGTGGGCAAGTACGAGAAGTGCATCCGGGCATCCCTGACTCGGAAAAAAACCGGTGACAGTATCCTGGAAGGGTAGCGAACAGCCTTTCTTCGCAATATCTCCTGATCATGATAATGGGAGCTGGAGTAAAATAAACGCATAAGTAGGCTAGCACGTTCCTGAATAAGATGGTTGTTCTACTCAACAGTACTGTTAGCGGGCCGCCGTGGTGGGAACGCACAGCGTGCTTTGAGAGGTAGCAAATCAAGGCCGAGGACGTTGGCCACCCTGTCGCCCTCGGAAATCTATCTTCCGATATTGCTACTGCGCGAGGTCTGCGCTACGCCGTTCCTCGAGGAGTACGGAAGTCGAAGCGCGTGTCAGCGCGTTATAGATCATGCAAGCGGTGGCGGCGCAGACCGCTTCGCAGTCAACATGCAATACGACGTGGGTGAGACGTGAGAGCCTGACTGGTGGAACAAGATACGCCCTGGTGAACCTGGTCCACTTCCGACGATTGGCGCCACGGACTCGTTGTAAGCGTACAAGCTTGAGCGTATCTTGACAAGCAGGGTATTACGCTCGTTCGCCAGTCTAGCCTGAACCATCTCGTAACGTGCGCCCTCCCTACTCGCCAAAAGAAATGAAGTGAGCTCAAGATTGAGAACCTCAACATCAGACCTCCAAAATAGGCGAAATGCTATTTGTGTCGTGATTGGGACTGGGCGACTTGCGCAATCAGCGCTCAGTGTTCAATCGGGCTTCTGAATTCAGCTGTAACACAGAGAACGATGATAAGTGACACAATGTTGACAATCATGGGTGGGTGCAGAACACACTCACAGGCATGGCATAGGCATAAACTCCGATGGATCCGAGGTGACAATTTGTGTTAGAAGCTGGCACTTTGGGCTGGCTCACATGATGGACATTCAAGGTCTGAAGCCCGTGTTCGCTACTAGAATCCCGACGAGGTCTGAGACGGGTGCCGAGTCTCTTCTCTCAATAGTGAATTCTTCTGATAAGTATGTCGGATATTCGTGCACAGTCAAGAAGTTGCCACGTCCATGTGAAGCCCTGCAAGCATTTGCTGATTAGAATCATGCCGAACGTAACGAAGAGCTCGAGGTGTCGGTTGAGCGGTCGAGCCTGGTCAGGGACAAGCATCGCACAGAACGACGTTGAACGCGATGATGCCCGAAGTCGGAAGTGAGTATGTGTCCGAGGATTCGTTTGAGTCAGGATGGAGGTTGCTTCAGAGCCACCCTAGGGCCCCTCGGGCCTCCGAGGCGCTTGGACCCCGGTCACTCCAGCATTCCGGTCACGTGCTTTGGGTTTTCTTTCCGCCTCCGATCCCCGAAGGCTTGAGCTCAACGACCCCGACGACGCTGAATAGCTCTAACAGCTGCATACATCACCTCCTCCGTTTGCTCTTCGTCGCCACAGCTAGCCCACGATGGTGGGTACCATCGAGCATATCTCATTCTGCTTCCTCACGTTCGACGACGTAGGTCAAAGTCAAGAAGACTCGCAAGTTCGCTGCCGTTAAACGGATGATTAACCCCAAGGACATCCGGCTGTACGTGTTCTTTGTGACGACCACCGCTTTTCTGTCCCTGACTGCGCGAAGCAAGGAGAATCAGCTCAAGCAAAAGCAGAAGGAGGAGTTGGAGAAGGAGAAGCTAGTAAAACGAGCGTGCGTCTTCATCTCCCTCCCCCTCTCGGCCGGCACTCACATCACCTGTCTAGTCCTCAGGTCGCCTCCTCCCTCTTCTTGCAGCACAATACTGCACTCGTGCCACCCTACCGGGTGCTCATCGACACCAACTTCATAAACTTCAGCCTTCAAAATAAGTTGGAGCTCGTTAGTGGCATGATGGATTGTCTATACGCCAAATGTGAGTGCTGCATCTCTCGGACCTTGACAGTCAGCCGGTCTCATGACAATGCTCAAAGGCATCCCATGCGTGACGGACTGTGTGATGGCGGAGCTGGAGAAACTGGGACATCGTTACCGCGTCGCGCTAAGGTTCGTGCCGTTCTCCATGGTAGACCCCCGTCGCTGACACGAGACCGACGCCCTACCAGAATTGCGCGAGATCCGCGATTTGAGCGGTTAACGTGCTCGCACACTGGTACGTACGCAGACGACTGTCTCGTCCAACGGGTGACGTCGCACAAGTGCTACGTTGTCGCCACTTGCGATCGCGAACTGCGTCGGCGCATACGCAAAATCCCTGGCGTTCCGCTCATGTACATTGTGCGGCGGCGCTATGCTATAGAGCGGCTCCCAGACCAGGGTGCTCCAGTATGACGACTTTGTCATGTATCTGTCCTACCCTGACGCTCTCTGGTTGCTTTGCTGTTGTAGTTACTATATGTGAGTGGATCGTCTCGTCTAAGGGCCCCGCAGAACACTGACATGCGCCACGATTAAGTATCACAGTCTCCGTATCACCGGATAACCCGCTGCTTTGTGTGCGCCGCACTCTTGCAAATCCGTGTGGGTATGCGGACGCCGCACAATCAGAATTCTATGACATGGACCGATGATTTCATCCTTCGGTCGTCAATCCTCCGAATGACAAGAACCCCAAAGACTAAAAATGACTAACGCATATCATCCTCCGCTAACGACAAACTTAATCCTGCACGACGGCGGACGGCAGGATATCGATGTCTGGCGTGGTGTAGTCCGGAACTCCATTATGACGATTCCATGTGATCATGCGGTCGGGCGACTACCTCAGCCTGAAGAGAATAACCAGGCCGAAGCCTAGAAGTTGTCCTGCACTTTGTGAAGTAAGTAAATCCGCCCATGCCCTGGCAACGTCATGCGAATGAGGCCTTCAAGCTTCATAGAGCTTCATTCACTGCGCGCGGTACCGTACCTGGTCCCGGGTATGCTCCGTGTTCATTCTATGCGAATGTTCGACCATACTTTCCAGCGGTGCTTCGGCTCGCCACCTCGGGAGTCTGGAGTTCATCACAGGGGCTTCCGCGCGATCGCTACGCGACCTAGAACGCTCGTCCGGATCTTGGTGGTTCGAATGCTCGCTAACGCAGACGATAAGTGCAGTGGATCGTCATTGGTGGACGGAAGGACGACCAATCGCCAGATAGGTCACTATCTCAAGCCTCACATTGGGCACTACTAGTACTAGTCTCTATTGTGAGCATTCAATATTCATCGCTAAGAGCGCCATCTCGTCCCTGAAGTCCGCCGACACGCACCTCAGCGCGACTGGTCATGTTCAGAGCTTGTGCACGTTGTAGTCGGGTGTTTTAAAGGCTACTCAATCTGTGCCGAGTCTGGCGAGGTCCGCCCGCGCGTCGGTGGCGCGTACAAATAAAGCCAAATTACGCGCGACGCGGCAAACGCGTCGCGACTTGGACGACTCACGTTCATTGTGACCACCAACACCCAAGGATTTCATCGCAATCACGACCGCGGCGCGCTGCACTGTACAAGATGGGTAAAGACGACGACTCGGTACCTGCTGAATACCCTTACTCGTGGGGCCCCAAATCGAGCTCAACTTTGCAAGAGTTCTTGGCAAAGGTTCGTACTAACGCGCAACAAAGGTGTACCATCGTCGCCTAACCACTGCCTCGCTGTGATGCGACCGACATATCAGTACAAGCCGTCTATGGTGCAGAATGACGGCACCAAACCTGTGTGTATCTCGCGTCAGTCATTGACCTCGACGTGGCACTGACCTGTCATACGTTCGACGTCCAGTGGCTGTGGGTGTGTAAGACTGAGGACCCTCACCAAGACACGAATGCGAGTGCTGCCATTGACGAAGCCACGAAATACCGTGAGTGTCTACACTGGATATGCGCAGTTCCTGAGATTGACGTGTCACTGTCAATCAGTGGCCGACGTCTCGGAACGCGTGCAGAAGATCCAGGTATGTGTCAATCTCGCTTGGCTGAAAGGCGCAATAGTCGACTATGTGAACATTTCATGCAATTCATCTAGACCGACGACTCAATCCCCGTTCGTGCCAACAAGAAGAAAGGGTTGAAGAGCAAGAAGGAACTTCGCGAAGAGGTCTGCATCGTTCTGTCTAGGTGCGATACGTGGACCAGTAGCTGACACAATTCTTGCTTTTGTGGACGTAGGTTCAAAATGAGGCGACTGGAAAGCTCAAAGAGATCTCCGTGAAGCATGGCTATGTATCCGGAAAGTGGTATGTTGGTAACTACTACGTGGCATCCACCTATGATGCATGATGAATCGCACAGGCTCGTTTTTGCGCCGTCGGACAAGGTAAACATGATATGGGGCTCTGTAGCCAGTGCGTGTCTTCGACAGCATATTCTCTGTCTCGGACTCATCAATCTCTAGACTCTCTCGTGTCTGGGCCGCTCTCGTCAACCAGCGCGTATCTCGCCAAAGTCGCAACCAGCCCACAGGACGACAGCGCAAATTACTCCCACTTGATCTGCATCTACATGCCGGACGCATATGACCAAGCTAGCGTCACGGAGGTTTGGAGGCCGGCTGTTCATCGAATCGTGCGTATGTTCTGACATTCCGCTACCAGGTTATGAGAGTATTGCTTCGCAACCATGGGCTCAACCTCACGGGCGTCAAGACGAACCTGTACACTTCGATAGGTACCCAACAAAGTAATTACAGTGTGATTGAATGATCCGCTGATGTATGTCTAGGCCTCGACAGCAAGCATCCCAGCGGGGTCTCCTCAACCGTAAGTCCGACGACGATCTGTCACTTGTATTATGTCCGTTTCATCACGTCTTGTCAGGCCTGGAAAAACACTGCTCTTATGAAAGATTCGGAAATCAAGGTACGTGTTGAGGGTACTCGGCAGTGTCGGGGCAAGATCTCCATACCAACACACATACATTGTAGCAACTGAAAGAGGAATACTTCTCGGAACTCAACTCCGCGAAACCTGCAGCTCCAGAATCGACTGCAACGAAGAGCACCACTAGTGTGCCCACCAAGACGAAGCCCAAGCTCAAGAAAAAGGGCGCGGACGATCCTTTTGCGTCCGACGACGAAGGAGAGAAGGGCGACAACGCAAAGCCCGCGAAGGCCGCTCCGCCCACAGCTGCTAAGTCCAAAAAACCAGTGCCTAAGAAGAAGGTTGTCGCCGATGCCTTTGAGTCCGAAGAGGACGATGATGGTGGCGAGGACGTGCGGAAGGCGGAAGTCAAGGCAAAGAAGGGTGTCGTCGTGAAGAAACGAAAAGTGGAAGAAAGTGACGCCGAATCTGAGGACGACGAGCCCAAGAACAAGAGAGGCCGTGCACGGGCGTAGTGCACTGACCATCCGACGTGTTCCTTCATCGCCATCTCATGATGTGATTTCAACCCATTTTGTCTCACCGATATCCCAGTGTTCATAAAATCGCGACGAAGGTGTGATGCGTCAATGCTCTGCTAGCGGTCACGCTGACTTGGTCGCCTATTAGGAATGGTAACGCAACTGTCCTTTCATCTGGTGTTGTGTGAAAGAATAGACCATTATGAGCGTCCTCATGCTGCGGAGAGCGTTAGAGCTTTCATTTCGGGTCAATGTACCCAATGCCGACCACTCCGTGTCTCTCTGCACGCGCGATAAATCACAAGAATCCCGCGTACATGTGAGTAGAAGTGCTGTACCCCAATTCATTCGTTCATTTGCCATTTCTTTCTATTCGCATTGTGCGGAATGCGACCCTGCTCGCTCAGTTTGACGCGTGAGCGTGACTTCATGTGTCCTATTGGCTTACAAAGGATGCCACCTCTACAACTAGCCGCCGCCCTCCTTCTCCTTTCTCTCCTTTCTCTCTCCCACTACATCTCTCACTCCGCCATGCACTCGCCTCCGACTCCCCATCTATCCGCACCATCGACCCACCAAGTCGCGTCTTGGAAGCCCTGGAGCATATCGGTTGACGTGACCTCAGTACGTCGAGAACTCTGCGGTCTCCTCAACAAGGTCACTCCCGGGAACATCGACGGTATTGCCACCCGATTCTCGTCGCTCGTGAATCGGGTGGAGAACTCCGGGGAGTCTTCGGTAGTGCGTTTGTGTGCTGGGACTCTGGTCGAACGGTGTTCCTCGGATCCTGCGAGGACAGACCTGATAGCGGGACTTGTGCAACGGGCGGTGGACACAACGGAAGGCGAAAGCCTGCGCTGGCGGAGCGTTGACGCATACTACGTCGAAGACCCGGCCACGTCAACACCGACAGTGCTCAAGCAAATGCTTCTAGAGCGACTAGAAGCCGCAGTGCGCCACGAACGAGAGCACGAAACTTACGCATGGACGGCTTTCGCCGGGGAGCTACTTGTGCTCGGGGTCATCTCCTGCGACGAGATTCAAGACGTCGTCAACATAATGTTTAGGAGAACTGCCGGGGATTCTGACCTATCATGCACCAGCCTCTGCCGTATCCTGCGACGAGTGGTTGCGTCTACGGAGGCATCCCATATCATCGACGCCCTCGGCATCGTTGATCAGGTTGAGGATGTACTCGCGGAGGACACAATATCCATCAAGACCAGATATATGATGATGGTACGTCTTCTTCAATACTGTCGTCTGTACCGCCAATACCAATCACAGCTCTCATATAGAGCATGCTAGATCATTGCTTATATCCCCGACCAACCGACATATTCGTCTCGGATGCATGGGGCGGGAAGGCGCGAGCATTCGGGCAGCGCTACGAGCGGCTTGATACTTTCCCGGAAGCCTCTTCCCCCCCGGCCGCTCTGATCATGGTAACGGAGACAGTCCTGGAAGCCTGCGGTCGCTGTGCCTCTACTTTGCTCCAGACGAGGGACCTGTCGCAAACGGAGCAGTTTTTCCTCGGTCAATCTGCCCCCGGTCGCACCGCCCTCATAGGCTGCTTGGTGTCTGCCGTGATGACCACAGGAGACGAACAGGATGGGTCCATAGTCGCATCCTTCTTCTCACTTCCTTCGGTTCGGCGGTTCGCTCGCCACAGCGGGAGCGCGGTCGCAAAAGCTTTCGAGGCTGAAGTCATCATGCTCCAAGACACGTCGCTGGACGTACCATCTGCTTATCGCATCATGGCTGCACTGTTCCAGGCCTCTGCTCTTCCGTTGCACATGGTAGAAGACCTCGCCTCCCGCATCGTCGTTAGCGAGAATGCCGCTCGTGACTGTCTGCTCGAAGAGCTGCAGACCATCGGAGTTTACGAGGATGACACCACAGCAGATAGCTTTCCACTTGACGGCATGGATGTGGGGTCTGAGCGAGACGAAGGATCGTCTCTTACGTCTGAGGTTGCGCGCGCATATTGAGAATAGGTTATCTTTATTCAATATTGTTCCGAGGCTAACGTTGTGTATTTGCGATGTTTCATTGAGCAAGGATGGGAGTAATGTTTTATGAGAACGCACATGGCTACGTACGGCTTTGTCGCGACTTTTATACTGCACTGTTCATCGACTCTTTGGATTTCAAGTCGATTCAGCTCGTACAATTGACTAGTCATTCCGTCTGGTAGAGACTCAGATTTTTGAGCGTTACTGATATATTCCTCGGGGATGTGTATCGGACGTTCCAGGATCACCGTCAAGTTCAAGGAGCTTGAGTAGAGGTTTTAACCAGGTCTCAAAGAACCTACAAATTGCACCGCCACCCGCCTGAAGAACCTCTTTCCCACGAGTCTAAGTACTGATACCCTAGACCGTCCGTGGCAACACCCAGGGCCCTGCTTCTTAGGTGAATTGCTCGACCATACCATGCATCTTGTGAGTCATATCATCTGTCTCATAAGTTTGCTCGCGGTTCAGATTCGAAATTAGAACGATACCCATCCGATGAGTTACCCGCTCGATGCGCTCGTCTAATCTATTTCATGAGCCTCCGAGCGATGAGACGTTACAAAGGCAGGCGATACATTGATATGTGGGTATATTGCAATCATTTGGACTCTTCACAGAACTGAGGATGAAAGGTTGTGCCATACGGTATACCACCGAGAGAGTTGTTCGAGATATGAGTTTGCCAGGACCGTTAGTAAAACTTCAGAGCCTACTCCTTGTAGGAGGGAGAAGTGGCATTCTATCTGAGATCATTACAGGCGCAATTAACATCCTTCCTCGACATCCACTCACTGCTTGTGCTCGGGAATAATGTCGGATCCCTGTCCCTTCGTGAGGTAATCGCGTAGGTTCGTCAGTGCCCGGACCTCCATTTTCTTCTGAGAGTCGCATGTCTCTGTGCCCATATGGGGCAAAAGAGTGGCATTCGGGAAGTCGAGCAGACGGGGGTTGACTTCGGGCTCGTTGGGGTACACATCAATGCCGATGCCACCGAGCTATAGAGCATGGCGGGTCAGGACGAGAACAGCATCAAGGTGCGAGTTGTCCGAGAGGGTACTTACGTGTCCGTCCTCGAGCGCGCGGATCATCGCGGCCTCGTCGATAACCTTCCCTCGCGCAGTGTTGACGATGACAGCACCCTTCTTGAGCTTGCGGATCATCTTCTCGTCCACAAAGTGCTCCGTGTCCGGACGGAGCGGGACGTGGACGCTGAGGACGTCGGCCTGGGCGAGCATCTCGTCCAGGCGGTCCGCGCCGAAGTACTCGCACCAGTCCGGCGCGTGAGCGACCTTGTGGCGGGAGTGGTAGACGATGCGCATGGGGAACGCATGTGCGAGCTCGGCGAGACGAAGGCCGATCCCGCCCAGGCCAAGAATGGCAAGTGTGCGGTTGGTGAGATCGTGTGCATTGCCTGCGCGATGCGAGGCTTTCCACTTCCCCGCCCGAAGATCTTGCTCTGCGTGCGCGAAACAACGCAGAGCCGAGATCATGAGGTAGAGTCCCGTGGTTGCGGTGGCATCGTCAACGGCGCCGGGAGTGTTCGAGACGGTAATGCCTGAGCAAACCGGTCGTTCAGATGCTGGGGTGAAAGTGTACAAGGCGGAGGGTTGTGGGGACTTACCGCGTTCCTTGCAAGCGAGGACGTCGATCTGGTCGTACCCAGCCCCGTTGTGGGCGATCCATTTGACGCTTGATGGCAGCTTCGATACGAGCTCCTTGTCGAATATACCGATGAAGTCCGTGGAGACGTTATGTCTGTAGATCCCGACGATGCCGTCATACTTGCCGCCTTTCTGAAGACCGGCATAGAATTCGACACGGTTGGGCGAGTCCATACGCTAAAGGGACCTGATATATCAGATATGGACCGCTAGCAGGTGTTGGATTTTACGCACCACGACCTCTGCGACATCACGAAAGAGCTCATCGCACTCGTTGTGTGCCCAAACAAGGTCGCCTGAAGATTGGTCAGGGGTGGAACGGGGTCGGTACATAGAGTGTACTTACCACAGATCAAAACGCGGGCCATGCTGGTCGAGGGTGGTTGAGGTGGATTTGGATTAGAGTGCGTCGGGGCCAAAGGAGGTTATCGCGGATGATCTTATAGGGACCTCGAACAGTCGGAATCGGCCCGCATTTCCCGTAAAGCACGCTGGTCACGCGCGCGTCCTGTTACCGACGGAATGTATCAGTTCGAGTCTTCGAGAGCCAGTAGATATATCGCGCTTGAGGGAGAGCATCGAATTCTAGATGGACCATGATGAACACGGCCAAGGTTGTCTCTACCCACCTCAACCGCACACTCATCAGTCAAAAAGGGCGGGACGCCCACGTTCCGGTACGGTCCGTCTGCGCCCGGAGCTGAAACGTTAAATAGCCGCCCATGACAGGGTTTGCCCCAAACTCGCTTCTCCTCGACCTGCATCTCTCCGGAGTCCGGAACTAATGCACCTTCAAGTGTGCAGCTCGGACAGTGCTGCCTGAATGCGCTTGTGTTCAAGGTGACGACTCGAGACAGTTTGCAGTCTGAGTCCCCAATACGACTACAGGGGATGCAGTGAAAACGAGGTTTTGATATGGTATGAGTAGGTTATTCCAACCAGTTGAATTGTTGCAGCTACACTGAAACACACTGAAACACAGCCTAGCGTCCATTGCATTCACGAGGACGGGATAAGTTCGAGTGCTATCTTCGAAGCACTTTTTGCTCCTCCAACGGGAACATTCAGTTTCAACGTTCTTCTACGCCAGTGAGAGGGTACGGTGAATGGTCTTGCAGTGTATGCATTCTCCGAGTACCTTCATTCCATGATTGCTGATATAATACTCCCTTTGGCGGCATACGAAACATCCCTCTCTGCAAAAAGACAAACGTGTTTCATACCCTCGCTCTTCTACGAGTAGAAATACAGCTACTCTCATGGTGAATCTCGCAACGATTCTGTCTTTCTTACAAGCGACCTAGAACCTGCGTTGACATGGCTTTACTGGCTTTACCGGATGAGATCCTCTGCTCTACCCTTGCCGAACTCACGGTGCCCAACCTGCTGGCGTGTACCGAGGTGTGTTCCTATTTTCAGTTCATCGTTCGGTCAAACTCATTGTGGCTAGGTGTGCCGCTATCTCTGCGAGTTTGTACGGGGTGACCCGTTTCTCCAATTCAGTATCCACCTTGTCATGCATGGGGTGGGCGATGGACAAGCAGCCTCTGATATGACAATCCACGAACAGCTTCAGAGGCTTCAGCAGTATGGCGTACGCATGCAGTGTTCCACCATGACTTCTCACACCTACTCATGCCTTGTACGTGAATCAACCCCTGCCCACAGGGTCGCCCCGCGTGTGTCTCCGGATGGCTCCATCGTGCATTTCATACGCACCGACAAAGTGACTGAAGTTATTATCGATGTATTGCCCTCCGCCACAAGAGATGTGCAAGCTCAACGACGAACAACTTCGCTTCCGATAGCACAGTATGTAGACGTGCTTGCGGTGGACGTCGCGCAGGACCTAGCTGTGATTGTACAAGCTACGAACGATGGGTGAGTGGCAGGTCTGCCTGACGCTACATAAGACCTCTCACTCAGCTCGCTCGAACACATCAGGGAAATAGCAATAGGTTTTCTCTCATTGCAAGGTACAAACTCCCTGCATCCCTGCATACTACCACGTTCAGTCTGACAAATCCATGGCGTCCACGTCTTCTGGGTGGTGCCCCTGCTCGATTCTGCTTTCTTCCTGCTTCAAAGCTGGGACTGGCATGACGGAAGGATGGTCTGGGTAAGCTGTTTCGAGTTTGCTACGCGTTTGATCTCATGCGTTGCGTGTCAACAGGAGCGCAAGTTCGATTCGTTGCCCTGGTTCACAGTGCTCAACGAAACCTATGTGGTCGTCCTCAGACACGACGGGCTTCAAGATGTCCTCGATGTATATGATATCCGAATTACCTCCCGTCATCTGCTCCCTCGTGCACGCTGCAACTGCCGCGGATGGCAAACGGTCTGACCTTGTTGGCCGATCCGGATATGCAACTGAATTCTGTGCATACCAAGGATCCAGCTCTATTCGTACGGAACCCAGACTATCCGACACTGCTGTTACATCTCGTAGCAGGGCCCGAGTCGGCCGGACTGGCGAGACCAGCGTCCTCATTCTGGTCGTGCCCTTGACGACGCTACTGGCGACGAGCGGCGCTTTGTGGTATGGGCTGAATGGGGCCCTGCAGGGACCGCACTATTGAATCTGCCATACGACCCGAATGCATCGTCCAGATGGTTTGTATCGAACATCCAGGTCGAGCCATTTGGTTCGAGGGTAACTTTTGTTGTTCATCGATCACCCGGAGGCACGTGCCACTGGCTGTGTGGTCAACCGTCACTAGTGTCGATGTCACCGATCCTTGGGTCGCTAGATCCTCTCGTCGTCTCTGTAGTGCTGCGGCAGCTGGAACAGGTTCAGAGCAAGTGGTATACGGACCCTCACAAGAAATGCTCGCCAGGATGGCCATTCTTCCAGACAATCTGGATTCTCCACCGACGACACTGACCTACGCGATCTACCGCGCACCGCGAGTCCACTTTCCCAGTGGGAAACCTCCGTCTGGAATCATCACGATCCATGGTGGATTTGCACTTCTGGTGAGTACCATACCATGATCGTGCAATGTATTTACAGACTGACTGACGCATTCAGTACGAAGGTGACGGCTCAGATATTAGGCTTCAGGTGCTCACGATTTATCCTGCAAGCACGGTGTGTACTACTTCATAACTGAATACCAATCAGGGCGACTAGTACCTCCGTGCCGAGTCGGCGTGAGCTATGGTTTGAAGTATAATACTACTCAAGCAGTAAATGGGACACCGGATGCTGGTTAGTGTCCTGCCTGGCACATTGGCTACTGTGCCCTGTCTCCGTGCGCAGTTCAAGACGCTTCCGATCGTGGCCCCCATCCAGTTCCCTGTCGTCTCCGTTCGTTACCCTTGAACCCTATCCTCAGCTGACAAGCCTTCCGATTCTATTCACAGTCCTTTTAGACAGGTTTAGCTGCTCTGGTCGAAGAACGGTATGGTGGGTAACCGCTCTATAGCCTTGCTCCGAGTCCATTTTGCGTAGTTTTCGAGCAAGCGTCAGTAATATCGAAGCGCGCAAAGGCAACCCTCAAGGCGCTGTACGAATATTTATACGCTATGGTCGTAGCCTCTCACTGTACGTCCTTCGTCTCTGGTCTTTACACTCAGCCAAACTCCTCACTGAACGCTGACCATGTCTCTAGATGAGAAAACTGAGACCGCCCAACATCTTGAAATCCCACCTTCACCTCCGTCTGCTGCCCCAGAACATTGTTGTGAAGCATTATCCGATGGACAGTTGCTCGCGCATGATGTTCGCCCGGCTGCGGAGCGGCGGCTTGTGCGCAGACTGGATATACGACTGCTCCCGACTATCATGCTCATATACATCATCAATTACATCGATGTAAGTCGTTATACACGTCCTGGAGGCGCAACTTATGGTCTAACCGATCGGTAGCGTTCTTCCATAGCGTCCGCGAGATTGAACGGGCTCCCTGAAGACCTCGGATTGACTGGTAAGATCTGTTGCTACAGAACTTCGGACTCGACCCTCTCAACGACGATCATGTAGATATTCAATACGACACGGTTCTCGCCGTCCTCTACGTGACATATGTTCTCGCACAGATACCGTCGAATATGGTGAGCTCATCTTCATAATCATGGACCATTCTCGACTGACAGATCCTAGTGTTTGAACCGTATTTCTAGGTGTGTACTAAGAGCACCAACGTGATCACAGCGCCTTACATAGAAGAAGGCCCTCGTACTACATCCCGCTCTGTGTTTTCCTCTGGGGGACCTTCGGCGCACTCACTGGGGTATAGTGCCTTCTATCTCCACCTAGTCAGACACAATCGAGCTTTCACAGGTCACTCAAAACTACGCAAGTATTCTTGTCACTCGGCTGTGCCTGGGTATCCCTGAGGTGGGTATCGATGGCACCCATTATGTCGCTCGCTGATGTCACCTAGGCCGCTTTCTTACCCGGGACGATATACTTGCTATCGCGGTGGTACACTCGGAAGGTGAGTTCCTCCTCTCTTGCGCCTCGTCAATATGGCTACTAAGCTGAAATCTCGGCTCGGCATACTAGGAACTTGCTCTCCGTTGCGCGATTCTATTTGGCGGCTTTCTGCTTGCAACCGCGTTTGGAGCCGTGAGTCTACGCCCCGTTCCTGGTACACGCTGGCGGCGTGATACCCTGCATGAGTCTGACAACCGGGTACGATCCC
Source organism: Daedaleopsis sinensis (assembly GCA_033807695.1). Classification (NCBI taxonomy): domain Eukaryota; kingdom Fungi; phylum Basidiomycota; class Agaricomycetes; order Polyporales; family Polyporaceae; genus Daedaleopsis; species Daedaleopsis sinensis. Next base: position 1,599,897 of record CM066302.1, read on the forward strand.
TGTAGCTCCTGGCTGCCGGTATCCTATCAGGCATGGAAGGGAAGTTGGGTCTTCGTGCATGGCGTTGGTGTGTATCGGAAGATCTCTTACGGTGTTTCCTTTGACTAATCTATAGCGTAGGCTATTCTACATCGAGGTTCGACCATTCAATTTGCATACGGTACAGTAGGCTGACGCACAACATTGCAGGGTGCCGTCACGATTGCAATTGGATTGCTCGCAGTGTAAGCAGTGATCTTGATGTCGTTGAGCAGACAGGGCCGTTGACAATCTTCCCTCGGTACAGTTATCTCCTCCCGGATTATGTATGTGATTCGCTCTTGATGATTGGACCAGACCGAAGACAATTGACCTGCACGTATATAGCCGCACAACACCCGTTGGCTTAATGCTGCCGAACGCCGCCTCGCCCAGGTCCGGATTGCTGAAGACGCGGGGGAAGCCGACGAGGATGGTGCTACTGAAAGGTAGGCAGCATCTCCCTATTTTCGTCAGAAAAATAGTGTTCACCCTATCAAATCACGTCTAGTGTGTTCAGCGGACTCGTAATGGCGCTCAAAGACAAGAAAGTGCACCTATTTGCCGTAATGGAGTGCGCGCAGCTTGTTGGACTCAGTTTCGTGAACTTCTTACCGACGTACGTACATACCTCGGCGAGCGAGGCACGCACCCCTGTAGTTCTGACTACCTCGTTTATCATCCAGCATTTCAGGTACCCTGGGATACGGAACCACGGTGACATTGCTCCTTACGTCGTAAGTGAACGTTGGGGACTATGGAAGTGTACTGATCGCATGTGGTTTCATACTAGTCCTCCTGCACTATTAGCGGCAGTAGTCTGCATACTGAACGCGTGGCATGCTGGTGAGACCAACGTTCGGTTACCGAGCTTCTTCTAATCCAAGCTCGGCCCAGATCGAGTTGGAGAACGATATCTCCATATGGCGGTTCCATTGCTGGGCACGCTCTTCGCCTACGTCATCGGGGTTTCTACTATGTCTGTCGGGGGGCGTTACTTGGCAATGTTCCTCATGGTCAATGGATATTCAGGTTCGTGTCGAACCTTGGCGGCTCACTCTGCGCCTCTCAGCATGGCACACAACCATCATGATAACACACTGAACTCTTGGTTTAGGCTTTGCACTTACTCTGGCATGGGTGTCGAACGCGGTTCCTCGACCGCCGGCAAAGCGATCGGCCGCTATCGCGATTGTCAACGGCTTTGGAAACATAGGGTCATTGTGCGTGTTTCGCCTGGTCATCCGGATCCGAACGCGTTCTTATTTAAAAAATCGCGTTTCACAGGATAGGATCCTACGTATGGAAGTCAACATGGGGCCCGGAATACCATCCTTCAATGTTCATCTGCATCGCCTCTCTTGCTCTCGCGACTGTGATCGCCACGAGTAGGTTGACCTTCAGTACTGTCGGGCGGATGTCAGCAGACACTGAATCTGATGAAAAAAACTCCAGTCATACGTTGGATACTAGTGCAACAGAACAAGGAGCTCGAGCGCGAAGAACGGAACGCTCTCAGCGCAGGCGCACAACGGGATCGTGTCGCAGAGGCCGCACGGCTCGAGGGAATCACTTTTGAAGAGGCACTCCGCCGTCAACAAGGCTTTCGGTATCTGCTTTGACTCGGAGGAAGGTACGGGATTCTACTCGCACCGATGTCATGCATACAGCATCAAATGTTCGCACTACAAATACATTTGATCTTCCGCGACAAACAGATGAAGACAGCTTGGAAGCGCAAGCACACGCGGTGCATCCGTGCAACTCCCTCCTCCGATGTGGGGCTACGCATCCTCCAGTCCTAGTCCATCCAATAATTCCGATGCTACAAATACAGTTGATCGTCCGCGCGGAAGCCGCGAGCAAAGTAGAATGGGTCACGCGCACGACGCGTTATTGCGGACTAAAGTCGATGCAAAACACAATCGGACCTCTCGACACTGTTTCAGTTTTCGGCCGTCGATCATCAGCGTTGTTGTACGGCCTCGGGGCGGATGCACTCACCGTCCGCAGGCTCGGTGTCGGCTTCCGAGTCGTCGTCATCGTCCCACTGAACGTCATGGTCATGGTCATCATGGATGTCTTCGTCTTCGTGCAGTTCGTCATCGTCGTCCACGAGCGCGTCCACAAGAGCAATCGAAGGTCCCGCCTCGGTGGTGTCTGGTTGCGCACCTGCACTACTACTCGGAGCGAGGAGCGCGTGGGACTCGTCGACCGCGGTTTCGTCCCATGTGGCATCTGCATCCTGCGTGGCCCCCGCGTCCTGCGCGGCCTCCTGAGCAGCCGTCTGCGCCAGAGTGTCTGCTGTGGTGAAGAGATCGACCTCTAGGTCATCGACGTCTGGCACTGCCGCGACGGATGCGTGCACGTCGACGGAGCTATCGTTAGCGAGGGGGGGGCTGCCGCCGATCATGCCGAGCTGTCGGAAGTAGTCGATGTTCTCCGGCTTGTACATCGCGTCCCAGACGAAGAAGAGCTTCGTCTCCGTGAGCTGCACACACGTCACCTTCGAGAGCTGTCGGCGGTTGTGATAGAAGGGAAGGGAGGTGAAGGTGATGTACGGATGGGAAAGGCCGGCGTTGATGGAGGATCGGGGGATGCGGTACGCGTCGTTTTTGCCGTCCCTTAGCGCGTCCTCGTCAAGCAGGCCGTGGTAGGTCGGGTCGAGCGTCGCAGTATATACCCCCGACGTCTGCGAGATGATAAGAATTTGTCGGGAGTGTGAATTGAATCTAACGCACAGTGATGATGCCGAGACGGCCGTGTTCGAAGGCCAAGTATATTGCGAAATGTTCATCTGTAGCACCGATTCGAGGGATGGTTTTCCCGATTTCGAGCGCGGCTGCCATCATCGAGACCTCCCCCCGAATGATGCGCTGGAAGTCGCGAATGATGACGAGTCGACTGTCGCTCAGCTGACCAACCATGTCTTTGCCGTCTCGTGAAACATGAACTGTACGAGACGTTCAGTATCCGAACAGGATGCGTAAGCTGCGCTAAACAGACCTGCAGAGAACTCCGCATACGATGCCGTGTACAGCGAAGTACTCAAGGTGGGCACAGCAGGGAGGCAGACGGCCTCTGTCGCGTCCGCGTACTTGCGTCGAGCGACAGCGGGGTCGAGCTGGACAGCGAGGCGGACATTCGAGTACTGGAACTGATACGACTTGATCTCCAGCACCATCTCGCCGTTCCTGCGCGCGAAAATGCGCAACGCAGACGTCGAGCAGATGAACACGTGGGTCCCGCTGAGCTCGACATAGTTAATGTCGCCGCTGCCGGCGTCGCCCTGCACGCTGTCGACCTCGAGAAGCAGCTCCGTGGTGCAGACGTTCCATAGGTATGCTTTGCGGAGACCGCACACCAGCAGAGTGGGATACACGAAACGATATGCGCGCGCATGCTCGGCCGTCTCGATGAGTGCCCATGGACGGAAGTGTCCACGGGGGCCGGTGCGTGCGAAATCCTGCGAGGTCTCCTTCCATGCGCTCATCTGGTCGTCGTCCGGGAGGTTCATGCAGGGCTTCTCTGCGGCATTGAATAGGACGTCCAGTCGCCATATCTCTTTCGCTGAGCCGAACCGATCGAAAATGAGGTACCCGTTGTCGTATTCGCAGTGTGCGTGACGTCGGACGTATCCCTTCCAAGGTAAGGGTTACCGGCAACGTTGTGAGAATAGGAGAAAAACACGCTCACGCTGCCAAGCTGCCATAGGATCTCAGTGGTGTCCAGGTCGAACACAGTCAGACCGCCAAATTCATGTGTCACAATGAGGAGGCCGTGTATCTCGTCTACCTTGATCCGGTGGATATCGTACGGGTGGTTGCCAAAGTAACGCGCCGTTGCCGGCCCTTTACCCAACCAGTTCTGTTGCAGTTGGAAATACTTCCTGCCTTGAGCGGGGATTGAGTACACGATACGCGTTGTAGCTATTGCACTTACAGTATGTCAACCAGTCGGGAGCATCCTGTAAGAACTTCAGAGGATGTGCTTCCTTTGCCTGCGGGAGTAGAGTGTGTATGGAATCGATGAAACGATGTAGGAGCGCGGCGTGGTGGTAGATGGAATACTCGTTGTCAACGAAGAATGCGTTCCATGTCCGGGAAACGAGCCTCAAGGCGCGTAGCGATTGGAGAGGTAGGTGGGCGAGGATCTTGAGCACTAGCTCTGCTGGGAGGTCCTCTAAAGTCGACAACATGTCGGGCAGACGTTCTGGGCACTGGCAGTAAGAGAGGGAGTTAGTTTGTATGTTTCAAAGTGACGTAGGTCCGCTCCAAGGGATGGAAAGAAGGTCAAGAAACCCCGCGATGTGGAGGTAGTATAAGAAACGTATCACTGAGGCCACCCAGCGACTACGCTCCCGCCGCGCGCTCTGAGTGGATGACAAGGCTTACAGCGTCCAGTAAATGGCAAGGGAACGCGTAGCGAACGTACGCGACCACTACGCCCGCAACTGGATTGATCACGAGACATTACGGCACGTTGCCTTCCTTCACACTGCAAGCCTATGTACTTGGTTGCATGTTAAGGAATGGGATAGTCCACCTAGATGGTCGTGGAGCATGGATCGGACCCATAGCAGATGATGGCAGCTAGAATGCATCCAGCGCCCCGATGAGGCGAACAGGGCGCAGACGGGAGGTAAACAGCAGGATCCAGAGCAGCGGTGTACCTGTCTGCGGCAGTCTGCCGATTCAACCAGGGACTTGTTCTCAACCAGGAACATAGCTCACATACGGATAGTAGACCTGGTGCAGAACATTGCCTGAGTTGTTGCGCGATTCGCTCAACCTGGACAGCCACAGCCGTTGATGGATTCGCGGGGGCCCTGAGGATTCAGAGCAGCGCCCGCCTCCGACGAAGGGGTTCGTGCGCGCTGCCGCGAACGCACATACAGGCCACGACGATGGATAGGCATGGTGCGCGTGCGATGTTCGCGGAGTAGAAGAGAGAGTCGGGGAAGGAAATGGACGCGAGAAAAGAAGCCAAGACGGGACGGAGGATGGGGATGTAGCACGTTGTGAAGAAGGCGATTCAGCCGCCGAGGTGTTCTGGGGAGAAGAGAAGGATGTGATTCGTATTGAGGAACATACCTCGGGCGCGGATGTCGACCGCGGCTTGTAGACGGAGGCCAAGGACGGAGGACGTCGTGCGAATGATGAGGGCGTGATTAGGCACCGCTTGGATCCACAATCACACCGCCACGACCGGGTCCAAAATTCGGCAAAAATGGGACAGGAGTTGGGGAGCTGAGGCTGCTTCGTGGGGATCTCGAGCAGGAGACGGGACGGGGGGAGGACGAGGGGGGAGGGGGAGGACGAGGGGGACTTGAGGCAAGGGCGCCATTCAAAAAGTTCAAAGTCCTCAACTCGTTGCATTTAGCCGCCCATACCGCGTCGCCCACGTGACGCAGGCGCTTGCCACGACTCGCTGAATTTACCAAGTCCGACAGTCCGTCGTCCGCTCTACCACACCCTCCTCCGAGTGCTCTCCTCCAACCACGCGCAGCCTCGTACTATTCCTCCCTAATGGATCCCGTCATACAAGCTCTCGAGCCCACAATCCGTCAGATTCTCTCGTCTCCTGGCATAGACCTTGCTACCATCAGCGCGAAGCGCGTCCGTAAACAGCTACTCGAGCTCGTGCCCTCCCTCTCCCCGGATGTGTTCAAGGACTCGGACAAAAAGGATCAGGCCGATGCAATCATCGCCAAGGTGTACGGCGAGGTCAGCGCGTCAAACGACGACGACGACGTCCCCCCCAAACGCAAGCGCGAAGACGCGTCTGGAGGCGAGACCAGTGCCCCGCCCAAGAAGCCCAAGAAGGTCAAGTCCAAGCAGGAGCAGATCGACGCAGAGCTTGCGCGTCAGATCCAGAACGAGCTCAACGGCAGAGGTCGCAGCTCTCGCGCCGCCTCCTCCAAGACCAAGCCGAAAGCCACGAAACGCGCTGCAAAGAAGGGTCCGAAGAGTTCCGACACGGTCGACTCGGACGGCGAGCACGGCAGTGGCGAGGACGACGGCAAGCCTAAGAAGCGTGGAGGAGGAGGCTTCAAAAAGGAGTATGTCCTCAGGTCCGTCTTCCTCACGCATCTATTTCCGTCCGCCCGCCTTGACTCGCCCGGTACCCAAAGCGAGCCTCTGGCCGCCCTCCTCGGCCTCGAGAAGCTCTCTCGACCGCAGATTGTCAAGCAGCTGTGGGTACATATCAAGGCGAACAACATGCAGAACCCCGAGAACAAGAAGGAGATCATCTGCGACGACTCCTTCCGTTCCATCTTCAAGTGCGACCGTATCGACATGTTCAAGATGAACAAAGAGCTTGGCCAGTATGTGCCCTCCCCTCGCAGTCACCCTTCCGTCGTTGACCCGTCTCAAGGCACCTGTATGAGCCCCCCGTGGCTTCGTAACCACTCTCCGCCACCGGAGATTTGGGAGGAGTGATCTCTGACGTTCTCCTGCTGCGTCTCCGTTCGTTCCCTCGTCCGCAATTTCGCAGACATCCAGATGTCTCACAAGGTCCCTCAGTGAATCCCCTTCGTGTAATCCGGGCGTTTGTGTTATATCTCCATCGACATTCAACCACGCATCTCGTACGGTCTTCGGGACTGCGGACGTCGCTGTAGCATATCGGCGTTACTATTGGTGCCGCGATTCAACTTAAATGTTCATAATATTTTGGCGCGAGGTGTGCATGCGCATGTACATTACCACCATATCTCATAACTGTCTGCAGGATCACATCTACTGTACATAGTCTTGCAACAATACGATCCTGTGCCTTTTGGTATTCGCTACACTTGACTGGCCAGATTCACTATGTGTATGCGCCGAGTACTCTGAGGGTGGGTATAGCGATCCCGACCCGTGGCATCTGCGTGCCACATAAACAATGATACAGTTCTGCAATAAGTCACAAACACTTACTGCCTACTACGAACATGAACTCTCTTACCCTGGTATTGGTATAAGAATGCTTGAGATTACACTGACGTACTTAGCCATAGCTCAGTTGCTGCGTTCAGAGACCAACAAGTCTGTGATCGAGATCCTAAATCCACTGGCGGAGAGACTTAAGATTCTTCTAAAACATTCAGCATTCGGTTCGATCTTTCTCTCCTGTCGGTGAATGAGGTCATTATATCTCAGCGCTGAAAGGTCGAACGCCTCCTACCTGCCACAGTATCCACGCTAAGGCACGAACGGCATACCTGCGCACCTGCGGCTCGACGTTCGCGTCCCGGGTTAGGAACCCGGTCGCCAACTCTTGCAGCCCGTCGCGTCCCAGCTGCCCCTGCCCCTCCGCGAGGACGTCCCGGAGGTAGAGCCAGAGGGACTCGTGCGCGGGATATGTACGGAGGAGCTCGGTCGCATGCCTGCACACGTCTTCGTCTCCCGCGAGCGCACCGGCTGCGAGACGGCGGAGACGGCAGCGGTACTGCATGGCGGAGTAGTCGGAGACGTGCCGCTCGATCCACACGAGCGTCCGCTCGCTCTCTTCCCTCAGCACCCCGGCGAGGCTGCCAGATGTGGACGCGATATCAATGCTCAGGCGGGAGACGAGGGCCTCCGCGCACAGCGAGCGGTGCGTCCACGCGTGGTAGTTGCGCGGGTAGACCTCGCACGCGCCGTCGACGACGGAGAACTCCGTGCGGAACGCACCTGCGTCGAGTGTGAGCGCGTTCAGCGTGTCCGCCCCGTCGCCACCGCTCAGGACTGGGGAAGGTGCGTGGGCGGCGTAGATGCGGCGGAGGAGCCACCGCCGATGGTGCCACAGGATCGACTGCTTCGCGCCTTCGCGGAGCGTCAGGAGCGCGGCTGTGAACCGGAGCTCGTGCTCCGCGTCGAGGTGCCCGCGCTGTACGAGCTGCTTGCGTGCGTTGAGTGCGGTCTGGTGGGCTGGGTTGACGAGGAGGAGCACCGCAGACGATGTGAGTACCTCGGCTAGGGGCGCGGACGCGGACGCTGCGTGTCGCAGGCTTGGCCGGGAGAGCCGGAGACGTTCGACGCCCTCCAGGTATAGCTTGTATGCAACCTTGTGCGGTACGCCGAGGTTGCCGTCGATGAAGAGGAAGGGGGCGTGCGCTGCTGGCGCACCTGTGAGCCAGTCGCCGCTGTCTCCAGGGAGGAGCTCGATCGATATGCTGTTGATAATGCCGGTCAGGATCGTCCAACATGTGGAGGTTGATACTCACGGAGGATGGTTGAGGAGCTGACCCAACTTCGCACAAAGGTCGATGTTTGTGTCTGCACTCATTGAGACTCAAGATGGAGGTTATCTCCAAGCACGTTAGACTAGCCGCCCATCCCAAATGCTCCTTAACCCAACTCGTCGCAACTCGGACGCGACAGAAACAGGCTCCCATCTGCACACTGTGAGATCTTCATCCAGAAGCATATAGGGTGATTATATAGATACATCCATGAACGGGCCTCATCGTAAAATAGCCCAATCGTCCCTCGCGGGGTCGCCAGGCGGTGGGAACACGCCGTTCGCGCCATTCTGTTGCTGCGGCGGCTGTGCACCCCCTTGCTGCCTCCTCCGCTCCTCCTCCTCCCTCCTGATGCGCTCCATCCACCGTCCGCGGACATACAAGAGCGTGGACACCATGAGGCAGAGCACGACAAGAAGCATGGTTTCCGCGAACTCATCCACCTCTTCCTCCTCGCGGTATCTATGCCCGCGCATCGCGCCGTCGAAGTAGTCGTCAGGCCCGAAGTCGCCGTCACGGTCAGCTTCTGCCTGTCTGCGCTCACGAGCCCAGCGGACAGGGTCCTCTTCGTCGGGGCCATCCTGGTCGGCAGCGCGTTGGCCGCGTTGGCGGTTGAAGTCGTCGCGGGCCTTGCCTATATACCAAGACCCATCGTCGTGCTCTTCGCGTTCGTCGATCGACGGCTGACCGGCCCCTTGCTCTTGACCTCCGCCTTCGATCTCGGGATTGTCGTAGTACGAACGGCCTGAAAGATCATTGAGCGCATGTCATCAATGTGAAGACAGTTGACGACTCACTAGTTTCTTCCTCGCCGTCCCAGATCGTGAGCCCATTCTGTCCGCCCATCAGAGTGTGCCAGATACTACGCAGGTGCAGCTTCATGAGCGACAGCAGAACTGGTAGGTAAGCCTCCGGGTTCGTTTCATATGCCAGATCGTAGTGCCGCTTGGCCAGGTGGAAGTCCTATGATCCGAAGATGGGGGTCAGCTCGCGCTTGGCGCGTTTCTCTAAAGAACTCACCTGAGGAACACCGACGCCGTTCTCGTACATCCAGCCCAGGTTCCACATCGCAAGCGCGCTCACCTGAGTGTCGGCCGCAGACTGGTAATAGCCGGCAGCCTTTTCCCACCGCACCGACTCGGGTTCATCGGGAACACCAAGCCCGTGATAGTAGTAGTCTCCAACTTTCACCAAGGCATCGACATTCCGCTGCGCCGCTGACCGGATCCATTGAGTCAAAGCCAGGCGAGCAGTATCGTTGGATGGCGAGTGAGGAGCGAAACGTGTAAATCGCAGAATACTCTTGTCTGCGACAGAATGGTTAGAACAGAGAACCGACGCAACAGCAAGACACATACCTTGATCAAGGACGTACGCCAGGTTGTTTTGCGCAACCTCGAAACCACGCTCAGCAGCTATCCACCATCTGAGCATCGCCATTTCGTTCCCTCGTTCCGTGCCTAGACTCCAAGATTGATCGGCGTCTCTCAACATGTCGTCCTCCCAGATGCCACGCTCCGCGACCAGCTTGTAGAAAGAGACAGCAACAGCACAAGAACTACCGGCAATCTCGGCAGGTAGCATCTTGCTCCGCGCTTGGTGGGCTTGGATGTTTGCCAGGTAATAGTAGGCCTCGAACGGAGAGCCTTGTCGGAGACCCGTCTCGAAATAGGCGGTCGCGAGCTTGAGATCTCCGCGTTCTACGCCTAGTCAGCACGAACACTTCGCACTCAAGGTATCGAACACATACCATAATGATACTTTCCAATGTTGACCTGAGCTTCGGCAAGCTCCTGCGTCGACGCAATCGCGAAGTGCTTCAACGCCTTCTTCATATCCTTCTTCCCGTCGATCAGTCCGTCGCGCCAGATGATCCCCAGCCCGTTATGACATTCCTTCTCGTTGTAGTCTGCCCCTCGCTCAAACCACATTTTGGCCAACACGAAGTCTTGTCTCACGCCTTCGCCGCGCAGGTACATCCGTCCGAGGTAACCGGCTGCGAGTGCGGCGTAGCCTGCGGACAGAGGATTGTCCTCTTTTGAGGGCCGGTCTGGTTGGCGCGGGTTGACAGGATCGCGGGGCCAGGTCTGGCGGGCGATTTTGTTGAAGTAGTATCGTGCGCGGTGGAAATCACGCGGGACGATGCTGGCACCGTCTCCACCAGACGCGATCCCTCCGGGCGCACTGTAGATGCTACCCTGATAGTATATCTTCCCGAGGCGGTAAGCGAAATCGACTTCGCCACGGTCGGCGTTGAACTGCGTGACAGTGAGCGAGCGTTCGCAAGAGCCAGCGGTCAGTGTAACGTACCAAATAGTACTCCAGAAGGTCTTCCCATGTTTCGCCTGCCGCACGTGCATTCGCCGTCTTGATGACGGCCCGACCTGCGCTGAGCCCAGTAGATGCGACACTTGCACCAGGTCCAAATACGCCGCCTATCAGGTCAGATAATCGGGGCGGAGTCAAGGGTAGAGTGCGTCCGCCGGGAGGACCAGATAAGAACCTAGCCATTGCTGGTAGGGCTTAAGTAACAGTAGGAATGTGTTGAGCGAGTACAAACCTTGTTCAGCCGCATCTTCGTACCAATCCAATGCCCCCATGCAGTCTTCACCGACCCCAATGCCTGACCAATACCGGTAACCCATAGCCATCTGTGCGCCCTTGTGGTTTCCGTGTGCCGCGAATGTGAGATAAAGTTGCGCCTTTGCTTGATCCGCGGGGACGACGCTATGGTATCCCGTGCTATGGAAGAAACCGACTAGAGCCTGGGACGATGCATTTCCGGTAAGTTTCGCATGAGAGTTAAACGACTCGTATGCAGTGAAGGGATTGGTAGGAAAGTATGAGTTGGGCGGGAACTATAAACACGTCAATATCCCACCACCAGGACCACAGAAGTACGACCTGGGGTCACTCACTAGGGACACTTGACCCAAAGTATAGAGCGCGTCCATGTGGCCCAGCTCCGCTGCATGTTGTAGCAGGTCAATAACCTTGACCGCCTTCCCTTTGAGGTCCTCGTCCTTTCTCCGCCCATTCGAAAGCTCTCGGCCGATGTAGTCAGTCACGAACCGAGGGAGCCATGAATGGTTCCGTAACTTGACTAGTATCCGCATGGCGCTCGCGATGGGGCCTTGACCCTGCATGCTAGGCAGAAAAGACGACAATGGGACGGAGTTCATGTGATGTGAAGGCTCTTCGGACTGCATAGGTGGTAAGGCCGTCAGGGTGGCGAGGGTGGACATGGCTTGTTTGTATGCCCTAGATGCTGAACTATCAGAATTAGGGCCGTGTCGTACGTGTGGAAGACATAGGTCTACCTTCAGCAGCTGGGTCAACTGTCTGTGTTGTTTCCGCTATTGTAGCAGGAGCATCCTATAGGAACAATGTCTGTCACAATGTGTACCAGAAGTAGAAGTAGAGGTGAGCTTACATTGGCGTTCGCGAGTGCGGCGAGGGCAACAACGCAAAAGGTTACCAGGCTGGCCTTGCGCATCTTTCTTTTCGTCGACCGCATGGCGGCAGGGGCAAGAGGGTATGCCTGCGTGGATGAATGGCCGATGGAGGAGAGAGCGAATCCGGACACGTTCACTCGCCCAAGCCACGTCGGCTAACCCTATGACCTAAGAAAGACCCCTAACCCTAGATTAGGGTGAGGAGACCAAGCCCCGCTGAAGGTACCAATCTCGCATCCTCTCTCTCCTCCTCCTCCAACTCCTCCTCCCCCTCCCCCGAGTCTGGAGCTGACAGATATCCAAGAAATCAGTTGCTTTGAAGAATACGCACAGTAATACACCGACAGACTCCTCGCCTAGATCCTGGCCCATCGTCCCACTACAACGCTTCTGGGGCGCCGTCTCGGACGGACTAAATCTCAGCCTCGCACCGATATTCTCTCAGCGTATGGCTGTAAGGAGGTCGATAATTTCCTGATCTTGTGAATGCTAATGATGGACTAGAGCTATGATCGTTCTATAGAGCAAGTTCACGAGGCGTATCGTCGCCTCACACACGAGCAACTCATCCTCTTTCTCAAAGTCCGCTCCCTGCCCACCTCGGGGTCGGACGAGGAACTCTCCTCCCGTCTGGCTCAATTCGATATCCACACCTATCACTTCCCATCTAAAGACAACGCCAGCGGCCATGGAGATTCGAACGATGACCACGAGGTCATGAAACCTCGCCCTCGGCAAGTGCTCGCTCCTGACCTACCCGCGGAGATACTCGCCGACATAATGGACCAAGTCGGTGACTGGGAACTTGCCAAAGCGGTGGGTGTACCCACTTCCCTCCCCCAACCTCCTCCGTGGACGCGTGCAAATTCTTGTGACCATGCCATCCTCTCAGGCTACATTCCTCTCATTCGCGCCTCCGATCCTGCCGCCAATCGGCCTTCGCGCGTGAGCGCAGTGCTGGCGGTCCGTTTCAGCTATGTCAACGTTCTTGAATACCTCTTCACCCACCATCGTGCTATCTTTGTCTCTGTCTACAGCGATGACCTCCTACCTATCCACGCCTCTCTTCACGGGCGCACGGCCGTCCTCTCATGGTGGAAACACGCGCACGACATATACCCCGTCGACATTCCTCTTCCCAAACCACAATCCGTTGCTGAGGCAATTGACGGCGCGTCCCGGAACGGCCAAGTGGCGTCCCTCGACTGGTGGCTCCATTCTGGCATCCCTTTAGAATACACTGAGGCCGCACTCGAGAGCGCTTCATCCAAAAACCACGTTGCGGTCCTCGAGTGGTGGAAAGACAAGAGCCTCAGCCCACTGTGGCGTCTACCGCTAAAAATCGGACGGGTGATGGACATGGCGAGCACCGCGGGCCACGTCGAGACGCTTGAGTGGTGGGCAAGCTCGCAGCTCGAACCAAAGTACGATCGTCAAGCACTATACCATGCGAGTTGCCATGGGAAGGTGGAGGTGTTGCAGTGGTGGTTGGGGAGCGGGCTCCAGATGATTTTCGACCAGGAGGCCTTGACCGGCGCGTCGCGGCACAATCGGCCTGAAGTACTCGAGTGGTGGGACAAAAGCGGCTTGCCTATACAGTACCGGATGTGCGACATCGAGGAGGCTTTGGAGGACGCGATCGGAGGCGGAGAAAAGGCGCGGGAATGGTGGCGGCGGAAGGGCATAGACTTCAACGCCAACGACAAGGAGTGGTCCAAGCTCCAGTACTTGAACTGAATTCCGACATATCGCGCTTTCGCATGTACAACGGTGAGCTGCTTCTCTTCCTCCGAACAGTCACTTTGACTCAGACGTGCGCTTTCAGTGGTGTATCCCTAGATTTTTCTGACAGTGACATTCGCCGCTAGGCATTGGCATCAACGGACTTCTTACTATTCGCGTGATATTTTACAGTATGTACACTGGTCACCCAGGCCTTGCAACAGTGACACTCGTGATCATGAGCTACACGGTAGAAACAGTACATTGCGTCGTCAAGATGCGAACAAACTACAATACATTACGCCAGTACGCAGGAAAGTACGCCTGGCGAGTTCAGAGACGGGTTGTCAATAAAGTGGGTGAGAGCGACGTACATATCTAAAATAGTAGCTATAACGAGACCATGCGTGATGTTCGAAGCTTGTGAGATGGACTAATAAGATACATGCGTTATGGACAGGATACGTATGCTGCCGTTGCAGCGGCGCGGCGGGCAGATGCCAGGGGAAAGGTGCAACTACAGGGTGAGGCGCAGGTATGAGAGGGACGAGCGCGACTTCATCTTCCATCGCACGGTGTCTTCTAATTATACGCTATAGTCCCCACGTCCCTTGGCGTCCCAGTGGTCGGGAGGGATGGAGTGCGAAACTTGGCAGCGACCCGGTTATGGGCAAGTTCAGAAATCCCACAGCGTGCCCTGCGAATGGGGAAAGTGTGAGTACGGCCGGTCCGCCGCTATGACCCGTACTGCCGCGAGGTAGGGCAGTGAGTGAGCGACGACTTACGAATGCTGGAATGCCGGCCTCCTTGCAGCCCTCCATGATTTCCCTGTTCCCTGCCCAGTTTGACGTGATGAAGACGACTTCTGCGCCCCATGAGCTGTATGCATCCTTGACAAGCTTCATGACATCCGGACGGCCACCTTGAGGAGGACGGTTCGGTCAGTAGACGACCTGACGACGCACAAAAGCATACACACCCCGAGCTTTGGAGTCCCATAGGCACATACGCTCTGGCGGTATGTGCTTGTGGATGAGACCAGAGATGGTAGGGCCAAACGTCTTCTCTTGATCGGACCCAATCCAAATCAGGAACCTAGAGCGAGGACATGTCAGTCAGTTTGGACAAGGGATGGCGCGCATGAGTGACAGCGAGGGACGGCGCAGCCATTAACTCGCAGGGCCATATGGACTCACCAGTCAGGGTTCTGGTGGAGTGGGTGAGTTTCCTTACAAACCACACCAGGATACTGACCAACGTACCTGGAGACATGTTGAGAGCGCGGCGCCTAGACCTGTGCCGGTGCAAACACGGATGCCCCGTTTGTATAAAGTCGATGTGTGCGACACACCAGCGAACTGGCGTAAGTCATATGTCAGTGACGAGCGGCCCAGCTGACGCAAGTATCGCATTACCTTCAGCTGCCGCGTCCAAACATGGGTGGGAGGATCGTCGACGAGCGAGCGCGTGAAGTCGCCCTGCACACCGCAGATGAGGTAGTGGTATTTGGCGTGGATGCCCTCTCTGGCAATGTGGAACGCCGGCCGCCGTCAGAAGGAGGGAGCGCGAGGACAGGGCTACTGCGCAACTCACGAGATGATACCGAACGCGTGGTACTCCATGATCGAGGAGCGGGATATCCGCGCGATGAGACCCTGCTGCATGCCCCGCTCGAACCGCAAAATCGCCACCTTCGGGGACGGCTGCAGAGGGCGGAGAGAAGCTGAGTCGGACCCAGAGAACAGAGGAGCCATGCCCAATTTGTACACGAGTACTCACCACCTCGATATCAACCTTGACCTCTCGCACGGTGAACCATGGGATCAGGATGCTGGGGAGGATCCGAACGAGGATGTCAGCGAATCGGATCCATAGATACCGGCATATTGCGTCAAGGGCGATGTAGAAAGAACGTACAATACCGTCATGCCAAACGCAAACCAGAAGTCTTGCTGACGGATGACCCGGATGCCGTCTGGGTTCCAACTGTGGGTGTCGAGGTCGTAACTGTCGCCGAGAACGACGAAAATCCACGCTAAGGATAGGAAGGTGGATCAGCATCGTTACACTTGTCGAGCCAATGGGGGACTTGGAGGGTGGGGATGAGCGGCGGCCTGCTGCGGGCCCGCTCGAAGAACGGAGCCGGGGCCAATGCGTGCGAGTATACCGTCGTGCTGGACATACGGCGCCAAGAAATCAATACCTACTTGAGAGAAGCCCAACCCTACGGACCAAGGGCGTGAGTACTCGGAGCGTCCGAGTGCCTGAACAGGAACTGGGTACTCACCAGCCGATGAACCGATGGTGCCTCTCGAACATGCTGCACGAAAGCGTGAGAAGGGGTGGCAAGAAG
This sequence comes from Daedaleopsis sinensis, assembly GCA_033807695.1. Taxonomy (NCBI): domain Eukaryota; kingdom Fungi; phylum Basidiomycota; class Agaricomycetes; order Polyporales; family Polyporaceae; genus Daedaleopsis; species Daedaleopsis sinensis. Next base: position 1,615,657 of record CM066302.1, read on the forward strand.
GCGCGGAGCTGCGGACACGTACTTGTGGTGCGTATTGCGGACCCAAGGGAACGCGCTGAGGATACTGATGGAGACGGCGAGGTTCGTGATCACACCCATGATGAGAACGGCATCGTGGTTATTCTTGTGGTCGATGAAGATGAGCGTTACGCGGAAGATGAGCCAGACGAATCCGGAAGTCGCGCATCCTGAGTGTATACCGCCCAAGTGCTGCAGTGCTGAGGTGCAGCCGAGCCTGAACCACAGCGGGGTCCACTGTGAGTAGATAGCATTAGTGCGACGCGCTGGCTGAGACTGAGGACGACCACTCGCCTTTGCGAAGCATTTGTTGACGATCAAGTATAGCACTCGGCCGAAGAGCTCGTTTCGCATCAGGATCGCGAACTGTAGATTGCCAAGAACGAAGGCACCAGTGTATCGCCGAGGATATGACCAAATGTTCATCGCTGCGAGCAAGAGAGCGATGCCGTTGAAGGTCACAACAAACATGAAGAATTTTCTGCAGGAGAGTTAATGAATTCGCCGAGCGACGGCGGACTATGCTAAGCATACCTGTAGGTGTTGAACCATAGCTGGAGGCGGATCCACCTGTTCACTTTGCGCTGTGGTTTGTTCGAAGATGACGGATCGTTCTTTGCGTGTGCGAGTGCAAATTCAGATCTGGCCTCCTTCTTCCCTGACTGTGCCGCTAGTCCGACGGCTTCATCTTGGATTACGGCCTTGGACGAGACGGGAAGTATGGGGAGAGGGGTGAGCGTATCGAGGTCGAGAGTGCCCTTCTCTGGGTCGTCGATGAAGGATGGTCGAGACATGTCGCGTGGAGAGGAGTCGTAAACGAGTCAGGCTCGCAGATGCGAGGAGGCGCTAGCGTCGAGGTACGATGACGAGGTAGGAGTACCGGATAATAAGGAGAAGGCGGAGGAGAGCCTACGAGCCCTAGAGGGGGTCGAGGTGAGCTGGTATTGAATGTAGAGTGCAGGCGTGACCCCAGAGAAAGGCCGAAGTCTTTTAAACTGCGGGGAGGCCCCGAGGTGTATGCGAATACATTCCCCGGGAATCCGGGAAGAGCTTGGGAAACGGACGAAAGAGGCCCGAGGGAGGAGAAGGGGGCCATGGCCTGCCAGCGACAGATGTGGGCTGTCTCGCACAGGTTATCGCGCACGCCACTGGCTGGACGAGCATGGGAGTCCCTTGCCTGGTGGTGGTGGGAGGAAGCAAACCGCCGTGTAACCTCGCCTCGCTCGTATCTCAGATCCACGTGGCTATGCTATCCTTCCCCAATCCGGCCGTCCTCCCTCCATCCTCGCTCCTCCTCGCTCTTGCACTGCTCTCTCGCCTGAGCTCACTCAATCAACCCTCGCCTTGCTGCCTACAAGCTTGCACGATAACACGCTGGAAGAAGTGCGTCGGCCACATCCCAGCCCAAGCACACGTGTGTTCCTCAGGCTGGCACTGATCAAGCTTCAACACGTTCTGAATGAGTCCCTCGTCGGATTTGCCAATCAAGTCCATGGCCACTCCTTTGCCGTTGAAAATTAGCTGCGAGTAGGCTGGAGTGTCTGGCATGACTCAGCATTTGTCTCTGTAGCCTGTCATCAGCAGGAACATCATCATCCCTGCATGGTGCAATTTTCGCCGCAAGCGTTGTCCTTGTATCCTCAGGCATGCTCCCGACTCCGGCCTCCAATTTGTGATTGGAATCATGTAAGCAAAGTAAAGTCTTTCGCCCGGCCCCCCCTTGGTCTCACACTGGGTGATACAGCGCTGTCTACGCTCGTTCCCATACCGCTCCATCGTTCGCACAGTTGCCTTCAACCGGTGCCAGGCGAGCCAACAGTGGGATCCAATGAGAACAACCGCCCGCTAAGGTGGGTTTCATCCCTCTCCCTCGGGGTGCGACGCCAGAGCTGGATAGGATGCCGACTGGCATGCCGTGATCCATCCCATGGATCCGCTCCTCCCCTGTACCGACTCCCATTGCGTCGGTTCGAGGTCGGGTGAGTCACGGTGGCCCATCGAGAAGGTCGCACCGACTCTTTGGGCCGCCGAGGTCGAGGGCGGGCAAACTCAACCTTCAACGAGATCGTGCACTACGCCAAGGCCTGCGCAGTGGTTCTCAACCCATTGTCTCAGCACTCACCGTAAGTAGCCTCCGTCTCTGTCAGCGAAGTATTCTTCCTACCCTCTTTGCGTACGAGTATGACCGTCTTACGATTTTTGCATAATTTCCCGCCGTTTCTTCCTCTTCACACAACGGCTTACTTTCAGGACTTCTTCATCAGCGTAGATTCACGTTTCTATGGTGGAGGTTACACGAGGATTGACGGCTGGGACCATCCTTAAGCTTGCTGTCGAGCATCACCGACGGAGTTCGCGTGCGGCCCGACAAATTTCCCTTAGTCGGATCTTCCGGCCCTTCCAGGCGCGGTAGAGAGCGGCCTGGGCGGCGCAGAAGACCTTAGCTTGTGCACCTGCCTGGTCCTGCTCCCGCACCTATGGCTGCGATTTGTATTTCACGGTACGGTAGCGTCTGCGGGGGATATTTGCGTGTCCTATCCCCGGACGTTCAAACCCAGCTAGTGACCGGCGCTGGTCCAGCACGTTCCAATTCCCTCGAACGCAGAGAACCGTCTCGCAGGGCTGTCCACGGATGCGCTGCGCGGTCCCAAATGGGGGGAAAGATGCTTGTGAGCTCGTCGGGTGTGCACTACTATCTCTAGTTTGACTCATAAATCTTCACGAGTTGCGCTGTCTCCAGGTGGTTCTGTCGCAGAATCTTCAAGTTGGACGGCGTCCGACAATGTTTCGAGAGCAAACATAACTTACTGATGCGACACCGAGTGTCGCATTCGGGTCACTATAGTTCACCTCGGAAGCTGAAAGTTACATCGTTATTAACGTCCGATGACTCTCAAACCCCGCCCTGGCAGTATCGAAATTACCCTCCTCCAGGACCTCCTCCATGGACCGGCCACAAGCCACGACTCGCGTTTCGCAAGTACGTATATCAGATGCCATTCCCCTAATTATAAATATGTAGTATGCTACGTACTACAGTCCGCATGCCTTTCCTTAGCCACACCGCAATCCTACCTCGGAAGTACATCGTCAGTTAACGTCAGATCTCGATAGGAAGATTGACTTCGATGATCGAGGCTGTTCCAGACCAGCCACTTATATCACTGGAGGCCTCGATAGCCGCAAATAGGAGGGTACCATCTGTACGCAACGGCCCTCCGAGGCGTGTATAGATGAATGGGATGCCGGCTTTCACATTTCAAATTTCATGACTTGCATCCACGGAGCGTCGAAGCCAAAGTGTAACTCATTCCCAATGGTCCCGCTAGTGATGGACTATGAAGCGCGACGACGCAACACAATCCGTCCGCAAGACTATAGATAGAGGCTGAACCTCGGAATCATATGCCACTATCATATGGCGTCCTACGCAGAAGCTCGGGGAATTAGAGTGGGGACGGACGAACGCGCCATTCATTCGCCTAGGCACATCGAAGGCTCGCCACTGCCTTACAGAGACTCGCGCGGGGAGGCCACCCCCGCAGTCGCCCGAGATAGGCATGTGTTGAGAGTGGGGTGATTGAGTGGGCGGCTGGACGGGCGACGACCAAGTCGAGAGCGGCGCGGAAGCAGGAGAGAGCGTCGTGTGATCAAGACCATCAGGGCTCTGGTCCCTTAGGAGGCGGATTCGGAAGGCAGCGTCTCGAGTAATCTCCTTGGAATACTGGGGAGGTACAGTCGAGAGCCGGTCGAGGTGTGAGGTTAGAGGGTCTGGTCGGTTACATGGCCGACATCTAGACTGGGACGAATGCTTCAAGTCGTTCCGGCTGATATGCAGCTGCCCTGCGGGAGAGGCTGATAGATTCAGCCACCGGGTCGAATGATTCTGGACTGGGGAGAGCACGTCGATTGACATACTAGTGACAAAATGGTCCCCACGTCGCGTATAACGAGGGAAGATATTCGGATGTGAGGAGCTGTCGACACCTTCGTCAATGCATAGAGAGAAGAGCAATGATAGCACAGTGGAGAACCAGTGGCCGGTCATATCACAACGTCTAATAACGGCGGCCAATCTCCACGGTCGGAGCCAGGTTTGGTGGCATGAATAGATTCTTCCGGTACCATTCGAGTTCTATGGGTTTGCCCATGAGGTCATTCTAGCGGTGGATCCTTCAAGATCACGTACCTCTGATAGACCCTTGGATATCATCCAAAGCGCTATGGCATGATGAGCATCCCCGTCTAGTCATAGTGTGGGAAGTGCAGCTGACCGATGAACGGGTTCCTGCGGCGAAGCCCTCGGTTTTGTGGTCCGGTACCATCGTCGTGATAGCTCCTGATGGCAGTAGGTCAATATGAGGCGAACGGGTCGTATGCGGAAGCTAACCTTGATGGAAGAGACGTCTGATATGTTTGTATAAATTAACACCAGCCTGAGCAAGTGTGATACCGTATAATTGATCATGATAGATACTCACCGACGATGCTGAGGTTCCGAGCTGTGAGCACATTTCAGAAACAAAGACCAAGATGAGGCGACATACCGATAATGAAGCCAGTCGGTAACTTCGGGCATCTCCTCTACCAAGAAGGCGCGGTCCGCGTGTACTGAGTTACCGGCCAGGACACCTGTTCTTTCCTTTGGGATCCACTTCTTGATGTACTCAAGTACACGCTGTTTCACGAAGTCCTTGCTGTGAGGAGAGTCTATACATGCCTGCGTCAAGCCGCTCTATAATGCAACGATATATATTACTTCGACTAGAAACATTGTGTAGATGAGAACGAACCGCGCCGTGGGTGTTGCGACACCACTCGTCCATTCTACCGTACCGTTACAACCGCGAGCGGGCGTAGGAAGCTCGGACCGACTCACCTGTCTAGGACCTCCTTGTCTGTCTTTATAACATACGATATTCCGTCATCGACTAGGTCCAGATTCCCATTTGTTATAAGGACCTGTAGACGCAGGCGCGACTGAGACTGAGGGAATGAGGCGTAAGGGATGGAGGTCACGCACCGCAATCTCTAGGAGCCTGTCCGTACGTGGGTTTAGACCGGTCATCTCGCAGTCTATCCAGACGAGAGGTCCCGATGCAAAGTCCAGGGGTTGGCCGTCCATCTTCGTGAAATGTCTGAGGTAACGATGTGGCTGAAGAACTGGAGTTGCGCGTAGGCAGCGTCGACTGGCCAAGGACAGAGCAGTCCTGAGCATACCAGGTACAAGCTCCGCTCAGCAGACAAAGCTTAGACTTGGGTAAGTACTCGAGTATTTGTGACCTGAGAGAGCCAGATGGACAATGAACGAGAAACAAGACCAGCGCGCGTGTTAGCGCCGGGCACAATTGAGGGGAGTCGGGATTACATAAGCATTTGCCGCCCATTGTTGGCCTGGAATTATGCTCGCGTCCAGGCTTGCACTTGCTCTCAACCACACCCGTGCTTTCTGCTTAACCAGGCCGCTCTCTAACCAGGCCGCTCTCTCCCAACGCCGTCGTGGAGCGCGATGGCGACGCCCTACTCGACGCCACACTATCCAGGCGCTCCCAATCCCACTCCCAGGAGTACTGCCAAACTCCCCCGCGCACCCATCCACAATCCGTACGACAAGTTTACCCAGCCCGAGTTCGACGCGTGGATCGGAGACATTACAGGCGCGTTGAAACGCGCCTTAGGTCGCGAAGATCCACCCTCGCTCTCCGCGCCGGCGCGACGCGAGCTAACCAGCACAGACGAGGACGAAGGCCCCGAGGACTCGTTTGCAGAAGTGCGGGCGCGTCGCTTGGCCAAAGGCAAGGAGCGAGCTCGCGAAGAAGACCTCGAGGACGAACCCGACGCATCACAGCAGGCTGATGAGAGCGCATGGGGTATGCCGTTTGATGAAGGAGAGGACTATGGCAGCTCAAGTGAAGAGGAGGAAGAAGATGAGGACCCGGAGGAGCAGCGCGGGACAGAGGTCATTGACCTGCTCTCAGAAGACGAAGAAGATGCGGAGGAAGAGGACGTTGCTCTCAGCGAAGAAGACGAGGCGGTCGCTGGCCCGGCGCTGGTCAGTGACGACGAAGACGAGGGCGCAGGCGAGGAAAGCTCCGACTCAAGCGACGAGGACGTAGAGCGCGTCCCAGTGGAGGAGGACGAAGACGTCGCGAATACCTTTGGACGTTCTGACGAGGGTGAAGACGAGGATGAAGACGAGGAAGAGGAGGAGGAGCGGCAGAGCAGCCCTGCCCCCGCTGAGCCTAAGCACTACGACGTTACAGAGATATTGGACTCGGACGAGGAGCCTGAAGAGCAGGAAATCAATCCTACTGTGCCTGCCCGTTTCTCCCGCAAGCCCGATTTTGCAAACAAAGTGAGCACGAAGACTCGGGAACCGGTCGAAGACGACGCAGCGGATGAGGATGTGGACGGGAATGAGGTTGAGGACAATGAGGAGGATGATGCCGAACGTGAGTCTTACAGCACATGCTATTCCTTTCCATTTCGTCCGTAGATATGGATGCGGTCGCTGACGTCTTGCTGGTCCCAGTCTTTCCGCCCGAAGCGGACGAGGAAGACATTGTCGACATCCCTGACCCGTGGCAAGGACCACGCGAACTTGCAGAGGACTATTACTCTGGTGGCGATCTCCCAAGCACCATTCTCGAGCGGGGAAACCCTCATGTCTTGCCGACCGAAGCAGACATTGATGGTATGTAGTTGCTTTGTGTTGATTTGCGGATCTGACCGATTTTCAGAACTTGTTGACGACACACCGACTCAACCACTCGAGATCCCTGACCCATGGGAGGGTCCTCGCACATTTGCTGAAGACTACTACGCTGGGGGCGATCTGCCACAATCCCTCGCGGATTTGACCCCCTCGCATTTGACCCCTTCTGATGAGGGCGACCTCTTCATTCCTGGTATATCGGCCGCTGCAGAGAAAACGTCACTGGCCACTTTCGACTCGCGACATGGTGCCGATGAGGATGTCGGTGTCAACGACTTGTATGCCGACATAGACCAAGATACCTCTACCCAACGCCTCACGCACTCCAGTGGAAAGGACAGCGACGAAGGTGGCATGACAGAAGACGCACGCGTACCTTCACCATCCCCTACCAATCTGACGACGCACGTCGACTGGAACTACCCACCTGCTTTCCCAGGCAGAATTGCTACGGGACCAGGTCACATAGCCGATGATGACCACGAGATCATCGCAATTAGTGACGATGAGGACAACGACACTTTCTTTAACGAAGGCGTTCTACCGCACTCGGGTCTTGGAACAGCACAGGAGAGAACGTCTGGAGACTCCTCTGACCTGGCATCCATGGGTTTGTACACTGACCTCGACCTGTACGATATTGCTCGCCCAGACGAGGAGGCGTACGAACCCGTCAGCCCGAACGGGTTTGATTTCGGCGACCTTCCACCCAGCCGGGGCGAATCCCATGTGAATACTCAACAAGTCTTAGCTGACAAACCCCCCGCGTTCGTCAAAAGCGTAGTGGCAGACAACGTTGCAAGCGTGGTTGACCAGGAGCCGACAGTGGCGGAAGTGAGCAAGGCTGAAGGCCTCGTCATGGAAGAGGATGTCAAGTCTGTCATGTTGGAGGAGATCGCCGACGTTGCCTCAATAATTGGCGATATCGATCAAAGTTCAGCGATGGACTACCTGATAGACGATGTGGCAATCGAGGAAAGGGTGGCAGAGGTTGGTCAATCCACCGCGTTGTTTACTGATACCCGCTCACGCCTTCGCCAGGAATCCTCGTCTTTCGAGCGCGAAGGAGTGTTCATCACTCACACGCAGGTCAACGGTCTTCATGTACAAGTTGACGTAGAGGACCTCTCCGGGGAGTACCCCGCGCCAGTCTCGGCGGATCCCACTGTTCCCGATCCTGCCAGTGTTGTGCAGACTCCAGCTTCTCCCGTATCTCGTCCGCGCTCTCCCACCGATTCTATCGCTTCCAGCAGCGGGGATGTCCAAGAGGCCAAGCCCTTACCGGGACACGCGGCGTTGCTTCCTCTAGTCAACCAGATCGCCGCGGCTCGTAGCCCGAGTGGACTCTTCACTCCCTTGACCGTACTCGACTCCGGTTCTGCGACTCCTGAACGGCAACAAGACTATCTGGAAGGCGAGGTGACCTCCAACACGGAGGCCGTACAAGCTCAATTTAGCGAGCCAGATACTGTCAATGAGGCATCGGTCGAGGATGTTGCGCCTGTTGATGACGCCGCGGGGGAACATATGGACGAACTCAATCTCCTAGGTTTGTCAGTCGTACGAAAATAATTCACCCCCTTGCTAATGTGAATACTTTCTCTCAGAGTTTGTTGACGAAGAAGCTGCAACCTCTCCAGGACCCTCCCCTTCCCACAAAGAATTGAGCGCTGCCAACGATCCTCTCGCTGACGCACCTGAGGAGGATTCCGTCTTGCATTCCCAGCGTACAAGCTCACCTGATGAACGAGAGGAAAGCCCTGCGACCGATATCGATGCTGATGCCGAAGGGGAGATTGACCCCGACTATATTCCTTCGGAGGATGATCCTGGTGACGGCTCGTCAGTGGCGCCTCCGGATGACATCGGCCATGAGGGATCTGTCCCGCCAGAGACGACTGGTGCTGCAGAGTCTACTGTGACCGAAGACGTGGATATAGCGTCTCCGTTTGTGAACAAGGAAGACGACCCATTCACCAACGGTTACGTCGTTCAGTCTGCTCCAGTTGCAGCTGAGCATGACTCGCAGCCTCCCGCCGAGATGCCGATAGCGGCTGGGTGCGTCTGCTCTCTTCCCATATTATCACGAATACTCATCTCTATCTTGTATACCACAGTGAGGAAACTAGCAATGGCACTGCTGAAGATGCTGGGGGACCGACTGAAGAGTCGGACACGCACACCGATGTAGCGCCTTCTCAGGAGACCGTGATTGACGAAATTCGCGACGATGTCAGGCCGTTAAAACGGAAGCGCAAGTCACCCCCTGTTGTGGAGAGACCTATCAGACAACTGCGATCTAGGTCGACCAAATCGATCGACCAGGGGCCTCCTACAGAACTTCCTGTCAAGTCCAAGCGCCCCAACGGCAAAGGCAAAGGCAAGGGCAAGCAGCGAGCACGGGAAGATTCGGATGGGGAAGACGGTGTCTCTGTCGCACCCAGCGTAGCCAGTGAGACGACGTCGGGGAGCTCATCTGCTGCTGCACAACTGCTGCTCATCCCAGGCAGTCGCGCAACATCCCGCGAGTCATCAGTTGTCTCAAATGCGCCCAGCACGTATTCGGCTCTATCACAACCTTCTCCAACCATCATGCGCACATTGATCAGCACTGGACACAACCTCCCGCCTCCGCCCTTCCTGCACGACAACGGTGTGCTGCGTCACCATCATGGTGCCCGACCCGTCCTTCCCGCTATTGTTCCTCCAATCAGACGGCAGCCTTCACAGTCCGCGAAGCCTCCTCCGACTGCAACTGTGCAGTCACGGCGATCGTCTGCAGAGCTGGAATCTCCTCAATCTCCTCAATCTTCCCAGCTCGCCCGACCCTCGCCACCACTGCCGCGCCCCTCGCCCAAACCATCCGCTTCGCTGCCATCCATCGCTGCGTCCAGCAGCTCGCCTGTTACCCGGGCTAACTGCCGCTACCACACAATCAGCCTACCACAGGACGAAGACGAGGACGGTCCCAGGCTATTTTTCGCGGTGCCTGGGTGCTCACTTGGGAATGGCGAGCTGATGAAGGAGGAATGTATCGAAGACCATGGTGACGTGCACGGCGAGGACATCCCCAGGCTCGTTACCAATGTAGAAGATCTCGACTTGTCGCCATATCTTGTTGGGGTGTTACGTCTACTTGTCGGCGTCGATCTCCTGCGCGAGCAGGAGGTGCTCTACCTTCCTCGCCCTGGGGACACAGTGACAGTCAAGAAAAACAGGAGACGATCCCAGCGCGCTCCCCTCACACTTGTGGATTCCATCACCCCGGCTCAGCGTGAGAGCATCAGCGCAAGGACATTGTCGAATGGCGGGCTCACGCGACAGAGTCGGCTCAAGAAGACGACATCCATGCCTCCGCCTTCCCAAGCATCCGTATCGACCTCTGGCGGCTCCGCGAGACATGCTGGGAAGCGGTCGGATCGAGGCAGCGTGGCGGGCAGCTCGTTCTCTGGGAGCGACCTCAGCGATCTCGACGACGACGAAGACATGCCCCCACCGAAGCGTGCGAAGGACACCCATCCCGAGCCTGCACCGGAGGCAGCAGGTGAACCAGCTCAAGCCGCCGGGTCCTCTCAATCTCCCGCGGAAAACGGGGACAAGAACGCGTCGATCAGCGTGGCCCGCCGTAGCAAGCGCAGGAAGCTTGGGTCGGACGCCCTTGCGTACAAGCCTGAGTCTGACGGAGAGAGCGAGGGCGAGGACGCAGAAGAGGGCGAGGACGCGCAGAAAAAGCGGAAGCGCGGAGGGCGAAAGAGCACCGTCAAGCGTACTCGCACCGAAGAGGTTGTGGATGCATCCGCCGAGGGGTCTGTCGAGAAGCCAAAGCGGCGCCGCGGGCGTGCTGTCGACAAGGTTGAAGCGGGCGAAAACCCATAGGTTATTTGAACTTCACTTGGACTAGTCTCGGCTCGTGTACAATTATAATGCTTGTTGATTATCGCATTCTGTAACATACCATATTTCCGTTTTGCACGTTTTGGCTTCAAGCTCGTTACCGGATGTTCCAGCGTACTAGTATCTCAGACGTCGCGATGCGCTGAACCATTGAGATGTACTGTACATGCTTTCCACGGAGCATCTCCAACCTATTCTTACACACTTGACCCGTGAATTAAAGAGTACACCCCGGCCGCTCAGAGTAGGTAGCGGAACCCCCGCTTTCTTTGCAGTGCCTCTTCGAAAGAGATGCCCTCCAATCGGGCCGCCTCCTCGATACGCTCGCGCTGGGCGCCCTTCAGCACCTTGAGCTCCTCGCGCACAAGCTGCTTGTTCTGGTTTACCAGAATGCAGCGCATCACTTGTGGCACTATCAGCCGACAGTCCTCGTCTGGCACACAGATTGTAGCAGACTCACAGACTGCGAGGGCTGTTGCGACCGCGAACCCGGCGATGCCGATGAACATCGACTGATGGTAGTCCGGGCCCCAGGCGGCTTTCCAGACGTACGAGCCGACCCTGATTCGACCCGGAGTCAGCTACGGTGTAGGGCTGCGTCTCGCGGACCCACAGGTTGCCAAGATTACCGAAGCCGTTGACGATCCCGATTGCTGCTGAACGTTTCGCAGGCGGACGCGGGATCGCATTCGACACCCAAACGAGCGTAAGTGCAAAACCTGATCACTCGGGTTGCGTCAGCATCTGTGGGTGGGTGGAGGGGCCGTATGATGAAGTACACACCGGCGTATCCGCTCGCCATCAGGAACATGGCGACATAGCGGCCGCCGACCGACATGGTGGTAGTGCCGATGATGTATGCCAGAATGACACCCCACCATGGAATGCAGAGATGTAAGAAGCGCTCTCCGGTGCGGTCTGGGTGACAGTGAGTGGCAGTCGAGGAAGTCTACGCAAGGGAAATCTCACCAGCATCCCATGCATTGACGCAACAGACGATGGTGGCGAAAATCCACGGAGGCCTAAGTGATCTCCAATGAGTACCTCGTAGACTAGTAGACAGGCGAACTACGCACGCAGCGAGGAGCAGGGTAACAGTTGTGGAAAAGCCGAGAGTACCGGCGATGCTAGACGGACGCGCAGCGTCAGTGGAGGATTCTGACTGCAGGAGTGAAGAATGCGCACGTAGGGAAGAAGTTGACAAAGCTGAGTCCGAGGAGCTGCGAGGAGGACATGAGGGCGAAGATTGCAACCTTCGGGTCCTTGAGGGCCATCATGAGCCCCGTGTACACTCTGTGAAAACGTTGGAGGATTGCCGGTACGGCGGACCAATGCCAGTGAGCGTCGCAGTCGGAATATGGAGGGGCGTTACGCACGATTCACCGGAGGCGTCCTCGTCTGCTTCTCCCGCATCTTCTGCCAGACGCACTTGGGCAAGCCGCCGCTGGGCGGGAGTGAACCAGCGTGTGTTGTGCGGCTGACCAGGTAGAGGCTAGTTCAGGATACAACACATTGAAGCATGTTGCTGTATGGCTTACGTAGTCTGGAAGGAGGAGTCTGTCGTCGTTTGATCAGTGGTAACTTACAGCAAAATAGGATGTGACGGAAGACGTACATTGCAAGCAGGCCGATTACGATAGTGATCGCACCCTTGCGAGAAAGTCAGTCTTCGGATAATGCTGGAGTGGCCGACAATGTATGATACCTCAATATAGAACAGCCTGTACGACAGGGACACGACACAAATAGCTCAGTCCACGGACATATGTCTAAATAACCAAAGGGACGTACCACCGCCAGGCACGGATTCCCAGCTTTCCTTCCAAGTGTGAGAGGATACCTGCTGCCATGAGCTAGAGTATAGCGGTGCAAGTTAGAAGTCGCATCGCGGCATCGCGGCAGAAGGGATGGCACAGGAGAAGGTTCGAGGAACACAGCGAGGAGGGTATATCAGCTTCGGCATTGGTCGTCGAATATATCTCCCGGCAATGAATGGACTCACGCTTCCGAAGGCGTTGGAAATCAACAAGCCACCGTATATAATGGCAGAACGAAAGGCGAGCTCCTGTTATAGACTGTGAGACCGCGGAAGAGCGGAAGAGCGCAGATCAGAGGAATGGAGTGGTCAACACATACTCTCCGAGTGTACCATCTGGACATGAGGTAGATCGCCCCGGGATAGAATGCCGCCTATGTCACGTCAGTGAGTCTGCGAGAGGCAGACGACTCGGAAGAACGAACATACCTCCGGAACGCCAACAAAGATCCGAGCGGCGAGGATACCAGCATAATTCCGCGCAACCTGAGAGGGCTCAGAATGAGCGTCGCGATGCGCAAGAACGTAAGAGACGTTACCCCAGTGAGCGCGCTTGTGAGGCCCCACAGCATGACGCAGACTGGAATATAGTAGGAAGGCCTGTTGCGCGCGTATCAGGTATCGGTACCAAAGGAACACCCCATGTGAGCTCACCGAGAGATACGGTGCAGAAGCTGTCAGATAGCGTCGACGTCAACTGACTGTATCGGCGATGATCCCGATGAGAAACGAACCATGTTGGATGGTATCTGAGCTGGGACGTATGACGCGTATAGGACTGCGAGGACCGTCTCATACTGAATGTCTACGTCGAAGGCGAGGTCAGCTCATGGTGGGTCAGAGGCAGTGGGGTACATGAGCTCACCGGATAAACCGAGGTCTTGCTCGAGGCCCTTCAGCCTTGCAGCCGATACTGCGACACGCTGTCACGCGAAGGTTATGACGGGGTCAGGAGGTCTGACATATGTGCTCACGTCGATGTAGTTCATGATGTATATGAGGATGATGGTCGGGAGGAGGCGCATGTCCAACGTACGGACGAGGGCCCTTTCGGCAGCAGGACGGACGTCTTCAGCAAGTAACTCGCCATCGAGGAGTGCCTTTCCCGCCGAATCATCGAGGGATGGGGCAGTGGAGGGTGGACCACGATCGACTTCTTGAACCGCGACCTCTTTTTTCTCGTCGAGAGACATGAGAGCCGATGGGGATTGCAGACTCCTCGGAGCAAGAGAGTGCAAGTGGGGAGGGTCGACGATCTGAAAGAGACATGTATCTCAGTGAAGGGTATATATATGTCACGAAGCGTGCCGTACTGGGTTCTCGAGTTGGATTACTCATATCGACACGCGCACTGCCGGCGTCCCTGTCCGGGATGTTATTTCGCCAGGAGAGAAGAGCAGGTGACGGATATAGCCTGATATTTCTAGTGAGGAAGTCGATGTATCACTGAGCCCGTGGGGAGGGTTGGTGCGTCCCTACGAGGTCCCACGGCGCGCGTATGTATGGACTGCGAGGGTCAGCTGAGGCCCGAGGACAAACCTTGATGCGTTGGAAGAATACGGCGGCACTGGAGCGGGGCAATGGCGGAGTAGTGAGTCTAATTTTCTGTTACTGAGTGAGAAGCATAGGCTGGGGAGTAGAACACGTATCGCTCGTCGACGTTGCCATCAGAGCTGCGTCGGCACATTGCAGACCGCACGGTTACACCCAAAAAGGTATCATTGACGCTCGAGGGCTGATCGAGTGCTGAACCAAGGTTGACTTGTTACCTCCATCTCTCTTCGTGCTGCTCACGCGTCTTCTGGCTCGAGATTGATAGTACAACCTATATCGGCAGTAAAACCGTCGTATGCGCCCAGCCCGACCGTGGCTCGACCACTCGGCCGTCGTCCGTTATCGCTCTTGACCTGCGACTCCCCTCTCGCACATGGGCTACCTCACCCCACTCTTCCCATATCCCCTCTCGTCCTTCGACCAACCTAACCATCGTCTTCGGCTTCCTCCTGGATTCCATCTCTGGACTATCGCCTAAACGCTCCCCTCGTGCAAGACTCTCTACATGTCTTAGAAAATGCCAGAGTCTTCCATAGCGTTCCTTCTGCTCCGGATCCCCTCCCCATCCACGCTCGTCCCGGCGTTGGCTTACCGGCGGAGCGCACGGTTGCAGGATGACGTTTCGGATGCTTGACCATGCTCTTTCCTTTGCATCGGAGATCGCAAAGGTCGGTGGTAGTGGGCTGAATCTCTTCGCAAGGTCAATCAGGAAAGAGAGTGTGGCTGAGGATGGATCCACATTGGAGACATGGAGGTGAGTAGCTCGCGGGGTGTGGTGGGCCAGTGCATGGAAGTCTAGGGCGTACGTGCTCCCGGAAGGTGGGACGATCACTCGGACATCCGTAGCGGCGGGGAAGAGAGGATGCGAATGGCCCCTCCCTGAGTCCTTTCCGTCCTCTGTCTTGACCTCATCCTTCTTCCCTTGCGGGAACAGTGGGCGGAGGTCTGTCAGACCGACAAACGTGACCCTACGCAGGGCGGGGAATGGATAGGGCAACACTGCTTGGCCTGTGCCTGCGGCTGTGTAGATGACGAGGAACCAGACGTCCTGAGCAGTGAGGCGGAGGAGATCGTTCAACGAGCTCCTCAGGGACGATGAAGCTCGGACGTCGGCATCGGCGGGAATGGTGAGGCGCAGGTCACGTACGCGAGCCTTGTCCTCGTTCGGCGGCTCGGATTCTCGTCTGTAGACGTCGAGGAACGCATCGAGGACGAAGCGTTGGCCAACGAGCGCGACGGAGTGGAAGCGTGATTGGCGTGCTGCCGCACGGACCTTGGACGACACCTGAGACAAGGCGCAGCCTGTCAGCCCGCCGTCGGTGCTCGCGAGTCCGAAGATCTCTTGCAGCGTTTCAAGGGGAAGCCGGTCCATCTAGCTCAGGTGCGTTCAGCTGGTAGGTTCAGGTGGTGTCGTCGGGGGAGCTTGGGAATGACCCCACACTCTTGCGCAGATCCGTCTACTTATGGGCCATTATATTATCATCTAGACGCCCCTGTTTGACGTCTCGGATCCGTTCGTGCCTTCTCTGGCTAGCAATAATCCAGCGGGCTTTGTTTCAACATGTAGTTGCGCACGGCGTGGCCTCACTTATCATCATCAAAATTCCTGCACAAAACCATTATGTGCGTCCGTCACGGTCATGACACCGCCTACAATCTACCCAGTACAAGGTTTGGGTTCAGACAATATCAATGAGCGTGCGAGAAGGACTTACGCCCATACATTCCCCCCGAATCTATCCTCCGCATCGGAGATGAGATCTAGAGACGGCAGCAGTTAATTTATGGTGAAGCCACGAACTTCACATGAGCACCCTATCAGCACCAGCTACACGTGATGGTCGCGCATTTTCGGTGCGAACGGTGAAATCGCAATGTTCGGATCGACGACTCTCTCTGCTTGGCACCAGACGACGAAGACGATAGGTGACGTATTCGGATAGAACGAAGTACATACAATGCGTGTCACATCATCATCAACTGCATACCGGCACTGAATGCTCTACCACTCCTCGAAACGCCCATGCTGACGATACGGCCGTACCGGCAAAGGCGAGTGAAGAGTGTCGTCAGGCACCGGAGACGGAGGGAGCTCTGATAGTGTGTCTTCTTCGAATTCCGGGTTGAGCGGTGCAGCCCGCTCCGAGGGCGACGGAAGCGGCGAGACCTGCAGACGAGGAAGGGGCGGAGGCGACGACGGCGGACTCAGGCCCGACTCGGAAGGTAATGGGGACACGGGGGGACGGGGCGAAAGCGGTGGAGAAGCGGCCGTGTCAGACGGAAGTGCCGCGTACGCGGGACGGGGGCTTCGTCCGGGAGAGAGCGAGCTGTCATGAGATGCTTGCGGAGAGTGGGGTCGGCGGGGTGAGAGGAGTGGTGAGGCTGCCGCTCCGTAGGGAGACGGATATTGCGACGTCGTAGCATAGAGGCCTTCTGAATACGGGGAGAGGAGCGGACTAGGAGAGCGGGAGATAGATATTGAGCCATGGCGTGAGCGAGGGTATTGTCCAGGGTGCAAACGGGGAAGGGACGGGGGTAGAGATGACGGACTGAGGTTCGATGCGGAAGGTAGTGGGGACACGGGCTGACGGGGCGAATGCAGAGGAGAAGCAGCCGTATCAGAGGGAAGTGCCGCGTACGCGGGATGGGGGCTTCGCCCAGGAGAGAGCGAGCTGTCATGTGATGCTTGCGGGGAGCCTGAGTGGGGTCGACGGGGTGAGGCTGCCGCTGCGTACGGAGACAGATATTGCGACGGCGTAGCATGGGGGTGTAGATATGGCGAGCCTCCTGAATACGGGGAGAGGAACGGACTTGGAGAACGGGAGATGGAAATCGATCCATGGCGAGAGCGAGGGTGTTGTCCAGGGGACGACAGGGGCGTATAGTAAGTCGTGGCGGGTGAGCTGTAGGGCTCAATATTCGGACTTGAATGCCTACGCATGTGGGTATAGGAAATTGAGTTCTCGTTGCGGTACTGGAGAGGAGGAATTATTGAGGGTAGAGGAGGTAAATGAGAGTCATCGCCCTGAATGGAAGTTCCAACCTCCTCTAGTTGGCGAAGGTCCTCAGACGTGAGATTTGCGTTAGAGCAGACGTCAGCAATGGTATGCGTAAGACCGTCTGCAACAGTACCGCCAGCTGTGATCAGCTCACGCACTGGAGAAGGTGTAATATAAGGGGATGTACCTGAGATGATCATTCTAGTCGACATTGCCTGATCATGTGCATCGCTCGCAGAACTAACCGCCTCCAGATGAAGCGAGTTTGCTCGCTGCGGAGTCGTCGAGTCGGACGGAAGAGGCTGGTACAGAATAAGGCCGCTGTCGGGGATTACACCTTGTGTGTACGTAGGAAGCGATCCCTTCCGCTCAGGCTCGCGCCCGTGCGGCACCAGCTCGAAGTCGACGATATACACGTAAGTCGCATCGCTTCTGTGGCAGCCCTCCCATCTTTTGAGCGAGAAGGCCATCGAGCCGGCGTCGTTACAGAACTTGAGCAGAATGTTGGGTTCTGAGATCGTCGGGATATGGACACGTTTGTTCTCGCATAGCCATCCTTTCCACGACCATTCGCTGTGCTCGGAGCGGGAGGCATGAGCATCGGTAGAGTGGTCGCCCGTGGTAGATCGCGGTAACGACTCGGATGGGCCACGGGTTGGGGAAGGGGTGGTTTGCAGGATCATCTGCACGAAGGTTCGATCTCGCTCTAGCATGAAGCTAAGCGATCGCTGGCGACCATGCCCGCTTTCCCCGCGAGAACTCCGAGAGACTGTGCTAGTCGCAGGCGAGGATGGTGAGTTCGAACTGATCATGTCGATAGTGAACGAGAAAGGATGCTGCAGCGGTCCCCTGTAGCATGGACATTTGGACATGACGCTGAACCGGAATCCTTCTGGCGCATCCTCTTGGTGGCCAAAGGATATGTCCCGAGCTAGGATGATGGTACGCTCGGGGCAGGCTGGTCCAACTTCAAGCATGTATCCGTCCCCGTTATCGATACCTTGTGAACCCTCGTCGGTAGCCAGCACCATGTGGCCCCACCTGAACATCCAAGCGGGGAAGAAGAATCCATACGAGACCGGGGCATGTGTATGACTCGTTGAAACGGATCTGATCCGAGAGCGTGACGGAGTAGGTTGCGGCAAGAGGTGGATGTAGAGCGACTGGAGTATGATTCGATCGCGTAGGGCTATTAGATCACCGCGGGTGATTCTCCCTACACGGTAGAATGTCGGGGATGGGTGCGGACTACCAGAGGTAGTCAACGCAAGATCGGCGCCGACGTAGTGTTGGTAGTATTTGTTGGAGGTTCGAAGAGGTTGGTGAAGGAAGAGTATGATGAGGTTTTCCTCTGAGTCTTGACAAGCAAGAATAGAAAAAAAGACGAGCGGCTGCCGGTACTGGAGTGTTACGATGGGGAGAGTCGTCGACATGCCTTGATTAGTATGGTCGAACTGTGGGGGTACGAGGTCACTATGACCGACAAGGTCTCCAAAGACATCGGGTGTGATAGGAACGATGTCACCAGCTCCCATGAAGTCGGAGGGAGACGTGGCGAGCAAGGTGCGGAGGGCGAGGTCTTGAAGCTCGACATCCCTGACGACCATCACAGGGGTCGCGCCAGAGAGCATTCTGTAGTCGATCGAGCTCGAGCCCCAAGCGAAAATGCTTTGGTCATCGCTACGCTTGAGGATCTCGAGCTGTAGGCGCAGAAAGGCATGCGCGCCTTCTCCGTAGATGGTCGGTATATGGACATCGAAAATGCCCATCAGCGAATATGCGCGATCTTCCTCCCGGGTCGTGCGACGAGTCGCCGCCCATGCCATACGCCGTGCGACACTGACTTGGTGTACCTCTTGTTCGTGAAGAAGCACACTCTCCTGTATGCCCGTGATCTCCTTGATCAGGTGCGCGAGGGTTTGCTTGGTCCCTAAAGTATGCCATTCCTTGGAGAGGAAGACGACATACGAGGGCGCAAGCAGCTCCTGCAGCGTCCATCCACGCCTGAACCAGACACTTTGCCTGAAGGACGGGCCTCGAGAAGGGTGGGTGTCTTCGACATCATACATGTACACGTAGCAGATGGCTGCTCCTGCGTACCAAGCGTACATCGAGTTGATTGCTTCGGAGAGTTCGGAGCTGCTGGACTTGTCGATGCAGCAAGTATCGATCCATATCCAGTCGAAGCCTTCTCGTTCCGCAAATATGCAGCAGCAACGGATCTTCCTAGACGCGTGGTCTCGTGGATGTTGATGACTAGCAAGGCGCTCTATATCTTGGAATGTCTGCTCCGCTTCTTGCCAGACGTGAGAGAATATCGCATAGGGGGGGATGCGAGCGGGGTCGTTAAAAACTTCGAGGCGAGCTGTCTTCGTGTCTAGTAAACGCATCTTGGAGCTACGCTTAGCACGATCGTGAGCGATGGGACGGGAGAAACGGAAAAGGGAGACTCGGAACAGCACACCTAGCACTGTCCTCGTCCTTGTCCTGTGGCATGCTCCGGGGTCGAGCGGAGTCAGATCCTGGGCGCACAAAATACACTTGGATCCTTATAGCCCCGGGAGCTCTGAGGATAGCATTATGGCGTCAGAGAGAGGGCTTCTACGAGTTCCCAGCACGTACTTACCACAAGACCAGGACCGGGGGCATTCTGTCACCGTGCGGTGTGCGCGGCTTCACCAGCCTTCTAGCGCCTGGCGCCCATCGACTTCTGGGTACTCGTATTCTGATCAAGGATGTGGTCGCAACGTTATATACGAGTCGAATGATGCCAATCGTGGTGCTTGGTTGGACACCGGTGGGAATTTTGAGAACTTTTGACGGGTGGACTGAAATGCACTGCTAGGCTATGTTGTCCAGGAAGTTGAAAGGGAGTTCACGGGCGAAGGTGATACGAAGCCGCCGCTCCCACAGCCTGAGTATTCAGACAGCGATTCGGACTCTTGGAGTTGGTTTGGTTCAGTAAATCCTGAGTAGAAGACCAAGCAGAGCTCTACCTGAAGAGAAGATAATTGGCCCACCTTTGTTCGCAGTCAGTGGTTGCAAGAAGTTGTCGCTTGAAGGAAGAAGGCGTCTAACACGATCCCGAGACGCCTATCTTGGTGGCTGCAGCGCTTAACCTTTTTTGAACACGCATCCCAACCAGCTCTCAACGCAGCGCACGACTCGAGCTCAAAGCTAGCTGAACTACTCGAGGATAAGTACGACTGAAGACTTGGAGGGGTCTGAAGATCAGAGTTCAACAAGCAAACAGTGTTTAAAATGATGGTATGAGTGACAGGAATGCGTACAGCCGGGCGCTCGCGTAGCTGAGGAGGTCTTGTACATGACGACGAGGGTATGCGGGTCTGAGGTGCGCTCTACGACTGTCCTTCTCTCTTCCCTGCTCGCTCATACCTTTGCAGCAGGACCTCCGTCGCCGTATATGGGGTCGCGAGTGAACCACGGCAGGTGCTTGATGTTCGCGACGTGCTCCTCCTCACCCGGGTGTCCATAACACATGTCCCAATGTTCCGAATCGATCAAATAGCTCCCCACCATCTCGAACCCGCCCTCGATATCCTGCACTAGCCTATGCGAGACCCCCGCCGGAATCAAGATAGCATCCCCCTTCCCCAACTCGACCACGACTGCCCCGGAGCAGCCCTCACCGCCGAAGTTGAGCAGGGCGCGTCCGCGCCAGATGACGAGGAACTCGTGCGCGGTCGTATGGAAGTGGTCGTCGCTGTACATCGGGTAGCGCCACATGGGCCTGCAGACCCCGACGGCCTTGATGTGCGCCTCGATCTGGGCGGCGGCGGGTGTGGGGGATGGGAAGGCGCCGTGGTAGATGATGAGCGGCTTCTGCTGGATGGAGGTATTGGGTATGAGTTGGTGTGCGGGGATCTGGTGATAGGAGACCCGGAGGGCGGGGAGCGGGGTAAGCGGCAGGAGGGCCTTCGTCGCGTTCATGATAGATGAAGGATGTGCAACGGTGAGTGACTACGTTCTGCGGTTTCGGATTGTTCGAGGACGTGGACAGGCTCGAGGGCAGGGCGGACGAGGGTGTCCGATATGATCTCGCGATTGGGGGTATGAGTCTCGCGATTGGGGGTATGAGGTGCTTCGTGTCGCACTGGCGAAGGATTGGGCAAGGATTGGGCAATAAGATTTGTCCAACCTGGGTGTTTATATGTATCGGCTGCGCGTGTTTGAACTGAGGCCGCATGTCGAGTAGTGCCCGGCGGCCTGGCCCCTCGATTGTGTTGCATGCACCTTTGTCCGTTCCATGGCGGAACAATTGTTGTAAGCAATTTATCCCTCTCGAGGCACACCGTTCCTCCGAATTCCCAGTCCACCTACAACATCCTCACGCTGACTCCAGATCCCGCGAAAGCTCTACGCGAGAAGCCTCACAAGCGGAGCATGCCTAGCATGCCTCCTCGTCCACGTTCCGAGGTCCTCGACCATCTTGTGCCTTGTTGTCCAGAGGCCCTCTCTGCCTTCGCGGGTTCGTTGCGTCTGCGAACCGTTGAGCCGTAGCCAACCGTCTACGCCGTCTGATCAAAAGGACGATCGAGTGTGCAAATCGCTGATACTCGGTGTAGAACACGCGCATCAGACCTCCTCCCGCGGCCATTCTCCAAGATTATTCCTCACTGTACGTGTTGTGCCTTGATTCCTTGAAATCAACGCTGTTTAGTACTTGGTACTGACCATCATCTAGTCGCACCAGACACTCGTTCCCGCTAGTGCCACATATGGAATCCTCCGCGCTTGCATATCATTGGCTCACCCGAGTCGGCCACGGTAGTGACTCTAATCCAAGGTCTCCGGAGTTATGTCGTTCTTTATCATTCCAATTTGTCGCCGTCGATGCGGTCAACGCACGAAGAACGCGGATGGCAAGCGAGATGTGCAATTTGCACCGGGTCCTAGGAACGTGGATGAACACGCGCACACTCCACGACGCACGTACGTTACGGTCTACGTACGTACATATTCTCGTTCAGCTGCTATCATTGCCAGACCTCGTTGAGGTAAGTACAGGCCAGACTCGTATCCCAGTCGGTCGTGAGCATTGTCTAAACGAGTCATGATGGAATCAATAGAGTTTGAATGGGCCTTTCTTCGACTACAGCACCTCACTAGCACATGAGAGCCCCAGTCCGCGTACATCGGTGTTCATGAGATCGTCAAACAGTATACGGCTACCTCTCGCCAGGCATCAATCAATGTACGTCCTGTAATCGATTCTCTCTCCCGTAAAATACAATAATCATCTCTGCCAGGTGCACCGGAGGGTGACAGGACACCGGACCGTGAACGAAGCTGTTGTTTCCGGTCTACTATTGGAACTTGTCCGGCATTCACTGGTGCATCGAGGTCTGCACAAAACTTGCCGGAGAACAATTTACTTCTTCTGCCATACAGGTGCAAGATAAGGATTTGTTGACGAGTACTGAGTACTATGTACAGTGTACTGATATATATATGCAGCAATTAGCCGGAGCAGCACTCACAAGGCACTCACCGCCCAAGAACGTCGACTCAGAGAGCCGAGCCTCGCGGTGTCACTCGTGACTGACTCATCGATTCAGCCCTCAGGTCCGTCCTCTTGCTCTTCGGTGTCTATCGCTCAAGTTGCCTTTCCCGCAGACTACCCACCCTTCACCCTTCCTCGACGTGGACGTTGAGATCGATTCAATACAACGTGTTTTGACTTGTGACTATCAAAGCCACGCGGTGCCGCTGCTCGTGCTGAATACATCCTTCCACAACGGTAGTCGACAGGGTTCGATCTATACCAACGACGAATGCTTAGTTCCACGTACTGCATTACGCTCATCACTCGAACCCTTGCGGCGCGCCACGAGGCAGCGACCGCCGATGCAAAGCGGACTAGTTCCCAGGTACATATCCGAAGGCTCATGAAGCCTGAAGCTTGAACTTGCCACTGTCTGGCTTCATCCCGTCATTCGCCGTCCCTATTAATGCTGCACGGTGCTAGTCAAGATGGAAATCTCCCTACAGTGCAAGCTGCGTCCTTTCTCGTCTTCTCATCCACAGAGACACGCGCTCCAGGCGTCCGATCTGCCCCGAAGCTCAATATAATCGATTTTTAGCTCCACATGCCGGCGGCCGGAATACTTTCTTGGCTGTCCCATGCAGTGCAAAATCATAGGTGGCCCAGCACTCGGAAGAAGGAGAAGGACACAAACGTCCTGATTCTTTGCTTCTCACAAACAGAAAACGACGTACCGTACTCGTCTCATCCAATCGCGTTGGCCGCCAAGTTATCGCACTCAGATGTCCACCTTCAGAGTCGACGGCGCCCCAGACGACCTATCTCCGGTGAGTCCTGGATAGCACGATAGTTCTGAATGATGTGGTTCATTGACGTCGTCAAAGTCTCTAGGGGAGGCCGATTGACTGCCCTTCCTCCACATTGTCCGATCTTGGCCTACTTACCGGAGGGCCACTCGAAGCCTCTACTATACGGGGCGCTCCGCTCTGTCGCCAATATTTGTAGTGGTCAAGAATACCTCGCGGCTTTACTTGGTAAGGGTAGTCAGTTCGAGGAGGTACGAGCGCTGTCCAAAATCCTAGCGGGTGCCAATTATGCTTCAGAAGGTACAGCGCGGGCATCTCAGCTGAAATCCCCTTCCTGGCTATCTCGAGGAAGGCTCACTAGTACCGCGCCAAACGAAGCCGGCAGCGTAAAAAAAGCTCTGCGTATGCGTATAAAGGGGGCCTCAGGCTAGCTCTTGAGACAGCAGTAGCAGCTCTCTGACTCGCTCTCCTCCTCTCAACTTCCTAGGCCTTCCCAGTCTCCCAGCCACATATCACGCACTGCTAGGACCATGTCCAAGCTACTGGCATCTGTTATCTGTGCCGTTCTATACGGCTCACTCGTCGCCTCTTTCCCTGTTGGCGACGCTCCATCGCTCTCCCACATCCAGTCGTCAGGCTCGGCTTCCGGGACCCTTGCGCGGGCGGCGACGTCGACGAGCAGTGGCACTGCTCTCCCAAGTCCTACGGTGCCTTATGCTAGCGATGACCCGAACTACTGGCTGTGGAACGAGACTACCACTACCGATCCCGAGCCGGAGCGCGGTACTCTAGGTGCCACGATCCTGGGTCCGCAGAACATACCGATCGACAAACAGAACCCGGACATCCTGGCACCCCCGACCACAGACTCTGGTACCGTGTTAGTGGTCTTCACGTGTATTGTGCTGTGCGAGATACTGATGTATGAGTACAGTGGGAATGCGAAGTGGCCGTTCAGCCTGAGCAAGATCCAGCTGAACACCGGCGGTTGGGTCCGCCAACAGAATGGTACGTGATGGGAGAAATGTGTTATCGAGATACGCTCTGACGGATCGCGTCTATGTAGTTCAGCAAATGCCAATCGCTACAGGTCAGTATCATGATATGCTTTAGCAATACTTACATCTCATTTTCCCGAAGCCATGGCTGGAGTGAACATGCGTCTTGAAGCTGGGGCTATTCGTGAGCTACACTGGCATCAGACCGCAGAGGTGAATTGTTTTTATTCTTCCTGTATTCTGTACAATGCGTCTGACTATCCGTGAGCAGTGGGCTTACGTGCTCAAGGTACGACCGACGAGTGAAGATTATGGTTTGATTATTTACACCGATGTTTCTGTTAGGGTTCTACCCAGATTACCTCCGTTGATCAATTGGGACGAAACTACGTTGCGACAGTCAACCAAGGCGACCTCTGGTACTTCCCTCCTGGTATCCCACACTCCCTTCAGGGAACGAACGATGATCCCGATGGCACAGAATTTCTCCTAGTCCGTTCTAACTATTATTCGTTCTATTGTATGTGTACGACTGACCGCGGCTATCCAGATCTTCCCTGACGGATCTTTCAATGATGATGATACCTTCTTGGTGAGCAAATATACGTATTATGCACTCAAGCTGTTCGAACTTATTGTCGCTACGTACCAAGCTCACGGACTGGCTGGCTCACTTGCCCAAAGAAGTTATCGCGAAGAATTTCCAGGACAATATTGCCGACTGGGATGACATCCCGGGAAGCCAGCTCTACATCTTCCCTGGCGGTCAGTGATTCCTTTCTACGAACCTACTCGTTCAGTCACTGACGTGAATTCGACACCCAGTGCCTCCTCCGGACAACCAGCAGCCTCCGACCAGTCCCTACGGCACCGTTCCACTGCCATTCTCGTATGAATTCTCGAATGTGACACCCACTCAGTACTCTGGCGGCACGGTGAAGATCGCGGACTCTACTGTGTTCAACATCTCGACCCAGATCGCCGTTGCGGAGATCACTGTCGAGCCCGGTGCAATGCGTGAGCTTCATTGGCATCCGACGCAGAACGAGTGGGGCTTCTTCCTGTAAGCGACGCGGATTAGGCTTGCATTGCTCGATTTCAGCCTAACGAACTCTCGTCTATCAGGGAGGGCACCGCGCGCGTGACGCTGTTCGCATCTAGTGGCGTCGCGCAGACATTCGACTACCAAGCCGGGGACATCAGCTACGTCCCGACCGCCTTTGGTGAGTATCATTTGTATCTGTTGGCTTGTCTTTCTGCTTACGCTAAATTCCCTTAGGCCACTACGTTGAGAACACCGGCAACACTACTTTGCGCTTCCTTGAGATATTCAACACCGACGTGTTCCAGGATGTCAGTCTTTCTCAGTGGCTTGCATTGACGCCGCCTGAGCTGGTCAAGGAGCATCTGCAACTCTCAGATAGTACGATCGCTGGGTTCAACAGGACGAAGGGAGTCGTTGTAGGACCTCCGAAGACAACTTGAAGTAACTAGATGATGTTGATCAATTATGAAGTCTTATACCACCGACTCTACCATGTCTATGACATCTCTTAGAAGAACAACTCAGGCTATTGTAAAAGATCTAGCCTTGCTTCACCGCCAGTCGGTCGCAGTAGGACACAGATCTTACCGTATGACGTCACTTGCACCCGTCCGGCGCTAGTAAGTCACTAAGTGCTCTCGGCTACACGAGCTTCCACACTTTCACCACTAATAGCACCAGCAGACGCGTTCACCTCCTACAGCAAAGGTGTGCCGATAGGCTTGACGAGACGAGGAGGCGTGTCAGATGTCGCGCTCGAAGTCACTCAGCTATCGGGGTGCGAACAAAAGGATTCAAGAAGCGTTCGTCGAGTCACGACGTCACTCGACGACATTTGATGAGAGTGCCGGCACGTTCTCACCTGTTCTCACCCCTGGACAAGGATGAGACTGAGCGGGTAAGTACCCAAACTTACCCGTCACCGCACAGTAACTTTTAAAGGTCATCCAATCCAGCTGTGGCGTCGATGACCCTGCACCAGTGACGACGAGCGCAAATACATCAGAAACCCAGCACGATGTTCCTTCGTACGCGCTATGGCTCAAGCTAATAGGCCAAGCTCGCACTTCGCCCGATATGCTACATACATACCAACCGACCACTAACTCTCCAACGACACCCGAACGCCCGCAGGGTGCACTCAGCTGACCTCGGCTGAGGGTTCGGATAAGGGGCCAGTTCCTTGACTGGTACCCCACAAACGACTTGGAGCTGATCAGCGCAGCGAGACTGGTCACCTGCCCTCACGTCCTTCCTTCCAACTGCATCCATCCGGATTTCCGCGCAACCTCCTAGCGCGCATGGGCCGTCGCAGCCGTTGGTATATATACCTTGTGCGAATCACGAACGGTCCGTACAAGAACGTCGACCTTTCACCCCATCCCACGTCAACTGAGTCCACCGACAGGTAGCATCCGATGTCTGTCGAAGGAAAGAGCGAAGCTACGGCCGACCATATCGAGCACCGCCCGTCGTCGATTGCATCCTCTACTGGTCCTGCAGCCCAGGGTTTACTCAATGGGGAACTGCTGGCGAAAGACGTTCGTCCAGCGGCGGAGCGCAAGCTTGTTCGCACCCTAGACTTCCGCTTGCTGCCCACCATCATTCTCATATTCATCATGAATTACATCGATGTGAGTCGTCCAAAACCGCAGTGCTGCGACTTCCAGACTTATTGACAAATGCCCTACTAGCGAGTAGCAGTGACAGCTGCGAGGCTCAAGGGCTTGGAACAAGACCTGGGCTTAACTGGTGTGTTTCTACGTTGTTGTGATATCCATCATCGCACTACTCACCCCCACGTCTGGTAGATATTCAATATGAAACTGTTCTCGCCGTCCTCTACGCGTCCTACGTCCCCGCCCAAATCCCGTCGAATATGGTACCTCAACCACTCCATACTTCAGTTATTTGCTGACCGTACTGGAACAGATCCTCAACCGAATCTCAAGGTAACAGTTGTCGTGAGACCTGCAGAATGGCCCATTCACAAGTCTAGTGCAGACCGTCATACTATATTCCACTGTGTGTTGTCCTTTGGGGTCTCACCAGTGCGCTCACAGGGGTATAGTTCCGCTACAGATATCCTCGTTAAACCGAGAGTTCTGAGCACCATTCCTGTAGGTTGCAAAGAGCTATGGTGGTATCCTCGCCGCACGAGTATTCGTCGGTGTGCCAGAGGTACGATTCGCCTCCCGTGCACATTGCTACTCAAATGCTCAAAGTTTGACACAGGCGGCGTTTTATCCCGGAGCGATCTACCTGCTTTCAAGATGGTATACCCGACAGGTGGGGGAATCTCATGAACTGTCACGATCGTATAAAACGAGCCTTTACCGTTGCAGGAGCTCGCATTCCGTTCTGCAATTTTGTATGGAGGACTATTGATTTCAAATGCGTTTGGCAGCGTGAGTCCCCACTTCGGATACATCAATACTGTCTTGTACTGACCGACCCCCTTTCAACTCCGTGAACGACATGCTTACTACATTTTGAAGCTTATGGCGGCCGGTATCCTCTCCAACATGGAAGGTAAGATGGGAATACGTGCATGGAGATGGTGAGTACCGCTGCTCTCGCATATGGCACCCTTGATTTACGACGTCTATCATAGGTTGTTCTACATCGAGGTCAGTTGCAGATAACGGGAAAGGGCATTGTCCGTAACCCTAACGAGCTGGTAGGGAGCAATCACTATTGCAATCGGACTGTTTTTCCATGTGCGTAGCAGGATAACCACGAGTACTCTCCAAACATGATGCTAACAATCAAACAGACACTTGTTGCCAGACTACGTGAGTCACACGCTGCGAGCCGTCTTTCTGAGAAGACTCATCCCCATCCATCAAGCCGCACAACACGCGCTGGCTCAGCCCTGCGCAAAGGCGCCTCGCCCAAGTGCGCCTCGCAGAAGACGCAGGAGAGGCCGATGAGGACAGCGCCACCGAATCGTGCGTCAACAGCTCACGGATAACCACTCAAAGTACTGACCATTATGATCGACTTACGATGACTACCAGCGCATTCGCCGGACTGGTCATGGCACTCAAGGACCCCAAGGTGCCCCTTTTTGCCCTGATGACTTGCTCACAGCTTCTCGGGCTCAGCTTCGTGAACTTCTTCCCAACGTGAGCATATCGACTTCGTTCTTCAGGAAGTCGCTTCACTCACGCTTTCTAGAATCGCGGGAACCCTCGGCTTCTCGACGACGGTGACGCTGCTCATTGCCGCGTGAGTCGTGTCCATCTCGCGGCGAGTGCGCACGACTGCTCACGAAACCTGTCCGCGTTCACAGCCCGCCTTGGATCCTCGCGACGATCGTCTGCTGCCTCAACGCCTGGCACGCTGGTCCGTCGTCAACGTTCTCTGCACGGTGTCGACGCTATACCTGACTGCCTTGGCCGTTGCAGACCGCTCGGGGGAGCGCTTCCTCCACATCTGCGTCCCATGGTGGGGCGTCATCCTCGCATACATCATCGGGACCACGACGATGTCGATTGGGGGCCGGTACTTCGCCATGTTCCTGATGGCGTGCGGGTACGCCGGTGCGTCTCTCCTGCAACGTGTTCTATTTCCGCCTGCTGAGCCGCGATGTTGTGCTGCAGGCTTCGCGCTGACGCTGGTGTGGGTGTCGAATGCGGTGCCCCGCCCGCCCGCAAAGCGTTCAGCAGCGATGGGGGTCGTGAACGGGTTCGGGAACCTCGGGAACCTGTACGTCGCACTTGACCGCGCTGCTTGCCCGCGACTGCCGCTGAAGCGACCGGTCGCCGCAGGATCGGCTCGTACGTGTGGAAGGCGTCGTGGGGCCCTGACTACCATCCGTCGATGTTCATCGGCATCGCCGCGCTCGGATTCGCCACCGTGCTCGCGTTTGGTGCGTGTCCTCCCCGTTTGTGCGAAACTGATTGGGCTGACTTCGATCTGCCGTGTTGGCTGTGCTGCACCTGTTCGTCAGTCATTCGAACAATCCTCGTCCGCGAGAACAGACAACTTGAACGCAAGGAAATCGCTTATTTGACGGGTGCCGGGCGCGAGCGTATCGAAGAAGCCGCACGGCTGGAGGGCATCACGTTCGAGGAGGCGCTTCAACGAAAGCGGGGCTTCCGATATTTGCTGTAGGTGGGAGTATGGTCGAAGAACGACTGGAAGGCGCGGTTGCAGCAGGCTGAGCATGCATGGAGGTCGAGTGCGGATAGCAGTCCGTTGTATAACACTAGTAGCGCGCAATGTACGAGGATCGTCTCAGGAAGCCAAATGTTCGCCTCCACGATAACCGATATTGACCAGGGTGACGGGTACTGGGCCTGCTGAAGCTCCCGAACGAATATGACGAATCTGTCCAGAAGGACATGGGCATTCTGCCTGGCGCACTACAAAAACGAGGAATTACACAACCCGCGACGGGTAGACACTGAGGAGGGAGAAGCGACGATTCAGCGGAAATCTGAGTACGGCGGATATATTGCGGTACGAGTATTGACCTTGGAGTAGGGAGGAGGAACCATGGGATGTGACTATGAGCGCAGGCGACGGGTGTATATGTAGCGGGTGACGAAGACGAGGTGAGTTGTCACCGGATAATGTATCTGATTCAGAGACGTTGTAGATCGAGGCTGGGCAGCGGGATGGCGACAAGGCGACGATAGGGAACAGAGAGATGAGAGCAACAAACACGATGGCGACATACAAAGGAGTCCTGATGGCGGAGGTACTCGTCACCCTATGGGACGAGGTTGCGCGGGAGGGGGTAGAGAAGGGCTCAGCGGTCAACATCCATCCTGGAGTTGGCTGCAACTGCGGCACCGCGCCGGCGGCCCCTTGCCCGACCGCCACGGCCGCGCCCGCGACCGGCTGTAGGTGCCTGAGTGTAGTCCTTGGGGTCTGCTCCTGGTGGCGCGACAAGTACGTGGGCTCTGGAGTCGGTCGCAAGGAGTTCATCCGAGCGCAGTTTCCTGCATGTGGGGATCGAAAGAATGTTGAGTAGCATATTCCGGAAGGGGCGGGGAAAAACTCACGATCCCGAGTTGGCCTCGTCGGACATGAGGACGTCGACGCTGCCTTCAACGAGAGCGGCGCCGATACGGCCGGAAAGGGTTGCATTCACACCGCCGACGATCTTGACTTCAAGGGTGCGGCCGTCTGCGGGTTGGCCGTTGAACTTTGCGACGGCGCCTTGTGCGTCCTTCTCGTGTTTGTACGTGAGGCGTACGATGGGCTCTGGGGATGAGGAGTGAAGGATGGAAGAGGTTACGGGGCCACAGCGTTTGAAAATGGCCTGGGTGATGGTGTGAGGAAGGGAAGCGAGCCGGGGGGTTGTATCAGGAGACAAACCTCGACGTCTGCTGCGGTGGTTCCCCTCGCAAGACCGGCGACTTGGACCACGTTTCCCCTAGAGCTTGCTCCCTTGATGGAGAGACCGCCCTTTTCGCCAATGGCGTCGCGAAGGGCCTTGTCTGCGATGCCGAAGTTGAGTTTTGGAGCATTCGCAGGCGCGTTTGTGAGGCGGGCGCTGAGGGAGCGGGATTGAGAGGAGTAAAGGTCGTGTTTCCAGGTGTCATTGACGTCGCCCTTTGGTGGGCGCTGGTTCTTGTTCTGTAGTGAGATATTGGTGGTTATGGGGAGGAGTTGATGGGAGAAGAATGATGAGTGAGGTTGTTGAGAGAGGGGAGGAGGGGGCGCACATAGGGACCTGTCGAGGAGCGGTTGGACTTTGAGCGTACAGGGCCGACGGCGGGTGCGGCGCCAGCGGGGAGACTGATGCGCTCGAGGAGAGATGCCATCGTGAAGTCAGTCGTTGGGAGCGCGAGGAGAGGGAGGAGGAGGAGGTCGTGGTGGTTGTGGTTTGGACTGGAGGGGACAAGGCCAGCAGCCACCGCCACTCCAGCTTTGCTCCTGTTTGGCCCGGCGTCTAGCGATCGCGTGCGGTGGACGCGGCCCAGTGACGGCAGACAGCCCTCCTCCTCGTCTCTCCACGTCCAAACACCCTCCGTCGACGACAGCGTTTCTATTCCTCAGCACACAATGGGCGGCGCAGGTACGTCGGGGACGGTCATCTCTCCCGCTCGCGATGCTCACGAGCTTCGCCAGGTTGGCTCTTCCTCTTCTCGGTGCTCATGGCCGCTGGCCTCCTGTTCACCATGGTCTTCTTCGTATGTCCCCCTCTTCCCCGCGCTTTTTACAACTAACACCCCGTGCCTCTCCTCGCGCCAGATTATAATGTTCTCCGACCTCGAATGCGACTACATCAACCCCATAGACCTCTGTAACAAACTCAACCAGGTTTGTATCTCTCCACATCCGTCCCTATATTTATCCTCATACACCCTCCTTCCTAGTTCGTTCTCCCGGAAAACATCGCACACGCCTTCCTCTCCATCCTCTTCCTCCTATCCGGTCAGTGGTGGGCCTTCCTCTTGAACGCGCCCTTGCTAGCCTACAATGTCAACAAGTACGTCTACCCGCGCGGTATTCCATGCCCTTTCCTCACACACCATCTCCCTTCAGGATTCGTGGAAGCAACCACATGTACGACGCGACAGAGATATTCCGCACACTCCCAAATCACAAGAAAGAAAGCTTCGTCAAGCTCGGCTTCTACCTCATCAGCTTCTTCTACTACCTCTATCGGTAAGTCCCCTCCACCTCGTCCATTGCCATCGACACGTTCCCCGCCACCTGCCCCGTCGGACGCGCTTCCTCAACTGTTCTGCACAATCCTTCTGCCATCCCATATGCTCACCCATCTTTCTAGGATGATTTTGGCCCTCATCCAAGAGAGCGAATGAGTGCGACCCGTCCTCTCGCCCAAGTCTGTCTACCGTCTTCCTTGTTTTTCTCCCACTTGCCGCAATCTATCCCGCCTCGATGCATCTCATGACAATCCCCTCTTACCGATATCGTCCACCCTACGCTTCATCCACGCACTTGCTCACGACCTATGACTTCACGACACACGAAGGGACGGCATCCTGCGGTCTTGCGGAAACGCGACGTGTAGGTGGACCTCTGGGAGATCATACGATCCTCCGAGTAACCCCTATCGCGTCTTGACCGCTGGTGATGAGATGGCGGTGAATGTAGGCTATAGGCACGGGCTAGACATGAGGATGGGGGCAAAAAGGGGGGACAGATGATATCCGGGCGTGACGATCTAACGGATTTTGTGCGTACTCTTGTCATGGATGCTATCTCTCTCGCTAGAGCTCTCCGTGTGGTAATTTCTGCTGCTGTACGTACAGCGCTGTCTGTACTCTACACAGCCTTGGAAGGTAGGTCGTGGCGGCGTACGCAATATGGCGCACTGCTCACTTGTCCGCTAACGTTGCACAGCTTTGAATGTGCGTAAACGTAGTAATAGTAGGAGCTGTATCTGTCGCTGTAGTTACCTGACAAGCGAGCAATACACAAACCCTAACCTCAGACCGTGGGAAGCGCGACTACAAGCCCGTTTTAGAATGATGATCCCCTCCTCCTCAGCCTCCATCTCACCTCCCTCCGTCCCGTCCCTCTCCTCCGTCCCCCTCCGTCCGCGTTCGCTCTTGGTCTCTCGCATTCTCTCCTCCCACAACCTGCGCACGCCTTCAGTCACACACTCTCTTGACTTCGACTACACATCATGAAGCGCACCGGCTCGACCAGGGCGGTCTCTCCCACAAACACCACCTACTCGGGCATTTCCAACTACCGCACAGACTCTTACCGTCCTCTCAGGGACGCTCCCCCAAGCCAGTATGGCAATGCTGATCCTCGCGCGGTCGCTCGTACGCATTTCCAGGAGCTTAGCGATTATCTCGCTGCCTATCTTGCCAAAGGTATGTCACCTTCCCTCTTGTTCGTACTCGATCGTCCATGTCGTACAATCCGACTTCCCCCGCCTTCCTGGTGCCGTAACCGTGTGGGTTTTGCATATCCACAGTTAAGCTCTGGCGTGCGCTACTTCGTACTCTCCTATGTCATGCAAACGATGCTGGGTCCAAAGCAATACGTCGAGCACTGCTCTCAACACAGGCACACTCATTTCGACTCCTGCAACCCTGATTTGATTCTCATGTAACTCCATGGCTTTTCTCATGACTTCTTGAACCACACAGAGCCCGCCAACTCCCGCACAACCGCTCGCCAGAAGCTTACACGTTTGACCCGCCAACAGTTCCAAGAACTCTCCACGGACGTTTACGATGAGTTGATCCGGAGGAAGAATAATTCCGCCGACAACGAAGGTCTCTATGTGTTCACTTTAATCCCTCTCTCGCACTACTCAACCTCGTCTAGTCCCCTTTTTACCTGTTCGTGATGACTTCCACCCCAAACGCAACCAAGCAAGACAGAAACTTGCAACACTACCCACTGGCAGGTTCAAGGATCTCTCCAGTGATGTATACTATGAGCTCGCAAGGCGTTATCCCGAATTCAAGGAAGAGGTACTACCTCCTATCTATTCACTCTCTCACCGTTCTCACCATACAGCAGATGCAGCCCCCCGAAGCACCAACGTCCGCCGTTTCAGCCGGATCTGCATACGACGATTTCCCCTCCCCCGACTTCCCCCGCAACGGTCGCGTATCCGAAGACCGCGCTGATGACTCTGGCTATGGTGGCAGCACAGGTGGCGTATCGGCAGGTGATGGGTACTCTCGTCGTAAACCTTCACAAGACATCTACGTAGGCTCTGATCGTCGACGACCTTCACAAGACACTCTTGGCCGGCGTCCAAGTCAGTCAGCTAGTGTAATTAGCGGCGGGGACGCCCAGAGCGCCACAGCCGGGATGGGCATGATCATCCCAAACAAGTCGACTATCGCCGAGGAGGATATCGAGGTACCCTATGGGCGCGACATGCGTGAATCCGCGTCGGCCGCCCGGAATCGTCCAAGAGCGGGCAGTGATTCGGAGCGGGAGGAGGAGATGAGCCCGCGCAGTCCGCCCAACGGCGCCCTTGGCGGCCTGAACGGGCTCAGTGCCCGACTGCAGCAGGCCGACGAGGACGACGGAGGTAGGGGCAGCGGAGAAGACTACTTTGACCGGTCGTATGGACGGCAGAGCGCGGCTTCGGACAGGTCCGCCGGCACAGCCGGCATTGGCTCCCGCATGCTGGGCGGTGGGGGGCGGACGAGCGTGGGCGACGAAGAGGAACGGGTGCGGCGTGAATACGAGTTCAAGATCGCAACGATGCAGACGCGCATCACGAGCCTCGAGCAGGATCTCGAGGACGCCCGAGAACAGGAGCGGAGGTCCGCTGAGAGCGAGCAGCGGGTCAAGACGATGGAGCAGGAGCTGTTCGAGCTGCAGAGGGTGCGTTCGTGTCTTCGGCTGACATCCGCGGAAGAATGGACTCTCACAGTCGCATGATCCGCAGAGAATGGAAGAGAAGGCCTCGTCGATGCTATCTTTGCAGCAGGAGCTGGACGCGTTGAGGGAGGAACGCGCAAGGGAGAGAGATATCGCGGAGCGTCGGACAAGACAAGATCAGGAAGAGCTACGCGCCTTGCGCGAACGGTGTGACATTCTTGAGTCAAACGAAGGCGGCGGCGGGGTCAGGATCTCCCAGCTTTGTCTCGGAGATCTCGAGAAGCTGACGCGTTTTCTGTACAGGTCGACTCAGGTATCCTCGACCAGCTCCGGTCTGATATGGAGGGCTTGATGACGGAGCTCTCGGATTTGTCGCGACGCAACGACGAGCTCATGACTACGAAAGACAACGACATGGCTGTCATACGTGATCTTGAGTCTCAGGTCAAGGAGTACAAACGCAAGTACGAGCAGGCTAAGACTGAGTTGCGTAGCGCGAAAGGTTTGTCCACTGTCTTCAGGTGCTCATTCTTCGCCCGCTGACCATGTGCGACCGTGATATAGCAACCTCACAGTTGTTCTTAAAGGCGCCGAATGTGGACGACCAATTACCTGTCGCTCGCGATGGTGGTCTCGTCGACATTCACGTCACAGGGTTTGTGTCTTCAATCGACAGTCTCCTCACTGCCGGCCGTTCCAACGCACCCACTCGCGTCTTGCAAATCATGAAGGGCGTTATCAACGCGGTTACTGCCATCATCGAAGACGTCCGCGCGTTCGAAAGCCGGCCGCAACGGGACCGTGCGGAGGTCGACCTCGAGGTGCTCCAGGCCCTTCGCGAACGTCTCGACGCTACGCTCAGCAACCTCGTTACGGCCGCGAAGACGCACGCTACGAGCGCGGGCATGGCGCCTGTCAGTCTGCTTGATGCAGCTGCGAGCCACGTCTCGGGAACGGTCACAGAGATCGGGAAGACGATACACATCCGCAAGGCAACCAAGGCAGAGCAGGACGCGTTTATGCCTCCCGGCTCCTCGTCAACGTCGGCCTCAACCACGAACGGCTCGAATGGGTTCACACCATCCCTGCGCGCCGTCAGCGAGCTGCGGTCAACCTCGGCCCACCAACGGTCGGGGAGTAGCACCAGCTCCAGGGGAGGGGACGATTTGAGGTTTGGCTCATCACCGACGTCATCACCACGAATGACTCCTCGCCGTCCGCCGTCTAACGCGTCTGGCTCAAACGCGAGCTCTCCGCCGCCGATCTTTGAAAAGAACAAGATGAACGGCGCCAAGAGCGACAGTTCGGCGACATCGGCTGGCACTGCAGAGGGGCAGGAGGATGCCTGGGCGGAGCTCAAGGTGAGTACTTCACGTGTTAGCATGCGACTACAACGCTGATACATCCTCCCCGTACAGCCATATCTCGAGGCGCAGACTGAGGCAATTGTCTATGCCATCCAGAGCGTGCTCTCGGGCGTGCGCAGCCCGACCCCGTCTCCGACGCTGAACGAGAACTTGACGCAGATCATCACGATCGTATCCAGCATCATCGCCGTCTGCAAGGACAATCTCCCGCAAGCGTCGAAGGCGCAGGGCGAGGAGATACTGCGCGAGCTGGGAGAGCACGCGAACAAGCTCAGCGAGGTGCAGGCGCAGGCGGACATCACGAAGGAGTCGCGGCAGGTGATGGCCAAGTCCAGCTTCGCTGTTGCGAACGCGATGAAGGGCTTGATGAAGCTGTAGCCTCACATATATTTATGCAATTTATGCCGGTGTTGTCGGATTTCCTTCTTGGCATTGTGCATCTTGCCTTCCTGCAAATTCTGACCGAGCTATCACCAATACTTATACCCAGAGGGACACTCAGATGGGACATATGCAGGTCTACTGGATGGATGGAGGTGTCTTGTTTGAAGCCCGGATGCCCTCCTGCCACACCACAAATACAAATGGAAGGATACTACCTGCCGCAACACCTGTAGTAGATTCTTGAGCTCAAGCTTGAATTGAACCCATTACCGCACCCGTAGATCAGGCTGGCTATCACAGGGCTCATGGCAGAAAACCATGCGTGCGGAGGACGTGAGGATGCAATTGAAGAGAGCTTCGGGTCCCGTAGGAAGACTTGTGTACTCGAAGCAGGGATAAACAACTGAACACAAAAAAATAGTCCTGTGCCCTTGAACGCAGGACCGTCTCCGTTTCTCCCTCCATCTCTCTCTGTTGCTCTTTGCACTCTGGTGACATTGCATCCACTGAAGCTCTCTTCAATTGCATCCTCACGTCCTCCGCACGCATGGAACACACTTTCTGCCTAGTCTTAGTCAAGATGGAGCAGTTTGTAGGACCCAGGGGGCAATCAGCTAGGGGATTTTAGACGACCTGGTCCCCCCAGTCAAACTGGTGGCCGGGGGTCCAGCACTAAACTTTTTTCATTTATGTACTGAATACAAAAAGAACCATAGTGTTTGCAAAAGAATTGGCCACGATCTTGAGGAAAGAAGTGGTGCAACTCCTAGTCTGGGAGGTGTATTACCTTTCCCCCAGGCCAGTACCTCGAGTGCTCCTCCCTTTTGTTTCTAGACACACTTACTGATACATCTATAACACACTCACCGCGTTCCCGAGCCCCTTAGTAGGACGTAGTTAGTGGGTCAAGCAGTAGGAAGTTACAAGTCTGGTACTGTCTGCTTGAACGTAGTTGGGCAGCACAAATACACAGGACACTTCGAAGCCAGAGCTGGCCGTGGGAGACAAGCAAATCACGTGTAATCAGCGTCCGTACCAGACGCACTGGTTGACTCTCGGACTGACGGTGACCAGACACGTCTATACTTCCAATCTATGTTCATTTGCTCGTCCGACTACACATTCTCGTTGTAGACTGAACCTGCCTGCTACCTTGGTGCCATTACTACGTGTAATGGTAAGTAATAGTTCCTACTGAACTTGGAGATATCCAATTAATATCTCACTCGCCTTCAAGTGCTTCGTACTCTAGTGTCTGCGGTTCTCGTCCTCCCACCATGTCAGGCCTCCTGCCTCCTCCACGTCCCCCGGACCCATCCACTACATCATTGTGTAAATGCGAGCATATATGTCTCAAGGCTCACGAAGGCGGTCAATGGGTCGCTTTCTCTACCAAGCGAACTCATGAAGCTAGGGGCGACCTCTATCCTAATGCCTTCATCAGCCGGGGCCATGGTCGGGCACGCCCTGCACAGGCTTTAAGCTCTCACCCAGTCGATAACAGCCGCATGCCTAGGGGACGAGGTTGAGGAGCTGCAGATCGATCAAGAGCACTGCTGTTGGAGCGTGGGGGTGCACACGTTGTCGTGAGTGGCCCCTTGAAGTGTCCGAGGTCGTCTTCTCCCGCAGGTCCTACCCAAGTCACTCGGCCTAGGCTAGTGTCGCTTGACTCAGTGCAAGAGCCTGAGGTCCCTGATACACGAGTCGTACCACCATCTCAGAGCGAGGTGTTACACCTGCTCGACGATGTGCCACACAATCCTCCCCTTTCGCCACCATTCCCTCGAGCCAAATCTCCTCCCTTGGAAGAGCTCGATGCAGACATGTATCTTGCTCCACCTGAGGACTATTCAGACACACCAGGTCCGGGTGTCGAAGCCGGAAATCGCATACATATAACCCAATCCCCAAGACTGCAAGCCGCGTCGAGCTCGCCAATCGGGTCTCGCTCAACGTCTTATCATGAGCCGCTACCTGCCCGAGAGCTTGGTCTGTACGACAATCCTGGTGACGGAGATGCTGAAGGACAACAGTGCGACAAGTCGGCTAAGGCTTCGGACGACGACAACGACGACAACGAATCTCGACAACTTCTGCAATCACTGCTCAGCATCGCAAACATCCCCCTTACCAACCCACCCGGTGAGCTGTACAACGTGGACAGCATCCCAGGCCTCTCTATCCCAGGAGATCCTCTGCTCGCCCATGTGACCGGGTTAGCCCCATTTCCCGACTCTCGGCCGCCATCTCTTGTGTACAGTACATGCCATGACCGCTGGTTCATCCGGTCAATTCTACTGCTGGTCACCTTCCTACATACACACCACCACGTCACATTCCGCGCTGCGGACCTCACCCTGACGACCCTCCGAATGATTTTCATCGGATTGAAGCTCATCCCACCAGACGATCCAATGCCGTCCACGCTGAAGACCGCACTGAAAAGGCTCGACCTCGAGGACCGCTTTTATACACTCGTTGAGTGTACTCAATGCCGCCGACTGTTCAAACCGGAGGTTCTAGCTGATCCATCCATGCACTG
This sequence comes from Daedaleopsis sinensis, assembly GCA_033807695.1. NCBI lineage: Eukaryota > Fungi > Basidiomycota > Agaricomycetes > Polyporales > Polyporaceae > Daedaleopsis > Daedaleopsis sinensis. Next base: position 1,654,589 of record CM066302.1, read on the forward strand.
CCCATTCTGTGACATCCCGCTTTTCAATCACACATGCCCCGGACTACTTGCACGTATCTTTCGGTGTGCTCCGCCCACCCCCATTCCGAAAGTGGTGGTTCCTCTTGTCCTCCTTTTTGCAGCCCTTGTATATCTTATCCGGCAGCCCGGAATGCACGCTCTGCTGAGTGGCTACCAGTCGCGCATGTCCCCTCCTGACGGCGAATTTCGCTGCATACAGGACGGCACGCGCTGGCAGACACTTCAAGGTCCAGACGGCCCACCTGTAGTCACCACTTTCTTATATAAAGAATAGGCCTTGGCCTGTGGGCTGAGAGCAAAAGCTGTCTATCCCGTCTGGGCTCATTGGATTGGATTGAGCCTGGGACCTTGTAGCCAGAGTATTTATGTTTCTATAATTGAGGGCTAAGGGCCTTTAGGCAGCCTGCAATTCAATCCCCCAGGGCCTTTTAGGCAGAGCACCGATGTTTCTGTAATTGAAGGCTAAGGGCCTGATAAACAAAGTATAAACAGTCTGTAATTGGATCCCAAGGCCTTTAAAACAGAGCACCGATGTTTCTGTAATTGATGGCCAGGGCCCTTTTGACGGTCTGTAATTCACTCCCAAGGCCTTTTAGACAGAGTGTGCACAGTCTGTAATTCACTCCCAAGGCCTTGTAGACAGAGTATAGACAGTCTGTAATTTGATCCCAGGGCCTTTTAGACAGGGTGTGGACAGTCTGTAATTCGATCCTAGGGCCTTTTAAACAGATCACCGATGTCTCTGTAATTGATGCTCTAGACATCAATAAAAGATTAAAGATCTGATCATAATATTATCTTGTGCTTATCTTTCTAGATAACAGCTTCTTATCTGTACAGATTGCTTGACCATCTAATCTACTGCCCTGGGATCAATACCACGCCACCGGGCGCTTATTTAGCGCCTTTTCCCGCACCTTCTTACCTCAATTAGGCAGGTAGGTGGCTGGGCTACCCTAGGGGGGCCCACTTCCTCACCCCATACCTCCCTCATTTCTTGATGGATTCCCTCCATTCAAGTGGTGGTATACTTGTGTATTAAATGGCTACTACCCTGTACAATATGTGGGTACCAATCCCTCCATTCAGTGCACTGCAATGTGTAGAAATGGTCGCTTTGTTGGGGTACTAAATGCTTAATACCTCAGTAACAGGTGGGCGCATCATCATGTACAGAGTACCATTGGAACGGGGTGTACTGAGGCTTTCCAACGGGCCCTAGTACATGCGAGTCTGTCCACGGGAACCATGGGTATGCACATGTGCTCCTCCTCACCACCTTCAATATTGTGTGGAGTATACCTCTGTCAATTCCTGATCAATCAATATGATTCTTTTTGCGTCCAGTGTGTCTACTATACTACACCTGATCCCAGCAGTGTGCCTGGCGATGCACCCCATTGATCTATATACAATGGGCAATCAGTGTGCACGTTACCCTCCTGATAGCGCACCCAATACCTGACCGATTAGGGTGTGTAAGGCAGCGTCCGAAAGCCAGAATACACGTCTTTCCAACGGCACCTTACACATATTGGTAGGCACAGTGGTCATGAAGTTACACACATGTTCTCCTCCTCCCCTACCCCAATATTGTTCGCAGTAGATCCTCTCACCACATGCATGTATCACCTTCGAAGTTTGGGAGCATGGTCGCCTATCTTACTATCTATCTATTGTCTAGTTGCCACCCTTATCGGACACAAATTACCCTGCTCATTGGCTTATCAGTGTTTCCCCTGATCACCCTGATCTTGCAGGTTTGGGAGACCTGTTCCACAGATCTACTACCAACATGAATAGTCCCTATATGTGTGAACAAGGTGCAAAAAACAGAATGTCAATATGTGGAGAATTGGTGAAGTAACTGTCCGAACAGTGAAATGTGCACTGTTTGACACTAAAGCTGCATAGAGTCTGCACTCACTGCTTGCCAATGTATCTACACAACCACCTCCTACAGCCAATTCTGGTGTCCTGTGACCAATACTTCATGGATTCCTATGGTTCTTTTTGCAACATGTAGCTATATCTCTCCTCTTTCTTATCTGACATTGTGTGCCACTATCAGATGTGGTACAATAGTGCTATTCACTAGATAGTGGTTGTTGAAACATGTAGTTGAGACGAAACGACCGAAGACCCGTCCGCCCATATGGACATAAAACTTCGTGTAGCCGCCCGTTAGTTACCTGTTATGGTAGTTTTCCCTCCCTGATTACTTTACTTAAATACTCGAGATTTTGTCTGTATTCCTCACGCGTTTGCATGGCACAAACACCCTCGTCCTCCCTCCCCTGCTCGTGACTGCCCTCTCGCCCACTTGCTCCAACAGTGGTCACAACTGATAATAGCACTATATACCAGCAACATCACCGATAAGGGTAGATATGCATGATCTGGACTATGCTAAGTAATAGTAGGCTACTGAAGAAAGAATGATGTAATTCGGTAATCGGTAGAGCAAGATTTGTGGTAAATAGTGTTAAGAGGTGGTATGAGGATAGCATGTGTGTATCTTCATGAACACTGTGCCTACCAATATGTGTAAGGTGCCGTTGGAAGGACGTGTATTCTGGCTTTCGGACGCTGCCTTACACACCCTAATCGGTCAGGTATTGGATGTGCTATCAGGAGGGTAACGTGCACACTGATTGCCCATTGTATATAGATCAATGGGGTGCATCGCCAGGCACACTGCTGGGATCAGGTGTAGTATAGTAGACACACTGGACGCAAAAAGAATCACATTGATTGATCAGGAATTGACAGAGGTATACTCCACACAATATTGAAGGTGGTGAGGAGGAGCACATGTGCATACCCATGGTTCCCGTGGACGGATTCGCATGTACTAGGGCTCGTTGGAAAGCCTCAGTACACCCCGTTCCAATGGTACTTTGTACATGATGATGCGCCCACCTGTTACCGAGGTATTAAGCATTTAGTACCCCAACAAAGCGACCATTTCTACACATTGCAGTGCACTGAATGGAGGGATTGGTACCCACATATTGTACAGGGTAGTAGCCATTTAATACACAAGTATACCACCACTTGAATGGAGGGAATCCATCAAGAAATGAGGGAGGTATGGGGTGAGGAAGTGGGCCCCCCTAGGGTAGCCCAGCCACCTACCTGCCTAATTGAGGTAATAAGGTGCGGGAAAAGGCGCTAAATAAGCACCCGGTGGCATGGTATTGATCCCAGGGCAGTAGATTAGATGGTCAAGCAATCCGTACAGATAAGAAGCTGTTATCTAGAAAGATAAGCACAAGATAATATTATGATCAGATCTTTAATCTTTTATTGATGTCTAGAGCATCAATTACAGAGACATCGGTGATCTGTTTAAAAGGCCCTAGGATCGAATTACAGACTGTCCACACCCTGTCTAAAAGGCCTTGGGAGTGAATTACAGACTGTCTATACTCTGTCTACAAGGCCTTGGGAGTGAATTACAGACTGTCCACACCCTGTCTAAAAGGCCTTGGGAGTGAATTACAGACTGTCAAAAGGGCCCTGGCCATCAATTACAGAAACATCGGTGCTCTGTTTTAAAGGCCTTGGGATCCAATTACAGACTGTTTATACTTTGTTTATCAGGCCCTTAGCCTTCAATTACAGAAACATCGGTGCTCTGCCTAAAAGGCCCTGGGGGATTGAATTGCAGGCTGCCTAAAGGCCCTTAGCCCTCAATTATAGAAACATAAATACTCTGGCTACAAGGTCCCAGGCTCAATCCAATCCAATGAGCCCAGACGGGATAGACAGCTTTTGCTCTCAGCCCACAGGCCAAGGCCTATTCTTTATATAAGAAAGTGGTGACTACAGGTGGACGGCCAGCCCTTCTTTGGGCCACAAAGCTTCAATGAACTTCGAATTGCGGTCATTCTACATGTCGACTGGTAGTGTTCCTTTCTCTACGTGTAGTCCGAGTCGATGCATGTTAATTATATTATCAGGTTCTCTGAATCGTCAAGTGCGTTTAGCGCGTCATACTCGACGGGCACAATCTCATTCTCTGTGCCAAACTTACCACCGGCCATCCGGTGCGTGACTGAGCTCATAGCGTTATACAGCAGTGATTGACTGTGCAGTTACAGATACCGGGTAGAACATTTGATTCTTAGCATGCTCACTGACGGCCCAAAGGAACCCGATACAGAGGAACTTCAATATTGGATGCAGATCGTTGTAGACGATCTGCTAATGCTCTATCACAACGGTATTGTTGTGGCACTAGACTCTGTCCCCACCGCTGGTGCGTCTCTGCTTTCGTGGGCCCGTGTCGCTGCTGATATTCATATAGAACTTCGATCACGTGTCGCATTGATTTGCACATGCTCGGATCACCCGGCGATGTGTAAATTGGGCAGCTTTGCGGACAAAGGCCACAGCAAGGTACCGTGCACTCAAGGGGCAGTAATGTTACAAGATATGTTTTCGGATGAGTGTCTACGTGGTGGTACGTCTTCTATTCCGCTATCCGTCCATCTATTAACAACCAATCTGCCAGACTGCCCCCCGCGCCCTTCTACACGTCACCGAGAGCTTGCCCTAGAATGGAAAGAACTTGAGACTCCGTCGGAACAAGATGAGCACTTCAAGCAACATGGCTCGCGCTGGTCAGAGCTTATGAGGTTGCCATACTATGACTGCGTCCTCATGACGGTCATTGACCCTATGCATAATCTACTGCTTGGTTTGTGCATATCCTTGGGGTAGACTCGGAGTGTGAATACTTATTATAGTTTGCTTTTATTCCAGGTGTCGTGAAAACCCAGTGGTATGGCCGATGGATCCGAAGTGGAGCTCTACGTCCTGATACGAAGGCCGGGAAGAAGCGAGAGCTAACAGTACTGCATCGCTTCCTGGAGTCGGTAAGTAGTTGGTCTTTTACCTGTTTGGATGCTCGTTCAATAACCATTTGAGATCAGTTCGAGGCTCCTGCTTGGGCTGGGAGACTTCCCATGCGTGTCGGCGAGCCTGCAGGAGGTTCGCTGACCGCAGACGAGTACAAGTTACTAATCACTGGACCGGGTGCACTGATTGTATGTATCACTCAAGCTAAATGTGTTACAATCGCTCACCCTGGGCTGTTGACCCCTCACAGCTACCTCTCATGTGGCGTCGCTATCTTCCAGATGCCGTAAAAGACCATGCGTCAGCAATGAAGAAGCACAAGACAGAGCTTGCGAAAGGTCGATGCTGACAAGCATCAGGGTAAGATCGACGAGCTCAAGCTGCAACTGGTCACTGCGGAAGGGAGGGAGAAATCAGAGTTCTCGAAGAAGCTGAAGATGCTCGAGAACAAGGCTCCGAAGGCTCCGCCCGTACCAGGCCCGCGCATGCAGGAGGCGGAGATACCTCTGATGCTCAACCTTGCTACAGGGCTGAAGATCCTTCTGGCGGGGTCCTCAACGCACGAGCAACGTCGCCGAGGGGCTCAGCTCCTCTGGGATTACCTTGCAGGTTACAAGGAGGTACGTGCACTCGTTTGATCATAACACTGAGCGCTCAACCTGTGCGTTGTCGTAGATCTATGGGATTGAGGCGATGGTCCCAAACCATCATTACGCTGCCCACATACCGGCGCAGCTGGAGGACTATGCCACAGTTTACGAGATTTGGGTGTTTCTTGGTGAATGCCTAAACGGGAAACTCAAGGCTACCAACTTGAACAACCGGCGCGGCGGGCAGCAAGAGGTGACGATGATGCGTGAGCATCAGCGAGAGGGACAGCTACGTGAACTAGTGCGTGCTATGCATCTCCCTACTTCGCAGATGCTTTAGTCTAAATCGCTGATGTTCCTTGGCAGGTACACCATGTCGCGCACACTCAATCTGACTCTGACCCGTCCCAGTCGATCGCGTCACGCTTTCTCCGCTCTTCACGCAAGGCGCGGGGTACAATCGAAGCAATGGAGAGCTATGACTCTGAAGACACTAACGATATTCGGCGCGATGGTGCGTAGAAACTAGCACGTCGCGAATTGTGGCTAACATTTGTAACATCTATAGCCAGCCTCTTCGGGGCGATTGGGCTCAGGGCCGCAATTGGCAAACCCTTTATGCTCGATCGCGCGGTGCGCGAGCTGGTCAGGACACACTACGCAGATGTTCGCAACCAACAGGGCTCGCGTCGCCAGCTATACCATGCTTACGAGCTAAGTATCTCGCCGCATGCAGAGCTTCTCATTCCCTCTGTTCAGTGTCTTAGTTATGTGGTGCTACACGGCCGCCGCATCACTCCCAAGTCACCGTCCGGTATCGTCAAAGTGCGGCTAGCTGGTTTCAAGTATCTTGCCGGGGATGTTGTTCGCCTCTTACTGCACCAACAACTAGGCTACACTCCTCAGGTGTTCGCAGAGATTGCCTGGATGCTTCCTACCCAAGTACAAGAGCTCGACGGCACGAATGACCCTTGGAGAGACTAGTGCGTACCTTTCGAACTGTTGTTATCGTACTATACACTATTAATAGATACTGTGGTGCGTAGTCCTGAACTTGAGGTACGGCGGTGGAAACACCGTCAGTATGCCACTCCAGAATCTCCAAATATACCACTGGTCATCGTCTCTGTCGATGCTATCCAATGTCAGCTCGGACGCGGTGTATACCAGACCGAATCGACCGCAAAGCGGTACTGGCTCACAACATCTTTCGAAAGGGTGCAAATCTTCACATATGGTGCCTAGTAGTAACTCGCTAACTACGAACGAACCTAGAGTGCGATATCTATGGAGCAACTTACATCTCAATCAATGGACTGATCTCGATGATCAAGACCACTGCACTCACACTTCATCTGTGAGATCGTTTTTGATCCGGTGTGATATATTTAACACGCAGCAACGTTTCGCAACAACATTATATTATACGTCTCTTGGGAAACAGCAGGGAATCGTACAAGAGCAAGTCGTGTATACAGGTCCAATGCGGGCGAACATATCTGCGGGTCGTATAGAGGTACGAGTCGTGCATTACAGGTGCAGGGTGGCGGTCAAGTCCGAAAGAAGCTGAAGCAAGCAAATCACAAGTCCAAAGGGGAGCGAGCAGGTCAGTCCAAAGCGGGGCCAGCGGACAAGATCAAGGTGAGCGTGTAAGTCTGCAAAGAGTCGCAAGTCCATCCGCGCGAGTAGGAGCAAGCCGCGCCCTACTCGTGCATCGGAGAACTGCCTGGGGGCGGTGTTCTCTCCTCCTCCTCCTCCTCCTCGTGCGCGGTGTTTGCACCGAAACCCTCCGGGTCAGCGTATTCATACCAGTCGTGAAGAAGGACACGGTGCGTGATGGTGTCCTTGTACTTTTCGTACCACTCCTTGTTGATGCCAAAGCAGAATGGGGACAGGTTGGGAGGGACATCTGTGTTGCGACCGGTGTCGCGAACCCTCGTGGTCATCGCTCGGGCTCGCTTGTTTGAAACTGTCTTCCAGTATAGCTCCCACAGCCTCCGATAGACCAACGTCAACTGCAATTCCAAAAGAAGTTAGTAGCGTAAAGGCCTCAAGATATCACCTTACCTCATCAGTGCGCCAGTTCGGCTTGATATTTTCCCAGAACGTCATCTTCTCAAGCATATCATCGGGCACGTCGCCCATCCCCACAGCGGTTGCCATGCGTCGTTTCCACAACATCTCCTCCTCCTCGTCCTCGGGCGCGCTGGCGTCATCCGACATATGATCGGGTATGAGCACAGGCCGTGGGTTGACACCATACTTGTCGACGTAATCGTCTACGACTTGCTTAAGACAGTTTAACTTCTGCAGTACGAGGTGTTAGGACAGCTTAGGTAAGGTATGAAACACATACTTGGATACGACGCTGACTCCAATTGTTCGCGCGTGCGTTCCTCCTCGCACATGCCGCAGCGATCTCATCTTGCTGTGCCTTGAAGTCCGACCTGAAGCCCCCGAAGGTGACCTTGGCGACTTCGACAAGGACTTCGGTGGTAAGCTTGACATCCAGTGCGTTCATCCATTTCACGTGTGTATTTTGTTGGTTCTATGATAATCACGTCAGGCACATCAGTCAAATTGCAATAAAAATGAACCGACATACGACTAATGTGGTCATTGCAGCGTCAGCTACGCGGGTCAAGAATGCACGGTTCACGAGAGATGATACACTTTGTTCATAGTCGACGCGCAGGCAGTCGGACTTCATCGGTGGGTAGGATATCCATTGGTCTACGAGTACGTGAGAGTGCTGACCATCGCCGCTTTCGTTCTCCTTGTTGAGGGATAGTTTCATCCATTTTGGCCATCGCTCGCGAAGGGAAACACCTGCAAGATCGCGGTATTGTACTCGCATGACCTGCTAAATAGATAGCACTGATGTGAGTACACAAAGCACGTTAAGTCATCGACTACTACTGATCAACATACCCACATGCTCGTCCTCGCTTTTCGCTGCAGAGGACTGCAATTGCCATACTTCTTCGTCATCATTTCGAGCGAATCGGAGTCGTCCTTGAATGCGTCCGGGTTGGGGTGGAAAAGCACACCCGGCGTGTACGTCGCAAGGGGAACCGGTGGGGCTGTTCCTGCCGCCGCTGCACGATGAGCCGCTAACTGGCGTCTAGGCATGTTGTGCGCAGAGCGCCTGCCGCGTGAGGCATACAGCTCATCTAGTCCACCACGACCTCCTTGGGTATGGTTCTGCGATCCAGGATATGTGAGTGTGCACACAACTACTGTTCATGTCTACGACTCACAGTTCTTGTAGCGCCTGCAGGATCGGACATGAGCCCTGGGTCAATGGGACCAAATCGCGGGTCTTCTTCACTTGAGGTCTCACGACGGCGTTGGCGCGGAGGTTGGACATTATCACCGCGTTCAGAATCCCTGAATGTAGCATTTCAATTGGTGAGTCAATCACCAACCTCGGTATATACTAGCCTATGTCTAACTCACCCTGTGTATCTGTTCATGTTCCCTTCACTTGGTGATTGCGAACACTCACGTCGATTATCTCGACATCTTGAATTCCTAATATGGTCGACAAATGATGATTAGAAGGCTTGCCGGTGAGTGCATATATGCACATAAAGTTAAAACTCTATACTTACATGCGACCTTCGCCGCCACGATCCGTGGTTTCTACTCGGTTCTGAGGATAAGGATCTCCTCGAGGCGGTGGCATTCCGGTCTGGTACCCGGTATGTTGCGAGGTTCCGGTTGTCTGCCCGGTACCTGGCGCTGATGAGTCCCCTGTCAGCGCTGCTGCAAGGAAGGTCCCTTGTGCCTGAACACTGAGTGTCGACCAGATCTGGCGGATGGCGGGGTTGGTGATCTCTGGAGGACATTCTAACATATCTGCGACTCGGAGGGGATGAAGGATGGGAGTGGCAGAGCGGACGGTAGCGTCCTGGGACCGCCGGGCGCGTCTGGGTTGTTTGGTCATGTATCGAACTGTCCGTCTATAGATGGAAATAGACTGACTATACCCGGATGGTTCGGTCTGGAGCAGTTGACCTGCCCCAGCTGTCAACTCACCGATCTGCTCAGTGCGACTTACATTTCGGACCGGTTCATCTGGTTGGACCCGAAGTAGAATGTGCAGTTACGTGTACTAATCGTCGCTCACTCCTCCTCCACTGGCTGACCACATCGTCTAGTTACTCCCCTGACCTGCACGTCTACTCCCTGCCACTTAGCTCTCCTTAGCTAGTCAACTAACGAGCCCGGGAACGCGGTGACTGGCGGTTTTTCTGCCCGAGGATCTCCGACGATACAGGCGCTGATCGACACACGAAGGGTTGTGGAAACCAGAGGTGGAGTCAGAAACTTAGCACCCCTCAGCACTGTGACCTGGGCATGACTTCCTTTGGAGAAATGAGTGAACACTGGAGTCAAACCTACTGTTCCCTTGCTCCTCTCATCAAAGTGTCACAGATGTCTCTCAAACTTGGCAGACAGACATCTCAGTACACTGCCTACCTGTCAGCAAAATTTGGATATTATCGGTGGAGAGGGGACTGAGCTACACGTGGCAGGATGTTTCTCCGGAGAACACTGGAGTCATGATAGTACCATTTGTTCAGGGCGGCTGCACGCTGGCAGAGACGCACAGATGAAGTACAGATAATGTTGTCCCATTTCCACTTGCTTTCTGTGTAACCGAGCCGTAAGTGGTATGATTGTGTATTATATCAGCCCAATTAGAGCATTCAGCTTAGGTTAATAGCACTTAGGACGTTTGGGTGTTTGATTGCCTTATCCTTGGCAGATATAGCAAACAAACATTACTCTGATCTAAGAATTGAGCTCTATTCTACTGCCATGTGCTAATTCGGGCTCATTACATGACATGATCATTGTAAGAAGTGCTGTCTGTCTGGTACCACACTGACAATTTGCACCAAACTCTGGCAGAATGATATATCAGCTTCTCTATGAACGACTCTAGTTAGAATACTCTGTTATATATCCCTGGACTCTGCCGTTTATAGTATGTAGTGCTCTTCAAGTTCTATCGCAAAGGTCTAGCCTGCCGTGTCCATTCCTAGTACATCAAACCTTCTTGCTAAATAAGAAACCTCCATTTGGACTGCCTTCTTCAGGCAAGCAATAGTACAGGTTCAGCAGGTAGTGCCATGCGCACATGGACAGGTTGTTGAAACTTGTAGTCTGAGACGAAACACCCGAAGACCTGTCCGTCTGTATGGACATAAAACTTCATGACAGCCGCTCGTTAGATTACCCGTTTTGGTAGTATTTTCTCCTTGATTACTTTACTTAAATACTCGAGCGTCCGTTTGTATTCCTCACGCGTTTGCATGGCACAAACACCCTCGTCCTCCCTCCCCTGCTCGTGACTGCCCTCTCGCCCACTTGCTCCAACACAGGTAGCGCCACACACGGGAGCAGGTAGCAGCACCGTGTGCAGGAGCAGGTAGCAGTACGAGCTGCACAATGCATGCAGTGGCTACATTGCATCGGACTAGCCAAGCTGCAGGCGCAACCTCTGCGCATGCACCACAAACACGTAGATACCTATATTGAATAGATTAATCAGCTGATGTACCTGATTATGTAGCCATGTGAGGTTGAGTATCAAGAGGCCCATAATACTGTAGCATTTCGATCTGTTTGAACAGTCACGCGTCACAGGCCCCCTGTTTGTTCGAATTTTACAGCCATGTCACCTGTAACAAGGGCCGTGTTCGGAATGGCCTGGCGGGTGCCTACCCATTTTTGGCACGGTGCGCTACCGCGCACCCTATAGTGTTCAAATTTCTGGCCGGTGTCACGGCCATTTGGCTGGCTGTTCGAATCTGTCCGTCCAAATGGCCATGTCACACGTCACAAGCCTGTTCGAACAGATTGAAATGCTACAGTATATGCCGTGTCGCTCGAGCTAATATAGCAACAAGACATCTGTTGCACAAGCCTCATTGAAGGACAGTACTGGCGACAAGAGGTCTGTGTGAGCTTGAAGAGTGATATTAGTAGTAGTGTGATAATATAGCACGAGCTTGAGGAACAGTGAGTCACTGTGGCCTGGAGTGGGCAACCTTCAATCTCTCAGTAGCACTCATCAGAAAAACGTAGAAAGGGGGAATACTAGCTTCCCACATATTGTGAGGTCAGCAATTTTGCATGACTAGTCATTATAAGATATGGTTTCATGGGCAAAAGTGTTAACTGATTGATTTTGGGACTTAAGGTGACTCGCATCTTACAGGGTTCTACTAGGGTACAGTACTATATTCGAGAACATCTGTTACACAACATATTCTGTCCCTGTATACAGTACAGATTGGCTCAGTACACAAGCACGAGGAGCTATGTCTAAGCTGGTGGTCTTCTACCCTTATAAAAATTCATAAAACTCGTATTCTATCTTTTTACAATTTCAGGTGCACCGTTTTCCAGCATCTGATTGGCTGCCAGGTCCGGGAAGGTTGATTCAAATGTATGCTTCTCACTGAAAATGGTAATTTCTGCACATTGATATGTTGTAAGCCTTGTAAATAATGCACAACATTGAGTGACAGATCAGAGGTGCATTTTCTCGGTCATAGTACCACTACAGCTAGTTTTAAGGGGAAATTTGCTACAATTGGGAGCCTCAATGTTGTATGATATGTTGCAGCAACATAGAGGCATGGAAACAACCCTGACTCGCCAGAGGAATGCAGATCACCGCCCCCCGGGATCTAGTGGAGGATAAACGCTGTGCTGTTGGATTTGGACTGCTCCCAATGAGGCATGAAGGGCAGATCACTGACAAAGCATTGGACACCCAAAGAAGGGAAATTGTGCCACAGTGCCATAAATACATCACTATCTCTAGATGTATTCAGAGAGCCAGCTCTGGATACACTTAAGAGTCATTCATGGATTACACTCGGACTCTTATTAGAGTTTAGTGATATATCATACTGACTATATAGCCTGCAATCTAATGTCTAGATGGCGATTGCAGACAGTTGGACCTCTCAAGAGCCTTCATGTAGCATTCAAGCAGACACAGTGTGCCGTTGCGGCACGGTAGGGGGTGACATGCTGACATGGGGCGTTGAGCTGCAGATGTCAGAGGAGGTTAGGTGTGACAGTGCACAGTAAGCGGGGTCACAATGGCATCTCTGATGAGACAATGGCAGAAGTGGGGGCCATTGGCATGTCACATGAGGTGGCTCCGCTCAGCACCAGTTGATGTTGAGTGGAGGATAGGCCCTGACATCTCGCTGGTGGGTGCATGCAAGCAGAGTTGGGCTGACATCTCCAACCTGATGATGACAGAACTGTGGCCATCAGCAGGTTACGCAAAGAGGAGAGGATGTGCAGCAGTGTTCAGATGGTGCATGCACACAAGGGGGATCACAATGTCATCTCCGCCCTACTGACGACACCACAATGAGGTCCTTGGGCAGAGACCGCAGGGTGAGTTGCCATGGCACAGGACCCTCTATGTCGGCTCGGTGCATTCACCCACACCCTGGAAAGTGTGTGCACCTGGCACGTACCTTCCCTGCTGCCTGTAGCATCTCGTCCTGTGCCCGATGGTATTCTCAGTGTCATTGATCCTAAATGCTCCCCAATTCTCTCTCCTCCCCGCCAGCCGCATGCGGCCTTGCTCCACCTTTTGCCCTGCATGCTCGTCTTCACTTGTGTTCCCTCTATGCTCTCTGTAAGATTGCCTAGCAAGGCTTGTATGGCATTGTACATATAGTGGTGTGTCATAATGATATACACTTTATGCACTTGTGCTCGTGACAAACACTACATTTTATCATCATATACAATACTTTTCTGGGGTCTGATGTAGTACGATGTACTCAAAGCAAGGATATCTTATTGATTGCAAAGAAAAGGATACAAAACAAAATAAGGTTTCAGTTACAGCTGAGCTGTACAGTACTGGAGTAAGCACTCCACAAGCGCAGGGGACTTGAAACATGATTATAATTTTTGCAACAGCGAACAAGTAGCATTAATGTCACTGTTAATATAAAACAATGCAGTGTATTACATAGTATTCATCTTCTTAGACTGCATAATTCTGATATCTAGCTAGAGCTCGAAAATCCAATTCCAACGGTATAATACACCAGAGATTGTCCCATTATTGAAGCAAAAATGCAGAAGTTGATGCTTTGTGTTGCAGTCATGTGACTGTGACTAACTGCACTTATGGAGCACAATAAGCACACATTGGCTGATTAAGTCCAACTGACAGGTGCACAGACCAATTAATTCCAATTAATGCTAAGCTTGTATAACAACTACTGCATACTTATGTTCAGCAGGCATAATCTGTTGTTATAAACAGTATGGCATAAAGATTGCACCTATAATAACTTGGGAATAGGCTAGATGGCAGTTAGATACAGTGGATGTATCTGAGAATCAAGCACATTTTGGGCGCTTATTTCTGCAATTTAGGTGGTGTAACTGCACTAGTATTGTTACAATGGTGCTACTAGAGTGTTATAAATATGGCTATTACTTCTCTACCATCATCACTGACAGTATAAGGTCAAGATCAATCTTATTAGCAATCAGGAATAGGGTGGATGGCAGCAAGGGATAATGGATGACACTGGTGTACTACCAGTGCTATACGAGGCCATCAAGATATGCATACACTATTAGAGGTTTCTTTCTCATTGAGTTGTTGTAGATTGCAGTACTGCTAGTAAGTGTCTATAATGATTGAAGACTACTACTTATGTTGCTACAACAAAGCATATTGTAAAGAGCAAGCTATACTAATGTAAGCACTAGTTATACTGATAGTAGCAAAGAGCACTACAGTGGCAGTGCTCAGAGGCGTCTAGGTAGCCCTAGAGTGCCACCCTGACCCTAGGTTGGGGTCTAAAAGATAAGAAACTTTGTTATCTATGCTTACATAATGCTTACTGCAAGGTAATAGGAGTCTGAATGTTCTTCCCATGGGGTCAGGTTCATGTCACAAATTTTGGCAGAGAATGTCACTTTAAAAAAACAATTTCTTTCATTTCACTCATCAATTGTAACAAGCAACACGGCTTTTTTGACATGATCTGCATGACAATCAACCAGTTAATATCTATAGTACACCTGTACCTATGGTATAGACTTACGGTTCTTACAGTGCGTGGAAATCACAGAGCTTGTCTTCAAGTAAGCTCTTTGGAAAGGACACCCTGTTTTAAGTGAGCTGGTCAACCGGGGATGTGACATGGGTCCCATACCATGAGATGCAACACCTGCAGGGCCTGAGTGAATATTACAGGGCACTGGGAATATATGGAATTCATCAGCTATTGGCAAATGATCATACACCCTAGGAAGAATGTACTGTGTTGGTCGGGGCTGAGACAATGGTGTCGGTGATATCAGTGGTGTCCATGACCATTGCTGGGTGGTGCACTAGCCCAGGTCATTTACATGTGGGCAGCACAACAACATATTGTCCGTCCTCCTCACACTTCACTCACTCACTCATGCCTGCTGACACTCAGCATGTCAGTGGTCCAGGCCATTACAACATGGATGACCGTGTCCCTTGGGAAGCCTATGCAAACCACTTCCAGTTGGATGGGAATAGTGGGGTGATTGACAGCAGCAGAACGTGGCCGCAGATGTGAATGGGAAATCAAGGACATGCAAAAAAAGAGCAGAGAGGGGACTTGAGTTGCCAAGGCCTGCACTATATTGTGCAAGGACAGTGCAGTCATAACAGCTATGTGCAGGAGGGCAAGTGTGGGGAAAGGACATTCTTTTAAGCAAGCTCGTGACACTATATGAGCCGTTGCAGTACGGGAAATGTGTCTTTCCGACTCTTCAACTAATGGGAGGCTGTCGAGTGGTACTGGCCATTTATCAGGCTGTATTGCAAAGACATCAAGGATGATGAGTTTTGGGAGAGATGCAGTGTGTACAAACACAAATAACAGCTCCCAAATCCAAAGTGTAAGGTGGGTAAAGAAGCTCATGATAGACACAAGCCCCCATATGTCTCCTGACAGTGACCAGTGGATGTCCCACTCAATAACTAGAGTTGTAAGGGCAGTGACAACAGTCGCTAAGCAAGGTAGAAACTCTTGAATGTTGTATTGGTTAGGCCCGAATCCACTGGCATAGAAATAGACTTCTCAAAGAGAGGGGGAGATGAGGCTGGACATGATAGTTGGGGGCATTTGGAGGGAATTCATAGCCAGGGTTACCAAACGTGGAACTAATGGTTCTGCTGACCAGATCTTGGCCAACACCATCAAGATTGCATTCTCTCTACCCAGTTGCCTCATTGCACACACAGATCCACTGGTGCTCTTGTTGCAGGTTAAAGTGTATGAGCGAGTGAGGGGGGAGGTTGGCTAGAAAGTGCTATGGGTCAAAGCAATCAGCACGACATGTACGATAATGGCGGGAGTTTCTGCATTACAGTCTAGCATTCTGCTGAGCAGAGTGGTCCGCCACCTCAACAGCTCGAGTGGAAAGTATAGGTGTGATCAAGTATGAGATAGCACTACCAGAGGATCCAGAAAGCTGTGCCATCTCCACTTGACCAGGGAAAGCAATAGGCCTATTTTGTGCAGTATGTCAAAATTCAGATTAGAGAGCAGCATTGGTGGCAAGAGGTGGAAGAAAAAGAGTGTGAGAGGGTGAATTGCATTGAGTTATATAGACATACACACAGTTGGTGCTGTTCCTCAGGCCAGGAGTCCTTATTACAACCAGGGCAAAGGCAAAACTGGTGCAGCTGATACACACTTTGAGGCCAAGTGTCAACAAGAGTATCTGCACCAGGGGATAAATAGCAGGATGCGAAAGGAGCACATAGGGCAACACTAGAACAAGAGACAGACACCATAGAGGTAGATGAGCAGAGGTACTAGTATACATCTAAGTACTTTTTGCCCTGTGAGTGAGGGACCTTGTTTGTTTGCTAAGCCTGGTATTTCAGTATATTCTTCGTTGTCAGGTGTAAGGTGTTTGTAACTGACACCAGATCCTCTGCATATCAAGTGTGATTGATGCAAGAGCAGCCAGTCGGCAAAGGACACCACATACCAGCAGGGATCTCCTACAGCTCCAGTAGCCCGTGTGTTGCCATGCACTCTTTAGAGGGAAAGAGTATGTGGGTGAGGGCATTGTAAGCATGGATTGGCAACTTCTGAGGCAACAGCAGAGGAGGGACCTCACATGCATTGTGCAACACACATTGCTCCTGGTCGATGTGAGTCAGCATGTTGAGGCTTTCTACCAGCAGATTGCCCCTCGGATTCTAACTCCATCCAAAATTCATCCAAAATTCAATAGAAATGGTGTAGATGCACCTTGTTGTCTATCAGGTACCCAGTAGTGTGTTCTTTAACGTGTAGTTTCTTGAGCTGGTGTTCCTTGTCCTGTGTTGGTTCTGCTAATCTATGTTAGATGGTGCATAGATCCAGCAGTGCAGTATCTAAATCCTGAGGCTGCACCTGTTGTCCACCATACACTACCCCATAGATTGAGTCAATGCTTCTGATTAGATTGATATATAGAATGAGAGGTTGTTCCTCTCACTCACTTGTATGTACTTTTATCTACAATGATCCCAAAACTGTACAGTACCTGCTGAGACAATGGAACACCAGTCTGAAGGTGTCTAAGGATACAGCGGCTATGATACAGGCGGGAGTCTATTAGTCCGAGAACAGTGGTATCGTACAAGTCTATTACACCCTGCCCCTCTTGACTAAGCCATGGTCGCATGCACGAGCTCCAGCTCCTTCACGAGGCTGAGGCTCTTGATGTGGCTGCAGCAAAAGACAAGCCAGTCTCCAAGACTTCACCCATCTCGATGTCATTATTGGGGAGGGAGTAGTCGTGGAGCTGCGCGGACGCAAACACCTCAGCATGAGACAGGACATGTGCTCCGTAGTTGTTGAGGCACATGTCGCTTGCCTGGCACAGGCAATGCACAAATGTGGTGGTGTGGAGGGAGCAGCCCTCGAGCGCATAGCATGTTGTGGAGGGCGACACCATTGCCAGGGGAGGTGGAGTGAGAGCCGATCCATGCAACAATGTGGTGGTAGCAGATGTCGCGGCAATTGTAGGGGTAGGGGGTGGGCTCGTCAACAAGCAGGGATGCACCATTAGGTTGGTAACCTGCATACTGGTTGCCCATTGTATCTGGATCAATGGGGTGTGTGGCTAGGCACACTACCGGTCGAAGGGGTAGTACAGTAGATGCACTGAAAGCAAAAAGGATCACATTGATTGATCAGTAATCGGTAGAGGTATACCCAGACAATTTGGAGGTGGGGTAGAAGGAGAGCCAGTGCATAACCAGGTTGCATGTATGAGGGCTTGTTGGAAAGCCATCATATAGCCCTTTCCAATGGTCCCTTGTGCATGATGATGCACCCTCTGGTTACTGAGGTATTCAGCTTTTGATGCCCAAATAAAGCAACCATTTTTACCTATTGCAGTGCACTAAATGGGGAAGGCCGTACCCAGAAATTGTACAGGGTAGTAGCCATTTAATATACAAGTATACCACAACTTGAATGGAGGATCCATCCAGAAATGAGGGAAGTACGGGGTGAGGAAGTGGGCCCCCCTGTGGTAGCCCAGCCACCTGCCTGCCTAAATAAAGTAATAAGGTGCAGGAAAATGTGTCAAATAAGCACTCAGTGGTGCAGTATTGATCCCAGGGTAGTAAATTAGATGGTCAAGCTATCAGTATAGATAAGAAACTGTTATCTGAAGAAATAAAAAGGTGATCATATCATTATCAAAGGTCCGAAGATTTGATAATAAGCCATAGTGATCAATTACAATGCTCCATTAGTTGTTGACAGGGTCCAGGGATGTATTACAACCCACCATCTGTTTGAAGGGGCTTATTGATTCAAAAATGTGCCATGGGGGCCATAGCTTTTGCACTTTATATTGCTCCCTGTGGGCTCATCTACAACATAATACTTTTATAAATTGTACCTTGTAATTGGGTCCTGGGCCTATGGGGTTGCTACATGGGCTGGACCAAGGTAACAATAATCTATAGGCCACTGGTCTGTATATATATAAATAAGTGGTGACATCAGGTGCCAGATTGTCCTCTGTAGGCGTGGGGAAACAGATTGTATGAACATGAGAGGTCAATCATGTAGAGAATACAAACATAATCAGCCGGTATAAGTACATAGACTAATTAGGGGTGAACTATAAAAACTCAGACTATACTGTAAGCTGACTACTTATCGGACAGGTGATAAAGTCAGGCAATGGCACAATGAGAGACCCAATGAAAGGTAAAGGAAAAGAAATATACTTATCAAACACATTTGATCAAAATGCAAAATAAACTGTGGGGCAATGGTACAGCACAGCAGAACGGGGCAACAGAATGGAGCTGAGGGTAACAATATATGGCGTGGAGAGCCCCTTCATCTATGATGTGTGCTCAGTGCAAGCAGCAGCAGAGGCAGTGGGAGTGGCCAGATTTGTGCAAGTAGAGCAGTAGTGACACTTCTGGCCACAGTTGGAGTACATGATGTGCTCAATCGGGGTACACGAAGTGCAGGCAGTGGCAAGTGCTGAAAGTGGGGGAGGAGTCAGGCATGGGAATGTCTTGACGGGAGTCCTTGTTCAGGAGGCACTTGATGACAAGCTCAACAATGAGGTCGCTCTCGGGGTGGCATCAAGGGTGACAACAAGGTGCTCAAATGAGGTGGGCAAGCCACCAGTGAAAATGAGGATGCGGTCTTCATTGGTGATGGAAGCTGATGGAGTCCAATCAGAAGGCAGCACAGTGGACATCAGCGATCCATGCGGCCATGTTCTGGTCATCGCACTTGCATATCTAGATCTTGGAAGAATGCATGGCAGTACACGAGGCAGGTTCCGCCATGCGCCTGATGGACGGTCTGAAGTTTGGTCCAGAGTTTGGATGCAACAGCATGATGGGTGTGTGCAAGCTGAGATTGAGGATGATCTCCATGCATGTGGAGGGGTTCTTCTTGGTCCAAGAACGGACAGTGGAGGAGTTCAGGGAGCTGGGTGACCTTGCCGGATGCGATGGGCCACAGATCCTGATGGACAAGCACAGCGTGCACCAAATGGACTACTAGTGTAGTTGGTATCATGTCACCATGGTTGGTTTGGTTTGGATGGTTTGGTTTGAGGGTTTGGTTCAGTTCATGTGGTGTCAATCAGGGGCCACAGTTTGGTTCGTTGGGGTGCATGGTAATCAGGGGCGGCAGTTCAGTTCGGGGTACTCGCTCTCTTCCAGCCACTTCAACTATCTATCATATGCCATAAGACCGTGTGACTGGCCTGAATGCTGGACCATCACAAAGTCACTTGAAGGAAATAAGGGACGGACCGTTGTACTGAGCGGTCCCCACATGGACATGTAAGTATTTACCCAGTGATTTCTCTTCCCTGACTTGTCAGCACACAATGTACCGCAGTGGTTGCTCCCTGCTAAGCAGGCCCCACAAAGACTAACAACCTCATTTTGAGTGTTGGTGACTTGTAAGTAACAGTTACTATGTGACTACTGCGGTCTTGCTCATACCACACAGTGTTCATATATATATCGAGGAAGGCCATCCTCTCGCCAAGATTGAAGCCGTCCATGTTCAGGAGGATCAGACCTACAAGCGCACTCTCCTCACAATCACCTAGTGCTAGAACCACACCACCTTGTTGATCACAATGCCAAGCCCATTGGACTCACTGCTAAGTGGCTACTGGATGACATGGGTGCATATGAATATGTCCATTTACGCCAACCTGAACTCATTATTTTCGGAAGTGTCATCAATAACCTTGGCACCCTGCCCCTTCTCAATCTCCCAGGTCAACCTGCCTTCCTGTCCCTGCATTCTCAGCTAACCTGAAGTCTTTCACAATTGACACCACATATCCCCCCATCTGCACCAATGATTGCCAGCACCAAGCACTGTTACAAACCCAACACTGATGTCTTGCGCTACTGCAAGATTTGCAGCAGGTGGTATCATGAGGGGTGTGTCGTCCTATGCACCCCTATTTCTAACCTTCTGCCTCAATTGGTGAACAAGCAACTGAGGAAGCTGTAGTGTTTGCGCAAATCACCAACAGCCCCATTATACCCAGCAATATGACGGAGTATGCTGTGTTTGCCACACAGGCACACCAGTTTACGAACAACAACATCCCTACCAGAAATGGTGCCTTCAGAACATGGCTTGTGCACAACCTCAGTGTTACTCGTGGCTGCCAGGTTGATAAATAGGAGGTTGTGCAGGGCCTCCTTCATGTGGCGCCCCCGCTGCCTTCACATGATCTGAACTCTTGAACAATGTCCTTGAGAATGTATTAAGGCTGCTCATGCACAAATATATCTCATTGCAAACCCACAAAGTGTGTATGGGCCGACATCCCGGCTGCTAGGTGTCAAGATTGAGCATGACTGGTCAAAGTGTTCTCTCTTCATCTTGCAGTGCCAGTACACTGTCGATATCCTCAAGTGTTACGGCTTGGCAGACTGCAATCATGCCCATGGACCCTGGCCTTCGTCTCAGTGCAGAGATGGCTCCCTCCACTCCTGTTGAATGCGCACAATGCAGGACATCCCCTACAACAAAGCAGTTGGCTTGCTCTTCTACCTTGCTGTTGAAACACTTCCAGATGTTACACGCACTGTGGGCAACCTGACAGTCCCATGCGAGAAAGTGCCCTCCAACTGTTATGGTCTTCACAGGGGTGTAGACCATGTGTAACTGCCTGGAAGGTTGTATGCTGGCAGCTACTTAGCCAGGACAGATGTGTTCAGAGAAGACCATAGTACTCACAAGACTGCACCTGGGCGTAAGACAAGAGAGGTGATGTGGAAGTGCTTTTGGAGTTGTGCTGGATCCGACAACTGATTGAAGTTGGTGGCATACTGCAGGGCTTCCTGGAGCTCGCATCCTGTCTTCACCCAAAGAGTTGCAGGGATCCAAATCTTAGCCCTACTGCATTGAAACCCAGGTGAGGTGGCCACTCCAGTAGTGTCATGATGTTGATAGGTTACAAACTCTCCTGTTGTTGTCAGTGCCCAGTTGGAGAAACACATAGTGTCTGAGGGAATTGAGTATCCACTGCTGTGTAAGAGTGTTGCTTGTAATTGTGAAGGTGCAGGCAAGTTGTCTTCATAGGCTATTCCCTGTGTGCTTTTGACAGCAGCTTCGTTGTCTAGTAAGTTACTGCAAGTTCTGTTAATGGTATCTCATAAGACTTGATGTGCCCTCACACATGTTGTCAGTGGTGAGTGCGAAGAAATCTTCAATGGTGCCTGACTAATACTTATATTAGTTCACCATTAAAGCATAGTAGCAGAGAGTGAATGCAATTTATTGTGGCTGTGCAGTCTTGCTGGTCGGTGCGGCATAGAGCATCTACTCGATGGAGGCGTTGGCATGGTCTGTGTGGGTGAGGCAAGTGTGTGACCAGGGAGATAGTATGTGTGGTATTTGCAGAGGTGAGTTATGAGTGATATCATCAGGCCTGCCTCTGATCACACTGATATTGCAGGTTTGGGAGACCTATTCCTTCTGACAGTGCCTTACACACCATAACCGGTGAGATATGGGATGCACTATCAGGGGGAAACCTGCATACTGATTGTGCATTGTATCTAGATCAATGTGGTATGTACTGATCTGAGGAGTAGTATAGTACATGCACTGCATACAAAAATGATCATATTGATTCATCAGGAATTGAGCGAGGTATACCCCGTACGATATTAGAGGTAGGGTAGGAGGAGCACCTGTGCGTATCCAAGGTTCCCGTGGACAGATTAGCATGTATAAAGGTTTATAAATACCCTTTTCAATGGGTACCCTGTACACGGTGGTGCACCCACTGGTTACACCAATATAAGGCATTTAGTACCCCATTAAAGTGACCCTTTCTACCTACTACAGTGCACTGAGTAGAGGAGAATATACCCACATATTGTGCAGGGTAGTAGCCATGTAATATTCAAGCATACTACAATGTTAATGAAGGGAATCCATCAAGAAATGAGGGAGGTATGAGGTGAGGAAGTGGGCTCCCCTAGGGTAGCCCAGCCACCTACCTGCCTGATTGAGGTAATAAGGCAAGGGAAAAGGCGCTAAGTAAGCACCCAGTGGTGCAGTATTGATCCTAGGACAGTAGATAAAATGAGCAAGCAATCAGTAGATATAAGATGTTGTTATCTAAATAGATAACTGGCATGTTGCATCATTTGAGTTTAAAGGGACTATTTTCACTAGTCGAATATCCGTGCATCCCCGCACACTGGCGGGCGGAACATTGTTCGCGCACGAACATGCCCCTTTTAGACATCTGCCCTTGCATCGGTGTCACCACTGCCACTTTCGGACATCCGCTGCACATCAACATCACAACTTCCGCATTGAGTCAGCCGCCGCACGTTTGGCACATCCACTGTCAGCCGCTGCACTATAGTAAGCGAGGACGAGCGAGAGGAAAGAACTTCACTCTTTCCCTCTCCCCACTCGCTTGCTAGGTGAGCTCAGCAATTCAGAGTTGCGCGCCGCACACGGCCCTGCACTCTTTTTCAACTGGTGTTTGTTAACTGCCCAGAACATATTCTTGGCTGGTGCACCTGTTTTATTGACTGCCCTGCACCCTTTTCCCACTAGTTTCATTGACTGCCCTGCATCCTTTATCAACCAATGTACCAGCTTAAATAACTGCACTGTGCCCTTTTCTGACCAGTGACTGTGACACTTTATAATTGTGCCCTGGACAGTTAAAATGGACAGACTCAATCTAAATAGCTCAGTAATCTATTTAGATTACTGCTTTTTGTCCATTTATAGAACTGCCTACACAGATAAAAGATAGAATGAGTGTTCTGGCCGGCCAGTAGTGTAGGTGTTTATATAAGAAGTGATGACTACAGGTGGCCAATATGTGTGAGCAACACTCCACGGCGCAAGATATTGCTAATGTGTGGGGGAGGGGCCGGTTGTCGAGATGTGCTCTACAGCATCCAGGTCCAACATGGGGGGGGCCAAGAGCTCACGAGATCTTGCTCAACAACATGAAAGAGGGTGCAGATGGGCACAGAAAGGAAGTGAGAACAAGGTGGGGGAGTGCGCTTACCCGACACAATATGTCTGCTTGCTGTGCTGGTTTGTGAAGGTGGTGGACACTTGAGCTCCCTAGCAGCAGTCCCCAAGGAGGTCTCAACAAAGCTCCTGTCTGCTGGAGGGAGTGAATTTTGGGACAGCTGTGAGTTGTCTTTACCACCGTCCACTCTAGACACATTGCAGCATGGCAGCATTGGGCAGCAGAGTGACACCACAGCATGCGCTCACCTGGCCAGCCATTGTGCAAGTCATTATCCATTTTCTCGATCTGGTCAATCTAGTTGGGGTGCATCCAGAGTCCGAGGGGAGGGCCAGTGTGCTGAGTTGGGAGACTAGTCAAAGAAGAGGTAGGGGCTTGTAAAGCCATTGCCTATTATGACACTTATGTAAGTGGGTGCCATTTTGTAGCACTCACACATATTACTGCCATGCCAGGTGCCAATCCGCTTTTCTTGAGACTGCTACAACAAGTCCTCCCAGAGACCACGCTGCACGCAAGTGTGGAGTCTCCAGGTTGTGCAATGGGCTCTCCTTGATATATCTCAGTGCAAGGCCACACATTTTGAGATGAGGGGAGCCCAGAAAAGATGTAGGAGCTTGCTCCCCCATCTTCTGCAGAACATCTCTGAGACCTCAGTCAGCAGGTGCAAGCTTGTCCTCCACTCCAGGCCTTGCTGCCCACACACAGGATGAGAATGTTAGACTGTCTATGAGAAAACCTCCATCATGGGCGGCAGCTCCTCAGGTTCCTTCACAGGACCTGACTGCGTGCAAAACCTTTTACCCATCCACTAACACCAGTCTCCACCATAGTTACCATCGCTACCTTCTACTAGCATCATCCTCTGTCTGGCCCTTTCGCATGTGGCTGACATTATCTAAGTGCAAGACCATCCCTGACTCCAGTGAGCCAGCCAAAGGTGTGTGACTCCATCATATTCATTCACCCCTTCCTCATACCTTTATTGGTCGACCACATGGGCTCTTTCTGGTGTGCTGGCAGATGGCAGCTTGGTTGCCAACAGGAAGGTGTCAGCAACCTTGCCCTGCATCCTGGACACTGACAGCTCCCCCTGAACATGAGAGTCCACAGTGCATTGTGTGACCCAATGCAACTCATCATCTATTTTTTAGCAGATTTTTAGGGCTGGTTCCAAAGCGGTTACACACTGCAAGGCAACAATGTTGTGACCTCAAGCCAATGAGGCATAAGTACCAGGCTGGTCCCCTGATGCCCCACTTCCCTCAACCCCTCCCATAGCCACTCATTGAGAGGCTGCTTTGCTCAATGTGGTAGTGTATGCAAGACCATGCCTATAAAACTTCAAGGCACTTCTCTATGCATAGGGGCTTGAGTGCAAAAATAGGCAAGCATTGTATCAGGGTTGCTTCCCAACCATTTCACAAACCAATCTGACCCTCTACCCGGACCTAGCACCAAGCACTGAGACCGGTTAGAAGACACACATGATATCTTGAGATTGATACCTCTCTTATGGTCACTGAGAAGACCATTCCCACAAGTGCAAATGTGCAGGAGCCCAACCATCCCCTGGCCAACCCTCAATTGAGATCAAGATGGCCTAAGCAATTACTATGTTAAATACACTCAAATACAAGTCAGGCAGTTTATGAAGCACACCCCCATAATCAAAACCATGAAAACTTTTGCCAATCTGGAGATGGTGGCATGACACAAAGGCACTGTCCTCCCTGAGCTCCTTCAACAGTGTGACAATGAGCTCTTGCAGCTGCCTATGTCACCTTACAGTCACATCTACAAAGACACCAACAGCTTGACTTTGGCTGCCTACTTTGGATACCAGCCCGATGCCCCGGTGAGTCTCCGTGTTTCCTTGCAATATAATGTGTCATTGACTTTTGTCTCAGAGAGGGGACAATGTAACTATCGACAACAAACTCTGATATGGAAGCGGCAAAACTGGCTGGCGGACGGTGTTTGACAGTTTTACGATAACTCAGAGTTTGTGAATGCTTATGCTAGGTCTAATGATGCAGACCCACTACATTGATGACAAGACATGTGAGAACATGCAAGACATGTTGGTGTCCATCATCTGCTTCATTACTAGACCATGCAAGGACATCCTGATGGAGTAAGCCTGGTTTTTAACTTGCTGTGACCCATCTGACGGGCTTCTCAAGCCTCTCATACATTCAAAGGACATTAGAGAGATACACCACCGCCCAGGCAACCACAGTCAATCATTTCTATTACACAAGCCAGCCAGTAGCCAGCATGCTTGTGGAGATGTTCAAAGTGGTGTTCCCAGAGGAGTATGAGCGCTATCAGGAGGCCTTTAAAGCTGGCAAATGGCTCTTGATGGACACCAGCCCATGGATTAGAAGGGCCCAGTCATGTTGGGATGGCCTACCATCTCCTTTGATTGCCGCCAATATCAGGGAGGAGCACTCGAGTTACCTCAGCTCAAAGTGCGCCTGCAGTGAGTACAGATCAAATTCTGCCAACTTTTGGCCACACAATATGCTTACACTTCTACTAGGTATGGGCCTGGCACCATGCTCTTGTCTCAATCATGGGTCCTGGCTCATTGAGTGTTGGACTGGCTTGCCTTTCTATGTCACAAGGACCCGGCAACTGGTTGCACTTCTGGCCACATCAGGAGCATTTTTTTCTTCCCAGAAAGCACACTCAGACCACTGAAAGGGAAGCCAGAGCTGTGGGGCCAGAAGGCAAACTACAGGGAGAGACAGAAGCAAAAGCGGCACAACAGCAACAAGGGTGAGGAAGGGTTGGGGCCCAGCCACTC
Organism: Daedaleopsis sinensis; assembly: GCA_033807695.1. Lineage (NCBI taxonomy): Eukaryota > Fungi > Basidiomycota > Agaricomycetes > Polyporales > Polyporaceae > Daedaleopsis > Daedaleopsis sinensis. Next base: position 1,680,959 of record CM066302.1, read on the forward strand.
TACGTAGCATGGTCAAAGAGTTTTGGGGAGGTTCGTGATACGACAGAATATAGTCTGAGGTTTTGACTAGTTAAGGATCCGGGAGAACAATGTTATCAGTGCCGTCATCTTTCCTCCGGGACTGTTGTCTCTTCATCTTCATTGCATGATGGGGAAGGCGACTGAGGGGTCATAGATGGGGGAGGGCCAACGGAGGCCAAGCATCTGCGGGAGTGTGCCGATGTGGCTCCGACTGAAGGGCTACATACACGCAACGCAGATCAACCATGCTTCACCTTTTTGGTCTTGGGCTCCTGGCCATTGTCGTCTGGGGAAATCACAGAGGTGGAGCGTTTACAGTCCTGAGTGGACTTTGCTCCGACGGAAGAGCTACGTGCATGGGACCGGGATTAACTATGCTTGGGGTTTTTCTTGCAGTGGCTCCTAGGCCTCAACATTGCTTGGGGGAATGACCGAACGAGATCTCCCTCACCGGCGCTTAGTGGGAACACCACTACCAGCTCCCGATGCATCTGTACCACCCGCTGGTATAGTAGGAGCTGCGGAGACAATCGGAGGAGTGGAGTGAGAGGTCGACACAGCGAGAGCTGCGAGATCTTTTGCACCAGTGGGATTGGGGTGGGGATCAGGATCACCCGGGGTGGACGTGAGGTGTTCCATGGTGTGAGGTGCAGATGGGGGATGAGGGGTAACTAGCGTATTTATTAGTATAGTCGTGCCTTCAATAGATCTGAAGCAGCTCACCGGGTTTGACCTACCAAATGTTGCGAAGCTGATCCTCGGGGATGTACTTCAGAGGGCCCTCATCGTTCACCACATAGATCAGATGTCCAAGAGGGGCACCCATAGGAATGGCCTCAGCATCCACAGTATTACTGCTATTGTGCGTGGCAAGGTTGTACTGGTGAACAGCCCCCATAACGAACACAGGGATCTCGATGAAGTGCGCACTGTTGAACTCGCGCATGAGGTACTTCAGATCTTTGAAAAGTGCTTGTTCCAACGAGCACTCGCAGAAGAGTCGATTGGAGGACGGGCTCAAAACATGTAGTACAGCCTGCTACAAATCTCTCGAGCTGCAACAATTTGGTTGGTGGTGGGGGAAGGAGCCCGAGATCTTGGCTTGGACTGGGAGGCAGGATTGGGGGGACCGGGAAGTCTTGGGTAGTAGACATCTTGAAGAGAGAGATGCAGAGAGAGAGGTGTAGGGACTTGGGGAGCAATAAACTGGAGGGCTGGGGTTAGGATATTGAGCCGAGAGTCACTATTCAACGTTCGGTTGACGACTTACACGGCTTGGGCGAACTATTAGGTGCCCCAATGTCACGTGGCTGAGGGAGTTGAACTTGGTTCAACTGTTTCAAGTTTATCTCCCAATAGCATTGTCATGTCTACAATAACTCCACTCCTTCAAAGCTTGATTATTCAACAAATATCAGTCCAGGCACAATGCCAGCAGCTCGACGTGGCAGAGGTCATCAGCCTACTCACGATTGTGGGTCTACACGGAGTCAGGGCTCCACTCGGGGTCAAGGGTTCACCTGGGGTTGTGGTACAGCACACCAGACAAGGAAACGGTCCCAAAGTCCTTCCTCCGAGTCTTTTTCATTCTCGTTTTTGTCAACACAAGGTCAGGGAGCATTACAGACTACATACTTACACAGCTACAGTATCCACTGACAATCGGCACAGATGAGCTGCTAAATTGGAGCCTCCCACCGGTCCCGAGCCTACAATCGAACCAGGGGGCATCAATCCAAGGTGAAATGAACAGTTTGATAGATCAATTGAGCTCCCTAAGCTAACAATGTGCCTAGATCTTGATTTCTATCGGCGATGCTCCCGTGATGTCCGGATTTGCTCGCCCACACAGAGCACGAGCAGTTCGATTGCATCACCAACAAGAGAGGCCACCCAGGAGCCTGATCCCTCAGCTGAGGCCCAGGCGTTGTTGGCAATGGAGGATGAGAGGAGACGGATCCGAGAGGTGCTGCACCAGTACTCTACCTCAGATGCCGCCTTCTGGGAAGCAGCTACGGACAAGATGCTGATGGACTTAGGGCTATGGACACCTCAGCCGAGTGGCTCCAACTGTACCCCTTCCCTACATTGAGTGGCTAGTTGGTCTATGTCGCCACCACAAGATAACATCAGGCCGAGGACCACCGTGGCTGACCAAGTTCCTTCCAACAATCAGAGTCTCAGCGACTCAGACAACGATATCCCACCTCCTCCCCCAGTTGGCGAGTGATTCTACATGGACGATGACCCACCTCATTGTGTACCCACACCCTGCAGCATCCCCCCAACACCAAGTATAACTCCGATAAAAGCTATGCACCGTGTACATTGGCGGAGCCCTTGGGTTTCTCTGACAGTGATGATGATTTTCCCCCTCCCCCACCCGCCAGCGAGGTTTGGACAGAAGATGACTTGGGGTCCACTACCGACGTGTCTGGCACAGCCGTCGAAGACATTGACAGAGATCATAGGCCAATTTGGCACGTGGGCAAAAGATGCGATAGGAGCACCGGGGAGAGAACAGAGGTGGTGTTTGGGAGCCAGGTCCCAAAGTGCGACACTCGCAGCAACGTGGGTCTTGAGCCTGGTCTCTTCAGCTCCGTCTTCACGCCTGTGTCTATGGATGCTCGGAAGGGTGAAGATTGCTTGGTTGAAGAATTAGAAGAGCTGCAATCTGAGGTCGGCTACATCACACAGCAGAAGTGTCGCATACAGTATGTGCAAGACCAACTTTCCTCAACTGTAGAGGCTGGACTAGCATTGGCGCCGCAGAATTGGGAGGTGTATACCCACATACTTCGGCTCTGTGGGTTGCGTTTCCGGCAGGCTTGTTAAATAATATGTATAGTGCCCTATGTACTGGCCGCATGCTCACTGTAACTTCTATTTCCACATATTGTTGGCAGTAGTCTTGAGTAAATACGAACGACTTCTGTCTGGGCCTGACACGGCATCCTCGGCGCTGAAAGCCATCTAGGCACCACATTGGGTCTCAGTGCCGGATGCGGTCTCGGCGCTGATGTGTGTATAGCGCTCAATTGACATCCTGACCCTCGAAGTTTTGTGTGCCAACCAACATTGTAGCCAGTGCATCGCACAAATGCACGGATAATCCGACCTCATCCTATTATAATTGACTACATGTTAGGAATACATCTACGACTTGTGGAGAAGGAGGCCAGGTCTGGCACGGTACGATTGATGAGTATAGTGGGCGAGTTCATTAAAATGCAATAGTTCTTGTATGTATATATAAATGATATATTACAATCTAGTATAGATCGCCAGAGTCATCACATACTCCTTCTTGATAGCTTGTAGCTTTTGATAAGGTAGGTGAATGATGTTATCACTGTATGTAACATTCTCACCCATATTACCCGGAAGAGCACCATCGTGAAACCATACTCCTCCCGATTTGTCAATTATTTTACACACAAAGTGTTTTGTGAGCTCTCCAGTGGAGATGTATACTATCCCACAGAGTCTATACATCTGGTCTACTTCAGGGAAAACAATCTGATAGTCCAAGCGCATCTTGTGCCCATCAATGATGAATGAGATAAAATGAGGGCGAGCATTGTACTCCCTGTATCGCAGCATGGGATAACGGCATTGTGGGCAAGGAGTTTCTCTCTGCTGGGTTCTCAATGCATGTATCCATTTTGATGTTGTCTTCCCTCTATATGTACCCAACTTCTCTGGATTATTCTTCCATGTGTTCTCGGTACATGTCCACATTACTTGTGATGAATAGCTCTCACTAGACTTAGAATCACAGCGGCGGCAAATGTTTGTTTTAGTTAGAATGTCTTCATCTACTGCTAGTAGTCTCTCAGCTAGCTCATAGAGATCAGTATAAGCCTTCCCTCATGCAGCCAACTCAGGATTCTCACAACCCAGCATATCTCTGATTTGATTTCTAGCCTGAATGATGGTCATTGTCGCCGGTGTGGCTAGAGATTGTTGGAACACCTGCTCTAGCTTGAGAAGTACATCGCTTTGTGGTGATGCCTCTGCCTTCCAAGCATCAGGACACTCTGTGTATACTGATAAGAGTATAGTCAACATGCTATCATACGCACAACTCCAATTGTCCTTGTCCCAAGGGATTCCTCTAAAGGTTTTGCCCTTAGGTGGCGGTACAGCTTTGACTTGTCTAACTTTTTTCTTTGAAGTATTGTCTATCTCATCCTCTTCCATAGAACGTTTACGTTTGGCAGTCTGCTTGGTTGCTGCATTGCTGACATTATTTAATGCTTGAGTTCCTTTCGCGCTGACAAAATTTGTTGTATCCCGTTTCACGGCCGCTTTCTTGCTTGCATCTGCATCTGCCTTGGATTGTTTAATTAAAGTCCATGGGCTATCCTCTGTTACTGGGTTCAATGGGAATGGATCCTTGTTACTCCACTGAATGGCACTATGCATATTCTTAGGCACAAACCTTTCTCCCTTCCAACGCCTGAATGAATGGATAAGTTAATTGCGAGTTATACCGACCACACGTGGGGGAATTCTACCCAAGTATTGTAGCTTGGTGATCTCATCAAGTAGCTCTAACTCTCGGAACTCTTGCCTAAGACTACCTGCTATTCCCCCAGTCAGTTTGTTTGAGTCAAATGCTTGAACAATAATAGTTCCATCAAGCGTTGAGCCCCGAGAGAGACAAGTATAGACCAACTGGTGGGATCTGCAGTTTTGTAGATCACACACATTGAATGGCCTTGTACGTCCTTGTGAAGCAAAGTCAGTTATTGCAAAATTGGGCACAACCGGGACCTGGTCTCTCTCAATCTCAAGAATACGTCCATTCGGCATTTTGCATTTGACTTTGCGCTTAGAGTGGGTCAAAGGAACCACATTCTCAGGCAGTCCATCTACTTTGACGGTTGTAGGTGCAGCGGTCAACTTGACAAATAGGGTGTCCAATCCAAACTTATCCTCAGTGTTTGGGATAGGTCTGGTAGTCCATCCCACCACTACTGCTTCTGCACCATTAGTAACGCAACATTCTGTAGCTTCGTTGACTTTGATCATAACAGGCATCCCAACGCAAAGCTCAAGTATGCCAGGATGATGCTCTGTCAGATGATGAGACAGTCCCCATAAGGTCTCCTGAAGTTTCTCATTTACGATGTTATTCTTCCTCTTAGGATTTACCCGCTTGGCACGAACCTTTTTGGTGAGCTCTGATGGGTCAGTCTCTGAAGTAAGTTTGTCAATTGAGTAGAATGACTTCAAAGCTGTTCTATTCTCCCTTGCAAATCTCTTACATCCAAGTTCATTAATCTTATCTCTATAAGAGTTCCACGAAGTAATGACGGAAACATTGCGGAACTTGGGTTGATTTAACTTGGGACTGTTTGGACCTCTCCCAGCCACTCTAGACTTCAGTAGTTGAATATCATCCTTGGTACATGCCCGGTACCTAAGATTTTCTAACGCCGTCCGCAACTTGGCATCTTCAGGAGTTTGAGAACGCTGTCTCATGTTCTGTCTAAGGATGACTACGGTAGTAAACTGATGCCATAATGCTTTTCCAATAGATGCCTTTTGCTTGTTATGATCATGTGTTCGATGGATTACACGCCCTACGTCATGAGCATATAACACTTTCCCACACATGGCCGGAGGAAGTTGAGCAAAATCACCAGCAAAGATCATATTGATCCCTCCAAAGGGTGCACCATCATTTTGTATTGCAGCACACATTTTGGCACATATCTTATATAGACTGCCACAGTCTACCATGCTAACCTCATCCACAAATATGTATTGCACTAATCTTAGTTGATCTCTAACTTGTTGAATGGATGAAATGGACTCGGTAGAGTCTTTAGATCGGAACCCCAGCATGGAGTGATAGGTCGATCCACCAATCAATGCTGCTGCTGACCCAGTTGGTGCTAGACACATAAACCGGTAGCTCTCCTGTCTCTCTGCAAAGAAATGGGATAGAGCTTTGATCACTTGGGATTTACCCGTCCCTGCCATTCCCCCCAAGCACATCTTCAAGTGTTCACCACAAGATTGTACAGCATGGTTCGCAACAATACGAAATGCTCTTTCTTGCTCCTCGTTCAAACTGAATGAAGCCACCGTACGGTCAATCAGTTCCTTAGCTTGCGGGTCCCAGCCCTCAAACTCTTTAGACAAAAAGTACTGCTTGTCCACCAATTTTACTTGATTTACCACATTGTTCTCAGGTAACTGGTCCCCAGGGTTGTCTTTCTTCTTACTCGCTTCAGCAGCTCTTGCATCTAGGATATCTTTTCTCAAATTGTCCAACAGTGTTTTCCAGTCCATAGCAGGCTTATCTGGCCTCAATCTGCTAGGCAGCCTAGATTTTTGCTCATCCGAAGCACCATCTATGCGGTCCATCCATCCTGACATCTTCATTACATTCTCAGCTGTAGCCATGCGGGATTTTCTCAAAATCTCTGCTGTGCTGTCTTGATCCCAATCTTCTGCGTTCACTATATCATCCTCCCTATTGGCCGCATCAAACACAATAGCTTGAGTGTCTATCTCATCCATGTCACCATTGCTCATATACATCGGGTTGGTGCCTCCTTTCTCTGCTTGTTTACGTTGGGCGGAGAAGTCATCTCTTGCATCATTGCACTCATATCTAATGTGAAAGAATTTCATAACCTCTTTTTCTCGTTTAGTGAATATATGACTTTGGAAAACATTACTCCATGAAGTCTCAGAGTTCGGTCGCAGGTCTCTACCAGACCTCCAAGGCTTAAATAGAGTCAACATTGTCATGCAATACTCCTCTCTACTTCCAGCATCTTTTCTAGGTATTGCTCCACCAATAAAGTTGGGTACAAATGACTCCTTCTCGTCAAGCAGGCATACCTCATGTGTTCTTGCTTGTGGATGTTTGGCTGAGAAGTTAAAGTACGAGGGCGTATTGGCCTTGGTTTGATTATCCATGGCGATGCGGACTTCACGTTCAAGCTTGGCATTAGTCTTGGATGTAAGCAATAACTCATCGTCAGAGTCATCATCTGGTACAGCGGGCATTAGTTTCCCTCCGCCATAGCACATTGTCTCTTCATTATCTGAAATGTCATCCTCGCTATTTCCAGCAATGTCAGGTTCCTCTTCTTCTAGTTGATTACCATTGCCCGTTGCTGTATTTCTTGGAATTCCCTCGTCCACATGATAGTTGTCTTCAAATTCATCAGATTCATAGGCATTATTTAGATCTTGCTGTAAGAAGATGGTCTTGCGGCGCCGCTTGGGAACAGGTCTCTTGTGATACCGACGGACCCAGTCGTATACATTTAAGTGTTCAAACTCAATAGGTCTATTCATATAGTCAATGACCGGCGATAACGCCACAATGCGCTTTGGGCCTTCGGTATTACTCTTTTCACAATCTACGACCACTGTGGATCTACCCTCCTGCGATACATCCTTTGAATCTTCCCATGCTTGCATAATCTCAAGCACATATCCTCTCCAAAAGCATGCCCGAAACTTGTGAGCAGTATAATGGTCTGGATGTTTGAGTAGATACATAGCAGCCATAGGTCCGCCTATCTCCGATGCCGCTGTCAATGCATTAACCATCTTAGTGACTAGTGAACGAGCTTTGTCTTTGGAGCTGTGGTCGCCGCCAATTAACTCGACATTTCTCTCAAATACCTTTTGAATAGATTGGAACATGACATGAGTTTTCAAAGGTGTTTTAGTGATATAGTCAGCTACATATGCAATAACTGACTTTATGGCGGTTCCAGACAGTAAACTTGTCACATCATGATTGCATCGGAGTAGATATGAGGCTGATGGGGTAAATGTATTCAGCCAAGGCTCTCCCTTCTTCATGAGAAGGGCTCCTGACTCCGGATCTACTGCAGTTTCAGTAAAAGTGTCTCGAGGGAACCGTGCTTTACAGACTTTAGTTACAGGGTCTGTGCAACCGCGATTATCCACTTCTTGCAATCCATTCTGCGCACCTTTGGATACATAGTCTTTCCGGTTTCTTGTAGTACACTTGTGAACATTAGATGTATACAAGATTTCGTCAATCTCATCTTCATACTCGGACCTCCACTTGTGATATGCTGTACAGCCATCACAATCTGTTCTGCTAGCATGAGTACATTGTACCGGAGGTACTTGAGGTAACCTTTCCGTAGTGGGTACGCGGAATGGATTTTTCACCTTGGCATTCTCAAGTCTTTCACCTATGGATTCCATATCTCCTTGCAGAAATTCACCCTTGTGTACGCTCTCCAAGTACTCAACCATCTCCTTTTGGAATGTGGACTCAGGATCCATAATGCGTTCACGAATTTCCTGGGGAGTCAAACTGTTTTTGATCCATAGTAGCATGTGTAAGTGTAAAGTAAGCCGTCCCTGCTGCTCCACTGTTCCATAGTATCCCGCAGTATCACCATATAGTCCAGGCCTGTCAAGGCCTTCACCCAGGACGTGTTTCAAGAATAACTGCACCATTACATTGAAAAATCGAGCTCCAGCCACAGGATTGTTCGCAATGAGACGCATCCGTTCATCTTGTGTTCTAAACTTTGGAACATAGGTCTGGTTAGTATCTGCCATATATAATGCCAGCGGATGTCTTACATTGGCGGGAGCAAATGTGATAAACCAGGAAGGTGCCCCTAAGTATGAAACCATAGACCATATTTCATTCCTCATATACTTTTTGCTAGTAATAGAACCTTGCACACAATGATTGACATGATCCAGGTCGTTTAGCACTTTAAAGCACTCCTTCTCTGCCTCTGTCTCAGCTTTCGCCGGTCCCGACTTCATTCTCTCCACAAGATCACGCAGCGTAGGTAAGTTAATACTAAGTATCCGACTTGCAATATCCTGGAATTTATGCCGGTCTGCCAAGATATAACCTCCTGTTGTAGACTTCTTGATTTGTTCATGATTCAGGGCTACAAGAGGGAACATTGAACTCTTTATGAGTAGGTACATTGGGCCCAATATACATAAATGCCAGCACTTCATCCAAGTCTTCACGGGCAGGGGGTAGCACGCTATATATTTTTGGCATAGGTAAAGAGTGACTGACCACATTGGCTTTCATTTTCGACATTCCGGAGACATGAACTTTGACTATACATATATTATGCTTGACTGTGGAGATAAGCATCTTTTCCGTCCAACTGAGGCCATTTAATTGAGAAGGAATCTCTCCCATCCATAAACCGTTCGCCAGGCTATCAATTGGTATCTTCCCTTGGCGCAGATCCTTTGTACAGTTTTGACACAAGTCATTGCAGTTAGGCAATAGTACGGGCCCGGGTATCTCAACAATTGCATCATCGCTGGAATGCCGTTCTTTGCGGGTTACCGGCCCATCAGGGACCAGGGGATGCAGATCAATATTTGAATCATGTACATTCTGCAGTTCTGAACAAGGCGTAAGTAAACCACAGACACAACATGCAGACTCTAGAAAGTTATCAATTGTTATGTCCTCGGCATACCCTTTGACTATATTTTCCTCCAGTTCTCTTGTTAAGGGTTTTGGTGGAAAGTTCATGTTGTCGCATTGCTTTGCAATACGCTGTCTATGCGCTTGAACCCGCTCCCGAGACGTCTTCACCGGTCCGATCAATCCAAAGACCGCAATATATTTTGGGCATACCGAACACTCATGGTCTTTGATTTTCTCTAAGATGATCTCTTTTGAGTGATGCATGCTAATGTCAGATATATTATGCTTTAATGCAACATCCAGCAGGGCAGGTTTGGTCAATCGGGGCACTAATACCCGGAGAGGTAAATTAATCCCAACAGCGGTGTTGTTTCCGGTAAATGTGTCCTTTAGATTATACGATAAGAAACGGAACTGGGCATTTGGTTGTAAGTCTCCAAGTGCAGGATACTCAGACAATTTCGCCATTGACCATGATCTGGTGGTGCCTTTACCACCGTTGTTCCTACGAGCAACAGGACGTTCACCTCCATAGCATGTCAGAGTCTCCTTCGCAGCAGACAGATGGCAGTAGTTTGGCATCCCATGGGTATGCAAGCTACGAGAATGATTATAGATGATCTTTAGTCGTAGAATCTCACCATCGTGTTTGAGATATAATCCTCTGTGTAGACCGTGTTTGATAAGTACTATGTTAAGCTTGAGCTGGCTCAATGAGCTGTAGTAAGACTTGCTCAAGTCATAATATGTTTCTACCATGTCTCCGTTCCCATAGACAGGGATATAATAATCAATGGGAGTGCTGGTCAAGAGGGTGCCTCCCAAAACCCTGCCCGCAAGGGGCGCAGTACTTGTCAAGCGGGTGTCTGCAAAACCCCGAGTGCTGGCTAGCAACTCATAATAATAGGTATTGTAGATCGGCCGCACAGCGGTACAATGGTGTTCTATAGGGGTAGAGGATAGAGCTAGAGGGGAAAGTTAGAGAGGGCTATTCATTTGCAGTTTACTACTTGCACTTACCTCCTTGAACGTCACAGTAGACTTCTAAGTTGTAAGTTTTGATCGGCCAGGAAAGAGATGTGCAAAGTGCTCGAGCATGAGATATAACTGCTGCGATTATGCAGAGCATAAAGACAGCCTTCTGTAGCCATGATAACGAGGTCATCTTTGAGTATTGAGACATGTTGGTCGGTCTGATGATGTGCAGGATAGAGGTTGTTGAAGAGACAGAAATGCTAGGGGGCAACTTCAACTTCAACATGCTCGCTTGCATGAAAAGTCATGTGACCGTGTTTTCTTGATAAAGGATGCGCGTCTTTCCCAGACTCCAGTTTAAGAAGCAGTCCTGTTGAAGCAGACCAAATGCGATGCTTCCAAATCTCTGGTATAAGTAAACTGCGAACAGATTACATGCGGGAGACTATTAGGAAGTCCATACACCGTCAACACAACACTACCAAAATACTGCACCGGAAACGTATGATAGGGAGCAAAGGCGATAAGAGCAGGAGGGAGCAAAATACCAGAGTAGACGTCTGCCATTGAAGATGGCGGAGATGGGATGAACATAGCCGGAAGGAGACATAGAAAGTGAAATCTACACGCTCTTGCTACCGTACTTGGACACCAAAGCAGCGCCATACAAGTTCATCGACAGCACCGTGTCAGCCTTGTTGTAAGCAGGAGGCTTGTCACTGGATGACCCCCCGCCCTGACGGACAAAGTCAAAGGTACTGACGCTGTGATAGACGATGGCGAGGTCACCAAACTCCAGATCCTGCTGAAGACGAGGAAGAGAGGCCACATTCTCGTGCAAGTACTGCAGCCCTTCGTCCTTGTCAAGAGTAAAGTACTCTCGAGCATCCCAGATAGCAACTGGGCATTGGTTAGACTCTGAAGACAATATAAGCACAGCAGCAACGCACAGTTCTCAGTGGAGCTCCAGCTGGTCTTGTCCCGCATGTCAAGTAGAGAGCGTGCTGGGCCTGCTGCAGTTCGCTTGGGGGTCTGAGCCTTGCGGAGCATGGCCGGGCTGGCCCCCATTCCACCAAGAGACCGTCCTTCATGAACCGTTGTCAGCATAAGTACTCCAAAGCGAACATCGCAAACATACCGGGGTTGGGCTTCATGCCAGGGGTATCGGGGTATGTGCGGAAAACTAAACCAATTTGACGGTGCTCTCCAATTCCAGCCCCAAAGTTCTGAACTCCAAGTACCTCTTGGCCAAAGATAGTGCCGTAGAATGCAATAGAACGCTCCAGTTCCCCCCGCAGCGGGACCCCCAAGAACTCCTTGATTGTACGCACAGGGGCGGTGGACATCTGAGCGGGTTCAATCATGTGACAACCAAGGCACACAACCATGGTGGCACAGATCAGGCGGGGAGGAGTAGGGCTGTTGACGTTGGCAGCTAAGCAGAAGGCCCGTGAGTTGTTGTACTGGTATGCTTTGGCAAGAGTAGGATCGGCACGAGCAGCGTTGATGACAAACGGGTCATCCGCCTTGCCGTCGTGACTGAACTTCACCAGGTCTTCTAGCGCCCTACGAGTACATAAGAATGAGCAATTTCCACAGCTTCACAATGTAGAGACTTACTGAGGGTGTACATCATAGGGACCATCGATGATGTGGTCGTAAAGAAGTGCAGAACTCATAATGCTGCTGCCAGTATCTATTGCGCAGGGCCTACGGGAAATATTAGACGACCTCTAAAGCTTAACTTAAGATCCAAATACTTACTGCAATACCGGAAGAGACTTGTACGACTCCCGCAAGAGATCGCACATCGCCCCAGGAGTCTCAAAGTCAAGGATACCCTCGTTCATATTCTCTTCAATGTGGATGTCCTGCATCCTGGAGAAAGCACTCGGTTGAGATAGAGAACGTGCAACATGTATTAAAAGTGACACATACGCTTCCGTAACATGGGCAACATCGCCCTTAGCAGACTCATCCAAAGCATCGGTAAACAACTTCGACTGCCTGCGATATCTATGAGAAGTGTAAAGGATATGAGAAGAGAAAACGATGTAAAGTAAGGGGAGCATTACGTGTCGGAGGAGCGGTCAATGTCAGAGGGATTGAAAAATGCATCTGCAGAGCTATTGCCCGCAGTTAGAAGCAGAAGATGATGGACGTGTTTTGTAGTCTCACTTAGGAGCCTTAGTGTCCTTGACCTTCCTCGGAGTGCCCCGAACAGCAGCCTTGGCAGCAGTGTTACCACGGGGAAGAGGAGGTGCGGTCTGAACCTTCTTGTCAACCATCTCGACACCTCGGTGGTTGCGTTTGGGGGTGGCCCTACATAACCATCTGGGTCAGCATAGGATGTGTAGCATGGGGAATCTGTAGACACGTACTCGACCATCTCAACATCCTCGTCCTCGTTGGAAACAGGAGTTCTGATCTGAATGTCAGATAAGTGGCGCTATAAGGGGCATGACACTTACTCCTCTCTGACCTTCTTGGCAGGTGAAGCCCTACAGATCGAGTTGTCAGTATAAAGTAAATGAGCACTGTAAGTCATAAGACTCACTCCTCTTCAGAGTCCTCATCTGAGTAGGATCTACGAGTAGAGGTTAGTACAATGTTAGAGTGGAGGCCGCTGTAGACTTACTCCTTGGTGCGCTTCCTGCTAGGAGTGCTGGCAGGCGCCACAGCAAAAGTGGGCTTCATCGTGAGGGTATTCTTGGGCTTCCTGTAGACCGGTCAGTACACAGACAAGTCAGGTATATGTGAACATACTTGGGGGAGGGGCTCTCTTGACTAACTGGCACCTCACCCTTCTTGAGAGAGCGACTAGAGACAGACATCAGGGGAGGGCTGAGGGTGTGGAGATATTCACTTACCGGATCTTAGGACTCTCCGGAGTGGAGGCCTTGCGAGCAACCAGCTTGCGGTCAGTAGTGACTTTCTTAATGGCCTGCTCGACAGCCTGGATTTCCTCCTGGTAGTCCTCGTCATCTTCGTTGCTGGCAACAGAGACGTAGCTGACATCGTCATCGCTGAAAGATGTTGGTGCATGGATAAACGCCAATTTTAGAATGCACTTACGAAGTAATGTCCACACCCGACCTCTCCTCAGTGTTATCTTCCTCCCCATGGTCCTCCTCCTCCTTGGCTGCCTCCTCCTCGTCAACCTCCTCAGCCTCATCTTCAACAATCTCAGGACTGCGGTGGATGTAAGTCAGTGAGAGTGGAGATCTACAAAGAGGAGACACGTACGTGATGGGCTTCTTGACCACGGAGCGTCCTCGAGCCTTGGGCTTCGCCCTATGGAACATTTGTAAGGTTGAGGTTACTTAGACATGAATAATGAATACGCACGTAGGAGTAGGCTTTGGAGCAGCCTTGGAAGTCTTGGTAGCAGGCTTGGCTGCAGCCTTGATCGCAGCAGCCTTTGCTGTCGTGGTCTTGACGGTGGCAGCCTTGGTGGGTGTACCCTTGACGGGGGTCGGCTTGGCGGCAGCAGCCCGGCCAGAGGGAGTGCAAGTACGAGCAGCACGAGAAGACATGATAGAGGCAAAGAGTGCAGTAAGCAACAAGAAGGGAAATGAGGCGAGATGAGAGTGATGAGGGAAATGGGATGAGGAGAGAGCACGGAGAGCAAGGAGGCGGAAGACTGTGTAGGTAGAGTTCAAGAATGATGGACTCTAAGGCAACAGCGGGTCAGGCAGGGCTTATATAGCCCAAAACCAAGACCCAGAACACCTTCAGCCACCCGCGGTGCCAGGAGTGCGTGCACATAGGCAACCCGCTAGTGCAGACCTCAAAATATGCGAGGGCGCGGCCCGCTGATGGAATGCACAGCGATGACCTGCAAGCCTCTTCACGAATATGCTGCAGCGCAAGTTCTTCAATTTATCTCAGGTGCTCTAGTATGTATAAGCCTGTACAGATTAAGTTAAAGGGGAGAAGGAAATGTGGAGAAGAAGAGAGCTTAAAGAGTACGCTGCAAGCCTGGACAGAGCAACCCGTCTTCCCAAATAAGCGAGTCGGGTAACTGACCGGGGCATGCGCCTGCCTGTCTGTTCTGGCACAAGTTTAGAGCCAAGCGGCCGCGTAACTGCGTAGACCGTCAGCATGTTTGGCATGAAACGGTGTCCGAACGGCAATGCTGACCTGAGCGATGCAGACGCAGCCCGGCGACGGCGCCCGCATCCGAGGCATGCATGACTGGCTTTAATCAATTCGATTGCTTCGACTCTTGAATCAATCCACTCACCCCACTCTCATGAATGGATCCAATCACCCCACTCTCTTGAATCAATCCACTCACTCCACTCTCTTGAACCAATCCAATCACTCCACTCTCTGGACTCTCATGAATCAATCATGTTGAACTCAGTGCAATCACTCTCGTTCTATTGCACCGCTCAAGCCGCAATTTTTACTATAGGTTACATACCATGCACTCCACCGACGCTCGCGTTCCGGTGAGGCGAATGAGGATGGATGTGGGGTGAGTACAAGCAAAACTAGTGTGTGTGCAGAAGCACCTGTGTTGGTGTTCCAGTTAGCTGCTGCCGGCGTAGAGAGCCACAAAGTGCAATTTGCGGAGAGCATAGGCACAACCAGCAACAGTAGCTGCACCAGCGGACTCCGTGGACATCTGCTGGACGTCCTTCGAGGCCTAGGACACATGAAGTCTAAGGACTCTAGAGCTCGACACAATGGTCTATTTACGTGTGCGCCAGCCCCGTGGGAAAGACCTCTACAGGAGTCGAGTGACCGGATGGATTCTTGAGACATTGGATCTATTTCAAGTGAGTCTATTGATTCATGCTACTCCAGCTTGTGGAGTGAGCCAATCAGTGCACAAGAGTAGACTATGAATTGTCATGAATCAATCCAGTCACTTGAAGAGGCAAGCAGATCGGGCGACGGAGTGTGACACTGCAACTCTCATGAATGGATCCAATCACCCCACTCTCTTCAATCAACCCAATCACTCCACTCTCTTGAACCAATCCAATCACTCCACTCTCTTGAATCAATCCAATCACTCCACTCACTCAACTCTCTCATCAATGGATCCAATCACCCCACTCTCTTGAATCAACCCAAGCTCTCCAATCGCAACTTTCAGTCATGGAAGCTCGACATGGAGGCTAGGCTTCGCACTCTTGGTTGTCTTCGCATCGTGCAAGGCACTGAGACCAGGCCTTCGTTCGTCCCGCCTCTGGACGCTGGAGAACGTCGCGATCTGCGCGATTTCGACAACAAGGTGGACCTGGCAGCAGGGGAGATCTGGGGTTGCGTGGAGAGGGAGCAGCACACGCATCTGGAGTCCATTCGGGACGATCCTGCGGCGATGTGGGTGAAGTTGGAGGCCGTGCACATGCAGAAACGTCCAGGTACGCGTTTTAACACCTACAACGCGCTCCTGAGCCTCCAAAAGGCCGACGACGAATCCCTATCCTCCCTCGCCACCCGGGCTTTGCAGCTGAAGTCCGACATGAAGTCCCTTCGACCCCCGGGGTTTGGCATTGCACAACTCGACGATGAGCTCGTCCTGATGACTCTCATCCGTGCGATGCCTGCAGAGTACGCTGCTCTGAGGCAAACGCTGCTCCTCGACGACTCCCTGACCTGGGAGAAGTTGCAGGACGCGTTCATCGCGCTCGAAAACCAACCGGGACAGTCCTCCTTGACTCCCGTCCTCTCCAACGCCGCCTCCTCCGTCGAATGCACGTTTTGCGGCATGTCGGGCCACCCGGAGACTCCCTCCCCCAGCCCATCTTCATCACCCTCTCGCTCTGCCGCCAAGTTCCTTCTCTGACCTGTTACAATGTCCTATCTCGCTCAGCTTCGTGCAGACCCTCTCAAGTACCGTGCGTACCCTACCTTCCAATACTCTTCTTTTAGAAGACCGATCACTCTTCTAGGCATGCTCCTTGACCGGGAGATGAAGGAGTCGTCAAGGCAGGATGACGGTCCAGCATACAGAGAGCTGGCAAGCATAGGCACAGTGAGTACATTGTCATGCACTTGTGATTCATGGCAGTTCACTTACCCATCACACTTTGCAGGACGTTGACTTCCCCAAGTTTGCTCAGGTCCGAGAGCAACGTGGTGGTCGTCAGTTGATTCTGATATACGCTGAGCCTGACCGGGTTGGAGACGTCGAGGAGGTAGTCTTGAACATCCAGGGGTATCTGTTGAACGCTACGTTGCCACCCATTCGTCAACACAAGTACGTTGTTAAGGTTCTCTGACTTGCCTGATATTGCTCATCCATCTGCCAAGTCTTCCTCGGAACCAGAACCGGCTCATTGATCTGAAGCAGTCGGTGACCTTGACCGGCTTGGCTTCGGAGCATTTTCATGCCGGCGTTCGTGGCGTGGGCGCGATGTATCATGCGTTCAAGATGTATCTGGGTAGCCGAGGCGGTCATCTTCGTTCATGGGCACCGGGCTGTGATGGAGGAGAGAGTCTCACCTTGTCATTCTCCAACCGCATCCTCACCATGGCCAAGGATGCTGAAGGCGAGAGAGAGTACAGCTTGGAGGACATTGTTGATCCCTTCAACGTCTTGCGTCCCCTCCTCCGCTCTGAGGTCCACACAATGGAGAACCACGTTGAGTATTGGAACCGTACTCTTCACCGACCTAATGACATTGAGAGTAGCCCGTGAGTTCTTGCCCTCCCCCCCTAGTAACCCTGGTCCGTTCAACTCACCTCGTCTATCTCTTAGTGCAAGGTTCGACCGCTACAAGCCGGAGTTCTTCAACCTGAGCAACATGGTTGAAGTCCAGGTCAGCTTCCAGGCCATCCGAGTCGCTCGGCAGGACTACATCTTTATTCCCAAGCTCCGAGCAATTTGTCTCCTCCACCGAACCGCTGAAGCAGTATGTACTCACAGTTACTGGAGACTCCCTCAGCTTCTAATGCCCACCCCGTGCAGGATTACAATATTGCAGCGATTGAGGCACTTGCTAGAGCCCCTGTGTCCCCGATGAAGAAGGTCAAACGAAAGATTGGTTACCAGCGCGGCAATGAGGAGGATTCAGAGGACAGCAACTCTCCGCCTACCGCACTCAAGCGCCTTTGCCTTCATGAACCAGACAACTCCCACGATCATCCTATGGGCGCTCCTTCTACTTAGATTTACTTACTTACTTTGCTTCTTTCTTATCGTAGTCTTTGACATATTCTATAGCAATACATGCTTAATGGTACAGCAGTTCCTGCACAGTATCTCATACACATACCGTCCATCCAATTTGTACCTAGGAGCGCCAGCACAGACACTGAATCTGCTTATACTACGCTATACTGCAGATTCAGAGTCCTCATCCCATAAGAGCTTTGAAGATACATTGCGGTGATCGTAGGTCGACCTTGTAGGTTCGGGAGAATTTACATAACAGATGTTCGACAGTGATCAAGTCCAAACCCACTTGCTCTTGTGCCTCGACTGGAATCGTCGCTTGTAGATGATTCCACACCCGTTTGAAGGCCTTCTCAACAAGAGAGCTGTCCGGTTTGCTCTTCTTGCCAAGGTCCGGGACCTGATGAGCGAGTTGAAGTCCACGAAGCGAACCCAAACCGTTCCGATGAATGACGAAGGCAACATCTTCCTCCGTGGGTGTCGAGACCTTGCCCGTATAGGAAAGATCCGCTGCGAGGAGATATGCAGTGAGTGGACCAACATTCGGCAGATTCATGCCCTTGATGGTCTGGAGACCCCTCCGGTTGTCGCCCATCTCCCTCTCCTGCTTGCCCTGGAGCCACAGATACGCAGTCTTGAATGGAATTGGCCCGCCGTCGTGTTGCGCGAGAAGTGCCTTCCAGTTGGGCTCCATCTTGTAGTATGCCTTAGCAATCGTCTTCCCATCCCGACGGTCCTTCTGAGCACTTCCGTAGCAATTGACGTTGAAGAAGCGATCGAGAGATTCCAAGTTGTCCGGGTCATGTCCCTCTGCGTCCAGAAATGCGGTCCACGCCTCGTAAGTGGGGAAGTAGCAGTAGGTGGTCTCGCGCATGACAGGCGACTCGAAGAGCAACGCGCGGAAGATGACTGTGCTGGCGAAAGCACCGTCTTGGTCGATCATGCTGGGATGGAATGGTCCTTCTACACTCGTCGCACGCTGACGACAAGGAGCTAGCTCCCGATAGGGGGAGTAGTGGTCCAGATTTTTTCCGTGATCATTTGGAGACGAGTCGGGTGAGAAACTCGTTCTCCGAGACAGACCGGAAGGACGTGTAGTGCATATCTGGTGAGCTCGTTTAACCCGTCCAGTATCTTTGGTGTTAGAGACTGGGCGGTTGAAGATAGGGCTGGAAGAACGGACGAAGTGGACATTATAGAAGGTGCTGGTGGGACGGCGGAGGACGACGGTGCAGCAGAGGACGACGGCAGGGCTGAAGACGACGGTGCGGCTGAGGACAATGGCACGGTGGACTCAACCGTAGAGGTTTGTGTGGAAGAGCGGGACGTTCGAGATGGGTTAGATGGTCGGGACGAGTGGGAAGGCTGAGACGAGGGTAATTGACATGATGGATTCGGTGTTGTAGTCAAGCTCTTCTGTTGCTGAGGGAGGAGTGACATATCGCCGTCGATCTGGGTGGTGAAGGTTTCTGTCCAAGCGCGTACTCCTGGCATGCAGCGTTCTGCTGTCTCTGAGAGCTCCTGGAGGGCTGCAGCATGCTGTGGGTCTCCCTGTGCGAGAGGGAGCTGGTAGAGAGCTGCGGTGAATGGAGCGAGCATGGAGACAGATAGTGAAGTGGCCTTCTTCTTCTGCCCTAGAAGCGAAGAGACGACTGATCGATATGTCGTCCACACCCCAGGAAGTAAGAGGATATCAGAGGTCTTGAACGCCTTGATGATGTGCAGCACAAAGTGCCCGGCCAGCATCTCAGTATTGTTTGGGAAGCGCAGCCACATGCGTAGCATAGCGATGACATTTGCGCATACACGAGGAGCGAGGTCGTCTTCAAGCTTGCGAGGGCGTTCGACGTAACCTACTTCAGGCCGTCCAGGGAGATCGGGAAGTTTGCTAGGGTCGTACGTGCCTTTCCTGCGCCCTCGAACGTCGGAGTAGACGTGCGCACACAACGTCTCCAACCAGTGACGAGATCGGCTGAACTGTAGAGGACCCTTGGCCAGAGTAGCAACGATCTCACGACACCGTGTCGCGATCTCGCCGTTCAGCCAGTACCACGCGGCTGCGTTACAGAGCATCAAGCGGCGTCGATGGCCCCCGAGATGGAGCTCCGCGATGTCGGTGTTCGCCTTCTGTCCCTCGTACTTGGGCCACATCTGGGCGATGGCATGTGCTAGAGACGTTGATGGCAAGGCAGAAACCCGCCCGCTCTGGAAGACCTTCATGAAATCCTCAAGGCCTCGCTCTTCGGTTTGTGATGGGGAAGATGTGCATGCAAGGAGACATTCAACTTCACAGAGATGAACAAGTTCTGCCTTTATGGCATTCAGCGAGAACAGGTCCAACACTTTTGCATATACTACAGGCCCAAAATCAGGGTGAAGACACGCGCAAGGGTCACGAGAGGTCACATACCTGGACGCTCGTTCTCAGCACGGGGGGATTCAGCAGAAGAGGATTGATCGAGAGTGTCGGGAATGGCCTGGGGTTCTATAGCACGCTCCTTGCGTTTGCGAACACTCTGAACCGGCTGAGGCGAGGAAGCCAGATCCTCAGGAGCGTCTAGAGTGTGAACTATTTAGAAGATGTAGAACATCTAATATCAATGCTTAGCAATACCTTGTTCCTCGCTCAAGGTATGCTCAATAGCGTCGCCATCGAGAAAGTCGAGCGTGCCAACTTCACCGAACAACTGCATAAGATCTGGGTTTGACGGCTGCTCTTCTTCACTTTCGGAGGTCTCGAAGGAAGCAGCTTGAAAAGACAATGATGAGAGGTCAACGTATGTGCAAGTGGTCCTTAATACTCACTTGCATGCGGCTGAACGTCCAGTAACCGACGACTCCGCCGAATCGCGCTGCTAGTACTGCCAGTAGTACTAGAATCTTGAGTCTTCGTAAACTTGGCCCGCTTACGAGTACGATGGCACTCTGCTATAGATAACTTAGACACTCAGTACCACATGAAAATTGCTGAAGTAGCTACCTTCGTAGTTGCTGTCAGCATCCTCAACGTCCGCGCTGTAGTCTTCATCCGCGTCATCTTCACGAGACCGCTTTCCCTTAGATGCTAAGAGCGCGATCATGAGAACAGCCTGCATCTAATACACGACCTACACACCTTTATTGGAGGTCTGTGCATCGTCACCGCTCTTGGTCTTCTTCGCTGTAGGCCCTGCAATGATGAGACTACGGTAAGCGATGTATTAACCAGAGTCTGAGAGACTGCGCCATACCACCGTCGCCACTAGCATCAGCCTTACGCTTCCTCGGTTTGCGTGGTTTTGAAGGGTTTGCAGCTCTCCGTGCCTTCTCGGCGGCCTTTTCCGCCGCTATTTGAGTAGTAGATAAGGTTAGAATGCACAGATACAACTGGAGATATACATACCTTGCTGTGCAGCACGAACGACCGCAGGCATTAGTCGTGCATGTTTCTCCTTGTGCTTCTTCCATCGTTCGACAGACTCTTGACGCGTGCAGTCGAATTTGCTTGATTTGATGTCAGAACCTGGATGAAGCTCCCAGAATGTTGGGTGAAGCTCAGTCTTGTCGTCCTTGACAAGTGTGAAGCATTCTGCAAGCTTGCGGTAATCGACGTTGATGGTCGCACCACAAGGAACCTGGCATCCGAAGTGATGCGCCATCTGGCAGAATGCCTGATAGTAGAACTGAAGAAACGCCGACGGAGTTGTGAGACACAGACCGGAGCTCAACCAGTTCCCGATGTTCGTGGTGACGTGGCTGTTATCAAATCTGGAAGAGTACGAGCAGTGTGACTAGCAAGTACAAGTGTATAAGAGAAGGTGCACTCACGCCGGGTCGATGAACTCCGGTGGCAACACGAGCAGCTGTTTGCCGGGTAGCACGGCGAACCCGAGCCGAGCGGTCCCATCTAGCATTGCGCGGGGAGGGTAGCATACGACTGCAAAGCGGTAGGACCAGGGCTTTGGTGTATTCCCGGGCGCTGCAGTCGGGGGATAGGCGCCATGAAAGCGTAGCCCACAGAAGTTAATTACGACGACGCCTCCAAGACCTAGAGAAGTGATATGATCAGTCGACTGAACAAGAGCTCGCACATGTTCAGTACTTACGGACGGCACAGCCCAGATCACCAACAAGAAATGAACCGGGGTGCTCATCCGGAGCAATGTCGCTGCATGTGATCATCGACGTGTAACCGCCCTCACTATCCCTACCGTCCAGGTGTTTCCCACCGAAGTTTCCGAACTCTTCCTTGAGATTGTTTCCTAATCGAGATTGTTAGAACAGTAACACTGCATGTCAATACAAAGTACCTTCAAGGGCCTCTGCAGGTTGCGCAGCAGCGAAGTTCGCCTGCAATGTGGGATGTGCGTAGTTGCCATCGAAGCCTACTGGAGGCAGATTTGTGACCTCAGCCTGCAGCTTCAGAGCGTCACTGATCTCGTCAGGAGCTGCTTCCATGCAAGCGATACTGAGACGTGTAGCAGCCTTGAAGAGGACAATTTGAACTCTGAAGCGTATATGACGAAAGTGACCTCAGACTGACCTCGACGATGTACTGACGGTTGCGGAGATGCTCATCAGGCTCTTCTCCCATGCGAATCTTGGTGGATGCGGTCGGCCCAGCGAGGTTCCGTGGGATCTGGTAGGATTGGACGAGAGAGTAGCAGCGAGGAGCGTTCCCGATGTTCATCGCCCGATTTGAGTGCTCGTACAGCACACCGTCTTTGTATCCTGTAGGAGAGGTGTTATCTTCGGTTGCTTTCGTCGGTGTCCGGAAATCCCGGTGACCAAGTGCGAGGTCTCGAGCGTGTTTTATGCGTTTTACATGCTCTTCGGTCACTATGGCACTGAAGCTATCTCTCAACAACGTACTCGACAGATCGACAAGTATACTACCCACCTGGAAGGAATCCAGAGTTGAAGTACATCGTCTTCTTCTTTGTGAGAGCCGCTGATATCACAGCAGAACACGTAGTCGCCAGGCTCAAGGAAGAAGAAGCCTGTAAATAGGTCGATATTGGTCCAGAACAGATCGTGGATCACCGAGACGTACCTCCTTCCTCGATAGCTTCATCGGTCCCTGTTGGGAACTTCATAGCTTCGAGGAACTCATAGTACTCCTTCATGGCCGCCGCAGATGTATCTTGAAGATAAACGAATACACGTTTCGCTCTCCAGGAAAGCTTGACCTTCGCATGCGACTTAAGGAGGTACAGGCGCGGAAACCTGGGGTCACGATTCGGGATGTCGACGACTTCGCCATTCGGGCGTGGGCACTCTATGCCAGAGATGGAGGACAGAATACACCGTGATTCAATGGCATGACTTACTTGGAAACTGTTCGTCCATCAATACGGGCCCTGGTTCTTTGTTCCGGGCAGCCTTGGACTTGGCCGCGCGGGCGATTGAAGATCGAGGCAACATGATTTGAGACGAACGGCTTGAAAGTCGATGTTGAAGGGGACAGTCGAGCTATGAGCAGTCAGTATCTGCGAGAACGTATACCGAGAAGTGTGTATATAACAGTCGTCGTCGGCTCGAAAAGCATGGGCACAGGGCACCAGTCGGCGGCGAACACTTTTTTTTTCAGTCTACAATAGCCAGAAGATGGCAAGTGTCCATTACGACCAAGATTGGGGCGAATGAAGGAAGGTGTAGAAAGGAAAGGAACGAGACCAACTACACACCTCCTTGACAAACAATTTTCTTCTGAGGAGAGCGATGTCGAAAAAACTGCCACCCAAGATACAGTTTCCACAGTTCGCGCGTACTGGGAGACAGGAGAGGTGTAGGTAGGCTTTGACGATAGCAGAGTATGAGAAGCGGACGTTACTGGGGTCCCAGAATAGAGCAGGGGCAGGACTTAGAGCAGATATGGCGGAGAGAAAGACCGGCGAGGTAAGGACCTCGGGACCCGGTGCTCGGCCGAAGGAGCGTGCTGAGGCTGCCCCGCCGCTGTCGGGGCAGGCTCAGCACATGATTTCGGCCGAAACTCCGGGAGCCAAGAGATAATGATCGTAGACCCCTCTGATTGGATAATGCAGGCCCTTGGTGTCGAATGCCAACCAGCGGCACATACCTATGGGAAGTAGGACACATAGTCGCTGTGAGTATACTACTCTACACAACTGTAGAGCATCAAATTCTGCCGTCGCCTATTCCAAGGGTTCAATATATACTGTGTACTGGAGACACGCTTACCTGGTCAGCGATATCCCAAAATATCGGTATCATGCATGGCGCGAGTTCATATACCCAGAGTCAGACGAGCTACACAGTACAGTAGGCTACTAGACATCGTGCATTAACAAGATTGTTCTACTGACTACTACAACATATGTAGATACTACGGTATCGAAGCACTCACCTATAAAATGTTTGGAAACGTACCTGTACTAGAAGCCGAGGCAGAATTTGAGTTTGCAGCCGTGTAAGTCGCCATGTTGGTCTTGTAGGAGGTACATAGTATAGGTACTAGCTGGGAGAGACGCTACACCTCGTCAAACGAGATGGAGGTCAAGAAGGAAGAAGGTTGTGTTAGTAGGCGCTGGATGGCATCGCCCCATAAGGCAGTCGGCGTCTATGCACAGCACTTGAGCGTCTCTACACAGCACGTGGGGTTCTCTGAGCACGTGGTGTCCCTGCACAGCATACCCTTTATAGATGCCTCGGACTTCTCGCTCTTTGCTCACGTCCTTTGCATCTTACCACCATCGCACCGGTGCTCTCCATCTCGTTTGACGAGGTGTAGAGTCACTCGAATCACTGTAAGCTACTGCTATACTGTAGTAAGACATTGTCAAAGATCAGTAAGTGAGCTTTAGACACTGTCAATGCGCTGGTATTAAGACTTAGAGGTTCTGAAGGCATACCTCGCACACCCGGTCAGTATTAGAACATACACTGTCCATGTGACAGGCGAATCACCCATGTAATCTGACCATAAAGGCAGTTGAAATATCTGCACGACATCTGTGGTCTCCGCTGGTTCTAAATATGGTTATTTAGAAGTAAGAATCCAAGGTAAGCGACATTGTCGATTAAGAAACATACACTATGTTGTTCTCTTGTAAACCAACTCCGACCGATCTATTTCTTGCACACAGTGAATATACTATCTGCTTCTGGTCTGGTCCGTATAACATTCGCAAAGCCGTGTTCATGGAGGTAAGTCCCCGACGAACAGTTTCATGATTGAACTGTGCAGGCTATGCCACAGAGTTTGGGGCGATCTTATTGACACTGTCTTCACACAGGTCAGCCAGATGAACCACAGCAAGCGAGACGATGTTTGGCATGTATCATAGCATCTCTTTGGAATCGAATCACACTAATTGATAAATCGAATTAGGAGGGAACGCACCTACACATTTACCGACAGCAGCAGGAGTCTCTACACCGTAACCAATGTTCCAGATGCCATTCACTTACCGGCCTACATCGACACCAATCCAATCGATACAAAATCTCTTCGAGACCTGCTCAGGCCACAGTACGCAACTGTGGAAGCTCCGGAACTTGCCTACCTCCTGCGAACCCCGCCTCTGCACGATCCCTTACTGAGCCGGTTGTGCTGTGAGAGCCATACCCTCCATCCAGTTCAACACGATAACGGCACATGGGCCCTACCTCTTGAGCTGCGCCGATCATGGAAGCAGTTAGAAACCCTTCTAGCTGCTGCTTCCGACCGCCTCCTTCTCCTACAAAACAGCCGTGCTGCTTCGTCCATCAATATGCATGAGCCATGGCCCTACCCGTCATATTACAGGTACCTCGACATGCACTCGTCCAGGCCCAGAGCCCTTGCAGCCATCAGGAGGTCCCGAGAAGCAATGATGATACTAGCCGCGCGCTGTTCCCTGGCGTTAGCTGTGTGCATCGCGACGTCGCCGATTACAATGTTGAATTCCACCGGTGTGCCGCCTTGGGTGCCGCTACTGGAGAAAGAAGGGATACCATCCTCGTTGATCGACGTGCTGAACAGCTCCCTAATCGCAAACTTCTCACATGGGCTCCGGGTAGGAGCTATTGTGGACCCTACATCCTGCAGATGGCTTGATCACCTCCCCATCATCCGACAAGCGAAGGTCCCGCTGACAATCCGGTGGGGTAATGAGCGTGCCATTCACTCTCTGTGCCAGCAATATCCTTTCCTACGCCCCTTTGCGCCTGAAGCGACAACAGACTGTAAGCTTGCTCTGACAACCCCCCTGAGGCCCGAAGCACCGTACATTTATAAACTGTACCTGAACGGTGAAGGACGACCGCATCCATATATCAAGAAGATTGAGGAGCGTCTCTATCCCCGGCCACACGGACCTTTCCAGTTGCCTGGTGAGAGTCGAAGAGACTTCTTAGCGCGTATGAAAAGACGGGAGGAGCAGAGCATTGCACGTGAAGGAGCAGCTCAACGAGCACGTCGGTTAGATCGTGAGGCGTATGCGATGAGTGGACAACTTCCGAAGGCTTATAGCCGTGTATACCTTTGGATCAACGCTCGACTTGTCAAGCCGGATCTACCAGACGTCTTCAAGGACCTCGAATTCCGTGCGGAAGTCCATTCAGCTGCGGTGCCTGGCTTATGGCATGCATATGGGCCGCTGAACCGGTTGTACACCGCGCTCTTTGATGAATGGGATCTCTGGTCCGACGAATCCGAGGTCCAAGTCCACCCCTTTGAACAGATCTTCGACGCAGGGGAAGGTTTACCTACAGAGAGAGAAGACCATGCCTTCGATATACCCGATCCCATCGCTTTCTCCCCTAGGTCTCGCGAGAACCGGTCGGCACAATCTAACCGGGACCAGGGCCGTGCTGCGCTGTTCGCAGCTGAACACGATACTTTGTATCACGAAGCTAGTCCACCGGAATATCCCATCGTTGACTTCAGCAAGTGGTACTTGGAGACGAAGTACTTACGGGAGCGATACGGGCTGTATCCAGACCACTCGGAGGTGGATATCAGCATTGACTACAAGGTCTACTCCGGAGACAAAATGTTTGCGGTCTTCGGCTTTCCCAACGACTGCGGTAACATATCTTTCCGTGCAAGCGACATGCAGGCATACGCGGGATGGGCATGGGCTCTGCTGAATGATGCGAATGGATCGTCTGCAGCATGGGCATGCTGGGATATGGCGCGGGACAGTCCACACTTTCTGTTCAAGCCTGGTGAGTGGAGAAAGCCTCTGAGTGTCAAGATGGTCACCACAGACAAAGACGGAGTTACACTGTACGCCATCAACTATGTTGCAGATAGTGCCGACCTTGGATGGACCCTTGTCGTGAATAGCCGTGTGCTTGTGATTCTCTTGTGCCTTCTCCCTACTGTCATGGACAGTGTCGACGCTGCATTTGAACTAACTCAAATTGGTGCTCCATTCATGACCGCTGCTCCTATATACCACGATGGACCACAGGAGGCTGGCGAGATCCACCCTTCCATCCCGTACTACCGACATCGTTTGCTTCCCTCCTACCGTCTGGACAACTATGTGCATAGTTTTCTTGACTACAGGCAGTATTCACAACAGGTCCTCGACTTCTTGCGCTCAGGCCCACATGCTAGAGCCGCTCTATTGCACGGAGGTATTGTGTGGTGCCTCGTGACCGAATTCAGCGGGAGTAGCGACGGTATCGTAGAGCTGATCCGCTCTTATGCCTCACTCGGGCCGACGGACAATGAGAACCATCATGAGGTCATTGGAAGACTGGACGGTGTCACCCTCGTCGATGATAGGCTGTCAGAGCAGGAGCTAGCAATGATCAGCGGTGTTACAATGGTGTACACTCGTAAGTAGTACTACCAGTATTACCGTCTTGATTAACTTACTAACAGTGCAGCTATAGAACAATACAACCAGAAGGAAGAGATTTCTTGGTGGCCCAAGCCGTCGATATGGCGAACGTCAGGGATGTATACTGGGATCTGGACACCGAGAAACGAGGAGTGGTTTCAGAGTAGGCTGGTGGAGATCAGACGCGGTATCGCAGTCCCTCTGAAAGTTCGACAATGGCGTTCGTTACTGGGACAATATCGGCCTTGTGCAAAGCTGGCAAATGCAGCAGACACCGCGATAACTAGCATTATTCAGGAGTACTTACTGTTAACCCAACGCTGAGCGGATTGCGACATAGATACTTTGCCAGACTCTTCAATTTGTATCCAGATGCCAGGTGAATTGAATAGACATATTGCAATAGCAGTGGGTACACTGGGTACTCTATCGTAGTACTAGTATAGGTAAAAGACAACACAATACAGAGCAGAGAACCTCTAGACTCATAGTCTAAGTCTAAAAGTCAGAAGCTGAATCTTCTTGTGCTTGGTATCCTGTGCGCTAGTGTTATACCGAACATCTAAAAGAACGTCGTAAGAGGTCAACTGTCAGAGTATTGCACTATAGAATACCCATCTACATCGACTTACTCGCAGGGACATATCTAGTGGGCTCTCTCCTTCCCCTTTCTGCTTGTACCTTCGCTGTTCGACAGTTCTGACTGTACGCTCTGTACATACTCTGTGAGATCTTGAAGTGCTCGCATGACATTGTCGAAACGACCACACTGTTCTTCCCTAGCAGCTTGAATGTCACGACGCAGTCCCTCAACCGCCAATTCTATAGGACTGGTAGATGCAATTGTGGGGCGTGAATGAGAGTGGGTCGAGCCTGCCATGCTCGTGTCAGACTGATCACAAATCAGACGCTGCGTAGTAGTTGAAGCAGCGAGCTGATTTGGATCGACATGAGTTGTGGCAAACAGAGCGTCCGGCTGGTTCAGCTCGATGCGAGTAGCGGCGAGCAGGGTAGCAGGCTGGCGAGGCTCAACATGAATGGGGGTGAACAGAGCTGCGGGCTGGCTCATCTCGACGTAGGTGCCGGTGGACGGAACTGCGAGGGGGTGTGACTTGATGTGAGAGGTGGAGGCTCGGGCAGACATGTGCGACTCGAGGTGGGACTGAGTGGTGGAGGATGGAGTGGTGGATGAGTGTAAGGCGGTATGGAGGCTGGACAGACCGGCAGACCGGCGCGACTCGACGTGAGTGCTGCTGGAGAGAGCTGCAGGCAGGCGCAACTCGACGTGATTGTGGCCCGGGTGATCTATGCGCGCGTGGAACCCAGTGCGAGAGGCAGAGGCTCGAGCGACCAAATGTGGCTCGACGGGAGCGGTGACAGACAGAGCGGTAGATGAGCGCCGTTGGACATGACTTCTGGACAGAGCAGCAGAAGTATGTGGCTCAACATGTAAAGGGGAGGGAGTGACGTTATGCACAGAAGCAGACCTTGAAGAGCCGGAAATACGAGACGAGCGTCGGAGGGGAGTGCTTGAATGCGTGATTGACATGTATATGGAGCTACCACCATCTGTGCTGTGAATGCCGCTACCCAGTGCCGTTGATAGCTCGTGCTTGCGGAGCAGACTGGGTATCAATTGGAGCCCATATCTGTTGCACTCTATGGCGATCGTCAGTAAGAACGACACATAGTAAGACGAGAACGGCGCACCAGTCATCCAATCACAGTACGACCGCCCATGATGAGAACACTTCAGACACTTCCAGGTGCATCGGCCTTGGTCCTCTTGAACACACTCGTAGCCTTTGGAACGGCAGTACGAGCAGGATTTTGAGCGTATGTTTCTCAGAATGTCGATGTAATTTGATGGCAGGGTGTGTGTTCGTAATCGTGCTGGCAGCAACAAGGGGATAGACTGTGAGGTGTGTGGAAGTGGAGCGGACTGATCGTGAACTGGCGGTGAGGCTGAGACGGTCTGGGAAGAGATGAGAGATGCCTAACGATTACATGCGACGATGCATACCGGAGTACCCGCTGCGTCCTCATCGATTTTCATGGGGGCTGATAATGACCGTGCATTGGGTTCAGGATCATCGGGGATCTCATCGTCCTGCTCCTCCTTAACCTTAGGGGCCTGTTTTTCACCCGCAGCTACAATCCGGAGTCCGATAGCCTGAACCCTTTAGACTTCTTTCCGCATCTTCCAATGTGTCTTCTTCCTTCATGAGACAAGCAAATGTGGGACGTAGGAGGTGAGATGCAGGCGCTGAATATTGATGCGAAAAAAAAACAGACATTAGCGGAAGTATCTGGAACTAGCTTGGCGGATCTTGCGCCGTATATTGCCACCTGACCAGAGCACGATGCTGCCCTATCCACACTTCTGCAAAGGCTTCGTACGACTGTTCTGCTTCATACAACCGTTCTGTATATCTGAGACATGTACAATGCTTCTACTCTTTCATGTGATAACTGGTTTCAGGCTTGTCTACTAAGTATCTGGGCTCGTCGATGACAGTAGCTTTTTTGCGTACTCGTTAGGACTTGCAGTACACTCAGTTATTCACCACACGTCCAGCAGGGTATAGTATTGCACAGTAAAGTGAGTGTCTAGTTTAACTACAGGGCCAAAGCAAAAAAATGTATGGGACTTTACCTGGTTTCGACTACTTACCTTACGACCGTACACCACTTGTGGTGGAGACTGAGAGGGAGCAGCAGAGGACGTGAGAGTAAGCAGAAGAGCTCTTTAGTGAAGATCCAGCAGCTATACAGCACTCAATACCACGTCAAACGTAGTAGACAGTGCCGGTTGAAGGCAAGAGAGAGGTGATGAGGTAGAAGATGGGGACGAAGGACAATTGAGAGCGAGCGGTAGGTAGGAGCCTGTGGCGGTGCAGGGCGCTTATAACTTTCCCACGCGAGCCAGGCCAACCCTAGGCTAGGGTTTATCTAATAGAAAAGTTACTTACACTGGACTTACATGTCTTACATAATCACTTACAGCTTCCTTTCGGACATTAAACATTATTCCCACGGGCTCAGGTTCGCGTTACATTTTTGGCAGGAAGTGTCGTCCATAAAGGACGATTTCTTCGTATACTCATCAATCGTAACACTGACATGCTAATCTCCACTACTTCATAGTTGGGACACCGACCGACATTGTTACAGCACATATTAATGTGGTCGGCCAAGGGACGCTGGGGCAGTAAAAACGAGGACCCTTGCAATGAGCTCTATGATCCTTATCCCCCCTACATTCAGGACTTCATGCCATTGAAGAATATTGAAGAGTATAATCACCCACCTATGCGTGGAATTAGATATATCCAAGGGTCGGCTGAGACAGCAGCGCTGCGTCCCGCCATTGTTCGACCAATACTAGACACAACACTACACAAGCGTGCTCCTACCACTCACCATATTTCACCCACCCGCCGCACACCCCTGTTTCACACCCCTGTTTCGAACACCGACAGACACAATATGTAGAGGACCGACAATTGGTGCACTGCACGGGTGTTGACCCACACATTAGGTCAGAGAACCGATATTGCTGCACCACTGCCCCAGAGATGCTCTAGGCATCCCACTGAACATGTATATGTGGGCGGGCACGCTATAGCCATTGACTGAGGTATAGCTGGCCCCCATCCGCATCACCCCCAGTGACTCTTCCGCCCCCGTGCATCGACTGACACGGTACGTCAGATTGCGGACATCCCAACACCACTCACTCACCCACCCCCTCCCCGGTGTTCGAGCTTCAGCTGACATGTGATGCTCATCAACCAATGGACTGCCACATTGTGCAGGGGCAACCCCCCATTTCGCTCCCCGAGCTCGGGGGCGTCAACCGACACTGTATAATGCATTGCTGACCTCGCAGCACAACAGCCTGGATGAAGCTCTCAGCACACCTCTCCCTGCTCACTGACTACCACAGCTGCACATGTCATGCAGGCTACCCCTGGAGGGTATCGGCAATGCTCACCATCCTATTACTTGTCTAGTGAGCGTTGACCGACTGACCGGTGCGGGCCACCAACAGCATCACTAACATATATCATTATAGGAAGGTGTTGGTCGAAGGGTATATAATGTATATATTAGGAACCATCAGTCGATGTCGGCTGTCCAGCAAGTCAGCCATTTAGTCAACCTTGGTTATACAGTAAGTATTATACATAGAGTGAGAAGGTTGTGAACAAGAGCCACCAATGCGCATCCCCAGCCGTCCACTTTTCAAGGCTCCGGCCCCTCTACCCGAAGCTGTGAATGTGGAAACAGCAGCTTCAACCCAGCACATCCCAATCCATGCGCTGGTGCAACACCCTGTGTCCACAACACCTGCATCTGCCCCATCTACGGAGCGATGAATTCCGACTCGTCGCATTATCCCTTCTGACATGCCTCTACCTGATCGTCACCTGGTAGTGGCAGACATCGACATCTCCATGACCAGTCCCCCCCCCCCTTGGCGTGTCCCCAGCCAACCTCTGTTGTCGTTGGGTCCCAAAATCCCTCGACAAGCAGCAACTGCAGCAACTGTCAAAAAGGAGGGCACCAGCAGTATTGTCGTGAGTGACAATGTCCACAATGGTGGTTCCGGTGGTGTGATCTTCAGATAGCGGTGTCACCAGATGACCTGGCTACATTGGTGGCTCCCAATCGACCGGTGGTGGATACATCAATGGCTCTGGATCAACCGTTGGTCTCTATTGGTGGGTCCAGTGGCAGGTCTGGCGGGTCTAGTGGTGGGTCCAGTGGCGGGAGTGGCACACAATCTACCACTGGTTCTCATGGTGCCCCCGATGGTGGGACATCCAACCACCACTCAGAGGGGAGCTCTCACAGCGACAGCAGCTCCAGTGACAGCGAGCT
Source organism: Daedaleopsis sinensis (assembly GCA_033807695.1). NCBI lineage: Eukaryota > Fungi > Basidiomycota > Agaricomycetes > Polyporales > Polyporaceae > Daedaleopsis > Daedaleopsis sinensis. The sequence goes on from CM066302.1 coordinate 1,713,186, forward strand.
GTCCTCCATGGATGCTGGGCATTCTGCAAAGCTCACCCGCCAGCCTGGGTACATGTACATGACCATTCGTCTTTCCAAGAACCATGCTCACGCGATTGTTTCCAGGTACATGGATATTGGTCACTCACGGAACATCTTTTCCCAGTGCACTATGGACTTCTTCAATAGGATCGTGTACAACAATCAGCATCTTACATCATCACAGGTTGGTGAATACATCGACCGTAACCTCTCCTGCTACCATGATCCAAAGATGTCAAACAGTGAGTCCCAGGACAATATCAGACATGTGCTCCCCTCACCACCAACGAATCCACCTCCAGCAGGTCCATTTGCAACCAGGGCCATTGTCAGCTCCTCTGCCTCCACATGTGCTGGAGGTGGTGGATTTTGCCACCTTCTCTCTCCGCGCGACACAAGAGTGGGTCATGCACGAAGCATACTTACTTGATGGGTAAGTGTGCTGGGTGGACCTACCTACAGGAGAAGTATCACCATATATATGAGTTGTATGGGGCTGATGTTGTCACGATGGGGCCAGCTGTCCCACAAAATGACATAACCGGTGCTACCTATTGGCTGGCCCCAGTTCTTTACCAGCTGGCTTTTGTCAATTTGGACAGCTAGGTCTGGGCCCCACCCATGTGGTGGCGTCCCCTGAGATCTGCCCGATGCTGGCCCTTCCGCTCCTTCCGTTTCAAGCTTACGGGTGCCCCGCCTGACGCTTGCCTTATAGTTATGTTACTCTCACACCTCCTTTTGGATTACAGGCACCCTGTTGACACTGCCCCATCCCCCCAATTCTCCTTCGTGCTTGTTGTGGATCCTCAACGCCACACGCCACCGCCTCGTTCCCGCTCGCCACCGCCTCGTTCCTGCTCGTCGACGCCACTCCCACTCCCTCCACACCCCAGACCGCAAAAAATTTGCAAGAATCTCATCTGCCTTAATGGCTTCGACCCTTGAAATACGCACTCCAGTGCGCAATGCTGCAAGCCAGCCAGCCACCTTGCCCATGGACGATATAAACCCGGGTGACCCCCTCATTTCTCATCGCTGCACACACCCACCCCAAAGTTCGTCTCTGTCTTTTTCCTCTGCCACCACCCTCTTCAGCCTTGCACAATGTCTTCCCGCATCCCCACCATCGACTTTGCCTGTCTTGTCGCCCCCCACCCCCACCCCCGCCCCTGCTGACCTCTCCCACACAGATGGTCATGACAACCAGTTGAAGCAGGACCTCAAGACTGTCGCCACCATCATATCGTGCAAGCTGGTCAATGGCAAGCCTCGTCTTGAGGCTCGAGGCTAGTATGTGCTATTTCTTCCATCTCTTTTCCTTGAGTTATGTCTAACTCTTTCTAGCCCTTGCAACAAAGTGAGGGAGCCCATCCTCCTCTCTGAGCTGCGCACGTACAGCACCACCCATATTTTCATTGAAAATATCCACTGCTTCTGTGAGTACCTGTATGGGACTCGCTGCAGTGTCAGGATTATCCAGCCGGTCTTTTGCGAGTGGGCCAGCAACATCATTCTTGGATGCAGCAAGTGGACCAAGTGTGGCAAGGCTGCAAAGGGTGGCCTTGAGTTCTGTTTGTATTGGTGTAAGACCCTTCTTATTATGTTGTGCACCCCTACTGACTCAGCATCTAGTTAATCTCTCCAAGTTGTGCGTGAGCAACCACTTCGCAACAGCACTCATGCTTCAGGTGTACCCTGTGTCTGACCGCGCATACGTTGGCAAGGCATGCAACAGTGAGCACTCACAGCCCTATTTCACGCCACCCGGCATTTACTGAAGCACGTAACACTTGCAGGCTCAAACCACCAGATCCTGGGGGGGTCCGCAGGCCCTTCGTCCTCGCAAGACCCGCCGTCCTCGCAAGGCCCATTGTCCTCACATATGTCTACAGCATGGCCACCTACACAGACTGACTGGCCTTGTTTACATTAGCTACTTTGATCGTTTCTTTCGACCCAGACCAGCGTAAGTGGGCTTCAAACCCGATGCTTAGCCCCATATACTAAGCATGTCCCTACAGGCAAGGCACAACAGAAGCACAAGGTCCTCCTCCCTGGGTGCACTGCACCCTCGGGCCTGATGAAGCCAATGTGGTGCAACCAGTGCACGAAGGCCATAGGCCATTGGCCCCGGCCCCATCATTGACATCTCGGACACACAGACTGTCGCGCCTCCTCTGTCGACGTAGCTGAGCCGGTGTGCACTGCCCAGCATGCTGGCCCCAAGCCCAATGATTGACATTTTGGGGGCCGAGGCAGCTGCACCCCCACGTCCACGAAGCGGGCAAAGCTGCATACCAAGCCCTAGTGATTTGCCTGGAGTCGTGGCCGACGTGCGGTTTGGGCTGTTTCGACTTCAGGAGTGGCGGCCTACCCTGCCGTGCTGTGGACAGGGCAGGGCGCATGGTACCCAAGACAGGAGCGGCGCAAGGCCAACATTGAAGCCAGGCTACGCCATGTAGACGTCAACCCAATGAATTTCGACGTTCGGTGCTCCAGGATTTATATGCCTGTACGTGGGATGATGGTATGATATCATCTCTGACCACATGTAAGGCTATTGCAGCGATGGGGGCAGCATAGAATGAGATTCACTTACCTTCAATCTCCAGAGCAGGTGCATTTAGTAGATTATAAACGCCGGGCAATAGACCTTACCTTCGTACTGTCACCGCTGAGTCGACCGGCGAGTCTATCTTCCGTATCCTTCCTTTCTGCAACCCCGCGACCAGTTTTCACTACCTGCGAGCCCTTCTGCACCCCGCGTCGAGCTATCTGAATCCCCCCGAGGAGTCGAGGACCTCCACGGACTGTCGAAGCGTTGTGATTCACGTGGTAGAGGCAAGCGTGCGGACGCTGCAGAAGACACCACCTTCCTCATCAGACAGGCCCCGGTCGAGCGACACATAGAACCTCGCAAGCTGGTGCCCAGCTGTGCCAAACCCTGGGCCACGTCGAGGCATTAGAGCATTGTAGCAGATGCCAGGAAGGCCATTGAGCAATACACCACCGTGCCCCACCACGTTCATGTATGTGCCATAACCCTTCATAGCTGGTCAGTAGAGTTCATGCACTAAAAAGGCTTGTATTAACTGCAACTGCTAGTATAAGTACTATGGCACCCAAGAAATTGTAGTGCATGAATCGGAGCGGCAAGGAGTCTCGGACGGAAGGAGCTCCACGCGGCGCTAGCAAACTACGTACAGGACAACACGGGCAATGTTGCGGGGATGGGGGGCAACATTGCGGGGATGGGGGGCAACGACGGTAAGTGCATGGACCCTGAATGGTTTGCGACTGGCACGGTGTTTCCACATGTTACTCAGCGGCCCCAGGCCCACGGAGGTATACTGACATGTGCACCCTATGTCCTCCTTATCATCCATCCGAGTCTAGCATTCTGAGATGATCACGATCGCCTGGCTTGTCCTTAAATGGACTTAGATTTATCCAGGAATAGGAATATGTCATACTGTTCCCCGTATAGCTATCGAAAACTACTGACACCTGCGTACACCATAATCCCTTCAGCACGCAGACTGGGCAGTGGGAACTTGCTGAGAACCACCAGTCCATCGGGATTCGGTAGGTCCCGGGAGAAGCATGCGCCGCACGATTTACGCTCGGTCTGTGGGTGCCCCGGTTTGCCTCGAGGCCAAATCTAGATGATCTAAGTACGTACATTCCCCTTGATATATCACACATGTCTCACAGCCTCTCACAGCACGTCTCGGCTACCAGTCAGCGGTTGAGCATGAAACTCCACACCCGTCAAGCACATCGGACTTGCGGAAGGGCGTACACCACACGCACGGCGCAAGAACTAGAGGGGATAGTGCGTTCAGTGTGTCTTTCTGTGCATGCACCATCATACTCTGCCTGAGTGCTGGCCCATTTATATAGTACAATGCATCCGACCTGTCACCGTCCTTGACTGCTACTTTCTTACCGGTCTCACGATGATAGAGCCCGCCTCCCCTGTCATTATCCATGTTCCTGAAGTATCATTCCCCGCATTTCTTGCCGTTCATGACAACCCTGTCCAGTTGAAACCCTATTCAGTCATATTGCGGCATCGTCACATCAAGCAGCAATACACTGTGATTTTGGGGTGCATTGCATTCATCGATCCTTCGACTCATCGCGGAAGATTACTCACGTATCGTGTGCTCTAGTGTCGGGCACTCTAGTGCTTCTGCGGACAAGGCCGGGGTCAGGAAGGCCACAAGGGGTATCCCCGTGATGATGTTGCTCCAACCATCGAAGGTTCTGCTAGCTATACTTAGTCTGACCACAAAAGGTTCCATCTGACCAGGGACACTCACACTCAGGAACACGCTGAAGCGACAGTCGACTCGACTTCGGATAGTGCCCCAAATCCTGGCACCGTCCTCACGGTCAGCATATGCGCTTCCTCTACCCACCCGACAGCTGTCGCATCTACCTCCACATATCCCGTTGCTGCTCGACTCGCGGCCTCCATCCACCCAGCTTCCAGTGCTCGCACGTCCAATAAGCATCTAGCCAGCGGAGCCGACTCCACTGTGGCACCAACAACAGTGGCTGCAACCGCGGTCATGGACCAAGATATTGAGTCTGAATACCCAAGGTTCGTGCCGAACTCGATAATTTCACGCTTAACTCTAATAGTAGCATGAAGCGCCCTTGTACAGCACCATGAACACATCATTCGAGGCATAAAGGACAAGACGGTGTGGTTCTCGTCTCGCGGGGGTGATCTCCTGAATGCCCCGGTACCCATGCCATCTTCGTGAATTCGTACCGGAGACCTTTTCGTTCACATAGCCGAAGGTCACAGGAGGCAAATCTGGCTACAAGAGGGGGGCAGTTGGAAGCCTGTTGACTTACACCATCCCCATTCTTATCTCAAGGATCACGTGCTGAACGTAATCTCAAGCGGGGAGCCGTCCTGGGTTACGACCGATACAGTTAGAACCTATGCGAGCCGTCTGAAGAAACGCGAGCATAAACGAAAGGTCCAGGTGACGGCTCCATAATGTAGCGTAGCATACATGTACTACTATTACTTCACCACCCTATCTATCAGGGAGTGTCAGATGACCGACACGGACGCTGACACAGAAGTGCACGTTTGAGTAATGTCACGGTAGGAGCCTCCCGGAAATACGCCCTACTGGTAACACTTGGACACTACAGCAGTCGGCGAATGACATGTACGAGAGACCCCATAGCGAATATAACCATCACCTTAAACAGTGCACTACGTTCCGTCGCCATCCCACGTTCTCTATGGTAATACGGTCCACTGCGAGCCATGAACACGGTGAAGTCGTCATCATCGTGTATTTCCTCCGCATACGCTCTAGCTTTGGCCAGAGGAAGTGCCAGATGCAGCTTGGATGGCTGCTAGAAGTAGAATGTAGGTACTGACGATAAGGATACAATTCAGAGACAATATTACTTACCTGGCTTGTCAACCCGAGGTGATCTTTCGGATCTGGAGAGGCGACAAAAACAATGTATGCTCCATGAGTATGAAGACATTGTTGGTCGATATACCCTGTGTATCAATCGGACAGTAAGCAAACTTCTTGAAGGTACTGCGATATGGGAGGACTCACAGTGGAGAGCTTTCATGTATAATGCTCGTACAACTTCCCCAGTATCTTCCATGGCAGACGCAACAGCGGAGTCCTCGGTCGGAGGCTCCGGTGCACTCTGAGATAGCCTGTCGTTAACGAGCAAACAAACTGAGAGTAGTAAAATGATAGTACCACTGTGAGTCCGACACGACAGGCAAGAATGTCGAGCATGGAGAAGGACATGGAGCAGGATAGGCCGCTGAGACCGGCGGGGTTGCCTTTGTTGGTAAACACAGTGAGGTGTCAGACAGGGTCCACGGTGAACTGAGCGTGGCACACCGCAGTACTAGTACTGCTGCACGCGAGCCCAGTATTGCCATGATCACCTCGGACACCGTGCCGGGGCCTTTTCCAGATAGAAAGTTGATTATGTACGAGTATCCCGAGATAGTTAGCTTATGCCGCTGCCAGTAGCACATCCCCCGATCCAAAGATGACAATCATGGCAGAGTCACGACTGGACAGGCACCATCGACGACGTAACGGTACATATGTCCTCTTATTCTCAGCCAGTTGATTCCTCGGTCTTCTTACCCTCTACTGAATTTGTAGGTGCTACTACTAGCTATACTACCATGCCACGGAGTATAACGTATCGCGAACATACGTATATCATTGTACCTTTGCCATTCCATGGCATCCGTTTGATCAGTATGCTTCAGGAGTTTATAAGGTTCTCCGCTACCTGGTTCACGAAGGCCAGGTTGTGGTGGTCCTTCGGATTGTGCTAGAACGAGGTAAGCTCGACCAACCTCACTGGCTGTAGATGCCTTCTCTTGCTCAAATGAGGTTGAACCTAGTTCGAATGGACATCATGCATAATGATCTCGAAGTTGGCCCTCGATGTGAGAGCATGGTGCGTGCTACCCTGATAAAAGAGGTCAGCTCGTGTCAGCATGCAAGGACACTTATGCTCAAATTCATGGGTACTTTATACTCCAGGAACGATCGGGTCACCTCACAATCACCCATGCCAGCCGAAACTCCGAGACAATCAATATCACCGCAACCGGAGAGACAGAGTTGAGTCAATTCTGATCGGGAGACTCATCTATTAATGCTTCTCCAGGTACGGATACTACGGTGTTACTCGGATGTACCATCCAGATGAAGCAGAACTGGATTAAATGAATCGTAAGCAAGTTAGTAGCCCGCTCATTCCACGACTGTGGGGTGTTTACGTCCAACAATTAGCTTGAGAGGGAAACAAAAAACCTCCGCAACGTAGCGAGCGGAATCCGAGATGTATTTGAGGAGTTCAAGCCAGACAGTGAAGCTGCGGGCTCTAATGAGGGGTTGAGGGGTTTGTGGACGGTGTGAGTTAACTTACGGTCAGTATTTGACTACGATCTTACAAACCTTCTCAGTTGCATGATCTCATAGCATCCTCCAAAGCTCTCGCAGAACAGGTATGTATGAATCACATGAGACGCCACATGCTAGTACTGACGACTCGGATGCATCAATGCAGACCACGGCATTGTTTAGTACAAATGCCCAGAATGCTAAGTGAGAGCGGTATTTAAATCGTCTCCTGAACGCAACAGGTAACATTGTGGATGCTGAAGCGACGGGAGAGACAGGTGCCCTGCGAACTGCGCGCGGGCAACCGACTCGCGTCGCCACCGCTCTCTTGCGCGACCAGGAGGGGCCGAGCTCAAGCCAAGGGAGGAGCGAAAGGGAGAGCCGGAGGCTCGTAAGGTTGAGCGTGAGGATCGGCCCAATGGAGTCGGGCTGAGAGGTGGAGGACTTGGTCCCGGGGGACATCGACGTACAGCTTGAAAGTGTCACTGCGCCAGCGCCCCCATTTGCTGGAGCTCGAGGTCAGTGTACCCTGCTGCTGCGGCTGAGGTCGCGGCGCCGCGGCGGAAGCTGTGGCTGGAGTACTTGGTGCTGTCGTACTCCAAGTCCAACAGGATGGTCTTCAGCCACGCTAGGAAGACATCCCGCGAGAGCGCAGAATTGTTGCCCATGGGCACAGCGGCAATGAGGATCGTGACACCTTTGCGGAAGGGGTCGGTCTTCGATGCCGGCAGCGTAAGGGACATGTGCGTTGCGGCCTCCATGTTGGGCCAGAACTGTACGGCGCCGCACGCAAGATGAACCGCAGGATTGAACCGCGTATCGCGTGCCGGCACCGTGAATTCGCCGCACCGCAGGAAGCCCGCGAAGGTGAGAGTCACGGCTGCGCAGATGATATTGTCGTAGGGTGAGCTTGACTGCTCGAGCACGTCGCAGATCTGGCGGAGGATGCGGAGGGCGATTGGGAGCTTTGGGTTACGCTCGTGCTCACCGTGACACCGTTTGATTCCCCTCAGAAGACGTTACACGAGCGACGACTCGCATGCGGTGAAGGGGAGGTCAGCATCGACGTGGAGGGAACGAAGGCTGGACAGGTAGGACTTAATGGTCTTGGGTTGAAGACTGCGCGCCCCGAGTGATGCGGTCCACTCCATGACGCCCCGCTGGGTGGCCGGGACGAGCACGCCATGGGTGTTGGCATATGCTGGGTGGAGGCGTACGAAGCCGAGGTATGAGCGTTGGCCGGTGCTGTACGACTTGCGAGTGCTGGATGCGAGTCCGTACTAGAGGTAGCGGGCGACTTGTCGAGTGAGATGAGCATTCATTTCATACCACTCAGCTGGGGGTCCGGCGAGCATGGTTTCGGGTGGAGGTGCGGGGCGAGCTGGAAGAGGAGGGAATACTGGAAACGAGAGGCTGCGTCAGCTAGCGCATTCTCTTTCGACGCGAGCCACTCTGACAAAAAGGAGAACTGAAGGCAGGCGGCGAGCATGAGCAGTAAATGAAGCAAAGACATGGTATGGCGCGAGCAGTTGCGGTCTGACTCAATAGCTTCAACAATGACCTGGTTGTCGATGTGGAAGACCACATGACAGCCAGACCATTGCTGTCCCCATCGGAGTGTAGCCTGAACCGCTGCATACAGCTCTTTGAACTGTATGTCACGCTTGCGGAACCGGCGTGGTACCCTGCTTGCAAACCATTGGCTGCCGAAGATGCCGCCTATGCCCTTGCGCTCTGATCCGCTTGCATCGGTGAAGACGTGGACAGTCGGACATGATGGTGTGATGAGGTGGACGCCGTTCCACCGCGAGTGGAAAACGGACCACCACTGGATGTCGGCTCGTGCGTACTGGGGGATGTGCCGGGTGGCAAACTCGGAGGAAAAGGACGCCGAGAACTCGATGAGACGGCGTATGAAGGCACGGGCATGGGGGATGACCTGCACCGCGAATTGCAGGAAGCCGATCAGAGCCTGCAACTCACGCAGGTGGCAGGTGCGTAGTTGTTGCCAGTGAGCTAGCAAGTCGCCAAGCCAGACCAGCTTGTCTGCCGGCATCCGAGCCTCCATCGCGTCTGTGTCGAGCTCGAGGCCAAGGAACTCGAGTGCTGTGGTTGGGCGGATCGACTTTGCCGTCTGGAACTCGAGGCCGAGCTCCTCACCGAGAGTGGTGGTCCAGTCCACAGCGTCGTTTGCAAGGGAGAGAGGTGTGCCAGGGGGAAAGATCGGGAGGTAGTCGTCTAGATAGTGGCGAAGAGATGCGGGGATGTGGCGTTGGATGATCCAGTGGAGACCCTCTGTGAAGAGGTTGAATATATAGGGAGCGGACTTGGCGCCAAAGACAAGGACAACGCTGTAGTAAAAGTAGCCGCCCCAGGTACAGCCCAGAAGGTGCCAGTCTGCCGGACGTACAGGGACGTGTCGGAATGTGTCCTTCAGATCAAGTTTAGCGAGGAGGGAGCCTCGACCCAGGCGGCGGATTTCGGAGACTGCCGAGTCGAATGACTCGTAGGTGATGCTGCTTTCGGAATCAGGGAAGCCGTCGTTGACGGAGGAGCCGTCGGGCCAGGAGAGGTGATTGATGACCCGCCGTTTGGCAGGGTTGCGGGGGCGTGAGACGACACCAAGCGGGGAGGTGCGGAAGGCTGGTAGCAGCGGAGCTGAGAAGTGGGTTGCCCAGCCCGAGTAGTCCCTCTGAAGCATGTCGCGGCGGCGCTTGTAGTGGAAGTCGAAGTGGTACGCGACTACCGCGGACCACTGATAGTTAGGCAGTGGCAGGGGTAGGGGTAACCCGGGCGGGTCTAACATAATTACCCCGCCGGGTACGGGTACGGGTCACAGAATACAATTCACACGTCTACCCGTACCCGTGCGGCTGTACCCGTACCATACTGAACGTCACAGGATGCAGACGCCCATTGGGCGTCAGTGTGGACTATAGCGGGCAATAATCAACATTTATGGGGCATATGTGTTTGAAAAGAATTGCACATAACGCAGCACGGGCTATATAATGTATGAGTCAGCACAGATATCGTCTCGCGGCCAAGCTACCAGCGCAGTAAAACTTCTTAAGTCCCAGTTCCCCACCACACTGACCGCCGACCGCGCCCATCACCGACCACCAGTCACCTGTCACTCCTGACACTTCTATTCACATGGCGAAGTCTGCAGCTCAAAAGCGTAAGGCCGTGGCCACACGGAAGTCTCAACAGACCAAGAAGAATGCGGGGAAGAAGCAGCTGGAGGCCTCGAAGAAGAAGAAGGCCTCTACGGCATCTGGGTCGGAGTCAGACTCCAGTACCGAGTCTAGCTCCTCGGATGACGAGGAACCGCGGCCCAAAAAGCGACGGACTACGGTGCGGACTGAGGAGGAAGAAGACGCAGAACATGCAGCCAATGGCACAGAGGTAATCGAGATAGACCTCGGGAGCGGGGACGAGGGTACAGACGCTCCAAAGGACTCGCTGGCGGACGAGGATGAACAGCCGGCTGAGACGGCTGAGGAGGAACTAGGTGCGTGGATTCAATGTCAGCAAATATACTCAGCTGATAGCACCTGCAGCCCGGCTGCAGGCGACCTGGGACTCACCAGTGTACGCTTTTTACCAGCCTGAGGTTAAGATTGGTTGCCGTAAAGGGCGGCGCTACCATGCGTTTACGTGCGCGCGAAAGGGTTGTAAGGTGACTGGGGCTGGCAACGCGATCAAGCGCTACCTCGACACGGGCGATGCTAAGTCGACTGGGAACCTCCGCAAACACGCGCGGACGTGCTGGGGCAATGAGATCTTCGATGCAGCTGACGAGGCGCTCAATGCGGATGAGGTGCGCCGGTCGATTCTCCCAGGCCACCTGCGAGACGGGTCGATCACTGCGCACTTCGCGCGCAAGAAGGGGAAAGCTGTGACGTACTCTCATCGTCAGCATACAAAATCTGAGACGCGGTGAGTACGCTGCACAATCCCGCAAGTGAAAATACTTACTCTGTGATTGTGGTAGGCTCAAGCTTGTCGAGTGGTGTGCAGAGGACCTTCGGCCGTTCTCGGCAGTCGCTGACAGAGCCCTGCTCTCGCTTTTGAAGACGGGACGGCCGGGCTATTACGTTCCCTCGCCGTCGACGGTCTCGCGTGACCTCAAAGTGGTCTTCAAGCGGGTGCGCAGTCGCATCGCGAAGATGTTGCGCGAGTACGAAGGCAAACTCAGCTTCGCTACGGACGCGTGGACGTCCCCGAACCACCGCGCTCTTGTGGCGGTCACGGTGCATCTGGAGCATCATGGTCAGCCATTGACCATGCTCCTGGACATCGTGGAAGTGAGCACGGTACGTACTTTGACTCTGGATGGTCTGACCCTGTTCTCACAAGCTTGTAGTCCCACTCCGGTGCTAACTTGGCTGCTGCTTTCGCGGATATCCTGCATGAATTTGGAATTGAACACAAGGTGAGCACAGGGCGACAACGACCAGCCAGAAGTACTTACCGCGACGTTTAGATCTTGAGCGTGACATGTGACAATGCATCGAACAATGATACGATGGTCAAGGACCTCTCGGAGCGACTGGACAACTTCGAGGGCTCGTTCAGCCACACGCGGTGTTTCCTCCACATCCTCAACCTTGTCGCCAAAGCCGCTTTGAAACAGTTCGATGTGAAGAGCGGTGGGGACCCGGGAGAGGCTGCTGACGAGGACGTGCGCCGGTTGGCCGAGCTGGCGCGGGAGCTCGAGGGAGAAGAGAGTGTGACTGAGGAAGCACGTCGTCTCGAAGAGGGCGACGAGTACGAGGTAGATTGTGAGGATGATTCCGTATGGACAGATGAGCTTCAGTCCGTGGATGCAGAGGATCGGGTGGTGTTCGAGCAGGACGTACTGCCAGTGAAGATGGCGTTGGTCAAGGTCAGTCCGAAATTCCGTATCTGCCTGTCTGATTCGAACATTAGTACTCACCGGCACCCTGTGATAGATCCGGAAGATAGCTTTCAAAATCGTCAACTCTACTACAAAGCTGCTCCCCGCCTGGCGTGCCACCTTGAAAGAGCTGAAGCTCGAGGACCGACTGCTGCCGCGTGACGTCCGGACCCGCTGGAACTCGACGTTTGATATGGCGGTGGTGGCGGTGAAGTACCGGCCGGCGATCGACAAGCTTTGTGCGCAACGAGATGGTGGTCTAAGAGCGTATGAACTCACAGCGCGGGAGTGGACTATACTGGAGCAGATGCGCGACGTGTTGAAGGTGAGTCTTTTAGAGTTAGAACTCTGTTTCAGCCACTTCTCGCATGTACCGCCCGTGCGCCCACAAACCTCAATACGAATGTTTGCACCTTATTTTGACCGGTCTTTCACCTGCATACCGCTCTGTGCTGATCACTGTCTCTCCCATGCGTATCCGATACCCTCCTGCTCTCGTTCACGACGACTTCAACACGCTCGCGCCTTCTGGGCCTCCGGAACACTCAGATATTCAAGGACGCGACTCTGTTCTTCTCGAGGAAGACCCCCAACGTCGCCAAGGTCCTGCACGCTATGGATCATATCGATACCATGCTCACCAATCAGGTCCGCAACGAGTCATTCGACAACGCAATCCGCTTCGCTCTTCGCCTTGCGAAGAAGGTCCTTAACCGGTACTACAACCTCTCGGACTTATCGGCAGTGTACCGACTCGCTCTCTGTCAGTGGTCCGTCATCAGAGTGTATGGACATGGTACTAATCGACCCGCATCTACAGTGCTTCACCCATCTTACAAGACTGAGTACTTCAGACAGGCCGGGTGGCCTTCGGCTTGGGGCACGGCCGCCGAAGAAATGTTATACGAGGAGTTTGCACGCACATACAAGACTCCGGACGCGGACGACGGAGAACCGGAAGGAGGTGCGACTGCGATGGCTGGCAGTATGGGCAAGGACGGGGACCTGGTGCGTCTCATATTCTGCATGTATTGCATATGCACACTCACTCGGGACTGTACACAGGCCATGAACGACTTCGACCATCTGCCAACGCCGTCGTCGAAGACGCAGCAAGTCTTAGCTGAGGATGAGCTCGCTCGTTACCTCGCCGCCCCGACTGAGGAGACAACAGAGCCACTCCAGTGGTGGACTGAACGAGCTGCTCTCTACCCCTGCCTGTCACGTATGGCCCGGGACTATCTTTCCATCCCGGGTGCGTCACATCCCCCCGTTCGATTCTCCCTGTACTAATGCAGCTCTACACTACGTCTATAGGCACCTCGGTAGATGTTGAACGAGTCTTCAGCCGAGGGCGCCGGGCGGTAACGTACCTTCGCAGCCGACTCAGTGCCCAGACGACCCGGGCCCTTCTTTGTGTCGGTGCATGGTCGCGGCTGAACCTTCTACTGCCGTCCGACGCGAAGGCCCTTGGTAACCTTCCGGTGATAGAGAACGATGATTCAGATTACGAGATGGAAGAAGGGTGGGATCGCATTGAACAGACTCTTATGGCAGCGACGTAGTACTCTTTACGCCGCAGTACTAGTACTCATCTTTACATATGCACTACAAACCGATGGGCCTAGTAGTATGCGTGTTCGACCGTGATTAAGATGATAATCTATGGCGGCACGTGATTATGGTCAGTACGTCGCAAATACATGAGGAGCAGGTCACTCAGTTGTACTCTCAACCTTTGAGCTACCACCATGCTAGTTACTCAGCGGCCGTCCCCGCTCACGCTACCCCTCGAGTCCTCCTTGCAGCAGCCCATCTCCATCTCATACGATGACATACCTCTTCGTATCAGCTTGCTCCAGGACGTCTGGCAGGGGGGATTAGGTCGAAAATCGATGCTGGTATCCACAATTATGCTGGCTCAAGACCGTCCTGATGCTCCGGTGAGTGCTAGACTTGTATAACTGACCACTAAGCTGTCAATCTCATCGCTTGACTCTCGGATGTGCAGGAGCAAAGCACCTGCACACTTTGGGCCCCCTCGACAGCAAGCTTCCTTCGATGGCTAAAACTACTCAACCTCAGGCAGTCCCCTTTTGCTGCTGAATCACTGAGTGCTCGCGAACGCGAGCTTCTGCTGCTATTTGCTCAGAACTGGCAAGTGTCGTCTGGTGCGACCCCGGAGAGCGACGTGGAGATTATGGCTTTGGTTCAGATGGTCAAAGCTCGCAGTCCGGTGAGTTCTTACATTACTGCCATACTCCACGCTCCGATGGCCGCAAGTTCCGACCATATGCACACCCCCAGGCCATTTTCATTCTGCAGAATCAAGAGCTTCGCACAGAGGGAGGGGTCAAAACTTAACTATGCAGATTAGTCGCTGCACGATGGATCTCAGATGTTGCCATGTGTACTGCAGCTAATCTACTGTAATAATGATGGAAAATGTGTCTATTGAAGCTCATTACTGTGGTGAATGAGTACCCTGGGGTGAGACCCCCAAAGGGTATGTACCCTGCATTGACCCGTACCCCCACTTCTAGTACCCGTACCCTGGGGTAGAAGTTCACGGGTAATTTGGGGTACGGGTACGGGTACATGCCAGGATACCCCAGGGTTACCCGTGCTATTGCCTACTGATAGTCCTGACTGAATTGCACCAGTCGCGCAAGGTACACCGTCGTGCTTGCTGTGAGCTGATAGAGGGCGGTTGTGTCGCCGCTCGTGGACACGAAGCCCACGAGCACGTTGAAGAATGTGCTCAACGGGACATAAAGAGAATGAAAGGAGGGATAGTCTCGGGGTGCTTGATCGCGCACCGAGACTACCCCACTGCTCAGCTCCAAGACCTGCCGAGATGCGCGGTCTTTGTGCCGTGTATCGAATTTATACAGGTCGCCTGGCTTAAACTCATGCCGTGCGATATCGAGGAGGATTGCTCCGTCGACAGTGGGGAAGAGGTCGAGGAGGGACGCACCAGATGGGGGAGCGATAGGTGGCGCAAATGTGAACGCGGGGAAAGTGGCTGCCGTGACGGGCGCTGCAGCGGCCGCGGGTGCAGGCTGTGCGGCTCCATTCTGGAAGACCGCCGCAAACGACTGGAGGAAGACCTAGACTTGATCCAGCGTGAAGCTGACTTAGCCCGCCACTGCCGCTAGAGCTTGAGTAGCAGCCGTGGTAGCTGAGGACACTCCGGGCGCGGTCACGGTGACTCTGGTGGCCTGACTCAGAGTGGCGTTCTGAGTGGCGGGAGCGGCTGTGTTGGACGCTGCAGCCGCCGTGCTCGAGCTGGACGCTCTGGCGGAGGGGTTCGTGGGATCGGACATGTCGTAAATTGGTGAAGAAGCTTTGGTAGCTTTAAAAAGCGGCTGTCGGGGCCACGGGGCGGTTGTTTACGTTGGCGTGGAGCCGTGACCTGAGAGAAAAACGAGAGTACTCGAAGTCGCGGACTTTAAAAAACTGGAAAGAATTCTGACCATAATTAGTGGAGATACACTGACCCCTCCTCCTCCTTATGGGGCAGGGAAAGTATATCTCCCCAACCACTGGATGAAATTCTATGATCATGGGCTTGTTGGAGAGTGCTCTTGTACTGTATTCTAGGAAGATATAACACTCATATGTCCACCTAGAACTAAGTAGGCTATACCCCATTGAAAACCTGCATTTATGCCTATCAGGTTGCAATTTATAGCATGCATGTAGCTAGAGTATACCCCCTCTATAGTGCACTTGAATGGCCCTTACAATACCTTTCCAATGCACCTACAACCATCCAAATCCATCCAGAATTGAGGGAGCAATAGTAGAACCAATCCCCCCACCTATAGTAGCCCCCCCTGCAAATTACCTAATCAGGTGCAGGAGGTGTGGGAATGCTGGAACGAAAATAAGCGCCCAAAGGTGCGCCCAGGACAGGCCTAATAGTGCTATTATCTATAGAGATAAGCCTTTGATGTGCTTAATTTGCCAGATATCAAGCCTTTTGCACCCTTTTGCCTAATTGGGTTTGCCAAGCTGATGGTGCCCAGGACCTCCCCAGGGCTTCGTAATACATCATATGCCCTGCCTGTTCCTATTGCAATAAGGCTTAGACAAAGTACCTGTTTGTAATACATCAGAACTACAACAGCTAGTGCCTGGCGCTCGTATGCGACGATGGCGACTGTATCGATAAGATGTGTGCAAGGGTGAGAAGAAGCTGTCAACTTACATCGATTATAACGACCAAGTTCAACCACGGCTAGTTGGACGTCCTGCCAGGCAGTGTCTTCTACCATGTTATCAGCATTGCAGGCTGGATGTGCGGTTTTACCGATACACATGCGGGCGATTGCTAAGAAGTGTACGAGGCTTATGGATTGAAACGAGACCCATGAGTTACGCCGCTACAATCACTGTACCATACACATACCAGGTGTCCATAGTTACGATGATTGGTCTTGAGATGGTAGAAGGATCAAGGGATCAAGGAGCCGGTCGCAAGTTTGAATGGTCTGCTATAATGACATGTTGTGCGCGTCGGGCCAGAGCATACATGCTCGTCTCAAATGGAGTCACAGAGGGCCACATGCGACGTGCTCGTCAGGTGCCATAGCTATCAGCTTCGAATTCGAGAGTGTTGGGGCACACCGCCAGCCCGCGAACGTACAGCGATGTAAGGTAGCCTAATGCAATGTGGTGTCAGGCACCGTGTGCATGTGGCAGAGGCAGCGTAGAATACGGAGGACAGGCTCTATATGGCCATACATCGAAGTCGCGACAGAACAGGAAAGGGCGGGATAGCGCTGGAAGCAACAGTTGACACTGCGCGTTCCCACAGTTCGATTTTGAACCGCTGCTCCTCCCTCCGAAACTCCACCCAAATCCTCCCTTCAAGCTTCTCTACATATCCTGTCAAACCGTACGTCTCCTGTCAACCTGTCCTACTCCTATCAACACGTTTACTGATGTCATTTTGTGGGACTGCTGGCTGTCCCATCGTCACTTGGCAACTGTACAATGTGAGGTTAGAGGCTGTAGCAGCTGACTGGCAACCCTCTGATGACTAGCTGGTGGCATCTAGTTCTTACGTCTGGTGGTCTATTAGCACGTACAATCCTGGGTGTATGTTAC
The DNA here is from genome assembly GCA_033807695.1 of Daedaleopsis sinensis. Lineage (NCBI taxonomy): Eukaryota > Fungi > Basidiomycota > Agaricomycetes > Polyporales > Polyporaceae > Daedaleopsis > Daedaleopsis sinensis. The sequence continues at coordinate 1,730,154 of CM066302.1, forward strand.
AGACTGGTGAGTGTACAGGTATGACTGGAAGCTGTTTGCTGGCACATACTGCCGAGCATCTATATTTCTTATGACAATATGCATTTATTGGGCTAGTTCTCCTGACTAAATGACTGGGGATATTTCTTTGCAAACCGTGTGCGCCCTGTAAGCCCTTGCCTCAATCCACCTCTATAACTTGGCACCAACAGCAATCTCTTGGTATCTTACTGTGTTGTTACAGGTAAGTCATGATGAGTTATCAAACATTGTATTGATAATCAGCTAGCAAAGGCTGATGCAGGAGCCACCAATTGAGCCACCAATTGAGTTGCCAAATCATCTGCCATATGAGCCACTTGCAGTGTCACCTCAGGGGCCACCATGTGAGCCACCGGCAGAGTCACCTGAGGGGCAGCCTTCTGAGCCACCGTTGGGAAGCTTCCAGACACCGGCTTTGCAGTTAGAGGTGTATTGTGTACCTCGTCTCACAGATGTGAGTCCTGGCTGGCAGCTCTTTTCAGGAAAATTAGGTGCATTCTTGATCAGGATGTCCTTGGACATCTTTTTGGTGCAGGAGTGTACACATCTGCAGACAGGTGCTCCCCAGCAAGTCCGCACGTCTGCGGACAGGTACTCCCTCATGAGTCTGTGTGTCCGCAGACAGGTGCTCCCCCGCCGGTGTGCACATCCGCAGATGGGTTCTCCCCAGCAAATGTACATGTCCGCAGACAGGTGCTGATCCTGCTCGAGCTTGCACATCCACAGACGGGTGCTCCCTCGCAAGTCTGTGCGTCCGCGGATGGGTGCTCCCCCACCAGTGTGTATGTCTGCGGACAGATGCTGACCCTGCTCGAGCTTGCGCATCCATGGACGATTGCTGATGCTGCTCAAGCATGTGCGTCTGCAGACGGATGCTCCCTTGCATGTCCGTGGACGGATGCTCACCGGCAAGTATACATGTCCGCGGATGGGTGTTGACCGTCGAGTTATGATTGATGAGTTTATAAATCAATTGTTCTTTATGTTGATGATTTGGCCTAAGCACCGTAACAGACATTGACCCCCATGGGAATATATTTTGAACTTAGCTTACTATTTTGTAATGATAATGTAATCCATGGTAAGAACCTTTCTTACCTTCCAGACCCTAGCCTAGGGTTATGGTGCACAGCTTTAGGGTTGGATAGACGCTCACTTACATTGACCCTACTCTACTCATAACAGAGTCTATACACCTGTTAATAGTGTATTTGCCTTACAAAGCGTAGTTTATAGATTTCATTGTATGCTCATCTTAGTTGAAGATTCAATCAGTGTATTTATATCATAATATAGTGCAAGTATGTGGATGGATTGCATATCGACACTATGGATGACAGCAGTTATTATCAATTTCACATTAGTATGGCATGGCTTAAATGAGTATATTTGTGCAGATTAAACTGCTGTACAAGCACTCAAAGCCTGCATACTTGCAAACAATGTTTATGTACCGTGAAATGTCTGTCTATATGCTGTAGCAGCCCTACCATTTCATGGTAGCCATATAGAGCATATAAAGTAGACACATTTCAAGGCTGCTTGCTTGCTTGCATCTGTATCTGCCTTTGATTGTTTAATCAAAGTCCATGGGCTGTCTTCTGCTACGGGGTTCAATGGGAATGGATCTTTGTCACTCCACTTGATGGCACGATGCATAGTTTTGGGCACAAACTTCTCTCCCTTCCAACGCCTGAATGAATGGATAAGTTCGTTGCGAGTTATACCGACCACGCGCGGGGGAATTTTACCCAAGTACCGTAGCTTGGTGATCTCATCAAGTAACTCTAACTCACGGAACTCTTGCCTAAGACTACCTGCTATTCCCCCTGTCAGTTTGTTGGAGTCAAATGCTTGAACAATAATAGTTCCATGAAGTGTTGAGCCGTGAGAGAGACAAGTATAGACTGACTGGTGGGATCTGCAGTTTTGAAGATCACAAATATTGAATGGCCGTGTACGGCCTTGTGAAGCAAAGTCAGTCATTGCAAAGTTGGGTACAACTGGGACTTGGTCTCTTTCAATCTCAAGAATACGTCCATTTGGCATTTTGCACTTGACTTTGCGCTTAGAGTGTGTTAACGAAACAACATTCTCAGGCAGTCCATCTACTTTGACCGTTGTAGGTGCGGCAGTCAACTTGACAAACAACATATCTAATGCAAACTTGTCCTCGGTGTTTGGGATAGGTCTTGTAGTCCATCCTACCACTACTGCTTCTGCGCCATTAGTAACACAACATTCTGTAGCTTCATTGACTTTGATCATCACAGGCATCCCAACACAGAGTTCAAGTGTTCCGGGATGATGCTCAGTCAGATGATGCGACAGCCCCCATAAAGTCTTCTGAAGTTTTTCATTCACAATGTTATTCTTTCTTTTAGGGTTTACTCTCTTTGCACGAACCTTTTTAGTTAGCTCCGATGGGTCAGTCTCTGAAGTAAGTTTATCAATAGAGTAGAATGACTTCAATACTGTTCTATTCTCTCTTGCAAATCTTTTGCAGCCGAGTTCATTAATCTTGTCTCTATAAGAGTTCCATGAAGTAATGACAGAAATGTTGCAGAAGTTGGGTTGATTTAATTTGGGACTGTTTGGACCTCGACCAGCAACTCTAGACTTTAAGAGCTGAATATCATCTCTAGTACATGCACAATATCTAAGATTTTCCAAAGCTGTGCGCAACTTTGCATCCTCTGGTGTTTGAGAGCGCTGTCTCATGTTCTGTCTAAGGATGACCATGGTAGTAAACTGATGCCATAATGCTTTTCCAATAGATGCTTTCTGCTTGTTATGATCATGCGTCCGATGAATTACACGACCTACGTCGTGGGCATATAAATGCTTTCCCACACATGGCAAGAGGAAGTTGAGCAAAGTTGCCGGCAAAAATCATATTGATTCCTCCAAAGGGTGCACCATCATTTTGTATTGCAGCACACATTTTGGCACATATCTTATATAGACTGCAGTGGTCTACCATGCTAACTTCATCCAAAAATATGTATTGCACCAATCTTAGTCGATCTCTAACTTGCTGAATGGATGAAATGGACTCCATAGAGTCTTTAGATCTGAACCCCAGCATGGAGTGATAGGTTGATCCACCGATCAATGCTGCCGCTGACCAAGTGGGTGCTAGACACATAAACCGGTAGCTTTCCCGTCTCTCTGCAAAGAAATGAGATAGAGCTTTAATCACTTGTGATTTACCGGTCCCGGCCATACCCCCCAAGTACATTTTTAAATGTTCACCGCAGGATTGGACTGCATGGTTCGCAACAATACAAAATGCTCTCTCTTGCTCCTCATTCAAACTGAATGAAGCAACAGTATTGTCAATCAGTTCCTTGGCTTGCGGATCATGGATCTCAAACTCTTTAGAGACAAAATACTGCTTGTCTACCAATTTCACCTGATTAACTACATTGTTTTCAGGTAATTCTTGGCCTGTATTATCTTTCTTGTTGCTGGCTTCTGCGGCTCTAGCATCAAGGATATCCTTTCTCAATTTGTCTAATAGAGTTTTTCAATCTGTGGTGGGCTGATCTGGTTTAAATCTCTTAGGTAGATGGGATACTTGCTGTGCCAAAGTATTATCCATACGGTCCATCCATCCAGACATCTTCATTACATTCTCAGCAGTAGCCATGCGTGATTTTCGTAAAACTTCTGCAGTGTTATCTTGATTCCAATCTTCAGCATTAACTATATCATCCTCTCTGTTGGCAGGGTCAAACACAATGGCCTGAGTGTCAATCTCATCCATGTCGCCATTGCTCATGTACATTGGATTGGTACCTCCTCTCTCCGCCTGTTTCCGTTGGGCAGAAAAGTCATCTCGGGCATCATTACATTCAAATCTAATGTGAAAGAATTTCATGACTTCTTGTTCTCGTTTTGAGAACTGATGACTTTCAAAAATATCACTTCATGAAGTCTCGCCATTTGACCTCAAGTCTTTACCCGACCTCCAAGGTTTGAATAGCGTCAACATAGTCATGCAATACTCCTCTCTACTTCCTGCATCCTTTCTAGGGATTGCTCCTCCAATGAAGTTGGGTACAAACGACTCTTTCTCATCAAGTAGACATACTTCATGTGTTCGTGCCTGAGGATGTTTAGCAGAAAAGTTAAAGTATGAGGGTGTATTGGCCTTGGTCTGATGCTCCATTGCGACTTGTACTTCGCGTGCAAGCTTTGCATTACTCTTTGATGTAAGCAATAACTCATCGTCAGAGTCGTCATCCTGTATAGGAGGCATCAGTCTACCTCCGCCAAGGCAGGTTGTCTCTTCTCCATCTGATATCTCATCATCGCTATTTCCAGCAATCTCAGGTTCTTCACCCTCAAACTGATTGCTGTTGTCTGCTGCAAGATGTTTTGGGATTCCCTCATCAACATGATAGTTGTTTTCAAATTCATCAGAGTCATAGGCATCATTGGTATCTGACCGTAAGAAGACGGTCTTGCGTCGTCGCTTGGGAATAGGTCTCTTGTGATACCGACGAACCCAATCATATACATTCAGGTGTTCAAACTCAATAGGTCTATTCATGTAGTCAATGACTGGAGATAATGCTACAATACGCTTTGGGCCCTCCGTATTGCTATTTTCACAATCTACAACGACCGTAGATCTACCCTCCTGGGCTATGTCCTTTGAATCTTCCCATGCTCGCATGATTTCAAGCACATAGCCTCTCCAAAAGCATGCTCGGAACTTGTGACCAGTGTAATGATCAGGATGTTTCAGTAGATACATAGCAGCCATAGGACCGCCTATCTCCGATGCTGCAGTCAATGCATTGACCATCTTAGTCACAAGTGAACGAGCTTTGTCTTTGGCACTACAGTCGCCACCAATCAACTCTGCATTTCTCTCAAAGACCTTTTGAATAGATTGGAACATAACATGGGTTTTCAATGGTGTTTTAGTGATATAGTCAGCTACATAAGCAATCACCGACTTTATGGCAGTTCCAGACAGTAAACTTGTCACATCATGATTGCATCTCAGTAGGTACGATGCAGAAGGTGTAAATGTGTTTAGCCAAGGTTCACCCTTCTTCATGATGAGTGCCCCAGACTCTGGATCTACAGCAGTTTCTGTATATGTATCCCGAGGGAAACAAGCTTTGCAAACTTTTGTCACAGGGTCTGTGCAACCGCGATTATCCACTTCTTGCAATCCATTCTGAGCACCTTTGGATATATAATCTTTCCGGTTTCTTGTAGTACACTTGTGAACATTAGACGTATACAGGACTCCACCATTTCCTTCTGGAAGGTGGATTCAGGATCCATGATTCGCTCTCGAATCTCTTGGGGAGTTGGACTGTTTTTAATCCATACCAGCATATGTAGATGCAGAGTAAGACAACCCTGCTGCTCGACCGTTCCATAGTACCCGGCAGTGTCACCATACACCCCTGGTCTGTCAAGGCCTTCCCCCAAAACATGTTTCAGAAATAATTGCACCATTACATTAAAGAATCTTGCTCCTGCCACAGGATTATTGGCAATGAGACGCATACGCTCATCTTGAGTTCTAAACTTTGGTACGTATGTTTGATTTGTATCTGCCATGTACAGGGCTAGCGGATGTTTTACGTCAGCAGGAGCAAATGTGATGAACCAAGAAGGTGCTCCTAGGTAAGAAACCATAGACCATATTTCATTCCGCATATACTTTTTGCTAGTAATAGAACCTTGTACGTGGTGATTTACATGGTCTAAGTCATTGAGAACTTTAAAGCATTCCTTCTCTGCCTCAGTCTCTGCTTTCACAGGGCCGGATTTCATCCTCTCAACAATGTCACGCAATGTAGGCAGGTTGATGCTAAGTATATGTCGTGCAATATCATGGAACTTTGTTCGGTCTGCCAGAATATAGCCTCCGGTAGTAGACTTCTTGATTTGTTCATGATTTAGAGCCACTAGAGGAAATAATGGTTCAAGTTGGAAGCGTTTGTGGTGATACATGAGTAACTGTTGTTTGTGTTGTTCCTCAGAAACAGCCTTCGTCCCATGACTGTACATATTATTAAGTCCACCAAGACCATAAGGGAACAACCATGGAAACATTTGTGGATATAGCTGGGGATTGTCGTATATGCTCTCAGGTTGTTTGGCTTGACCTATACCTAAGGCTTTCCCATTCGACTTGAAATGTTCAACCGCTCGGGCGGTGATCTCATATGGACATATTTCAGCAAGTTTGTTTAAGTTTGTCCCGGTAAGTCCATGAACTACAAATGGGCAGTCGCCTTCCTCTATCCCTTCATCCTCTTCAGTATCATTGACTGCAGTAGCCTCAGGGTCTTTGTTGGTCTCCATACTCTGAGTATAGTTGACTATTACAGGGGGCTCATCCTCAGAATACTCATTCAAGTTCGAGTAAGAGATGTCCAAGTCCACATAGTCAGAGTGATTTAATTTCAACCATTCTAGTGCTTCCTTTACTTTATTTCTGCGTACAAGCATTGGAGTACATTTGAAATCTTTGTGAGTAGGAACATTAGGCCCAATGTACATAAAGGGCACTTCATCCAAATCTTCCCGAGCTGGAGGTAGCACGCTATATATCTTAAGGCATGGGTAATGAGTGACTAACCACATTAGCTTTCATCTTAGACATTCCAGAGACATGCACTTTAACTATGCAGATATTATGTTTCACTCTAGATATGAGCATCTTTTCCGTCCAACTTAAGTCTTTTAATTGAGGAGGTATTTCTCCCAACCACAACCCATTGGCGAGGCTGTCACTGGGTAGCTTCCCTTGACCAAGATCCTTCGTGCAGTTCTTACATATGTCTGTGCAGTTAGGCAACAGTACTGGCCCGGGTATTTCAACAATAGGGTCGTTAGCAGACCCTCGTTCTCTACGGGTCACTGGGCCATCTGGTACTAAAGGGCTAAGATCAAGGTCTAAATCATGTAGCTTCTGTAGTTCAGAACGATGAGTAAGCTGACCGCACACGCAACAGGCGGACTCTAGAAAGTTCTCCATTGCTATATCCTTTGCATAGCTGCTGACAATTCTGTCTTCCAGTTCCAAGGTTTAGGTGGGAAATCCACCCTCTCACTTTGCTGTGCAACTCGCTGGCGATGTGCTTGAACACGTTCTTGAGATGTTTTTGCTGCAGGTCCTATCAATCCAAAAACTGGAATATACTTTGGGCATACCAAACAGGCATGCTCATTGATCTTGGCAACAATAATGTCCTTAGGGAGATGCTTGTTGACATCTGGCATATTATGTTTTAAAGCTATATCCCAAAGTGCAGGTTTTGTCAAACGAGGAGATAGTACTCTTAGAGGTATATCAATACCTACGGCAGTTTGGTTTGCAATAAATGTCTCCTTTAGGTTGTATGACAGGAAGCGGTAGTGAGCCTTGGGTTGTAAATCCCCAAGGATTGGATACTCCGACAGTTCAGTTGTAGACCAAGCTCTAGTGGTACCTTTACCACCAGTGGGGTTCCGAAGGGCTGGCTGTTCGCCTCCATAGCAGGTCGGAGTCTCCAGTAAGTTGAAAGCAAAATGGCGGTTTAAAGCTGGACATCCATACTTCCTATATAAGTGATTGTAAATGATTCTGTATCTTAATATCTTACTATCATGCTTAAGATATAAGCTTCTATGTAGATGATGTTTGATAAGTAAAACAGTAAGCTTGACCTCGAGGAACGCATGCTGATAACATTGGCTCAGATCATGGTACACGTCTAGGAAATTACACTATTCATAAAGAGGTGGATATTGATCGTTGGGAGTGCTTGCCAAGAGGGTGCCTCCCAAAACCCTGCCCACAAGGGGCGCAGCACTTTGCAAGCGGGTGTCTGCAAAACCCGAAGCACAAGAAGTGCTATATATATCAAGATAAGATGGCCGCAGAATGCTGCCATGGTAGGGTATAGGGGCAAATGCTGAGTATATTACTAGAGAAGTAAGTCAACAAAGGCCCCTAGATAGAGGCTTGTGGAATGCTTACAAGAAGAGATATCAACCTTGACATCAACGATGGATCTGAGACTGAGTTCGGTTTGGACTGAGAGGTACCAGGCCCTCCTCCATGTGCTATAAGCGTGATCAAAAGCATTAGAATGCTCTTCCACAGCCAAGATAGCACAGTTTTTTGTGAGTAATGAGGCATATTGAGCAAGGAATATGTCTAGTGACGGATGATGGAAGCGGTTCAAGTATAAGGATGCGGCGTCAAACTCAACTCAAACCAACTCTCACGTGGAGGTTCATCAGTCATGTGACCGCGTTTCTCAGGCCGCGTTTCTCAGAAGGGCAGAATAAATTTCTAACCTTTCGTACATTGTCAGGCTTATAAAAAACTACAGTAGCAGGAGGCCAGATGAATCGCTTTAATTCGTCAGGTATAAGTAAATCGTGTTCAAGAACACGTTACATGAGAATGACTAGAAAGTCCATACATCCAGTGACAGCAGAGTGGTAACCAACTACAAAGTTTGTAAAAGAAGATGTGTACGCAGGGGAGACAGGTTGTAGGCAAGGAGCCGTGTACTAGTGGAAGAGGACAAAATACCATAAGAGAACCGCCTGTTGAAGACGTTATACATAGCTTCACTGAGCTGCATGCTGCGGAGAGGGGAAGACGAGCACGATAAAGCAAAGAAATGAGATGCTAAAGCTAGATACTCTTGCTACCATACTTGGACACGAGCGCTGCACCGTACAAGTTCATTGACAACACCGTGCCAGCCTCGTTGTAAGCAGGAGGCTTGTCACCGGAAGACCCCCCCACCCGTAGTCAAAGGTACTGACGCTGTGATAGAGAATGGCAAGGTCGCCAAACTCTAGATCCTGGTCAAGACGAGGCAGAGAGGCTACCTTCTCATGCGAGTACTGCAGCCCCTCATCCTTGTCAAGACTGAAGTATGCTCGGGCATCCCAGATAGCAACTGAGAATTGGTTAGATACTGAGGGCGGTATAAGGATAGTAACGACATACAGTTCTCTGCAGCGCTCCAGCTGGTCTTGTCACACATATCGAGTAGAGAGCGCGCCGGGCCTGCTTTGGTGTGCTTGGGAGTCTGAGCCTTGCGAAGCATAGCAGGGCTGGCTCCCATGCCTCCGAGAGACCGTCCTGGGTGCAATACAGTTAGTATGTGTATACCGTGACATAGCATAGCAAACATACCGGTGTTGGGCTTGTTGGGGGTATGAGGCGGGCAGGACTCAGGCTGTTCACGTTGGCAGCCAAGCAGTAGCCCCTCCAGTTAGGGTACTGGTATGCCTTGGCCAGAGCAGGATTGGCGCAAGCTGGGTTGATAACAAAGGGGTCATCCTCCAAGCTGTCGTGGCCGAACATGACAACATTTAACAGCGCTCTACGTATAGGTGAGTAATGGGAAAGCTCTACAGTATTAGAGACTTACTGGGGGTGTACATCATAGGGACCATCGATGATATGATCCTGAAGCAGGGCATGTTGCTGCTGGTATCTATAGTGCATGGCCTACCAGACAATGTCAGATGAGATTCCGAGCAAAAGTTACATGAACTCACTGCAAAACTGGAAGAGACTTGTAAGACTCTCTCAAGAGATCGCACATTGCTCCAGGAGTCTCAAAGTCAAGAATACCCTCGTTAAGATTCTCTTCAATGTGGACGTCCTGCATCCTGGAGAAAGCAACCCGGTTGAGATAGAGAACATGCAATGTGTATTAAAAGTGACACATACACTTCCGTAACATGGGCAACATCGCCGCCCTCAGCAGACTCATCCAAAGCATCGGTAAACAACTTTGACTGGCGGCAATATCTAAGGGAAGTATAAAGGATATGAGAAGAGAGAATCATGTAAAGTGAAGGGAGTGGCATTACATGTCGGAGGAGCGGTCAACATCAGAAGGATTGAAAAAAGCATCCGCAGAGCTATTGCCCGCAGTTAGAAGCAGAAGATGATGAATGTGTTGCGTAGTCTCACTTCGGGGCCTTAGTGCCCTGGAGCTTCCTTGGAGTGCCACCAGCGGTGGCCTTGGCAGCAGCATTGCCGCGAGGAAGAGGAGGCACGGTCTGAACCTCTTTGTTCACCACCTGGACGCCTCGGCGGTTACGTTTGGGGGTGGGAGCCCTGCACAAGTATTGGCATCAGCACGGGATGAGTACAATGAATAAGCTGTAGACACGTACTCAACCATCTCAATGTCCTCATCGTCGTTGGAAGGAGGAGTTCTATATTGAAGGTAAGATGAGAAGTATAAGGATGACACTTACCCCTCTCTGACCTTCTTGGCAGGCGATGCCCTGCAGATTGAGTAGTCAGTACAGCATAAATGAGCACAGTAGGTAGCGTAACGAACTCCTCTTCAGAGTCCTCATCAGAGTAAGATCTATAAGCAGAGATTAGTAGGCTGACTGCAAAGAGGCAGCTGCAGACTTACTCCTTGGCACGCTTCTTGCTGGGGGTGTTGGCAGGCACAACCGCAAAAGGCTTCCTCGTGAGGGTATTCTTGGGCTTCCTGTAGAGCAGTTAGTATGTAGACAAGTCAGATGTATGTGAACGCACATGGGGGAAGGGCTCTCTTGACTAACAGGCATCTCACCCTTCTTGAGAGAGCAACTAGAGGCAGACATCGGTGGAGAGCTCAGGGCATAGAGATATTTGCTTACCGAATCTTAGGACTCTCCGGAGTGGAGGCCTTGCGAGCAACCGGCTTGCGGCCAGTATTAACCTTCTTAATCGCCCGCTCTACAGCCTGGATTTCCTCCTGGTAATCCTTGTCGTCATTCTCATTGCTGGCAATGGAGACATAGCTGATGTCGTCATCCCTGAAAGATGTTGGCACAAAGATAAACTGAAAGTTGGGAATGCACTTACAAAGTGATGTCCACGCCAGACCTCTCCTCGGCGTTATCTTCGTCGCCATGGTCCTCCTCCTCCTTGGCCGCCTCCTCCTCGTCAACCTCCTCAGCCTCATCTTCAACAATCTCAGGACTACAGCAGGTGTAAGTCAGCAAGAGTAGAGATCACTACGCAGAAGAAATGCGTACGTGATATGCTTCTTGACGGTGGAACGTCCGCGAGCCTGAGCCTTAGGCTTCATCCTATAGAACATGTATGAAGATGAGGTTACTTAGACAGGAATGAAGAATACGCACACAGGAGTGGGCTTTGGAGTAGCCTTAGAAACCTTGGTGGGAGCAGTCTTGGCAGCAGCCTTGGTCGCTGCTGCCTTGGCCTTGGTGGGAGTAGCCTTGACAGGGGCAGGCTTTGCGGCGGCAGCCCGGCCAGAGGGAGTATGACCCACGACCTTCTGCCCTCTGCTGCACAGCGCAAGTTCTTCAATTTGTTGAAGAATCTCTAGTACGTATGAGCCCGTACAGAGTAAGGATAGGGGGGGGGAGTTAATGTGGAGAAGGGAAAAGCTTGAAGAGTACGCTGCAAGTGTGGACGGAGCCACCGATCTTCACAAATAAGCGAGTCGGGTAACTGGTCTGGGTCTGTGCCCACCTGTCCTTTCTGGTGCAAGTTTAGAGCCAAGTGGCCGCATAACTGTGTCAACAGTCAGCACACCTGGCATGGAACGGTGTCTGAGCGGCCGTGCTGACCTGAAGGATGGCATCCTGTCACATATACTGAGGAGATGGAGCAACCAGGAGTTAGCTCCCTCCCCCCAACCCATCTCCCTAACTCTCTCACTTTGCTGCCAAGTTCCCTCTCTAACCTGTTACAATGTCGTATCTCGCTCAGCTTTGTGCCGACCCACTCAAGTATCGTAAGTTCTCTACCTTTAAACTCCCTATTTTCAGAAGAGTCATTACGCTCGTAGGCATGATCCTTGACCAGGAGATGAAGGAGTCATTGCGGCGGGATGACGGCCCAGCGTACCGAGAGCTGGCGAGCGTAGGCGGGGTGAGCTGTCGGCTTGCACTCCCAAATGTAAAGTATACTCACCTGTCTGTCATTGCAGGACATTGACTTTGCGAAGTTTGCCCATGTACGGGAGCAGAGAGGAGGTCGTCAGTTGATCCTGATCTACACGGAGCCAACGCGGGTTGGAGACATCAAAGAGGTGGTTCTGAACTTGCAGGGATATTTGTTGAGTGCTACTTTGCCACCCATTCGTCAACACAGGTATGTCACTGAAGCTCTCGGACTTGCCTGAGATTCCTCATATGTCTCCCCAGTCTTCCAAGGAACCACAACCGCTTCATCGACCTCAAGCAGTCTGGCTTGGCTTCTGAGCAGTTCCATGCTGGTGTGCGCGGCGTTGGCGCTATGTATCATGCGTTCAAGATGTATCTAGGTAGCCGAGGTGGTCATCTTCGCACCTGGGTGCCGGGCTCTGATGGAGGGGAGAGTCTCACCTTGTCATTCTCCAACCGCATCCTCACCCCGGCCAAGGATGCTGAAGGCGAGAGAGAGTATGGTTTGCAAAACATAGTTGATCTGTTCAACATCTTGCGCCCCCTGCTCCGCTCCGAGGTCCACACTGTGGAGAACCATGTCGAGTATTGGAACCGTACTCTTGACAGACCTGGCGAGCGCGCGAGTACCCGGTGAGTGCTGCCTGCCTAACCAAAGGCAATCGGACTCACTATCTTTTAGCGCTAGGTTTGATCACTACAAGCCCGAGTTCTTTAACCTAAGCAACCTGGTTGAAATGCAGGTCAGCCTTCCAGGCCATTCGAGTTGCTCGAAATGACTTCGTCTTCATCCCCTTGTTATCCCACACTTCTCCACTTCACGTAGCGGTTGCTAATGCCCTCCCTGTGCAGGACTACAATATCGCAGTGATCGAGGCGATTGCCAAAGCGCCTGTGTCCCCGATGAAGAAGGTCAAACAAAAGATCGGTTACAAGCGCAGCAATGACGAGGATGTGGATGTTGGAGAGTCACCTCCAACCGCATTGAAGCGCCACGATGCAAACAGTTCTTCTCACGGTCCAGATGCAGATGAGCGCATGCGCTCAGCTTCTCCTCTTGTCTAGTTTCTTCTGTAGCTCGCTCTCTCTTACTCTAGATATACGTTACAGCAGACATGCCTAATCATTAGCGTTTGAACAATGATCTTCACCTGGAATTCTGCGTATACTAAGTACATGCTAGCTACTACACAGTCTCTTGGTGCGCGCGAAGAGCGTACTCCACTCAAGGCTAAGAAGGGCAAAGATGGTGTCTGGCGCGGAGGCACGAAGCTCTTCATTGTAGGCGACTTGGGTGTTGCGATCGGTACATCTTAGACAATATTATGTCTGTAATGATGTGATATCGATCTAGTGCTTGATGACTTCATCGTCATCAATTTCTGTGGGCTACGTTTTCACGGCGGCTACCCCCCGACCGCCGCTCATGGCAAGAAACCCAACCCTTGGTCGTATAGATTTACAGTAGTATGCTATCTGTTGGCTGCAGCGGGCCTCAGAGCAGTCACAATGGCCTAAGTCGAGCTCTGTGAAGTCTAAGGACTCCAGAGCTCGACACAACGGTCTATCTACGTGTGCGGAAAGACCTGTACAGTTCTACAGCCACCCAGCGCTGAAAATCAACAAAAGAAGCGCTGGGAGAAAATGCGGTGCTGAAAAGATAAACAAGGCAATACAAAAGTCCGATAATTCCGGACGACGCAATGGCGCCGACACCACAATGCGAGCGTCAGTGGAATGCATGGTAAGTAACCTACAGTAAAAATTGCGGCTTGAACGGGGCACTAGAACGAGAGTTATCGCACCGGGTTCAACACTATCCTCCTCGACCGATGATTGACGGCAGCGCTAGGCTGGGGTTCGCTGTCCTGCCCGGAAACCACAAGCTAATCATGCCCCCTGAGTTCATCGATCCGCGGTACGCACTTTGCGAGATAAATCTGCATTTGATTTACTAACCTTGTTGTAGTTACGATGATGCACACGTCACTACAAATCTCGCCAACTGGATGAGCTCCAGCTTGTATCTGACGATGCCGCCGGCCTTCCTAAAGTTCTATTACCGAGTGTTTTGCCAGATGGCACACCACTTCGGACGTCAAGCGCTGCGTGACTGCCAACTGAACGTGGATTACAAGAAGCTAGCAGAGTGTTTCTCACTCACCGAGAAGGACGGAACCGTGCATCAGCCGGATTTCTGGGAGCTACATCCCGGGTCCAAGATCAGGTCTGAAGAGTTCAAATGCACTTGAAAGGAATCTGTCAAGTTGTGGGAGGCGCACAAAGAAGGGCATGGTCGCCTCATGCCTGCAGCTGTACATGCGGAGCGCCGAGGTGAGACTGCTCATACCTTTGTTACACTCCTCTTACCTCTCTCGCCCGGCAGCTGCCGCTGCGAAGGCTAAGAAGGCTGGCAAGACTACAAGTAAGCCTAGGAAGTCCAGTAAGAGAAAGCAAACAGACGGCAATGACAACCAAGGCGCAGGTGAAGTTGTCTATGCCATTGCCCTCTGCATCGCTATTAACGCTCTCTTGCCAGGTCCTAATAAGCGTAAGAAGACGTCTCAGCAACAAGACACCCCTGATACTCATGAACAGGTATGTTGCGTGGAGAATTACAAGTCAACTTCCAATTGAACCTCTTTCACAGCAACGGGCAAGCGCAAACGCACAAATAGCGATGCGGAAGACTACAACACTGACGATGAAGCTATGTCTGGGCCAGTCACTCGTCAGTAGCGCTCATACTACTGTTCATCTGTGAAGCTGAGTTGTGAATTACAGGCTCTCGCAAGAAAAGCAAAGCGGCCAGCAGCTCCGCCACCCAACTTGAAGCTTACGACAATGGTCATGAAACGGTCGATGGTGAGGGCGCATGTAGACGGAGCGACAGTCTTCAGGCTAACCGGAGCTCAACAGAGAGTTCGCGCGCACCAAGACCCAGGTCTCGTGCTTTCTTGAAGCGCTCTACAAGTGTCTCGTTGATTGCACCTCTGGATTATATGTCACACAACGGCCTGAGCTCACTTCGATGGGATCCAAAGCTGGAGAACATCATTCTCTTCTTGAGGCTTTGAGATGTTGCGACAGAACACATAGTCCCCGCGCTGAAGGTAGAAGAAACCTTATGGCATAGTGTTAGCCTGAGAAGCTGCGGATGAACACCTAGCAGGGCGCTCACCAGATTGTCTTATACCCTTCTCGGTACCTTCAGGAAACGTCATACCCGCGAGAAACTTATAATAGTCCTCCATAGTGTCGGTCGATGTATCTTGAAGATACACGAAGATCCGTTTGGCCTTGAATCTTTTGAGAACTTGACAGTGCTTCTTGACGATGTAGAATCGATGTAGCCGAGGATCGCGGTTCGGGATGTTGACTCGCGTGCCATCGGGACGCTCGACACCTACGAATCAGCAGCATATCAGCGAGTGCGTAGTACATGGTAAACACGGCACAACCCACCCGGGAATTGAGCGTCCTTCGGGTTCTGCGCGGCCTTGTCCTTTGTGCGCTGGTTCTTTGCTGTCTGGGAACGAGGGAGCGGCATGTTGGGCGTAGAATATAAGTCGATTATTCAGTACAATCGAGCCAGTAAGACGTGACGTAGAGAGTAATCGCAGCGAGCGGTCATAAGCACCACTCTTGTTTGAAAGCAGAAGCGGACGTATGCAGGACGTTGGTCGTCATGTGGGCCCCGACGACGAGCCCAGCGACTTGGCTCCCGATAACTGGTAGAACGAGCACTCGAAGCCGAGAAACACCGCCTGGTACACTCATCGCTTGTGCTTTTCAGTGTTTGTGTGCTAACCTGCCGTTCAGGTGCACGAGCTGCAAGCATACTATGATCTTGCATGGAGTCTGTCATGAACTCTGAGTACATCCACGTAGCCCAAGGATGTTTCGAAGAGAGTCGACCGCGAGCGACACTGAATGAGTCCTCATGAGCGTGAGCGAGAAGCTCAAGGACGAGGTGGCCTCATCCGGTTCGCGCGAGCACCAACTGCCAGCGATGCTCTCTCGCACGGCATCGGTGGCGAGCAGGCCCCATCATCATAGGGGCGACCCTCGTCCCGGCACTTATCCTTCAGCGGGTTGAACATCCCCAGTTCTCTTGCAAACTACTGTCCATACCGACGCTCGCTGTTGCCCAGAGCTGCCTGCCCCACAGCTGCAGGGGCATCCGTGAAGCTCAATGGAGACGAGAGCTTCACGGACGTCTTCTGGCAGCTCACCTTCAGTTCTGACAGGGGTGCGTTGCTGAGGCCAGCCGGACAGTTCAAAGACTCTTCTGTCATTCCCGAGGTGAGGCAGAAGTCGAATGAGTGGCCTGCTCGCGGGCAGAAGGGAAATCCGAACGCTAGCGACTCGAAGGACAGCTCATTGTCCGCGTACATATCTACTCTAGGGCAAACTGAGCCCGACCACCCACTGCACGGCACCCCGGCCACATGTTGTGCTCGTGTTCCAGCCCATCCTCTACGAGATGCCCGGAGAAGCAGCCACGCGGGCATGATGCGTGCACTGCGGTGTCGAGGAGAGACTGTGTCGAGAAATGGGGGAGGGTGGGAAGCGGATAACGCTAAGGAAGCACAATAACGGTAGCAGAGGCTTGGGGGAGGTCGGCGGACGCAAGCGTTGCAGCATGGGCGAGCCCCAGGTCTGTATGGCCAGTACTCGAACAGGCCTAATGCTCTGACCCACAAGATGCCATGGTACATAAACAGAGGCAGAGTCGCAGCTGCCTTGCGTGAAATCCGCGTGGAAGATAGGAGGAGGCGGCAAAGAGAAGGGCTGGTTCTGCCCAAGCGAACAGATTATGCTTGACTTACTGGTTGAAATGTGTTGCAGCGTGGGCGCAGTTCGTACAATGGTCTCTACAAGTTAAACACGATGTACAGCCGGTGGAGTACAGAGACGAGCAGGACGCAGAGGGGAAGAGAAGGGAGAGTAAAGGGGGAAATGGGCGCCGGCAAAGGGAGCAGCAGAGGAGTAGGCGCCAAAGGACACCCCAAAACTGAGAGGTCCGAAAGGAGGCCCGGAGCAGAGTGCTGAAAGGGCTCTGATGGCGAGCAGAGCCAGTTTGTTAGGACTGTTTTGGCCGATCGCCCGATAGCGACATCTGAAACCGGCCCATCAATGCATTGGCCTGGGCGCCAAGTACTGGAGATATCCGCCAGCTCAACGCCAATATCGTAGTAGTCTAGTTACGACGTAGCACTAAGATATAACAACAACTTGTAGATTATGCGGGCAGCAATATAAGGTGTAGAGAGCAGGGAAGGCCTACTATAAGGAACTACGCACCTTGAGTTGAAGTTGAAACCTTGGCGGGAATAGTGTCAGCGGCATAAAGTGAATAAGATGATCTCTCCTAGGCTACAACATGTTATCGTCTCATATTGATCGCCTAGGTACCACTCGACTCGGACAGAGCACCAAGGCTTACCTGGGCGACCGGGAGGACGAGAAAACCCTACATTATCGAAGTTAGAACGCACCAGGATAAGGCAGTAGCTCTACTTACTAGTGGAGCACTCGTATCGGTGACTTTTGTTATCCTACGACCGTCTGAGTTGAGGCCAGGGGACGCTACACCTCGTCAAACGAGATGAAGGTCGGAGGAGAAGAGAGTATAGCAATAGGTGCCAGATGGCACTGCTGCATTTGGGAGACAGCGTCTATGCACAGCCCCTGGGCGCTAGTGCACAGCAATGGCCTATATACGTGTTGAACTCGGTGCGATAACTCTCGTTCTAGTGCCCCGTTCAAGCCGCAAACTTTACTGTAGGTTACTTACCATGCATTCCACTGACGCTCGCATTGCGGTGTCAGCGCCATTGCACGGTCCGGATTTATCGGACATTTGTGTGGCCTTGTTTATCTTTTCAGCACCGCATTTTCTTCCAGTGCTTCTTTTGTTGATTTTCAGCGCTGGGTGGCTGTAGAACTGTACAGGTCTTTCACATGGGCTAGCGCACACGTAGATAGACCGTTGTGTCGAGCTCTGGAGTCCTTAGACTTCACAGAGCTCGACTTAGGTGTGTATCTTTGTTATATCTTCAATGTAGACTTCACAGAGCTCGACTTAGGCCATTGTGACCGCTCTGAGGCCCGCTGCAGCCAACAATACGGCGTGCTTGGAATTCTCTTCTGCTGCTTAGACTTGTCTTCCACCATCGCTCGTCCTGCTTGTTACTCCGAACCTCTCGAGCTGTCCACAACATTTAACGTGTGGTAGAGCATGCAATACGTCCCAGGAACTCGGGTAGGTGGTTGTACAGTCACATTATCGTCGTCGAGAACGACGAGTAAATCCGGCTCGCTCACCTTGAGTAGATACTTGAATAGAATTCAGAGTCAACAGCTCTCACCTCGTTCTGCCTTGCCCCGGTAGTCTTAGTATGCCAAGTGTTCCTTTCTATGGCGACTTGGTGACAATACTAACCGTACTAGTAGATAAGTCGGCTCTACACGACTCCACGAGTACGACTCGAATCCTTCTGCACGTCGTTATACCAGGTAAGTAAATTGCAGACGTCCTTGTATATGTATATAGAGTACCCTGTAACCCAAAGACCGACTTGGCTTTGTCTGTTTTCAGAATACACGATCTAAAAAGCATCATCAACCCTCTCCAGATTAGCATTGCCTGAGCTCTTCGTAATGGACGTAAGTTTTACAGGAATGTGTTCAAATCTGAGGGAATTATATGTGCAGATATTAACTTTCCTGCGTTCCGCGCGTGCTACAGGCCCATGAACAATCGAACGACACCCCAGATGATGCCTGGCACGTAATCTTTCGATAGATTTACTACGATGTAACTAACACAGTTGAGAAGGCGAGAACATGTGTTTACCTTCACCGACATCAATCTCTCCGTATACACAATCACCAATACCCCGGATTTCATATGGCTGCCAAGGGACCCGGTGCCAAATATCATCGAAGCAATGACCCTGATGGAGCTACTTAAGCCTCAGTACGCTATTGACCAAGCCCCAGAGCTTGCGTATCTCTTGCGCGCGCCTCCCATCGACGACCCTCTACTAGGCCGCCTCTCCCTTGAAACTCGCACTCTGCATCCAATTCACTACGATAACAGCGAGTGGGCTCTATCCCTCGAGCTTCGAAAATCCTGGCAGCAGCTGGAGACACTACTAGGTGTCGTAATCGACCGCATTCTTCTGTATGGAAATTCACCTGTGGGGTCTCTCGTCAACGCGCACGAGCCTTGGCCGTATCCGAGCCAGATGCATTACATGAAGATGCACGGAACACATGGACGAGCGAGTGCAGCCATACGCAAGTCTCGCGAGGCGATGCTCATTCTCGCCACACGCTGCTCCCTGGCGTTATCGATCTTGGATCCAGCACCCCCTTCCAATTCCACGACAACCGTTCCTGCCTGGGTAGCCTATCTGGTGTAGGCAGGGATTCCGCCGTTCTACACCGACCTGCTCAGCCGCTCTGTCATAGCAAAGTTCTCACACAATCTCAGAGTCGGCACCGTAATTGACCCGACACTTTGCAAGTGGACGTCTCTGATCAGCGTTATGGTGAAGGCGAAGGTGCCGGTCATCCTGAAGTGGGGCGGTTATGCTCTGCTTTCCCCATCCTTCATCCACTCACCCCGCGCGCAGAAGTCGATGTCGATCTTGCTCTTACCTCGCCGCCACGTCCTGCAGCCCCCCGAGTGTTCAAGCTGTACTACAGGGGACAAGGATGACCGCATCCATACGTCAAATCTTTGGAGGAGCGTCTGCACCCCAAACCGCACGGTCCGTTCCAACTTCCTGGCGAGCGGGACCAGCGCAGAGACAACGTCGGATGGATCGCGAAGCATATGCTGCGACAGGACAAGTCCCAAAGGTGTACTCTCGGGTGTACCTTTGGATCAAAGCCGAGCTTATCAACCCCGATTTACCAGCTCCTTGGAAAGACCTCGATTACCGCGCCGAAGTGCAACCTTCAGCTGTGGCCGGTCTTTGGCATGCATATGGCCTGCTAACAAGTCTTACAACTCGCTCTTCGATAAGTGGGACCTCTGGGCCGCTGCCGACGAAAACGCTGCATCTCCTCGCGAGCAGGAGGACCAGTTCGAGCCAACCGACCGCGTTCCCCTCAAGTGATAAGTGATATACTTGCTCCGTTCGTTGCTGCAGAGCGTGAAGCCCTGGACCAGCGGCTCGGCCTGTTACTGGCCAGGTTGTCAGAATACCTAGACACAGCCCGCTTAAATGCGCCGCTGTCTCAGTATCAGCGGGTGGTACCTTCAAAACCGGTACCTCGCAGAACGTTACGGCTTGCATCCTGGGCACTCCGAGGTCTACCCGTCTGTCAACTACGATGCGTACACAGGCGCCACCCTATTCGCAGTCTTCGCCTTCGCCAACAACCCGTCAGAGCACTTTCCCTTCCCACCGCAGGACGAGAAGACTTACGCCGGATGGGTGTGGGGAATGCTTCAGGGACAGAAGGATTGTATGGCAGTGCGAGAGTGCTGGGATATGAGCCCTCACAGCTGCCACTTCGTGTTTAAGGAGCCTGGATGGAAGAACAAGATTCAAGCCGCGAAGATCGCATCAGAAGATGACTTGCACCTCTACGCCGTCACGTACACTGCAGACGGCTCGAACCTCGGTTGGATGCTTGTTGTGGATAGTCGCGTCCTCGCCGTACTCTTGCGCCTTCTCCCATCGACTGTCAATAGTTGTGAAGCCGTATTCGAGCTCTCACAGATCGGCGTGCCTTTCGCCACAGCGAGGCCCATACCGGCAGCGATGACCTGCCGAGCTATCGATAGGACCCGCTTGCATGCTACATCCTCCAAACACCAGCTTCTGCCCAGTTATCGTCTTGAGAGCTACGCACACAGCTTTCTCAACTACCATCAATACTCTCAATGAGTCCTTCGCTCCGGACCTCATGCCAGAGCGGCACTACTCAACGGAGGTCTCGTCTGGCGCATTGTGACGGAGTTCAGCAGCAGCAGCGACGGCATAGTGGAGCTCATCCGCTCATACACGTCGAATGGGCCTACCGATGAAGATGACCGTCATGCTGTGGTGGGCAGACTGAACGGCACGCTGCTTGTGGACGACAGTTTATCTGAGCAAGAGCTGGCCATGCTTAGCAGAGTCACGAGAGTCCATTCTTCATTTCTGGGGTTCCATATTCCTGTGTACATGCCTGAGGTTCTCCAGATTGAAGGTTTCGGCCACCAAGAGACCTCTTCTGTCTGGTTGCACTGATCTAATTTATGCTATTGTTAGTTTACATAGATCGCTGCTCACCAGTGTAGCTCTTCTGTATCTGGACTCTTTGACGCATGTAGCTCTTTAGTACTAGTATCCTTGCGCAGTAGAACACTTTGAAAGCTTTGAATATTGTATATCCTCGAGCTGAGGTAGATTAAAACAAATGTAGTACATCTGGCTAGAGCTATTGAAAATTGAGGAAAGAAAGTTCTATGCTGGATGACGTCAACCGAAGCTAATGCAATGTACTACTACGCCCTTCGAGCGTCAACTTTAGGATGCCCTCTGTTTCCCCTTGCTGTTCTCGCCTGTAGATTCCGCAGTCTCTTCGCTTTCCAATTGCTCTGACAGCTCCTGTATCACGTCCAGAATCATCATGAAGCTGGCCTGACTCTCCTCGCGAGCGCGCACGATGTCGTCACGTACGCTGTGCAAGGCAAGTAGCCAATCACTCCTTGCGCCCGAGAAGTGACGGTTGATGGGCAGGATTGCGTCTCGAGCCGCGGAGGGGCCAGTGCGCAGGGAGGGGCCCGCGCGCAGTTCAACAACACCGCCACCCGAGAGCTCAAGCGACTGTGTGCGAGCAGCGGACGAAGGTGCACCTGGGGAGACAGAAGTAACCGAGCCCCGCCGGGCAATATGAGATGAACGTCGAGGGCGGCGGCCTGCAGCAGGCGTAGGGTTATTGTTAGGCGAGCACTGTCCCTTGCGTCGGAGAATGGGTGTAGAGCCCAACCCCTGTTTCTCGCACTCTACAGCCATGATCAGTAAGAGCGATAGACAACAGGATTGAAAATCAATACCTGTCATCCAGTCACAGTAAGAGCATCCGTGCTGAGCGCATTTAAGGCATTTCCAAGAGCGTCGACTCGCATTCTGTTGACAGCACCTGAAGCCCTTGGTACGGCAGTAGGAACACGGCTTCGAACGTATATCTCGGATAATATCCCGGTAATCTGCTGGTAGACCCTCTGTTTCCAGCGCTGCCGGGAGAGATACTCTGATTCACGAGCTGAGGGACGAGGCTGGCCCCCCGAGAACTTGAACGCTCGGGGAGGCTGTACCGGACTGGAAAAGTGTGAGGACGATGTGAAAAAGAATATGATGGACCGCATACCGGCGAGATAGGAGCTGTGGGCTCATCAGTATCCATAGGAGCAGGAGACGAGTGGGAGCTGTCATCGGGTTCAGGTAACTCATTGTCGCCGTCATCTTCTGCGTCGGTGGCGAGCTCCAACGATTCTTCTACTTTGATTTCGTCACCATCTACATTGCTCGTGCCGTCGGTTTGCTGATCTTCGCTCGTGGCTTCAATTTGTAGACCAATAGTCCGAATGCGCCGATCGTTGCTCTCAACACCTGGGATAGAGTCTTCTTCCTTCATCGGATGTCGAATGTGGGGGCGGGAAGAGCGAGTTCTGCGCCGGATACCGTTGTGAGACCAGGACCACATTAGCACATCCCGATCAAGCAGGCGGATCAAGCACGATTGCCTGCCCTCGTCCGACTATCGCACAACTCTGGCTTTCTATGCCTATACCGAGTGGACTGCTGCTGTTGTGCTTCTGCTACCTGTCGCCTACCGATTCGTTCAATGCATATAAAGCAACCTTGGACTGACGTTGCACCCAAGTAGGGGTCCCGGACGTAGCTTACCGTCGTACCTGTGATACTCTACACTAATCCATTCAGGGTGTCATGACATACATTAGACAGATACAGTAGGGCACAGTGAGTATGTAACCTAATTACAGTGTGGAGGTCTTGGTCGCGGGCGGAGACGACGAGTTTTAGAAGACGTTGGCAGACGTGATAACGAACGAGAGTGAAGGATAATGCCAACCGCGCTCAATACCACGTCAAACGTGATACACAGCATCAAAGGCGGAGGAAAGAGCGAGCGACAATGTGGAAGGGAATGAGGAAGAAGGAGAGAGAGAGAGAGAGAGCACTGCGGTAGATGCACGCTAGGTGGCAGTGCAGGCGCTTAGCGTTTTCCCACGCGAGCCAGGCCAACCCTAGGATGGGGTTAGCCTATTAGTTCCGCTACTTACTGGTCTCTTACCAAAGCTTATGTAATCACTTACCTTAGCATTTCGGAGATTTAATGTTATTCCCACGGGGTCAGGTATGCGTTACAGAATTGGCGCGAAGTGTTGTCCATAAAGGACG
Source organism: Daedaleopsis sinensis (assembly GCA_033807695.1). NCBI lineage: Eukaryota > Fungi > Basidiomycota > Agaricomycetes > Polyporales > Polyporaceae > Daedaleopsis > Daedaleopsis sinensis. The sequence goes on from CM066302.1 coordinate 1,753,520, forward strand.
ATTTCTTCGTATTCACTCATCAATCGTAATCCATTATTGCAGACTCTGCAATCAATGCCCTAGGCATTGAATCCATTATTGTAGACTGCGTAATCAAGGCCCTGGGCCTTGAATACAATATTGTAAACTGCGTAAACAAGGCCCTGGGCATTGAATCCAGTAATCTAGACACTAATAATGATATGCTGCCCTTATTATTTTTTTAGATAACAGCTTCTTATCTCTACTAATTGCTTGCTCATCTAATCTACTGTCCTAGGATTAATATCGCCCCACAGGGCGCTTATTTGACACTTTTTCCCGCACCTTATTACCTCAATTAGGCAGGTAGGTGGCTGGGCTACCCTAGGGGGGCCACTTCCTCACCCTATACCTCTCTCATTTCTTCATGGATTTCCTCCATTCAAGTGGTGGTATACTTGTATACTGAATGGCTACTACCCTGTACAATGTGAGGGTACAACTCCTCCATTCAGTGCACTGCAATAGGTAGAAACAGCGCTTTACTAGAGTATTATATGCTGGATAGCTTTGGAACCAGTAGGTGCAGCATAATGCACAAAGTTCCATTAGAAAGGGATATATTGTGGCTTTCCAACAAGCCCTTATACATAGAAATCCGTCCACAGGAACACCGGTTATGCACCAGTGCTCCTCCTACCCTACCCTAAAATAGTCTGAGATATACCTCCGTCAATTTCTTATCAATCAATGTGATATAATTTGTGTTCAGTGTGTCTACTATACTACTCCTCAGACCCATGGTGTATCTGGCCATGCACCCCATTGATCTGAATAGAATGAGTAATCAGTGTGCAGGTTACCCTCCTGATAGTGCACCCAATAATCTTCTTCCCAGCAGACACGGAGATACACACATGTTACCCTCGTACCACCGCTTAACACTATTTAGCCCATATCTTGCTTTACCAATTACCAAATCTCACCATTGTTTCTTTGGTACCCTCCTGTTACTTAGCCTAGTACAGATCATGCATATGTACTCTTATCGGTGATGTTGCTGGTATATAGTTTTCTTATCCAGATGTGACCAATATCTAGTGAGTTGTGCTATCCTACCACCTCTGATAGTTGTGCACAATGTCATATAAGAAAGAGGAGAGATATAGCTACATGTTGCAAGAAGAGCCATAGGAATCCATGAAGAATTGGTCACGGGACACTGGAATTGGCTGTAGGAGGTAGTTTTGTAGGTACAGTGGCAAGCAGTGAGTGCAGACAACTATGCAGCTTTAGTGTCAAACAGTGCACATTTTGCTGTTCGGACAGTTACTTCACCAATTCTCCACATATTGACATTCTGTTTTTTGCACCTTGTTCAGACATATAGGGACTATTCATGTTGGTAGTAGATCTGTGGAATAGGTCTCCCAAACTTGCGAGATCAGGGTGATCAGGGGAAACACTGATAAGCCAATGGGTAATGTACCTCGTGTCCGATAAGGGTGACAACTGGACAGTGGTGAATAGCAGGGTGTAGGACTATACTCACAAAATTTGAGGGTGATACATGCATGGGGTGAGAGGATCTACTGTGAACAATATTGGGGTAGGGGGAGGAGGAAAGCATGTGTGTATCACTATGACCGTTGAGTGTATGAACATGGGTGTGGTACCATTCTAAAGCTGTAATCTGTGGCTTTCCAACGGTACCTTATACACCCCAATCGGTAGAGTATTGCGTACACTATCAGGAGGGTAACCTGCATGTTGATTACCTATTGTATCTGTATCGGGAGGGTGCATTTCCAGGCATACTATGGGTCAGAAGAGTAGTGCAGTATATGCACTGAACGCAAAAAGATCAGGAATTGACGGAGGTATATCCTGGACAATTTGGAGGTAGGGTAGGAGAAGCACTGGTGCAAAACCAGAGTTCCCGTGAACGGACCTGCATGTATAAGGGCTCGTTGGAAAGCCACATTATAGCCCTTTCCAACAGTACTCTGTTCATGATGGTGCACTCACCAGTTATTGCACTATTCAGCATTCGATACCCAAATATAGCAACCATTTCTACCTATTGCAGTGCACTGAATGTAGGGGGTTGTACCCTCGCATTGTACAGGGTAGTAGCTAATCGATGTACAAGTATACCACAACTTAAATGGAGAGAATCCATGAAGAAATGAGGGAGGTATAGGGTGAGGAAGTGGCCCCCCTAGGGTAGCCCAGCCACCTACCTGCCTAATTGAGGTAATAAGGTGCGGGAAAAAGTGTCAAATAAGCGCCCTGTGGGGCGATATTAATCCTAGGACAGTAGATTAGATGAGCAAGCAATTAGTAGAGATAAGAAGCTGTTATCTAAAAAAATAATAAGGGCAGCATATCATTATTAGTGTCTAGATTACTGGATTCAATGCCCAGGGCCTTGTTTACGCAGTTTACAATATTGTATTCAAGGCCCAGGGCCTTGATTACGCAGTCTACAATAATGGATTCAATGCCTAGGGCATTGATTGCAGAGTCTGCAATAATGGATTCAATGCCTAGGGCATTGATTGCACAGTTTACAATAATGGATTCAATGCCTAGAGCATCAATTACACAGTGGGACTCTTGAGTTATATAGTCTTTGCAAAGTCCAGGACTTGATTCAAATTCAAACATCCTGGACGGGCCCAACAACACCAGCTTGCCTCTACACAGGGGTAGGTCTGTGTTTATTATAGAGTATTGGTGACCACAGGTGACCTCAGCCTGCTCCTATTTGAGCTGGTGTAACCATTGTCAAGACAGTTGCAGAACCACTGCAAGGATCCGACCACACCCTCTTGTTCTCACCTTATTCATCACTCCCACCTCTCTTGTGATTGATCTGACACTACTCCCTCCTGAGAAATGAGAAGCTGCCATTGCTCATCACTTGCAGCTTAGTCACCTTGATCTCCTCAACCGCTATAGGGTCACCTCCTCAACTACCATTCAGTCTTGTCCATTTCTCAGATATCAATCCCCCATCCCCCTCAATGGCTAGCTCAGATGAAGAAGATCTTGACACCTTACGGGCCACCAACCATGCTCTTCACCAAGCACCCCAAGCCTCTCATTCCAAGATCATCGGACTTCACAGTCAGATGGGGATCCAACACGAGCATGATGTCGGACTTCAGGCTCAAGTGGTCGAGAAGGAGAGGAAGAGAAAAGATATCAATGTTTCCAAGTATCTTAGGAGTGGTAAGGTCAGGATCTTCACTAAGGAAGCATTCCGAGCACCACAGCGGAAGGATTAGGAGGAGGCGGACAATGAGGCTCTTGACAAGCGTCATGTAACGGTGATTGCTGCAGCTATATCTGCCCATGCTACATGGTGTAGTGAGCAGCTCATTAAGCAGCGGAAGGAGAGGGAATGCCAAGGGCAAGCATGGGAGAAGCGGTAACAAGATGGAGATGCGCAGCCTCGTCCGAAGCACATTCCGAGAGCTGATACACCGGTTGAATTGACAGCCCAGGTCTTGCATGCTGAAGGGCTATCAGGATCTGAATTACGTATCATCCATCACAAGCTACTTGCATCAGAGGCTACAACAAAGAAAGACAGACAATCTGTTGCATTATCCACCCTTCAAGAGCTTGAAACAGTGCCAGGCCATACCGTTACTAGTATTGATGTTATTTGGAATAGTGATCTGCTAATTAGTCCTAACTCGGACTCTGACATCTCTATAGATACTTTCTTCCACTAGATTACATCTTGGGGTATACTTATTGTTGTAAATAACATGCACTACCACTTCAAACTACATCCTTACAATAATCATCATCTTATTGAATGTCAGCTCGACGGGCATCACGGTCCAAATCTGGCAGGTGTCAGGTTTAACCTCTCTGTCAGCTTTGATGTTATTTGACTATATGTGTTGCGGTGCTAAAACATGTGAGTTCAAGACATATAGAGAGGTCAGTCACAGTAACTTCAGGAAGAAGGTTTGAAGTCATGCTATATGCACTGGCAGGAGTCATACATCTTTTCCGTTTGTAGACAAATATTGACGCTGACTGGTACTGCATCAGCTATCCAATGTACTTAATACCTCCTCTCATCTCTGCACTGCATGTCAATCAAAGTACTACCTCCACTTCTTCTATTTATCTGTCTTTGTGATCTCTCTATGCCTGAATGTAGTGGCTTCCATCGCAATTTTGGCCTCTCCTTGGCAAGCAATGAGAGTTCATGCTCCTCTCTCATCAAGCTTCTCAGCAATGATTCTGGGAACAAACAGAGCAATGAGAAGCTGAGGATGAGCAGCAAGCCAAGCAGGCTATGGTGGAAGCCAAGCAAAGAGAGAAGGAAAAGCTGAATGGCAGGTGAGTTAATGGCATACTGTTTTCATCCCTTTTCTGAAGCTCTTGTAGTGCATGGATCTTCAGGCTCATTTTGCAGATATGGTACCTGCATCTTTTGCTAGACTGCCTGAGCAGCTACACCCACCCTGCCCACTGACTCCTCCTGCATCTCCAACTGCTTTTCCAGATCCAATGCTCCCAACACTTGCCTGAACCTGGTTCAATGCATCCCGGCTTGAGCCTCACAAGACCAAACCTGGGGCCCACTGCAGCTCACACGAAACAAGGAGCCCCACCGTCTGACTCTATTGTCCATATTGGTGCCAGTCCTGCTCACTACCAAACATATCAGCCATCACATGAGCTACTCAACAATTGCTCCATGTTCCGACCCGGTTCATGGGCAACCACTGCGCTCTCTCTGTGAGTGTCCTTCTCTCCAAAGAGTCCGTATTCCCATTATTCCCGTGCTCCAGCGCTTCCGGGGGGCTTGCCGGTGGAAGGCACCCAGGCTCCTGGTCAACAGGCGCCCCCGCCTCCGTCACATTGTGCCCGCCTCAATGTCAGTCTTGAGCCAAACAAAGCTGGTGGGTGGGCAGGGTGTCCGTGCTGTTGAGCTACGTGTTCTGAACCACCTCTACGTCTACCGCGCTACGCCGCTACCCCCTCTATTCTACGTCTGCCGCGCTAACCCCTACTGTACACATTATATAACTATGGTTTCTAGCTCTACTCCCATCTCTTGGCAGCCTACACTGACCTTTGTGGATCAAAAACGATGCGCCAACCGTGGATGCAAACACACAAAAGTCTTTGCAGAATGTACCAAGGGACTGTGTTCTATGTGATGTGTACTACTCCTCGATGCCTGCAGCTACCCGTCACACGACCGCAAACGCACGCAGGAGCATGCCGCCAGGATATCTCAACCAAAGTTACATGGCCCATGGTCGGTGATGCACCCCCTCCCTGCAGACATCCCCAACACAAACTGTGTCAGGTTGCTGGCCCCGTCCCCTCTTACATCTCAGGTCACCAACATTCCACCCTTCTCCCAGCTTCCCCCATCCCCGCAGCTCTTGGCCACCGCTACTGCTCAGGCCCCTTCCACATTCGAGCTAGACTATCCCACAGAGTGGGCAGAGATCAAGGCCGCCAGTGAGCGCCGCCATCGCAAATCATTCAAGGATGGTGACTGGAAGACCAGCTGGCTGGGCCAAGAGGCGGACCAATGACATCGTGATGAAGCTGAGATCCTACGTTGTGAGAATGTAATCGCGATGAGACAATCGTGCTAGCTAGCATACTGGGGCAACAATGGGGACACTGTCCCTCTTCGCACAACTATCGACTACATCCTGACCTGGCCTACATTTGCTCTCTCACAATCTCCGGAGGTCCTTGCACTACTAGACGTGTCTGCAGACGACTACATTGACATGTATATGGTCACGGCACACTACTGGGATACCCAGAAGATATTGAAGCCGTTTCACCTAGTCACTGGCCAGCTGCTTCTTTTCAGACGGCGGGGTGTAACAACATGCAACGGGATTGACACTGTCATAGGAGAGGCCGCTGGTGAGCAGGCCACCCAGCCCCATCCCCACCCTGCCGACATTGTCAGTCACAGTGGTTGCGCCCAAACCACAACGGGCCAAGCGCAGACTGGACGATGTTCTCGCTTTCGACGACTCCAAGCGCGCAACAGCCTCCCCGCGGCTTTCAATCTCCCACACAACCACTGTCATCTGATCCCCTAACCCTCTCTCTCCCAACATGACACCCTCACCTACTAGCTTGTACGACAGGGTGTTCCCAAGTCCGGATACCACCCCACTACCCATCTCGCCTGCCTTGATGGCTACCACAACAATTGGATTGGGGCTCTCAGACCAGGCAGTACATTCACACTCAGTTCACATACCACATGGTGCCCGTTGGCCGGATGAGTTTTATGCTTGCGACATCGCACACGGCTTCTACCTAATCGCACGCATGATCACCCGAGCTTCTAACGGTCGCCGCAAGACTGCAATCTCCAAAACTGCCATGTCCGCTGAGGTGTTCCCCAATGTGCCATTTGCGCCATCAACGAAGGTCTGGACCAACTGCACTGAGCAGGGACGGCAGGATCTCTCTCAGACCCCACGCAACTAGGCTGGGCGGTGGAAACTCTGTCGTCAACATCTGCATTCATGGACCTCTCGCACAAGCTAACATAACATGTTGTAACATGACTTTGTACGTAGTAACTACTATCAGTTAATGTACGCCGCACCATTCGTTAACGTGCGGGTCGAGACGAACATGCGTAATGTATGGCACTTGCGAGTGTATGTAACTACTATCAGTCAGTCAATGTACGCCGCACATTCGTGTGACACCCTATGATATCATATGATATCATAGGGTGCAAGTGATGTCATGGACACAGTGGGGCTGAGAGCGTGGGTATATAACACTGCTCCTTGCCCGTGCGGCTCTTGCATCCTCCCATCTCTCTTGTGTTACCCCTCACATTACCCCCTCTTGATCCCCATCTCTCTCTGTTGCTCATGTTACCCCCTGTTTGCGCATACACTCGCTTGCAATAGTACCATACACGATCTATTCACGATGCCCATCCGGTCAACCTTAGCCACCGCTCCCTTCAAATCACCCGCAAGACTCCCTACACTATGGGGACCACTCTTCCAAGATGAATGACAATGCGATCATTGCCCTACAAAGTGCAAACCGCAGGTCTGCCAGTCAGACGAGAAGGGAAATCAAAATTGAAGCTTCGTGGTGGTAAGTACTTACCATTGTCCACCATCATATTCATCCCTCTTGAGCGCAACACAGTGCCACCCAAGGAACGAACAAGGGAAGGCCCTGCATGCCGTGTTCTTTCGCTGGTGTAACATCACAGTGCAGGACTCAGAGAACGTGCACACCTCACAGTCAACTGGGTCTTTGTAACCTGCCTTGTCTGAATCGTTGTCCCATCAAGACACACAGGTTATGGCTGTGAACACCCAGACGCCTCCCGCCAACAGCCTCTCTTGCAAGACCTCGTGCGGCTTCGGGACGTGTTCCTTCAAAATTGCAAAGACCTGTCCGCGAGCGATGTGCAGCTCGCACTGCGCTCTTAGTGACGGCTGTGTCCAACATCCTAGGGTACCCGACAACCTCTTCTCGACATTACTCGATCTATGTTTCGCCTCAAAACCCGACACCCCACAGTCCCTAGCCACCTCTTCTACGGCCTGTGACGACCTCGAGTAGGATGGGCTCGCAGTGGCTGTTGAGGCGTCCATCCGCGGTACCCCGCTCCCTGTCAGCCCCGAAACTGGGTGGCAAGACTTCTCACTGGCTATTAAATCCTTGTTCGATGCCATATACCCTGGTGTCAAATGTGCCCGAACGTCTTTGGTCACTCACAGAACGTCTTCGGTCACTCGCAGGCATTCCAGATGACGTGCCAAGAAGCTGAAGGTCGTCAGTCCTAGCGCCATCAACTCGCGCAGTGTCCTCACCTGCCTGCAGTCTGCACACGTGCCATGCGATGAGTGTGACATGTCCTCCAGCGATGACGAGAGTGCCGTGTTGTATTCCGAGATTCAAGTGAACATCGACAACCTCAATCGGCTTCTGGCAACGATTGACAATCCTTCGCTGGACAGATCCCCTCCTTTGATCAGCGGCCACTCTGCCTGGTGCCTTCCTGTTGGATTTCCTGACATGTCTCCCTTGGGCTCACCTGTGACTCCCCCTTGCGCATTGCCTCCTGCGTGCTCAGGTCCTGCACGCTCCCAGACGTCAGTAGTGTCTTCGTCAAGCTTGTCAAACTCGGGATCGTGTGTCATCGACCTCACCCTCGATGACGACACATGAAGTGATGACAAGTCGTCTCTGTCCGATGTCAGAGCACTCTCGCTACCGGTCAGACCCAAGGTCAAGGTCGAGGACATCGACATTGATCTCACGCTGGAAGATGACCACATGTTCTCGCTTGCGGAGGACGGCACACTGTCGGCTTGGAAAGGCAAGGGCAGGACATGGTAGGAATACAGCGGTAACAGGGACACACTATCGTAGCATGTTAACATACAGACTATGTTGTATACACCCATGTTCTTTTGCCTGAGCCAATACATTACAATGACCGATCTGTGTTACGACACATGACACACTACCGGTAACCAACCTCAACATCAGCCTGAGCCTCAAGCTTCACCCGCCATGTGAGCTGGTTCTTTATCTTTATTATCTCATCTAAAAAGAATTCGTGGTGGTCCTCAAGTGCACGATGCATGGCGATATGGCATGTTCAAAACCCCAGTTCAGAATGTGTGCTGCAACCCACAACCACGCACTCTGCCTCCTTGCCCTTGTGGTCCTGACAGAAGTGATGCTTTGTGGTCGGCAGGGCTCCCTTGCAGTGGCGAACACCACAACATGGATGTCTCATTTGAATGCCGTCGCATACCAGTACATTGACATTATGCTGCGAGATAAAAGTCAGTGCCATGCCCACGTGAGACAAGTAATGCTATACGCACAGTCTGACCCATCCGGCTCCTTGAACTTCCTATAACACTTTGAACACCAATGGCGGAACTCCAGCTGTCCAGCGCACTGCATGAAGGTGTTACAAACCTCTATGGCCTCAGTTAAACGATCAGACTGTAGGCATAAGTGCGGAACCGTGAGCGTGTAGTGTCGGTCGGAAGCATCCCGGAGCAGGGCAAGCAACGTGAACCCATCCCAGACTTCCTCCATGCGGAGCCAGTGTACGGCAACCAGGCAGTCCAGCCCCTCTAGATGTGATAGAGCTTCATGGTAGATGTGGGCCACATTCGTGGCCGACGTCCACGACAGGAGCAAGAGCATTGTGAAAAGGACAAGGACCCGATACTCCATGGATAAGTGTTCGGATACCTGTATATATTCCGGGTACCCAGCGTAGTATGTCCGGATATCTTTATGGATGGCATAGTTGTTGTGATATGTGGTTTGGCAATCTGGTAGTCCAGTCAGTACACTACATGGCCCAACACAGCGAGGACGTACCATAGCAGTATAGATGAACAGAATAGGCCTCTCGGACCCCTCTGTCGAGAGTAAACACAGTGACAACACTCATCTCTTTGCGAGACCGAAGGAGGCGCTGCCCAGGGCAGTACGACCTATCGCATATACAGGTGGGGGGAAATGACATCATACCAGCTGCCAACCTATGAGTATACATTCAGCCCTCGAGAAGCATATCACTCACCGCACTTTGCCTGACCCTCCAACATCCCGAGCACCTGTGGGGATGCATCCGCCGCAAGAATAGAATTCCCCCCAAGCCATATTGCAATGCCGAACACTGCCCACAGATGCTTGATGTCCCTCTGGTCAACGCCAAGTTGCGTCGAAATGAACAGACTAGTGGCCAGGTCAAGTTCCTGCGGGATGTGGATGGGGTCATAGGACGGCGGTTGCACATGGACGATTGCAGGGACCAAATATGTCGTGAGGCGGATGAACTCGATAACCATTGTGAGAGAGGTACGGAGCCGGACATTCTCGGGAAGGTTCACGTAGACGGTCTCAAGAGATATCATAGTGGAGTGCAAGCAGTATTCACGGTTTACAACAGTAGATAGCAGAGGCAGGGGACAACATGAACCCGTATGCACCTAAGGAACCAGTTCACATGGCAGGTGAAGGGGACAGAGGCGGGTGATGAAGGCGCCTATTGTGATAGGCTTCGGGTGTCTCTACCCGGACCACTGGCGCTGGGGGACTGGTGGAGCGCTGGAGAGCGAGAATCACGCATTTACGTTCGTCCACCTTCTCTCCGCACCATTCTACTCCTCACCTCAGAGTCTCAGACCGTAGTGCTCGATTGAGCGCACGGGCAGTCACATTGCCGGACCTCGTCTGGCACTGATCAGTCCACGCCGCAAAGCAGACCATTCATCTTACACGGTCCAGCACTCGTCATACATGCTTGAAACCCGTAGCCCAAGGCACATTGTAGACACAGCTGTCGAACGAGTCTGGTATATTAGGGCAGTGAGCACTGGTTGCAGATTGAGGTGTGAGGCGCCGAGCCTGCCTTTGACATGTGAGTACCCCCCTCTGCAATTGACCAATTGCCCCTCCTCATAGTCCTAACAGTAAGGCTATGCCAGAGAAATTAAGAATTGTGATTCTCCATACCTCCCGTGGAAAATAAAGGTCCCTCAAGTATGTTCTTGAGGCATAGATATGGTCAATCCCCCAGGCAGTTCTAGCATTTTTTGCGTCTACTTGATGTCTGTGGGTTTGTTGGCAAATTCCTCACTGCTGCACTTTTTGATCTCTTCTTCAGGTGATCATCCACACTGTTCATAGACTCAGTGTTCTAGGTATCCTCCTGTACACCGAGCAAGGGGCTTGTTGGATGCCGACTTTTCTGCTGGATGGTCCGACCGCCAGCTGCATTATCTAGCTCAGCATGAACGAGTGAGGCAAATTCATGTGTGTCTCCTTGTATCCACAAGTCAAAGATCCGCTCTCATTCCTTCAAGTAGGATGAAGTGCGTGAGATTTCCCAAACTTCTCATATCTCCATCAGGACCGATGGCCTCGGAATTCTTGGAATGTATGCTTTTGGAGAACTTGCATACAATGTACTTTGCCCCTGGCACACAAAGGCTGGTGCCTACGACCAATAGTAGGTCTGCTCCTCCACTGCCCCTCCCTTTGAGCCCTCTGATGAGGTTGTTCTGCACCATATTGGCAATAATGTCGCTGTCTCTATGATCCTCATTGTATAGCACAATGCTTGGATGGAGTATTCCCACAGTCCTGGATTGTTTCTGGCTCAACTTCTGTGCTTCGTCTGTTGCGATACATTGAGGACATGGGGGGAGTGTTCTGGAGGCAAGGGAGTCAATGTGGTCGCACAAAGGGTCCAAACATGTGTATAACTTGCACCACAACAGCTCAAGACTTCCATGAAGGGGTATACATCTTCCGACATCCTTTGAGGAGTACCTTGAAAATGCTATTGTCTTTGAATGATGATAATTGTCTTCCGAGATGGGTACCATGAGTCCATAGGACCACCCAGCCTTTCCTTCCATCAGGGAAACATATTTCAGCATCTATAACAGGTAGCTGCAACCCATGGTTGGTTGCGCGATATAGCTGTCATAGCATCCCACAGCTAGGCGCAAGCTCTGTAGTTGTATACCACTGTAGTCCACATCAATCACACCTGAACGAAGTTTCCATACAGAAGATTTCCATGTATGGAATGGAGGAGGCTCACATTTGCGTGTCGGCCGCTGGCGCTGAGCGCCAGAATGTCACGCATGCCAGTGCAGACTCGGAGTCTTCACGGTCGGGCACTCGCATCTGACAAAGATGTATTCAAGTCGCTTTGGCCGGGGGTTCAGCTGGATAACAGGTCAAACATATGGTAATCTAGATAACGGTTGAGCAGATATGTAACCAGTAGGTCAAGAATGTCCGTGTCCGGATGGTATTCTGTGAGCTCCTCCTTGTCCATCTTGGCGATTATGTGGCATGAGCACTATCTTGACGTGCCGCTGATTTTGATGTGTAGCGTGAGAGGTTTGAGGGAGCCCGGTATTAGCATCGGGTTGATGCAGCAGACGGAACCATTGCACATAAATCAGTGGTTCAGGGATGCGGAACTCACTTGGAAGAGTGAAGATGATGCGGATATGCCCAGGACGAAGGCCTAGAATGAGCATAGACAGTGTCAGTAGTGAGTATTAGAGGGAATGATTATGTGATGTACCATTCAAGCCCCCTGCCTCCCGGTGATGTTCGAAATTGTGCATGAACAGCCCACAGTCAAAGTGGGCGGGTTTGGCAGCCTTGTCACCAACGCGTGGACATGCGGGGACTGCACGGACCTTGCAGATGCGTTTATCGTTGGATAAATGGATTTCTGCGGGAAGGAGGAGTGTAATTGAATGGAATGCGGAGTAGGTTGTGGTCGGGGTAGCAGCTGGTGAGCTAGGAGTGTACCATCACAGAAAGGTGTTGAGCTGGTCAAGGAATCCCATAGCTCCGTAGTTCGCAATGATGGTGGTAAGAGATAGATGGTGAGCGCTGGGCGTGAAAGGGACCTGGGAAGTGCGCCGGACGTTCGAGTTGATCAACTCGCGAAGCACCTTGATGTCTTCCTCGACGTTGGGCGTGCTCTTCTCCTTGTCTTTGTGTCCGTCCTCTGAACCATCTTCCAGCTCCAGCTTGCTTTGCATCATCTCCTGCTCGAGTTTGTTGTTGATCCAATCCAGGTATGTGATCTAGCGCTGGATTGCCTCCTGCCATCTGGACAAAGTACTCCCGGCGACTACTTGCACGATATGCCTTCTTCGTGAAATTGATATGGAGTCGCTCAGAGGTCTCAGTGTTGAGGCCATCAAGGCACCCGAGCCTGCGGATGGCTTCGACATAGTGGATCAGTGAGTGCAATTCGGGCATGTTGAAGTGTTTGCATACGCTGAGCTCGCAGAACATGTCCTTGTGGGCATGGAAGTGGGCAAGTGCGCTCTCCATGGACAAGAATGTGGTCTTGGAGTGGACATGGTACTGGGCATAGTATTCAAAATTGAGCAATGCACGGATGGCGCAAAGGACTCGCTAGGGAACTCTGCTGACCATGAGTCCGAGGAGGACTTTCTCAAGCTCCTTCGCCTCAGCTCTGGTCCACTGGGAGATCATCGAACACTAGCTGTTGTAGTTCTGATGTATTACGAATAGGTACTTTGTCTAAGCCTTATTGCAATAGGAACAGGCAGGGCATATGATGTATTACGAAGCCCTGGGGAGGTCCTGGAGAGTGCTCTTGTACTGTATTCTATGAAGATAGAACACCCATATGTCCACCTAGAACTAAGTAGGCTATACCCCATTGAAAACTGCATTTATGCCTATCAGGTTGCAATTTATAGCATGCATGTAGCTAGAGTATACCCCCTCTATAGTACGCTTGAATGGCCCTTACAATACCTTTCCAATGCACCTACAACCATCCAAATCTATCCAGAATTGAGGGAGCAATAGTGGAACCAATCCCCCACCTATAGTAGCCCCCCAGCAAATTACCTAATCAGGTGCAGGAGGTGTGGGAATGATGGAACGAAAATAAGCGCTCTAAGGTGCGCCCAGGACAGGCCTAATAGTGCTATTATCTATAGAGATAAGCCTTTGATGTGCTTAATTTGCCAGATATCAAGCATTTTGCACCCTTTTGCCTAATTGGGTTTGCCAAGCTGATGATGCCCAGGACCTCCCCAGGGCTTCATAATACATCATATGCCCTGCCTGTTCCTATTGCAATAAGGCTTAGACAAAGTACCTGTCCATAATACATCAGAACTACAACAGCTGCTGTCACTGCTGCCTCTCACTGACCGTCTATCAGGTCCTCGCCGAGCCGTGTCCGTGAAAACCCACAATGTGTTCAGGGCCGCAGCCAGAGACACGCTTGAACTGTGGAGGAGTGCGAACGAGGGTGGGGATAGTAGTTGTCAGATCGGAGTTGGGATCGTGTAGGATGATGGTCTGTGAACCGTCGAAATTGTTCTTGACGATGCTGGTGGTCAGGATGTCGAAGGGACAGCCGAGCAATACATCGTACGCTGGAGAACGAAGGACATGGATCTATAGATAGACGACGATGGAACTGAACCGAACCGGGATGTTGCGCACAAGGCCAAGTGAATAATCGACCTCACCATTTGCGCTCTGCATCTTCAGCTGGATCTGAGGGTCATACGCGAGACTGAGTGCGTGGCAGACTCCTTCCGACATGGAGATGATAGCGGAGCCGCTGTCCAGGATGCATGAGACTTGTGTGCAGTTGAGGAAGACTCCAGCAATCGCTCGTATTGACACGGACTCCAGGGAGACACGGAGGGGAACAGGATCGTCGCCAGGAGGCAGGCTGCAGAGGTACTGTTTGTAAGGGTCTTGAATGACGAGCGCACCGGGTGGTGGTTGGGACTGAGTAGCTTGCTCGAAGGATATTGGCATCAACGACAAGGTGTCCGTGTGATCGATTGTGCTCGGGATGTCGGGTTCGGAATCTGAGAAAGGGAGAGTGGTGTCGGTACCCTGCATCAGTAAAGGCTCCATCGCATTCGGTATTCTGCGCATCGTGCAAGTGTCACGTGTTGCTTGACGAACGTCCAGTGCAATGGCTAGTAGCTCCTCTTGACTGAGCAGGATCTGTGTGTCCATGCATCGCTTGAACACATTCTCTGCATGCCGGGTGTTGTAGACGGGTGCTTGAGAGCGATAAGCTGGGTCTTGCTTCCTCTGAGGAGCCGATGGACGTGGTGGTGGCGCTCCGAAGGTCCGCTGACTTGGCGGGACGTAAGTCGCATCACGGGCCGCCGCATATGGGTGCTCCGGAATAGCTTGCGCCGCCGGTTGAGTCGACGATGTGACGGCTGCAGCTGATGTCGAGGGTGCGACGGGATTAGCTAATAGCTACTGCGTTGCCCGTGCCCTCAGATGCTACCAGAGCTTGGCTTGGATGGGGAACCGCTGCCGGCTGCACGCTTGCAGCGGACACTTCGGAAATGCTTCCTTGCGTTGTCACAGCAGGAGCGGGTAGCATGGGGATGGTGGGAAGCTCGAGATGTTGGCCTCCACCATTAGATGGGTGAGCCTCGGTCACTGAACTTGCAGGACCTGCACTTGGCACTGGTGCCTCGGGAATCTCTTCGATTTGTGCTGTGGAAGGAGCGGTGTCAACAGATTCATGTGGAGGGTCACGGAACCGCACCGCGTGTCGATCAGCACGCTCTGCACGAGCTCGCAACTGATTTGCGGCTTCCTGGGTAATCCTCAGCCGCTGCTCCCGCTGACGCTCCAATGCGTACAACTCCTGCCGTAGGCTGTCAATCCGCTGGTCGTAGTCCAAGTTGTGGATCAGACCACCTGTGAATGTCGGCGCGGGGGGACGTGGATGTTGCTCAGCCGGGAGTGGGGTCGAGATCGCAACAGTCTGCGTGTTGATCAGTTCGAAGAACAGCTGTTGCGCCGCTCCTGTCGGTCTTGCTTCCGGATACAGCCGGTAGTACTCTTGCACTCGATCGCGAAGAGTCTTGCCCTGAATCGCAGCCGGTACGAAGTTCCCGGACGGCAGCACGACCTGTAACAACTTGTTCCGCTTGATGAGGCCAGTGGTGACGTCTACATCTACTTGTGGGCAACGATGTATCGCGTGAGTTGGATCTCCGCAATAGATGCACGTCCTCGGCAGTGCCGCCGCTGCCGTGGACGTCGAAACTGTCGTCGTAGTCATCGTGTTCATATGCGGGGGAAGCTGGTGTCCTGCTGGTCCAATGACGGTCGCAGCACCGCTTGTTGAGCCATTTGAGCACCGACTTGCAGTTGGAACTGCACGAAGGCCGTGGTCATTGCCTTGAGGGCTTCAGTGACTTCCGCTAGCTCAGATTTGACAACTGTGGGAGCCGAAGGTGTCAGCAAACTGTGTGGGGAGTCTACCGCCTTCGGACTCCTCATAACGCACCCTGAATGCGGGTGAAATTGCTGCCCAGGAAGGCATCCAGATGAGGCTGGCGCTGGGGGAACACCAAAACGGTGGTGAGTAAAAGAGGAAGGAATTGAAGCCTCGAGAATATGCTTAGTTGCCTCAGTAACTTGGGTTATCGAGTACTGCTGTCGAGGTGCAAGCACTTGAGGGTACGTGATCCTCAGTTGCTCGAGTACCTGCGTACGAAGGCTTTCTTGCAAGCCTTGTAGGAACATATAGTCCCTGTCATCTTGTCGAAGGTTGCCACCTTGCGTCAGGAATGTTGCTATGTCGCGGAACTTGCGGCTATAGTCGTTGAACTCCTTGACGGAGTGAATCCCTGTGCGGGCGGTCATGCCAACAAGCATGTCAAGTTCTTGAAGCGAATAGAGCATATGCCCTCCATTGTCGATGTATTCAGCGAGGATGACGTTCTTGAGATCCTTGTAGGACTTCATGGGATCGGAAAACTCCGGGTAGCTGCGCCAAATATTCTTCTCGGAATCCGGAGCCAGGCGGACGGTGTGCTGTTTCTTTTCGCGCGAACTGTTGACGCCTGCTCGCTGGAAACAGTACTCGAGGTCCTCAAATAACCCAAGGATACTGCGGATGTTGGTGTTGGGGTCGAAGGTGGGCGCCCCAGGACCACCGTGTGCCGGCATGTGGTAAGTATTGGCTGCCATGCTGTTGAGTTGTTCTTGAAATTGACAGATAGCGGCACCAAGTAGAGGTCGGAAGGAAGGTAAGTCTGTGCCTAGAAAGTTGAGCGGAAGGTCGGCCCAGTACTCGGGCGGAACGTCGAAGTTGTCGGGTAGGGAGGGTAGAGTGGATGAGCGAGTCGATGAATGAGAGGCGGATTGGGTAGGAGTTGACTGAGGATTAGAAGGTGTAGGGGAGAGACCGTATGACAGGGGAGGCAGACCAAAGTCGGAGAAGTCGAACTCGAAGTCGGGTAACGAGTTGTGCGCAGCGAGGGGAGATGGGATGGATTTGAAGATCTCGGAGTTGTCGGTATCATCGAGAAGGGTAGCAGCGAAGGCCGAACGGAAGTCTTTGCGCTCTAGTTCGCGCTGTTGAGATTGGCGGGTTGCACGGGGTGTGTTGATGGGTATAGAGCACGGCCAAGCGGTTGGATAGGAGTGGGATGAGGTTGTGTAAGATTAGGGAGTAATGATGTGATAAAAAGAGGAAATGAAAGGGCTCGCCAGGTGTAGAGACACGGTCTTAGCAGTAGACCCTCGTGGTGGGCTTCAAAATGACAGACCTAAAGTGCGTGTGCGTGCGGGTGCAGGTCGAAGGTGCGAGGTCCGGCCTGTGCGTGCATGAGGGGAGCAGGTAGTGGGGGTGAGTGAGGGGTGTAGAGAAAGTGTGAGGTGGAAGGAGAGGAAGGGAGGCCGCGTCGAGTCGTATATTGTGTGCCTTTGAGGTAGAGTCACGTCGGGTTGCGTTGGAAGTCGCATCGGAGGTCGAGAGATTAGAAGTGAAGATCACGTCGAGGTCGTCGGACTGAAGTCGAGAGGGGGAGAGAAACTTGTGTATTCTGTGTGTAGGTAGGTCAATATATCGTATGTTGAGAGCCGAAATCGTCTAACTAGGTCCACTGGGAAAGAGCTGGAAGGGATACAGAATAGGTCTGCGCCACTCCGGCGCTCGATAGCCGACAAACTCGTCATGATCACGGGGGCGCGTAGCCACGCAAGCACGACGAAGAAGTATAGTACTTGTACCGTATTTACGCTGCTTGGTATCGCAATATTTTATTGTCCTAAAGTATAATATAAGTGTCAGATGAGTCTAGCAGGAAGTGGTAGTCAGAAGCGTAGAGAAGCATGTGGAGGGGAGGGATAGAGTGTCAGGCCCAGCGGCTAATGGCAGGTACTTGATCGCAAAGGCAAGGTCTCGCTGCCGTCGACGATGAGGCAGCTCGAGGTGACGGTCGCCGGGAGCTCGTATTGTATTGCACGTTAGAACCGGTGCGAATGGATGTGTGGAGGTCGTACTACCCGCGCAGAGGGGCGCGGTGCACATCTCCGTTAATGGCCGTTAATGGCTGTTAAGGCATTTGCCAAAGTACTGATGGCCAGTGCCGCGCCATTCCACCGTTGATTCAGAAACTACCAGGAACTGTCAGGTAACGGTATGGATTGCTGGTCAAGCCTACGTGCATATGTATGTCTGGAGGTTTTTTAAGTCAACCCACACGCAGGCCGAAGGGGACAAGAAGAGGTGTTAAGGGGTGTCAAGGGTCGGATGCCAATGTCACGTGAGGGACCCCCGACATTACTCAAAACAGACCTGAGGAGGAGGAGGGATTGAATTTAAGCGCACACCATGTCTACAAGCCCCTAGTCTACCGTACAGAACACAGCAGACTTCAACGTGATGTACACTACCGAACCCTACTTAAATAGACTGCCTCTGAACAAAACCCTCCCTGCTGTAGTGCATTCTGTGATAGCAGTTGAACCACGTGTTCGAGCATGAAACCTTTGGCTCGTCACCCATGCAAGCACCGTGAGGTGGAGCAGGAGCAACTTCGACCGCACGTTGGCGTATCGAGTGCCATACCACGGATTAAAACCCAGAGGATAAAAAATATTTTCTTCTTTTTATGGAAAAAAACCTCCGGGAGTCTAACCAGGTACTCCTGTACCGGCTGACGACACTCATCCGGGCCCAAGGGTCATGAAAGAGACATGGAATCCAATAGTACCAGGGAGGACTAGAAGCAAGGATGCTCTCGGGTAGCACTATCCTGTAGGTGCCCGTGGTCCCAACGCGGGGCGTGTTAAAGAAACAGATGGATAAGGGAGGTACTGGCGGGAGCAAGCAAATGCTATGTACACGTCACGTCGCGAGCTCTCGGAGTGCAGTTGCCACGTAGTCAAGGGACGGTGTAGGTATCGAAATCGTCCTGAGAGTGGAGGTACAATGGCTGGACTGTAGCACAGTACTCGAACGTTTTCAGCACGAACTTGGCAGTAACCTCCATAAGGGCCTCGGTATGTATCAGCAGTGCGAGGAACGACCCTTGTAGGTGCCCGTTGTTTCCAAATCGCGGGTATGCGAGGCGTACCGCATTGCTAAGTGCATTACGAAGAGCGAGAGGTCGGAGGCAGCATATACGTAGGAGACTGTCTCCTAAGTTCATAGCTTCGTTACGCGTTGTCTCTCGCACCCATTTACCTCCAGTCGCCTTCGCAGGTAGTCTATCCTCAATGTGAGGCCTCTGCGGGTGGTGCGCGAATAGCATTCGGTAGTGGGTAGGGTGGACGAGTACGTCTGAGGGGTCGAGGGGAGAAATACTGGCATCCTGCCGAAAAACGTCGCTGTTCACATCCATCCACCCCAGTACTGGCCGCTGAACGCTTCCGTCCTCAACATGTGAGAGCTCGACGGATTTAAAGCGAAAGTTTTCGGAATGGAACGGCGTGTAGGGCGAAGTTTTTGACCTCTCGAAGGGCTTAGCGCCGTCATCCGCCGTGTCTCGCAGGCATCCACCCCGTTATCCACCTCCAATCGCCTCCGTAGGTGGCATATCCTCGATACGAGGCCTCTACGGACGGTTTGCGATGGATGGGGAGGGAATATGGGCTATGGGGTTACTACTGGTCTCGTAGGAGGCGGTACTCGTTCGAGTCCAGGAATATGACCGTATTATCAGGGGTCCTGTGGAGGGGTATTTGTTGAATCCCGATCGCATTACCGATAATATATATACTCAAGCATGAAGACAGATACTATTATGTGGAAGCAAGATTCGGGGCGGGGTAAAAGATAGGAGGGAGGAGAGATCCAGCAGAGACACCATACATACTACACACAAACACGATAACCCAACGAGACGGGGACGAGGCCGCCGGTGAACTTCTATGCGGGGAAAAAGACGGGCCTACTCGTCCAAGCACCAGATCTCCAGCCGTCCTTCCGGCCGGCCCTTCGCGTGGTGTCGCGCGGTCTCGATCGCGAGCTCGTAGTCCATCTCGTCCCTGAGCGTGACCTTCCCGCCGTCCTCGTCCTTGAACTTCATGCCCAGCCCGCCGGGGACGACGCCGAACTTGCGCGTCACCATGTCCATGAACTCCTCGAACGGCGTCTCGGGCAGCAGCGCCATCCCGCGCACCTCCTCGCGGTAGTAGAGCTTCACGCGGATCTTGACCATCTCGAATATGTCCTCGTACTCGCCGCTGACGTAGCCCTCTTCCTCCTCCTCGTAGCCGCCGTAGAAGCTGCTGCCCGCCCGGGACGCGGATCGGCTCGCGGTACCGCGGCGAGTGAGCTTCCTCCGGACGCTACCGCCGCCGCCGCCGAGGCTGCCGCCGAAGCTGCTTGGAGGCGCGCTCGGGCGGCCACCACGGCCGACGCCCTTGGCCCAGTTCGCGACGCGGCCTTCGGCGCTCGGGACAGGGGGAACGACGGGCACATCTGCGGCAGCATCGCCGGTGTAGCCGTCGAGGTAGTCATCGTAGAACTCGGTCATGCGCGCACCGGCGCTTTGCTGAGAGGGGCCGGGGGCATTGGGACCGGTGGGCGAACTACCCTTGCGGATAGAGAGGCCGCGAGTGGGGCCATTGAGGCCGAGCGGCGGGGGCGCGCCGCGTCCTGCGCCACTGCCGACGGCGGAAGCACTGCGAGCGAGCGACGGACCGGAGGGGCCGGTGGGGGACATCTTGGGTGGGGTAGCGGGGGCGGGGGCGCCACCAGCCGCACGAATACGCTCACGAGCATCTGCGGGCACATTGATCGTCGTCTTTGCACGCTGGAGGCCGGGGGAGGGCTTGGGGTCGTCACCATTAGCGGGTTCTGTAGATAGTTGTGTGAGTTTATCAAACCGTTTATCAAACCACCGTGGAACATACTGGGAACGTTGAGAGACGGTGCTGCGACAGTCGCAGCACGGGAAAGACCGGACGTCGGACCATCGTCAATAAAGACGTTTGTGGGCGTTATACCCTGCTTGAGGCGGGCGACGCCAGTAAACTCGGTGAAGAGATCGTTGGTGGACTCTGCGGCGACGAGCCTTGCCTTCCCAAGGAAGTCGCGGGTCTTGGAGTTGTCGAGCTTCTTCTGGGCGGGACGGTAAAGGACGCCGACGGGCTAGAGGGACAATGGGGGTTAGGATAATTCGCATGAAGGTAGACTCGGGCGTACAATAGAGAATACGGTATAGCCCTCGCCGCGATCCTGGATGGCATCATCGATGACGCCGTGCTCTTCCGTGGACTTCTCGCGACGGGCGTCCTCCATGTCAGCGATACCCTCCTGCATGTTGCCCATGTAAATCTGAGTGAGACCGCGGTTGAAGAGGACCTCTGCGGAGTATAGCTTGAACTTGAGGCCGAGCTGCTCGTAGTTGATGAACTGGTTTCCGCGGAGATAGAGGAGAGCGGAAGAGAAGTCGTTGTAGGCAGCATCGTAGCGGGTGAGGAGGAAGTTGGAGACGCCGCATTGGAAGTAGCTGTGGGGTGAGGACGATAGGGCTCAGAGGGGGCTAGTTGGGAGGAGAAGAAGGGCGAGGACTTACGCCACGGCTAGATACTGATCGAGCTCTGTTGCCCCGGTGAACTGCTCGACAGCGGCTTCGTGCTCACCGAGGGTGGCATAGATGAGGCCGATGTTGGTGAGGATCTTGGAGGAGTCGGCGATCTGGGAGAAGAGCTCGAGGGACTTTTCAAAGTCCTCTGCGTCGTATGCCTGGAGAGCGGCAGCCCATGTCTCGAGTTCTGCCTTGAGGGACATGGCGGATGTGGATCAAGCGGCGAGTGGGGTAAGCGACGGTGTGGGCGAATATCGGCGAAAGACAGGTGGAGGTCGTGGAGGTCGTAAGAGGAGGCGTGCCGGACGCAGGAGACGAAGGAGAGGCTGAAAGGAGGGAGAGGGGGGACAAGGGCGACAACCGGTCGGTGCGAACGTGAACGAGAAATGAGAACGAGCGGAGGCAGGCGGAGGCTCATACAAGAGCACCCAGCCACGACCAGATCCGCCCAGGCGCCCGTCCATCAGCCAATCAGGATCCCGGTTGCCATCCCGACCAGGCCACGGCGCCGACGTCACCTCCCGTCCTCCTCCTCCGCCCCGGCTACCGACCCTCCTCCGTACCGGATCGCATTCGAACATCTCTCCTCGACGCGCGCGGCGACGAGCGAGCCCCCCCGAGCCCCCACCGCGCAAGTCCAGGCAGGCCGAGGGCGCGCGGTCGACGCAGCTTGGCACTGATGGCAGCTGCGCATCATCCCCGTCCGCCCGCGCGCACAACATGCATTTACCAACTGCACCGCTCCTCTCATCCTGCTCAGCACCGCCTGTCCCTCTCACGCGCCCCGTCCACTCTCACCCTATCGGCGTATCCACACTATATCTACCTCGTCCTTCTCGACCGTCTCCACTTCTCACATGCCCGCGATACTGAGGTTGTTCCCCGCTGTCTCCGAAAGTCGTCCAGGCACACTTCCCGACTCTCCGCGTTTCCAAATCCGTGTCGTCTGTCGTGATTGATCCGCGCAAGTCCGCCCATGCCGTTCACCTCTCGGCATCGACTGACATCCCGCCAAGCCTCGAACCTCTGAGCTACTCAACGCCTCCATTTAACCACCGCCTCCGTCCGTCGCCACCTGCTCATGCTCTCTGACCATCACAGAGGACAGCTTCGGTTTCTCGCACATCATCCATCACTCCCCATCACCTCCTCCCGCCTACTATCACTCCTGGCAAAAATAGTCCCGACTCACGCCGCCCGGCTCTCCCACTGTGCCCGCCACTCTGCTCAAAGCACAGTTCCGTTGCCATACTTGCAGCACGTAAAATTACCAATCCTGCTCTCACACTACCCCCGTCCTCTTCACCGCAGCACCGAAAACAAAACGACAGTGCATAATAAAATGATCATGATAATTCTACAATGCATGAGTTCCCCGTCCCCGAGTGCGACGTGACCGAACAGACAGAAAGAGTCCCTTCACTTGCCCAGCAACATGCTCTTCCGTCGCCTCGCCCGTTCCAATGGCGGCAACGACATCTCCTCGTCGTCCACGACTGCGCTTCCTCCGTCCCCAGCCCCAGACGCTGCCGCGCCCATCTGCATACTGCTGTCCCCGTCGTCGTCCACTGCCATCGCTATACCCACCGACACGTTCACGTCCCGGCACAAATCCCACCGACGGCGGACATGGACAGAAGCATACAGAACAGACATCCGTCAGTAACCCTTCTGCACGCCACCCGCCCAGAGGACGGGCTGCAAAGTAGGACCGACTGTACTCACGCGACGAGGTCCCGTTCCCACTGCCGTGTCTCAGCATGCTGCTAAAAGATGTCAAACGACTGTCCAGGCGTGACGACTCTGACGACGTGGGCGATGTCGCAATCTTGCGCGCGACCGGAGAGACGTGCTTTGGGAGCATCGACTTGCGCCTCTGAAGTGGGTGACGATTTAGCACCAATAGAGTTGGTTACGATCAGCGTGCACATACCTTGTTCACGCCAGCGACATTGGCGTTAGCGAGATTGACTAGGAAGCGCTCCTCGTCCACCTTCGTGCGCTGTTCGACGCACTCGACCACCCACGCGATGCCTACCACGAGCGGTTTCGGATCGTTAAGCAGCCTGCAAAGAGCGTGTGAGACAAAAGCCGTCGAGCAGTCCAATGAGTGACGCGCCTGTATCGTGTCAAGGTGCTCATCAGCCCATTCTTGAATACGACATGCGTGCACCTCGACCCAACCCGGTTCGCGATCTGCGCGAGTCGATCAGAGACCAGCGAGATCGTCGGACGCGATGAGATACGCACCTTTGCGCCCATATCCCTCAACATCTCCACGAACAACGACCCCGCGTCGTCTCCCTCATCCGTCTTCACGTCCACGAAAATCCTGCAGCTGCTCAGCACCGCAAGCGCACTCGGGCTCTGCTCCACCTCCGCCTTCTCCTTCCCCTTCCCCTTGCCGTCCGCGCTCCCATTCGCGTTCGCAGCCGCCGTCCGCAAGGACCGCTCCTTGTACGCGTTCGGCGGCGTCGACAGCGCCCCCGTCGCGAGCCGCGTGTTGTGGGCGCGGGCGACCGGTGGGGCGGCCGCCTCCTTCTCCTTCTCCTCGCCCGCCTCGCCGTCCGGCCCGTCTTCCTGCGAATCCGAGCCCGCAGGGAACGTACTGCTCACCGCCCGTGCTTTGCCCTTCGCATCTTTCCCTGCGCCCAGCGCGACAGGTGTCGACGGGAGAGGAATCGCAGAAAGGCTTCGAGAGAGCAGATGGCTGGCCATGCTCGCGCGTCGGCTGGCGTTCCGCCTGGCCTCCTTCTCCTTGACCAGCGCCAGCGCCTTCGCCTGATCCTCCGCCTCGTCGACCTTTGGGGGACCAGCTTCAGACGACGACACATCGGCGATGCTGTCACCGTGTTCCAGGTCCGAATCGTCGTCGGACGCATGTCCAAGGTCGCGCAGCACGTCCTTGCTGGCATTCTTGAGCCATGCGCTGATCTTGTCCTTCGTCGTTGCTTCTCCCGCCGGACCCTCTGGCTCGTCGGTGAACACGCCTGCCATGACCGCGTCCGCACCTACGATCTCATCCAGCTCCCCCACGTCCGTGTCCATTCCCACACCGCGCGTCCCGCCTCCCTTCACTGGGCTTCCAATAACGACAGGCAGCGAACTCGCCTTGCTTACCCGCTGCGTGACTCGCCCAAATCCGTGACCAAACCGCGGCCGCACGCTATTCAGGCCACCCCTCCTCGAAACCGTGGTCTTCGTGATCGTCGTAGTCGCGGTGTTCGCGGTGCTGCTTCCCGATGCCAAGTTCGGCAAGCCAAATACAGGTTTGTTCAATGTGCTCGGCCGGGACGCATTCGGTGCCTGTGGTAGGACCTTCTGACGCAGCGTCTCGCTATCCTTAGCCGGCGTTCGTGCTGGGGTAGACGGCCCCGCCGCACTGGCTGCTGCGGCAGTAGCTGCTGCACGTAACCGAGTGGTCCTTGTCCCTGGGATAGCGGGTGGAAGCATGAGCTTCATCTGTTTGAGCTTTTTCTGTCCAGGTCCCGGAATTGTGCTCGAACCAGCGGTAGGGACCGCTATCTTGCTCGCGGGCTTGATCGCGCCTGAAGTTTTTGACGTGGCGGGAATAGCGCTAGTTGACATTGACGAACCCGGTCTTACCACAGCTTTGCCTGTTCCCTTGGAACCCCCACTGGGAACAACCATACCTGCATCGCTGGAGAATGATCCATCTCCGTCGGAAACATTGGAAGCGGAGCGATGGAAACCCATACTAGTGTTCGGTCTCTCAGGCGGACGTGCGTTGAGTTTGTCGAGGGCTTGGGTGAGGGTGGACAGGCTCGAATTGAGCTGTACAGTCGGAGCACCGTGAGGTACAAGAGGCTGGGGTAGTGGAAAAGTTGAGTCTCGTGGTGAGTCCGGAAGCTGCGCACTCGGCTCCCCGGCGAAGGGATCATTCTTCAACGATACATCTGTAGGCTGAGCTTCCTCAGTGTCGGATTCCAAAGACGATAGCTCGGAAAGCGGCTCTTCAGGCATAGACTCAGAAGGAGGCATCGAAGAATCCTCCAGCGAGGGACCCCTTTGCGGTAGCAGAGCATCAGTTGATTCATGTTGGTCGGGCAGTGATTGATCATGTACGACCGAGATTGCATGTTGTTCGGAATGGGAGGGTTGCGGTGATTGATCTTCGACAATGGGCTCCGATATTGAGTCCTGGACATGTTCTTGCGGTGCGTTCGCGACATTGGTGGACTCGGAAGATATACTCACGACGTCCGGTGGAGGTGTCTTGAGCCGTGGGCGTGTCAGCCCTTGTGAAGGCTGAGACTTTCCTCGGAACAGTGATTGTGGAGGCTGCGACCTAGCCCGTGTCAGAGGACGGGATGGAGTCTTTGCTCGAGGAGCTTGGTGTGGAAGGGGCTGGGACGGAGGGGCTCGGGCTCTGGGAGCAGGGAGTGGTTGCGAGGGCAGACTGGCTGAGGGGAGAGCAGACTGACCTTGAGAAGTTGATATCGTGATGTTAGCATTACATACTACTTCGCTAACGCGAAAGGCACGAGAGAGAAAGACGAACCTGCAGCGGTGCGAGAGTTATCTGGAGCCTCACTCCGGGCTCGGGTCGGTACTCCCGATGGGGGCTTGTGGAGGTTGGTTGAACGGATGGATCTTGGCACAGTCCCCAGAAGACTGCTCTTCCCGTTGGTTTGGGGTCTCTTAAGCTTCCTGGACCCCTGCGATGATGCTGGAGGTAGGGTGGAAGAGGAAGCGACAGCAGCGGGAGCTTGCCCTCTAGCCCGCATGCGGGACTTGACAGATTTAGGCGGGGAAATGCGGGGTGAAGGATGTGCGAGTGATGTAGGTGTCGAATGCGAGTCGGATTGAGGGACGGTTGAAGAGGAAGGACGAGGAGTTGTATCCATAGGAGTACCAGTGTCGGGCTTGCGAGATGCGGGCACGGGAGTAGCATTCATATCCAGAGACAAGTCGGCACATAGAGAGTGTTGCATAGAAGGAGGGAGAGGGGTGAGGGGTGACATCGGGGTCATGAACGGAACAGGTATAGAGTTGGAATTAGAGGCGGCGGGTTGTACGGGAGTAGTGTGTTCGAAAGTGAAGGTAGGAGAGTTTGCGGACCGAAGGTCAGGACTACTGGGACGATCAGGCTCCGGAGATGAACCTCTGGAGGAAGATGGAGGGACAGAGGCGATCCTGAACTTGGAGGGAGAACGACGGGGAGAGGGAGGCACGTTGTTGAGATCGAGCAGAGGGACAGTGGATGCTGGGGGAGGAACGGACTTTGCGCGGCGGTCTGGGGAGGCAGGAAATGAGGAGGTAGGTTGTGCACGATGTGGAAGAGAGGAGGGCTTCGGAGGAGGGAAGAGGGCGTTGCGGGGCCGCTTGAGGTCTGGCTGGTGCTGGAGAACAGCATCCTTTGCAGGCGAGGGCGGCCGCTTGGGGTGGCCGTGCATGGTTGAATCGTCGCCGGTGTCTGTGGACGTCGGTAGCACGACGGGCGGAGAGGGATCCGTGTCCGGACGGCGTTCGGAAGAGGCGTTCTTGCGAGCCTGCTTCATGGGCGACGCCGCGAGATTCTGGGCGAAGAACTGGGGAAGCGTAGTCTGGGAGCGCGTCCGCTTGGTCGAGCTCGCTGGGAAAGCCATCGCGGGGGACGGACGCGGAGGCGGCGGGGACGAGAAGGACGGGGTCGGGGACGAGCCTGAGCGGCGGCGCGACCAACCACACCGCGTTCTCCTTTGTTGCCGCCACGTGACCCATCACGACGCGTCGCGTCACACCCTGCCTGACCGGCGTCTGTCCGCTGTGACTGACGGTCCGCTAAGTTCTAAGTTCTAACCACCTACCGTGATCGCTGATGGCAGCCAAGAATGACATTGACCAGGCCGTCCGTGTACCAGACTCGGGTCGAGAGAGCGGATGCTTGCAAAACGACCCTCCCTACTCATCTCTCCCCGGTGAACCCTTCGAGGTCCGCCAGACCCTGCCAGACCGCGTTCAGCGCGACCGAACTCCTCCAATTCTTTCTCGCGGGCTAGGGGCTCATTGATGACTACGATTCTACCAGTCCACCCACCGCCGCATATAGCGCTCGACTACAACTATGACGACTAGTTCGTCTCTGGCACCAACGACCACTAAAAGATGCGTCGGTCCCCTGAGGCTCTTCGCCGTCAGAAAGAACGAGAGCCCCCAAGGCATGACAACGACCCTCTCCTCATCCAACTTAAAAAGGGAAAGATGGGTTCTTTCTCTGTTCACTCGCGGTCCTGCGCTGCGCGGCCTTCATATAGATCTGAACATTCCCCCGTGAACGTCAATCCACCAAGGCCCACGGTTTGCTCTCCCTGGACCTTGCTAACGTGAATTCCGACTTTCCCCAGATCACAAACTACACCCACGGCACTGGTCTGGTAGGCAGACAAAATCGCCGAAACAATGGATTTGGAGGACGTCGAGTTCATGAAACCGAACGCTCACGAAGATACCCCGTCCGACGCTGCTACATTACTGACGGCCTAGATCACTGTGTGCCTCAGGAAAACTCTCACTATGTACAAAAGAACGCTGCTTCGTATTTCAAGATCATAGATTCGACAAGATTGATTGTACATGAGACATCATGAAACGTACAAGGCTGCGAGGGTAGTCCAGGATCGTAGCAGATTTTAACGCGAGAACGCATAGTCAGATCGCTCGACAAGTGGCGACACGATTGTCTCCAGCTTCGACGAGTTGCCACTCGGAGACGTGGGAAGCACTTGGAAGCCCACCTGAGTCACCATCAACCATACCGACAATCGGATGCAAGCATCAGGCCAGGCATTTGAGACGGCCATGTGGTCGTTCAGTAATGTCCGTCGCCATCGCGCACGAGGGTTTGAGATAGTAGGAGTGCACCCAGTGCGAAGGTAGCACCCATTGCGGCCCGCAGGCGCAAACCGTTGAGGTCAGCCAAAGGACAAGTGACGCATCAAGAAGATGGTCGTATGCGATAGCGGGAGATGTGTGGGTGATAAAGTCAGCATGAACTGCGCAGCAAAAGGACACGACCAAGCGAATGAAGCTTGCAAGTCGAACCTAGCAGGAAACGCGACTTACCCCAATGTATCGCATGAACCTGTTCAAATCTTCTTCCCTGCTGCCCCGAAGACCCGCGTCGGCCCAGCTCCGGCGTCCACCATCCGAGCTCACGCCGGTGCCAGTACTGTTGGGACGGGACTGTACGCCGCCGCGGCGCCTGACTGCAGCACCTTGGACTTGCTCGTCCGTCACCTCGTCGCCTTCGTACGGCACGAGTCCGTAGTCGCGAACCAGGGCCTTGGCGTCCTCTGGTCCCAAGGAGACAAGTGTCATGAGATTCGGGGGGAATAATGGGGAGGGGGTCGGCTCTTCGATCTCCGGCAACCCCGGGCCACCGCCCAGCCCGCCCTGAGCCTCGAGCGCCGTGACCGCCGCTGAGGTCCGGACGGACCGTCCGTCCGTCTTGATTGAGAGGCGGTTGATAGGATTCTCGGCTGAGCCACGCCCACGTCCCGCGCCAGGCTCCGGGGAACCTTTGCTTTGTGTGGCAGAGTTGGGCGCATCTTTCACAGGGGGGACATCGAGAGGGCGGAGCAGCGGCTCCAGCGGTTCCTCCAGGTCGGAGGCGCGAATCAATGCGTTATGGCGACGCGCTTCTCTAAAGGCATGCATGTCAGACAAGTACGAAACGCCGCCTTTGGGACCATGCGATGGAGACATACGAGTTGTGAAGACTTGTCTTCACCCGAAGCAGATGCCACTGATACTCCTCTATCTCGTCTCGGAGTGAGGACGAGATACGCGCAGCCAACTAACAGTGATTCAGTTCGAAAGACGACATCTAATGCATGAAGACTGTAACATACCTCTTGCTGCACACGATCGGCGACAGCCTGCTTGACTATCTGCGCCACAATCTGGTTGACTGTGGGTCGCAGGGTCTCGCGCAGATGAGTCTTAGCGTTGTCCTGCAGGGCTGTCTTGAGCTGCTGCATTCTTTCTTCTCGTCTCGTGTGTTCATCGTTTACATCGCCGCGTACCGCCGCGATCTATATCAAACGTTTAAATGCAGAGATGAGTTGAATGTCACGGGCATGCTCATGGTTCTGCGACCCACCTGATTCAATGCTTCTACTGCTGGACCAAGCGAGGCCACTTGTATAGTCTGATCGCCCATTAGATCGAAAGTCTTGCCAAGCGACCCGAGGGTGCTTTGCATGATTTTCAGCAATTCTGAGACTGCCTCGGCAGTCGGATTGGAACGGCCACCCGCCGTGTTGAGAGAACTTGAAGCAGTAGTCGCAGCGGCAGTTGCTTGCAGCTCAGACTCATCGCCCTTGGGAGTCTCCGGAGGAGAAGGCGGCGCGTCCTTCATCTTCTGTGGGTAGTAGCCGCGTGAACATAACGCGTATCCGGTAGCTCAGATTGAATGACATACCTTTTTCCCGTGGTCGCCGCCACGAGTGTTTGCTTCCTCCGACCTCTTGCCGCCCTTTGTCATCGTACTAATAGCGAGAGTTCGAGTCTTCACAGGTATAGGATGATGGGGGCCTGGATGTCAGCCGTTGCTCAATGCTCCGCCCTTTTAAACGGTAAATCAATCGATAGCAAATTGCTCTAAGTTCTGGTGTGCATGTTGCACACGCGAGAAGGAAGCCTGCTATTCGGTACCTGAGCACGACCCTGCCAGGTGCTGCGGTACCCGTGCACCGTGCCTAGGGTCTCATCCGCCACGTGTGCGCCGCGAGTTCAGGACGAGTACTCAGTATCAATGAGTTTACCCCCTCTGGCCGAGCGCATAAAGCTGATGGGACATCGGGTAGAGTAAGAAAGAAGTAGATAGAAGGCTGACGAGAGAGTACATACAAACTAGGCCATTGCTAGGCGACAGTGGGTGAACAGGCCGGAGGAAGGTTTTGTAGTGATCATGAGGAATGGCCATGACGTTCGAGGGCAACCTGTACGTAACATCCTGAGTGAGAGGAATACATGAAATTTTCACATTGCAGGAATATGGAGGGAGGCGTGCTCCGTTGTTGGACCGGAGCCGAATATGCCACTCAGTCCCACTCTGGACCGCGGACCTGACTGAAATTCAGAGAGGGAGGTAGTCGGACACAGCAACGCCAACCACAGCACTGGAATACACTCAACACACATATGTGTACTTGTAACGCGGCGCGTACGTGAGGACACTTATAGCGCGAAGAGGGATGAGGCTGAGGCTGTCCTCGCGGAGTCCACGGATGGCAAGACCATGCGCATTGCGTTTGACCGACCAGTGGTGCCATAGTTGCGTTGACTGCGTCCTGTCACACAGGTTTAGTATAGGGAGGATCTGCCGTGCTGAGTGCGATGCCCGTGCGCTAAAAGAAGTTCCTCTCGGAGGAGTGTACAGGTTGATGACATGACTGCAGGCACTGCAGCCTCTGCAGCAGGGTAATTCTGAGTAAGGCGCCCCGGTGATCGCGAAGTGTGGGGATCTGGGGTATACTCGGATTATCGAGAGTTGCACAGATGGAACTTGTGGGTTGGAGGAGAGATGCGGTGAGGTTCGAGGTTGGGAACCAACTTCTTCTGCAGCCCGCAGACTCACTGTGAGCTGTGTTTAACGCCCACCTTGGCGGCACTGCCTCGGCTATATTTGGCGCCAGGGCAAAGCCGGTGCCCCCCGGGCCCGGGCGCGCCGCTCGAACGTTCAACAACTTCTCGTAGGACCTTCACCACAAGGCGGTTCCCCTTTGGAACGCATAAATATGCCAGCTCTTCAGAGTGTTGTCTCTCCCAAGAGCTCAGCCAGCCAGCTAGCATCCCCCGCGCTACACGACTTCTCCGACTCCCCACTAGTGCCGCCACCACGCCTCCGAGTCCGACATGCCTCTCCCTGATCTTATCACATATCGCTACAACGGCACATTGGTGTATGTTCTGCCCGCCCCGTCCTACGAGGTAAGTTTCTGATACGGCATATCTCCGA
The DNA here is from genome assembly GCA_033807695.1 of Daedaleopsis sinensis. Lineage (NCBI taxonomy): Eukaryota > Fungi > Basidiomycota > Agaricomycetes > Polyporales > Polyporaceae > Daedaleopsis > Daedaleopsis sinensis. Next base: position 1,784,873 of record CM066302.1, read on the forward strand.
CGGGCATATTCTAACATGCCAAGTGTAGGAGGGAATTGCCCTAGTGCAGGGAAGCTTCGATGAGCTCAGCAGCATCGATGCCGACTACATAACTATCTGTGTCAATGCCATGGTCGGTGGAAAACGCACACACATACGGATCGGTCCCGCCGCATGGTCCAAAGTTCTTCCTTCACTAGCGCGATACGAGGTTCTTGACATCTTCGTCAAGAATCCCAAGATCGTCGTGGACTCCGCAGACGCGCCCCCAACGTATGAGGACGCGAAGGCGAAGAGTGGCACAGACAACTTCCTTGCACCCTCTCGCGGCCCTACGCCCCAGAACTCGCCGAAACACAAATCGGTCACGCTACCATACCACTCTTCACGATCCAATCTCTCCCCCAGTGCCGTCGGCTCTACTAAATGGACAAAGGTTATGTTCAACAAGCGGTCCCATTGACTGTTATTCGTTTACACAAGGCATGACGCATACCACCATCGCCATTGTATTTACTCGATACCAACTGTGTTGTCTCCTCCTCGTCCTTCCTTACAGAAGAGTCATCCATTGAACACGAACTATCACCTAGCATGGTAGTACTCTCCACATTTTGTCCGACTCCAGACTACCTACCTTGTGTACATATGTAATGCATTCCATCGTTCAGCGGTACCGGTGCCCGTGCCCATTTGTAGATTGTCACTTGTAAAGCACTTGTACTATATGCGTCCAAACCATGATATCCTAAAGCCCTCAAAGCAAATCCATCATCCCTAACATTCCCCTTGATAGGCAGCGAAACACGAGCAAATTGCGGATCTTCCGGGTCGTGAAGCAGCACTCACTTTCAAGAATCAAGTTTGCTGTGCGCTGAACTTGATGAACATGACCGATGAGAACCGTTTCTCTATGTCGGTCACTCGCTACGAGAATGTTGACGCAGCCCCAGGAGCTAATGCCCGCGGCCCCTGGACCATGTCATCCGACCTGATTTTCGCATACTCGGGCGGTGTTTCGTATATGGGCGTCGCTCTTCGACGAGGCTGAATGGATCCAAGTACACTTCCTAAATATACATAGCATGTATCATACCCCAAATATCACAGCGCGAGTCTCACCAGGGGCCCAGAGCATGTACTGTGAATTCGGCGCACAAGGACACCGCTCCTAGGAAGCTGACTATGTGTGAGGCCGTCGTGCTGCCAAAGTTGCTCTTTATTACGCCGCAACGTGCGTATGCACCTCAAAGTTCACCGCCCCGCTAGCAGCATGTCCTCGACCACCACCACTGCTAGCGAGACCGTGCGGCCTCTGGTTCATTCCAATCCACAACAAAGCACGATACCCTACCGATCTCTATTCCTCAGGGGACGTAACAGTCTGAAGGCTCCGATCGTACGCTGCCAGTCTGCTCTCCTGTCCACGAAGCAGTTCCTGCAAGGCCGTGACCGATCATCGTCATGTTCGACACCGGCGCAGGACGAATCGTTGCCGTGCAATAGCGACGTTTGCCACGGAATAGAGTCGCCGCAGTCCGGGAGTACCAATCACACAGTACATCCTCGTTCCTGTGCAGACGACATTCCATTCCACGCCGGCTCCATACATCCCTCCATTCCGATCACTCCTTCCGCAGAGTCACGGCCCAACTCATCGACGTCTCATGGACGCCGTGCTTTGGCCCAAGACCCCGTGGATGCCATGCATACGGACTCCCGCACACGACCTGCGCCGCAGCTTCCACCAATGCGAAGCACATTGTACGACTCGGAGAAGATGATACGCGAGCTTGAGCAACTTGGAGCATCCGTTCGCGACAGCGCTCGGGCAAACAACGGCGGCCCAAGCCCTACCTGGTGTCCTAGTGACCTGGCACGGTCCGCGTCTGCTTCGTCTCTTCGATCAGGCAGCCCTACTAGCCATGCTGCACCTGATCAGGAGTCGAGCGACTACATCGAAGAGTCAACTAGGAGCGGTTGGGACGAACACAATCATACCAGTCGCACCGACGAGGGAAAGGGGAAAGCCTGCATACACGAACCCGACTTCAAGAAAGAGCAAGTGAGTAATATAGCCTTCTGATACCAGAGCAACCTACTGACGCATGAAGAAGGATAATGCCCGAAGTGTGCCGAGGACGTATTTCGGGTCAGGAGGATGCGCCGATGCTCTCGAGGTCAGCTCATGAAACATGCGGACCGCGTGAACTAACAGTAATCAACTCACGACTCATAGGGTGGAGACCCTTGGGGTAAAAGCCCCGAGTCCAATATAGGGTGGGCTGTTATTCACAGGAACGCAGACAGAGCCCGCCGGCGTCGTCGCCGCGGCCTGGTGGTTATGAACCCGGATCCGGAGCCAGAACACAGCCATGTTTCATACTTCTAACTCCACCCCACATTTACTGTAGACGACTATGGCAACTTGTGCAGCTCTACATTAGCAAACGCAAGTTGCCATCCTCGTCAACTCACAAAGATGCTTGTAGTGTATGTTCGACGGAGCATAAGGGCGGGGCACAGGCTTACACCGATGTACTGTGCAAACTTCACCGTAATTGTATAACATTGACAGTGGCACGCACCTGAGCGCTGATCATGAACGCTGAGCATCGCCCATACTACGCGCCGAGGAAGTTCTCTAGTCACGTATACCGACATAGCATCGCGGGTAATAACCCGTTTACCACCACAAAAAGCGCCCGCCTATGAGGATTTCGAAGTTCCCTATTTCATCACTGTGCACTGCTGTACCTGGGCGCAGGCTCCTCGAGGATATGCGGGAATCACCATATCAGCATCGCCATTAAGATGCGGTCCGAAACTTACTCACCTCAGAATTATATTCAGGGTACCAAAGAAGGCAGTCAGTATGTAGGCATTCCTTTCGCGCCTCGAGGCTGAAGCAGCAACCCTACGTCCTCTGGTGTCGAGTCAACGCTTTACTTCTGAAGGTCGCGTTGTATTGCAACAAATTGTTGATATCCCGCACCCAGTCATCTTCCTTTCCGGGACCAACGCCTTCCCCACCTATTCCACCGACGCCGTATCCTTCCTCGCCCGCACGCATCTGCGGAGGCTCGGAAATGGACGAGCGGTTGATACAGGGAATGGGGTAGAGGGAGGCCCGAACGGTGACGGACTCCCCTGGACTTAGGACGTGGGAGATCTGTCCATCCATCGACAGGCCAGCTGAGGCGCGTGAACGATCACTGATCTGTCACGACCCCGCAGATGCGAGGGTGCGATCACGGGGAAGGTTAGTAGGAGTATGACGAGTCAATTCACAAAATACAACGCACTTTCAATGTGATCGAAGACGAAGACGGGAAGACCAACGGACGGAAGGATAAACTCCTTGGGCATATGGGTGTCAGAACTATTGCACTTAGTGAAGGATGGACGATGGGTCCACCCGCGGAGAGTGAGTAAGCCGTTGACCCCGTTGGAGTTGACACGATTAGCCCGTCCGACTGCAACAAAAGAGTCAAGAAAACGAACAACTGCCGATAATAGGGGCGATATAGACGTACCACCGCCTCCGTTAGATGTTGTCCATCTACAAATACGTCGATAGTGTTGAGATGTGGACTTGAACCCCGGTGTAGAGCGATTTCGTTCATAACTTGCCAATCTGGAGACGATGTCACGGAAATTTTTGGTGTACGACAAAACGATGACATACCATCGCATTGCGTGTCGATGTCGTCTCCGCTAGAGTTCTGGAACGAGCACGAGAGTCGCATTCGATGTAGAACCGTGATACGTCCCGCAAAAGCGCTGTCAATAGCTTTCGTGTAATCGTCAATATCTTAACACCCATCAGCTTAGCTAGATCCTTGAAAACATGGGTCGATGCACGCACGGAAAGGTAGTAAGAACCCAAGAGTACCCATCGAAAAGCTGAGCACCGGAGGCACCGCGCCAACTTTGAAAAGTGACGATGCGTGCAGTATTGTCCCGTCTCCGCCCAGAGTGATTACTAGGTCAATCGGTTGGGCATCCGGTCCTACGAGAGCGATAATTTGTCTGCCAGTGTGTACATGGGTCGTGACTTGGACGAACCTGGCCGCCACACCTTGACGCCGTCGGGTATGTCAGCTCGGTCTTCATGAAAGACTTCAACATCCGGGTAGTTTCGGCGAATGTAGCTGGGAGACGAAGATACAGAGTCTTAATTTGTCGTCATAAGGTTGCATGATAGAAGTGCACGTACGCGAGCAGAGTGTCAATAGCGTCGATGACAGGTTTAGTGCGGAGCTTGTTGACAATGAGAACGGATTTTGGGGCGATGCCATGGGTAACGCGTCTGCCTTAGAGCATATTCAGCTACTGCAAGGAAACACAGGATTGTAAATTGTCTGTAGAGTCAGAGCGCAGGAGGGTGCAGGGTAGGCATTTGAAGGAAGTACTCGCGGACAAACGAGTGTAAAGGATTGGAGTCGGACTCACGTTGCATACGAGCGTTGGGCACATACTCCGCTGACTATACGACCTCCTGGATGTCGGTTTGACAGAGTAGATCGTTCATGGAGGGTGCGGAGAAGCTGCTGAGTAGCATGGCGAGCGGAAGATGTTCGACAAGCGAGGAGAGCAGGGCAGATGCGGAGAGAGAGGAGCCTGGACATAGGATTGCGCGTGGAGGTCGCAGAGGCGGCAGGCAAGCTTTCGGAGGTCAACAGACGCGCAGCTCAGCACGACCCGCGACGTCATCGTCCTCAGAAGCGCCCACAGGTTGAGACCGAGAGCGAAAGATACATTCAAAACGAGCTGGTAGCTACAGAGTAAATTACAACAGCACATCGAGCTCATACACGCACTCTCTTGCCGCACTTTCAGATACTCCTACGCATCCATATCGCCCAGCATCCCGAACATCCCCCCTCTCCCTCCACCGCTCTTGCCTTTCCCTCCAGGCTTTTGGACAGCCGCTACGGCAGCGGCAGCGGCTGCCTGCGCCTTGGCCCTCTTGTCCTTCTTTTTCTGCATCGACGGCGCGAATGCATCCTCCAGGCCGTCTACACATGCCCGCCAGATATCCGCACTCGGCTCGACCGCAGAGAGCGGAATCCTCCCATTCAGGATGGCGTGGCACGTCGCCCCAGACAGCCGTCGCACGGGGCTCTCGATTGTGGGTGGGAGGAGCAGGACCTGCGTAAGTTGCTCGATGGCGTCCAGGGCGGCCAACGTCTGTGCGACGAGCTGCACGTGTCGTTCGACGACGGCGACGGCCTCCCTCGTCTCTCCCTCGGTCTCCATAGAGTCGCGCGGATCCTGTGCCGACATGGATGCGAGCACGGCCTTGGCCTCCGCCTCGGTCCACCTCTCAGCCAGCCTCTCCTTGACCCCGGGGTTCTCTTTGGATCGAAGGTGCATAGACCTCACGACCCACCGTACCGCCAGCACACCAATCAGGCTCTCCGCTGATAGACTTGCGACACTCTGCCGATCCGACGCGAGCGCGCGCAGCAGCGCCGTCTTTCGTAGTCCCTCAGGCCAGAGCTGCGGGGGTACCTGTGAGTCGTCCTCTCCAAGCGAAAGGTCCTTGACAATCTCTGGAAATGGAGAAACGGCGATCTCTTCCGGCACAAGTCTTGTTCCACGGCGAACGTATTCCGTGACAATTTTGGGACGCCTTGGAGGAGACGAAGCAGATGTCGTTGTGTGGGGACTGTGATCTGTGGCTTCTTCGTTATCTGACCCATCGAGCTCCTTCAGAGCACCTCGCAGCCGCGCCAATGGGTCCTGAGGTGCGATATCCCCATCCTCGTCCTCGTCCTCATCTTCATCCTCTTCTACGACATCGATCAACTCGTCGTCATCATCGTCCTCGTCGCCTTCATCCTCATCCTGTTGCTCTTCGTCAGGCTCGGGTGCATTGGGAAGTCCGACCCCAGAATCCAACACCGCGTACGTCCACATTCGGATTGGACGTCCAACGCTCCGCTGCACGGACTCCTTGTCTGGATCTTCGAGGAAAGTCCGTGGCCATGTTGTACCCGTCTGGAGGGCATCCAGGATGTGCGGATCGAGTCCTCCACGCCTATACGCATCGACGTACAAGTCTCTAACTTTCTCCAATTTCTCTGCGTATGCCTCCGGTTGCGGGTATTTGCCTATGCCTACACGGGCATCTAACACCGCAGAACGTTCGGTGACGAGCCGCGAGAGATTTGCTACCAGGGGACACGCCTCCGGAGTATGGAGTGGACACGCGTTTGACACCCATGTCAGTCGTCTCTCCGCGTCGGCGTCCAGCTCAAAGTCCGCATCACCAGCCTTGGGAATCGCGTATTGCAGCGTCGCCTCCGCGATCCGTTCCACGATGGCCTCCTTCTCTCCTGTCGCGAACGTGTCGAGCGGACGCACGAGCAGCGCAGTGACGGCGGCATCAATGAGCTCCATGACGCTCCCGATCTGCTTCTTGCCCCTCTTCGCGCTGAACGCCGCTGCAAGTATCCCGCTCAGTGTGGTCGCGACCCTCGTGATCCGCTGCGCATGGGTCAGCCCGCGTTCGAAAAACAAGCGCTGTAGGTTCGCCTTCGCCTTCGACTTGATCTCGGCGGTAGTCGGTGGAGGAGGGCTCGAGTCATCTGCGCCAGTACCAGTGAAGTCGTTTCCTAGAAGGGCGCCGAGCAACGGGAGGAGGGAGACTGGTATCCCCAGGTGGCTCGCAATCGCCGAGGGATCGTACACGACGAACGACAGCGTCAGTTGCCCGTCGGTATCGGCGGGGTCGAGAGCGTCTGGAGGGAGAATGCCCCTGCCCGCTTTCACGTTCTGGTCTGTAGGGGCAGCGCGCTTCTTCTTTGACTTGCCCTTGCGCACGATTTGGAAGCCATCTTCATCCACGTCTCCTTCTCCCCACGCAGAGCTCGCATCGGTATCCGCGGCCGAGTAAACACTCCCCTCGCCATCCCAAGGGACGGAAGAGGTGGACGTAAGTGTCCAAAGCATCTCGTCGAGGGGGACGTACCCCTGGTAGCCTTCTGCATTGAGAACGACGAAGTCGGAGTCGCGCCCAGCCACGTATGCGCCGAGGCGGCCTGCGAGTGCTACGGCATATGGATCGCCCTCTTGGTCTGCAAAGTGCACGTTGAGCGGTGACGAGAAGAGGTGTGCCTCTTTGCGAACTTGGCTGTATTCAGACTCGAGTTGGGAGATGATGCGAACAAGGGTGTCAACACAGGTGCTGTAGGCAAGGGGTGGCAAAATTGCAGTCTCGCGGAGGAAGCGGGGCGCAGCACGAGCAGAGGGAGAGGTGCGAAAGAAGAGGAGGCCTGATTTAATGCTGTTCTGGGTGATGCGGGAGACGAGGGTTGGGAACTTGAGTGCGGGGTATGGCCCTGAGCGAAAAATGAGTTGACGTCACGAAATGACTACAGAGCCAGACTGGGAGGTTCATCATCAGGGAAGCAGTGCCTCGCTAACCGGAATGAAAGACTCGCGGTGCTCATACGCTAGCCAAGCCAGTAGCAGTGTGGGCCAAGTCCTAGACGTGTAGAAAGGGGGGAGGGGGGATTCGACGACGCACCATCGAAGACAAAATGCAACTCAAGGCCAATGTCTATCCATGCCCGGACGACGTGCTCAATGAGACGAGCGAAGCGAGGGTATTCGCCGCCGTAGACCCAGGGAAGATCAGCGCAATGGACGATTTCGTATATGAAGCTAGCGGTCACGATTAAGACAGTGCTATGAGCATGAAGGATTGAGGAGGACGTACGACCATGCATCGACGACTACGGGCACAGGCTGAGGGCTTTGTCCGCTCGAGAGTGGTTTGGAGAGGTTGAGTGAGCGGGAAAAGACGTGCTTGTTTTCGCGCAGGTAGGTTGTGAGGCCATGGATGCCCATGCCAACGATGGATCGACCGTCGGGGGCTGCTGCAGTCCACACTCACAACCCAAATCCACCACTCTTCTCACACCAGCTGCACGGCCCGGGTGTCCCGCTAGACCGCCTTCGTGAACTTACCACCAAACCAAGTCAGTCCCAACTCTTACCGTCGTTGGCCATTGCAATTGTCTCCCAGACGTTCTACTGTACATCACCTACCGACGCTTACCTTGTCTTCTGGTTCGTCCTGCACTCATCACTCCGAAACATGCACCGCGATGGCACGAATTTCTGTGTGACATCGCTGTCTCTCAAGACCTCAAGGCCTCAAGCTTCAGAATTCAAAGCTTCAAGCCTTGAGCGGGCTGATGAAAGGCGGGGATAGACAGTTCCGTCCTCCCGTTCAGTAAGAGCTGTACATCGTCTGCCTAGCGGAGACAAAAAGGCGAAGCATCTAGTATGTCACTCAGCAATTACTGCGGCGTCTTGGCACCCTACGGTGATGTACCACTTAGTGTTTGCAACGTTCATTCAATTTCTATGCACCTCATGCTGACGTGTAGTCGCGATCGTCGGACTCCGACTCGGAGATGGTGGATGTTTCTGAGGTCTACATAAGTGTATGGGGCCAGGGACCTGGGGCCAGGGACCCAGCAAGATGCCGTCACTGGATTCCCTCTCCTGGGCTCTCCTGGGGTGTCTTAAAGTAACCTCCGTCATCCGATGCTCTGTGAATCTTCGTACGCGTCTCACTCTTCAATACATCCTGTGTACAGATGTGTACCCGACACGCAGCCGTATCCGCTCCCGCAAGGTCCCGCTCACGGTACGTCATTGCTCTTGTCTACTAGATGTTTCATACTTACTCTAGCGATAGGGCCCTCTCAGGAAAGCCTTCCGGGATCGGGCTGCTTGATTATGTACGAACAGTGATCATTGGCCCGGGAGGCTTGACTTGCTAATGGCAGCCTGTTCACAGTCCAGGTCCGTGTCGCGTCGGACATCAGTATACAAATGTTACTGTACATACGGACAGTTATGACAAGCCGGAGAGCGACCTGCAGCTGTGCGCAAAACTGCGTGGCACGGTGCGTTCGATATCCTTAGTCCTCCTTAGTACATTAAAACCGTCCGAAGCCCTCCAGTTTTCAGTCCCGGCTAACTACGGCTAGTAGAAGGCTTGCTGGGACACTCGGCGTGCCGGCATGTCCTCGAAGTCGTATAAAACAGGCCCGCCCCGACTCCCCTTTGCTACCAACAACAAACTCTCCTACACAACATTCTCCAACATCCTTTGGCAAGTCTTGCAACACTCGCTCGACAGCGACTTCTCCATTGACAGTCAACCCACCTATAGCTTGACTATCAGTCATCACTATTGACAATGTCAATCAAGCTTGCCATCCTTAGCACTGTCGCGCTCGCTTGTGCCGTCGCAGTCCAGGGTGCGTCTATCGTCAACGGGGGCAATTCTACGCTTGTCGCGAGAGGTATGCTTCCTGCTACATTATTTGTATTTCTACTAAACCATAGTCTACACCCCTAGCCTGCAACCAACGCGACGCGACACGCCCAGTATGCGAAACGTCCAACGGCAGCCCGCTGGCTTCTGACTGCGCCGAAGCAATCCAACGGCTGGCCACCCACTGCAAACAGAGCAATCCGAACAAGTCACTGTGCAAGACCCAGGTGAAAGTCCGCACGTGCAAGATCGACGTCTGCGGCCAGGTGGACGCCCAGATTGGGGACGGGGTCGTCTGCGGAGGGTATCTGAAATCGATCCTGAACGAGTGCCAGCACGACGGCCGCGTTGGCGGGTACATCCGGCCTCTAGAATGCAATGTCAATTGGCCCAGCCAGCCACTAATACACGACTACAAGCTCCAGTTCTCGCATTCATAAGGGTAAGTATGATGATCTGCTCGCCCATGGGTTCTATACGTTACTGACCCGCTGTTCCCTTGCTTCGATCAGCCTCATAGCTGCACACGATATCCAAAACAGTCGGCTTCTTCAAGTTACATATATATCTCGCCCCATAGCTAGGACAATGCATTCTCCAACCCCAGGACTCTACATCTTGTATCGATTTGTGCCTACTAGTGCTGTCTGTATTGACCAGCCCTCAAAATCTTCCTTAATAATAACCCCATGTAGCATCGAAATTATCATTGCATTGAACACTGCGTGATTAATTACATAAGTAAGTAAGCTTTCGCCGTCGGAGTGGTGGTGACACATACGGTGACATACCGTTCAGACACGACCGTGACTAGTGATAGACCATTCACAGGACAGAAAGCGCGGAAGATTTGTGCATTCCCACCAGCTATCTCAAGCCCGCCTAGCTCGTAGTCCGAGTGAGTGAGCTCGAGCACTTCAAGTCTTGCCCAGTCGTTACATGATCTTCACAAGAGCCGTGAGTCTTGTACCCTGGCCTTCGAACGCTCTTTCTGATCAATGAACTCATTAGAGCTCGTTGAACTCATCGTCGACACACTGATGCGACTCAAGCTCCAATTGCAAGTCGCGGCTCTCAGGTGCACAGTCTACCACCGATCCGTTTCCAATGGTGTCTGATGCTCCTCACCTCCAGCATCTTTATCTGACACGTGCACTGGCTCAACATGCCGATGTACCTTCTCAACACGACCACGTATGAGCTCAGACGCTTCGACGCCGAGAGTGACTCACGGCCTCCCTATGCGATCCTGTCCCATACATGGAACAAGACAGAAGTCTCCTTCGCTGACCTCCAGAAAGGCTTCAGATCCGCTTCGAAGCTCCCGGGCTGGGACAAGATCGAACGCTTCTGCCAAATCGCGAAGAAAGACGGCTACGACTGGGGCTGGGACGACACCTGCTGCATCAACAAGTCTAGCAGCGCGGAAGAGTCTGAAGCCATCAACTCCATGTACGCTTTCTACTCGTCCGCCAAGGTCTGTTATGCGTACCTGGACGATGTCCGCGATCCGAGCAGGCAGAACCCCCGCGCCATCGACTCATCCTTCCGCAACAGCAGGTGGTTCACCCGTGGGTGGACCCTCCAGGAGCTCATCGCACCAAAAGTCATCTTCTTCATGTCCGAGAACTGGCACCGCCTCGGCACCAAACTGTCCCTCGTAGCTACCATCCAGCAAATCACTGGTGTAGACCACGACGTGCTCATCCATAAGCGCTTCCTAGGAGAGGTCAGCATCGCCCGCCGCATGTCGTGGGCCTCCTGCCGGAAAACGACGCGGATCGAGGACAGGGCATACTCGCTCCTAGGAATATTCAGCGTTAGCATGCCAGCAATCTACGGCGAGGGCGCACAGGCATTCGTCCGGCTCCAGCTCGAAATCATTAGACAGTCCTCCGACCAGAGCATCTTCGCATGGGGTCGCGTCCACAATTACCAGGTCTTCCTCGACAACCACACGTCCCTCTCCGACAGCCACGAATGGAACCTTCAGTTCCGCTGCCTGCTTGCCTCGTCTCTTGATCTCTTCGATGGCTGTGGTGACGTCGAGCCTGTATCCATCGAGGATTTCAACAACACCCTGGGAATCTCCATTGACTCACCCGAGTACAACCTCACCAACTACGGCGTCCAAATCCATCTTCCGTTATATCCTATCCCCTCGCTGGACGCCTCTTTTGCTGTGTTAGCTTGCAGACACTCGGTTACTGGGCATTTCGTGACACTCCTCCTCTCTCGGAAGTCCGGGAGTCCGAATGGGTATTGGGTCGGGATGTATCCCTTCGATCGTCCTCTCCCGCATATGCACCCGTACTTCCGTGCGTTCTGTATCCCCTCAGCTACTATCATCAGCGCGCAGAACCTCCGCGTTACCCGCATGTATCTCCACAGTCACAACCTGAACCCGCAGCGGAGCTACGCGGAAGGCTTTGCGCAGAACCAGCTTGTCCGACACGGAGGGGGCGCAAGCCCGTACTCCGGGCCTACCAGGTTCAGGTTCATATTCCAGGGCTGGCTGCTGCAGAGGCTCCGAAAGCTCGGATTCGAGACCATGGGATGGAAAAATCTGAAGGTCGTGACCACGGGTTGGACACCTATGCGGCTCTGGCACAGGACCGAACAAGACCTTTCGGTGACATTCGACACACTGAGCAAAACCGCCGTCGTGAGCCACGCCGCCATCCTCTTCCGGGACACACAGCGCGGTCTCGCGTTCGCTGTTACCATTGGCGTGCTGCTGGACCCCAAGCCCAGTGTATGGTCGGCGGTCTTCATCAAGGGGTGGCAGGATGCTGGCATCGACTGGCAGGGCGACGACCACAGTGTGATCAAACGCATTTGGGAACGTGCGCGAGTCGTCGTTGACGACCCCCGGCAGCTGAGGCATTACACAGTCGGTGGCACGGACGAGGGAAGCATCGGCGGTCTATCCTTTGGCAAGGGTCAAGAAGGGGGCACAATCAGAATCAACTTCTTGCCGTGGCTGTCTCAAGAAGAGGCGGTCACGGTGGGGAAGCAGACCATGACCCATGTCGTCGATTTGGAGTTGGACATTTGGGATGTGAGCCTTGAAAACGGCGCTGATGAGGCTGATAACATGTCAGTCTTCGCAAGCGGCAGAGAAACCTGTATTTAATCTCGACGCACCTCTGATCCCTAGCTGAAGTAGTATAAGACAGCGGTGTACACCACGTCTTCGGTCAGGCTAGCTGAGATAGTCGGTTCTTGCTCATGAACCATTCGCAGCACCATTCTAGTCGATGGTAGTAGCACTGAAAATAGGTGGCCCACGATACACAAGCTTGGAGGGTATTCAGACTTGCAAGAAATATGTAGGCGTATTGTAGGCTAGTAGTCCATGCGACCGGTCGGAGGCTAGCGCACCTTCTGAAGCGCACCTTTTAGAACGCACCTTCTGAATACATGACCTTCCGTGACAATATGATAAAAATCTAACTATTCACGGCCACGATTTCGAACAATGCAACCCAATGCAACCGTGAATGGACGTACCAAAACGATGCATATAAGAATGTGCATTGTGCACGAACCAACCCGTCCAAAAAGGAGGGTCTAATCGACACTACGATCTCGGTTTCACCTTGCTCTCACTGGTGTAAGGTTAGAGCATGCTGCATGCATTCGACACAACGCCGATACAACCGCAGACCTGAATAAGCTTCGCAACCAGTGTGAGCTCATGTATCTACAGACCGATTCTGATACGCACTGGAATTCGACAAGACCGCCATGATAGTCATCCATCAGCCTTCTCAATGACTTCGTCCAAAATGCTCTGTGAGATAATCACCATCTTGATGAAGCGCATGATGGTCTTGACGACATTGTCTATGTCCGGAAGTGGGAACAAGTCGTCAAAAGAACTAGTCCGCTCGACTCTATGGGTCTATGAGGAAGTTTGCATGAACAAAGCAGGCCTACGCTCGGCACGCACCCGTATTCGCGACAGTAGGATTCGATGTCTTCATAATATCGTCCGGCATTGTACAAGAACCGGGCCGCGATGGCGCCCTCATCACGGTTAGCGTCGAATTCGTCCTGCGTGATGTCGTGGTGCCACGGCAAGTTCCTCTTTGCGTCCATGCACCTTTGGCGAAGATCTGACTCGCGCTCAGCAAACGCAGGGAAGTAGTCGACCAAGAGGTCGGGAAGCGGAGGGTGAATATCGGGGTTGAAGGTCCGCCAGACATGGTGAACGTGCTAGAGTATGAGAGATACAACGTAAGTGATGACTATCTGGTACGCAAGGAAGCGAAACGGAAAGAGATCTCAGTCGGCCAATATTTATCAACGCCGATAGCAGGGGCTATGAGATCATAAACGCATATCGCAGAAGAAGAGTAAACGAACCAGCAAACAGCAGGCATGTATGATTTGGCGGTAGACGGTCCGTTGAGCATCACGCACGATCGGCTGCCCGATTCTTCTCAGCTTGTCGGCGATGTCGTTGTCAGGTAACAAGGCAGCGAAGAGACCCGAAGAGCATAGGAGAGCGTCGAGGGTGTCAAGAAGACGTTTACGTATGGTCTCGAGATGTACCAAGAGTCGCAGAAGGCTAGGGATTTCCTGGAGGAGAAAGGAAGGCTGTATAATGTTGCGGATGGCATAGACGACGAGAGAGAGCGGGGGACACGACGTTGTGGGAGCGGATGGCAGGACGTCGTATTTGAGACGCTCTGGTTAACCATCGTTAGTGTCGATGCGCGCACGTTGAGAGGAGCAAGACAAAGACCGTAGACGCTTGCGTGGATCTTGTGGTCGCCGTAGCTGGCGTCGTCCATCGATTTCACGGTGTCGAGGAGAGCGTCCAGATGTTTGGACGCAGCCGTTGAGGTGGACTCGGCCATCGGGGGAGCAGGAGAAAGGAGAGTATCGGAGAGAGAGTGGCGAGAGAATGAAGGAGGAGGACAAAGGAACACGCCCACGTGACACGCGCGTTGTTGAACAAAGGACGCGAAGGGATGCGGCGATTCCCACGGTGTTTAAACACGAAGGCCATCTCGGACGCCGACTCCGAGCCCCCCGCCGCCGTCCCGGTCCCGCCTCTCGTCGCCCGACGCGATGAGCTCTGCCCGTCCCCTCCGCGAACGCTTGCAGTCCAACTCCCCAGATCCCGAGCTCGGTAGGCCGACGACCCCCCTCCGCATCAACAAGCATTCCCCTCAGCCCCGCCAGGGTCTCTCTCCCCGTCAGGGTTCGTCGCATCCTCCCATCCAGGTCGCCCGCAGGTCTTCAAACAGCTTCAAGCATGTTCGCGAGAACAACCTCGTCACCAAGTCCCCGTTTCGCACCTTCATCCCCCAAGCTTTGGGAGCCTCCCCCTCTCCCCGTAGAGTCAGCGGTGAAAAGCGTCCTCGGCCTACCTCAATGCAGGCCTCCGCCGAGAACGAGAAGCCGCTCGGGTTCAAGCGAAGACAATCCAAGTGCTTCCAAGGCCTCCTACAGAAGGAACCCGTCACCAAGTCCCCATTCCGCCAGCCAACAGACTCTTCGCCCCCTCTAGACGTCCCTCCTCCAGTCCCCCCCAAGATGAAGCTCGTGTCCGACCTCCCACCGTCTGCGATACCTGTCGCGACCCCTCATCGCGGCGTCTTATCCGACACTCGTAGGATCCATGGCCCCCGTAGCTATGGTGAGCGCCGTCTGCCTAAGGGTAAAACCGTGACATTCGACGAGAAGTGCGACGTCCTCGAGTTCGAGAGAGACGATTTCATCGAGGAAGTCTCATACGACGAGGATGGATATGGCTATGGCTACAGCTACGAAGATGGTCGTGACGAGGACACTGAGATGGACGAGAGCTACGACAGTGCCGACCAGGTGGGTGATGACAGCATCACTGGTATGGTTGACTCTATGCTTGAGGCCACCCGTCCTCATACACCGCCCCGGCGAGAAGACGAAGAAGATGCAGACCTCCTACCCCCGTCGCCCTCCCCCGCTAAACCTCGCCATCATGCTCTACCTGAGCCAACTCCATCAAGTACGTCTATCGATTCTCCCCGTGAGTACATCTCTATCCAGACACAGTACTGTACAGTGACTGATGCTCGCTCCTCAGTTGCTCCGCACCCAGGCTCACCATCTCAAATCAAGGACGAAGATCCTCCGTTCGAAGATTCCTTCCGGTCCAACGACTCCCTCGACCCGTCCAACCTGTCGATCGGTCATTCCGAAGTATCTCTGATCAACTTGGACAGCCACTCATTGCTCGCAGATGCCGAATTCGAAGGCGATGTGCTTTCAGGCGCCTCCTTCGCCCCTATCGCGGTCTCGTCCCCCAGAGCTCGATCTGTCTCCCGGTCTGGAAGCCCACTCGACAGATCGTTTGAACGTTCTGTTGATCGGTCGTTCGAAGCCAGGTCGACTCCGGCGCTCACACCGTCACGGTTCAACTCCCCGCGCTCTGGGTCTGGCTCGCCGTTCCAGAAGCAGCTCTTCAAACCTTCGAGCACTTCCAGCTTAGGTAGCCTGACTGGTCGCTCTCCTATCACACGCGAGATAATCCAAGAACGCATCCGCAGGCGGAGCGAAGAGTCTCTCATCAGTGCTAGTCGTTCCGCCAGCAGCAGCCCTGCGGCAGCCCAAGTTGTCTCTCAGGATCGCGAAGAAGAGGAGGCAGACCCCGATATCTCACGCATAACCGAGCCCGTTTCCGATGTACCTGCCGCCATGCCCTTGATGACGCGCCAGAACGGAACTCACGACGGCGTGTTGTCGATCGACCCGGAGCCTCAGCCTATCGACCCCCCACGACCAGCGCTCCCCGAGCGCGCCCACAGTATAGACGTACCCGATATCGCGATGGACGCGAAGCGGGCTTTTGCTGGGCTCGAGCTGGACTTCGAACACGGTTTCGGACTGGGCGAAGAAGGCATGAGCGTCAGCGCTGGCCTCGGGATCGGTATGGGAGCGCGTGCGAAACACAGCAGCATGCACCTCGGCGACGTCAGTGCGCTTGACAAACTGATGGAGGATATGGCGCAGGGCGCCGGTGTCGAGGTCCACGCGAACACATCCATTGTGTCAGAAGGCCAGTCGTATGCCAGTCTCCACATCGAGGAGGCTACAGCGGGCGTGAAAGCAGCTACTTTCTCCCTACCTGCCATTGTACAGGACGACGATGGGATGGGCATCGACATCGACATGCAATCGTCGCCGTACGATGCGCCGATTTCGACTGGGTTACTAGAGTCGTCTCCTGCATCCAGTCCCCCTCCTCCGCCTCCGCCTGCTAAAGACGCCATACGTGCGCGCGAAGAGCTCATCAGGGCGAAGAGACGTGAGGCGCGCCAGCTGGAGGAGTATTCCGACAGTGGTCTGGATTCTCCCGGACCTCCCATGCTTAGTCCGCGACCTGCGCCTGTGGTACGCAGAAGGAGCATGAGCACAAACGATGCGAACGACGTCGTGGCCTCCCGGCTTCCTCCCTCGCACCGTCGTGCTGCAAGCGCCAAGGATGATAACCTCCTTGACATCACTGCTCTTCGAGGTGAAGATGCGCCTTTGGCCGATACTATCAACCGCGAGTTGATGAAACGGGACAACATGAAGCGTACCGTGAGTGGCCATGACACGATCACAACCTTGTCTAACTGTGTTACAGAAATATCAGGTGCGCGAACGTACCGAGACCATCTACGCTTCAGCGCCGGACGCACGCTTGACTGCTGGTGATGACGACAGCGACCGCGCTTGGCGCACGATCCGGAGACCTTCAGATATGGTGCGTATCTTTCAGACAGGTCTATATACATCATCGTCCTCACTGGTTCGCAGAACGAGTATGCCAAACAACTTCGGGAGTTGCGCGAACTTCAGAAGTCTAGCAAGGCACACGGCAAGGTTTTCGTCAAGGGTGGGTAAATCATCATTCTTATGGACGTAGGCTGACCCAGCATGTGTTCACAGTCGTTGGGTTGCGCGCACTCAACGTCCCAGTTCCCGAACAACCTACGAAAGTTACATGCACGTTGAACAACGGAATCCACTTTGTCACGACTCCAGAAACCGATTTTGGGCGTGAATGTACCATCGACCAGGAATTCGAACTGTAGGCCGATCCTACTACCATTACGATCGAGATGACTGACATCTGCTGTGCAGCATCGAACACAGTAAACTCGAGTTCACATTGACGATCAAGGTCCGCAGGGATCCCCACATTGTCGCACAGTTCAAGGCCAATCAACCTCCAGCCTCAACACGCCCTCCGCCACAGCCATTACCTCCCCCGGCTTCGAAGGGTGGGCATACTAAGGGTGGCGGCATGCGACACTTCCTTGGACTAGGGTCACCTAAGAAATCCAAGTCTGTCGCGCGTGCCGCCTCTCCCGTTCCTGTAGTCCCTTCACCCGCGCCCTTCGTTCTCAAAGAGAATCTTGCACGTTACCTGAAACCCGACGGGTCGCTCGGACGCGCGTTCATATCCTTCAAAGACATCGCGACGCATTGTGACACGCGGCTCATGGAATCGACGTTCCCTCTCATCGGGCAGAAGATAGAGGTTGGGTCGACAGCGAAGGCGTTGCAGATTGGGGAGATGGTGCTACATATCTTCAGGCTACCGCCTCTGCCTGGCATATCTCCGGAGGAATTGCCGCAGAGTCTCGAGGAATGTCATCGAGGTCTGGCCCATACGCGTTGGCACAAGCAATGCTACATGCAAGGAACACTCACCCAGTTGGGCGGCGATTGCTCTGTGAGTGAGATGACTTTGCTCTAAATTTTGGCTCTGAATTGTCCTGCAGACTTGGCGCAGAAGACATCTGCGAATCGTCGGCAGTAACCTCGTCGCTTACAACGACGTGACCAAGCGCGCGATTGCAACCATCGATCTTCGGAAGGCGACGTCCCTCGTAGACATAGATGAGGTCAAGGAAGCTCGAAGTCCCAAATCGGCGACCACTATCCCTTCTACTAGCTTCGATGATTCCGATCCCTGCGACGTCGCTCGCGCGTTCAGATTGTACTTCGGCGCCGAAGAGATCACGTTCTTCGCCGACACGGACAAGGAGAAGGCAGACTGGTGCGTAGGAGCTGACTGCCTGTGACGGTTACACTCATCCCTTGCTCTCTGTAGGGTGGCTCTCCTCAAAGCTCTTGTCGGTAGGATTCCTCCCAACCCACTCTGGGCTGAGGTCTTGTTCCAGCGACAAGAGCAAGCGAGGCAGGGCGCACAGGCGCCTGCTTCTGGACCCTCACGGTAGATTATCCCTCTGTTCTCAGTTATCAACACACGTCCCTTCAGATCCGCTCCTTACTCTCTGTCGACTTCCTCTCTCCGCCTCCATACTCTCGTTTCACTTGTACCCATACACTACTTCCTCGTTACACTGATACTGTCGCCTATGTTCCTGCCAGGCTCCTGCGATTCTGATGACGATGACGATCTCGCTCTCGATGAAGTTCATACTGCTATGTACCTATGTATCATGACAAATGACATGCCTCTATGATCGTCCCGTTCTTTTTCGTTCTTCGGTCGCTACGACGGGATTGTAGGACGATGCCTGGTCAGTCTTGGTTGCATTCGGCATTCCAAATACTCGGTGCCTCTCAGCTCTGCCGACTGTTCTACAGCTATAAGTCGTTACTTTGGTACTTCACTGTATCGACAGCGTTCAACACAGTCACCTATCTTAATGGCCGCGTCGTAGCGAGTAGCGGGTCGCGACGGGGTTATCGACACATTTTTGGCCATGGGCAAAGTGTTCTGAGGCGCAAAGCGCGCTCATCAACAAGGTGCGAGACGGGGCCACGCAAGCATGATGACGACTGTTGTCTGAATTGTCTCCGACTACAGGGTCAATTGACGACTAGTCTACCGCTTGTACTAATGCACGTCTTCAACGGTACTCTAGATGGCCTTGTTCTTGACGAGCTCTGTGCGAAGATCGTCAGCACGATACCGCCCCAAAGGATCACGGACAACTCACGCTCGATCTCGGTCACGGCGCTGGCGAGGATGTCCTTTTGCGTCTTCTCGTTCTGGAGGCCCTTGAGGACAGAGTCTACGACGCTCTTGACGAGCTCCGCCTGCTCGCTCTCCTTCGCCTGCTGTTCGAAGCGCACCCAGCTGTCGAGAACCGCCTTGACCTCGCTCGCGAGCGCGACCTTCTGGCGCTGGACGAACGCCTCGGACTCGAGCTGCGCGGTCTCCTGCAAGATAGCGGCGCGTCAGGCACTTCGCTTAGGGTTGGCAACAAAGGGGACGTACCTTGGAGAGCGCGAAGAGACCCTCGGTGACGGAGACGACATCCTTCATCTGCTCAACAGACTGGATGCGGTCCTTGACGACCTGGGTGTGCTCGGTCCGGGACGCGTTGAGAATGTCGCGGACACGCTTGACGTGGCCCTCGGCCCAATCCCGGTAGGGCTCCTTCGCAGCCTGAAGGGAATACCTGGTCAGCTTCAATCCGATATTTCATAGTGTGTCCGAAGAAACAGATGCGGGACTGTCGGAGAGCGTCACTTTGCGCCAACCTTCACCGCGGTCGCGACAGACGACGAGAGATGGGTGTAATCCATCCAAGCGACCTCATATTGCTCCTGCCGGCCGCGCAGAAGGAGGTCGCAGCCCATGAAGAGTCAAGAAAAGAGACAGAAAGGAGACGAGGGGTTGTTGGGCTTGTGAGAGAGAACATTGACTGTACGGGCGAGCGTGACTGCTCCACGGGGATCACGGAGGTGATAATGTCCAGTGTTTATGACGGGGTATAGGATTCGGAAGAAACAACTCGTTGCTAGAAGTAAAGCGCACCTTGTAGATGAAGCTAATCAGGATGAAGAAGCCAGCAGCGATGACGGTCTCCTCGTTCACAACGTAGAGCTCCTGTGAGATGGCGGTAGCCAAAAGACCCGTGCCGAGGACTACTGAGCCGGTTTTCGTGACGAGGCTGGGGGAGGAAGGAAGGGTGTTGATGATTTCCGCGGCGCGCTCTTCCGGTGGAGGCTTGGAGGAGCTGGCCATCCCGCGGCTGCAATACACACAGTCCACACAAGCAACCCGTCAGCAACTGCATGAACGACGCGACATCAGTGACAACTCACGCGGCGAGCACCCGAGGGACAGCGGAGGCGGCCTGCGGCCGAAGTCTGGCAGCTGAGACACGTCCTGTGAGTCACTGCACGCACAGCAAGATTGTAGCGTAGCACAGGCGTACCTGATGCCCGGAGGGAAGAGACGGCGATCCTGGAGGCCATGGACGATGAGGGTGAGGTGCTGGCGGTCGGTGCACACAGCGAGCAACCTCTTCACCAGCGCTTCCACCGTGGGAATCACTCTCCGAAATCTCACGAATGCCCCCGGGCCGCGAGGTCCCGGCTCTTGCCCAAAGTTAAACCACCTTGAGGCCTCCCTGGCCTCCCCTGGCCTCCCCGATGCCTTGCCAAGATCATGCAAGTCCTCGCGTTCTGAACACAACGGCGACGGTCACGAACACGAAGATCTAGCTATTGTAGACTCTCGTATTGACGGACATGTCGACGTCGGCCCGTCGGTCACTGTGCGGTCTGGTGGCCTGACCATGCGGTCATGGACATATGGAGGCGGCGGACCGACGGGCGGGGATGGGTACGCCATCCGGTTCCACCATGCCAGGGATCCATATAAGTAGGCCACAAGCAACTCTCCGTCAGCTTCTCTTCCCTCGCTCTACCTGCGTTATCCGATACACTCTGCACTATGGCCGCAGACATACCTAGCTTCACACTCAATTCCGGACACAAGATGCCCTCGGTCGGCATGGGGTAAGTCCTCAGTCCTCTATTCTAGATATCGGGTGCGCGTGCATCTCCGTACTGTAATGTTTAGTTGACCGAATACACTGTGTACTGTCAGTCTCACCCTCATTCCATAAGTGCTGGTTGGGTCCCTCTGGAGGAGGTGATGTCGTCGAGCAAATGTGCAAGACGGCATTAGAGGTAAGACCCTTCCCCCACGTCCTAATCCATACCTCAGGCATCGTTTACCGATCGTAACTATATAGCTCGGATACAGGCACATTGACACGGTACGCGCGGCTGTGGGCGAAGCGTTCTCTGGCTCTACTAAGCAGATAACCAGGCTTACGGATACTTCAACGAAGAGAAGGTCGGCAAGGCGATCCGCGAGTCCGGTATCCCGCGCGAAGAAATCTTTGTGACCACAAAGCTCCCGAACCACCACCACCACCGCGTCGCGGACTCGCTGCAGGAGTCTCTGGACAAGCTCGGCCTGGACTATGTTGATCTCTACCTCGTGCACTGGCCCCAGGCGTACACGGAAGACAACAAGCCCATCCCGCACGACCAGAGTCCGACGTACGTCGAGACATGGAAGGATATGGAGAAGCTCGTAGGCACGGGCAAGGTCCGGTCCATCGGGGTCTCCAACTTCTCAGTCAAGCTGCTCGAAGTGTTGGCGAAGGAGGCATCGATCGTACCTGCTGCCAACCAGGTTGAGATGCATCCGTGCCTCCCTTCTGTCGAGTTGAAGCGCTATTGCGACGAAAAGGGCATCGTCGTTACTGCGTACTCGCCCCTTGGTGCGTCCATGACCACATATGGACATGGACTCTCTGGCCGTCTCAACCGAGCTCTTGTCCATAGGTCGGCCGAAGGAGTATGACGGCAAACCCGTCTTTCTAGATGACCCAGATGTCCAACGGATCGCCAAGGAGCACGGCGCATCTGCCGGCCAGGTTGCCTTGAGCTGGGGAGTGCAACGGGGCACGGTCGTTATCCCAAAGAGCGAGAATCCCGAACGAATCAAGCAGAACATCACGGTGCGTGGATTCTTACTTCACTCACAATCGCTCGTTCTCCACTGATCATGCCTGAGTAGCTCGTACCCCTCTCTAGCGAGAACATGGCGGTCCTCGACGCGATTCATAAGAAGCCCGGCATGCATCGGTCGTTGCTCCGTTACCACTCGTATGCAGAAGATGGAACGGTCCTGGGATGGACGTATGAGCAACTGGGATGGAACATGGCCAAGGGAGGTATTGTGGTTGAGTAGCGAAACGGGGTATATAGTACAAGTTCCTATCTTCAATAAGTACCTCGACGTACGTCCTTGCTAGTGATGCGTTGACACTGGGGTGCACTGCTGAGTGTTGTTATCGTCGGTTGCCTCCTCAATCCCGTCCCTCCAGGCTGCTGATAGTACCCTTCGAACCTAATATCCAGCTCGTACACATCCGCCGTCGATATCTCCGCGTTCACAGAGCACGGGTAGCTGAACGCAAGCCGTACCTGCTTCTTCCCTCTGGTCCCAAAACACGCACGTGCGTTCCTCCAGGACTGGACGAACATCGACTCGTCCAGGACAACCTCGGAAGCGGCATCCAGAAAGGGTATCGGTAGGGCACGCTCCTTCGTCTGTGCCCCGGGGCTCCCAGCGCCGAGGAGCGAATCGAGCTCCTTGTCGAACCGGACGCACGCCCAGAGCTGGGCGGTCTGGGTTGCGCTTGACACATCAAGTGGAGACACCCCGAAGTGCACCGTGAAGGACTCGAAGCCGACGAAGGAGACGCTGCGATGCTCTCTTGAGCTCTGCAGACGGAATCCATTGTCGGGAATATGGGGCACGATGTACCCCATCTTCCGGAGCCTCTCTATGCTGCGGTTAGAGAAGACGAGCGTGCAGGGCGGCTCGAAGAAGACCATGGATGATGTAGAGGAAGACTCTGGCTCGGTGCGGGGAGTGCGTGTCCTCGCCATGTTGCCCGGTTGCGAGTGGACATGGATTTCTCGCAGAGCTGGCTGCACCGTCGTCCGAAGCCAGCCGTCGCCGAGGAGTGGACGGCATCTCGCTACCTGCTCCTTCATCGCGGACAAGGGCAGGCGCGTAGCGCGATAGTAGAGGTTGCGTCGCCCGCCGCGGGCGATGAATCCCCCGACGTAGTACTTCGTGCTCGTGCTCGTCTTCGGATGAGACCTGAGGTAGAGAGCAACGAGACGGCCCTGGGCGTCCTCGCATGCGAGCAGGGCGAGCGCAGCGTCGACGGAGGATGTTTGGGCCACAGGTATCATGGGAAAGGATGTGCGAATGCCGAGGCCAGTGGTTGTGTACTCGGGCACGGTTTCGCGGATGTCCAACCGCTTGGCGAAGTCACGGTAAGACACGGGGCGGATGTCGGCGCATCCGGTGAAATCGGCTGGAGATGAAGCAAGGAGCGTTTCTGAGTAGTAGTGAGGCTCGTAGTCGTGCTCCTGGGCAACCTCGACGAATTTGCCCGAGTCGTAATCTGTGAGTGTGCGTCCCCAAGCGAAGACGCTCTGGTCAGGGGATTTCTTGATGATCTCCTCCTGCAGGCGGATGAAGGCATGTTTGCCTTCACCGTAGATAGTGGGCATGTAGACTCCGAACAAACCCATGAGGGAATAGGCCTCGTCCTCCACTCTCGACGTCTTCCGGCCTGCAGCCCATGAGAGGCGACAAGCGACGCTAACATCGTCCAGAGAGCGCTTATGGGTAAGAACATGGCGGTCGATGCCTGTAATATCCTCAAGCAAAGGAGCGAGCCGCCACTTGGTGCCGATGACCTCCCAGTCGGATGCGAGGAAGATGACCGAGTGTGGTGCGATGAGTTCCTGGAGAGTCCACCCGCGCTTGAACCAGCTGCTGTTGCGGAATGGAGAGCCGAGTGCGCTAGGGTTCTCGCGATGTGCGACGTCGTAGAGATATGCGTAGCACATTGCAGCGCCGCGGTACCAAGTGTACATGGAGTTGATAGCCTCTGAGAGCTCGGTGCTGTTTGTCTTGTCGATACAGCAGGTGTCGACCCACAACCAGCGGAAGCCATCGCGACGAGCACGGGCACAGGCAGCCCTGATTTTCTGAGATGATTTGCGGAGAGCACTGCGTAGCGCGCTACGAGAGCTGTGGGCCGGAGTGCGAGGAGTATCCTGGAAAGTCTGTTCACGATCGCCCCAGACGTGCGACAGGGCGGCATATGAAACTTCGGAAGGGTTGGAAAACCGTTGCAGCTGGATCTTCTCGGTATGTAACAGCCACATAGCGCGATAGACTACGAACGTCTATCAACGCGGTCCTAATAGGGGCCCTGCATCAGCCTACTGGAACCGAGTGCTGTGATTCACTGCTGGCACATACCGACGTGACCTATTAGTTGTGTCGGGTGAAGAGACGAGTGTGGTGAAAAGTTGGGCATTATCATGAATAGGCAGACGTCGAGGTTTATAGAGTTGAAGACGGGAGCCAAATACGTCTTGAGGCTGTGAGCATTGAGAGATGACACCGGGAGACAATATGAAAGACAAGGAGACCGTTCCCGATGACTGTTCTCGAAGTTGGCTTCCGAACCACATCGGACCTGCAGGCCGTTAGGGGGGAGATTGAGAGGACGTCCACGGTCCAAGAGGCGATGAGGGAGTCCATCTATCTATTCCCTAGTCCTATCAGCGCTGATACACAACGTTGCGGAGTCAATTCTACACGTACCGCTCTAGCATTCTGAGCTCGCGGCGTGATGAGGATACATACCTGTGCGGAGGAGGGGCAAGCGCAGCCGCCGGTGCTGCGGAGAGCCCGAGTGAGCAGACGTAGAGGCGCACAGCAGGTGGACAGCCGAGGGCGAGCGTCTTGCGCGTAGCTCCCAACGTCGACCTCGCTGCTTTCCTCCACTCTCCGTCCTAGAGCTCATCGCTGGCTACGATGAGCGACGACTTTGTTCGCCTGGTCTCACAGGCCAACCCCGCTTCTAGGCAGCAGTACCAGCCCGCGAACACCGGCTATCCTCCATCCTCTTCTCCTCCACAGGCCATGGACCCCTTCTTCGACGACGACGACGAGTTTCCCGACTCTGCTTTTGGTCGCTCTCCTGCAATGCAGTCCAAGGAGAGCGGCCTCCCTCTTGCACGCTCCGGAGCTCCTCCTGCTGGTTACGGAAACTCCCAGCTCTCTTTGCCTAACACCATCCAACCCGACCAGTGGTCCTTTGACGAAGACCAGCCTGGTTCCAAACCCTTCTCGGGCTCAGCATCTTTCCCGGGCCCGTCCAAAACGCATGCTCGCAAACCCTCCAAGACCCCAAAGAAGCCTTGGAAGTGGCCATGGCAGAACAAGGAGCAGGTCTTGACTGGTAATCGAGTTGTTGCGCTCAACAACTCCGCCGCGAACGCCGAGTTCTGCAACAACTATGTATCCACCAGCAAATACAACCTTGCTACCTTCGTTCCCAAATTTCTCTTCGGTATGTGCCCAATCCACGAGTTGGACGCGTCTAATACAATCGATACCGCTAGAGCAATTCTCGAAGTATGCCAACTTGTTCTTCCTCTTCACCGCGCTCATACAGCAGATACCCGACGTCTCGCCGACGAACCCCTACACCACCATCGCCCCTCTATCTGTTGTACTACTAGCGTCCGCATTCAAGGAAACGCAGGAGGACTTGGTGAGTGTTTATTACGCCTTCTTGTGTAATTGCGCATGCGCAGTACGGGAACCTTCCGAACGTGCTTTTGGTGTACATCATCACCCTTCTTCTTCCATGATTGCCGGCTCAGCGCTGCCCACTTCCCAAGAACCAGATGCTAACAGCCACGGCAGAAACGCCACCAATCAGACTCTGAGCTCAACTCCCGGACAGCCAAGGTCCTTCAACAGGATGGTACTTTTGCAGACAAGAAGTGGAAAGACATCATGGTCGGGGATGTGTTACGGTTAGAAAGCGACGAATCCATCCCAGCGGACGTGCTGTTGTTGGCTTCCAGTGAGCCCGAAGGTTTCTGTTACATTGAGACCTCCAATCTCGATGGGTGCGTCCTCTTCATATCTGTCCAGGGTCCGGTTGTTTACCATCTCCAGTGAGACGAACCTCAAGATCAAGCAGGCTTCCCCACAGACCTCGAGTTTCACATCCCCACAACTTGTCACGGCTCTGCATGGAACTCTTCGCTCTGAGCACCCGAACAACTCCCTGTACACATACGAAGGCACATTAGAGCTCGTCTCCGACGGCGGCGTCCCGAAGACCATTCCCCTCGGTCCCGATCAGCTTCTCCTTCGAGGAGCGCAGATCCGGAATACTCCTTGGGCATACGGACTCGTCGTCTTCACCGGACACGAAACCAAGTTGATGCGGAATGCAACGTAAGTGCCCATGCCAACGGCAGTGAACGCGTGTTGAACGATGCGACATGCAGTGCGGCCCCGATCAAGCGCACATCTGTGGAGCGTCAGGTCAACATCCACATCGTCTTCCTGTTCGTCTTCCTGCTCGCGTTGTCCATCGGCTCGACGGTAGGCAGCAGCATTCGTTCGGTAGGCTCTCTCTCTCTCATGCGTCGTATGGTAGCTCATGGTTCTTGCAGTGGTTCTTCTCCAATGCACAATGGTATCTACTCGAGCAGTCCACCATTACTGGCAGAGGTAAGCTTGCCATCAATCTGCGGAACATCTTGCACTAACCGCTCGTATAGCGAAAAGCTTCATTGAAGGTCAGGAAGCCTGCAGTTAGCGTTAGGAAGGCACTGAGTTCTGTTCAGATATCCTCACGTTCATCATCCTCTACAACAACCTGATCCCGATCTCACTCATCGTGACCATGGAAGTCGTGAAGTTCCAGCAGGCACAACTCATCAACTCGGACCTCGACATGTACTACGCGAAGACCGACACGCCCGCGCTCTGCCGGACGTCGTCGCTCGTCGAGGAGCTCGGTCAGATCGAATACGTGTTCAGCGACAAAACAGGCACACTTACGCGAAACGAGATGGAGTTCCGGTTCTGCTCCATCGGCGGCGTTGCATACGCAGACGTCGTGGACGAGGCCCATCGCGGTGACAACGACGACGACAAGGAGGCTTGGCGCTCGTTCGACGACCTCCGCGGACTCGCCAGCGGCGCCCAGAACCCCTTCGTCGATGTCGGCGGTGAGGCCAGTGCCGAGCGGGCTGTTGCGAACGAGTTCCTCACGCTCCTCGCCGTCTGCCATACGGTCATTCCCGAGGTTCGCGACGGCAAGATGCACTACCAGGCCAGCAGTCCGGACGAAGCTGCGCTCGTGGCGGGTGCGGAGCTGCTTGGGTTCCAGTTCCATGTGAGCAATGCCACGCTGCATAGTTGCACGGTCGCTGACGACCTTGCAGACTCGCAAACCGAAGTCGGTGTTCGTCAACATCCACGGCCAATCGCTGGAATACGAGATCCTCAACGTGTGCGAGTTCAACTCCACTCGCAAGCGCATGTCGACGGTCGTCCGGTGTCCTGATGGGAAGATCAAGCTCTTCTGCAAGGGCGCAGATACCGTCATCCTGGAACGCCTCAGCGAGAACCAGCCATATACCGAAAAGACTCTCATTCACCTCGAGGTACTAGAGAGAATACGTGCGCCTGTGTCGCTCATGAGCTGATCGCGACTCGTCAGGATTACGCTACCGATGGCCTTCGCACACTTTGCATAGCGGCCCGCGACATTCCGGACGCCGAGTATCGCCAGTGGGTAACGTTCTACGACCAGGCAGCAACGACGATCAACGGACGTGGCGAGGCACTCGACAAGGCTGCAGAACTCATCGAGAGAGACATGTTCTTGCTCGGGGCCACTGCGATTGAGGACAAGCTCCAGGAAGGTGTGCCCGAGACCATCCACACGTTGCAAATGGCAGGAATCAAAGTGCGTGGGTTATGCGTGGACTTTGTCAATTGCGCGCACTTACGGTGTATCGACAGGTCTGGGTCCTCACTGGAGACAGACAGGAGACTGCGATCAACATCGGCATGGCGTGCAGGCTCATCTCGGAGTCGATGAACTTGGTACGTTTCCTCGCTGGCACTATGAGCGTCGATCCGTGTGTTGACGTCCAGTGTAGGTCATCGTCAACGAAGAGACCGCACACGAGACGCAGGACTTCATCACGAAACGTTTGTCTGCTCTCAAGAACCAACGGAGTACGGGTGATCAGGAGGATCTTGCCCTAGTAATTGGTGCGGCTGGATGGTTTCCCCAGATAATAGAAAACCGACTCACATATAACAAACCTATAGACGGCAAGAGTCTTACATTCGCTCTTGAGAAGGAAATCTCGAAGGCATTCCTCGAACTCGCTATCTTGTGCAAGGCCGTCATCTGCTGTAAGTTCATCCACCCTATATGTGGTCAACTTGCTGACAGCGGTATTGCAGGTCGTGTATCCCCGTTGCAGAAAGCTCTCGTAGTCAAACTCGTTAAGAAGAACCAGAAGTCGATCCTACTAGCGATAGGAGACGGCGCGAACGATGTCAGTATGATTCAGGCCGCTCACGTCGGCGTTGGTATCTCTGGCTTGGAGGTCGGTTTCAATGCATAGTGACATGCTTCATTTTGCGCTGACATCCATGATAGGGCCTCCAAGCTGCCCGTGCGGCGGATGTTGCTATCTCTCAGTTCAGGTTCCTGAAGAAGCTACTTCTCGTTCACGGATCTTGGAGTTACACTCGTCTATCGAAATTGCTGCTATGTACGCTGCTTCCGCCGTCTTTCTCTCTGCGCTCGAGTTGACGCGTGCTCGTCCCAGACTCCTTCTACAAGAACATTGTGCTGTACATGACGCAGTTCTGGGTAAGTGATTTGTCCTTCCATAATGTGATGCCGCCTCAACATCCTTTCCAGTTCTCGTTCTTCAACAACTTCTCGGGGCAGATTGCCTACGAGTCGTGGACACTCTCCTTGTACAACGTCGTCTTCACCGTTCTCCCCCCTCTTGTCATCGGTATCTTCGACCAGTTCGTCTCCGCTCGCATCCTCGACCGGTATCCCCAGCTGTACATGCTCGGCCAACGCAATGCATTCTTCACAAGAACGCAATTTTGGTTGTGGGTCGGGAACGCCCTGTATCACAGTGTCGTACGTCCGACAGAGTTGCTTAATTTCTGCTACGCACTCATATCCGTGCAGGTTCTCTTCGGTTTCTCGGTCATCTTGTTCTGGGGAGACCTCAAGCAGGCTACAGGGCTCGACTCAGGACATTGGTTCTGGGGGACGACTCTGTACTTGGCCGTTCTCCTCACTGTGCTTGGCAAGGCTGCCTTGATCTCCGAGTACGTCCCGCCGTTTCTTGCCTCGACCTATGATATCAATTGACGCACTACTCCAGCTTGTGGACGAAATACACCGTGGCCGGTACGTAGTTGGATCATCGTGCGAGTTCCATTGACTAATCCTCTCTCCAGCGATCCCTGGATCTTTCGTCTTCACCATGGCGTTCCTACCGGTGTACGCCATCGTCGCGCCCGCGATTGGCTTCTCGACGGAGTACAAAGGAATCGTTCCTCGATTGTGGTCGGATGCCGTCTTTTACTTCGTCCTGATCTTGGTACCAATCGTATGTCTCTCCCGAGACTTCGTCTGGAAATAGTGCGTTCTGGCTGTCGTCTATCTTGCTCCTTTTCATACTCACTTGTACGTGCCTCCCCAGCTATCGGAGAACATACCAGCCCGAAACGTACCACATCGCCCAGGAGATCCAGAAGTACAACATTCCGGACTACCGGCCCAGACAAGAACAGTGCGTAAAGCTCCCGGTTGACGGGACCAGACTGCGTGCTGATATATCACTCCTCAGGTTTCAGAAAGCGATCAAGAAGGTTCGCGCAGTGCAGCGAATGCGCCGAAACCGAGGGTTCGCTTTCAGTCAAACAGAGAACGCGTCACGGCAAGACCAGGCGCGGCTGATTCGAGCTTACGACACTTCGAAGTCGGGAGCGCGGCCATCTGGTTACTGAGAGGACGCGAGAGGTATAGTATACATCTATTCGCTACGCTATCATTATATGGACTTGTACTTTACGGTAGATCTTGCACGCAACGCTAATTTGGAACGTCAACACGAGGCTACTTGTCACGCAGTCAGTGGCATAGCGTTGACATGGACGGCGGGAGCAGGCTTCGGGCCCTCGCCGCGCGATACCAATGACTGCGCCAACATCTTTTCGTACACAAGTCCTTGGAGTCTGATTTCTATGCAGTATGAATCAGCAGCTGGCCACCTAGTGAATGTCAACTGCACCGTGCGGTTCTTGTCACCGAAACTCATCGAGCCTGTCTCCCATGAGCTGATATGGTAGGTAGAGCAGAAGGCCTGCGACTGGGATGGACGCGACCGTGCAACACTACCACCTGGCATTTGAAGACCTTGCCAGGCTTGCGGCGTTAGGAAGGCTGCCGCCGGAGGGACACCGTCGCCCAGAGGTAGGTACTGTGGGCTGGCAAATGCAACGTGGACTGGTGGAGTGAAGGCGTGTGTTCCCTGAGCCTCGTGGTAGGTATCATGAAGGGTGTGGTTTGAAGTGTACGCCGGGATGGGGTATATGTAGGATGCTGGAGTGATGGAAACGGTTGCCCAGAGCTTGGAAGCAATCGTACAGCGACCCAGCTCGATTGTGAAAGACTCCTTGTGTGCGGGGTTGGCGAAGGTGATCGTCTGAAAGGCCGTGGAAGAGTCGGCGGAGCGAGGACGAGTGTTCAGCTTGCGTTCACTGTCGGGCAGCCGCTTGAAGCCAAATCGCCCGGGCTCGACGCCCATCCAAGTAGGGACGAAGAATTTGTTTGGCTCAGACGTGAAGAGGCGCATCCACGGGTGGGCAACATGCGGGGGACGGTGGATGATGTAGATCTCCTTGCTCAATTCATCATCGTAAGCTGACAGAGGACTCCTCCGACCCAGGTGCAATTGAGTGAGCGTGATCAGGGTCTGTCGCGTTTGTGGGTGAATGGTCATCGTTCTATACACTCTACTTCTCCGTGGCTCCATCCGACCGCTCGCAGACGACCGTGAATCGTCCAGGAAGGAGGCACCAACGTAGTATTGGGGGAGGGATCCATCCGAACTCTGTCGCTGACGAAGCAACAGTCCAATAGGTTGTCCGACCTCGTTCTGGCAAGCGAGGATGGCAAGGTGATAAACCTTTTCGTGTATGACCAGAAGTTGACACCGAACACCGTAGCTGGTGATAGTCAGCTCTCCTGCATGCTATAGAGCAAAGAGCGCAGTCAACCATCTGTTGGTAGTTCAAAAGAGAGGAAGCATCGACGTACTCGGACGGTATTCGGAGCGATGCTCAAACATTCAGCGACGGTATTCATGACCTTATCTTGAGAGACACTGAAAACACCAGCGGAGCCTACGAATGCGGCTGGCGATGGCGCAAACAAAAAATTCTCGGCCTCAAGGGCATCGGGAATCACCTGGCCAAGCGACATAGAGTTCGACGGAAATGTCGCGCCCCACGCGAAGAGACTGTGGTCAGAGGTGCGCTTCATGATCTCCTCCTGAAGCCGACGGAATGCGTCTCTTCCCTCTCCATACAGAGTGGACATGTTGACTCCGAAGAGACCCATGAGACAGTATGCCTCGTCTTCTAGACGTGTAGTGTGCCGTGAGGATGCCCACGACATGCGACGGGCTACGCTGACGTCGCCGACATCGCGGGCAAAGGTGAGAACGGCTGCATCCACGCCTGTGATGCTTTCAACCAGACTGGATAGGGCAGCTTTGCTTCCGAGGGGGGTCCAGTCGCTCGACATGAAGAGGAGGAAACGAGGGGCAATGAGTTCCTGCAGTGTCCACCCCCGAGTGAACCACCGGCTCAATCGGAAGGGTGAATAGGCTCGGTCATGGAGGCCATCACCACTGGAGACGTCGTGGAGGTAAGCGTAGCACATTCGAGACAGTGCATACCAACGGAACATGGAGTTGATAGCTTCGGAGAGCTCGGCGCTGCTGGTCTTGTTTATGCAACAGGTATCGATCCATATCCACGCATACCCGTTGTCGCGCGCGACACGACAAGCACCTCGTATCTTGTCCGAGACACGAGGATCGTTGAGCTCTGCGCCTTGCTGGATGAGTGCTTGTATGTCCTGGAAGGTCTGTTCTTCCCCTATCCAGACGTGGGACAGAGCTGCGTAACCTCCCGAAACCTCCTCTGGACTGCTGAATCCTCGAAGTTCAAGGTGGTCAGTCGCGAGGAGCCACATGATTCAACGTGTCTGAGCATAACGAAGTGAGATGGTCTGTGTCTTCGATCTCTGTACCAAACGAGTGCTGACCTTCGAAGCGATGCTGATAATATACGACTCGAAGGGGGGTACTAACTTGAATGCTAAGTTGCGGGATGTGGTTTGCTCCTTCTAGCAGCTCTTGAGCAGCTCAGGCTTTATAGTGAGGAACCCCAATATGAGTAGTACGGCATTTGCATAGCCTTCATTCAAACGTCAAGATAGTAGCTATAGTTGTGCACCTGAACGTTACCGTGACCAGACATGGGTCAGGATGCATCGCATTGCTATGCGAGAAGCGTTTGGATGAGCGCATAGATAGAGAGACCGAGGAGCCGGCTGCGAACGGTGTGGGCGAGAAGCGGCAGAGGGACGATCGGACGACCGACAACGTGCGCGAGCTGAAGCGGGAGCGGACAGAGAAGGCTCGGACGAGGGGGAGGATATGGAGATTGAGGATGTCGACGAGCTCGAGCGCGCGGCGAGACCGACCGGATCTGGAAACGGTGCGTCGTTGCGCTCCCCACACGAAGCTCAGCTTCCTGATGTGCGCGGATTGACCTATGCTACAGGTCATATCAGTGCATAATTCGATACCTCGCAGTCTTAATCAACTGCTCGTGGGTGGGAGGAGGAGGAGTGATGATTATGAGACGAGATCTCCGAACCTCAAGCAGCGTCAGACGCCCAAACGGCGTCTGCACCTTTCCGCAATATTAAATTTGCATTTGGCCTCTCGCGCTTAGTAAGCCCTTGTTGGGTTAAGATCGCAAGCTCGCATCACGCATGTCCCAACTGCAACATCTGCTTTCGCTTTTGGTCGACTCAGGCGAGGTTCCCGAGGGTTCCCGCTCCGAGCCAGCAGCAATCGGCACGGCTAATGTGCCTGAATCTTCCACAAGACGTCACAGACGACGTACTAGCAGTTCTCTTCCAGCAGTAAGTCTCTGTACAATTCGCGACTCGAGTCTACGCTAACTTCCCCAGAGAGCCAAGATGGCCTATGTCATGTTCGAGAATCGACGGGTCGCCCGACCTGGCGTCTACTGCAAATGAAGCATGTTTCGTATATCTAGCCTTGTAATCCCCACTGTAAATCTGTATCTCAGCAATTCGCCCCCAGATACTACGCGAATGCAAGTGTAGGCGCACTACATCGAACCCTCGGGCGTACGCATCGTGAACGCGTTGGTTCATCTATTGTCACACTGGTGTTACAACTGATCGCACTGGATAACCTCTCAGAACGAAACCCTTCCACTCCGTCCCGATTGACGATTATCTCATCACCCCTCATGCAGAAAGTGCCTTGTCGATAGCCTCGCCGATACCCTTCGCAGATGCTGGGTTCTGTCCCGTGATCAGAATGCCGTCTACCACAACATGGGCCTGTGCCGCGGTCGTGAGTGTGTGCGTCTCGCCCGACTCGGAATG
Source organism: Daedaleopsis sinensis (assembly GCA_033807695.1). NCBI lineage: Eukaryota > Fungi > Basidiomycota > Agaricomycetes > Polyporales > Polyporaceae > Daedaleopsis > Daedaleopsis sinensis. Next base: position 1,818,599 of record CM066302.1, read on the forward strand.
ACTCTCCGCCACTTACCCCCCACGGCTCAGGAGCCTTCTCGAACTGGCCGCCCAGCTCAACGATACGGGATTCGACCAGGAAAGGTATGTCCTACATACGATATCGATCCCGTGAGCACTGCCGTTCGACGACGCGCTGAAGTAGGCGATCCCCAGCTCACCTTCAGTTTTTGCAACTGCTCCTCCTCCGCGTTCGAGAAGGACGTCGCACGCCTGCCCTTGAAGATGCTCACGCCTTGTGCATCCGTCGCTCCAACGAGGGCGGCGGGCCCGTGGCACACCGCGGACGTGACCTTGCCCGCCCTGAAGAACTGCGACCAAGCCCGCCTGTTAGCATGCCTCTCCGCCGCCGACGGGCAGACCCACACCCACCTCGGACACAAGCTTGATGTTCACAGGGTCGCTCGCGAGGTCGAGCACGGGGCCGTGGCCGCCGATGTAGAAGACGGCGTCGTAGTCGGCGACAGCGACGTCCGCGAGCCTCTTTGCGGTCGCGAGCTTGTGCTTGATGGCCGCGTCCGCGAGGAAGCCGGCGTCATCCTTGAAGTTCTGCACGCTCAACTCGTCCACGGGCGGGTTCGGGCCCTTCGGCGCTGCGAAGTCGATCTCGTACTTGGGCGCGAGCACTGTGGGCGGGCGGGCTTGTGAGCCGTGGTGCGTGGTGCGTAGCGCGTCAATAGTCGAGCGTGAATCGGACGCGCACCGTAGTATGGGTGAGCGGCCTCGGGGAGGTACCAGCCCTGTTGTTGATGACCATGCAATTAGCACGCGGCCACGGTCGAATGCACCGCGGAGTTCAAGTGGACTTGCTGTGTTTGCGCCAGTCAGAGTCTGGTTGACGGAGGTGAAGACGAAGAGGATACGCTTTGGCATACTGACTTGATTGGCTGTCTGCAGTTGGTGGTGTGGGAGAGAGGACTCTTGGGAATGATCTGCAGACTGTCGGAATGGCTCTTATATACCGTTACAGGTGCAAGGTATGTATGACGCTATCGCTGGATATGTTAACCTGAGCCAATCCTGGTAGCACGTTCATGCGACCTTAGGTTCGGAACAAACCCCTCACAGCGAGAGTGTGATGGGTTTGAATCAAAGTCCCCTTGGCATAGGCCGGTCTGAGGGATGACGACATCATTATACCGGTCGGACACCGCTCCTCTTCCCTCCCAGGTACCGGTCGGACACCCCTCCTCTCCTCTCCCAGGTACCGGTCGGACACCCCTCTCATGTACCGGTCGGACGGTACCCCTCTCCGACCTGAGTCTACTGGAGTCGGAGTCGGAGGCGGGTATGTTCAGGTGCTCGCACACGCGTACGCACCTGGCCCCAGTGCCAGTGGGTGAGAGAAGATAGCGGAACTAGGGCTGCTCAATTCTTGAGGGCTGTTTCGAAACGCAGTCGACTGACGAAAAGTCGTCGAGATGCACATACATAACCGAAGGCAGGCGCCCTCCCACAGTCTGAGGCGCTGGCAAGGTCTTCCTCCTACGACCTCCTCCAACAGTGTCCTCGATGTACAGGATCGTTATGTCATGGATAAATCATCATAGACTCTACTATGGACGCTGTTACCGCGTGTCTGTCTCGCTCAGGATGGCCCTATCACCTACAAAGTGAGTGTTACCTATGGGTTTTTTACCCCAAAATGCTACAGGTTATGGGGTTCTCGCCCCTTTACCGACTCGGGAAGGCCAAAAACCTAGCTATGGGTTATCACAGGTTATGGGCTTTCAGGAGTATGAGTTAAGAGGGTGTCGACTATCCTGTGAGATCTAGATGCACGGTCCAACATCGGCTTTGTTTGGAGCACCAACACCCAAGTAGGGGCCACCGCTGTTCTCCATAAGAGGCACTGAGTACTGAAGGAAGACTACTGAGGTAGTAGCCTTGTACCGCTATGTTTTGTTTGCGTGGTCCATGGACTCGGACATCATCGCAATCGCGATCTGGTTGAACATGAACGAATAAGCTGTTGCGCCAAGCAAAAACGGGTCCAACCGGGATTCGAACCCGGGATCCCTTGCAGCCGGATCACGTGACATCTCTCGGTCACGTGACTACCCAAAGCAAGTATCTTACCTCTAGACCATTGGACCAGTGAAAATTAGAGTGGCCGCTGTGCTATATTGATAGGCGAAGTGCGATCTCACTACGTCATAGCGTGGAGTGCATAAACGTAAGAACGTAAGAACGGTCGGTGGCATCCACAAGTCTCCGCACACACCCTCCTCTCTATCTCAAATCGAGCTTGTCAACGTCTAGTCCAGTTTACGACAAACCTCACGACCGCGACAATGCTCACTATCATGAGCAACGAAACCGTCTCTTATCCGCCTCGTGCCCATATATCCTCCCCACAGGCCGTGACCGAGGCTCAGCCTGCACCAGTGCCAGCCATGTCCATGACATCGAGCTATCCGACCTCGAGGACTACAGGAAAAGCAGAACGACTGCGTGGAGGCTGCATTCCTTGTCCGGTGAGTCTACTATTCACTCTTCTTGCAACACGGTCACCGATCCCATTTCCGGACAGAACGGGAGTATCTGCTATATCATCCCCATTCCCTGCTGCTGTTAAAGCGCGTACACAGCCGTGCACTGTGTGGTGCCCTCAATTGTATGCCATTTCGCTATCCAAGTTCTGTCTCGACGGCCTACTAAATCCGTACGGGTAGATCGGGCCGTACTACAGCTGGTTTCAATTACTCGCTCCTGTAGTGTGTTGATAGTGTGTGTACTAGCTATTGTATGCGTACGGACATCTTCTTGGAATCTTTTGTATCGTTAGATCAGCTTGTAGTACAAGGAACATTCGCGTGTGGAATACATTGCATGTCATTCGACTCTTCTTCTGCGATGGTACTTGAGCATCGCCATGCGCTACCCCCGCGAGATATACACGACTTCGGCGTTCCGCTTACATACTCCTCCCATCTGAACTACGACGACTACTTACCACTACTCAACGTCAGCAGCCAACATGTACGTTATATGAAAAGTCCCTGAAGACACGTACTACCCGACTGTGCTATAGGCTTCACCTCGTTGTAAGATCAGTGTGGGATGGACAAATTCGCGACTCTTGAACCCGTCCGGTTGTACAACCACACGCCCGGGATCTCATCTTCTTCCTCGTCTAACCGCTTTTCCCTCACCAAGCCTGCCGGCTTGCCCTTCTCCTCGCACTCCCGGACCAAAAGCTACGCCCCCTTCCAACTGATCGGCCGTCTCCCTGTAGACCTCCACATCCTCATCCTCACTTTCCTCGCGGTACCTGACATCCCCGCCTATGCACGCTGCTCAAGAGCTCTCGGAAACCTCGCCAAGGACGAGCGAGTGTGGGAGGCTCGTTGGAAGGCGTTTGGAGTGGACACAGAGCAACTAGGTGACGTCCTTGACACTCTCGAGGAGAAGGTCAAAGTGCAGAATGGGCTTGACAAGAACCATGCTCCGCCCACGCTTGCGACGGAAAGTCTCGACGACGACTTCGGCGACTTCACATCTACGTCCAACGTCCAGCCCGGGGAAGTGGGTGACTTTGCCGGTGCGTTCAGCCTCTCCACCCCGCGGACCGCCGCAGGGTTCCCCGGGCCCATCCCATCCTCCGCGAAGACGAGCCGTGCACTCTACATCCGTGCCCACACTCTCCTCAAGCCCCTCGTTCCTGCGCTATCTTCGCCCCCACACGCCGTTCTCTCCATCCTCTTCCCATCGCCTGCGCCATCGCTCCGACTGCAGGCGCACACCCTACGCCTCTTGTCCCGTTTCCTCTCATCCCGCGTTAAGCCGCTACGCACATGGGAGACGCTCAGTGCTGCGCTCCGTGCCGCCATTGATCGGTTCGAGGACAGTCTCCTCACCGCGTTCGATGTTGCTGACGGGAAGGGGGACGAGCGCGGCATGGCCGAGGCAGCCGAGGCCAGCTGGGAGGTCTGGGACGGCTCGGGAGGCGAGTGGGAGCTGGGCAGGGTATGGGCAGAAAAGCGCGAGATATTCTACGGACAGAGCAAGCGGAGGCCGCTTGACAACTTCACGTATGTCGTTCGTACCCCATCGCACGACAATTCCTTGACAGATCCATTGCAGGAATGATTCTCAGCTTGACTTCACACCTATGGACGAGTTCATCGCCGAGATACTGGCGGCTATACAAGAGCACGGTTCTCGTGCTGTCCGTGTTTTCCCGCCTGCATCGAATGTGCTATTGTCATTCGCTGATCGGTTGGCAAACGAAGTGGTAGGTCTCCTGCTCTGTCGTAAGCGCCTGCTTCGTTCATATGGGTGTGATGACAGGTGGGCGAATACGTAGCTTCGCTGCTTACACGGGCGCGAGAAATCTCCAACGAGACGTTTCTCAAAGCCACCGCTGCTAGCTTCAAAGAAACCTGGCGTATGGTCGATACGATCGTTCAAGTAGGAGCATCCCGAACAGACCTCGATCTCCCAAAGACGAAGGCGGAGGACGTCGTGTACGTTGACTCACCGTTGCACTGGCGATGCCCATTACTCAATTTTGCGTCAGCTACCGTATGTTCGAGGCGAATATGGACGAATACCTGGACGAAGAAGTTGAATTCGTGAAGCAATGCTTCGAGATGACCTGTCGATCGTGGGAGAAGCAAGTACGTCGTCTTCGTATCTGCAGCATGTCCCATCTCTGACCGTCCGCAGTTGTCTGAGCGCAAGGCCACGGTTGGAGACACCGTGAACACTGAGCACGCAAGATTCCTCGGCTCGCATAACCCTGCGCAAGTCAAACGGACAGTTCTAGCCTCGTTTACCGACGTCCTCCTGCTTCCCGTGACGATTGTCCCGCGCACTGTCGGCAAGGCTGTAGGCGCTGCTATCACCACGGGTAGCAGTGCCGCGGTACAAGGTATCCAGATGCTGAATCCGCAGCGCTGGGGTGCGACACCGACGATGGGACAGGGCGCGTTCCCATTCGCCCGCATGCCTTCTTGGAACGCCAATGGCCGCGATGGATATGTGCGCGATTTCGAGAAGGGCGGGGATGGGATGCTCTTTGACATCGGTGGAGACGACGACGAGGAGGAGGCAGAGAAGATCAAAGAGAAGACACCGAGCGAGAAGACGGCTCGCTGTGCGTACTGGTCTATCAGAACAGCATCACATCGCAGACTGACGTGCCATCGTAGCCTCCCTGACGGTTTCGACGACCACCGACGAGTCCAGCAGTACCGCGCCGACTTCTATACAGTCCACACGAGTTTCCACGCCGATCCCTCCTGCGCTAGACAATCTCGACCTTCTCCTCTCCTTGGATATTGCACTAGAGCTCATCCACGCGGATCGTGACTCCCTCAAGCGAGCGGAGACGTTCTCTGGGTACCCAGGATCGTATGGGCACCGCGTCCGCGACACCATCGAAGAAATATTTGTCCTCCTCTTACAAGCACTAAGTGAACGTCACATCAGGCCGGGCTTCGAAACGTGCGCTCAACTCTCGTTGTCCGGTCGATGAATACTCAACCGTCCCCCCTTGTCTAGTGCGACGGAGCGCATGAGATCGTACAAACCGGCGGAGCACGGGGAAACGAAGAGCGTCGCGCCCCTCCTTCAGTTCTTCGAGCTGGTGCACGTCGGTGACACGATGCAGTCCATGGTACAGGTGTACTTTGACAAAGAGCTGGTACGTACAGCTGTCGCGTATCCCTGTGATTGCGCTAATACCGCACAGGCTTCTCACATAGACAAGCATGACTTCCTCAACGCTGTAGTGAGAGAGAAGAAGCATTTCGAGGATGTTCTGGATAACAGTGTCGCGGCGGGCCTTAACGCTGCCACCGACGCGCTGATGAACCAGGCAAGCATGTTTTCGAACGGCCCGAAACGATCACTCACCCTTTCACTCAGGTCGAGCACATCATCCTAAAGCTCACAAAACCCCGCGAATACTACCCGCCCGAAGACAGTGCGATGGACCTTGGGCCGACAGAGGGGTGCCGCGAAGCGATCAAGTGTCTGCAAATGCACTGCCAGTTGGTGAAAGGCAGCACCAGCAAGGAGGTACTCGAGGTATTCTACCAGGAGATCGGGTACCGTCTCATAGCGTATGCAGTCCTACCATATAGCCCTCTGAGCTGCTGTCGCCTGACATTACACTCCGCAGCATCCTGCAAAAGCACATCAAGCGACAGATCATCTCGTTGAACGGCGGGTTCCAGATCATCGCCGATCTGAATGCGTACCACACATTCATCTCGTCGCTCCGTGTGGCGACCATCACTTCAGACTTTGCGTACCTGAAGATGCTGGGCCATGTCTACGTCGTAGAAGATGCGAAGGACCTCGCGCAGATTGTCAGAGACGTCACACGATACGGCGGCGCGTATCGACCAGAGGTGCGTGCAGCTTGATCTCAGTGCCTCTCGGACGTGTAGTGACTGTGCGCAGGATATCTACGAGTTCATCCAGCGACGGTCAGACTGGAAGAAGATCGAGAAGACGGTGGACAAGACGATGTACAACCTCTCTTTCAAGGAGGACTGCACTGTCTGTTGACCTTCCCGGTCCGGCAGTCCGTGTGACGTCACGCGACTCCGGCGCAGCGAGCACCGTAGACGCCGGTACCTGCTTAAAGTCTCTAGCTCTGCTCCGCCTCTCGTACCACGCCCTATCTCTATCTCATCTCGAACCATTCTCTCCTCGCACAACGCCACTCGCATCTTCGTCCACCGTCCTAACCCGCACGCGATGTCCATCCCAGAGTTCTCCCTCCGCCTCCAGGAAGGTACGCCATATCGTATCTTGCATCCGATAACACCATCCTAACCAGCTCGTCCACCAGGCATCACTGGCGGCTTCGCCCCTCCTACTCCTAGTGCAATCGTAACGATCACGGGCATCCCGACCCAGAACCTGCTCAACATCACCAGCGCATCGCGTCCGAAGGGCACCCCCTCTCTCCAAGACGCCGTCCCCAAGTCCATCTCGGCCCAGAACGAGCACACCACCGCCCTCGTCACCGAGCTGCGCACCATCTTGCAGTCTCTGCCGACCGAGTCGCCCCCGGGCAGCCAGGACATTTACGGCCTGGACACCAGCATCGCGTTTGGCTCCGACGACTTCATGTGGCAGAACGGCGGCCCCCAGGGTTGCGGAGGTGGCGAGAGTTCCGTGCAGGCGACGGACGAGCAGAAGGCGCAGTTCAAACGCGCGGTGGAGATCGTGAAGGAGATCCAAGGGAAGGACGCGTGAGCATCAGGACTCGTCGGGAACTCTACACCGGTTTGGTGAGATCAAGTGTATCATTCTATATTGTATCGCACACCTGCTTGTACGACTCGCAACGACGGAACACGGTGGTTAATCCAGGACTCCATCGATTGCTTCGCACATGGGTACAAGATGCCAGTATCAAGACGGCTCGCGATCGCTCACATTTCCTTTGTTTCCCCGCCTCCCGATTTCGGTAGCCCACCTACGACCGCCCCGCCTTCTCTCAACAAGTTGTCCTTCGCATTGTCCAGGATCTTCTCGCGCTCGGAGAGCGCCGTGCGGTGTTCGGCGACCGTGTTGTGAAGAGATGCATATAAGGATAGCTTCGTACTGGGCCAAGGTCAATGGTGATTCAGACTGATATTTTGCCACCCACGTCATATGGTCTTTGACCTGTGTTCGTGATCAGTTTAAGCCCATAGCATGATTCAGATACAGACGTACCAAGTCGAGCATCTTGCCGAATCTTTCACCGAGGTCTGCGGAGCTAGGTAAGAAGAATATGGGGCATGAATGGGCACGAGAACAGCGTACCATCAGCTCCCTGTGTCCATTCCTCGACCGAACACTCCGACCACTTCTTCCTCGCTTGCTCATAAGCATCCGCGTGTGCCTCAACGCAAATATCTAAGTCATGGCCTAAGAGGTGATAGAGCGCCTGCTTTGCGTCCACTTTGCTACTCTCTTGAACAGGATGGCCGGGCATAGCCTGTGAAGGTGCCGTCGAGTGGTCGTGGTCGCCGCCCGAGTAACGTGCAGGCGTAGCACGGCCGCCCGTAACCGTGTTGTACTCGTCCTACACACATAGTAGCCAAGAGGTGACAGTAGATGCGAGTCACGCACCTGGTGCGAAGCCATCTTGTACCTCTTCGCGTCGGTTCCATACTCGTATTCGTCCTCTTCGTCCACCGTGCGCTCGACGCGCTTCGCAGCCCTGCGCAAGCCCTGAGAGAAATGGCCGTCCGCATGCCCAGAGTCCGAGAAGCTGTCCAAGTAGTCGCCTGAGAACGAGCCATGGCCTTCCCCGGGAGAGGGCCCCATCTGCTGCACCTTGCGGGGGCTGTTGCCGTCGTCTTCTTCATCGACTTCATTTATGCTCGCCAGAGAAGGGTGGGAAGCAGTGCGAGAACGGTGAGAGGAGCCAAAAGACGTGTCCGAGAACCGGAAGGGGTCTGAAGCAGCAGCAGACCCGATGTGCTTGGACTGCAAGTCTGAGTGGTCTGTGAATCCAGAGTCGTCATAGGCAGTGCCTATATGCGCCTTGTTGGCACTGAGGTCATCCGCGTCGGAAAGCTGAGCACCGTGGGACGGAGGGGGCGGCACTCGAAAGGTGCTCATAGTGACCATGCCAGAGCCGGGGAAGAAGGGCGAAGAAGGACGATGTCTGTGTTGTCCCGACGCATACGGCTTAGATGCGCGGTTGCTGTCGATGGAAGGGCGCGACTTTGCTGGGCGGGCGCTGAGAGAGCTGTGAGGATTATTCTTCGCTTTGCCGAGGCCGGAGACATTGAGAGGTTTGAATGTTGCAGCAGAAGCTTGAGAGGCAGATTTGTCTAGATCACTTGGTGTTGCATTGCGCTGCTCTGAATGGGGTGTATGCGCGTCATTGCTGAGGAGACCATTCGGGCGGAAAGGCTCGTCTTGGGCTGCAGGCTCGGCAGGTTTGTCGGCGAACTTGAAGTCAAGGTCAGACGGGGGTCTAGGAACGAACGGGGCTCTTGCGCTCATCGTCGGAGATGGTCTGGGTGTTGGGCAGAGGTTGATGGTGGGTGAACAAGAGAGAGCAGGCCAGGAGCAGACTTGTCGAGATCTTGTTGAGGCGCTTGTGCCCCCAAGGTTAGGGTTCGTCCGCCGGCAACTGCCAGTTATGAAACGTTACTACAGTTATGAAACGTTACTACGAACCACCCCCGCGTATACGGAGGTCGTCCAAATTCAATCGTTTGCCTAGCGGAGACAAACGAGTTAGTGGCACACTGTGATAGTGACTCTGCAAGTGCTTGAGGCACGTCGCTGCCCTATTGAGGACATACAAAAGTGACTAATATGCTCGTCACTAGATGTCTCAGGCGAGCGACGCGAAGAGCCTGAAGAGTAGGCAGCGGGAAGACTACCCTTTCTTCCTCTCCTACCGTACCCGCTGGTAATGACTCCAGTCAGTTGCGATGCGGGAGATGTGACCTAATCCGTATGCCCTACAGGATAGACAACGACCAATACTCACACATCAACAACTCGGTCTACTACCACCTGTTCGACTCCGTCGTCAACTCCTATCTCATCAAGCACGCCCATCTCTCTCCTACCGATTCTCCACAGATCGGCCTGGTGGTCTCCTCATATTCTCACTTCTTTGCTCCCTTGTCCTTTCCCGCTGTCCTAGACCTTGGACTGAGGGTTACGAAGCTTGGCTCTAGCTCGGTGACGTACGAAATTGCCGTCTTCGAAGAAGGTGTCGCCGTCCCAAGCGTTGTGGGCGGATATACCCACGTCTTCGTCGACCGGAACACCCGAAAGAGTGCCCACATCTCAGCAGAAACGCGGGCAGGCCTGGAGAAGCTCCTTGGGAATATTGCTAAACTGTAACACACCGACTCGGAATTCGGAATCACGAGTCCAGACTCCATACCCCAGTTACATTGACAGCAATTTCCGCTCGACATGACTAGCAAAACTCTCGAACAATGCCCGATCCCTGCCCACAACCCAGTCGAAGGACAGCGACACCTGCCCCTCTGACACGCTTTCGCACCGTATCCGACATACCAGCTGCGTAACCACAGAAGTCCCATCTTCGACCTCCATAGCGATTTTCTTCCTCCTTCTCGCAGCGCGGGACCACGTATCACCGGCGGCGCTCACGACGACGTCTCCTGCATCGTCAGAGCGCTCCGAGATTGAGAGACCTGGGATGGAAGCCAATGTAGACGCAAGAACCGGCGCGACCTGTACCACGGACGATGCCCGCGGGAGCGGTTGGCGTAACGTATTTCGCGCCGGCATGATATTCTGAAGGCCAGGATGTGCCAGTCTCCCGATGCTCTAGAATGCACATGAGCAATACCCTCTCGATCGCACAGACTGTACTCACGTCTGGAATGTGGACATCCCCGAACGACCAAGCGATGACCCACCGTCGTGTCTGCCCCTGCACCAGCTCCGTGATCGCATAATTGTCAATCTTGTGTTCTCGTAGGAGCTGGGCAATGTGGGTAAGACTGGACATCTTCCCGAGCATCGATGTGAACCATCTGCGAAGTGATGAGAGATGCCGACGGAGGGTAATTTGTACCTCGTCCTGAACGAACCTGCATCTGTCCCGCAGAGCCAAGCTCTCTTGCACCATCTTCGCGACGAACGCTGCTTCTCCACCGGGCGTGATCATCTCCACGTCTGCTCCCGTACAGACCTGCGACGATAGGTGTCGGTCGTACGCTAATTGCGAAGACGATAGACTCGCATACCGCATTTGGCTCATACTCTTTGACCTCTGCAGACTGTATGACTTCGTCCCGGCTGCTGTAAAACGGCGGGTTGCACATCGTGAAGTCGTACGGTGTATCCCTGAAATGGCCTCTGACATGAGACCAGGCAACAATGTAGTAGAGCGCAATCATACTTGTGGAGCAACGGAACAAACAACGGTCCTGTTAGGTCCGCACGGACCACGGTGATAACATTTTGAAGCCCGTTGGTATCGACGATGCGTTGTGCATTCTCGATTGAGAGTTCGTCAATTTCTGCGTCGGAGGACCGTCAGTGAAGCTTTCGTAAAATACCACTGTTCCCCACCTGTCGCAGTGAACACCCAGTCAGGATGTGTGCGACACCCAAGAAGCGGATATATAGCGGATGCCCCGGTCCCACTAAAAGGAGTCAATCGATGTCGAAGGAGAAGATAGAGCTGGGCCACACATGTCCAGCCCACGGATGATTCTCGGCGTGTCGTTGTTGCGAGACGCGAGCGAGGACGCGTCAAGAACGTCTTCAAGCCAGAGAATGTAGTTCAATCTGCACAAACGTTGAAGCCTGGTTGCATCACACGATAATTGCGACGGCCAACCTATTTGGAACCTGCCACCCGTTGCGCATTGGGTACAAATTAGTGACAATCATATACATACTGTCGCAAAGCACATACCGGCGGACACAATCTTCCCGGCGGGAGAATCACTTTCACTGCAAAATCGCTCTGTAGTATCGCTTCCGTCAATCGACTGTTGCATGATCAGTGTGAATTCTAGAGCGGATGTGGCTGGCGACTCTTGTTGAAGGGACACACTCACCGCTGCGACGTCTCGTCCTTGAAGTCGATCGTCGCACCGTTGCTTGTTTCGATGATACTGGAGAAGTATGTTCTATATCCGGTCAGTAGTCGAGGCATGGTGCGAACTCACTGAGGCTTGAGGGGTGGATACGCAGTAGCTAGTGCAAGGAAATCGGGAGGATTCCGATACGGGTTCCGTGGATGCATGTGGGGAGAACTCAGTCACCGGTGCCTCTGTCACAGTATCAAGAGGGGCCAGTGAGTTGTTTGACACCAATCGTATCAGGTTGTGCGTGACAGTACCTACATGCTCTTCACGAGTGGCTGTTCTGAGCAAGTTGAATCGGGCAGGCGCCTCTGTGGCACCGCACAAGATGATGAGCTTTTGAGAAGAATGACATTGTTAAGATTGGTATGGAGACAGATATCTATCGCTACAAGATTATAGACAAAACAGGCGATTGCTAGACTGTGCTACAGAGTTGGATATTACTAGCCGGAGAGGGTGTCGCAAAAAAAACGTTCGTAGAAAACAAGTGTGTACTAGTCCTAGTGTCGCAAATGTAAGGTTGCCGGTTACCACGCAACCCCGATGCTCAGCTTGCTGTCAAACATTGATTGGGTGAGTCGAGATTGTCGCCGACGGGTTGACACTAAAGAGACATACCTGGTAGACTCGCCCTCTACCCAGCTCCTATCCCAGAAGCCGCTCAGCCTGTTTTCACCGCTCGGGGTATCTTGAGTCTTGATGGTCTCGCTCGCACGCAAGAGCGCATGCTCCACGATCTCACTGTCCAGGTCCATCGAGACTTCCCCGCTGTCTTCTGCTGTAGGTGTGTATACACTGTCCCTCACGGAGCCAGCCTCGCTCTCTTCCGGGATGACGCAGAGAGGCTGTCCGTGCAAGAAACTTTCGCTAGCGATCGAGTCAGGCGAGCCGTCTCGAGCTTCTGAGTCCCAGCCGAACGCTCTGCCGCAGCTCCCAGGACAGTGATCAGCTTGGCTATCGTCCTCAGGCTCGCATTCCTGGACAGGCGTCAAGAGCGCGGAAATTTCGGATTCGGACTCCGTCGTACCAAGGCCCGAAGATGCACCAGTGCTCCTGGACGCAGAAGCTTCCGCTAACCCAAGACCAAGACCCATCCCGAGAGCACGGGTGACCGCGTCGATGTCGAGCCTTCCGTCGTCCCCGGCGAGTCCAGCTAGATCCCAAGACTTGCTCGGAGTGACGCTCTTGGCGGCGGGTAGGGGAGAGAGGTAGTACGAGGCCGTCGAAGATCTGCTGTCGCTCATTGTCGATTTGCGCGACGAAGAGAGAGCGGGGCTAGCCATGGTGGACTTGGCGGACTGTAGTGGTGCCCTAGCCGAGGTCTGAGAAGGAACAGAGTTCGTCTTTGGCATAGCAGCGAGTTTGGTGAGATTCAGAGGTAGCATTCCTAGAGGCACTCTGTCTGTACGGTTGGCAAGACAGTCAAAGATCGTCAGTGCATCAACAGAAGCAGGGCTGCGATGAGTCGGACTCTGTAAAATGGTTGACGCCGCTGGCTTCTCTTTGTCGCTGTCGTTGGCCCAGTCACGGGGATGGACAACGCAGCTTGCTGGCCTGAGCGAGGGCGTATAGACAGGTCTCGGGACAGGGATACTAGGCGCAACAGGTGAATGGAATATCGCGATGGAGAGGGATGTGGGAGATGCTGCTGAGGCGGCGCTGATGGTGAGCATGGAAGACGTAGCAGAAATGGTATGTTGCTTGCGGAGCTGTGCAAAAGCAACCACAGATGGGTCCGTGGAGAATGTACGAAGGGGGCGAGGCGAACGAGCCGCAGGAGAGCTGAGAGGTGTGAAAAAGCCTCCAAGAGCTGTTTGGATATTGAGGACACATGCATGAGAGACACTGATGCACTCACAAGTAGTCTCGTCCGCAGTCGAAGCGGATATATTCTGAGAAGACGAATCCAAGGATGAGATCGATTTGTCGTTGACGAGGACAATTGGTGGTTTCGAATCCGAGTCGTCATACCAGGAAGATAAGACTGGTTGCATGACTTGCATCAGAGTGGGCGAGCCTTGCTGCTCAGAGAGGCGCAAAGATGCGGTGGGTAGATGAACGGGTTGAGGGATTTGTGGAAGGCCGCGGGGAGAGGAGTGCTGAGACCGAGTAGGCATGACTGCGAAGTCGTTCAAGGAAAGTCTGGTCTTCGACCTATCTCCAAATGAGGCAGATAGATACTTGGAGCGGGAGGTTTGAGTCGTCGCGCGTGATGTTATGGAAAGAGAGGAGTAGTTGGCGCTAGCATCGGTAGCACGTGTTGATCTCATCGAGTTGGCGAGAACTGGGGAGAGAGCGGGAGACGGAGTTGAAGAGTGATCACGATGTGCACGACGGATCGTCCGGTGTATTCTGCAAGATATGGTTGTTTCCCAGTCGGGAGAGCCGAGACAGCCTACGAGATAGGGATGAAGAGCCTGCCAGAAAGGAGAGGACGGCTTGGTCCGAGTCTCGCGCGAGAGTCGGGAAGACTGGGACGCGGAGGCAGCCAAAGAGCCCGAAGATATCTTGGAGCTGACAGCAGTGCCTGCGGCATGTATAGACTGACTCCTGCGGAAACGGAGGTAGCCATACTTGATTACTGCGAGCAGCGACAAGAGGAAAAGGCTCAAGGCGATTGCCAAGGACTGTGAGCCCAACCCTGTGGTAGGAGAGACGGAGCCGTCATAGAGCGGAACGGCTACAGCGGTCCAAGGTAGCGCGAGTAGGAGAAGAGGTAGCATGGTTGGGGCGACGGTGTCCGGGGCGGGCAGCGCGACGTCGAGGTCAAGGTGGGGTTCGATTCTGGCGTGACAGACGCGTCGCCTGATGAGACACGACCTGTCACGCGCACGTGCGCTGGACTCGGGGGAGTCGGTCACGGGCGCGGGGGATCCCAACGTTGTCAGCCACTACGAGGACAGCGAGGTCAGCCTCCGCGATACTTGAACGATGGACACTCGTTATGCCTCGCTGTTCGTCAGCCCACTTCCGGCTCTCATCCTACTCACCGCGCTCCTTATCCCCTTCAACGTCTTTCTCGCCATGTCTGGCCCAGAACCAACCATCGACACCGGAGTGCTCTTCGCCGCCACGAACACCGCCGACCCTGCCTCCACGTCCATTGGCCATGCATCTCGCCCTAAAGATCCCTTCGCTGGCCCAACAGAACTCTCACCCAAGCACCCCAACCTCGTTAACTACACCATCTCCGCCGGCGTTGTCCTCATCGGTATCGCGTTTATCGCCACATTTATTCTCACATGCCGCTGGCGGAAACGCCGTAGACAGCGTGCTCTCGATGACGAGATCGACGAGCGTATCCACGACAAGTCTCTATCTCGCCTCGAGGCTAGCCGCACCCATTCTGTTGCGAAGCTCCCACTGGCAATAGCCGCTCTAACCAACGACCAGCTCGTCAACCACATTCTCCCTAACCTCACTAGTGCCGTCATCTCTCCTCGTGCTGCAGGCAATCGCGCTGTTCCTCGTGCACGCCAAGCCTGTATCCGCTCTACCGACCAGCGCCTCCCCTGCGGATGTCCAGATTGCCTCGTTCTCGCTGGTTCTTCCTCTCTGGCTACCTCAACCCCAACTTCCCCCTATGCTCATCGCACCGTGCGTTACACCTCGTCCTTCTCCAGCACTCGGCTCCCGCGTATCGTTGCAGCCATCTCCCCACGATCTTCTCGTCGTTCGACCCCCACCCGTGGATATCACACTTCCATGACCCCACGTGCACATCGCCGCACGGACGAGAACACACACCGTGTTGATTCCATCCGCACCAATTCACCGCGCGTCGTACCTCCTGATGCGACCTGGGCGGTTGGTCGGTATGCTTCCCCACAAGCTACGACACACACGATGGGGGTTGGCATGGGGCTTGTTGTCGCTGCAGGTGCTGGCTCGCTCGGTTGCTCTCCGGTCCCCGCGACTTCATCGCTAGTCTTCGCAGCACCATGGATGGCTGGCTCTCCTGCCTTCTCTCTCTCTGACGACGCCGGGGCGTCGACTATGACTCCGACTGCATCGCGCCCATCCTGTGCAGGCCAACGACAATCCTCCTCGGTAGATCTCGCTGCATCTCTCGGACGTCTCGGACACCCCCTAGCGCATACAACAGTCGGATCGCCCACGAGCGAAAGCGAAGACGAGGTCGTCGGTACCTCCTCCGAATCTTCTTCCCCAAGTTCGTCCCCGCCTGCCACACCTCCCGCAAGCATCCAACATTTCCACAAACCTGGCATAGCACTGGCAGACGACGACAATCTCTTCAAGACCCCGGATCGGAACAGCACTCCTATTGCGTCCAACGGTCCCCTTTTCCCGCTTCCTGTACTCGAGGAAGGGCCTGGTCAAAAGTGGTTTATCGATGTTGACTGGGACGGCGCGGATAGCCCTCTTGCCTGCTTCGACTAGACACTAGACAGCGGATCATCGATCGGCTCAGGAGCTTCGTCTGTATTCTACACCTATACTGCGCGACACCCAACATGTACTCTACATACCTCCATCTATAACACTTCGTAGACTATTGAGTGTTCTACCTTTGCGCTAGTGGCCTTTGGAACTGCGTATATTCGGGTTAGTTGGGTAGTCGTAACATCGCATCGATGGAAGGAATCTATTTACTCTCCCTTTTGACCCTTCAGCATTGTTATTCTTTTGAGCAGCGCACGTTCTCTAGCCTCCGTCCTCCGCTTGACCGCTTGCAGCGCATCCTTGAGTCTCCTCTCCCTCGCCTCTGCCGCCTTCCTCAGCGTCCTCTCCCGCTCCGCCATCTTGACTGCTACTGAAGCAGCATCCCTAGCGGCCATCGCCGTATTCAACGCCATCTCCACCGCATCCCTCGCCGGCCCTTGCATCGCCTTCCAAGCCTCGAGCTGCTCAGCGTCCGCCGCCCTCCGCTTCGCGCGCCCGGCCTCCACCATCACCCTGACGTTGGTGATCTCCGCGTCGTACTGCATCTCCAGGCCATTCGCGCAGTCGTCTACGTGCACGGCCGTCGCAAGGCCCAGGAGCCCCGGGTCGAGCGTGCGACCAGCACGCGTCACGACCGTCCGGTCGGGCCCGGGGCTGTCCACGATGAGGCGGAAGAGAACGGCCGCAAACCAACTGTCTTGAGCATGCTTGGCGTCGCTGTAATGTTCGTGCAGAGTCTGGCCGGCAGCGACGAGATAGGAGATGGGGCACGCGTGAGGGGCGATATCGGCATGCAACAGCCTCGCTTGGGACTTGGCACAACCAGCTCTACGCAAGACATCAAGGACGTCGTCGTACGTGTTTGCAATGATAGCGCTGGCCCGGATGGCCTGTGAGACATCGCCGCTGATGGGGATCCCAATATTGTGGTTATCGGGTGGACGCGACAAACCGTCGCCGGTTGGGATCACGCCGATCACGATATACCCGACGCATCGCGATGCGCAAGGATGTCGGATATGGGCGACAACAAAGTCAACGAGTGCATCTCCGCCGTGGACTGCTCGACAATACTCCACGCAAGAGACGAAGCAAGAGTAGAGACTGGAGCTCGGGTAGGGTTGGGCTGGAATGTTGGTGTACAGTTGTCGCAGCGCAGGAAAGGAATGATTTTCCGAGTCGTAGGTTTCTCCAGGACGAAACAAGGCGCAGAGGCTGCCGTTCAAGCTTTCTTCTTCTCTGCGCCGAAGGATTAACCACCATGACTTGAGTGTGTAGCGTACTCCCATTGGCGGCGTGTAGAACCGTGGATGGAGATAATCGAGGGCCCAATTCTCAGGAAACAGTCTTACCGTGCTGAGTCTCACGCTGTCGCAAGTGACGCTGGCTCGGGGTATGGCCCGGCGCGCTATATAACTCATTCTTGGGACGAGCCGTACGCTGAGTGGTCGTTGTCAACCTGACGATGTCCAAATGTTCTGGAGAGGAAGTATGATTCGATTTAAATTGGGCCCGTTCAAGAAAAGCAAACGTTCATTATATGATTAGCCTAGACTTCAAGACGAAGGTCAGTGAATAGGCGATGAAAACGAGGACGAAAGGTCTCACTCGTTGGACATTATATGGGCAGTACACAACTTCGGCGTTCAGGGCCTAGTAAACTTCTTGTTGCACTCCCGTTTGTGCTTATCTTTCCAATGAGCCTGTCAAGGACGCAACTGGTCAGTGATTGAGCGGTACGAACAAACTTGAAGAAAAGCACATACCGTTTGACATTCTCTGCTGCAGTAAAAGCGCTGCCCACATTTGGCACACGTTTTCAAGTCGTGAGGACTCCCGCAGGATGCGCAAGCCGTGTTCTTCGGGTTATCCCTCCTCACTGTGCTTTGTCCCTCCTCCCAGAACACGCTATCGTCGACCTTGGTACGCACGACACTCGTACCCTTCTTCAGATCCTTCGGGTTCCGGCCTATAGTCGAGACGTCCTTGTTCTTCATAAGTGATTCCACGGTATGCTCGCCCACAGGCGACACGGCCTTTTTGCTTGCGTATGGCATACTGGCCTTGCTATCTAGCGCATCCCGGACCGCAAGACGGATGCCTTCGATGTTGAACGCGTCGAAGTCGTACGTCAGAGGGTCGCGTGGCTGGACTTTGCCGGAAAAGTTGGTCGCCACGAAAACCTGCGAGACAAGCTTTCGCTTGCCTGCCTCGGAGATATCTGCGATGTGCATCTGGAGTGCCCAGTCGGACGTTCCGAAGGAGTTCGAGCCGCCATCAGGCAAAATGCCCCCAGCTCCGTCAAAGAGTGAGAATTTGCCGTTGCTCTGGTCTGCTGGGCGAATCTCCTCGACCTATATGCAATCAGGGGATTTAGTGCAGAAGTGTGAAGTACAACTAAGCGATCGGCCCACCTTAATGTCTACATACCAGTGATCACCGAAGTCGTATCTGTATCCCATGACTTCGCCGGAATTTCGCAAGATATGTGCGATGCAGTAGCTGAGGACGAAAGCAGTCAGTGAGACGTAACAAATCCGACTGTGGCAATCACTCTTCTTCAGGTATGTAGGAGTATCCTGCAGTGTAAAAGTGGCCTACATCCACCGAATTACATTCCTGCAGACAAACAATAGAGATAAGCGGCCTATTCAGCAGATCACGACCTCGTGAAACGAATACCTTGGGTCCAAAGAGCGAGCCATCCTTAAAATCGGTGAAAACATGGCAATGGAGATTGCGAACCCTACAAAGGACTCAGCGATCGTAAAGCATTGGAACATCGTTGGTAAGTCATTTCGTACCATCCCCACAGCGGAGTGATGATCTTGTCCGCGAACACGCCGAGAGGGAGGCCACCGGAGACTTGAATGCGTCTCCAGAACCTATCCACTTTGTTGTTCCGAGAATCCTTCAAACCGCTAATGTCATACGGATTGAACGTCAGCCACTCCTCAGAGCCACAGACATATACACATACGGGAGGGAGATATACAACGTGTAGTCGCGTCGACGGAGGTCTCCGAGATCGTCTTCCTCGAGTTGTCTAACCTGAGAACACCGAACTGAGTTAATCACACACCACACATGAAGGACGAGTATGGTTGCCTACCTTCTTCGCCATCAGGGCATCAATAAACTGAAGCTCTGGACGCCTGAGCCCACCCTTCATCTCACCCTTCAGGTAAATCCATTGCATAGACATCTGCGAGAGTGACGGTCAGAGACTGTGACTCTATCAGGTGGTACAAGTCGAACTCACAAGCCGTTTCAACAGGCGATCTTCGACATAAGGAATTCCGAACTTGTCGTACTGTATGCAGAAGAAGAGCAGAAATATTTGGAGTACTGTTCAGTAGTAAACACTTGAACAATGAAAGACACGGCGACTCACGGGGTATACGCCCCACAAATCAATCCATCCGTTCCTACCCACTCTTGGCTTGAAAGTGAGGGGATCTGCCTCAAAATTATTGAGCAGCCAAGCCAACACAACGTACAAGGTAATCTCGACGTACCCTCCCAGAATATTTCGTCGAGGTTTTGACCTCCGTCAAGTAAGTGGAATTTAATGAATTTTGGCATCTTGAATCCTCCTTGTGGAGTGGGACGACGAGGGTCTCGGGGATCTATCTCGAGGTTCTCCATGATGTCTTTCCACTCCTCTACCTCCGGTATGTCACTTGGCTCGTAGAGCTCGGCGAGACCATCCATGGAGCCACTGGTCTCGACTTGTGTGGAACCAGTTATCCCGCGTCCGTACTGCAGATGTTGACAAGTGGTTAGTTCAGTTTCATGGAAATGGCCGCGGATAGTCACGGAACACACGTACGTCGAGGAGGAAGAACTAGTAAGTAGAGAAGCAGCAACAATTGCAGAGTCAAACCAACTTGAACCACAAAGTCTTTTGATCCGCCACAAAGTTTGCACGTGATCATCGTAACGAGAATGGGGTGAACTACTACATACTAGTACTGATTCGCACTATCTTGGAAGAGGGTAGTTTATCAAGCTCAAGCCCCAGTCCGAGTCAAGCCCAAGTCAAGCTCCCGAAGGTATTACTGTACAACTGATGTTATGTACAAGATACTGTAGTACAACTGGCAGTTCAGTGGAACTGGCCCTTACTCAACGCCTTCGGGCTCCCTTACACTCGTTCTTGTGCTTCTCTCTCCAGTGAGCCTAATGCCATCAATGGCGTTAGCCGTGGACTTCAAAAGATGAAGTAGCAGAGACGTACCTTCTGACACCCCTTCCCACAATAGTATCTCTGCCCGCAACTGCCACACGCCTTCAGATCGTTCGGGCTCCCGCAGAACGCGCACGCCGTGTTGCCCGGGTTATCCCTCCTCGTCTCGCTCACGCCTTCCTCAAGGAACGTGTAGCGCGACCCCGCGACCGGGGTCTGTACAATCGCAGTCCCCCTCTTCAAATTTCTCGGGTCGAGCCCCAGCCTCAACATGAGTGCCTCGACGCTCGAGTCCAGCCCGTCGCCTAACGGGCTCACGAACTGCTTGCTCGCGTACGGCAGACTCGCCTTGCTGTCCAGCGCCTCGCGCACCGCGCGGCGCGTGCCCTCGAGGTCGAACGCGTCGAAGTCGAACGCGAGGGGGTCGGCCGGCCGCTTCTTGCCGGCGTAGTTGGTCGCGCCAAAGAGGGCGTCGACGGCTCTGCGCTTCCCTTCAGTGGAGTGTCTGGCTTTGCGTAGGTAGTCGGCCCAGCGGGACGGGCCTGTTTGCTCTCCATCGGGAGGAATCCCTTCTGCGCCGTCGAGTACTACGACGGCACCGGTACTTTCTTCCAGGCTCGCGATCTCTTCCAACTATGGCATGGTATTAGACCTGTGTATGTCAACCTTGACAGCCGAACGTACCTTGATATCGACAAACCAGTTGTCACCAAAGTCGTAGTGGTAGCCCATCACGTCCCCTGGGTTCTGGAGGAGGTGTGCGAGGGAGTATCTGCACAGTATAGCGATACTACGCGATTAACGAGATACGGGAATGCGACGCGCAAACACACTGACGGCTCCTCTGGAATATACGCATATCCGGACTTGTCGAGATGCATCATGTCCACCGCGTTACAACCCTTGCGAACCGTGGTAGGTTTTAGATTCCCATAGTACATCGGAGAGAAAGCATACCTTGGGTCCGAATAACGCGCCGTCCTTGAAATCATCGAAGACATGTGCGTGTAAGTTGCGAACCCTTGTATTCACGTCAAGGAGGTCGCACAAGACGAAGAGGATGGAGTGTCTTACCATCCCCAGAGCGGCGTGATGATTTTGTCGGCGAATACACTGAGAGGGATCCCGCCGGAAACACGGATGCGACGCCAGTAACGGTCAAGCCTACGATGACTGAGATGTTCGATGAATCTGGAAGAGTGAGAGTGAGATGAGTGAGATAAATTGTAGCCCATATGGCCAACTACTCACGGGAGAGAGATGTAGAGCGTGTAGTCGCGTTTTGGTAAGTCACCGAGATCGAGTTCTTGAAGTTGCGAGACTTTGAGGCGGTTGAGCACGATATGTGAATGATCGAATGTCTGATATGTTACCTTTCTCTCTATCAAGGCATTAACGAACTGCATTTCGGGCATTGGTAGATGGTAGTCTTTGTAGATCTTTTTAGTGCGCATCTGAAAAGGGGAGAATATCAGGGAAGACGCAGGTGGAATGTGAGATTGACTGACTGTGCGGTGTGCGATTTGCTCACCGGGGACGTCGCGAATGCCACTAGTGGAGTCGTGCTGAAGTACAAGATGAACAAGCGGCGACTACGAGACGATATCGCAAGCAAACTCACGGGATAGATTCCCCAGGCGTCGATATATCCATTTCGGCCCCGTCGAGGGGTGAAAGTGAGGGGATCTGTAGTAATTCCGCGTTTTCGTATAGCATCAGGATGTTAAAACACGAGTACAAACCTTCCCAGAATATCTCGTCACAGCCTGCGACATTGTCGTCTCGGTGGAACCTGACGAATTTGGGAGTTTTGAGCTGCCCCAGAGGCGTTCTTCGCCTGGGATCGCCATTGTCCATCATATTGGGTTCTGTAGTGGTACGGGTGTGGTTGTGGTGTCGCTGTGGGGGCCAGGGGGAGGCCGGGGGAGGTGATGGCGCAAGTGAGAACTCAGCTACATGGACTAGCCACTAGGAGGAGGACCAGGAGGACCGAGAATGGAATGAGCCCTAATGAGCCGTACTTACTAGACTACCGCGTCAAGCACGTGACCGTATTAGGCGAGACGCGCCTCGCGTTTACGGTTCCCCTCGGCCCGCGTCTCCTGCCTGGACGTCGTTAATCCTCGTTCGCCCTGGACGCAGGCGACAACCACGGCCTGTTCCTTCTCTCGACCGACCACGACGATGGACATCAAGCTACGACCTCGGATGGGCGACAAGGAGTCCCAGCAGCTCTCAATCCCTGGCCATTATCGCCTTCGCCACCTCGTCCTCGCTTATGGTGCTGGTATCCTCTCCGCCATCCTCCTCAGGGCTGCCTTCTGCGTCCACCAGGCTTCTAACAGTCACCAGTCGATCTATCTGGGTGCTGGGCGTGCAGGCTCAACCGAAGTCCACAATTATCCGCCCTCGTCGCCCACCAATGCCTTCCCTTCCCTATTCCCATCAGACGTAGGCTATCGGGGGCCTACTCCCACCGGTGCTGAGCCAGCTCTCCTTGTCACTGCGCCTTCAAATCCTATTCACACCGGTGCACCTCATTTGCTTGCGCCAGAGGTCCTCAAGAACGACTCGTTTGACATCTTCACGCACTGGGGCAATCTCTCACCCTGGTTCACCGTCAAACCCGGTACGTTCGGCGTCGAGTCTGGCCCCGAACCTCCTCAGGGTTGTCGCGTCACTGGCCTCCATCTCCTTCATCGTCATGGCGCTCGCTATCCCACCGGCAGCTCTACTTCGTATGGTGGGCCCGCCAACCTATCTGTTCTTCTCCGCGATGCGCCTCACAATTGGCACGCACGCGGTCAACTCAGTTTCCTCAACGACTGGTAAGTATCACACACATTATCTGTACATCCCTGCCATGTCTATTCTCTAGGACGTACAAACTTGGGGAGGAGATCTTGACTCCATTCGGTCGCCAACAACTTTGTGAGTACATCTGGTACCTTTCGCGCATGCCGGTCGAGTGAAGTCCATGCGCCGCAGTTGACCTCGGTGTATCAATGCGCATGAAGTATGGCTTTCTTCTCCAGAACTTCACCGCTGCCAACACCCTGCCAGTCTTCCGCACCGAGTCCCAAGATCGCATGCTCTCCTCCGCGCTCAACTTCGCACTCGGCTTCTTCGGGCCAACGCTAGAAGGACAATACCAGCAACTGATCACTATAGAGGCATACGGCTTCAACAATACCCTCTCCCCGTCCAAGACCTGTCCGAATGCTCGCGACCATTCAAGAGGCGAGCGTGCAGTCCCATTCGTCCGCGAATGGGCGAACATCTACCTACAGGACGCGCTCGCACGTCTTCGCCCACAGGTGAAACATTTAGACCTCACCATCGAGGACGTGTATAGAATGCAGCAACTGTGTCCATACGAGGTAGCTCAGTTGTCCTCGGCAGGCCCGTTATAGTGCTGATCCCTGGCAGACCATCGCTATAGGATACTCCAAATTCTGCGAACTCTTCACCGAGGAGGAGTGGCGAGGGTTTGACTACTCGTGAGTGCCTGCCCCGCACATACTTGTATGTACTACTTACCTGACCACCGCTCTCCCAGGGTCGATCTCTACTTCTGGTACAACTCCGCATTCGGATCGCCGGTAGCCCGCGCGCAAGGCATCGGATATGTCCAAGAGCTGCTCGCGCGGCTCACGCACACGCCCATCCCCATCCACAACTCCTCGACAAACGCGACGCTGACCGACGACCCCGCGACGTTCCCTCTCGGGCAGAGCCTCTACGTCGACGCCACACACGACACCGTGATTCTCAACGGTACCGCCCGTTCCCTCCGTCTCCCTGGTCCATACTTACATTCACATCGACTGCAGTCATAACCGCGCTCAACCTGTCGCACTTCGCCGCGGACGGCCCGCTGCCCTCGGACCACATCCCGACGCACCGCGCTTTCAAGACGTCGCAGCTCGCGCCCTTCGCCGCGAACATGCAGTTCCAGCGTACGCACGCCCACGCTCCCTGCCGTCCCTCCTTGCTGATCTGCTGCACAGTGCTCGCGTGCGCCTGGACCCCCGAGCCCCAGCTGCGCATCATCATCAACGACGGCGTCGCCGCGCTCTCCAGCATCCGCGGCTGCCCGGAGGACAAGGCGCACGGCATGTGTCCCGTGTCCGCGTTTGTCGCCGCGCAGCGCGAGACCGTGGGCGCGACCGACTGGGAGTGGGCGTGCCGCGGCGAGTGGGAGGTCCCGGCTGGGCACGGGTGGAACACGACCACGGGCGAGCCCCCGCGGAAGGCATGAAGTGGAATCGCTAGCGACTGACCGGTATGTATGTATCATCGCGGGCGTTACCAACGCCTACTCCCCGAGCTGACCTATTTGGGCAGTAACTCATAGAATGCAGGATATATTGCCACAACACAGAGTTCGCAGAACACTGTTCTCGGGACTTCTCGTCTATAGAGGGACATGAGGATAGATCAAGCGTTGAATAGGATGCCCGTGCCAGACCAAGCGCACCTAGTGATAGATAGCATACTACGGCGCCGCAACTATTTAGTGTAGTGTATTCTACGCGCGTTCCAACCCACTGCAGGAACACGCCGACCCCCTCTACCTCTACGCTCCACTTGTAGCACAACAGATATTACAGCAACGCGGATGATGGTACTTCTTCTGGGACTCTGGCGGGCGGGGCACTGTCACAGATGTGCGGAAATGCGGAGAAAATTGGAAATGGGGTGCGAGATGTAGAATGAATATGGGGGAGTAGAAGGTGTGTACGTAGGCAAAAGAGGAAGACACGACAAGCCTAGGGCTCACGCCGACGGGGAGATATACTCGAGCGCCTTGAAGAAGCCCCAGATGCAGCCGCCGGAGATGATGGGCAGGGTGAGATTGTCATCCATCGAGCCAAGGTCTGTCGTGTTGTCAATAGAGTCAGTTAGAGTAGCGTGGTCAGAGGCGGTGGCGATGACGTACCGAGAGCCTCAGCGACGCCCGAGACCAAGCCACCGACGACACCGAGCGTCGTCAGACCGATCCACCTGCCAAGGGGGAGGTCCACGGCGCTGACCCACTCCACGCCCCGCTTGACGACGTCGGCGACGGCGCTCGGGAGCACCTCCTCCGCGACGGCGAGGGCCTCGGAGGGAATTTGGAAGGTGAGGAGGTTGTCGCGCACGGGGTAGCAGAACCCCCAGAAGCCGACCGCGATAGCCGCGCCTGTGAGGGAGCCGGCCAAGAAGCCTGCGAGCGACTTGCGCGGGGCAAGCGGGAGGCGGAAGAAGGGGACGAACGGGATGAGTGGGATGGAGCGCGGGAGGGGAGGGGTGTATGCACCCCAGAGGCGGCCGATAGTGGACGCAGCGGTGTCAGCCCATGAGAGACTGTGGCAGAGAACATGAGCAATCGCCGCAAACGAGTAGAGAGAACATACATGAGGATGGACACCGTGGCGACGTCGAGGGGGTATACGGAGAGGACGAAGATGACACCAATGATGTACCATATGACGCCATTGGTGCTTTTCTGCGGTGGCCAAACGGACAATGAGCGGTGAGCAGACGGAGCAAAGAAGAAGGCGTACTTTCTCGCTCTCGCGCATCAAGAAACCGACAAAGCGTTCGAACAGCCATTCGAAGCGGTCGGAGTTGAGGCGGATGATGTCCGCGGGAACGATGACCAGCAATGCGAGGCTGAGTACGACGACGACGGTGCGCGGGTTGCCATTCGAAGCGTAGAGGTACCAAGTGAAGAAACCTTTGATGTCGCGTGCGCGTTCGATAAGCTCGAGCGCGAACGTCGGACACGAACGGAAAAGTGGCGACATACCGATGGACGAATGCAACGTCTTTCGTGGGATCTCCCAGTCGACCTTCTGTGGTGGCTTTGCGACGCCGTTGGGCTTGCTGGCGAGGCTAGAGGAGATGGAGCCGTTGCTCGTGCGAGCCTTCTTCCTCTGACGGAGCGGAGAACCATTTGTTGAGCCGTTGGAGACAGAATGGCGCGCTGGAGACTGTGAAGGGGAGCTGCGCGCCGAGGTATCGAGAAGTTCTACACTCATTTGTCGTGGTTGGGTGTCTCTTCTGCGAACGGAGGCTGAGGGGGAGCGAGCTTTGGGTGATGATACAAAGGGGATTTTTGTGGATGAGCGGAGGCCGATACGGGAGTTGTCGTGGGGGAGTCCAAGCGTGAAGGCGTCGTTAGCGGGGAGAGTCATAATGCTGTCTGCAGCATGAACAGGTGGGAGGTCGTCGTTCGGGGAGGAGACAGAGGGGGACGGAGGAGAGAGAGGACTGCAAGTGGACAGACGGGTGAATGAACTGGCCACAGCCACGTGGGCGCTCGGCTCCCTCTCTTCACCCGCCCCTCGGCCGACCCGCCTGCCAGTTGCACGAGATTCGTATTACAGGACCCCGCCTACTGCAGCAGCCATCTAGTATTTCATAGCACATGGCGACATCTTCCGAGCTTTACGAGCTGGATGAACAGGTAACAAGTGGGTTTCGTAGCTGACCAGGTGTCGGATAACAATTGGACAATTGATCATCAACGCGGGGGTCTTTGACGGTACATACATACATAAACGATTATAGACCAGTTACAGATGTGGTTTGTCAAGCACTCTTGACGAATATACACAAATCAGCGATTACAGCGATATACAATAGAGTACGCTCGGACCCTGTGGCTTACAGATACTCCCTCCTCCGCGACCAGCTCCTCCATCAACACCCTGTGGTTCCAGGCAAGGCAAGGAGCAGACGCATCACACTTGCCCCCCATCCGCCGAATCCTGCTCCATCGCGGCCTGCTCCTCCGGGTCCAACCAGCTGTCCTCGACCGTAGCGCGTACCCTTCGCACGTACTCCTTCATGTTCTCCCTGTACAGCTGCGCCGCCTCCGCGTTCGCAGGGCTGTTGGGATTCGGATCGTGCAGCAGGCTTTGGATCGACGTCAAGATCGCCGCCACATCGTACGTCGGCGACCACCGGTTCTGGAGGATGTCGAGACACAGCTCGCCGTTCGCGTACACGTTCGGGTGGAACATCCGCGAGAGGAACTTGACTGTCGGCGGCTTGTTCGGGTAAGACTCGTCGAACGTTAACAGCAGCTTGAATGTCCCGTCCTCGAATGGCGTCTCCGCTGAGGACACAGAGGATGACCAAACAGGGGAATGTTAGCGCTCCCGGTTCGGATGGGCGCAGGGCACACGAGCACGGCGAGCGTGCCGCCACTCACCTGGACCAAAGATGACCGCATTCCATAGCATGATGTTGTCGGGACATGGGCTGCCCGAGATCCCACCAGGGGGATCGGTCGAAAGCCGCTTGAAGTCACGGATGAGGCGGCGGCGACAGTTCGTAGACTGCACGGAGAACGTTGAGCGGGGCCTGGAGAACGACGTGTGTGGATACGTACCATCGTAAACAAGTGATGTGGGCGTAAGAAGGTCGTTAGAGAGGGATGTGGTGGGGAGCGGAGGGCAGGAGGGCAGGAGGGCAGGAGATGGTGGTTGAGGGAAGAGGGCAGGGTGGCGCTTATTTCGCGTTCCCCGTGAATCCGAACAGTCATCTTCTCCTCTGCGTTTTTATCGACAGTGCTCACATCATCTCCGTCAACACCTCTCTACCTCCGGTCTTTGTTAGCTGATCATCGCCCCGGCTCTTGCTTCCTCCGCGATGCCATCTTGTATGGCGTGCTGCTTCTTCTGTATTCTTGCCCATGTTCTGCCATCATTGCCAGTGGCGTATTACGCTCAGCCAAATCTTGCTTTCTCATATGGGCATGCTCAGGAGAAGCGGGGCAGCTTGTGCAATATCGGACTACGGCTTATCCGAAGTCACAAAAGGAAGACTCTGTTGGTGTGTTGACTCGAATTACCTCAACTCGAATATCGCACACCCGTCCTTGTTCGCATCCGACATCCCCGTGCTCTGCTGCGCTGCAGCGGATATAAAGGGGGCTCTGAAGTCATCTCAAAATACACTGTACGGGGATGCACAAGGAACCTCTGCTGTGGCTCAAAACACGCTTATACTCTCCGCACCGGTCAAGACGTGGGAGCCGTTGGTCTACCGCCCCCCGGCAAGGGAGTCAATGCCGGTCGTGGTCGTGTAGTTCTCAACCCGTTCGCGGAGAAGACGACTCGCCCTTGGAGCACGGAATCAGGTAGGTCGTGCAATCCGACCGGTGGTGCCCGATGTGTAGCCAACCTCAAAGCCAATTGTATGTATCACACGCTAAGCCAGAATGCTGGAGCTGTTGCTGACATTGAACCTTTGTAAAGACTGCGTACTTAGGCTAGGTGTCGCCTAGCATGAACGGCTCCTCGTGGACGAGGCCTCAAGGGCCCGGGAGCACCCATGATCCCGCGCACGGATGAGCATCCGGAGAAATGTGGAGACGATCCGCTCGTGTACCCGGCGGATCTCCTCTACCACACGGAGCCAGGGCTCTTCACACAGGTGATGCAGGGGGGGGGGGACACAGCGTACGACTACATCATGGCATGCTCAGTCGTCTTTGTGTAGACGGCTCCAAGCTTGTCATTATCTTATGTGTCGAGATATGTTCCTGGCTGGTCTTGATGCTAGGAGTACATTAATGTTCCCTTCTCACGAAACAACCTGGATGTGGTGTATTGGTCTCTAATGGGTCACGTACCACTCGCCAAGCTTCCACATTAACCACGACATCGCGTACGTCGCGCCACATCGAGCCCGCACAAATAGCTCGGGCACTCTTCAACTCGCGTGGGCTCGGTCAGAACATCGAATCGAGTATGCAAAATCTCGGTATATCGCATTAACGGAGTCAAATAGCCAAACTTGTGAGTTGTAACCGTTAGACAGGTCCGTCCTCCCCGTTCAATAGGACCTGTACATCGTCTGCCTAGGGGAGACAAAGTTGTAACCACTATGTGGTTCATCGAGTAACATGAATGAGCGGTGCTTCGCCAATATATGACTAATCGAAGTGGCAAGCTTCTAGCGTCGGACTACATCCTCCTCCCACACTAGTACTTACTACTCACTACCGTCTCAGGCATCGCAGAAGGTGACAAGTACTAGTGCCCCGGTTTCGATGCCTTATAGCCACCACTCTCACTCGGGGCAGTTCTGCAAACACGCCGTAGGCACGCTCGAAGAGGTCGTCCTCGAAGCGATTCGCCAAGGCTTCAAGACATACGGTCTCACAGAGCATGTTCCACGTTATCGCACAGAAGATCTCTATCCAGAGGAGGTCGTTCACTTTTCCCTACACGAATCCTCCCACTCACTGACTTCTGCATTTTTTGCAAGGCCGAGCTATCCATCGATCAGCTCAGAATCCAGTTCGACGCCTTCTTGACCGAAGCCCACAGGCTCAAGACGAAGTACGCTAACGACATCTCCCTCGTAGTCGGCCTCGAGACGGACTACATCACCGAAGCCGACCTCACCGGCCTCTCCTCCCTCCTCGAGGAGTGCAAAGACCGCATAGAGTACCTCGTCGGGTCGATCCACCACGTCGCCGGCATCCCCATCGACTTCGACCAAGCCACGTTCACGAAGTCCCTCAACACGTTCACCTCCCCGTACCACCCCCCCGTCCCCAGCTCAGCCTCTGAGCCCGACCCGGGCCCGGATGCTGCGACGACCACCGCGTTCCTCTGCGCCTACCTCGACGCCCAGTACGCGCTCATGCGCCGCTTCCACCCCGAAGTCATCGGCCACTTCGACCTCTGCAGGCTCTACACCCCCGCGCTCCGCTTCGCCGCGCACCCCGCCGCGCTCGAGCGCGTGCAGCGGAACGTGCGGTACGCCGTCGGGTACGGCGCGCTCTTCGAGCTGAACGCGGCCGCGTTCCGCAAGGGCTGGGACGCGGCGTATCCCGGGGACGACGTCGTCGAGGTGCGGACCTTCATCTTTTCCTTTTCCTGCGCCCTGCGCCCTGGCCAACAGCGCGTTGCTCACGGCAGTCCGGGACGCGCAGATCGTCAAGTCGGCGGGCGGCCGCTTCGCGCTATCGGACGACAGCCACGGCCCGCATGCAGTCGGTCTGAACTACCACCGTTTGCTGGACTATGCGCGCCGCATGGAAATCTCTGAGGTGTGGACCCTCGACAGGACGGAGCAGCCAAATGCGGGAGGGCGGAAGGTTGCCTCCCGGAGAGTGGATGGAATCTGGTGGGAGGACGCATTCTGGCAGCGCCTCAAACCTCAGGCGCAATCTTGAAATTCTAAGACGCTGTGTTGCCCGCAGATCGAGTATACGGTAAATGCATAGTGGTTGCAATGGCAATCTTTACGATTAATACTAGCAAACCCAATAGATTAGCGGTACGATAGCGAGCGAAAGCGTAAGACGGGCTGCAGTATGTATGTGTGGATTGTCCCTGTTGCGCGCGTCCATCCGAGGAGAAATGATACATACAGCTGGATATCATGGAGGAGGGTGTACAAAATCGGGTGCTAATGGTGTCGTAGTTCACGCCCGAGTCGGAGCGTGAGCACGAAAGCGATGGTTGCAGATAGACCGCCAACTCTGCGATGGATAAGATTATCATTAAGACAAAATTCCTGTACACTCGGGATTACTCACCTATATATGAGAGCATACGAGTTGGGACCGCTCCCGGAGACGAGCGCTTCACCTCGAAGCGAAAGGTCCCCAGCATCCGTCCCATTGGTGGCGAGCGAAGGGTCGGTCACGCTTGCAACCGCTTTCGAGGGGTCGAGCATCATAAAGAGTATCGACGCGAGACCGGTCATGAGGAACTGGGGAATGACGATGAAGATGTTGTGGATCCCGAGGATAATCCCCGCCTTCGCCGCCAGGCTGCCCCCCGTTCTTGGCTGGTCGTCAGCGTCGTGAAGGGTGGTAGCTTCCGACCCGAGCGACTGCACGTCGAAGTGGCTCGTGCGCGCGGCCACGTTTCGGAGGAGCCCGTCTTCGTCTGCGCTCGAGCTCGGGCTACGGCGATGGGGTTTCGGTCGACCGTCGCCGTCGAGCGAGCTGGCTGGAGAGGAGTCCATGGACGCATTAGAAGAGAAGGAGCGCACGTCTTCTTCAAGGTCGAGCGTACGCGTGTTATCGAGCGCATGGGGTTTTGACTCGGGTTCATCGTCCTCATCGTCGTTTCCGACTAGGAACTGCCGTTCGTTGTCGTCCCCGGCTAGAGTGATCGAGCCCGAGCGCCGATGGGTGCGAGTGTCATTGAGTAGGATTGCGTCGTCCCCGGGAGCTTCCGTAAGGATTGCCTCTGCAAGCTGGGATGATCGATTAGCAAGCGACATATAGAACACTACACAGAGGACATACGAGAGAGAACGGTGCCCATTGGGTAATAGCCCACGAGAAGCCCGTCAGCGTGGTGAAGAAGGTTGCGCCCACCGCGGTGGAGTAGAAACTACACTATGTGAGCTCTATGCACACCCATTGTCGGGAAATAAACTCACAAGGTAGCGAACATGCAGATGGCGAACAAGAAGTGGCTGAGTGCCCAAAGACTCGTGAGGTGGACCTTCATACGGTCATATAGCCGTACCCATATGTTTCTACGCGACTTCGCCAGCTTACGTTCCAGGAGCTTCCGGGAGCGTGCTGACTCGGCGACAATGAAGGGGAGGAGGATATTCCCAGCAAAGCTCAGGATGGACGAGTAAAAGAGCGCACGGGTCCCAAGCCGAGTAGCCTCGGCGTCGAGTATAGGATCGTCGATGGGGAGGGTGGATGTCTTTTTATGCAGGTCGCCGATGAAAGCGGTAGTGTAAAACAATACCGGGAACCAACCCATCCAGGAGCTGGCGGGACATGAGGGTAGGTCGATCGCCAATGAGATAAGACTCACAAGAACTGGATCATACACTGCACTGATACGTTAGTAGTATACCAAAACAAGGTTATATGCACATACGATTTGGCGGATGACTGGAGGAAGAGTGAACGCGTTGTGCCAGATCTCGCGCATTTCTTGGAGGAAACTCTTTCGTGAGCGCCTGCAGTCACGATGAGCACTGAAATCAATTGGCAATTATGGAGCAGTGCATACTTGCTGGATACCACCACCTTCTCTTTCGTACATGAGGCAGTGACCGCATGCGTCGTGATCAGCAGAAAGGAGCCAACGACGGCCAGCACCTCAAGTTCAGTATCACCCAAGAATGGGAATACTGCAGTCATGTCGATATTCCCGCTGAAAGAGTCAGTGAGATTCTGCTACCAGCTATCACAGGTGAGTACACGTACATGAAGTATCCCGCTACGCTTCCAAAGCCGAGCATGCGTGCTGCCCACGCATTCGCATCGGCCTGCTCCGCGGAAGGCAGAGTGTCTACGATGAGTGCGCGGTCGACTGCTTGAACTGGGCAATGCATGAGCGTTAGACTGCATCGTGACCGGTCTGTATGGTGCAGGTGCGCAGAACGTACCCGCGTTTATGGAGAAGTCGATGACGAACAGGGCTATTATAGCCAGCCATATGGTAAGAAAGTCATTCTATAGCGAGATCATAAACGTTCGGTCGACATTCTTCCTGGGGATGGCGGATCGTGGATAGTCAATTGGACACTCACGGACGACGAGCCACTAGACGTGAAGAGTGTGGCGAATGGACGGGTGAACCCGAGTAGCAGCATGGCAGCTACACATATCGTGCAGCCAACTAGCATATATGGTCTCCGGCGGCCAAAGCGAGATTTTGAGTTGTCGGCGAGGATACCTGTGTAGGAAGTGTTCACGCATTGGCGTCGTATCTCGAAATGTGAACGCACCGATGAGGGGTTGGACGACGAGTCCTGAGATGGGGCCCGCAAGAAAGACCATGGCCACTGCGGCTTTGGTAAGGCCCAATGATAGTAGGTACGGTGTACCTGAAGGTGAGTTAGACCCTCACGCGACATGCTGTGGGTCGCAGCAAGATACATACCATACGACATCTCTACAGACCAGAATACTTGCACACCCAACAAGCCAACGGTCACAGCCGGCAACTGAGCCCAACGCGGACCTAGGATCTTGGATACACCAGCCAAGTGCGAGTCATCATGTCCGCCCTCTTCAGCGATAGGGATGCTTGAAAACCCCGTCATTGTCGCATGGGTGTCAGGTTTGGACGCTTTGAAATTCTCGAGCGTACGACACTTCTTGCTACAGTTTGATCGAGAGGCAGTCAGAGCCGGGTAGAAAGGTAGCAATAGACGGAGGAACAAGCTCAGGATATAGAGTCGGAGGGAGGATTAATGAACACAGTGACTTAGACTAGTAGTCTGCTACATAGTAAGTACTACGAACTGAGTTTGTCAGCATCAATTCGATCTCCGACGACGCGTTCAGATAGGTTCAGATCTATACACGCTTGACGCGTCGACGCGTCGCACGCGTCTGTTGCATCTACTGCACTGTCCTAGCTACAGTATACGCCCCTAGTACAGTGTGTACACCCAAAATGCACTTCCAAACATACGGAATATGCATATCAAGACATATAGAGTTTCATCTTCAGGATTTCGCACTCTTCACGCGGTTTGCAAGACATAGTCTACCAGCTTGGGCATTTAACGATATTGATATTGACAATCAGTACCCAGTACTCATTCATGCGGATTGATGCTATAATCCTCTCCGCTATTACTATTACCCCATCTGATAGCCTGTACCTCCAGCTAGACGGCGATGCGCATGAAAACGTCCTAGAGGAATGGGTTCGAAGAGGCAGAAAGGGTTTGGACTTGACTCACGGCAAGCACCCTCCACTACGAAATATCCACAAGGCCGTCCTCTGAGAGCTCCATCCCATTCCTGATCAGGGGTCGTCGTGGTCTCCTGAGCCAGCCTGAGCCGAGCCCCATGGTCCACGCGCACAGGAGACGTGACGGGGGTTGGTGCCTCCCTGTTGAGCTCATCGAGAAGCTAGATAAGCTCTGTGCGTCGAAGATCTGGAGGGGCAAGGAATAGCGTCAATGTGAGGCATACTGATACGAGCCAGTACGAACCTCATGATATGGCAGCATGTGAACCATAGTTTGAGTGACTGACATTGTCGAGTCGGTACTTTGTCGAGTCGTGCTTGCAGTTGATGAAAGAGAAGGTCGGGGGCGGTGGCAGCGCGTCGTCTCGCACGGTGTGGGCAGAATGGCACGTGGGATAGTCTAGAAAGGGATTGGGGACGTTACAGTTCGTCCTCGGGGTCGCCATGAACGTTGTAATAGTGGCGGGTTGAGTCGGGACGTATCCAAGAACATGAGGATTTTGACGGCGTTGACGAGAGCGATACGTTGCCGCTGAAGTCGTCAAAGCCAACGACAACCCTCGGGCATTGCAGACGAGCTGTGAAAGAGTAGAGCATGGCATGTAACAGTTAGACACAGTTGCATGAAGTCGAAAGACGAAGTAGAAGTCACCGGTAAATGCTTGGGCGCTATACGTATACCTTCCTACAAAGATGTAAAACCATATATGGGCACACCCTACAGGATACAGGTGCGTTGACTAGCAGACGTTGAAAGACCTCCCTCCCCCGTTCAGTAGGTCCTCATCGTCTGCCTAGGGGAGGAAAGAACACAGACACCTGCGCGCGCGACTTGTCGGCAGGTATGTACGCGAGTCGCGACGTGAGCGCGTGACCTATTGGCATTGCTCGGGGTCCGTTCGGACACCGAAAGGACTCGGAACACCGCTGCCGGGTGAGTTCAGCCGGGCACCGGGGGTCGTTGGCCAATCGCGTGCCTGGCATTTCGGGCGTCTTGGAGCGCGTCATGAAGTTATTAAGGTGTGGACGCGCTCGTGATTTACAGTTTGAACATAACGGCGTACCCCGGATTGCTCTCCTGCTCTTCGTTGCTGCCATGATCCTCCGCTGTACACGAGCAACACGCGCAACACACGCCCGGTTCCTGCGCCCTCTCCATTCTACCGCGTTACGAGGGCGAGAGCGATTTGACCCAAGCAATGTGGAACGCGCAACCGACGAGGTCGACGTTTGCATCGTCGGGGGAGGTCCCGCTGGTCTCAGCGCTGCTATCCGTCTGAAGCAGCTCGAACAGGAGAAGGGTCGCGAAATACGCGTGGTTGTTCTCGAGAAGGGTGCCGAAGTTGGTGAGTACAGTGTGTACTATCGTCAACATAGCGACTTACGAGCCTGTAGGGTCGCATATTCTCTCGGGAGCCGTGCTTGAGCCGCGGGCTCTCGACGAGCTCCTCCCAGACTGGAAGAATCGTGACGGGCACCCGCTGACGCAGCCAACCACATCGGTGACTATGCGCTTCTTCACCGAGAACACCTCTTTCCGTATCCCCCAGCCCCCTCAAATGGGCAAGATGGGCACCTATGTCATCTCCCTTTCTCAGGTCACGGCTTGGTTAGGCAGCATCGCCGAAGAGATGGGTGTTGAGGTCTACCCAGGGTTTGCAGGCGCAGGGCTCGTCTATGGCGAAGACGGTCGCAGCGTTCTTGGTGTCCGCACCAACGAAGTTGGTCTCGACCGTCAGGGGCGCATGAAAGACTCATTCGAACCCGGGATGGAGTTCCGTGCTCGTGTGACCCTTCTTGCCGAGGGCGCGCACGGTTCCCTCTCCAAAGAAGCAATCAGGCGCTTCAAGCTCCGTGAAGGTCGAGATCCCCAAACCTACGGACTTGGACTCAAGGAGGTTTGGCGCGTAGACCCTAGCAAACACCAACCCGGAAAGGTTGTACATAACATGGGATGGCCACTGGACTTTCAGACGTACGGTGGTGGCTGGACATACCATATGGCCGACGGTATGGTGAGCCTCGGGATAGTCATAGGTCTGGACTACTCGAATCCCTACCTCAGTCCATACAGAGAGCTTCAGGTGCGTTAAATAGTGCACTCTGCGTTTCAACGCTGACCCTTATCCAGCGCATGAAACACCATCCGTATTACCGCGACCTCCTGTCGGGCAATTCAACGCGAATAGCATATGGCGCACGCGTGTTGAACGAAGGCGGCCTCCAGTCCGTGCCTCAGCTCAACTTCCCTGGAGGCGCACTCATCGGTTGTTCGGCTGGATTCGTGAACGTGCCTAAGATCAAGGGCACACATAACGCGATGAAGAGCGGTATGCTCGCCGCCGAGGCAGCCTACGATGCGCTCGCATCCGAGTCGTCGGAGGAATCTGCAGATTTGAGCGCGTACGAAGAGTCGTTCAAGAAGAGCTGGATATACGAGGACCTGCACGAAGTACGCAACGTGCGTCCGTCGTTCAACACCGGGCTTGGGCTCTGGGGCGGAGTCGCGTACTCGGGCCTAGACACCCTCTTCCTTCGTGGCCGCACCCCGTGGACCTTCCGAAACAAGGAGGGAAAGAGCGACGCAGCGCACACCAAGCGGGCCAGCGAGTGCGAGCCCATTAACTACCCTCCATTCCAACCTCCTTTGTCGACCGACCTCCTCACGAGCGTTACGCTCACCGGTACGAACCACGCGGAAGATCAACCAGTGCATCTGTGCGTTCGCCGATACCTCGCGCAGGGTGAAGACGTCGGCACGGAGGGAAGCGAGCCCGAGAACGGTTTGCAGACGGAGCGCTGGACGGAGGATGCGGACGTCAGGAGGGAGCATGTGAAGACGAACATCGAGGAGTATGCCGGGCTGCTCGGCCGGGGGTGTCCTGCGCAGGTCTACGAATACGTCGAGGACGAGGCGGCGGACAAGGCGAGCGAACCGGAACAGGCGGGCTGGCAAGGGAAGAAGCTGGTGATCAACTCGCAGAATTGCATCCACTGCAAGTTCTGCGACGTGAAGGTGCCGACACAGGATATTACCTGGACGGTGCCGGAAGGGGGAGGAGGCCCGAAGTACAGTGAGTGTCTTGCTCAGTCTGAAAGGGCTTCCAACGCTCATACTCCTGTGCAGCTGTCACATAGATACTTTTTGCCTATGCCAGGTTATCCATCTTGAGTCCTGAGTTGGGTACCAACAAGCTCGCCTACCTCCGCGTAGGTCACTGACAGCTTGCACACGGTGAGTACAGTACTAGTGTTTCACCTGTAACAGAGGTACAGCATACATGCACTATACGCGGTGCTGCTTGAGGTACTATACAGCACTCTCAGTTTTCGGTCCGTGTACGAGACACGGTCTTGAATACGAACGTATACGGCAGTGGGTTGACTATGTAATTGACGGAGCGACACTTGCAAGAAACACATACGTCTGCATCAAATTGATCATCAACGTTATCAACGTTATGAAAGTACTCTCAGACATACAGGAACTACTGCCCTGCTTCGGACTTCCTGCTCTCACTTCGGTGCGTTCACTTCTCCTACATAGTACCAGCTGTGAGACTGGTTACGAAATGACGTACTCGTGGGTAAGTCTTACTGAATCACGTAATCTGTAGCGTGCTGTATCGCTGTCCCAACGCTGTCCTCATCATGTTGCGCTCTTGCCACGACCGTACGCGTGAACATTTGAAGGCCTTGTCGGTATCTCACTGCATCGCTCACTGACAGTACGTGCCTTGCCTCACTCGTTTCGATTTATCGTGGCTGATCTAGATGCAAGCGTTGTCTAATTGCCAGGGTCAGCATGCTGTGCGATCTGCCATCCGAGCTCGTTCATATCGTCCTGGAGAACCTGTACAGGGATGTTGCCACGCTGCGAGCACTCTCGTTAACATGCCGTGTCCTGTTGCCGATCACGCGCGAGCTCCTCTTCGCTGTCGTCCGCTACGATGCTGTTCGAGAGGAATGCGTGCGACCATACCTCCATTGCATCCTCGAGCTCAGGTTCAGGCCCGTCAACAGTCGAGATGTGGCCTCGTATCGTACTCCTATCGACGAGGTCCTGTGGGATCTCGACCCACAGCTCTTTCCTAGATTGACCGCCATCACCCTACTTGGTATCCAGTTCTGGGATGTGATGGGCATGCCGCCTAGTGCCTTCCGCAAGCTCTCCCAACTGCCATCCGTCACGGAGCTGACTCTCAGCGGGATGTCCTTCTTCGATCTTCAGCACATCCAGGCGTTTATATGTGCCCTGCCGAAGCTCAAGACACTCAATATCCATCGGATCACCTACGGGGATCCATCGCTAGCACGACGTCTCGCTTTCCCTCTTATGCGCGAAGGAGTGAACATGACACTTTCCTCTGGACTCTCGCGGCTGGCATTCTCTCCGGATATGACAACACGAGCGACGTCGGAGGTGGCAGAGTGGCTCGGAAAGAGCCAGGCGGCTGCGACTCTCGAGACGCTCATCGTCCCGTTTTCTACAAGATCACCCCATTATGTCGTCTCGCGTTTCGGGCCGAGCGTGAGGCATTTGTCGATGCCTGTGCATGGCCTAGAAAGTAAGCCTTCCCGAATCCTGGGTCTCCATCCCGGTATTGCCAAGCAGCACTCCCACTGACACACATCCGCCCACAACAGATATGACGGATAACGGGCAGTTTGACGGCTATACAAACCTGCGCACTCTCACGGTCTTCATGGACTCCTTCAACATGTCTCCTGGACCGTGGTACATGCTCGTGCCCTTCCTCGAGCGCGGGCCCCCCTCGCGGATGATCCAGAAACTGACGATCGACGTGCGCATAGAGTTCCCAACGGACTTGAGCGCCGCCGTCGATTGGGCGGTTTTGGATCGGATCAACGATATGTTAGAAGACACGAAGTTTGACGCATTGCGAGACCTCGAGTTCATCGTGCAGCTGAAGGAGGAGCTGGGGTGGGATCCGCAAGAAGAGGCCGAGGCACTTCTCGCCAGGGTCGAGGACCGACTGTACAATATGGTTGGTCCCGAAAAGAGGGTGGTCACGAGGTATTGGAGGGTGGACGAGGTGCGTGCGCGCTTGCTGTACTCTCTCCGGGGAGCCTCCGCTTCCTGCCTTCTATCACTACGATAAATTGATCTTTGTCCGACAGTTCTACGATACAATCATCAGCATGAAGCGCGGAGTACTCTGACGCACTGGCTGGTGGTATTCTGGTGGTGCGGCAAGCTTACGTCACGGCTCATATGCATCACGTACAGGGAAGCCCGGGGCAACGCCGAGAATAGAGTCCGAGGCCAGCATGCCAGCCTAGGTGACTTCGAGTGGCGCTCAGGCAGTACGACATGATAGAGTCTGACAGCTCTCACTCGCCTCGAGTCGGCTAGGCGGATAAGGACCGGGTCAGGGTTCCGACAGCAGACAGAAAAGCCTAAGGGTGCATGTCTCCCCGCTCATGGCACGGTTCTCGCTCTTCTTCGCGAAGCTATCTCTGGATTGACGCTCTGGGTGTTGGCTCCGCCCAGAGCCTGGTCATCTCCGTTGGAAGAGGTCAGTGTGGGTTCCGCATTGCTTCTAGTTGTCAGTGCTGTCATCACTGACCACATGTGCAGAGCTGCTTCGGCCCTGAGATCGTCGGACTTTATTGCAGACTGCTGGCCTATATAAATGGTCCGGCGAGATGTTGCCATCGCGCCTACCTCTACACCTCCACATCTACGTACCTCCACCTCCATAGTAGAAAGCCAGCAGAACACAAAGATGGCCGACTCGAAGCATTTGCCATTCGAGCTCCTTGACCACATCGTCTCGTTCCTTCCCAACGACGTCCGCTCCCTTAGCAACCTCTCGCGCTCATGCCATGTTCTGGACGTCATCTCCAAACCACATCTATTCTCCGTCCTCGACTTCCGCCGTCTCAGCTGCACCGACCTGACAGCATTCCGCCGCTTCGTCAAGGAGCTACATATCACTTGGCAGCTGGACATGCTCAACGGGCCCGAGAACGAGCTCCTCGAGCGACTCCTCATTCCGTATCTCTCCCCTGACATCACACCGCGCCTGCAGAGCCTCGTGCTCCGAGGCATCAGCTCACGAGGTACC
Organism: Daedaleopsis sinensis; assembly: GCA_033807695.1. Classification (NCBI taxonomy): domain Eukaryota; kingdom Fungi; phylum Basidiomycota; class Agaricomycetes; order Polyporales; family Polyporaceae; genus Daedaleopsis; species Daedaleopsis sinensis. Next base: position 1,858,536 of record CM066302.1, read on the forward strand.
GAATTTCTGAGCACCCAAGGAGAAGCGCTCGGCTCCTTCACATCTCTCACTAGTCTCACGCTTTGGGAAACCCATCATCCCCGATTCCGAGATGTTCAGGAGCTCATCTGCGCGCTACCGCATCTCAAGACACTCCGCGTGCACACTGTGTCGTGGAATCAAGACCCTACGTATGTCAGCGAGCCACCAGTGGTTAATCCAGACATCGACCCTGCGGTCTCGGGGATCATCGACGGTCTTCAGAGACCGAAGCTGGACGTGTTACGCGTTTCACCGACGTTCCCTGAGAAGACTCTGGTCCTGCTGCGCTGGCTCGCGGCGACGCCTTCGCAGGATTCTCTGAAGACTCTCGACATCCCCTACGCCGCTCACCAGGCATCAGCTATCGTCCCGCTCTTCGGACCATCCGTGGCATCCTTGGTGACTCCCGTACGCTTGCTCCAAGGTATGCGCCCACCCCTTTAGGAACTATTTCGCGCAAAACTGACCCGGTTCGTTACAGCTTCCTCCGTGGAACGGTACACCGCTCTCACCTCCCTCACACTCCTGATGCACAAGTACCAGCCGACCACAGCCAACTGGAAGTCGCTTCCTATCGTTCTGTCTTCCCTGCCATCACGCGCTCTTCTTCGAACGCTCATTCTCCATGTGGAACTCAAACGGCTGTGGTCAGACTCGGAGCAGGAGCTATCCGAGGGCGTCATAGACGCAGAGGCGCTTCGAGAAGCAGATCGCGTGCTGTTTGCTCAGCCTGCAGAGGGCAGCCGGAGCGATCCCGAGTCTAATACTGGCCTTACTTTCGCCGCACTGCAAGAGGTGAGGTTCGCTGTGCGGCCTCCTTTCTGTCCAAGCGAAGGAAGGCGGGTTGCGTTTGAGGAAATCGTAGGGAGGCTCATGTCCCATACATGCACGCGGGGACTTCTCGAAGTCACATTTGAGGTTTAGGGATATCGTTGAGGCAAGTAATCGTTGGAATACAACAATCAACATGGGCATGTGCCGTGCTGACAATGTCGTATGCATGCTAACAGATGCGAACATGGCATTGGTAGAGAATTCGAGCACAGGAGGTTTCGGACTATTTTCTTGGGCCTTTTAGATGTATGCAGCTATTTAGTACGACGCGAATGAACCATGTCCTAGTTGTGTCAATCGCAGGCGTTCAGTATGCCTGCCATAAATGTGATGTATGTCCCGGAAGATCGGACCGAGGACCGAAGCGCGACTAGGAGTCCATGCGGCTCCATTGCAGCTTGACTTACAACCACGACGACCACTCCAATCTTCAGAACCCTAAGCATGAATCCTCTTGCGCTAAGCTCTCCATCGCAGACAGCCGCGTACTTGCGTACCCTCCCCGCTATCCGCGAGCGATGTGGTCGCGTCCACGCTCTCGCGAAGGAGGGCAGACTCGAGTATTTCGAGTACCATCCCGAGAAGGAGGGGGACGCGGCGGCGTTCTGCGTCAACATAATGAAGGTATGTTCTCCGTCGTTGCACTCAGCTGCGCTAGTTTCATATCAGCATTTCCAGCGTGATTTCGGGACCAACTTCGCATCGGTGAGCTCTCTGACCAGCTGACTAAGCGTGCGCCCACTCATCACGGCCTCGACCTGCAGATTCCTCCTCACGGGCGATGGAGACACCTCGACGCGGGGATATCCAGGGTGGAGCCTCTCATCGAGAAGTGGAAGGCTTCGCCGAACCCTCCCGATGTAAAGGAAACCGCGAGGCGACTCATCGATCTCTTCCTCGTGTCTGTCCTGCTTGATGCAGGTGCGGGAAACGCGTGGTCGTTCAAGGAGGAGGCATCGGGGCAGAGCTTCTCCAGGTCTGAGGGCCTAGGCGTTGCTAGCATCATCATGTTTGAGCAGGGCTTCTTCTCAGCCGACAGCAGTAATCCGTATCAAGTTGATGGTAGGTCCACATCACCATGGATGACAGGCTCATCTGTTGTTTGCGGTATGTTGACGAGCGGCACAGCGGAAGGACTCTCTAGGATTACAGCGCAGAAGGTTGCTTCTGCCATGCAGGTATCCGCCTCGAATCCAATGGTAGGCATCGACGGGCGATCGTCCCTCTTGATCAACCTCAGCAAGGCCCTCAAGGCCAGTTCACAGTTCTTCGGTACGGCAGCCCGCCCTGGCCACATCATCGGTACGTCTCTTCTCCTATTTCAAACAGTCAAGCTCCAGACTGACCGACACGTAGATTTTCTTGACACCGAGTCTATCACGGAAAACAGCTCGAAATCGGTGCACATCTTCGCTCTCTGGGCAGCGCTGATCGATGGACTCGCTCCGATCTGGCCTGCGACTCGCACGAGCCTCGGTGGCACATCCCTCGGAGACGTCTGGCCATGCGACGCGCTCAAGAAGAGCATCGATGCGGGGGCGTACCAAGAGGGCGACGAGCTTGTGCCCTTCCACAAACTCACCGGTTGGATTACATACAGCCTTGTTGAACCTATCCAGAAGATCCTCGGTTGGAAGATTGAAGGCATCGAGTTCATGACCGGTCTACCTGAGTACCGAAACGGTGAGATCTGCATCCTAGACGGCGTATTCATGATGCACTTACCGTCGTATACTACAGGCGGATTGCTGCTAGATCTGGGTGTGCTCTCTTTGCGCCCCGGCGCGCTCGACGCTTCTCTATATCCCGACCCTAGCTCTGGAATTCCCAAGCTGCTTCCTTCGCACCCCGCCATCATCGAATGGAGGGCGATGACCGTCATCGAGCTGTACGTCGCCGTTTACCTGGTTCAGAGGTGTGTTTCATATTGACCATTGCTTCCGATGTACAGCGATCGGATTGCCAACGAAATCCGCAAGCAGCTCGGCCTCAGTGCAGAGCAACTCACTCTCGCTCAAGTGCTGGAGAGCGCGACCTGGAAGGGAGGACGCGAGATCGCAAAGCAGAAGAGGCCGGCAACCGGCGGACCACCAATTGAGATCGAGAGCGATGGGACGGTATTCTGAGGCGCGAGCGATGTCGATGATGCCACCTTTTGTCAACTTTGTAACACTACGCCGATGCAGCAGGTACCCAAGGATGCCATTCTATTCATGCGCGCTCGAGAGGCCGTGAGATTACCAATGAGACGTCCAACCACTTTCGCTCGAAATACCCGCTGGATGCTACATTGTTGAGTACTTATGACCCTCGTTCAAATCTCGGTCGTGATAATACATCAAAATGTCGTGAATAAGTCTCAGACACACCGTGAGTAGGCAATTTACCCGCTCCAAACAGCCTGTAACAGCCAGTGAGAAAGCAGCACACCGACAACAGTGGTAATACACTTACAGGGCCGGGCTGGGTGTAGTTGGCGGGGATGGGGTACTGCAAGCGCGACCGTCAATCAATGTATTCTAGTCATATTCAAAGCCAAAGGGTGACTTACGTTGATGTTGATGAGAATGCCAGGTTCCTGTAGATCGATAGACGTAAGTTAGCAACGTTCAGACACAACCAACGTTAAGGGAGAATACTTGCCCTTCCGGTGTAGACGCCAGGGATGGCGACCAAGGGGCCAGGCGTGCCGCTTCCGCCCCCGGTAACGTTGATCTGACCGCAGGCGATCTATCGTTGAGGAACCCAGCTAATCAGCCCCGATCCTGGTAGTAGCCCCGAACATCGACGATCGACACTCACGTAGAACTGCGCGCCACCGAAGGTCTGGGCGACGTGCAGGGCGATCTGCTCGACGCGGACGAGGTACTGGCCGCTGGGGAGGTTCTTAGGGATGGTGAAGGTGGCGCCGTCAATGTTCTGCGCGGGGAACGTGATGCTCTGGCCGCCGTTGGTGACCGCCGGGATCTCATATATCTTGAACCAGACGCTGCCGGAGCCGTCCCAGCTCGTGACGTCGGAGGGTGCCTTCGCGAGGTAGACGTTGAGCACCCCGGGGTGGTAGACTTGCTGGTCGGCCCAGAAGCCCAGCTGGGAGCCGGCAGCGACGTTGATCGTCTGCGCGGTGGCACTAGTCTCGGAAGTGTAGCAGCGCAAGTCGATGCTCGACACGTCGGTGACCTGGCAATGGCCGTGAGTAAGCGAGAGTACACAGTGATATAGGGAACACGTACGGGTGATTGAGAGTTGAAGTTGTTCGTCTTACGGACGTTGACCCAGTCACCGGACTTGACTCCCCCGACCACCAGGTTGGGGAATGTATCTGAGTTATGACGTGAGTGTATACTAGCTTGAGAGCGCGGATGGAGCTCACAGTGAGCAGCGGCTTGAGCAGCGATTGCCGCGAGAACGAAGACGGATGCGAGCATGTCGATCGGAAAAAATAGCAACACTGTGTACAGGACGCCTTGAGAGCGCGGTGGACCAGATGTCAAGAAGTTATATACTGGCGAGCCGGCGCAAGAACACACACCGGTCGCCATCAAGCATCCGACATTCTTCTACAATGGCGTCACGGGTCTACGCTGCGGCACCCACCTAATCTTTGGTTCGAAAGACGCACCAGGAAATCGCGCGGAAAGGGCTCAGCATCCTGTGCGCCCAACCGACATCGGCGGGAGATGCACGGCAGAAATGCCTCTCAGGATTCTCAGCTGATGTTCAACAGCGGTGCATCCTTCCACACGTAGTCACATCAGTCTCTATGTGTCCCTATGGAAAATTTTGAGCTAGTACTGTCTCGAAAATCCGACAATGAGCCACCTACCCGAGAGAACTTCCGAGGGTTGCGTCGGATCAATCTGAAGTGAATTACTCGTCCTCTGTTCGTCATCCTTGAACGACTTCCATTCCCAGGCATGGACGATACCGAAGGATACCGAGGGTCCGCACTCTCGTAGTAAGGCTTGGCATAGCCTCGTCGATATGTCGTGCTTGCGGACAGGCTGTCTTCGATCTACGGCTTGGCTCACATCACGAGTTCTTGGATTATCCGGGATACAGCCAGTGTTACCGCGGCTAGGAAGCCGCCCGTTTCCGGTCTCCCAGTCAGAGGTGTTCAGAAAGTAGCTCAGTGTGAAAGGGAGGAGTTTATATACTGCAGGACAACCAGCAAGGTAAGATTACAGACGTTTAGACGTTCAAGAACGGCGACACCGTACCTGACTGGAGCCGAACATGCCCGGGGTGAAGCTTTGAACATGGGGCGCTGTAGAACCTCGGACATACCACCAATAGCTTACGCTCTTGCGTCATACAGCACAAACGAGGTTTCGCTCGTGGGTGTACTTACTTGGGAGAGAGACGTAGCGAAACCATCCGGCGGCGACACATTCAGTCACCAGTAACCGGTTCAGGCCCAGGTTCCAAGCCGCCATCACGAGCGTATTAAGTGTCCACAGTGTGAGGTCCTGTACAGTCTGGTTATGAGTGTTCTTACTTGGACAAGTCGATTAGCACTTGAGAGTAATCCTGACTCCGGGTCGCTGACTGAAGAAAAGCACTTCGAGACCGAGTACTGAGTACTGAGTACTGAGAATTGAGAATTGATAGCCGTCCAGTTAGATCGTAGTAGGAGGATGTTGGGAGGAATCAGGATGAGTTTTATTGCGTTGCTGGCAATTGTACTTCGTCTGATTCAGTGATTGGTTCGTGGACCACCGGCGGGCCGAATTTGATCGATGATCCATCAGGCGCTTATTCACCGTCTCCCAGTGACTCGAATGGCACCAACTCCAACCGTCTCCAACCTCCCTCCATTCACTGCTCTTCGATGCTTCGTATGCTTCGGGAGCTCGAAGGAGTAGCATGGTGGTAACTTAAGCTCAAAGTTAGCATTCAAGCTTATAACGCTACGCATAAGGACTAGGATTAGCCGATTTAAATGCGAGATCATCGAGTTCATGTTCTTTCTATTCATCGGATCGTGGAGATCGCAACTTTGCCTACGAATACATGCGCTACGCAGTATGCATATTACGGAAGGCTTACCTTCGTCGCAGGATGGTACTGCGACGGTGGTGCACGTTGGTTTCCCTACTTGTCCACTCACCCAACGCCCTGTCCGAGGACGTCGAGCGCGAGCAGCGACAAAGCAGGTACTCACCCCGGGGGCCGCGAGAAGGCCTGCACCAATGCCCCGGGAACCTCTTCAAACCAGCCGCCCCTCTGCCAACGCGTTTGCGGCTCGCGCCCGTTTGGGGCTTTCAGATTCTTCAGCGTTGGCGTCCAGTGTACCCTGTTGATCTTCACCGGGCGGCTTGAATCTCAGACAGCGCTGCATAACCGCAGCGCGCTGAGAAGCCGGCGTCGGAATCATAGAGAGCCAGAGAGCCAGAGCCAAGATCAAGATAAAAAACATAACATAGCGCCACAGAGCCGAGATGAAGTGTAAGGTTGTCGAGGACGATCCGTATGCCCGTAGATGGAGCAGCAACTTTTGAACAGTGTCTGCAAACGGTGCACGACATGAACCAAAGACCGATCTTAGAAAAATAAGCACAGTGCCCCAGGAGCTGCAGATCGTGAGTGGCGGGAGGGGATGGGGGAGGGCAGCGCATACCTGGAGGCATCAGGAGATGGCGGTTGGGAGGAAAGATGTGTCGCGCGACCGCCGCTCATATATGCGTGGGGAACAAGGTTCACACTCCGCAGCCCAAGTACGCTAGAAGGATCAGATAAAGGACCCTGGGACAACAAGGGCACAAAGCGACGCTTTCGCGCACAATGGGCGGCGTGTGTGGCGCACCGCCGGCCTCGAGGTCTTGGATAGGTCGACCACAAGCTGTGCGTAGCAGGCGGCGAGAAGACAAAGCAGATGCAGCTGGGTGCACAAGGCGGACCGAGGCGGTGAATCCATCTACGCCGTGACCAGAACGCAGGAGTCGTGCGGCGGAAGAGCCCCCTTTGCTATGTCCTCGGCTTTGCGTATGTTTGGCACTGTGGGCGTACATTTCCCACCACCGGGTATTTGCGGGACGACGATCCCGAAACACGTTGTTTTCCGCACACGAGACCAAGGCTTGGTATGAGGTCCGTGCACGCCGCAGGACAATGAGAGCATCAGGCACATATCATTGAAGAGAAGACGGGCCCCTGATGGGACAGCGTGCGCTGTGCCTATAACGGTGCTGCTGCCATAGGTCCCTGCAACACATGCTGTAGTCAGCACAAGTCAGACATGGACAACCATGGGCTATGTATCTCACAGTCCTGTATGATCGTGCATAATGATCCTTGGTACTTTCTGAATCCCCGGCGACGACTGGCGCCTCGTGGTAGTTTGATATCGGTCACCTGACCGCGTCTTGTTGACGCGACGTGTGCAGGCGCCTCTGCGATCTGGACGGCGGTGAATCCATGTGTTGAACTGTTCGTCTCTTATGTATCTTCTCCCACAAGCTCTCACTCACGGCGAGCACAAGTCTCCCACTCAGGCTCCTCGACTGACAGCGGCAGCGTCAGTCGCATAACCAGCGCAGACCATAAAACATATCACTTACATACGGCGCGTATAGGCCCTCCCATGTCCCCGACCGAGTCCGGCGAACGTTCGCCACTGCAATCAATAGGATTTCGCTGCTGATTTTGCCGTCCATAGACCCCGATCACAACATACGCGCTGGCAGCGCTGCCGTGTCTGGCGCCGCGGACCAAGCGACGACGTCAACGGACCCGGAGCTTTGTGACAGCCTTATCATATTAGCTGGCCACACTGACCACCCGCAGTGCAGTACGGGGCGCCGAAAGCTGGCGCAGAACGGCGGTCGCTCGCTGCTCGCATGTGGGCACTCGTACAGCGCCGTCGACTCAGCGCACCCCGCGACCTCATTTGTACGTACGCAGGAACACCCGTCTAAACATACCTCACAGGCGCATGCGTATAGGGTCCGAGCACTGCATTCGTCCCTGCCGGCGGAGAGCGCACCGATAGCGGCGTATACTTGCACCTCAACAACTCAGCAGGGCACGAGATGAGGATACGAATGATGTGACCTTCCACCGAGACCGGCCCCACGCGGCGACTCATCCGTCACACACACGAAACAGTTCCCCGACAGCCCAGCCCGCGCACAGCGGGTGGTGTGCATTCGAGCCCAAGTGTTCGCCTCAGAGCTTGTCGACATCTCCCAGGGCACCGGCCCCGTGCGTGAGTCGAACGGGACACCAGTATGAGTCATGCAGAATGACATACCGAGCCGTGGTCTAACGCTTTTGGCCGCGGATATCCAACCACATCTCGTACTCTCTCCTACTCACCTGGACCACACGCACACGCTCTCGCGCGAATCCAGGCACGATGCACAGCCCTGGACCACAGAAGGTCCTGGCTCCTTGGATTTCCCTTCCTGTTCACTCCGCCCGCGGCGGCGCCGGAAACGTGCTTGCGGGCAAAAATACAGCAAGGTTCGCCTACGGGAACCCGGCCTCCCACCGCAGGCCTGCGAAAGACACGGGCGGATTCCGGGATGCGATGCGCGGCGGACAGGAGGCCCGGGGGCGAAGAGGGGGCACGGGAGCCTCAGCTGCTGCTGGGGCGCGGGGAACTCGAAGGCGGGAAGCGGGGCACGTTGCCTATCGGCCCCTCGCTGCGCGGCCGATGCTCCTGGGGCCCGGGGTCCTCTATCTTGACGTCTGGCGCGATGCATCGCCCGGGACGCAACGTAACGTGAGCACGCAGAACGCGGGTCCGGCCCCGTGCTCGCACCTGCTGCTCAGATGCCTGGACGACGGTCGGGGTCGGGTCGCATCGCGAAGCCAAACGCCTGTTGGGTTCTTGTTGGACGGCGCAGGCTGCCCGGCAGCAGTGCTCGGATACGTCAACCCGGCAGCACTCTCTCCAACTTCCCCGCGAGACGGACGACGAGCGAGAGCACGAGGGTACGTATCTGTGTTGGAGAGCCCGAAATGAGCACCGCCGCGAACTCACCGTCGTATCTGAACCTTCTATCCCCGACGGTTCATGCATCATGGCTGTGGCTCATGCTTTACCCGGCCGCGACTTCATCCAGTGGCCAGGGTTCGAGCACACGAGGCTCGAAGCGTACGTGAAGCACCGTCCAGGGTGCGGGCCTGAATGCCATCCCGCAGGGTCTAGCTGCCGCGCCATCGGCGTCATGAGCCGCGGTGCGGGGCGCCGCGCGACATATAGGATCAAGGTTTCGTGGAGGCCCGCGCGGCTGGGTCGCGAAGCCTACCGCGCATCCCACCAAGCGGTCGGCGTTGGCCCGGCGGATGCAGATCGCAGTCGTGAGCCGCTCGGAAACCTTCGAGCCTTGGACGGGCTGGTGGTCACTTGACCGTGTCGCCGTCCGTATCTGGATGCCGAGGGATGGTATGCGGTGTTTCTGTGGCGGGGCAGTCCTGGATGGCTCGATCGGCGCCGCACGGGCGGTCCGACGCAACGCGGTACGTACTAGCATCCGTGCGGACGAGTTGGATCGCGAGCGAGGGCCAGAGAAGCAAGGAGCCACAGGGCTCTTGAATTGTACATGCGACATGAAACAAGGCCGTGTCATCGTTGCAGTCGACGCTTGGAGAGACGCAAAAGCAGTTCGTTCGGAGCCCCGAGCACGGAAGCAAGGTGTTGCGTTCATCCGAGTCCGTAGCGCCGTGGGTAGACTTTGGATGCGGAGCGCCCAGTCAATGTCACGTCTGCATCATAAGTATGGGTACGGGATATCCGGACGCTCGCATCGGAGCGCCGGCGTGTGTGGTTGAAATGAATGACGAAGTGGGGATTCCGCAACGCCCGAATGCATGTGAACTGCATGCGTGCATGTGACGGTGAGCTCGGTGCGCAGGGAGTCGTGGCAATGCGCGAGGGGTGGGAAGCAGGGCCGAAGGATTGAGGTGAATTTGCGACGGGAAGGATCTGAGCGTTGTTACGCAGCTGTCGACTATTGAGGCCGGTGACAGCGGTTCGAAACGAGGGCCAGTGTGAGGTATAGCACTGTGGAGGATGGGGATAAGCTTGGCGGGTGCGTCGGAGGTCGTACATAAAATGATGAGGACAGAGGCTGAGAACTTGCAAAAATAGAGGGCGGAGTTGGGATCTTGGGCGAGAGATGATCTAGAGCGGGCAAGAGACGCGAACATGCGAGTCGTCCTGCCAGACGATGTCGTAAGAACTGCATAGGACCGGAGGGTGAGCGCACAGCCAATGTGGAAGGATGGGATGGAGATGCGAAATACGAGTGAGTGATGATGTGGCCGGACATCGAGATATCGACCCTGAGTTTGATGTGGAAGGGCCGCAATGCTACAATGGCGAAGGTTGCACGCGAGCGACGCAGACGAAAGGAGATGTGTGCGAGAGGACAGGTGCCGAGGACTCGAGGGGTGTGTATGCAAGGAAGGAGGCAAACGGACAGGTTAGGTCATGCCGCGGAGTAGATATTCATACCGCCTGAGTGGAAGTAAGGAGGATGGGTAGCGGCTGCGGTGTCCTATGATTTGTTGTTGTGGCAGGAGGCAGAGCTGGTCGCGTCGCCGCCTGTGCAGCTCCCGCGAAGGTGGACGGGGACGGAGGACGGCCGGGCCGGGGGAGGAGGGGTAAGTCGCCGATCAAAGGTGCCGTAAGGGGCGATAAGTCCGCGCCCGAAGGGGCAAGTGAGCACTCGTCGTCCATACTCCGCCTCTCCGACCTCCAGCTCCCAATCGCCGCCTTCATAGACCGTCTTCGTCTCGCCCTCCATGCGTCCCCTCCCTCCCCACAACGACGAGCAGCGATGTGCGTCCCCTTCGCCCTCCTCCCTCTTGACGTCCTCGAGCACATCGCTTACCGCGTCGCCCTCCTCGACCTCCTCGGCCCCCCCGTCCACCTCGTCTCCCTCCTCGCTACTAACAGCCGTGTGTACCATGCTCTCTCAATAGCATCCAATCCACATCTCTACGCCCGCATATTCCGTGCAAAGTTCGACTACCGCGCACCCGCACGCCGTCTGACAGAACAGGGCTCCCTCGCACCCGCCCTCGCACACCAGCTCGTCCGCTACTGCGAAACACTAAAGCGCATCCGCCATGGCCACGTCCATGCATCTTCTGAATCCACCCTCCTCCTCGACCTCCACCGCGCGTTCGCTCTGTGCTCCGAGAACGACGGACGCAATGCCGAGCAGCTCGAGTGGGCCGGCTTCTCCACCTTCATCGAACGGTATGTCTTCGACTCACTCTGGCAAGGGCGCGAGTCATGCTACAACTGGCCCGTCGAGTCCGGGGAGAACGCGTTTGCCCTCTGGCTCTACTGGCTTACTCTCACCCCACGTGCGTCACCTTCTCTTCTTCCCTCTCGCTAGCCACTCAGCTTTCACAGACAAACTCGCCTCTCATACGGAGGAGCAACGCGCATACCTCCAGACCCTCATACGCCCGTTTGCCGTCTATAACTTCCGCTACCCTCCCTTCCTTGCCCCGGACAACCATTTCCGCTTCCCGCTCGTCGGTTCTCCCGAGCTGTACAACAATCACTCAGCCGAGACTCCGCACGGCTACTACCCACAGTACCGTGAGCCGCAGTACGTCAAACACTCATTCGTGCACTACGACGAACATATCTCCATCGCCGAGCCCCCCATAGGTCTCGCCGCCAAGCTCCTCTACGTCGCCCTTCTCGAGCATCAGCCACAAGACTACCCCGCCGCGTCCTTGGTGCCTGAAGATCGTGCAGAAGCAGATGAGATAGGTGCCGTCGGTCCCACCCTCGCTGACTACTACGAGTTCGGCAACCTTCGCGCGTCTCTGCCCCCTGAGCGCGGCGATTGGGACTGGCGGGCTCTCTTGAGCCAAGCAGATGGCGCGAGGGAAGACGGTCGTTCTTGGGATATCAGTCTGAAGAGCCTCAGTGCGCGCCAGGAGAACGACTGGGAGCGTTGGCGCGGCTGCTACGACCCCTGGAACCACAATGTGACGGCTCGCGGAGCTACGTATACCCTGGGCAGCCTCAACGGGCTATGGGCCGGGAGATACCTGGTGCGTGTCCACTGATCACACACCGTGCAATCAAGGCCTCGCTTACAAGTCGCGTCGCTCTGTACCTTCCAGGACCCGAGCATCGACGACTATCTCCTCGCAATGAACTCGTTCGTGTTCGTCCCGGAGCTTGAACAGCCCCAGACCACCGTGGCTTCCAACCCGCTCTTTTTCAAGCTCCGTGAGCATCACTGCATCAGCCCCGCGCTTCCACTTCCGCTCTGGGAAGCCCTCAATGATCCATTTGACGAGGGCATCATGAACGCGTACTGTCCACGCGACTTCCCGCATGCATACACCGTCATCGACCGCAACGGCAAACTCACCATCCGCAAGCGTGGGCGCCCGGAGGAGTTCGTGTACGAGACGTACGTACACGGAAAAGCGAACTCGCACAACGAAGACATCTGCGAGATGTGCACGGCCAGCCGGCTCGAGGAGCAGGCGCAGCGCTCGGCGTCCCTAGCCGCTCTCGCTCCTTCCAACGAGGGCGACGCGGAGATGCTCGAGTATGACGACACAGACACTGCCATGTACGACTCGAGCTCCGAGGGCGATGAGGACAACGATGACGACGACGACTACGACGACATGTCGGACGAAAACAACGTTGCGCGCACGCGGAATATCGTGCAGACTGCGCTCGGGCATGGCACAGACCTCGAGGCGCTCATCGATCGCGTCGCGCACGAGGCCGACGACACCGACCAAGACGACGACGACGCGATGTCGCTCAGCGCGCAGAGCGACAACTGCTCCGCGGTGTCCCGGACGTGCACCGGCGTCATGGACATCATCGTCACCGGCGAGGTGAGCTTCTCCCCGGGATTAATAGCCGCACACGCAGCGCTGACCCCTCTCCCGCCCCATTCGCCTCTGCGTGCCCCAGACCCCGCGCAAACACGCGCTCGCCTGGGACGACTTCCACATCTACGGGCGCGTGCGTTCCTGGGACGGCCTGATCGTGCTCGTCCGCGCGCCCGTGCACACAGGCCCGCTCCCGCCCATCAACGACACGTACGTCTTCCGCGGGTACCTCGTCGGCGGCAGGACGCTCGTCGGCGCCTGGCGGCACGTCACCGACAGCGTGCACTCAATCCCCGTCGAGGGTACGTTCGTCGTCAGCCGGCTCGCGGACGCAGACGAAGACGCAGGCGCCAAAGCCGGGCAGTCCGCGCGCGGGAGCCCGCCGCCGGCCGAAGCCCCGTCTCCCGCGTAAGGCAGTCTCCGCTTCCCGAACGTGCGTGGCGCGGGCCAGTCCTCGAGTGCGTTCTCCTGGACCGCGTCCGCGTTCGCGCACGCGCTCAGCGCCAGGCCCGAGCCTTCGACTCCGCTTCGAGTTCGAGCTCGAGTGCGCGTTCGCCGGCGATGGGCGAGCGCGTTATGGCATCTCGAATCTCGAAGCGTCCACGCCTTCCGTCTTACGCGCATTACGCCCGTGAATGTGCATGTGCATGTGCATGGCACGGCCGTTCCCGTCCCGTCCTCTCATTGTCTTATTCGTGCGTCGTGCGTCGTGCGTCGTGCGTGACGCCCGCGCGCAGCCCGGCTGCAGTTGCTCGGTTCCCTGTGCGCACGACGCTCGCGCGCGAAGCTCCGGCTGTATACCAGTGTACGTATACGACTCCCCGTATGACCCGGCCCCTTCGACTTCGACGTCGACTCCTAGACAGCACTTAGACCCGGCACGCATATGTAGGTCCAGGTACCACGAACGCACCGACTGGGGGATCGGTGGGCTCCTGCGCTGCCCGACTAGCTTCGCGTGTCCTTGGCCCGTCCCCTCGCTATCATCTCCATGCCGCATGCCCTCCCATGCACCGTAGACACTGTATCACTAGCACTAGACTCGGACTTCGCAGCCTCGCTGACCGGAACACGCCCCCATTCCTATATGATGATCACCCACCCCTCACGTTGGCATATGCTCAGCACACGCGATACGTCACATTAGCTACATATGTACTTGCTTTGCTTATCGACTCGGACGGAATCACGCATCTCTAATCTAATCGTTTGGATGTAACCCAGCCTCGGGAGGGCCCAGGGTCCGGAGCCTCGAGCTCTACGTGCAGGTGACGGTGCTCTAAGTCAGTGTAGAGTATTTCCAGCGGCAGCGGCTCGGGCGTGCCACGACGTCGACGCACCCGCACAACCCACGACGCCCGACCCCGTCCCGCCCGAAGCCAGCCGGTGTGAACGACGTACGCATACGCATACGTACACACCGAAGCCCGTCGTCGGAACCCGACTGCGAACGAGAAGCCGCCGTACGCGAGCTCGGTCTCGAACTCGGTCTCGAAGCCGAAGTCGACAAGGTGGGCATCGGTGCTGTCGAGTGCGCCGCGCCGGCCGCGTCCGCGCGGCGGCGTTCCTCTTCCTCTTCCTCTTCCTCGTCCTCTCCTGCATGCTTCGCCTCGCCTTCGCCTTCTCCTTCTCCTCGACCCCCGCCTTCTGCTCGCCCCGGCGGGCTTCAGGCTTCAGGCCCCAGGGGCGCCCGCACGGGCCGCGCGCCGCACGAAGATCGTGCGCGAGACGGCCATGCACACGAAGCCGGCCACGATGCAGACCTGCGGGCGGGTATCAGCGTAGGCACACGGGAATACCAGCATACGGGATTAAGGGTTGAGGATTCAATATTCGAGATGCAGGAGGTAGGATGCAGGACTGAGAACTCTGAGCCACCCCGCACTCGCACCCGGCGGAATGTGGGCGCGGTGGGAGACGAAGCGACGAAGGGGGGCGCAAAGAAGAAGGAGAAGCAGTGAAAAAAAAGAAGATGTGGGGGCCCAAGCTCAAGAGCAGAGCAGAGGGTGGAGAGCGGAGGGATGGGGCTGGGGGCCTGGGGCCCGAAGACGCGACGCGGCGCGGTGCGCATGTGCATGGGAGCACCGCGTGTGGGAAAGGGAACGAAGAGGCCGTAGCAGGAGTGGGGAAGGCGGGCTGGGAGCGGCAGGCCGAGAACGCGAGCGCAGGCAGCACAAGGAAGTGGGCCAGCCAGGTCTCAGGGGCGACTCCAGCGCGGCTACGACACGCTCGGGGGGAAGACCCACCCCGGGGGAGCGAGGGGCACGGATGGGAGAACGCGAACGAGCGCATGATGCAGATGCAGATGCAAACAAGATGAGTTTGAAGGGGTGTTAGAAGGCGCGAAGCGAGCGGGCGAACAAGCACAAATGACAGATCGGAGCACGCGCGAAGAGGAGAGAGGAGAGAGGACGCACCCCTGCGAACACCAGCGCCCTCCACCACACGAGCGGGGCGTCCGCGCCCGTGCCCGTGCCCAGCAGCGCGCCGAAGATGGGCGTGCCTAAGAGGTTCGACACGCCCACGAGCGAGAACGCGAGGCCCATGCGCAGGCTGTCGCGTTGGCGCCCGTGTGTCGAGTGTCGTGTGTCGTGTGTCGTCCGTCCGTCATCGTCGTCCGGTTCAAGCGGGATCCATCGCCATCCGATTCGTGCGCATCCCAGGGCCACACGCAGACAGCGTGCATGTAGAGGGGATGCCCGCAGGCAGCGAATGGGGCAGAGGCAGGGTCCGGCGGATTGGCGGGTGCCACATAAGGTCGCGGGCGAGGCACGGAGCACGGTCGAGCAAGGTTACGGTTCTATGAGCGGTGCGGACTACGCGTGAGAGGAGAGGAGAGGGCAGCACGCACCCAAGCTCGCTGAGGTCCGTGCAGAGCATCCCGAGCAGCGGCGGAATTAGCGACACGTCTGCTCAGCGCACCGCGCCCGGGCGCAGGCGGTCGACGTTGATGACCGTGGCCAGGGTAGGTCCACGTAGGCGTCGGGTGTTCATGTCCGGTGTTCAGGATGTTGGCGGATCGACATGGGGACGTGCACGGGACACATCCGGCAATTAAGAGCGTTCGTCGTCCATAGGCGGCCATCGATTGTGGAGTGTTGAATATTGAGCATTGAGGCGCGGCGGCGGTCGGGCGGCGTCAGTCGAAACGCAGAAACCGTCAGATCCTCCCTCGCCGCACGGGACAGTATATATCACGAGGGTACTTACACGCTCCGGACGAGAACCCAAACAGCACCGCTACGGCGACGACCCCAGGCGTGTGCGTCGCGCCGAACACGGCGAAGAGGAGCGCGGCGCAGGCGAGCACCGCGGCGAGTAGCAGGTTGTACACGCCGAGGCGCGGTGCGAGCATGACGGGCAGCGTGCGCCCAAGAGTGCTGCCCGCGTTAAGGATCGCAAGCTGCGAGCGGTTCGGTGAGTGTGAGCAACAGTGCCGGCAGGCGGGGACGCACGATGTACGTGGTGACGGTCGCGTCGACGCCGTGGTCCGCCGCGAAAAGCTGTAGATAGAAGACTGCCTGCCGTCAGCTGCGCGCGCCCGAGCGCGAGTCCGTGCCGGCGATGCACTCACACGGAACGAAGAGCCCGAGGTTCGTGCAGAACGCCCTGTTCCAAGCGGATCCGTCAGTCTCCCCCAGCCCAGATGCAGATAGTCTATGCGTCTATGCTAACCCGGTGTTGGACCACGTATACGCGCCGTCCGCCAATATGCGCCTTGCCATCTGCGCGTTCAGCACCGCGGCGAAGCTGCGGCGCTTCGGGGGCAGCCGCGTGCGCATGAGCGCGTTCGCGAGCGCGAGCAGCGCCGCGATGACCGCGCCGCTCGTGCGCACGCCGTTCGCGAACCCGATGTCGGGCAGAGCGAAGAGGTGGTTGAGCATGATCGGGAAAACGATCCCGCCACACGAGGCGCCCGAGACCGCGATGCCCGTCGCGAGGGCGCGCCGGGCGCGGAAGTGGTGCGAGACGATGCTGAGCGAGGGGATGAAGAGGAGCCCGACGCCGAGCCCGACGCCGACGCCCTGCGCGAGGAAGACCTGGTGATCCGAGGGATCACGCACGGCTGACAGTCAGCGGTGGATAGAACACCTGCGCGGATGGTGACTAGCCTGATAGTACTGGTCGCGGCGAGCCAGCGACAGCATGAATATCGAGAAGACGTGCAGAATGGATCCGGAAATCTGGACATGGTGACTGCTCGGTGTAAACGCGAAGGAGGGGGAGGCGCGGACGCCGACGCCGGTGAGTAATTGACCGGGCACGCCGAGGGAGAGACTCACAAGTAGCCGGAGTCGAAGGCGTGGCCGACGAGGACGCCGGGCGCATACATCAAGAACAGCTGCATGCTTCCTATCCAGCTGGCAGATGGAGATGGGGCACAGAGCGTAAAGGTCAGATTTCCCATGTGTGGTTGATAGAGCAAATAGAATTGGCCCCGACCTGATGGTGGACGGAGACTCGTGGGACAGGAATTCGCGCACGTAAAAGTCTAGACGGACGGCGGTCAGCGGGTGTGAGCTGGCCTATACAAGTCCAAATGGATAGACGCAGATGCGCACCTTGGTAGACACCGAAGGCGTTGAGGTAGCTGTGCGGTCAGAGCTCAGGATGAGGCCTAGGCACAATGCATGGTGCCACACGAGAAGGACTTACCCAAACGTGCAGAACTGCACCATCCATCTAGGCATCCTGTCAGGCGCTGACATTTGGTACGCACGTCATGGCGCAACACTCACGCTCCTGCAACCGTCAGCCACGCAGTCCGTCCCCCGTCGGGTGGGATCGAGTCCTGGGCAGAGCGGCCTTCGTCCGGCTTCTCGGTGAGGTCATGGTGGCTGGAGGTGAGCGTGCTGTGGTTGAAGGACGCTGCAGACGAGTGGGGGAGAGGCATGTCCGAAGGGGGGAGAGAAGAGCAGGGGGGAGGTCAAGTAGAGACAGAAGGTGGCATGCAGACGGTGCGGAAGAAGGGTAGAAGGTAAGCGACGCTCCAGGTCGCGTATTTAAGAAAAAAAAAGGATGTGGATCGAGGGGGAGGAGGGGCAGGACGGGGAGTTCGGAAGCAGGAAACGGGCGGGGAAGGATGGGCGTGAGGCAGCGTGCGAGCTGATTTATATCCACCCTCCACCTTGTCCAGTCCTGTTCGGCAATCCGCTGAGCGTGCAGGAAGCCGAATCTGTGTTTGGACAACGCAGGGCCAGATAGTCGTGGTGGCCAGCGCAAGCTGTGTTTTGATGGCCGGCGACCATACATCTTCCAGGTGGGCTGCTGGATTCGAGCAGCTGTGCGTGACTGCAGCCGACATATGGACCTCCCCGGGGTCACGCCGCTCGCTGTGGACCCAAGTATGGCGGTTAGATGGCCGCATCGCGCGACGGTTTGCGGCACGGTGCACAATTCTGGAGCAGAGCTACATCCCCATCTCTCCGCAGCGATGCCGTCCCCCTCCTCGCCTTCCATCAGTAGCCCGCCTTCCTCTTCCGTAACCGCTACTCACCTCTTCCGTACCCAGCACCCATTATACGGCACCCGCGTCCGCCTCGTCAGCACGCGACGCTCCGCCCTCACGCACCGACGGGCACACGCAGTCCGCCGAGGCTGCGGGTCAGAAGGAAGGGGGATCACACTCGATGTCTTCATCTGCATCCGACGTGTTCGGAAGGGCGAACGCCTAAAGAGCACCGAAACGCCGATGGCCGTGTGCGTTCTTTCCGGCAGTCATTAAACCTCGAGTGCAACGTTGCGCACATTAATGAGTTGGAACACCGGTTCCCGACGAATGGAAACGGCAAGGCGTGCAATGTGCACCTGCCGCCAGATTCGCTGCCTGCATGGACAATTGCCTGGACAACTTCCGCATGTTCCGGTCACTGTATGCGTCCGGTGTCATGCCACTTTGCCTTCATAAGTGTTCTGAGCCGCCTTAGCAGCGCGACGGACGTACGATGAAGTCCACGCAAGCAGTCACTCGGTTCTTGTCATGCAAGCCCTCGTTGCATTCACTCAACAAAATGCTGGACCCCTCGCCCCGTGAGGACGCGTGTTATCAGTTGCGAGTGTTGCGCGTGAGGCCTTTCTGCTGAGCTGTCATGGAAACCCCGGACACGCCGTCGACTGGCTACCACTTTTAGCCGGCCATTTTGAGTGTCAGTGCTCAGAAATACATGTATGACATCCAAATGTACCCACCTATTCAATCGAATGGACGAGAGCCCCGCGATGATGATGGTTAGAAATTGACCCAGCGCCTCTTGAAATACGTTCGATCCGGAAAGTGTCTCGCTCGGCTAGATTAGATTAGCCTATGATTCTGTTTCTGATCAGAACGGCATGCACTTTCCTCAGATTCTAGAGACAGACTGAACGCGGTGGTGGGGTGCGGGTTCATACTCGCACGTCTGAGTACGAGACCAGAGACAAACCCACCGGAGATATAACAGGTTGTTATATCCTGATCGCAGTGTAGTCATTCGTTATATAGTACGACTTTCCTTTGTCCAACTTGTGTCCCATCACAAAGATGGCACTTGAACTCTAGTACCGCAGAAAGTCTGTCCCACTGTGCCGGTTGAATTTCAGATATTGCAAGTAACCAGCATGGGACCAAGATGTTTCGTGGAGTGGCACGCGAAACACATTTGGCCACTGGTGTACTGAATGCGAACAGAATGTAACGCGGACGGTGACAGGTTTGTCTTCCAACTTACTCGGTTGTGAAAAGTAGTAGTACGTAGTACAGTAATAGTGCCATAATACGCGTCCCAGTACGCGTCGCGTCCTAAAGCCATTCGAATTACAGGTTGGACTTACCATAGTTGTTAAGTAGAGTGAGCGAGCGTACTGTGTATGTAATGTTAGTATGTCACGGTACTGTATACTCCATTCAATATTGCCCGCGAATGCCAGGCCCTATTGTAGGCAGCTACACGTGCGATCTGTCTACAGCTGCTCGGTATCAACCGTTGGATTCGATACATAGACAGCGCTGCGTGCAGAAGACAGGTGGTGCAGGCGGCGGTCAGGCTTTCGACTCCAGGGTTCAAGGTCGGAAACCGCAGAGACGAGGTGCCGAGGGTAGCATTCAAGTTGCGGGAAGCTGCTACAGAAAAGCTTCAGAATACTTATGACCGAAACTAATACATAGAGGAGAATGGTGATGGTTTCGGACGGAAGATGAGATAACTATGAGACATCGTAGGACAGACGGGCATCTGCTGAACACCTAATACTGAGTCACTGATCGAAGGGCTATAGTCCATGGGGGGTCGAGGAGCATCCCAAACGGTTTTCATGAGTACCCATACCGAGGCAGCCAAAACAAAACATCACCGTAACAAACCTCCCACCACTGTCCACGTGCGCGGGGGGCATAGCGTGAACCTCAAATATCATCGACCCATCTCCCACGGAACGCTTCGCAGTTCCTCTGCGCCAGCAATGCACAGATCCTGCAGAAGCTCATCCTTTTCTCCTCGCCTCCGGATATCGCACTCCCCGCGGACGTCGCAAAGCAGCGCAGCGTGAAAGCCCGCTCGCAGCCCTCGCACAAATACCGCTCAGCACTCGCGACGTCTCCGTCGTCCTCGGGCTCCGCCAGCACGTCGAGCGCGACGAACAGCCCTACACTACGCCGGTCGTGCATCTCCTTCTGCCTGCGCGACAGGGACGGGCGGACGTAGCGCGCAGACTGCGCAAGCAGCGCACCCCGGTTCGCCGCGGAGATCCAGTGCACGCGCACGAAGTCCGCGTAGAGCTGCGCGATGAGCGTAATGTCGTGCGCCGCATACTGCAGCAGCGTTTCGGAGAGCGGCCGGCGCAGCCACATCTCGCTCCCCGCACTGTTGTGCATTGCGACGACGGTCTCTGCGTGGCCAAGCGTCGGTCAGCACGGGATCCGGCCGATGGCGCCCGACCGACCGAACGACGACTCACCATCCTTGCTGTCCCGAATTCCACGCATCTTGAGACAGGTCGCCATCCCCAGGACCTGGAACACGTCGTCGTACTTTCCCGGGACGGGGACGCGGTCGCGCACGCGGCGGAAGTACCCCGCCTCGAGCCGCGCGCGGCGGTACCCGGGCGTCTCCCCGCGCACGCGCTCGCGCGAGGCGACCTCGGTGAGCTGCAGGTCGAGCACCCCACGCAGCGCGACCCCGTACGTCTCCCGGAGCTCGACCGCGTCCGCGCGTCCGTCCCACATCACCTTCACGACGTCTGCGCTCGCGAGCAGCGCGAGGAGCGCCCGGAGCCCGGGGTGCGTCGCGTCGGGGAGCGCGAGCGCGTCGACGAGGAACACGTTCAGCGTTTCGGCATCGGCGATGGAGATGAGGCTGAGGACACCGTTGGTGCGCGCGATGTCCCGGGCTTCGCAGTCGAGGATGAGGGTCGTGGAATTTGCGAGGATGGCAGCGGCCGCGGCTACCGAGTCGTAGGTGTCGCAGAGGGTGTAGGTGCAGGACGCAGGCATGTTGGCACTTGTTGCTTGGCAGGAGTCTGAAGGATGGTAGAGTGTATTTGGGAGAATAAATATGAGAGAGAGACTTTACCGCAGCACCGACAATGTGCAGATCGTACGCAGAGTGTGGCACCAGCCTGGGGATAGCAGGTGTTGGGAGCGAGAATCACTAACGGAACGCGGGCACAAACATGTCCCCGCCACCGCCGATCCGAAGGCCGACTTCCACTCACGGCCCATCTTCTCCGAACCTTCAGGCCGCAACGCAGGGATCGAACTGCACGTCGAGCTTGCCCGCCACATCGAGGCAGGACAGGTGTGTTCGCAGATGCAACCGCAGCTCGTCTTGCCTCGTCCGCGACCCGAGCCTCCCATGGTGCCACACAACGAGGCACACCCGCTTGACCGTCGGGAGCTTCTCCTGTATCAGCCGGTCGGTGGGGTGCAGCAGCTGGCCGTCTATCAGTAGCGCGTCGTTCGGGTTGTGCAGCGCGTCGTAGTGCAGCGTCACGCTGCGCAACGCGGGCGCGCGGAGGTGGACGAGGAGGCGGTAGACGCGGAGCCAGCAGTCAGACGAGTACGTGACGCTGTGGAGGTCTAGCGTTTGCAGCCCGGTGTAGCGAGATATGAATGCGATATCCGCCACTAACAAAGAACACGCTCAGCGGGCATGCGCGCTACACCGAGCAAAGAACAGTGCACGCACCACGTACGGCGCCGAGACGCACAGACATTGACAGATGGCGGATTACGGGGCACATGGACGACTCTAGTGCAGCCATGGGGTAAAAAGCAGACTCGGGAACCACCAGAGTGTGTAAGGATTGGGCCGACGGAGTTGACGAAAGCCATTCCAGAACAATCGACGCCGCGTTGGACTCCGGAGCACCCCAAGACGGAGAGACGCGCAGAGACAGCAGCATTGGCCGCTCCTTCGGAATAGCCTGCGTGGAAGGAGGTGCAAGCGCGAGTAGTCGACGACTCTTGGCGCTAGCGGTACTAGGATCGTCCGGAAGGAGTTGGATGTTGACGAGTGTAAGATGCCGCAGGTTTGGGATAGAGGCAATGAGATGTTGCAGATGGTGAAGTGCCAGATGGCTCGTGTCGAGAAGAGCAAGAGTAGTCACGGAGACGAATTCAGACAGTCGGCATTGCAATATTGAATCGAACACTGCCGAATACGGGGACAAGTCCGACAACACCAAAGTTCGCAGCTTGGGGAGGTCCCGAGCAGTCGTGATGTATAGGTCGCACTCTGCTAGGGGGGCCCGGGCAACCGGATAGATGTGGATAGTAGTGATGTATTCTCGTATACGGGCATGGTTTGCTTTGGCGATCTGTATCAGGGATGAGATGCTGACGTCCGAAAGCAGGTGATATTGGGCAAGTGTTTGGAGCTCTTTGCAGGTAAGAGAACAGCTCCTCAACGACGCGATGTCGCTGGATATGAATCCCAGAATGTGCAGGATGAGCTCGATCGGTATATCCAGTAAACCCAACGGCATGGTAGCCACTGTACTCGCTGTTACAGTAAACCGTGTCATGATCAGCTCGAAGAGTACTTGTCGGCAACAAGCACTTACCAGAATGAAGGCCCAGTAATAGTACGATATCAATGTGTCTCTACAGACAAGCTGAAAAAATGGTCGTTGAAATACTTGAGGTGGTACTGCGCGGAATATGTAGTATGTATTACTGGTCGATCTTCCGAGTGAGTCAAGAATATGACGATATACTAGTAAGGCTGGTGCGATTCAAGATCGGGGAGAGTTGATGATTCGGACACTTTGAGTCTCTCCAGTCAGCTATAGTCGGGGTAAGTGGCAGGTCTCTTCGGTGAAAGGATGTGCAGTGGCTCACGAGTGATACATAGTTCTGAGCAACTTCGTTGACCAGCGCTAGAACATGATAACACGCGAAGTTCTTGCTTACGTGATGTTGATTGTAATGTCTAGGCTGGTCCAGGGTCCAGGGCGGCTCGATATCGACGACGGCGACTCGAGTGCAGCTGGACAGGGCCTAAGTAACAAGTTCGAACCATCTCATCGACCTCCATTGACTTGGCTCTACGTTAGCCACGCCCTCCATGAAAGCAGAGGTAAGCGGCTAGCATACCGCAGCCGAACAACGCTAACACTACTGAATAGTGTTGATGTAGCGGCCACTACATGGGATTTCTATACCATCAACTCGAGGGAAACGCTGTCGTCACAAGACTCAGGGCAACTGCAAAGCGGCCATATTGACGTGCGTACGTTATATCAAGTCTTTGCCACGTCAAGTTCTTTCTTGTACTAGAACGCAAGGTACAGGAACTCACAAGGATCAGTCACTGCAATGTATACTAGCGTTGTTGAGCCGAATATGCAAGATCACCAATATGCAAGATCACTAACCAAATACTCGCGGGCAATGGTATCATGTAGTTCTAGCGCGGTGACTCCAGAACACTCCGGCTTCTGTCGGGACGCGTGCTGGAACAGCTCACCTCATGAGTACGCCTCATGAGGCAAACCTCGTGAACCGCTCTGCAGCGATATATGTTGTCTACTACGCGCCCTCTGATCATCAAGACTGGGGGCTTTCCCACTGTGTCACTATTTGGCAGCCAATCCAACGTTTGCGTAGCTGGTATACGCGCCGTCTTCATCGCAGCTCGCTCTGGATCACCTCCAAGACACCGTTCCTCGCCGACGTGTACGCCGCCCCCCTACGTCCGCGGCTACGGCGTTGCAGCACACGGCCGTATGGCCGTACTGGCGGCGCGCGAGTGCGCTATAAAACGCGACACGATGCCCCCTACAAGTGTCAAGCAGGCTTCAGCACTGTAACGAGTCCAAGCCTCTCCTAAGCTACAGATCATCATGAAGCTTCTCAGTTGCATCCTCATCGCTTTCTCCGCCGGCACATCCGCCGGCGCCGCCTCAGCTCTCGGCCGGCGCGACGTGCCCCTCGCACTCGTTCCTCAGTTCGGTGTCCCCACAGGATACAACCCCGACGGTTTTGGGTGAGCATCCCCATCCCTAAGCCCGATATCATCCTATGTATGCATGGCTCATACTATTTGGACCTGCTCAGAAACTGTGACGGGGTGTTCGGCGACAATGGCAAGCCCGTGCCAATCCCCTGCACATGCCCGCCCCCCCGCGACGTCTTCATCCAGGCGCTGAACGAGAACGTGAACGCGGGGTACATCGTCAACAACACGGGCTACCCTGCGCGTTTCCCGCCCACGGGCGTGGCGAGGGAGGTCCAGATGGAGCGCATCGTCACGCTCGTCCAGACCCTCCAGAACCTATACGGCAAAGGAATCCACCAACTTCTACATCATCCAGAAGTACATCGACATCGAACCCGTCTACTAAACGGGTCAACGAGTTAGCAGGAAGTCGGAGGATAGGGCTTGGAAAGAGATGATGTTGGGCGGTCGGTCGCATGGGACTACTGGATAGCTGTTCCACGAGCGAAACAAG
This sequence comes from Daedaleopsis sinensis, assembly GCA_033807695.1. Classification (NCBI taxonomy): domain Eukaryota; kingdom Fungi; phylum Basidiomycota; class Agaricomycetes; order Polyporales; family Polyporaceae; genus Daedaleopsis; species Daedaleopsis sinensis. The sequence continues at coordinate 1,883,154 of CM066302.1, forward strand.
TAACGAAGAATAAGATCATCTTCGAAAGGCGCACGCTGTATACAAATACAACTCCTGCTACATTTTCCCGCACAGTCATTCGACCATGGGTATCCACTCCCCCAACATCGGCTCAGTGTTCCTCCGCGCAACGAGATAGCACAAGCGGCAGAGCGTGCGCCGACGTGCCCTCCCATCGTCGCTGGACGACCCATCCGACGACCAGTCATCCCGCTGCTCCGCCCCTCGGCCCGTGCCCGCAGCTACCGTCGCAAAGCAGGAGAACGACAGCATGCGCTCGCACCGCGGACACCGATAGCGCCGCGCATGCTCGGGCGGAGCCTCTAACACGTCCAGCGGGAGGAACTTGGTGAGGTCGAGCTGAGCGTGCAGCGCCTTGAGCTCCCGCGTTGGGTACGCGCGCATGTATCGCGCCGACATCTCCTTGAGCGCGTCCGGGGCGCGCAGGTACGGGCCCTTCTTCATGAAGCGCTCGTACATGCGTGCAATCATCTCGATGTCGTGGGCGGAGTACTGCAGGAGGATGTCGGGGAGGGGCCGCTGCATCCACATCTCCGTGCCGCTCTTGTGCAGAGCGGAGACCACAGCTGTCGTGACGAGGACCGGTTCAGTCGTTCAGCCACGTCGATGCGGGGAACCCCGATCTGCGCACTCACCGCTCTTTCCGCCGTTTTCATCCAACACCCCAAACAGATTCGCACAATGGCCCAGTCCGTATAGCCTGAGTATCCCATTCAGCAGAGACGGATCTTTTTCCAGCTCGGCATGGCACCGCTTGAAGTAGGCGTAGGTGTGCATGAACCGGAGGTTCTTCTTCGACTTCTGGTGCGATCGTTGACGGACCTCGGCGATCTGCAAGTCGATAACACCCCCCAACAGGACGCCGTAAGCCTCCGCGATCTCATAGAAGTCCGCGCGCCCATCCCAGACTATCTTAGTGATGTCCGGTCGGCGGAGCAGCGAGAGGAGGGGCGCCAGACGAGCGTCGTCCTTGTCCGCGAGCGCGAGGACGTCGAACAAGAAGATGCGGGATGCGGTCGAATTGCCGATTGCGATGATACTGAGCGCGCCGTCGGTCATGCCAAAGTTGCGCCCTTCGCAATCGAGGATGACGGTCGAGGTAGGGTCCTGACACAGCTCGTATACAGCCAGTGCAGCATCTTCATATGTCGTGCAAAGCGTGTAGCGGGTAGCGCTCGGTGTCATGAGTGACTGAAGGTGATTGAGGATGGATAAGGAATGCCCATGAGCATGTACGTGAGCAACGCAAACCATCCTAGCTGGACAGGGGAACACACCTGTGGAAAGGTCTTGTGGGCTGTGAGCTGGGCTAGGAAGAGATACGGCAAGATACGATTGAGTGCAGATATAACACCTCTCGCGTGAGAACGCATCTGCTTAAATTGGGGTCTCCCGGGAGAAGCTGAAGCAGAGTACGAGCTTCTGCAGCCTGCTACCGCAGCATACCGCAGTGAGTCCTTCGACACGCAGATCCATCGTGACAGCTCGCGGTACTATCAGAGGGTGGTATTGGCGCAACCGTTGCGCATGCAGCTATATGCAGCCGATTCTACGGCCAAACATTATCCTACTACTCCTCGGCAAACAGGAAGCACCTCCACTGTCATAACCGCAGTCTGTGAGCGTCACATCAGTCAAAGCAGGTGCGTAGATCAGACGGTCGAGGCACTCACAATCATACACATATTCGAACACGAAGCATGTCAAGCGGCACTGGCACTGAACCCGTGTCCAACGGTCGCTATGAGCAGAACGAGCGCAGCAACCTGTACTGTCCGCGCGAGCATGGATTCTCTCGCAACATGGTCTGCCGGTGTCGGGCCGCTTCCCGTCGGCGAAGGTCCTTTCCTGCCGGTGGCCTTCTGCACATTGGGGTTCGAGAACGGATTCGACGCGGAGCCATCCGCTGTATGAGAAGACCCCGGGGGAGGAGAATATGTGTACTTGTACGAATAACTGTATGCGGGACCATGGCGTCCGGGGTTCGGTCGTCGTGAGTACTCCCAAGCGTGAGTAGCGCCGCGCCTGCGGCCGTCTTGCTGCCAGTGCATATGACTTGCTTCATGATGCGTGTGTGGATGAGCGGAGGTGTAGTCGGATGTCAAGGTGCGGTCGTACGCTCGTCTGAGTGCGCGAAAGGGGGCTCGAAAACCAAGCAAACGACATGGGAAGCGGGCGTACCGTTGGCGGTCGTCCCCCAAGATTGCATATGCCTCGCTAACCGCTTGGAATCTCTCCTTGGCCGTTGGTTCCTTGTTCACGTCCGGATGGAACTCCTTACTGAGCTAAACGATCTGGCTTGGTAAGTGCGACGGAAAAGCGTCGAACAGTAAGGATGTACCTTGTAGTAGCTGGCCTGGAGCGCGTCAGAAACACCACAAACGGAGGAGATGCCTTTCAAACCTTGATTTGATTCCTGTTAGCGTTCTTGGGGACGCCGAGTGTCTGATAATGTCCACTGCGGAGGCATGACGCGTGAAGACGGCGGCGTGGATTTGAAAAGAGACGGTCGGCCTGGTGGTTAGAAGTGGATGCACAGGCGGATGGACCAGCAGAGATATATCGCAAGGGGTGCATGGCAAGAAGCAAGACGCGTCGGAGGAGACTGTTCGTTGGTTGTTCAACCGTTGTTGGAGGTCGTGCGGAGGAATGACGGCAAGGGCCATTATCTTATCAGATAAGACACCGGCAGACGCCTGACCACGTCAGAGCCGAGCGTGCCGGAGTGGGGAGACTGAACGAGCGCTCAGCGTGCTCTCCTCGAGGCCACCATCGCCGACAACCTCCTCCTCGACGTCGACACGTTTGATCGTGTCGGGCAAGTCCCTTTGATTCTGAGAGCTCTCTGCAGCCGGCCCCGGCCTTGTTGCGCACGATGACTCTGAACATCCTTGTCTCCTTCTCCCTGCTCGCGCTGGTCGTCACTGCTCGTCCTCTTTCGGACGCGCCACAATCGTAGGTTGTCGTCCAACTTCCATTGCATCTCTCGCTCATATATGTCTCGACAACAGGGTAAGAAGGTCTCTCCAGGTCCAGAACGCTGTTCAGGCCATATTTGCATCCCGCACAGGGTGAGCTTCTCGATTTCATTTCCCCACTTCTCTCTCGCGTGTCCTGCAGCGTGGACGCTGCGTGTATCTGCTCCCGGGCCACTCGTCCGAAAGGCTAACCATTCTCTCATCCTCAGACAATCCCCCGACTGCCTGTCTTGCGAAGACGAAGACGATGTCCACATCTCGTTAACGACTTCGGCAGAGCAATCGGCCCTGCTCTCTAGCCTCGAAGACCTTGATGCTATCAAGGCTGTCATCCCTCTCCACATCGACGAAACCTCTTCGGAAGACGAGAAACAACTCTATGAGATTCTCAAGAACCTCAAGAGCACCGGCGCACTAAACGACATTGACGGCTACGTTGCCCCCATCGAGGACACCCAGTCTGTCACCGCTGCAGATGATGTGCCTGAAAGCGAAGCCAAGTCGTCCCAGGAAGCTTCGGACGAGCTTCCTGCCGTCTCTCTCCCCGACGTCTACTCGTCTCCCCCACTCCTGGTGCTCGCCGTCTCTTCTATTGCTGCTCTCCTCGCCGTCCTCTGTGTTGGCGCAGGACTGTACGCTTACAACCACGTCAACAACTTCATGATCAACTCCGGTCTCGCCTGGGATGTGCTTCCCCGACTTGAGAAGCGTGTCGGGCTCGATTCGCCTCACGATGACGAGCCGACGGGGGGCGCGCCTCTCCCAGAGAAGCGCCGCCTGCTTTACGACGCACCGCTGCCGCCGGTGAACCTCGTCGACGGGAAGCCGGGCGAAGATTTGAACGAAAAGGTTATGCTCGTGGACGTTGACGAACCTCTCTCCGACGATGAAGATCTCAGCGAGAAATTCCACGACGCTCCAGAGCATTCCCTTCTCTTCCTCGACTCGGCCGTTCAGTACCAGCCCAGACCTGACGTCCCTCGGATTGTGATTGACGAACACGCCGACCCAGATCTGCTACCCCTTCCTGAGATTCATTCGAATCAATCTACTCCCTACGCGACTCCTTTGCGCACGCCCATGCGTTCGCTTTCCGCTAGTCCAACGCGTTCGCCGCAGATGCGCGAGGTGCAATCGTCGCCTACGCTCTCGTCAAAGCCCTTGTGGTCTGTGCGCGCGGCCGACGCCCCCACCCTCGGTATTCCTAGCACATCGTCCTCTTCAGAGGCACCCCCGATGCTTCCTGGCGCATTGTTCGCAGACGACGCCCCCGAGGTGCAAATCCAGCGCCCGCGCCAGAGGACGCCCCGGCAGCCGCTCGATATCGCATTTGCACTGCAACTGCGCCCGGGGCTCGGGCTCGGTGCGGACTCGGCATGGATCGTGCGGTTCATGATGGCGATGTTCGGGTGGATGACGTTCTTCATAGGAGGGCCGCGGAGGGATGAGCCGCGGCGTGCACTCACTGCATAGTCGCAGCTGGCGCGTGCTGTCCAAGCTCCGTTCGCAATGGTCTCTCACCCGGTCTTCATCTCGGTCTCTGGCTGGATCCCCTATGCATACTTACTCGCATCCGCCTCGTCATCATCACCCATATCACCCCGCATTGTTGATACACTTACTTCAACCCTAGTTGCCTGCACACTTATTTCTCCTCTTTCTCATTCTCCTAGCATAGTCCTCGTAGTCGTAGCCGAAGGGATGGTTCGGCACGGACCTGTTCACTCGTGATTCGGCGGCGACTCGCTCGTCTCCTGGACTTGCACATACACTCCCTCTTTGTCATCACACATACACCTCAGCAATTGGATGGAACTTTGTGAAGAAGTGCAATGTACTGTACATGGCACGTAATATTATTGGACTACTACCTTCATGATTCTGAGGCAGTTCTCGGTCGAGATGAAGGCCGCCCTCGAGGACGGTACGGCATTGTGAAGAGCGCCCGACGAGAGGTTAGGGTTAAAGTGGCCAGTTGGCGGACAGACGCGCAACTTGACCCTTGCTCACGTCCTATGCCTCCACGGCCACCCCTCCACTCCCCCATCGGCTCCTACTACCCCCCAAACGATGCCGCGACGTACCGCGACCTGCTGTTATTTGAGGAGCGGCTCAAGTCCAATGCTGCGGTTCTAAATGCACGGAAGAGACGGTACCAACGTGCGTGAGTCGTGGGTCTGCCCTCCGATCGCGATCACTTGCTCAAGGGCGCGTGTATGTCGCAGTGTTTCTTGGGCAGCTGCTCGCCGTGATTGCCTTTCTGCTCAGTGAGGTCGTCCTCCAGACGAACTGGCTCGGCCTCCCGTATAAGTGGGTCCTGCACCAGGCTCTGCCCGAGATCTACCCCGAAGATGCGGACGTGAGGGTGCACCCGTACTTTGCGTCGGGGCTGCTCTTCGTGAGCGTGACCACGCTTGTGCTGTTCTTTGCGAGTGGGATGTACTCGGAGAAGATTGGTTACGCGAATAAGTGCGTCTGCATCTCACACATGTCCTCTCGTCCTAAACTCATGCTCGACTCACGGTGGCTTGCCGAAACTTGCTTGTGCTAGGTACGTCCCGCATGCTAACCGCGCGCTGAGGAGCTTCAACATGCACCTCAACATGCGCCAGCCACCCCTCCGCTCCAAGCTGCCCTTCAACCCATTCGCTTTCCTCTTCGCCCGCCCGTCCTCCCCTCCGCCTACGTCGCCCACCTCACCAGCACCCCCGCCCCCGGCCCGACGTCGCTCCCCCTCCCCATCGCCCGGCCAGAGACGGCGGAGCTCGTCCGTGCCCATCTCGCCCATCCCCCCAGCATCGAACCCGCGCGGCGAGCTCATCTTCTCCTCGCGCGTCGACCGCAGCTTCCGCGACGCCTACGAGCGCTACCGCGCGCAGTTCGAGCGGCGCAAGGAGGAGCGCACGCGCGCGGCGTACGGCCAGACGTGGCTCGGGTGGATCCACCTCAAGATGCCGTGGATGCGACACGCGCCGGCTGCGGCGAGCCCCGTTTCCAGCTCGGGGAGCGTGACCCCCATGGGAAGCATCAGAGGGCCCTCGGGCAGAGGGCGCGGGACGGGGAGCCCGGCGGGGTCGAGGAGGTCGAGCCCGGTGCCGGGGAGGACGGGGAGGAAGATCTCGTCGTCGGGGAGTGTGGGAGGCAGCGGAGGGACGCATTCTGCGCAGACGGTGCAGCATCCGCTTGCATCGGAGTCTGTGAGAGGGTACGATCCGTGAGATGGTGGGACGTGGGGACCTGTACTTGGAGCTTCGGTGTGTCGCCCATAGAGGACGCGTGCTGCGTCGTTGTAAAGTATTCATATCGCGTTCTCACTGACTGCTCTGGGAACGACTGACCTGCCGGAGCATGCCTGACATTGACGCAAGTCACTGCGGCACATGAGACGTGCTGCGGTACCCCTCACGCCGAACCTCAAAAGCCTTTGTCTCCGAACTCATACTCGAAATCGTCTGTGAATCAACAGTGCCGGAACGCAGTAAGTAGTCATTCTTTCTTTTAAACCGTGCACCTTCGAAGCCTAACTTTCCCTTCGGTGGCATCGACCATTGGTCTACGGCAGAATGAGCACCATCCCTATCGACTATACACTCGTTTCAACGTACGCAGAGGCTGAGGCCGCAGTTGCAGCCTTGCGACAACACACTGTCCTCGTCCTTACCTGTTCAGGTCCTCACCTCGGTCGTGTAGATGGTGTCCTGAGCGTACTTGCCCTCGCAGACCAAGCCGCCTCCCATGTCTACCTCTTCGACGCCGTCGCTCTCAACGACAAACGCCACCCCCGGCTCTCCCCCTTGTTTTCTCTCCTGCGCGACAAGAAGGTCAGGAAGCTCGTCTGGGACGCGTGCATTCCCTTCCTGGAGATTGCGGAAACGTATGGAGTCCTCATTGACGGCGTCCTGGACGTGCAGCTCGCCGAAATCATGCAGCGGTCACCACATCAGCTGAACGGCAATCAACGGGCCAAGCATACAATCACCTACTTCAAGAAGTCCCAGATAGTGTCGGCGCAATTCGCTAAGGACCCAACGGTCCTCGACGGTGTCTACCGCATTATGGGACTCGAACATTGTGCCGGGATCATAGGCGTAACGAAAGATGTCGGTGGAATTGTGAAGGACGGTAAGGTCTTCCGTTGACCTATTTGATCCAGCGACTCATGTGGCGTCCTCCCCACCCACAGCTGCAATCAAGACGAAACCAGACGCCAACAGGATGTGGTTGGAGCGCCCGCTGCATCCCGCCCTACTCAAACAGGCCGCGCGCGATGTAGTGCTTATTGCACACGTCCATGCACGGTTTCAGTCGAAGACCCCTGTCCAGCGGCGCGTCACGGACGAGGCTATATGCGCTGCATCTGCACGGTACATGTGCGCGTACCCCACCCGCGAGCTCAAAGAGCTCCACGTTAGCCTCGAGCTCAGCAGATTTTTGCCTCTCGACGTGCTTGACGCCCCGGATCCCAGCGGCGCGCGGTACCGATGCGCGAGGTGCGAACGGATGCTCTCGCTGTCGTGCTTCTTCACGCGGGCAGTCTCGTTTGATCCGAGTGGGGAGCCTGTCGAGTCGCCAGATGGGAAGGGCTCTGCGGTGCAACGCATGCCGTTTTGTCAGCTGTGCATCCTCATCGCGAGGCTACTGGCGGAGGATAGTGAGGTCGCGCTGGGGGAATGGGTGCTGCTTGTATAGATGGTTCGTCGTTCGATTCTCTGCGAACTTTGCTGTGGTAGATGTTATATCGCGAACCAGCCAGATCTGCGACACGAGGAGACTCGGAGGTGAGTAGTATCCGACACTAAAGTGAATAACGGATCTGATCGTTCCTAGCATGCCCCCACCACCGACACCACCGACTCATAGCTTTGCGGCCGACCCCGAAGAATCCTTCTACACCAACCTCGCCGGTGCCGGGGAGAATCAGATTGTGCGAGGTTGACTGCAGGTGCAGCTTGAGAAGTCTGGGCCTACTCGGCTTCATCTGCCAGTCGCAACAGTTCTGGCCGTCTGTTCGCACCCGTCCGCGTCCTCCTCCCAAGACATACCCCACCAAGCTTCCCTCTTACGACCACTACGAATTCTCTATCACATGCTCATGCACCCTATCCGCCTAACACATCCGCCAAATAACACTACCCCATTACTGTGCTCGGCAATGCTGTCGGGCACCGGACAGGTTGCCCGCCCACACGCGCTATCCTCATGCATCGATGCCATACATCGTTCTTTCTATCATCGTATCGGTCACAGTCTCCAATCTACCGTTTATAATATATCACAGCCAGAACGACCTCTTGTGTGGAGTATGGATCCTAGAACCCACGTTTTGGTTATGCGAACGGCCAACTTCCTTCGGTTCACGTCACTTCTTACATCAGGAATAGGCCGGATTCTTGCGTGTTGGTAGCTCACGCAAGGCGTATCGACCTCCCGAATCGCTGCAGCACAACACATGGTACGTGCTGCGGTAGAAAGTCGTTCTGAGCCCACGAGGCTTATTATCACAGGTTCCATGGTGCATGCCTCAGGACTCCCCCCACTGTGCCGAGAGAAAAGGTGTGCCATGTTCTGTATATTCATCTGAGGTGCACCGATGTCCGAGCAGTCGCTCAGACTTCAATCAACAGCCGCCAGTCAACATGAGCGCAAAAATGTTCGACTACACATTGATCTCAACATATGAAGAGGTTCCAGCCGCGGTGGAAGCGCTTTCACAACACCAGACTATAATCCTCGACTGTGCAGGCAAAAACGTCGGACTACCGGATGGCGTTATGAGCATCTTCTCCCTCGCGGACACGTCCGGTTCTCAGGTATACCTCTTCGACGCACTTGCCCTCAACGACAAACACCACGACCTGCTGTCGCCTATTCTCTCTCTCCTACGCAACCCGAAGATCAAAAAGCTGGTCTGGGACGGGCGTGCTCCCTTCATGGAGCTCGCTGAGGCGTACGGGGTGCTCGTCGATGGGGTCCTAGACGTGCAGCTCGAGGAGGTCATGCAACGGCCGGCGCATGCTCGGGATGGGACACTGCGCGGGAAGCATACCGTGGACTATTTCAAGCGGTGTCAAGTGGTTATGGAAGAATTCGCCAGCGATCCTGCCGTTCTCGACGGCATCCATCGCACTATGACCCTCGAACACTGCGCTGGCATCATGGGCATACTGAAAGAACTGGGTATGAAGCAAGAATGTGAGTGTTGTTGTAATTGATGCATATATTACGCTAAGACCTCTGCTCAGCTTCGGACGCATCCGCCGACGACAAGTGGAGAAAACGCCCGCTCTCTCCCGCCCTTCTCAAGCGCGCGGCGCGGGATGTCTTCCTCATCGCCCATGTCCACTCCCGACTCGAAACGAACACTCCTCCCAAGCGACGCGTCGGGTCCAAGAAGATACGCGCGGCATCTACGCGATACCTCCGGACATACGCAACTCGCGAGCTCAGGGAGCTACACGTCACGCTCGAGCTTAGCAAGTTCATCCCCCTCGACGTCCTCGAAGCATACGACCACAAGGCCCAGCGGTACAAATGCGCGAGATGCGAGCGGATGCTCTCGCTGTCGTGTTTCTTCACCAGGGAGATATCGGTCACACCCGACGTAGAATCGCCGATCTGGAGTGGACCTGGAGTGCAACGTATGCCTGTTTGTCGGCTGTGCTTCCTCATAGCGAGGCGCCTCTCCAACAACAGGGAGGTCGCGCTAGGGGAATGGGTGCTGCTCTTGTAAATAGTTCGTTGATACGAACTCACCACAACATTCCTGTTGCGCACGATGCACTAGCTTGACTATTGACCGGGACCGCGTGCAAGACATTTGTCACGAGTAGTTACTCCAGGTCAAATCAATATCTACAATCCAACTTCCCTCGGCCTTAAAACATTCCCTGCAGGCACTGTCATGATCGTTATGCTAGGTCCGGAGGGCAGATTGTTCCCTACCTGACTAGTTCGTCCGTTCTCATTCGTGCCGTCATCGTCTCCCTAGAACCGACACTTCGCACCTGCGACAGATCGAGTTCCGGCAGCGCGAGATTGCACGCAAGGCATGAAAATTTACTGTTCTGGTGCTCGACGAGTGAAGGAGATACTGTACATTGTGTTCTAGTATTCTAGATCCTACAAGCAATGCTGCGGGCCCCGGTAAATAAGTTCAGAGAAGCAAGAAAACCCCCGTACAATAGGAGTGTGTTCAGAAGGGGTCGAACGGGGTCCCCTACGCCCAAGTCCAAGAACATGCTAGCGCTGAAGGCAGTGGACGCCGGCCGGACGATGGAGTGGACGAGCGCAACGAGCATGCAGGGGATGTCGATGACGGGCGATCGTATATCCCTCCGTCCATCGCGGCACAGGGAAGCAACTGTGCATCTGCCAGGTGTGGGTGCCACTGGGTGGCACCTGACAGAAAAGCGAACGGTGCCACCGCATTGCGGAATGGTATGCAACAGCACGCCTGAAGGCTTCAACACGCGTGTGCGCATCACTCGACGTCCGATAGCCTCTTTCGGCGGACACGCCTCAGCGCGTGCCCTCACGAGTCTCTCGATTTCGTCCGCCGGCGCGGCCGAAGGGGCAGCTGCATGACAGGGGACGGCTCGAGCTGCGCCGTCCGCACCACGCTGTTTCTGCGCGGCGCCGCCGCCCCCACTTCCGTCCCGCTCTCCGTGTACGGCACGATGCGCCTCCCGCGCCCGAGGGGTGCCGAGCCCGAGTTCGAGTTCGAGTAGGAGGGGGGAGTGGCAGCGGGTTGCGAGCGCGAGGAGCTGTGCCGTCGGTGGGTGGGGGTGTGCGGGGACGGGGGCGAACGCGATCCCCCCGTGCGCGAGAACGGACCTGCGTCGAGCTCGACGCTCTCGCGCTCCTCTGTGGCCGGTGGAGGAGATGCATGGAGATCATTGAGGGACGCAGATGCGTGGCGGGCATGGGGTCGCTGGCCCTTTGCGTCGGAGGATGACCGGGCCTGGCCGCGGCGACGCGAGCCGCCGTTCGCTCGGGTGACGATATCCATCTCGTGCTCCCAGTCCATGTCGTCGCTGGTACTGGAGGGTGTGCCACTGGTAGATTCTGAGGAGAGACGTGACGCTAGGGTGGTCGGTGCGCGTATAGGTGGACCACTTGCGAAGAGAGAACTAGATGTTTGTCGGAGATGGTTGGCCGTCGCGTGAAATGACGTGGAAAACACGTCCAGGACGCCTTGTAGGGGTGACTCGGTGGAACGAGTGAACGATACGGGCAGTGCGGGACGATTCATAGAGCCTTTGCCGTTGGACAACGTTGCGGAGGCCTGGAAGGTCGTGGAGGTTCCGTTCTCTACCTGTGGCACATGATTCGAGGGAGGAAAGTAGGACAGCTGGGAAGCAGGTACCCGGCGAAGGGTAAACTTTCCGATGTCAGGCAGGTCGTGGTCTACATTTCTGGGAGGTTCCTTGGTGGTGGGGTCGTTGACATCTACAAGCGTTGTAGAAGTGGCGGGGTGGATAGCAAGGTCTACGAGAGCCGTTCTGATCTGTTTCGCCTGCCGGGTCTTGTCCACGGGAATGTAGAGAACTTTGCGAAGATGTACAGAGTCCGACGTCCAGAGCTGATTCGCCCTGCGCAACTCGGCAAGGCTGATGCCATATTTCAGAGCAATACCTGCGAGGGAGTCCTTGGGCTGTACCTGTAGGAGTATTCTCAGTAACCTGGTGGACACAACTCATGACCATCGGAATCACATCCGGTCTTTCCACGGGGAATGTTACGTGGCTCGTGCAGAGAACGTCTACGTGTCCTCGGAGCTGAGCTCAACGTGCGAGGCGAGAGAGAGTGCAAGCAACGGGGCATCGCAGAGTCAAGACTGTTTGCCAGCATGCTTCTCACTGGTGCTAGATGCACAATGAATACGGGTCTGACGTCCTATACTCGGCAGACCAGGGAATTGTCATGTCCTACTCACCTCGTGAACGATGACAAGCATTTCCCGATCCTGGGCCACAGACCCTTCTCTCCGCCCAGCATTCTCCTGGCTGGTACTGTCATCGGGGGCGTGCGGTTCGCTCATCATCCTCCGCATACTCGGGCGAGTCTCATGGTCCAGAGTCCACGAGCTTGACGAGGCGAGGCTCCCGGACGCCCGCAACGGATGTTGACTCGTGCTCCGCTTCGGGATCCAGTAGCTGCCACCGCCCACGTCGTCGTCCATCGTGCGCGAGCGGCTGTGGGAGCCGGAGGAAGAGCCCTCTCCGGGGGCATTGGATGGACTGTGATCAGTCCTCCCGCGCCGCGTCAGCCCATCAGACCCCCTTCGCCTCTTCGATGGCGTGGTCTCGTTGCGTCGAACGGCCGAGGAGAACGACACCTGAGACTGGTCCTGGCCCTCTTCAGCGTTGCCCCAGACAGTGGAGAGGTCTTGGTAGATGTCGGCCCGGTTGCCTCCAGGATGTTGGGCACTGAGCATGGCATGCCTTGCCTGAGGTCCTTCAGCAAGTCTGGATGAGAGGACAAGAGAAAGGACTGAGAGGATGAGCAGTAGATGTGTCTGAGCCGCCAGAAAGGACCGAAGTGGGATGGTATATAGGATCAGGTTTGGATCAGGCTGCGTTGCATGAGCCGCTGACCTCGAGCGACCCGAGCGAGCGCGGGCGTTTTGAACCAGTTAGAGTGCATTGGCGCCAGAATCGAACCAATGACGCCGGTAAGAACCGAACCAAGCTTCCATAGTAAGTGTTTATAAGGCAATGGTAGCTCGACTCAGAGTCAGAGAGATCACGCCTATCTCGTCGTCGCTCGTGTACTGAGTACTGTGTACTGTGTACTGAGTACTGAACTTACTGAACACTGACCCGGACTACGACTCCGTATGGCCTGATGCATCCGTAATGTGGCCACCGAGATGAATTTTGAACAAATACTGTTCATATAGCAAGGTCCTATTGTACAAGAGAGCTTTTGGCGATACGTATACCCTGAACGCATCCGCTCATCATGCATCATGAGTGGGTCCACGTCGGCTTCCTCTTCTCCGCGAACGCTGACATACCTGCAGCAGAGAGAAAGTGTGATAAGTTATCTCGTGATCCCAGTAGCAAGACAGTGCAAGGTACTTACCCTCCTTCTGGTCCTTCGTCGCGAACATGGAGTGGAATAGCCTCCGCTCGTACCGCAAGCCCTCGTGGAGGGTGTGCTCGTACGCCGCGTTGACCGCCTCCTTGTTCGCCTGGACAGCGATCGCGCTCTTGCTCGCGATGACGCTCGCGACGCTGACCGCCTCCTTCACGACCTCGCCCTCGCCCTCGCCCACGACGCGCGAGACCATGCCCCACTCCGCGGCCTCCTTCGCGCTCCAGTTGCGGCCGGTGAGCGTAAGCTCCATCGTGCGCGACTTGCCGATCGCGTGCGCGAGGCGCTGCGTGCCCCCGCCCCCGGGGATCACGCCGATGTTGATCTCGGGCTGGCCGAAGACTGCAGTCGGCGAGGCGAGGATGATGTCGCACATGAGCGCAAGCTCGCAGCCACCTCCGAGCTGGATTCGAAGCGTGTCAGTGCTGAGTTCACACAACCTGCCGGGGCGGCCGACAAGAGCCGGGACGGATTGCGACAGAGATCGAAGGAAGACGCAATGCGAAGCCACGCTGCAAGCAACGAGTACCAGTCCCGAATTTGCAGTTAGACAGTGGGTGCCAATGCGCATCCGCGTATGTGAAAGGACAGCAGAACTGCAAGAGCCGGACTCACCGCGTATCCGCTGACAGCAGCGATGATAGGCTTGCGAATAGTCGAGAGGAGGGACCAGCTCTCAAGGAACTTGCCCTTGAACACATCATGGACTGGGACAGCTCATGAGCAAGATGGTAACATCATGCTCAATGTCGACTCACATTCTTTGTCCTTCATCTCCTTGATGTCCGCCCCAGCTACCCCGCATTCGCTCAGCTCATGAAACGAACGAGCCGAACGAGCACACTCACCTGCGAAAGCCCTCTCGCTGCCCGTCAGGACCAGCGCGCGAATGCTGTCGTCCTCGTCCAGCTCCTTCAGCGCGGAGTTGAGCTCGGTGAACAACGGTGTGCTCAGAGCGTTGAGTGCCTTTGGGCGGTTGAGGGTAATGAGGGCGACGCCATCAGCGGGGCGGGAGGTGAGGATGTACTCAAACTGGGTGGTCGTCATGAAGCGGGCACGTATGGGGGTTGCCTGGCGGTATGCACGGAGGCTGCGGAGGGGAGCAGAGGAGGCGAGAGGGCGACGGAGGGACGAGAGCATGGTTGGAGGTCAACTGACGGCGAGTATATAAGGATATCGCTGATCGCGGAGGTGATTGGGAGCCGAGTGTCCGAGACAGTGACCGTATGGGAGGATAAGTGTGCACTTAAGTATCTTCCTCTGGAGAAGACAGACGTATTTCATCGCGTACATGTCGACGTCAGTACATATCACCTAGCCGAGCCCGGAACCTCGGAAATCACATTCCTTCGGCTTGCCACAAACCACCATCCTCTCCTCGCCGCCAACCTCCGCATACATCCGCCCTTCCTCACACAGCTGGCTGGCGACGATGCTCGAGCGACGTAGAAAACTGGCGTCGGCGAGCTTGCTCGGAGTCTGTCTCACCTGCCCACATCGCACACACTCGGTTGTTCCCTATTTATTCTTCCGTCGCTCCACCACGCGATGTCCCAAGTCCGTGTCGATTCCGGAGAGCTCACGAGGTGTCCACTGCGACCGGTATTACTGACACGACCATGTAAGCGTCGCCGATGGTGTGTAAGCCTCGCAGCGTGAATCAGCACACCGAGGGCGGTCAGTAGCTAGTTGGTCAGTCAATTGCTTAACTCCTTTCGGCCCACCCTCGCATATATGGCTGTCGGACGAAACTGAACTGCCAACGATGGTCAACGTCAAGGACAGGCCGGGCTCTCAAGCTCAAGCTTCAAGTCTTACGTACTCACCCACTCAAGGAGCACGCTGACTCGCACTGTTAGGCCAAGGGGTACCTTCTCAAGATGCTGAACTTGGGATCGGCATGCACTATGGCCTAAGCTCTTCTTCTTCACGTCTTCCTGCCGAGTTCCGTCCACTGGGTCCTCCTCCTTAAATCTCGCTGGACAGCTGAAACGTTACGGTTGGGCTCTTCAAAGTGATTGTCCTCGAACTTGGAAGCTTAAGCCTGTCAGCGTTACTAGGGAACGCGCATCGTCTCCTTCTCGGACCAATCTTAGACCTCCTCGCGAGTATAGACATGCAGGATCCAGCTCGTATCCTGGACATTGGTGCGTACTCAGCCCTACTCACCCTGATACATGGCCTGATTCAGGAATCAGGAAGCTTGTCCTATGATTGACGGTCGCCGACAGAGCCCAGACGAGCAATTCGAGTATGATCACGGTAGAGATGGTTGGTCGTTCCCGCTGAAGCAGATCTAGTGATCATATATAAGGAACTTCGCGAGCCTCGTTCATGGCACGTTGCCATAGATTCGCTCGTGATTCACCCGAAGTCATGACGCCCACGTGGATCTGTGCGCCAGAGACAATGGAAGACTCGAACTGGCCGACTGCAACTTGCTCCTCTACCCCCACCACCAGCATCGGACGACGTCGACATGCGCCGTGGTTTCCTCCTCCCAAAGGCCCCCGACTCCCTTCCCAAGTCCACTCCTCTCGCAGCCCCGAAACTTCAGAGTCCAGGTCCAAAACTATGCCAAGACACCAACCAGTCCGCATCCTCGACGGTCTACGCCCCTCCTCGATCGACACCGATCTCCTCCTCGCCCACAGTCAAAATCCCTACCGATTTCGCGTATACAGAGCTGCCAGCCATACCGGACATGCCACCCAACACCACCGGGATAGGCATACTAAGCTATGTTGAGATGTCGCGGGAGTTAGCGTTCAACATCCCCTCCCACCTATGTACTGCGATGTTGCTCTTCGAGGGCATGCCTCGGGAGATCAGGAAAGTGTGCCCAGCCATCCCGAAACCGTTCACTGCCCCATCCCCGCCTGTCTACAAGATACAGTCGGCCAAGGGCGCTGGCCTTGGCGTTGTCGCAACCACGAACATCGCGCGCGGACAGACAATCATACGAGAACGCCCGCTGTTCGTCTTTCCGGCATGGATCCCGGCGGGTTCTGTGCAGGAAGCCGTTCAAGGCCTCGACGCCGTCGTCAACCTGATGCGTCCCGAGAACAAGGACGCGCTGTATGCGCTGTCGAATGCCAAGGGGCCCGAAGCCCCATCGCACCTCAAAGGCATCCTCGATACCAACGCGCTCGCCATAACCACGCTTCTTCCCGGCTATCCCGCGCGATACTCAGCAGTGGGGAGAGATACCAGTCGAATCAATCACAGGTACGCGCCACTCGATCGCTCCTGCTCGTTTTCCGTCATCCTCACCTGTTACTTTGCTTTGCATCAGCTGCTCTCCGAACGCCGCATACTTCTGGGACCTCGAGACGCTGACGATCACCGTCCGCGCCGTCTTTCCGATCCAGAAGGGCGAGCAGGTCACCATCTCGTATATCAACATCGCAAAGGTGTACGATGAGCGGCAAGCAGAGCTGAGCCGCAAGTACAACTTCGCGTGCAAGTGCACCGCCTGCCGCCTGGAGACGACCGCCCGGTATCAGACCGACATGCAGCGGATCGTCATGCACTTGCTCAGCAGCTCAGGGCAGCCGGCGCGCGACGAGGCGGCGTTCGACAAGTGGCTCGCAGACGGTGCACCCGCGATCTCCTCCCAGCTCGCGCTCGACACGCACATGCGCTTGGAGGACGTCCTGCGCGAGCTCGAGCGCCTCGACGGCTTCTCGAGGGCACGGGCTGCGTTCGCCTGCATGCTGGCGGTGCAGGCGATCGAAGAGGACATCTGGGAGCCGGTGCTCGCGCGGATGGTCAAGGCGTACTCGGTGCTCGAGGACGAGGCGCACGTCCGCGAGTACGCGCTCATAGCCGCGCTCCTCAAGAAGGCACACACGGGCGCGGACGGGGGCTGGGCGGAGGTCGCGCGGAACCCGCGCAAGACGGACTGGTGGGCGAGGCTCGGCGCGAAGCGCGTTCGTTGACGGCGGAGGCGGCGCTGGCCGTTGTGCGATTCCCGTCGTGCGTCCCGTGTGCGTGTACGATTACGACAGCGAAGGGCGTGCTCGAGACGACCGCAGCACGTTGCGTTCGAGCCCCGTCCGTGTTCTTGTTCGAGGATAGCTGCTGCCCTGTGTGGATAGTTCTGTACGAGATGCTCGTGTCTGCTGAAACTCAATCCTTCTCTATATCGATGCGATTTCGTCTCTCGTTCTTCCTGGACCCCCCTCTCGCTGAGCTCCAGTTGCACAGTCATGGCCCACGGCGACGACGGACTCGTGTTGCAAACCCCGAAGTCTTCTCAACTCCCTGCTCCTCCCGGAGTGCTACGATCCTCAGACGCAAGTCGAACGTCAGACATGATCTCAATTCCCTCAGTCATGTTCGAGCCCGCGCCGGTCCTCGACGCCTTCTACGACGGCCGAGGGCGTGCGTTCGAATACATGTCGTTCCCCTCCGAGCCCGACGTCCCGCCCCACCTCGTGACCGTGATGCTCCTGTACTCCGGCATGGCCGAGGAGCTCCGCACGACGACGCCCGGGTTCCCGCTCCCCTTCTCCCCGCCCTCCCCGCCGAGCTACAAGATCGCCCCGGTGAAGGGCATGGGGCACGGGATGGTCGCGACGACGCCCATCGCGCGCGGGCAGACGATCGTGCGCGAGCGGCCGCTCGTCGTCTTCCCGCAGGCGCTCCCGTCGCGCAACGACACCGAGGCGGCCGGGATCATCGAGGACATGCGCCGCGCGATGCGCGCGGAGAACCAGGCGGCGTTCCAGGCGCTCTGGAACGCGAAGGGCCCCGCGTGGCCGTCGCACCTCAAGGGCGTCCTCGACACGAACTCGTTCGTCCTCCCCGGGGAGATGCCGGCGTACCGCTCGTCGTACTCGGGCCTCGCGCGGGACATCTCGCGCGTGAACCACAGGTGGGCCGTGCGCTCTCCCACTCCCATCCACCTGCTGAGCATGAACCACATACGTACATACATACTTCCTGGCGCGCGAGCAGCTGCACGCCGAACGCACACGTCGCCTGGGACCGCGACACGCTCACCTTCGTCCTCCGCGCGTACACCCCGATCCGCGCCGGGGCGCAGGTGACGATCGCGTACGTGGGCATGCCCGACGGGCACCGCGCGCGGCAGGCGGAGCTCATGCGGCGCTACGGGTTCGCGTGCGCGTGCGCGGTGTGCAGCGCCTCCGCGCGCGCGCGCAACGCGAGCGACTTCCGGCGCGCGGTCGTCTGCATGCGCGCGACGGACGCGGACATGGCCGAGGACGAGGCGCGCTTCCGTGCGTGGGTCGCGGATGGGGCCCCTGTGGGCGCGAAGAAGGCGCGGGGGAGGGCCTCCGCGGCGATGGTGTTGTACAAGGAGTTGGACGGGCTCGATGGGTTCAGGCGGGCGCAGCTGACGCTGCAGTGCATGGAGGAGGAGGGGTGGTTCCACGGGAAGCTCTGGGAGCCGGTTCTTGCGAGGCTGGTGAAGGGGTATTCGGTGCTGGAGGACGAGGAGGCCGTCCGGAAGTATGCGATCACGGCTGCGCTGTTGCGGAAGACGTATACGGGGTCGGACGGAGGCTGGGCAGCGGTCGCAAGGAGCCCGAAGCAGACGGAGTGGTGGGGAAAGTTGGGGACGAAGAGAGCGCAGCTGTGCGTCGGGTAGACTCTTGGCCAGGATACGGCTTGCTGTTCTATATTCAAGTAGACCCTGGGGCCAGCTGCAGGCTGCAGTGGCCTTGCATGCATTGTGTAGACTCACAGTCGCGTCTTGTCACACGCACGTGCCTCCTCCAGTCACAACTTGTCGACCGCTGGTAAAGAGAAGACCGCGACATTTTGGCACTCAACCTGATGCCAGCAGCCAGACACTGACTTGAAGTGGTAGGCTACTTTTTGGTAGTGAGTTACCCTCTTGCCCTTCAAGCTTCATCCATAGGTTGTCTGACTGACAGGACATCCTCCATTATCGGCCTTGCTGGCAGACTTGGAGAGAATATGTATTGGTGGAAAACATCGCCGACACTCGGTGATGGACAAACATAGAACATCAATTCTCCCCGCCGGTCTCTGGGGGCTTCCATGCAAGCTTTCAAGAGGGTCACCCCACATTGTCTGGCGTAGATCGCCTCAGCGTTGACGGGAACGCCGATAGAGACAAATGCATAGCGTTTGAGCGTTATGATGAAGTTCTTCCCATCTTTGTAGTGACGTCTTCGCCGCTGGACGTGAAGTAAGTCCTACGGGCGAGCGACTTCTCCGTTACTGATTCGGGAAAGCGAACCATACGCGCAAACCCCAGTGAGTACAGAAATGAAATTCGCTCAGGAAATATTCTCACAACACGACAGGCGGCGTAGATGTAGAGGAGGAAATTAACAACAACTCCAAACCCCAGGTCTCAAGATCTCATATCTCAGGCCTCAGGCGCCATACACGCGCAGGAAGTCCGCTCGCGCAACTGAGAACTTTCTATTCGGAAGGTGGGTAGGATATCAGTATTCTCGAGCTTGACTGGCACACGATGTCCTGGACGACATTGGTAGGCCAGCGCCATTTTCTGACCGGAGTGACTAGACTAACACACATGTGGCATTGGAAAATCTATTGATCACAGCATGCTCAAGTGGACAACGGCAGGCATAGGTGGTCGGTAGCCCCCGCGAACGCTCGACGTCTAGCCCACAAGTTGCCAACCAAAGGCAATACTCCCGAGGCGATGTCGAAACTTGGTGTTATCTCTCGAATGTGCTTTACGTTGAGGCCTCCGCATGACTGGACGAATGAATGGGGTGCCGATATGGGCACTCCGATCTGACGTTAGCAAGGTTCGTGTTCGCCTATAAATGCTGCAAGCTTTGCTGAACGTTTGACCAGGCTTCTCACCTCCTCTAGAGTCTACCTTCTCCCAACATCAGACTCGATGAACGGACTGTCTACCGTCGCGCATCTTCTCCTCGCCCTAGCGAGCATACGCCTCGTCCTCGCTCATGACCACGGCCACGGCCATGGACAAGTTCCCCTCGACGACCTCCGCCGGACAAGCTACGGCGAGGATCCGTTGTGGAAGGACAAGTACGGCGGCGTCGGGGACCAGACCTTCTCCGGCCTCCTCTCCTTCTCCCACCTCCCATACACGGCCTGTCTCATGAACGAGAGCGCGTCGTTCGACATCGGCATCCTAGGCATGCCGTTCGACACGGGCGTGTCGTACCGGACCGGTGCTCGATTCGGACCCTACGCCATCCGGTCCGGCAGCAGGCCACAGCTGGAGAGCTGGGGCTACACCGTCGCGTGGAACAGCAGCCCATACGAGCTTACGAACGTCCTTGACTGTGGAGACGTGAGAATCTACTCTCCTTTTGCCAGTCTAACCTTGTTGCTCACGGCCCTGCCTCAGGTTCCGGTGAACCCATTCGACAACGCGCTTGCGCTCGACCAGATGGAGATTGCCTATCATACCTTGCTCAGGCGCACTCCGACCAACAAGGACCCCAGCAAGGACATCACCAAGAAGTTTGCGAAGGACGGGAAAGCGCATCCCCGTATCGTCAGGTACGGATAGGAACGTTCCATTCTGCATCGTCAATACCACACTGAGGACCTCGAACAGCCTCGGCGGCGACCACACCATCGTCCTCCCGGTGCTCCGCGCGCTCAACAAGGTATACGGCCCCGTCGCCGTCATCCACTTCGATGCGCACCTGGACACCTGGACGACGCTCTCGGACCCCCCGGGCGGGCCGACCGACCCCAAGCAGTACCTGACCAACCACGGCACATTCTTCTACGTCGCGCACGGCGAGGGGCTCATCGCGAACAACAGCATCCACGCCGGCCTCCGCTGCAAGATGACTGTGCGTCTCGCATTGTATACTCACCGTCTGCGTGCTGACAGCCTCGTCCGCACTGGCATCAGGGGGTGGAGGACCTGAACAACGATGCCGAAGTCGGCTTCCAGTTCGTAACGTCGGACGACATCGATACGCATGGCCCTGACGCGATCATCGAGCGCATCCGCACCCGGATCGGCGACTCTCCCGTCTACCTGAGGTACGCGTTGTTCATCCGTTTCTAGCTATATGACGAGGTAGCTCACGCACGCACGCGCGCAGCTTGGACATCGATGTCGTAGGTCAGTCAAATGCCTATACAGAGTCGCTCTAGAAGGACTTTACTCATATGCCACGTTCAGACCCCGGTATGGCTCCCGGCACGGGTACCCCGGAGGCGGGTGGGTGGACTACCCGCGAGGTCAAGCGAATCCTTCGCGGCCTCTCAGGACTCAACTTCGTGTACGCCCTACCTGCTTCTCTCCCCCACTGCGCTGAGAGCACTCACGTCTTTGCAGCGGTATGGACGTTGTGGAGGTTTCTCCTCCGTTCGATCACGGTCAGTGGTCCAGCATAGTTGTGCCTTACCAGCGAGGGCTCACTGACACGTCCGGGCACAGGCGAGGTCACCGGAGTCGCCGCCGCCAACATCGTGCACGACTTCTTGGAGATGATGGTCAACACCAAGCCCCCGACTGGCTTCCCCCATTGGCCCTCCTCCGACTCCGCTCGCCAGGACGAGCTGTGAATCGCATACATGCACGCCCTCAAAGAAGTGTGAATCGCACATATATGCCTATCACATGCCCACTGCGCACGCAATTTGGAGATTAGTACTTTGGTACGACCTGACAATGACCAAGCTTTTATGCATTCCACTCTACAATGCTAGTTGGGACGCACTGCCAGAGGGGACAATGCATGTATCCGTTTGTTATTTGCAAGCTTCCGTCGAGCGAGTCTGTTGCCACACATTCACAGGTTATGATATTACCCTCCAGCGCGTAGTATATGAGATTTCAGATCAGGCCTGTCATCTGCGGACCGTGTCCGCGATGAGTCATAATGTCCATTGACGCGTCGCTCATGCCAAGGTCGAGGCTGAAGAATTTCCAACCAATTAGGGAACTAGCAACTTAGTACTTGTTGTAAGGTATACCTAGGGAGTAACATACGACGTGACTTTACATCGTCGAGTCGTTACGCAGACGTCCAAACATACTCGTCTCATCCTGTAACAAGATCGCCGGGTTTCCAACCTCGACAATCCTCCCGGCATCCAGAACAGCGACCTGGTCGTAGTCGACGATGGTTCCTATGCGATGCGCGACAGTCACCACGGTGTAGTCCTTGAACGCCGCTCTGATAGTCTCCTGTATCGTCTTGTCCGTGTCAACGTCCAGGTTGCCGGTCGCCTCGTCGAGCAGAACGATCTTGTTTTTCCTGAGCAACGCCCGCGCGAGAGCGAGCAACTGAGTTTGCCCCTTGCTGAGCTCGTTGCCGCGTACACTCAGAGACTGCTCGAGCTTGTCCTCGAACCCGCTGATCACGTCCTTCAGCTAAGTATATCGGGTCAGTCAATTTGTTCTGGGCAAGGGTCGCGCCGGCTATGAACGAACCTGAGAGGCTTCAATGGCTTCCCATATCTCGGCGTCCGTCTTCTGCCCCGAGAGGTCGACGTTTTCTCTCACCGTCCCGTCAATGATCAGAGGCTCCTGGGGAACAACAGTGATGTTGCGGCGGAGCGTTCGCCGAGGTACCGTTGCGGTGTCCTGCTTATCGACTAAAGCATCTGCGTGAGCCTCTACCGCGAAGCCGCCCGCCATCGCAAAAACTCACTGATGATCTTCCCTTGTACATCCAAGGCTCGCAGAATTGCAAGTATCATAGTACTGAGACGCAAACCGATTAGAACCCGAGCATAGCTCGACAAAAGACCTTTACCTCTTTCCAGATCCAGTTCTTCCACAGAGCCCCACATTGCTTCCGCCCGCGACAGACCAGGTGATGCCTTTCAAAGTCGGCTCCGTCTGACCCGCATAGCTTGCGGTCATGTTCTCGAACTCAATCGCGCCGCTCGATGGCCACGAAGGGTCAGAGACGTTTTTCCCGTTCGCAGCGTCGTCGTCTTCCTCTGGAGGCAGCTGTGTATACTCCAGGTTCCTCTCGATGGCCACAGCGGCGATTTCGAGCTGGGTCCAGGACGTCAGCACCAGACTGATGATGTCCTGGAGCGACACCGCCTGGGACAAGCCAACGGCGAAGAGACCCGCGGAGGTGCTCTTGCGAGTGCCGACCGCAATCAGGACGAAGCAAGTGTTGATCACCGCGGTTATGACGCCCACAGTTGTAGCGAGCCAAAGACGTGAGACGTTAGTCAGGTAGAAGGGAACCTGGGATCGCGCGAGAAGGGCCGAGTTTGCAGCGGCGTAGGGAACGTCCTTCCGGGCAGCGCGAATCGTAAGGAGACCATTCAGCTCCACGGTTTCTGCGAAGAGCGTATACAGCGGCCCTTTGCTAGACAAGTCCAGTCGCCGGAGTTGACGGGATGTGGCCTATGTACCGATGAGTGACGGGAGGGTACGTTTATGTGAATCACTCACGAGGTAGAACTTCTGAATGACGTAGACGAGTACGAGCATAAATGCGACGACGATGGCGAGATACGGCACAGAGACGATCATTAGGATCGCGCTGCCGATCATGCGAGTCGCCTCGTAGCCGAAGTCATGCATTGCCAGGGGGAACTCAAAGTCGAGGATGAACACATCCTGACTGAAGCGACTGATGACCTTGCCAGCGGACGTGCTGCCGAAGAATGACATTGGCGCAGCCATCACTGCCCCGAACATGTTTGAATGGAGGGCGGATGAGGCCCCGGGGACAAGGCGCATGATGAAAAAGTAGAAGACGGTGGTGAAAGCGATAGTGTACGCGACTTCCACGGCAGCGTATCCGCCGAGGTATCGACCGAGGATAGAAGAGGCCGACCCAGAGCCTTCGTCGTTTGCAGCCGCCCAGAGTTGGAGGTAGACAGGGGTGACGATCTGAATGCCAACGGTGACTAGAAGGAACAGCCCGTATAACGCCATGGACGGGTAGCCTGCTCCTGCGAAGTAGTGCATGTAAGCCGCGACGCCGCTAGACCCGTGCTGGATCGCGTCTATCTCCTCTTGCTCAGCTTCTGCCTTATCGATGTCCTCCACAGAATCGTCATACGCGGTGACTTGTTGCGCGGACTCGTCCGTAGCAGCTGTAGACCGAGAGTGCTCACGAATGAGAGTGCCCGTTGGGCCTTCGGTAGTCGATAGCTGCTCAAAAGTGCCTTGCTCTAGGATGCTACCTGTGCCGAGCATCACTATCCAATCCATTCTCTGGAGATGAGAGACTAGGAATCGAATTGTTGTAAGTTAGTTGTACGAGTCACAACAGTGAATGTACCCACTTTTGTTTGTCGCCAGCACCACAGTACGACCCTTGAGCAGACCGGATGTTCCGAAGAGAGATTCGAATACAGACGCTGAGGTTGTACCGTCCAGCGCGGCGAAAACATCATCTAAGAGCACAACGCGACTTCGAGAGTAGACTGCGCGGGCGAGGGCCTATAAACCGGTCAGTCACTACTCTCAAGGTGAAGTACGACGGATGACTCACAATCCGCGCTTTCTGACCGCCGCTCAGCCCCTTGGCCATTCTGCTATCGAGGGCGGTTGCACCGAAGTCAACGTCAAGCGCGCATGCGCGAACCACGGTATTGAACCAGTTCCTATCCATGGGAGACGAGAATAGGATATTCTGCTCGATAGACAGGCTGGTTCGCAGCCAAGGCACCTGTGAGCAGAAAGCAATGTCGTCACGGATAGGGGTGCGCGAGATGTTGCCAATGGCTGTAGTCTCCCCTAGCAAAGACGCGAGCAGAGTGGTCTTTCCCTGGTTTCTGAGTGAGTACTGTCGTTCCTGCATTCAATTTCAACTCGACCACTGACCGTTCCAACGCGACCGATGACTGCGGTAGTCTTACCCATTGGAACTTGCAGCTCAATATTCTCAAGGACCTTCTTCTCGCCCCAACCGTAGGTGCCGCGCAGCTCGAAGCTCCCGAAACTCTCCCCAAGCTCCCCAGCTTTCTCGTCGATCTGCGAGCCCTGCTTATCGACGATGCTCAGATCCTGAGTATGTGAAGGGTCCCGCTCCGGGGCGTTGAGGAATGATTGGATACGCTTGAGACTGCCATAAGCCGCGAGGACGGTCCCGTAGTTCTGGCCAACGGAGAATAGTGGGGCCGCGATGATCGTAAGGACAGTGTATGAGGTGAACAAGCGCGCTGTGTCGAGCGAGCCAGTGCCCGAAAGGAAAGAGACGATTGCGTAGGCACTGGAGACAGCGTTAGAAAAGGCATAGATTGAAACATAAATACACACTCACCCTAATGTGAATAGACTGAGCATGTTCATCGCGGTGTTGGTGACGCACACGACGACAGCAAAGTCCTTCCAGAATCGCTTCATCGCGCTCAGTTCGGTATCTCGGACGCGTTCAACCTTGTGTATAAGCTCCGGCTCGTATGCAGACAGTTTCACTCCTGTGATCTGGTGAAGGATGCTCGATATGAGGCGCACGCGATTGTCAGTGATAGCCGACCATGCCTCTTGTAGGTCGTCGATGTAGCGGGAGAGGAGTGGCGTGGCAATCATGCAGACCGCGGTCACGATGACAGCGGCCACGAACGAGGTGGCTATCTGAGTCCAGAGAATGTAAAGACCAATGGCGATGACAATCAGGGATGACCATAGCTCTAGGAGTTAGCGGGTGTCAGTGACGTCTCCTCTGAGCATTTGAACATGGACTCACGGTGCAGTGGATCTATGGCTAGAGTGATGCGCTCGATGTCCACACTAAAAGCAGCTGTCAGGATGCTGCGGAAGACAATTCGAGAGTGAACGACACATACCTCATCAAGTTGGATGCATCACTGCCAGCAGCATCAGCGAGTGAGTCTGCACTGAGCAGGAGCGTCTTCCGGTAGATGGCCTCCACAAGGGCGGCTCTAATGAACGCTCCAGTCCTGTAGACGTAGTAGAAGTACTGCCCCGTAGCACTCGCGAGGCCGAGGAAAACGATCGCGAATGCACCTGCGAGTGCCCATCCCCATTGTGCAGGCTCGGGCACAGTGTTGTTGCCCGAATACGACTGTAGGAACTTGATGATTGCCTCAACCATCAAAGGTTGTACGGCTTGGGCGAGAGCACGGAGTGCACCAGGTGCGACAGGTCCCAGGAGCGTCGGGGTGAACGCGAGCGCTAGGGTGCGCAAGAGAGAGGCATTGTTCCCTCTCTTTGCTCTATGAAGTAACACAACCGAGAAGTCAGTGATATAGTTTATGGAGAACGTGATGACATACCTCTCTGCTGACCAGTAGACCTCAAAGCGCGCAAACACGGCAGTGGTGTCCATGTCCGAATCGAGTTTGGGAAGTTCTTCAAGCTCGAGACTGCCATGGCGTCCTCTCCACATCAAGGGAAGTGCCCATAAGACGAATATATGCGACAAGAAGCCGGAATCCTCCAGCTCGTGACCCTGTTCGGACACAAGTGATGGGATCGACAAGGTCACTACTAGCAAGAACCTGAGCGCATATTGTGTCATGAACGACGCGAAGAAGAACTTCGATGTCGCTGCAGCGCCTACGATGGCAAAGGTTCGGACCCGGGCAGTGTCGAGAATGAGCGTCAGGAGTAGGTAGAGTGTCGAGATGAAGAGAACGGATCGTGACCGCCCAACCATAGGAACCAGCATCAGAAGTGTGACCTGAAAGCGAGTGAATACATCAGAAACGTTCACTATGGGAACGTTTGGGCAAACTTACAGCAGATACGATTGTGAGGGATTGCGCCGCGGTCACGAGGTTTTGCGACTTCGAGGGAAGGTCGACCGTAGCCGTCAACCAACCTGCGAGACTCAAGACGCTCGAAACGACAAAGAGCACGAAAGGAATGGCTATGAGACCATGTCGCTTGGAGACGGCGAGGTACAGGCGCGATTTGAGGCACAAGATGACGCATGCCAGTAAGAATAGGCCATTCGGAAGAAGCGCAAGAATACTAGACAGCGGGAGATCAGTCAGCCAAAGTCTAATCATCGTTACTGAGCCATAAAATTTCAAGCTCTTCCATGGGTGTCATACAGTTCTCTGTACTTCAACATGGTCAGCAGTAATGTAGCAGTGTGGCGACCATGTGAAACATCAATTTACATGATCATCTAGATCGTTCGGTGACGAGACAAGAGTGCGCGCAATGTCCGATTCTGGACCAAGTATGCACTGAACGTACCTATTCTCGAATACGACCGTGAAGTCGAAGCTTCGACATGGGGATTGAGGGCCCTACACATAGTTAGAGCTAGACCACACCTATTCGAATGAGGGAGCACCACTCACAAGGTCGTCATCTCCAGAGCAAAACGACATCACTGTGGTCAGGAGTCAAGCCTAGCAAGCCCGAGGGACAGACGCGGGAGACGAGATGCTTTGGGGCGGAGCAATTGACCGATTTTAGCACCAGGTCTGTGCTGAGCGCTGGATTCTGGGTGAATACGTGTTCCGAGTTCCTTGGCTTCAGCTCTCTCCGCTTCACGCCGGTGACGGGGGGGTTCTTGCGCAGCTGTGAATTGGGATGTTGAATCACATTAAGTTAACGAAACGGTGTCCGACCGGCACTCGGAGTTTCCTGGACGATGATTGGAAATCGTAATCGTGGGCGATGCGCTCGTCAATGACTAACGGAGTGTGTAGATCCAGCTTCGAGCCGGACGGCCTGTGTCTGCCTGTGTGTGCTCGGCATAAGCGATCAGACGCTTGTTAGATGCGGGGCGCAGAAATTTGCCGTGATGTCGCAAGCTGACATTTGTGCTATTCAACCTCAAGGGTACAAACTTAAGCTTATTATTGGTTGAAATTGCAGCTTTGCTATCCGATGAGAACGTCTTCAGACGTCTTCCCGGATCCTGTTCAGCCGAAGAGAGGTCGGAGATCTCTACGGCCGATTACGAGGTGATGAGCGATGGAGCCGGCTTGAAGAATGAAAATTTTCGGAGTGTCGGCCGACGCGCGATGTCAGAAGCCGTAGTCGTGTTGGCGCAGCATCGTTGATCGTTGAAAAATGAATGAGGAAAATATGAGAGCAAGATGAGAGAGTGACTGGTGGTGGTAACGAAGCCATGCGGCTGGCGGCCACCCTGTCACACCGGGGGCATTGGGCAATGTAACTGCTCGTTACATCGTGGTCACATCGTGGTCAAAATCCACATGTTTCTCTCGTATGTCGCGGTGCAACATGCAAGAAACATTCCAAATGATCCCGTGTCTTTGTGTTACATCCTGGATACATTTCAAATGTCGCGTGTAACCACGATGTATCCAGGATGGAACACATTGACAAAGGAAAGTCGTATTTGGATTGTAATCACGCTGTAATCACAATGTAACGACTCGTTACATCAGACCACGCCCCCGGTGTCACGGTTACATGCAACCTCCTGTACCGCCACCGTCGCAGTGACAACCGTGCCTCCGAGCCCTACTACGGTTTCAAATCCGACGGGGGTAAAATGCCCCTCTGAACCTCAGCGAGAAGAATCCTTATGCTGAGTATGAATGAAAAATCAACGCTAGGGTTGTGTTCAACGGATGATCGATGATCTCCGTGGGGGAGCGCCTGATAAATGAGATACGCGAGGTTTACCCCGCCCGCCCCTTCTATAAGGGCTGATGTGTCTCACTCATCTGCTGCGGCCGAATTTACCCTCCTCCTCTATTAACTCATCCTCTGTATTACTATCATGGGCGGGGTGGTGCGAAATTGCAAAATTTGATAAATCCGTGCTATCTCCCCCGTCCCTGCACGGATGATGATACAGTTTCGTAGGTATAATCTAAAGTATGTCTACGCACTATATGTACACATAGATTCAGCTGAATAGAAGGGAGGAGAGCGGACGAAGGGGAAACATTTGTATACACCCCCCTGTCACGCCATCAATCGTCAGATCCCTCCATGTACACCAGGCTTTGGACCGTAGATTTTCGCATGTGAGGTGCTGAGGATGTTACATAAGTGTGTGGGGCACCCGATTCTCTCAGAAGAACGTAAGTTTGCAATTGTTTTTTGCAAAACCCCGCTCATGATAGTACTTCTGCATTCTCTGTGACACAGTGTACTAAATTTATCTGGCCGCGCATGCAATGTCTTATCACACGAACGTCAGCTACAGCGATGTTGTGGAGTCGTAACGCATGGATTCCGGAGTCTGACTGGCAGGTCCCGCCCAAAGTTTCCGGAACGCGTGCAGAAGTCAATGTATAACTTGCTTCACTCGTAACAAGGACAATGACGCGTGCTCGGCCGATTCAGGCAAACCCTCTCAGAATATATATGGCTTATTGATACCCGGCAGCGAGGCAGGATGTGCCATCATGATCCCGAAACCATCAGATAGGGCACACAGCGGCTACCATCGGTTCAATGTCGCAAATGCTGAAGAAAGGACATGAATAGCCGCTATTAGCCGGGTAGGAGGGAAGGAACTTGGCAGACAACTCACATCACACTTCGTTCGCTAGGTTCTGGCCCAGGAACCTCCTGCATGACTGGCCCCTGCGCATGTCACGCCAATCAATACGTTGATGGGAAACACAACACACGTGTGGTAGTGTATTCGCAAGACTTACCGCGTAATGCGAGCATTTGGCGTCATATGCGGCCCATGTGTCGAGCGGCGATTCTAAATAGAACCTGGACAAATAACGTAGATCAGGGTCGTGCTGACAGAGAGAGAGGCGCTGATCGTTGAGGCGTCACTCTAAATCCACGTACCGCGTAAGAATATCCTCGGTCGGAACCTCTTCGGGCTGCAGACCGGCGTACCGTCCTCCTTGGCCAGCGATCACGTTCACACCGCCGATGGCGTTGCGCCGCTGCACGAGGTGGACAAATGAGAACTTATGGCCGTCCTGATGGAGCGAGTTCGGAGTTGTTTTTGCGACGGGGTACTCTTCAGTCGGCTGGAAAAAGCGATGTCAGATCCCGCATGAAATGATGGCGCAGCAAAAGGTGGGAGAGCTAGAGGAACCTACAGCAGTCTTGATAAAGTGAACGCCAACTATAATGGGGTGCCGCAGTTCGTCAACAGACCAGTCGCACAGCGCAACGTCCGTAAGAATAAGCTTCTCGAGAAGCTCGCTTCGCATAGACGCAGGAATAGACGACAGTGCGCGTCTTTCAGACTCGTGCTCCGGATTGAAAACGCCTGTGTGCCGATTATGAGTACTCTCTTCGTCAGAATTGCCAAAACGACATACCCTGATTGTAGTAGGTAATATCTTGGCCATCCTTAGTGTGCCCAGGAGACCAGTACACCCTTGGCTTGTCTTCGAAAGGGATGACCACCGCTCGCGAATACTGCCGGAAACGAGCGGCGGACAGCGGAGCATGAGGGTCACTTGGTAGCGTCGAGAAGTGCGCTTGAAGGGAAGAGACGAACTGGGAGACGTCGTGGGGGGATGCGAATGAAGGATCGACGGCAGGGTTGAACCGGATGTATGAAGCATTGTCTAGAGGCGGAAACTGGCGACGGTAGTTGGCAAGCGGGGTTTCGAGGTTGGAAGTGGTGTGGGAAGGAGGAGGCGTAGCCTGTGTCGAGGCGTCGTTCAAGAGAAGGCCTCGAGCAACATTCGCCAGAGTCCTGCGAGCTACAAGGGCTCGCACACTCGAGCGGGCAAAGGTGGAACGGGAGAGCATGCAGCGCTGCATCGTAATGCTGCTCAAAGTATGAGTATCAGCCTCAGAACTTAGAAGCGACGACGAGGATCAAGGACTGACTTTGTACAACGATCGAAGAAAATGGATAGGCGATGCTTTTGCTTGAGTGGTGAAGATAGTCACCGGCTGGGACTAGGGCTGGGAGCTTATATACCTAATACCAAGTTGCATCAGGTATGATCCTTGCGATGCTTGACGCGACCCGAGCTCTTGAGTTAGCACATTTCTCCTTTGTGAAATTGGCGGAGGTGGTTTAAGTGGATAACCGTAATATTTGAATGCGATTCCTGTGGAAAAGAGTAAGATAATTGTGACTTGACTGTGACGGTGGATCGCCAATGCCCTACGATTTCGCGTGTCTTGCACAATACTTCGACATACATCCCGTTAACTAAATGTTAGCTAAATAGATGCCGAACTTTGCAGTGAGGCGATCGCCGTGGCAAACGATGTCAGCTCAGTGGAGTCCGTCCGAGTCAATGCGGCGGATACCTGTGCTCAAATGCAATTGGAAGATGTCACAGGAAAATCCATATGGGCCTAGTACGTACATCTTCATGCCGAGACCGTAGACGGATATGTTTGCGATTGACCGGCAGGTGCTGCACAAGCGCAGTAGGGCGCTCACTGGCCGCTGCGGTCAGTACCCACCGTCTCGGAGTCTTCGAAGACGGCAACGAGCGGCTAGAGAGGCTAAAGGTTTCACCAGAATCTCGGTAATTTTGTCCGATGCTGTTGAGAAACCCAAGAGCGACCCACGGAAGGAGTTCTGTCGAAAGGCGCACGCAAGGTACATCCGAGTCGGAGGAAGAAAGTAAAGTTCCGGGGCTGCTCGATGAGCGCTAAGCGCTTAGCCACGTTCTCACGGTAGTGTAACTGTATGATGTTTCTTATTTCCGGTTGCCGCTCGCCTCCTGCTTCTAACCGCCACTTCCCAAGGTCACAATAGGGCCTCAGATTCCAATTGCGAGTTCGTCTCACAACATTGCGATACTTACCCATCATTACGGCGTCGGGCGGGCGTCCCCCCGCTGTGCATCTCGCCGAACGCGCTGATTGCCACCCTCACCGTGACCCCCGTTCCTTCCCAGGTGGAATCGCTCTGATTATTTTGCAATTATAGGGATAGCATTTTATTTTACCGTCGACCCGCTCGATGCTCGTCATTCAGGGTGCGATGTGCCGATTGCCGGTAGGCGCACTGAAGATGCGTACTGAAACTCTCATGGTCGAGGGGGGCTAGAAATGCACATTATAGGGTGTCTCTGGGGTGTCTCCCGCACCAGAGAGCCGCTTCTTACCATGGAGGCTATGGACCCTCACACCCCCCATTCGCCATCACTCTCGCGCCTCTTAGCTGCGTTTGCTCTTGCTGCTGCACACTCTTACCACTACCGTTGGACCTCGTCGGAAGAAAATACAACCCTCACACTGCAGATCGCGGATTGCCGGCAACAACACACTATCCAACGTTACACACTCCCAGTATTGCCAAACTTCACCGTCTCCGATCTTCTTGCCGTGACTCGTGATGCGACCAATGCCCCCGCCCAAGTCATCGACGAAGACCTACCGACCCTCTTTGTCTTCGACTCTACATCTACACTTACCAACTACTTGTCCGACACACACTCCCCCCTTCCACAGCGCAGCGCTCTTGTTGTTTTCAATGCTGTCGATCAGCTCGATTTCCTGTCTTCTAGCCGCATACATGATCATATGCTAGTCAAACGGGTCTCTCGCGCCTTTGATGCAATCTCTTCCTCCGCTTCTTACCCCCTCCCCCTGCGGTCGATACAGGTTCTCTCCGAAGACGAACAGCGCCTTCTCCTCACACTGAGCCAAAACAACATCCCTTCCGAGGTCACTCATGGATGCATTCACCACTATTTCGAAGAGATCGCTCGTCTAACCCCGCATCTCCCCGCGCTGTGCTTCGACGATCCCGCCGGTCTCGTGACTGTCACGTACGGGGATATGGACCAGCGCTGTAGTGCGCTCGCCGCCCACTTGATATCTGTTCACACCGTTGGACCCGATGTCATCGTGCCGATCTTCTTTAGCAGAAGCATTGACATGTTGATCGCTATCTTTGCTGTGGTGAGTGCGATCTGTGTAGTCTATCTCCCGATTTTCTCTCACAATCCTTCCTGGGCAGCTCAAAGCCGGCGCTAGCTATGTTCCTCTTGATCCGGACCATCCTGCGGAGCGTACGGCGGTGATCATTAGCGCTGTCAATGGTCGACTCGTCTTGACAGAGTCAACGCTCCTCAACGACGTCCGATCTAGAGTCAAGGAGGAGGTCGCAGTCGTGGCTATCGACGCCGTAAACTTGTCGCGCGCTTTACCCGAAGGCGGATTCTATGGGCGCGGCTCAGGGGAAGACCTCGCGTATGTCCTGTTCACCTCGGGAACAACGGGTGTACCGAAGGGTGTTATGGTGCATCACACAGCTGTGGTCAAGACTACCATCGATGGTCCGCCACTCAACAGATCTCTTCGCAAGAGAGAGGCGCTTCGTACGTTCATGTTCTCAAACTATGCATTCGATGCTGTAAGCCAAACTGCCTATCCCACGAGCTCGCAGCGCTAACGAGATATGTAGTCGATATGGGACATCTTCATCACTCTCACATCCGGCGGATGTCTTTGCCTTGCTACGAAGGAGGCGACTATGGACGACCTTCCGGGAGTCATGCGCCGCTTATCGACCAACTTCGTTATGACGACTCCCACGGTCCTCGCCCTCCTCGAACCGACAGACGTTCCGACACTCGACGTAGTCTATAGCTGTGGAGAGATGCTCACTCCTGCCGTTCGCGACCGCTTCACACAGGCAGGCCTGACGCTCGGGAACGTCTACGGCCCCACCGAGACCACAGTCTCCTGTACGTTCGACGTCGTCGAGGATGGCAGCAAAGACCCGACGATCATCGGAAAACCGTTTGGGTGGAATAGGGCGTACATCCTAGACGACGACCTAAAGATGGTGCCACATGGCGCGGTGGGGACGTTGTGGATTGCCGGTCCTCAACTTAGTAAGGGCTATCTGGCCAGACAGGATCTAACGCAGGCTCTATACCGTCCCGACCCTTTTGCGGCCGGGGAAAACGCCGGTCAACTGATGTACAACACCGGAGATTTGTGTGCGTGGGTGAAGGATGGGTACCTCAAGTGTTTTGGAAGAGCGGACGAGCAGATGAAAATCCGAGGGCAGAGGGTCGAGGTACTAGAGATCGAAGCCGTCATCTCTCGCGTTCCCGACGTCTTCGTCGCATGTGTTGTCAAACGGGTGGAGGATGGGCGAGAGGAGCTGGTAGCCTTCTACTGCATCGAGGTAAGAGATGCGCTGGTTTTCTATGCGGCAGCTACGCTCACACCACCTTATCAGGCATCATCCACCTCGGAGCCTAGCACCGTAGAGACGGCGATCACGGAGGCAGTCTCGCGCCATCTTCCGCTGTATATGCGCCCCACCATCCTCGTCCACCTCAGCAAACTTCCCGTCACGACCAATGGCAAGGCGGACCGTCGACAACTCCGCCAGCGGGCTTCAGAGATGAAGATCGTTAATACGGTGCTCGGGCACGCGTCTGACGGACCACGGACAGAGGTTGAAGAACTCGTCGCGCGATGCTGGTCGGACATCCTCCACATCCCTTACGATTCTGTCCCCCTTCGACGTGAATTCTATGAGTGCGGAGGCGATTCGATATCAATCATTCGTCTTGCTGCTGCGTTGCGGGCGAAGGGTCTAGACATGCGAACAAGCGACCTAAGGGCGGCGACAACAGTGTCTTCTCAGGCTGCACTAGCTCTCGAGAGGAGCGGATCCGATGGGAGCTCTCACGAGGATGATGTGTACAAGCCGTTTTCCCTCATTTCCGACGTGACGCTGTTGCTTGACTCTGTCGCGGAGTCCATGGGTATACCAGCAGCCGCTATCGACGATGTGTATCCTTGTGCCCCTACAGTATCGGGACTACTCTCCCTTGCTGCAACAAATCCCAAGGTAAGTAGATAGCTTCCATCGAGAACATGGCTGCTGATATGCAACGATCGTCTTTAGAGCTACTATGCGCAACATGCGTTCAAGCGAACAGGAAGTTACGACATTCAGCACCTCCTTGCTGCATGGCAGGTCGTCATCACTCGCCACCCTATCCTCCGAACAGCTTTCATCATCCCACCCCCTCCCGCGACGGAGATTCTGCAAGTTGTTCTCAAGCCCGAGCACTATACACTGCACTCTACGCGTCAACAGCACGTAGACGATGCGCATATGAATCGCGCGCTCTCCGAATATCTCGAGACATCTCGGCAACAAGGATTCCACATGGGGATTGTTCCAACGCGTGTGGCGTTGTTTGAGAGCCCGACTTCCAGTGTCATGGTCCTCCAGATCCACCATTCCCAGTACGACGGTTGGAGTCTTCCGGTCATTCTCAACGATCTCCAAGAAGCGTACGACTCCTTGCAATCCAACGCGAGTACGGTGCACGTGGCATCCTCCTCCCTGTCCTACAGCGAGTTTGTGCGCTGGACACGACAGCAAAGTCAGTCCGAAGCGCTTACGTTCTGGGCGCAAGAACTTGAAGACGCCGGTTTGCTCTCGTGGCCAAAGGTGCCCCACGACTCGAACGACATCGCGACGGACACGCTGGTCTCTACGACGTGGGGGCCTCCAGAACTCCATGATCTTGCGAAGTTCTGCCAAGAGCGCAAGATCACAGCATCTAGCCTACTTCGTCTAGCTCTTGCGGTCGTGCTCGGCATGCATGGAAACACAGACGACGTTCTATTCGGTGTCGTCACTTCAGGGCGATCCGGGGACCTTGCTGGGATCGAGAACGTCGTCGGACCATGCATCGCCACTCTGCCATTCCGCATCCGTCTCCCGCCGGACGCGTCCCTTGAGTCGATCCTCAGCGTCGTTCAGGAACGGTCGTCTGCAGCGTCTGCGTACGAGTATGTTGGTCTTGCGGACATTATCAAGGCGACCCCTTTCGCGCGTTCGCGCGGCATCTTCCAAGTCCTGCTGACGGTGGAGAACATCCCGGAACTCGACCTCCATGCGCACCCTCTGTTCGGCGAGGACATCCACGGGCACCAGATGGAGATGAACTACCCACTCGGCGTTACCGTCTTCCTCCTCCCTCAGAACCAGGGCTTCAAGATCGACATCGAGTACGACTCGCGTTACCTCACCACGGACGACATCCGGTGGTTCAAGTCGCACTTGCTCGCCACGATGGACGCGCTCCTTCGTATGCCTTCTGCGAACATCGCAGACATCGACATCATCTCAGATGAAGAGCACGCCTTCCTCAAGCAGATCGGAATTGGCCTGCCGCCTGATCCTGTTCTCGCATCGGAGCCTCTCGTCCACCGCCTCATCGAGAAGACAGCGCTCGCGTATCCAGACCGCGTTGCTGTCGAGCACACCAGCGGACACGCCATCACCTACGCCGAGCTGGACGCTCTCGCCAACCAGACCGCACACGGGCTGAGAGCGCGCGACGCCGCTCTCGAGATCCCCATCCCGGTCCTCTTCAACAAAGACGAGGACCAGACAGAGGCCGTGGTCGCGATAGTCGCTCTCATGAAGTCCGGGGCCGCGTTCGTGCCGCTCGACGTCTCGTGGCCCGCTGCGCGGATCCTCTCGTGCGTGCGGCAGTGCAACGCACCATTCGTCGTGTGCGACGCGATCGTGCCCGACGTCGCCCATGAGCTCCCAGTCCCGTGTGTAACGGTCGCAGAACTGTCAGAGGGACAGCCGACCAGCCGGTGTGTGCACGATGAGCAGACCCAGCGTTCGTTGGCGTATGTCATCTTCACGAGCGGCTCCACCGGAGAGCCCAAGGGCGTCATGATCGAGCACAGGAACATCATGGGCTACGTCGCAAAGTAAGTAGTCGATCAGGTCGTCGGCGACACGAAGCAGCACTGACGATGCATAACTCGCAGCGGGACCACCGTCTATCCGATCCAGGACGTGAAGCGTCTGTTGCATTTCAGTCCGTTCTCGTTCGACCAAGGCCTCGGGGACATTTTCATGGCACTCACCAAGGGCGCGACGCTCGTGCTCGCGAACATGAGCGACGTGCTCACGGATCTCTCCGACGTCCTGAACTCGACCCGCGTGGACTACACGGTGCTCACGCCCGCGATCGCGCAGCTCATCCGGAACGACGTCGAGCATCCGTACCTCAAGAGCCTCCTCGTGGGCGGCGAGAAGCTCCCAGGACAGCTGGTGGACCGCTGGAAGGGCAAGGTCGCGTTCATGGACGAGTGAGCTTCCGTAGCGAGACTCGACGCGCGCGACATATTTCTCATTGACGCCTCTCTCTGCAGCTACGGCCCTACGGAGGTCACAGTCAGCTGCGTCGGCATGACGTTCACCGCGACGACCCAAGCGGCCGCAGGCGTCATCGGCAGGCCGTACGGCGACACGCGCGCATACATCGTCGACCCCGCGCACTCGTCGCGCCTCCTGCCCGTCGGGGCCGTCGGCGAGCTCTGCCTGTCCGGCAACCAGGTCGGGCGGGGGTACCTAAACCGCGCGGACCTGACCGCGGCCGCGTTCGTCGCCGACCCCTTCGCGCCCGGGCTGACGATGTACCGCTCCGGCGACCGCGCGCGGTGGACGAGCGACGGCTTCATCGAGTACCTCGGGCGGCAGGACGACGCGTTCGTCAAGCTCCGCGGGCTCCGCATCGACACCGGCGAGGTCGAGGACGCGATCACAAGCGCGGGCGACACCTTCGCCGTCGTCGAGCTGCTCGAGCTCCGGGGCCAGCCGCACCTCGTCGCGTTCATCAGCCGCACGCTCGCCCCGGCTGGGGAGGCGCGCCTCGCGCTCTCGCTCGACCCCAGCGCGCCCTCCACCGCCGCCGCCGACGGCCCAGAGGAGCACCGCGCGTGGCTCGCGGAGATCCTGCAGGCGTGCCGCCAGGCGGTGCCCGCATACGCGGTGCCGACGGTGTGGCTCGCGCTCGCGGCGATGCCGCAGAACGCGAACAGCAAATTCGACCGCAAGCAGCTGCGCGCGTTCTTCCGCGCGCGCGACCCCGCGCACGTCGAGGCCGCGTCCGCCGCGCTCGTGCAGACGCACGCCCCGCGCGCCCCAGAGTCCGCGCTCGAGCGCGCCGTCGCGCGCGTGTGGTGCGACGTGCTCGGGCGCGACGCGGGCACCCTGTCCGTGCACGACGACTTCTTCGCGCTCGGGGGCGACTCCATTGGGGTGGTGCGCGTGCTCGCGGGCCTGCGCGCGCTCGGGATGGTCGTGTCGCTCAAGGAGTTCGCGGCGGGCCCGACGGTCGCCGAGCTCGCGGGCTGCTTTGCGTCCTCCGCGGGGAGCGCCTCGCCGGAGCTTGCGGGCAGCGCGCTGCCGGGTCTCGGTAACGGCCTGGTGTGGCAGGTGCAGAGCCCGAGCCCGAGCCAGAGCCAGGCGAACGGGGGCGCGACGCCCGCGCTGTGGATGGTGCACGATGGCGCGGGCCTCGGAAACGAATGTCAGTCGTCCTCTTACCGGCCCGTTGCTGTTTGTGGTTTAGCTGACGCGCCTTTCTTTTCTGACTGTCGCAGACAAGAACATGACCTCGCTCGCGCGCGCGGTGCACGCGATCTCGAACCCCGCATCGACCGTCGCGGAGCTCCGCGCCCAGTTCTCGTCGCTCGACAGCTACGTGTCGGCGTACGCGCCCCTCATCCCGGCGGAGGACGACGTGTATCTGGGCGGGTGGAGCTTTGGAGGCGCGCTCGCGCTTGCCCTCGCAGCGCGCCGTCTCGCCGCCGGCCAGCGCGTCCGCGGCGTCGTCCTCGTCGACAGCTTCAACACCTCCGGCTGGCGCCATGTCGGCGTCCCGCGCCCGGCCAGCCCCGCGCCCGCGCGCGATCCCGATCCCGAGTGCCAGTGCGGGTCCGGGACCGAGCCCGCGAACGTCACCGCGAAGCTGTCCGCGGAGGCGTTCGCGCGCGCGCACCAGGCGCACATGGACGAGATCGTGGGCGCGTTCAGGGAAGCGGACGCTGCACGCGCGGGGGCCGTTCCGGTGCTGCTCGTGCGTGCGGGGATCGGGATGGGCGTCGAGGCGATCGGGCAGGCGGGCTTCGTCGTGCCGTACCTCCGCCCCGATGCGGAGCGCAGCGTGGACAGCGGGATTGCCGGAATCGACGAGTTGGGCGTGGGGCAGGATACGGAGAAGGAGAAGGAGAAGGAGAAGGCGCCGTGGGGGGATGAGCGGGTGGACCTGAATTTCTGGAGCAGGGACGTGTTGCCTCGGTTGGAGGTCGTGACCGTCCAGGGCGCGGACCACTATAGCCTGATGCGGGATGGGGCGTTGTGCGCTCGGGCGTCGGAGGAGATCGCGAAGTGGCTGGTGAGCGTCGATGCTTGCGAGCTGGCACCAGAGCTGGGTTCTAGCGTTGGCCGCTAAGTATCATTTACGAGTTGAGGATAACGACTTGCTTTGGTAGTCTTGTATTGGCCGATAGTGATGTAATGTTATGTACAGAGACGGTTCTGCGCGTCCATTCGACGACGAACGCACTCGGAGTCCTGGAACCCCAGGAAATGTGACTGATACTTGAGAGATCTCGGCCCTGTGAACACTAGTACTGCCGGATCGGGTGCATACCAGATCGACACACCACCAGTTGGATGCGGACCGCCGAGCTATGTATCTGATGTCTGAATGAGAGTGCATATTTGCAGTCTGGACTCCGAGGGTCGATGGTACAAGCATGGCTGGCTCGTAGCACAGCTGCACCAGCTCGATCCTCGGCTTGGTAGGGGTCCAGGTCATCGCCCTGGATGTGCATAGAACCCTGGCATGGTTATGCATGCAGGAGTGCCGAGGAAGTGGGATCGCTGTCTGATTCGACTTGCATGGACCAGCGGTGAATTGGAGCAAGTAGAAAGTGTTAATCTTTGTCTGCGGTGTGATGGCTTGCAGGGCTGCTGGTGAGATCTGGCGAGACGTCCGATTGCGACGAACAGGGCGAAGTCATCGGTGTCTGAGTGCGTGCCTCCCGGTAGTGTGCACTGCGGAGGAACACATGTAGCGGGTGGGCACAACGCCATCGGCAACTACGGTCAGCTACTTGAAGAATGGGATGCCGGATGGGTGAGGAGAGCGCAGGGCAGCTGCCAGACAAACCTCGAGATGAATGTTGCACCCAAGTCCCCGCGGCCGCTATTATCGGACCTCGGCGAACTATGTGACCGGAGCAAACGCGATCAGGTGACCGTGTTACGGCGTGACTCGTCGGTCGGCTGTGGGCGTTGTCTGCGACTTGTCCGCGTCCAGGCACTGCGAGCGAGAGAAGGAGGCCGCGAGCATGCATCTCCCCCCCCTCCGCCCGCACGTTTGGTCCCAGAGTGCGATATCGAGGAGAAAGGACAGATGGGGCAACTGCTGACGACGCCCCGCATCGGACGGATTCCCGGATTCCATGGGAAAGAACTTGATGAGTTCTTTCGCCTTTGCTCCTCCCACGTCCCTCCTACCCTCTCCATCCTCCCTATAAAGCAGCTCTGAGTTCCGACGCCCTCCTCCATCCTGCTCTTATCCTCCGCGTATCCCGACACACTCCTTCGCTACTCATCTCTTTGCTCCTGAAATCTCCATTCGCTCGCAATGCCTACCTTCGCATCTCGCCTTGCTACCGAGCGCGGCTGGGTCGACCCACTCGCCCTCCCAAAATACATGGACGCCTCCGAGGTCTCCGGGAACGCCCCGGACCACGCCAAGCAGCTCACCCTCAACACCCTCGGCGCGTACGGCGTCGGCGACGACGGCTGCTTCGCGCATATAGTCGGCCGCAGCATCCGCATCACCCACATGGACGTCGCGCGCAAGGGCGACAAGGCCGAGGTCACCGTCATCGCCGAGGTGCAGGCGACAAGAGGCATGCTGAACGGCGCGGGCACCGTGCACGGCGGCTGCCTGTGCTACCTCATCGACAAGTGCGTCCTCTCTATCCTCCGTCCCGCCGTCTCATGGCGTACTTATCAGACGGCGCGCACAGCTGCGCATCTTTTCCGCTCGTCGCGCTCGGGGTGCTGCGCGACATCAACGGCGTGGGCGTCACGCAGGCCATGAACATCCTCTTCCACGCCCCCGCTTCTCTGTACGCACCGCGCTTCCATACCCTCTGCCTTCTCGTCCTCATCTCCGCCCCGTCTTCCCAGCCAAACGTGCATGCAGATCAAGAGCGTCTCAGTCACGCTCGGCGGGCGCATCATGACTTCGCGCTGCGAGGTACGTCCTTCACCGCGCGCGCCCGGCCCCGCACTGCGCTCACGTATATATGCCTCCTCTCCTCTCCTCTCCTCTCTCCTCCTCTCCTCTCCTCTCCTCCCCTGCCCGCGCGCGCGCACCTGCGCGACGGACACGACAGATCAGCGACAAGCAGTCCGGTAGAATGATCGCGTCCGCGCTGCTCGGCAAGATGCAGCCTGCAGGCGCCGCGCGCGGGCCTGCGAGGGTGGGCCCGAAACTGTAACGCCACGCACGCGGGGGCGGAGGCGGAGTCGGAGTCGCGGACGCGGACGCTGGAATGGTTCTGTATCGCTAGGTCTCGTGCGCACGGTCGGAGTCTGGAGGTCTCTCTGTACTTAACTGTATGCCATACACGGAGTGGTGCTAGTGTACTGTACTCTATATTTCGCTGCTCAGTACTCAGTGCGCTTGTATGATTTCATGGTCCGGGGTCCTTGCTGTAATTGATACACCGGGGAGGGCAGTCGGCAGTGGGTGAGTCGGTCGTCCTCCAGGCGTTTGTCGCTGACGCATTCGAGTCCAGGTCGACGTCAATGAACGACGCTTGCATGACGGCAGCGATTTGCCACTTGCCGTCATCATTGCGGGCTTCCACAAGGCATCCATCCAATGCCCGACTTGATCCAACCGGCCAAATAGGTCGATGGGACAGCAAACGACATCGCAGCTGTGGAACACGCGCAACTGGGCCAGGGAGAACAGTACTCCCCCCTCCCTTCCGGCCGCTCACGGTTCTGCTCATCTCCGTGGCGGGGAAGCACGCCGAGATGCATCGTGCATCGACGGAATCCGGCTCGGGCACCTAAAAGCAAGCCCCAGCCCCAGGTGACGCACGCGGGTGCCCGCGTTCGCCTCGCAGGTGCGTGTGCACTCAGGCTGTTCCCCGCACTTGCGCGCCGCATGTCAACATGTCAACAGTCAACAGTCACTGTGCGTATGGAAACCCGGCCTGCTGGAGGGTGGTGGTGCGCTGGCTGAGCTGCCCGGGGCCGCCGTGGCTCGGGTGCGGGGCACGGAGCGTACTGGTCGTGGTCGTAGGTGCCTCGAGGCTTGGACCTTCTAGCCATGATCAGCCTGATCAGCCCCACCTCAGCGGGTAGAAGAGGCTACCCCAAGACGGGAGGAGACGAGACGAGACGAGAAGATGGCGGTAATGAACGCGGAGGAAGCCGAAGACAAGAGGACGAAGCAGCGCGTCGAGCTCGTGAGCTGGTTCGGAGAGCCCTTCTTTGCA
Source organism: Daedaleopsis sinensis (assembly GCA_033807695.1). NCBI lineage: Eukaryota > Fungi > Basidiomycota > Agaricomycetes > Polyporales > Polyporaceae > Daedaleopsis > Daedaleopsis sinensis. The sequence goes on from CM066302.1 coordinate 1,925,373, forward strand.
CGCACGCGCATCCAATTGCCTGCGGTCGATCCGGTATAGTTATTACGAGGTGCCTTGACCCATGAGCAGGCGGACATGGATATCCAGGCGCAGCCGTCTGTTTTAACTGGGCAGCGTTATGAGCTCGAGCTCAAGTCTGCCGGGCTCTGCTCCTCCCTGTCCTATCGGATTGGAGAGCCAAAGTTCGCCTGGGCGATCGTCAGGCGGCCGGGTGCCTCGTGTCTTGTGCTCGAGCCGTCGTCCCCACATGAGTCGGTCCGACTCGGCTGTCGATATGCACCGCTGCCAGCTGGTACGTTTTGCCCTCCTCCTGTCCCCTCAAGCTCTCCCTCTCGAGCGGCTAGTGTGCTCCGACACATGTCCTTCCTGAGGCCTGAAGTTTGAGCTGCAACGCAAAGTGGGCAGCGACCAGGATCGTATGATCACTCACTTTCAGGCAGTGGCCGACGGCAAGTCGATAGCATCTGAGGGTGAGCGAAGGCGAGACGGAAGCTAGTAGTAGGCAGCTTAAGCACCAGACATGCTGTATACAAGTTTCTTGCTGATACTTGAGAGCAACTTGAGAATAATGTCGGACACCCTACTGGACCCCCGTTTAGGATCAAATATTGTGCAACGCGATCATTTTGATGAACCCGGCATCTTCTACAAATTCAAGGGCACTGGACCTTTGTCCGGAACGTCGGCGTAGTACTTACCGACTGTACAGAGACATGCATTCAAGTGCGGGGATAAGTCAGTGTGCCGGCGGAAAAGCGGGGTCGTCGAATGCGGGGCAGTTAGACTTTGGCACGGGATTCCGGTCAATTGACATACCGGCCGATTTGTATTGGCCGCGGTCGGCGAGGGCCCGGACCGTGCGCCCGGTCCCTGTTTATAGGGATTAGGCGCACGCGTGGGGTCAGAGCGGGGGAATTCACATGGCCGGACCTCCGACTGCCGTCGCCCGTAAGTTTATAAGAGTCGTGTCGCGCGCCCTCCCCGCTTCATCCATCCTTCCCTCCACCTACACCCTCCTACACCCCTCTACTCCTCTACAATGGCCCAGGTTATCGTCGTCGGTGGTGGTCTCGCTGGCCTCTCGGCCGCACACACTCTCCTCGAGCGTGGAGCAAATGTTTTGCTCTTGGACAAGCAACCGTGAGTCCCTCGTCAGACCAGGATCTTCCGCGGGCAGGGGTGGAGGCGCAGACAGCAGTATCTCTGCATGCTGGGAATGTTTGCTGCTGCCAGGCATGTGGCTGCTGCGTGATGTTGCCGAGTCGCATCCTACCCTTTGCTCGTTGGGAACCCCACTCGTAGCCCCCTGCTGACCCATTTCGTGACGCAGATTCATGGGAGGCAACTCCACAAAGGCAACATCTGGTATCAACGGCGCGGGCACCCAGGCGCAGCAGGATCTCAAAATCCCTGACAGCGCGAAGCAGTTCTTCGACGACACAAAGCGTTCTGTGAGTACACTTACCTCCTGTGTCCCACTAAGTCCATGTTTTGACAATCCGTAGGCCCGTGAACTCGCCCGTGACGACCTCATCCGAGTCTTGACTGGCCGCTCCGGCGACGCCGTCAACTGGCTCCAGGACAAGTTCGGCCTTGACCTCTCCAAGGTCGCCCGTCTCGGCGGCCAATCGCAACCTCGTACACACCGAGGGGACGCCCAGTTCCCGGGAATGGTCATGACCTACGCCCAGATGGAGCGTCTCGAGGACCTTTCGGAGAGCATCCCAGACCGGGTCAGGATCAAGAAGAAGGCGCGCGTCACGCAGCTCATCAAGGACGAGTCCGGTGCCGTCATCGGCGTTGAGTATGCGCACAACGGCAAGACCGAGACCGCGTACGGCCCTGTCATCCTCGCGACCGGTGGCTACGCTGCAGACTTCACGTCCGACTCCCTCCTGAAGAAGTACCGCCCCGAGTTCTGGGATCTCCCCACAACAAACGGCGAGCACTGCACGGGTGATGGCCACAAGTTGGCGCTGCACATCGGCGCGAACGCGGTCGATCTCGAGAAGGTCCAGGTACACCCCACCGGCCTTGTCGACCCCAACGACCCCAACGCGAAGGTCAAGTTCTTGGCCGCGGAGGCGCTCCGTGGTGTCGGTGGACTGCTCCTCGACAACACTGGCTCGCGTTTCGTCGACGAGCTCCAGCACCGTGATTTCGTCACTGGCAAGATTTGGGAGAACGGCAAGGTACGTTCGTGTCCTATCGAGACTCAGACACTCTCTGATGCTTATATATGCGTACAGTTCCCCATCCGCCTCGTGCTCAACGGTCCCGCCTCGAAGCAGATCGAGTGGCACTGCAAGCACTACGTCGGCCGTGGCCTCATGAAGCGCTTCGAGAACGGCGCGGCGCTCGCGAAAGAGATGGGTCTCAAGCCAGAAACCCTCAAGAAGACCTTCGACGACTACAACCAGGTCCTGCGGACGAAGAAGGACCCCTTCGGCAAGAAGTTCTTCGCAGACACCGAGTGGACGATGGACGACTACTTCAACGTCGCGATCATGACTCCCGTCCTCCACTACACCATGGGCGGTCTCGAGATCGACGCCGAGTCGCGCGTGCTCGCCAAGTCCGGCAAGCCCATCCCCGGCCTCTTCGCCGCGGGTGAGGTCGCGGGCGGTGTCCACGGCGCGAACCGTCTCGGCGGTAGCTCGCTGCTCGGCTGCGTCGTCTTCGGCCGTGTCAGCGGCGACTCGGCCGCGTCATACCTCCTGCAGAGGATAGGCCCCCTCGCGGAGAAGGCTGCGGGTCGTCTGGGTGCCGTCGCCGGCCACCTCGGTGCCGAGAGCTCAAGTTCGAAGGTACGTCTCGTCTCCCTCACAGCGCTCACTCAATCCCATACTCACTCCCCATTTCACCCAGCCCGCGCCTGCCGCCGCGCCAGCAGAGAAGAAGGCCGAATCGAGCGCGCCCGCGCCCTCTGCGGGAGGCTCGTACAGCGCGGCAGAGGTCGCGAAGCACAACAAGAAGGACGACTGCTGGGTGATCGTCGACGGCAAGGTGCTCGACGTCACGAGCTTCCTGCCGGACCACCCGGGCGGGGAGAAGGCGATCCTGCTCTACGCCGGGCGCGACGCGACGGAGGAGTTCAACATGCTGCACGACCCGAAGGTCATCCCGCGGTACGCGCCCGACTCGGTCATCGGCTCGCTGAAGAACTAGGTCGTGGACTGGACGCTGGATGCGGGTGATGGGGACTCGGACGCGCGCGGATGCCTCGTTGTAGCTACCTTATTCGTTTGTTTGTCGCCTTGTTGTACCACACACATCTCGAGCTATCGCATGCTGTGGTTGTAAAGTAATGCATCGTTAATGATCTGTCACGCAACTGTGTGCCGACTGGTGTTTGATTAAGTTTCATCAATTTACATTCGTGGCGGGTCCGATGGTTAAACCCGAACTTAAACTGTGCTTTTAGTGAGTTTGCTCCTGAACCATCATACTTACGGTACGCGACTAGCGATATACGTATGCACCGCCGTGTCTGTTTCCCGCAGTACATACCGAAGAAAATTGCGTGCTTGCAGGGGTCGTTCAACTACAAAGCGATGATATATTGTACGCAGCACAAAGAGCTATAGACACATGGGGGGTATCCAGAGCACAGCCGGATATACAGGATACTTGGCAGTAAGAAAAGCCAGAGTCAGAAAGGGAAATATTATTGAATCAACGCTTGGCCGGACTATTGGAATTCGGGGGGCGACACAACTTGAGAGCGTTCTTCCGGAGTGCGATGTGCAGGATATACAGCAAGAGAGGCCAGAGTCGAGAGAGGAAAGGGAATCATGTCAACGCTTGACCAGTGACCGGACTATCGGGATTCGGGGGGTGACCCTAGAGAGCGTTCTTCCGGGGTGCCCACGGGCGAGATACCTACAGCTGCGTAGAGCGTTTCCTTTTCTTCCTTAGGAGCAGCATCGACCAGCTCTCTGAAGTAGCTGTTCGCGTTGCCGAGAAGGGTTCTCAGGGAGTCGAATTCGACCTGTCCGAGTCGGCATCAGTTAGCATGCGGTCGGGTAGTCGGTACACGTCACGGCGACAACTCACCATCTTGCCGTCGTTGAGGACCATCTGAGAGATAGATATGGTACAGTGAGCGACGGAACGCGCGGTCGGGGTGTACGCAGACGTACCACTCTGTCGTAATCTTGTATGGTAGGGAGCCGGTGGGCGACCGTCAGGACTGTCACACCAGTATCCAAATGCTTCCGGAGAGCTTTCTGAATCCTGGCATCGCATGCGTGATCTACTCAATAGCGAGGAATCAGCGGGTGTCTCCGAATGAAGCCTAGTTGGACTGACCGATCGACGATGTCGCTGATTGACAAGTCAGGGAGGGATACTGTCAGCTCGGTCGCCAGTGGTTGACCAGTAGAGCCATACCTTCATCCATGATGAGGAGTTTGCTCTTCCTGACGATGGCGCGGGCAAGTGCGATGATCTGCCTTTCTCCAGCAGAGAGATCGCCATTGCCAGAGATCGCTTTCTCAAGGCGGATCCTGTCGTCTACGAGAAGTCCCGTCTCGGCGTCGAGGCCTTGGGCACTGAGCAGCGCGGTCTCCAGCTCGTCAGTATCGTATTGTGAGAACGGATCGAGATTTTGACGGATGGTCCCCGCGAACAGCTCCGGCTATAAGATCATCGTAAGCTCGAGACAGGTCACGGTCGATAGCGAGTCGATAGATGCGTACGTTCTGTGGGATGATGGTGATACTCTTGCGTAGGATTGGAAGGCTGACGGAGCCAATCGGCTTTCCGGAGTACAGGACCTGACCCTCGGACGCAAACTTGCTCGGGACATTCGGATAGACATTCGTGAAGATGCAACGAAGCAAAGCTAGGGTGAGGGTGCTCTGACAATGCAACCGTACCCACGTTAAGTCAAGTCCAGACAGATGAGAACGGTAGCCATACCTTTCCGCTTCCAGTGCGTCCGACTTTGTGAAAAGCCATGAGTACACCAAGATGATAGTCCAGATGGTAGGTGCTCACCGATACCGATGCGCTCACCGGACCGAACCGTGAACGAGAGTCCCTTGAGTACGTTGGGCGTGTTCTCGAATTCAGCATAAGATGCGTGCAGGTTGTCTACACGAAGATCTCCGCTCTGCGGCCAAGAAGCTTCAACTGGGAGCCCCGTAGTGCCCATGAGCACATCTTCACGTTCGATCTCCAAGTACTGCTCGATACGCTCTAGACTGTATGTATCGTTAGCGGATAAGCCACACATTGTAGTGCATCACATGCCTGTTCCCTATTGAAAGATCACGCAGTTAGTAGCTGATATTGTGTCGTTTGTGAGGAGTACTAACCTGCGACTTCGAACGCATTGAACGTCCGCACCCATTCGTATACCTTGGAGCTGAACGCGACTAGAAGACAGGGATCAGTAACCAGAATGAGCTCGTTCCGCAGTGACTACTCAGTACTCACTAGCCATGCTCAACGAGAAGCCGATGTTCGAGGCGTCGAGCTGTGCGAAGTACGTCAAGTATATCGCCAGCGAGACGGTGAACAGAGTGCCAATCATATCGGCGCGGACGATCACCCATCTACATTTCGGCAAGCTCAGAAAAGAGTATCAGAAAGGAGTGCGAACAGGCCTACCGGTTGAGGTTGAAAAAGGCATTAGAAGCTCTTGTCCAGCGATCGATGCGCGTGTACATATCTTGGCGGAAACGATCTTGCACTCCGTATGCGCGTATGGAGACTGGTAATGTGTCAGGATATGATAATGAAGACCATTGGGTACGAGGCACACGACTCACCAAGACCGGAGATAGTCGAGTTCAGGTGTCCGATGAGAGGAGCGCGGGTGTTGCTCTGTTCTCGCTTGACTGGCAGCTGCGCTTTCATGTACGTCCGCGTGTAAAGGCCACTAACGATCGCAACGATCGCAACCCCTACGCTGAACACCGGTGCGACAATCATCACCATGATCAGTCGTAGAACAAGGAACGCCGTGAGTTGCAAGAGCGCGAAAAGGAAGTTGATGATCTGGCCGTCGACTGGTAGCGCGTGTCAACACGGCATGATGTTCAGTCAACACAAGCCACTCACTAGCGCCAATGTCCTCCGTGCAGCGGGCAATGATCCTTGACGTCGGAGTCGTCTCGAGCCACCTGTGAGAGCAAACTGTTGGCCTTACTTGATATGCAAGGAGACAAGACGCGCACATACCTCAAGGTCGTTCCGAGCACGGATTCCATCAGCTTCTTGTGGATAACTGCACATGCCCGGAGTGAACCGGTCATGTGCATTGAACGAGCAGCGAAATCAGACGCAGTAGCAATCAGCAAAAGAGCGGAGTATATCCCCAAGAACCTGTCAAGTCTCTTCAGAAACATTCCTATATGAACGAGGGATCAACCAACAGAGGCACAGAAACTTTGGAGCCAGGCTCCTTCCCGTACTGCTTAGCCCAGTCCCCAAGCAGCCAGAACTTCATTGTCATCAGCAACATCGCCACATAACGGAGTTGAAGGTCTTCCATACCTGGGCATTCACTGCGAGACCGGACAAGAGCAGGGCGGCGAGGAAGAAGGCCCAATATACAACGGGGTGAGCAGACATGTTGCCAAACAGGAGAGTCACTGCGGGGAACTCGTTAGTCAGAGTTCTTGCGTCGCACGCAGCTACTCACGAGGGCCCCATCCAACATGCCCCTCTCTAATCTCTTCAGCTTTCGTGGGCTGGCTACTCTCGGCCACCTTCGTCGGCTTCGGCTCAGCCGGTGTGGGACCTTGCAGAGTCGATTCCTCGACCGGGTCGATCAAGTCGTACCCATATGATGCTCGTTCCTCGGCGGTTGGCTGCCCGTCACGGACGATTGTTCCTCCGAGGCCCATCTCAACGACATGCTTGGCCACGGGCAAGACCGCGTTGACGTTGTTTGACTAGTACAAGCGGACGCGATCCGAGATGAGAGGACGTCTGATACACAGCAGATGCATGACACGTACCACCAGTAGGACAGTCCTGTCGCGGAGGAGCTCCCCATTCAGGCACCGTGTGACAACGTGCCGCACCGTAGTGTTGTCCAGTGCGGCTAGCACCTACAATAGAGTGTAATGAGGCGTTGTGCACTTGAACGAGGGATGATACGTACATCGTCGATGAGAAGCGTCTGGCACGAGGAGTACACTGCTCGAGCCAGTGCGATGCGTGCCTGTTCAACGACATTGGGAAGTCAGTGTAACTCCGCGATGAGCTGCGCAAGTATCCCACCTTCTGTCCACCGCTGCGCACCAGAAGGACATCAATCAGTACAACATTCGCATCAGTGAACATTGAACGTTAATACGTACCTCAGCGCAGTTCCCCTTTCACCTACCACTGTGTCGTCACCGTTCGCCCACTGCTGCACATCTGTCACGAGAGCGCACTCGCGGAGCACCTTCTGATACCGTTCCGCGTTGAAAGGCGCGCCAAATACGATGTTGTCCTGCAGCCAACTCAGTACCGCATCAGCTTAAAGTACGATACCAAGTGACTTACCCGGACGGTGCCCTGGAGGATCCAAGCCTCTTGTGCGACATACGCGACGCCGCCGTTCGCGTCTCGCGGAAGACTGACGTACGAATCTCCTCTCGTCGGGACGTAGTGCATCTCACCTGACATAACATATGAGCGTCGTTAAGAGGACAACCACGGACGAGCGCCTTACCAAGCAGGCCCATCAGCAGTGAGGTCTTGCCACAAGCCGTCGGACCATGGATGAGGTTCACCCCGCCCTTCTCGAAGCGCAGCTCCCGGTCGACCTTGAGCGAGAAGACGTGGTCGTTCAGAGCCAGGTCTGCGGCGCCGTTGTCCGTCCAGGTGAAGCGTGCGTTACGGATCGCGATGGTGTCACCCTCGGAGCGAGGGGGACGGGCGGCATGCTTGTTCGGGTTGAACTCGTCGAGGACTTGCGACTATAGTCAAAGATCAGACCGAAGCCCACGGCTCGACAGAATAAGGCACGAACCTCCTGGAAGAGACGATTGATTCTCGTGAGGGATACCCAGCCTGTACATTGCGAGACAGGGTCAGTGCGACAGCAGCGATCTTGGCAAGACAGGGCCGACCTTGCATCAGGATAGGGCGTCTCCAGATGAAGAGCCCGAGTTGCGAGCGTAGGATCTCAAATACTGGAAACACATCTCGAAATCATTCGATAGTCACTGGTCGATGATCACTCACGAGAAATAGACGAGAAGACGATCGATGCTAAGAATGGTGATCAGGGACGTGTTTTATGAGCGATATTGGAGTCCGACTCACCAGAAAGGTTCTCATGCATGAGAAGGGTCTGTTCGGAGTTAGTAGTGAGCGTGTGAGACAATGATAGAGGAGTCGGCGCCCTTACATATGTGGCATAGGTCGCGAGCATTACGACAAGCGGAACAAACGTCCTAGAGACCGATGCATGTCAAAGCCAGACACATGCGCATAAATAGAGTTTTAACCTACTTGATGAAGTCCATCCATATGAGAATGATTGAAACCTTGCGCGCTTCAAGGAGTTCGTTCTTCCGAGCGTTCTCGACCTTTGACGCTTGCTCTGGCTCCCACCCGAGGAGCTTCACCGTTCGGATGTTCTTGAGCACTATGTAGGCAGGAATGTTCTATTTAGCGTCCGGCGAACGAGAGCACATGGAAGACCTTACTTTGAGTTACGAGCTTCACTCGCTTGTCGCTCTGCAATAGTTGTTACATTCGGAGCCCATAACTATGGCGGAGATATCGTAAGGACTCACCTCGACGGCCTTGCCCTTTTGATACACTCTCATCCGCTTGTTGAGCTGTTCCGGGACTGGGAGAAGCGCCACGAGTACAGCAATACCGACGAAGGTGCTGTTAAGCGAGGCATAGGTCGTCAGTACTTTGGTACGCATACTATTGGACGCGGGTAGCACATACCTCCACCCGAGTATTTCGTACAAGAAATACACAGATAGCACGATCTGTATCGGAGTTTCCAACACTGTGGACTCGGCGTCAACACGAAGATACAGCCGCATACACCCATAAGGACGACGTACAAACTAACAGCACGAACGTGCTCGCGTTCGTGAAGTTGGTCAGGTCAGTAGTGACGAGGTTGCTGATCGCGGGCATATCGCTCGTTGAAGACGTCTGCGCTTTACCGGTGTGTGGCTGAGCAGTAGTGGACACTTTAGCCCGCATCCTCAACGAGTGGTCGAACATCAGTTGCGTCAAGATAGCTTGCGTGCGGGCTACGACCTGCGTCTACACAGCGGCACGGGCCCGCGTCAGCGCCCCTTGGGTCGGGAGAAGATGCAAAATGTCAAGACGCACCGAGACGTAGTGATAGTACTGCATTGCCAGAGATACTCCCATGGACCCAAAGAGGAGAGCGGCAATCCAGAACCATGGGCGGATTGATTCTCCCGCAGCGCCGCGTTCCACATATCTAGGGTCCAAATAAGCTAGGGTCCCTTTTGGCAAGAGATAGACACCTACGCGAGGATATGCTTCAGGCCAAGCGGTACGAGGAAAGATGCGCTGCTCTGAGAAACCTGATCAGCCCACTATGCACAGCCTCCACATGCGAATAAGCTGCATACAGCAATCACTACCATGACCCCCATAACCAGCCAGTCGCGCCCTGGAGGCCACAATAATCGTGAATCAGTCAGACGCTTTATATCAACATGGGCAGTGCGATATCGATCGCATGCGCGGAGTGCACTCACGGAAGAGCCACACCAAGCCCCGAGCGACGTTCTTGCCCTTCTGCCGGCCGACCTGGTTCTGCATGGGATCCACATACTGGTGCATCGCCTCCCTCAGCAACGTGTTCGCGGGAAGCACAGCTAGACTCGTACCTTGTAGCTGATATCGACCAGGTGCTCAATGCTGTTGTACTCCGCCAAAGGTGGGAGCTCCTCGAGGTACACATGCCTAGCCTTCTGTGCGTGGTCGATGAGCGGGTTGAGCCAGCTGAAGGTCGCAAGAGAGAGTATTGACGCGGTCTCTTCAGGGCGCACGACATCGCTCCGCTCGTTGAGCCGTGGAGAGCGGGGCGAGAGGAGTGGGAGGATGACAGCTGCCGTGGTGAGAATGCCGATCTTGACCCATAGGAAAACACCCTCCGCCGCGTCTATGGGGACAAGCGTGAAGGTGGCGAGTGGCCACAGGTCCCTATACGCGTAGATCGCCCACATGGTTAGCAAGATGGCGGCCTTCTGACTGCTTGCAGTTCGCAGCCAATGAGGACCGCCGCGGATGGAGCCAGCCGCTAGTAGAGCCGCATATCCCTGGTTAAAGGCAATAGTGAGCGGGGAACAAAGTGTGGCGAGGTGGTGTACTCACATAGACTGGGCACTGAACCGCACGAAAGATCAGCAGGGACAGCTTGACATCGTGAGGAAGAGAGTGCGTTGCCCCCAGAACCAATGTCGCGATGGACAGTGCGAAGAGAGTCGCAACACAGAGGAAGGAGAATGTGTCGGAAAAGTGGGAGGCAATAGTTTTGGATTTCGTAACCAGCAATGGCTGGACCGCACTCGAAGCATGGGCTGCCTGTTGAGTCTCAGCCAGGCTAATGCGATCCATCGAGGTGAGCAATATGGGCGTTCGTTGGTCTTGGTTCGAAATGAGACACTGAGGAGGGAAGGAGTGGGAAGGTAGGGAAGCTGCGATGGTCCACCGAGCAGATGAATTTATATCCCGTGGAACTCAGATCCCAGCGGCGGCGCTTTTGTGCATGTAGTATGGAGGCACGCACTGCAGGTTAAGCGAGAGAGAGGCACCGAGAACAAAAGGCACAGCAATTTTCGTCTCGCTAAAATCTCTTCAAGGCCAGAATATGTAGGATATGGAAAGCTACAATAACTGTATATCCAGCTCTGCTGAGGCGGAAGTGAGCAGAGACCCCTAGCCTAAACGATCGGGGCGATACGAATCGCGATATCCGGCTGACCAGTGAGCACAGTGTTGGAAGTTGTACTACCGATAGACAGCTAAGTACGAGTAGATCAGAGCAGCCGAAGATATTCGCAGGAGGTAACAGCCATGTTGTAGAAGCGACGCCGGCGAGCGAGGAGATAATAAGACTAGTTACACAAGCGAGGATGCTGGCAGCTGCGTGGCCCGTGGGCGCGCTCCGAGAGTGGCATGTCGGGGCCTCCAGCATGCGCGCTTCTCGCTTCTGGCACCGCCTCCGACTCAACCGTGACGTTCACTCTGGGCCTGAGGCTGCTCAAACTGGCAAGTTGCAACTTACATCCTCACAGCCATCCAGTCGTCAGAGTGCATGTGCAATTAGGTGACTCAACTATCCTAATCAGCAGTCGTAATCGGAAGATCTCAACAAGTTTGATTGTCTGCACTGGCAGGACAATGCGTTGGCAGCCTGGTCTAATACGGCTACAATTGGCAGTGGCTGATTGTGACTCGCTTTCACCCAGGAAGACGCATGTATGGCATCTCAGGAGGTCGACGACTCGACATGCTGCTCCCATAATGTCAAGGTGTAAGGTATATGCCTCTTAAGTAGGGCCCGCGTGGCGCCTTTTTGCGCGCGATCAGCTGGCAGGGTCGCCTCCGGTTTGTACCGACTCGCTGCCATGAGTCGCCAAGTTGAGCTCTCAAGTGCAGAGTACGTGGCTGAGCCTTCGACATTAATCGTTACTGACGTACAAATTTCAGTAGATTCAGTCGATTGAAGTCAGATCAGGATCGGAAATAGAGACATAAGTCACCGTTTCCGACAGAGTTTTCATGTCCCATCGAAGTCGAGTGTACTACTAGTAAGGACGAGGTCTGATTATAGGTAAGTATGCAACTCGCCTTGGATGTTTGTATCGCTTCTTACTTGATAACTTGCATTAAGAGCAGTGGTATGAATATCGTTATGGCTCAATGCAACTTGTATCACCTAGTCTCAACCCAGTCTTGAACGTTGAACATTAAACACTCGAAGGTTCAGGAACAGATCGGCTCGAGAGCTGTTGCAGGCCATCTGTTCATCATCGGTGGGTACTATGCTCTACTCCGCGCTTACGCGCTCACGACGCTGAAGCTCGTTGTCTTCCCTAGGCAGACGATGTACAGGTCCTAGTATTGAACGGGGAAAGGACGGACCTGTCTAACTGTCAGTAGCAGAAAGTAATGGTTATAAGCTAGCACTATAAGCTAGTACTAGGTAAAGGCCCGAGGGCTAGGCCTCCGAGCTCTCTACTAGGGGCCCGGGGCCTGGACCATCGACAAACGTTCCTAGCGCTTCCGAATGAGACGGAAGCCAACCTAAGGCCCGGATACTACTAGTAGGCGCTTCGCTGACAACTGCCACTGCCAGCATTGAACGTGACTTTGAACGTTGAACGTTGACTATGCAGCCGCCGTGGCAGTCCTCGCCACCTTCCGGACCATGCCATCTACCACCCGGGCCGTTACAAGGACTCTACCATCACCCCATTAGCCCTGGGCGCATGCGATGCTTCGAGCCATATGCATCAAGTACATCCTAGTACATCCCAAATAGAAGGAAGGTACGGAGGTAAGCCGAACGGCCATTGCCCTGTCACGGTGCAGTCAGTGCTGATCAGCCTCGCATCGGACATCGCTGCCGGCACGCTCTTCTGGCTCTAGATCTAGAGTGCACCAGCACCCTTTATGTGTGCCTCTCTACCGCCGGACGTACAAAGTACCTCGAGTTTTCGATGTGCCTCCCGAACCATCGCACAAAGTAGCACCAGGAACACCACTGAAGTCAACACTACTAGACAGCGACCTTCAGCACGACTCCGTGGCGTGTTCGTTTTCCTCCCCTCAACCAGTCTATCAACCTACCAGCACGTCGTGCGCGGGCGCGACACTCAGCCTCCTCTATTATCACCACGTCCCCACCATCCACGATGTTGATGGCCATGGTAGGTACCATGTGCCGATCCTAGGCACTCGTCGGCACGACAGTCGCCCATTCACCTCGACCCCCATGACGGGGTAGTATAAGAGCTGTGAGTATCGGTGCGTGTACCGTCAGTTCCACCTCACTCATCGCTTCTCCTACACACCACCTCTCCACGACTACTGATCCATCCTCATGCAATTGCTCGTCGCTCTCATCGCAGCACTTGGGCTCCTCGCCGCGCAGCCGACGTTGGCCGCCCCAGGCTCAGCACAACTCAAGCCGATCCTAAAATATGCCGGGCAGAGCATTCCCGGCTCCTACATCGTCAAACTCAAGAGCGGTGTGTCCAAGGAAGACCACCTGACCGGACTTCGATCGCGCTTTGGGCCCTCAGCCTTGCTCCCCTCCTGCGGTCCGCTCTCTGTGGTTCTGAACGGTTACTCCGGTATGTTCTCCTCCCGGAGACAAGATGCTAGCACCACGATGTCCCTAACATATTCGTCGTGACAGGCAAGCTGCTTCCCCAAGCACTAGAGGCACTTCGTGCAAGCGACGATGTCGAGTACATACAGGAAGATGGGATCGTGTACACGAGCGCCATCGAGTAAGCAAACATGGTTCAAACTATTGGAATAAATCTACATATTCACCATACGCTGCTTTCCCTTGTTGACGCAGGACGAATGCGCCATGGGGACTACAACGCATCAACCAGAAGGAGCGTCTTCAAGTCGGGTCTTCCTCAAATGACCTCACTTACACCTATAATCCACTCTCTACCGGCACCGGTGTGGACGTCTACGTCGTTGGTACGTTCCACCATGCTCGTTGTGACATCAACACCTCATCCTTAGAGACTGCGTACATCAGACACCGGTATCAATATCGCGCACGTGAGCATCCCAACAAACTTGTGTATATGCTTGCAGCGTAGCTAAACATTGCGCTCCAAGAATGAGTTCAACGGTGGTCGTGCAAAGTGGGGCAAGAACTTCGCCATCGCGATCGGAGCTCTCGTACGTCCTCTGGGTTACTAACGCCGCCGTTCGTCTGGCTCTTTCCGACTCCTGACCGCACTCTCCAGGACCCCAAGATTGATGATAACGGTCATGGGACACATTGCGCGTGAGTGTGCCGCTGCCAGTTTTGGGATTCGCTAACGTGTTCATCAGAGGCACTATCGCAGGCAACAGGTTTGGAGTCGCGAAGAACGCGACCGTGATCGCCGTGAAGGTCCTTGACGCTTTTGGGTCAGTTCTTTCGCACTCGTTGCTGTCCCATACAAGACTAACTAGCCGTCTTGCGAGCAGCTCTGGTTCTACCTCGTCCGTGTACGTATGATCCAGCCCATTATCGTGGTGAGATCATACTAACACTGGTAACGCGCTCGCAGTGTCTGCGGGATCGACTATGCAGCCCAACAGGCTCGATCCTCTGGCCGTCCCTCTGTCATCAGCATGAGCCTGGGCGGCTCGAACGCGACTGCCCTAGATGATGCCGTGGCCGCGGTGCGTGATCGATATCCGACTCCGTGCATGCTTCAGTATGCTCAGTCGCTGTACACACAGGCCATCTCCATGGGCGTCCCCGTCGTGGTGCGTGTCTTCAGGGCATGCACTATCGCCGTGCTGATCCATGCGTCCACAGGTCGCGGCCGGGAACGACGGTGCGGACGCCATCGACACGAGTCCTGCTCACGTTCTAGAGGCCATCACCGTCTGCGCGAGCGACATCTCCGACGGCTTCGCGTCCTTCTCTAACTTTGGCTCTGTCGTCGACACCTGCGCTCCCGGGGTCAATGTGACGAGCGCGTGGATCCCCGGCAAGGATGTGAGTACTGATGAACTCCGCGCGTCAGCAGAGCGCGTACGCTGATGCCGCATACGAAACCCGCTGTAGAACACCAACACCATTTCGGGAACCTCGATGGTCCGTGCTCGATCTACTGCGTGCATACATTCCAAGCGCTGCTGACGCATCGTGGATTGATAGGCTACGCCGCACGTCGCTGGCGTCGTGGCTCAGATGATCGGGGCGAATCCTGGCATGACCCCCGCGGATGTAGCCGCCATGATCAAGAACACGGCGTCCAAGGGCAAACTGTCGAGTGTCCGTGAGTTACAAGTCAGATTATGACCTATGGGATCCATGTGACACCTCTACAGCGAGCGGGACCAGCAACAATCTCGTATACAACGGTCCCTAGAGCATTGGCATTGCCTCGGAGCTCCGAGAGGAGTGAATGTGTCGGAGTTGCAAGCGCACGGAGAGACTGATACAATGATGTAGCGTTGAAGAGAGTCCTGCCAGTTACTAGCGATACTATGATTTGCTATGTTTTGGTACTTACCGCCTTGCCAGTCTAGGGCTTCACTATTGTATTAACTTGAACGCACTTTCCTAGGTTTTAAGCTATCAAGGCTGCTGTTTGCCACGATATGAGAGCTCAGTGTAACGCTGTTACACTGCCCTCGGACCCCTCTCGGAACCTCAGGCAGGTGAAGACCAGGACAGACGGGTGACGGAGGACTGGCGGACGGCCTGGATTGGACGGACACGGCGGACGGTTCGGATTGGACGGATGGACCGTGCGGTTTCCCTTTGTTACTCGGTTACTATACGTATATAGACGCTCCCCTTCCCTGCGTAGCTCCTTAGTCTCCTCTCGCGCTACGCAGGTACGTTCGAGTCTCCTGCTCCCTGTACTCTTAGCTTAGTCTCCTCTCGCGCTATGCAGCTTTTGCCTGTTCACCTGCTGCGTGCTCTCGTGTGTGTTTCCTTCTAGTGTTACGCTGGCCTCGTGGGCCAGCTTACACTTTTTTTTGAACAGTCCAGAAGGCTGCAACGACATCGAAGCACACCACGTCATCGTGCTTCTTGATACCGCGCCGGGAAGTCTCCCGCGCGCCAACTCCAGTCCTTCCAGCCTTCCAGAAACCTCCCTCTAGAACCCACGCCTGCCCGGCACAAATAGACGTCCTCGACGCAAGTCTCAACGTCGCCCTCCCATTTTCCCCGCTCCCCCTCCAGCCCACCTCGCCCCCCGCTCTCCTGCCCGTCCTGTCCTCCCGTATCCCCCGCCCGCCTCAGACCATACCCCGCCGCTCTCAACGACGAGCCCCCGCGCGGATTTCAACCAGTGTACCCCCCGGTCGGATCTACGACGTCTCACCAAGCGGATCAGAGTTGACGGAGTTACCTTCCCCGTCGTCCGCTGACCTCGCGGACGCTCTCAACGACTCCATCCTCTCCCCGCTGATCGACGTCCCGACAACTGCACCCAAAGGTTGTTCCCGTGCACTGGGCCAAGCTGAGTATACCCCCGGTCCTTCCACCCCTTTGTCTCTCCCCACAGTTCCCGTTCCTCCTCTCCCTCTTTCTTTCTCACCCACTTCAATATCTCTACCGCCGTCTCCACACATACATCCCTCCCGTCTCCCTCTCGTTCACATACATACCGATTCCGACTCAGATTCAGACGATAGCTTCTCCCTTTCTCTGCCTTCGATCGCATCTCATATCTCCATTCCCGTTCACTCTTCTCATCCACCCTCTTCCGCTCGTTCCTTCTTGTCACACCGTACCAGTCACATCATGTCTAGCCCCGGCACCGCCACCGTGGAACAGAAGGACCCTACCAAGTGTCCTACGGTTCGGAACGGTACGCTCGACGCTAGCATCCTCCAGACCTGGGTCGACATGGCGGAGGGTTACTTCTTACACAAAGGGATCGAGGACGACGCCGGTAAACGAGCCAAACTCGTCGCATGCGGGTTTCAAGACCCCATCCTCAAGGCATGGTGGCGTACGAACACAGCCACCCTGCAACTGCTCACATGGGACACGTTCGTACAAGAGATGTACGACCAATGGCTTCCGCAGGGATGGGACTCGGACTTGTACGCCGACCTCCTCCGTCTAGTCATGACTGACGAGCAGCCGTTCGAGGAATTCGCACGCGCCTTCGAGATGAAGAACGTACTTCTGTCCCGATCGCCTCTCCTCATGGACGACGCTGCACTCCGCATCAACCTCGTTCCCCGCCTCAATCGTCGCCTCCGCCTACTATGTCAGACAGACCCGTTCCTCACAAAGATCAAATACCGCGACTGGACGTCCGCACTCATTGCCGCAGACCGCGAATACTCCTCTTCAGTGCGCGACATGCGCGCTCAGCTCTCGTCCCGCGACAAGGGAAGATCCGACTCTCGTTCGAACCGCACCCCTTTCACGTCTACCTCCCGTTCCAATACCGCTCCGACAGGCGCCTCCAACACCAAGCCACGTCTCCCCCCCCTGACGGACGGTGAACGCGCACTGCTTATGGCGAACAAGGGCTGCCTCAAGTGCCGGCGACTCTTCGCTGGTCACCTTCGCGACACATGTCCCAACGGATTCCCGGACCCTGCGACGTACCGAACACTGTCACAGGCCGACGTTGACGCGGTCGCCAAATCGGCAAACCCCAAGCCCACGACTTCCTCGCGCAAAGCAGTAGCAGCTATCATCTCCAGCTCGTCTCGTTCTCCTTCTCCCGCTTCCTCCTCCGTCCCCGTAGGAGCCATCCGCGCGGACGCCGTCGTCGGTGCCCTCGGCACCGATTCCGATGACGAGACATGGGTCTCGGGCGGTGAGAGCTCGGACGACGAGTGCGTGGTCTTACCGCACCTTACGTGGGAGGCCCTCCTCACGTCTTCCTCATCAACTGCTTCTGACACGTGTGAAGAAATGATGACTGACACGGGTTCTCCTACAGTGCTTATTAGAAGCGACGTCGTCGCCAAGCACAACCTACGATGTCACAAACTACACAAGCCTTTCTCATATACGGACGCCTTCGACGGTGTGGACAAGAGCGCGACGGAATGGTGTCGTTTTCAAGTCACGTCGAAGGATGGGTCGTATACATCTCGTTCTGCGACTGCAATGATTGTACCTGACCTCTGTTTTCCTATAATACTTGGAACTACGTTCCTAGACGCGAACAAACTTCTCGTCGACATCCACAACCACGCATTGTGGGAGATTGACTCCGGGCGCGATCTACTCATTCGACAACCTCGACCGCCGCGCCCGAACTAATCTCCATCCGCACGTCGTGAACAAGAACACGAATACATCGAGCTGAGTCGTCGCCTTCAACGCACACGCGTTCGCGACCTCAACCGCCAGTTCTTCGAACTCTCACGTAATCCTCCCTTGCCCGCAGAACATGACCATCTGTCTACACAGACTGTCAACGCGGTCAAGGCTCACGTCGAACGACTTGCTTTGGCTGAGCGTCTGGGCATCCTCGACGCTCGGATGAAGAAAAATTTCTCTAACCTGTTCCCTACAGACATTCCCCCCCTACACAGACTGCCCGACGACGTTTATCACGAGATACACCTCAAAGACGCGAAACTCGCGATCGTTCGCAGGACCTACGACTGCCCGAAGAAATATCGGGAAGCGTGGAAGACCCTCTTAGATCAGCACCTCGCCGCTGGGAGGCTACGTCCCTCCTCCTCTCCATACGCATCCCCCTCGTTTCTCATCCCGAAGGCTGACCCTGCTGCGTTACCCAGATGGGTAAACGACTACCGCACCCTAAACGCCAACACCGTTCCGGATGCATACCCATTACCGAGCATACAAGACATCCTATCAGACTGCGCGAACGGTAAAATCTGGGGAAAATTGGACATGACTAACTCCTTCTTCCAAACCAAGGTCCACCCCGATCACGTCAAATATACCGCGGTAACGACTCCATTCGGACTATTCGAATGGACCGTCATGCCTCAAGGGTGCCGTAACGCTCCCAGCACTCACCAACGCCGGATGTACAACGCCCTTCGTCCCTACATAGGGACGATCTGCCACGTTTACTTAGACGATATCATCATTTGGTTCGCTGACGTTAACGAACACATCCGTAACGTCCAGACTATCCTACTCGCCCTCGAGAAGAACTCGTTGTATTGCTCGCTGAAAAAGACCGCTCTTTTTTGTACAGAGTTAAACTTTCTCGGTCACAACATTTCCCTCGACGGAATCCGCCCCGACGGATCCAAGGTCGCACGCATCGTCGACTGGCCTACTCCGTCTTCTGCTACCGACGTCCGCGCATTCCTCGGACTTGTACGATACATCTCCAACTTCCTCCATCAGAAGAGTTGCGTTGTTCCTGAGAGCCCTGAGGCAGGGCTCTCAGTAGCGCCAGTACACCCTCAGGACTTTCTCCCTCAGTAGTGGCTGTGCTATCAGACTCTCCCTTCCGTCTTGCTGCTCATTGTTTGTGCAAACTTCCCTGTGACCCCAATGGCAATATGTATAATATGTTACCAGTACACACAGCTATGTACACGCAAATTCTGAGCATCTAATTACCTGTTATTATACTGTAATAGCTCATTTTCTGCCGCTACCAGAGCTTCTGGTGAAAGTGTTTATTCAGCACTGTTGTTCGCCTCAGAGCACAAGCGAAGTAGTACAGTGTAGACAGAAGACACATCATATGGTGCATATAAAATTTCAGGCAAATGCGACAAGAACTCACCAAGATATTGCCGGTGTGGTGTCAGACCGTCTTGGTCAGTAGCGCCAGGGCTGCCAGGGGTGTCAGTGCGGATACACACTTACTGATGTCCCCCGCCTCGCGTCGCACACTGCGACGCTCAATCCGCTCACCACGAAAGAATCTGACAAGAACTTTCTATGGACGGCCGACCACGCGTTCGCCTTCGAATCCATCAAGACGCTGGTGACCGGACACGAATGCCTAACGTCTATCAACCACAAAGACATGGGTACGAACCACATATTCGTATCTACTGACACGTCCGATTATTGCACAGGAGCTGTTCTCTCCTACGGAGAAACTCTCGAGACCGCGCGACCGGTCGCCTTCGAATCCGCACAACTATCTGGCGCGGAACTCAACTACCCCGTACATGAAAAAGAGCTGCTCGCGATCGTGCGCGCGCTCAAGAAGTGGAGGATAGACCTTCTCGGTGTGCCCTTCACAGTTTTCTCTGACCATCGCACGCTCGAAAACTTTGCCACACAGAAGCTCCTGTCACGCAGACAAGCACGGTGGCAAGAACTTCTAGGCCAATACGACTTCAAAATCGTATACATTCGCGGAGAGGACAACTCCGCTGCCGACGCGCTTTCCCGCCTACGCCCCAACACAGTCGACGACGACGCTACAACGCCAGCCGTCCACGCTGTCGGGGCCCTGAGAAGCTTGCGCGACGCCTCACACGCCCTTCTCTCACGACCTCCTCCACTACGTCGGGCGCGCGTCGCAGCAATAACATCAGAATCACTCCGAATCGCCACCGACCCAGCCTGGCTGGCAAAGATCCGCGAAGGATACGGCAGAGACAAATGGTGTCTCCGCCTTCTATCCTCGCTCACTCCTGCTGACGACTGCCTTACAGAACTCTCCTCTGGCGCGCTCGACGGCCTGTCAGTCGTGGGAGTAGAGGTTCGCGACGGTCTTCTCTTCACAGGTACCCGCCTCTGCATCCCTCGAGTCGCCGACATACGTGAAGGCCTCTTCCGTCTCGCACACGACTCTCTCGGACACTTCGGCACAGAGAAGTCCTACGCTTCGCTCCGCGGCTCATACTACTGGCCCAACATGAGACGCGACCTCGAAGGGCTCTACATCCCCACATGCGACTCTTGTCAACGGAACAAATCCTCTTCGAAACGCCCCACAGGACCTCTACACCCTCTACCGGTACCCGACGGCCGTTTCACTAGCATCTGTATAGATTTCGTCGGCGCTCTCCCAGACGACCATGGTAACAACTGCATCGCGACGATCACCGACCGTCTCGGAGGCGACATTCGTCTGATACCAACGCGCACCGACATCTCGGCCGAGGATTTCGCCGCCCTCTTTTTCCAGTATTGGTACTGCGAAAATGGACTACCTCTACACATCATCAACGACCGCGATAAACTATTCGTCAGCCGTTTCTGGAAGACGCTACACAAACTATCCGGTATCGACCTACGCATGTCTACCTCATTCCACCCAGAGACCGATGGCGCGTCCGAACGCACGAACCGCACCATGATCCAAATGCTGCGATTCCACGTCGAACGCAATCAACGCGGTTGGGCCCGAGCTCTACCGCTCATCCGTTTCCAGTTGATGAACACCGTCAATGCGTCCACAGGGTTCTCGCCCTTCCAGCTACGTCTAGGCTGCTCTCCACGGGTCATTCCCCCGATCTCCGCTTCTGACACTGCTGACATTATCGCATCCGCAGGTGATGAAGGCACACGCGCAGCTGCTCTCATTGCACGCATCGAGACGGACGTCCTAGAAGCACAGGACAACCTCCTCCTCGCTAAGACGAATCAAGCCCTGGCGGCAAACGCCCACCGCGGCCCCGAAGTCCCGTACGTGGTCGGCAATCGCGTCCTCCTATCCACTTTCCACAGACGCCGCGAATACATGCAACGCGGTTCTCACCGTGTCGCGAAGTTCATGGTCCGCTTCGACGGACCATACACCGTTACCCGCGCTCACCCTGCATCCTCTTCGTACACCCTCGACCTCCCCGCTTCGATGAACGCTCATCCAACCTTCCACGCATCGTTGCTCAAACCATACCTTCCAAACGACGACGCTCTGTTTCCATCTTGCGCGGACCTCGCGCCAGGACCTGTCATCACGCCGGACGGACAAGAAGAGTTTTTCGTCGACCGCATCCTCGACCACAAGCGCGTCGGACGAGGCCACCGTTTCCTCGTTCGCTGGTTCGGGTACGGCCCCAGCGCGGACTCCTGGCTCCCCGGTCGCGACGTCAAAGACCTCGTCGCTCTCGACAAGTACATCACGGACAACAACCTCAACCTGCGCATACCGTCTTGATCCTCGTCTCAACATCTCCCCCCCTCTCACCCCCCTTCTTCTTCTCGGTGGGGAGGAGTGTAACGCTGTTACACTGCCCTCGGACCCCTCTCGGAACCTCAGGCAGGTGAAGACCAGGACAGACGGGTGACGGAGGACTGGCGGACGGCCTGGATTGGACGGACTCGGCGGACGGTTCGGATTGGACGGATGGACCGTGCGGTTTCCCTTTGTTACTCGGTTACTATACGTATATAGACACTCCCCTTCCCTGCGTAGCTCCTTAGTCTCCTCTCGCGCTACGCAGGTACGTTCGAGTCTCCTGCTCCCTTGTACTCTTAGCTGAGTCTCCTCTCGCGCTACGCAGCTTTTGCCTGTTCACCTGCTGCGTGCTCTCGTGTGTGTTTCTTTCTAGTGTTACGCTGGCCTCGTGGGCCAGCTTACACTCAGTCACCATACATACATATGTATGTATGGTGACTGTAATCAATTCGTATCGCCGTCGGCACTATGCATGGCACGTTCTGCCATAGAACCTCAAGTGTCCGAACGACAGATACATGTATTAGTCGCAATAACAAAACTACTGTGACGCGACCCACGGCCAGTCTCTGACCGGTCCACAGCACTGCTGGTGAACCCAGAAGTATAACAGAAGCCCACCAACGAGCGTCAGAACAATGAGGAACGAAACGACAGAGCACACGGTCGCGACGACGGAAGCATCCACCAGTCCCCCGAGGCACGCGCGGCACCATCCGAGGAACGTCGTGTCGTACGGATTCACGTATATCAGGTCGTCCCCTCTGTCCCGCGCAACCGCGAATGGCACCATGGCCGCAGACTCGGTCGGGGCTCGGCCCTCCGGCGAAATTGTAGAAATGGGGGTAGGCCGGTGGGCGATGTAGACCGTGACGAGCGGCAGAGTCCCTAGGTAGGGCTTCGTGAGCGCGACGATGCGCGTCGGCTTGTCACTGTCGCCACCCTGAAGGGGCGCGGCGTTCTCGGAGAGCTCCGCGGACTCACCCGCAGCGCCGGCTGCACTATCTGCGGGATGTGCCAGTGTACTGTCCCAGGGCGTGCAGCGTAGGTAGGAGCGATAGCGGGCGCAGGTGGTCTCCCAACCTATCGCTCCGGTCGCGTGGAGGCGAGCGTCGACTTTGCGGAGCACAAGCCCGAGCCGACGGCCGTGCTCGTCGACACACGCCAGGAGCGCGAGGCGGACGAAAGGTCCCACAGAGAGCATGGGCAGGTTGGTGAGGAAACCGTAGGGGGTGGAAACGAAGGTCGGGAGCGCCTCATCATCGCCCCTCCTACCGCGTCCACCAACAGCAGATATGGGGATGGGCCTCACATCAGCTGAGCGCGCGAATGCGGCAGGAGACGGCGCGAGGAGCGAGTAGGAGGGCGTCTCGGCGGAGTCATCCTCGCGCGGTTGGGTCCGACGGGTGCTCATGCGTGGCGTCCATCCTCCACGCAAAAATGCTTTGGTCGGGGAGTATTTTCAGGATCTCCTCCTGCAGCCGGATGAACGCGAGCGCCCCTTCGCCATACAAGACGGCCATGTT
Source organism: Daedaleopsis sinensis (assembly GCA_033807695.1). NCBI lineage: Eukaryota > Fungi > Basidiomycota > Agaricomycetes > Polyporales > Polyporaceae > Daedaleopsis > Daedaleopsis sinensis. The sequence continues at coordinate 1,948,666 of CM066302.1, forward strand.
CACGCCGAAAAGGCCCATAAGCGCGTAAGCCTCGTCCTCTTTGCGTGTGGCCACTCGGCGGGACGCCCAAGACATACGGCGCGCGATGCAGACTGATGCGAGTGAGATGGCATTGGTGATGACCTGGCTGGCGATGCCCGTGATGTCCTCTATCACCTTTGCTAGACCGTGCTTGGTATCCAGCGACTTCCAGTTCGCCGAGAGAAAGGTGAGGTGCTTTGGAGCGAGCAGCTCGGGGAGCGTCCACATGCGGGTATGCCATCGGCTCGCGCGGAACTGGGACTCCGCTTCATAAGGCTGGTCATCGTCCGAGACGTCGTCGAGGTAGGCATAGCACATTGCGGACTGGCTGTACCAGGAGTACTTTGAGTTGACGGCGTCCGAGACTTCTGCGCTGCTGGTCTTGTCGATGCAGCAGAAGTCCATCCAAATGTAATCGAACCCGTCAGCCAGGGCGCGTGCGCATGCTCCGCGTATCTTCGGCGAGGCTCCTAGTAATGCGATGCTCCGAGTCTCGAGGTCCAGTTCCGTTGGGCCCTCGGACTCGGGCGTAGTGCTTTGGAGGGTTTGTACATCCTGGTATAACTGCTCTCCGGCTTTCGACCAGACGTGCGAAAGGACAGCATACTTGACTTCTGCAGGACTGGTAGTCAGGAGGAACTCGCCCGTTCTCGTGTTGACGAGACGCATGCTGCATGTATTTCCGAAGGCTAATAAGCGTTCCCGAAGCAATGCGAAGACACCTCGGAATGAGTGAACGCACGTGAAGTTGGAATAAGTAGAGATTCTTCACAAGCCGGGAGACTTTAACTTTAGATTCGACAAAGTGAGGGGCGTGACGGTGTATGTTGAAGTTTGTTATCGGCGCAATTTAAGGTTCTTCAAGACTACAGTTGTTGATAGATGGTAGTCAACCGCAGCCAAGGCTGTAAATAGCACAACCTTAAGTATATCCATGGCAGTGTGCCGGCATCGCTGTTGGCAGGCTCGGCGTGTGTTAGTTGTTTCCCCTCACAGCAAAGAACCTCGTGAAGCTGTGCACGAAGAGGGGCGACATATTTTCGATACAGTATGGCGCGTATGTTGAGGAGAATCGTAGGGTGAGAACCGGTCATTGTGCACAGTGGTTCGGAGGGTGCTGCGGCTGAGCGACTCCCGGATACTGCCGTGTTGCTTACGTAACTTTTCATCGTTACGTCGTTACTAGTACTACGTCGTACCCAAACTTGACCCAAACGTGCGAGAATGTTTTGCTAGTACTCACTGCTATCTAGTATCTTGATGCAGCCTCCTTCATGGCTCGTACGACTACATACGAGTGAGTGCACTACTTCCCGGTGACGTCAAGCACTCTACTCACCCCACCAGATCAAGTCCGAATATAGCGTGTTTACTGGTGAACTGGAAGTTTTAGAAGGTCTGTGGAGGCTCCAATGCACGTCCATTAACCTCATAAATTGGGGTCCTCCATTGAGCATAACTGACCGTGCCAGCAGATTGGTTGCTGGAACATGTGTGCTGAGCACTGTCTTGGACTCGGAACAGTTGAGAGCAGCTGGTCGCAAGAAGACCTCACTGTCCCCACGGCGTCGTCATCATCTTATCAGTGAACGCCTCGGTCCCCCACACGCTGGAGAATCTGTGTATGTACTACACTTCTCGTCTCGCACATATATAGCAGGCTGTCGGTTGCACTAATCGTTTTGACTGACAGTGATGGTGCTCCGAACGACCGTCAGACTCCACTGCCATCATGACATGCAATAGCTGACTGCATCGACTCTGGTCGAGAGTGCCCTCGTCGTCATATAGCCACTTTGATGCAGGCAGGTGTCTGTCAGACTCTCGAATCTGCTGCACGCACCGCCGTCATTTCGCGAGTAGCTGAGTTTGTCCATCCTTGCCGCCCATGGTGATACTCACTTTAATGTTATCCAAAGTAGGTACCGCATCACGACTCCGATTTGTGATTTCACCGTTGCGTGACTTGACAGCACCCACTGTTATGACGGCATAGAGTCCGAAGTCGGGAACCAGTGGTGATTGCAAGATGTTCGATGTGCTTGAAGCTTGGAGCTTGGAAGCTGCGGGGACAGTGAGTATTATTTCTGTTGAAGGAGCACGATGACGTTGACCGCGGCATTGATGATTGGATCCTCTCATTAAGCACAATCGAGATATAGCAGACAGTAGTAGTATAAAAGTGTCTGGGGTCGTAGATAGTCCTGCAGACGTCCAATCTCGACCATCGTACCCCAAGAGCCTCAAACATGCTCGGACTTCGCTTCCTCGCCCTCTCACTCTCCGTTGCTGTCGTTCAGGCCTCCCCGTTCGCTACTCGGGCCACCGACTCGTTCCTCGTCGCTCCAACTGCCAACGGGACGATTGATGTCTCGCAGTGCATTGCCAATCTCCTATGCTGCCTGCAGACATTCTCTCCCCTCGACAGCTCTGCGACCTCCATAACCTCCCTTCTTCCTCTCCCCACAGGCCTGCCGCTCCCGGTTGACCCTCTCGTCGCCGCCCAGTGCTCTCCAGCTACCGATCCGGACATATTCGGGAACCAGTGGTGCGTGGCACTGATTATCTGCGGCGAATGCTTCAAGCATACTCAATGCATATTTCAGCTTGAAGGGAGGCACTCCCCTCTGCTGCGAACTCATTTCACCAGGTAATGTCATATGATAGCTTCGACGTGAGGACGATCTAAGAGCTCATCCTCCGTTGCGCTAGGTGGCTTGGCCGCAGCTGCATGCGAGCCCGTAACAGCTGCCGGGCTCCCGACTTCACTACCCATCCCTGCCCCGACTTCGCTCCCAATACCCATCCCTACCCTGCCCGTGTCCGACCCCTTGTCTGATAGCCCCCCACTTGGCAGCGCCTCGGCGTCTGCCGCGCCGTCGCCGTAAGCCTGGCTGATCACTGTGGTGATTGCTGGACTTCGTTTCCTTCTGGGATTGTTTTTGCACGCTCCTTCCTATGTGTTATACGACCCGTTCCCTTTATCTATCCATCGTGTCCTTCACTTTCGCTCCACTCCCTGCTCCCGCTACCCTCTCTGCTATTTCGGCTTTTTCTTCATTTAACTCACAGCCTGTTGATCTACAGTATGCTTCGCTCTCTTCCTCCACACCCCCAACCCCAATCCACGCACTCGCAGATCATTGACATGTACTGAGGGCGCACTATACTTAGCTTCATCGTCATCCAACTTCCTCTGAATCAAAATGAAGCGACTTCCCCGAGTTGGCGAATTCTGACTTCCCGGCTAGTATTGCTATAGTCCAGGACTGACTCCGTCCTATAAATGCACCCATCAACGTGGCTATCCCAGCAGAGAAAACATCATAAGGCGAGTGCGACGATAGTAGAGAGGTATGAATTGAAAGAGTCAGAGACCTGATCGCGATGTCACACCGCATTCTGTCTAGTGCGATTGGAATGACATTCGAACATACTGCAGAAACCATTGTACAAGAACTCAACTCGACGACACGGACACCCTTGACGCTAGACTACATCCCCATCAAAACACTGAGTCATCATCTGGAACTTTCGCTGAGCTTTCCGTCATCAGAACCTGGAACCACGACCGAGAGATGCCCCATGTGGGACTCTAATAGAGCTGGTTTGTTGAAGATGCGGGTTTCAGAAAGAAGCGCCGCCATTGTACCCCAAGTAGTTGACGGTACCGGACGCTTCGAAAGCATGAGCGACCAATTGGGCAACACTGTGAAACGACCGAGTACTCACGAACACCGCTGATAGCATTCTTCGTCGCGTAGCTCTGCAATATAGCATTGAGCTGAGCGGGGGTCAGCCTGGGATTGGCCTGAAGGAACGTCGCCATCAACCCGGCAACGTGAGGGGTGGCCTATGTGTAACATCACACATCAGAGCGGGGAAGTTATGAGATGATGTTGAGCAAAGTTATACCATCGAAGTGCCAGAGATGATGTTGGTAGCCTGTGGTGATTGATGAAGGCTCGTTATAAGGGACGCCATGCTTTGGAGGACAATCACTAACCGTGGTCGACCCGATCCAGGTACTGAGAACCCGCACGCCCGGGGCGAGAATGTTGACCACAGGTCCAAAGTTGGAGAAATAGGCGAATACATCGTTGATATCAGTCGCTCCAACCGTGATAGCTGAGGCCGCACGTGCGGGACTGGTGTTGCGTGCGTCGACTCCGTCGTTTCCTGCGGCAACCTGGAGAAAGGCGGTGAGCGGATGCGGTGAAGTTGAAGATTGCAATACACGCACCGCGAATGCAACACCCCTGGCGGAAGCCTTGACAAGTACGAGGGTGAGTACCACTGGAACACTCGGTCATAAGGCCAGACTCCGACTCACTCCGTTCAAAGCGTCGTCCACGGCCGTAGACCCCGGTCCCCCCAAGCTCATGCTAGCGATGATGGTATTGGGACCCGTCTGCTGAGTGGCAACGTAGTTCATGCCGCTAATTCTGTTGAGGAGGTTTCTTAGTTCGATGACAATCTGCAGAAAGCTTGATACTAATACATACACGTCCGAATAGGCTCCGGAGCTGCATGTCGAGTTAGAACATCGCCGTTAGATCGAACTCAACGCACTTACCCCCTGTCCGAGAGGACTTTGACAGCAATGAGGTTAACTCCCTTTGCGACTCCGTAGGCTGCGCTCCCGACAGTGCCGCTAAATAGATTTTTAGATGACCATCATTATTGGAGCACTAGTCAGCGATACTGACGCGCAGTGGGTTCCGTGACCGTTGCCGTCCACGTTCTGTAGACCAGTCAAAATATTATCCAACCGATCATCAACCAGTGATCACTCACAGGATAGCCACCAAACGTCGCGCCCCATCTAGCCCGGCCGCCGAATTGGGACTAGTGAAATTAAAAACGGTTTCCATCATGATTTGCCGGAGATGGCACCTTGAAGGTACTTACGTGTGCAGTGTAAATACCGGTGTCTGTGATGCAATCGGATTAGTGTCTGCAAACAATGACTGTGCGCGAGGTAACAAACCGATGACATAAACATCTACGCCGCGTCCAGTAGATGCGTAAGTGTAATTGTAGCCGAGCGCGTCTGGGTTGGACCCAGCCGGAAGTCTCGCTCTCTGGCTAATCCTCTGCAAGCCCCAGGGAGCACTCGTTCTACAGGGACAGTGTCAGCATAAACGATACGAGGTTCTGGCGCATCAACGCAACTCACTGGGTCACAGTGGTGTGCATGTAGCCATCCTTCTCGATGTACTCGACGTCGGCACTCTGGCGGAGCGCATCCAGAGCGTCGGGGGTTAAAATACCTACGGAGTCGGGGAGTATGAGGTGAGAAAATCAGCATTATTGTGACAGACTACTGTCAATGTACTCACCGGCATAGCCATGGAGCACTTGAGAGTTCCACTCGCGGTGGGTAACTTCCGCGGACGCGCCATGCTGGCGCGACAGCCAATCGAGGTGGCCGTCCTTGGAGACGTGCTCCTTGAGCTTGACGATGTAAGAGTTGGGCTTGGTGTCGCCGCCGCTGTGCAAGAGTGGGGCCAACTCTTGCGACGGCGCGGCGAGCACCGGAACGAGCAGCGCGAGAGCTGCGGTGATCGTAGTGAAGAAGGACTTCATTACGGCGGATGGACGACACTCGAGAGATGGGTACTGAGTTGTACTGCAGTACTCTTGAGACCGCAGATGCTTTATACTGCTCCGTCGCGATGTCTTATCAAATCTGCTGAGGTCAAACGACCCTCCCTCCATGCGCATTTGGAAGTAGGCCCTCCTATGTTGAATGAGTACTGGCACGGACGTTTCGATTCACCGCGGTGACAGCGGTTGTTGGAAACAGCTATGTCGATCCTTAAGGCGACCCTGTACCCACGAACACCGCTGCTGTCCTATAGTGACTCGTCGCAAGGTATGACATCTCAATAGAAGAATCTACTTGAACACAGGTCAGATGGTACTAAGTGACGGTCAGTAAAAAGATGCACGTTATACTAAAGCAGAACCTTACGTATGGTGCGGCGCTACGTCGGTATACTGAAGAGTTCTCGGAGGCGCGACGTCGTGTGTCACGACAAGAATTTTCCTCGTAGAGCACCTGATGTTCACACCGTCTGCACCGGCGGCGCTGGTTCAACACATTCCCTGCCCAAGTCACAGCCTGGTCAGTGAAACAGGTTCCTGTTTATATTTCAAGACTCCTACTTTCAAAGGCTGCTCATAGGTCACGTATCGTTGAAGTAAGCGGCCTCATGGGCAGAAGTATGCAGATATCGCTGCTTCTATTAGGTGGGCGGTCATGCGGAATGAAGAATATGGTGATCCCACTACGAGCACATTTGCATGAGCGGCTAAAGTCCTCAGCCCGACGTGAGCCATGCGTTTCGAAGTACGAATATTACGCACGCTGACCTGTGCTGCCAGGAGCATTGACCAAAGCATCCACAGGCATGCAGAACCTAGAAGTCTCCAGACGTCAGCCTATTGATCACGTCCCAACGAGTTGAAGACTGAAGTACTTCAATTTGTTCCGCTAAAGACGTCCTGCAGAAGTCTGAGCAATCCGATTCGTCCCGGAGGCGCCACCAGCACGTTAGTATGACTCATCGGAGACCGAAGTCAGTCCTATAATCAGCGGGAGCTAGGAGAGATTATAGAGCCAGCAGATGTGCGACAACTTGACTCAAGAATCATGATGGACTGCACGACTTCAAAAGCTGGCATGCGCCTCGAGGAGCAGGTGATTCAGAGGAGGAGAGGCGTGATTGCCAAGGCTACTGTGACTGAGGCAGCCTAGTCGTTGCCTAGTAGCGACGGGCAGCAGTGAGAGCAAGTTGAGAGTCGGCCGTCGCAATTTGAATGGTAGCACAATTTAAAACGCCACGACAGGCGCTTACGCTACCGAATCGGGCGCAACAAATCCTGCCAGTGAATCAACAGTGAATACCGTTACCAGATACGTACTCAGTACTCAGTAAACCAGTACCGCTACTGCATGCGAAAGGTCGCGCCCTTGTGTACTGTGTACAAGGAACATGTCATATCGGCAACACAACTTTCCTTGCGTGCTAGTATGACTCAGACTAGGTCCAACGAGCTCGGAGCCTTTGAACTTGGAATGTAGTTCATCTTGATGAGGCGTTTAATTGCCTAGATACAGTCAAAGAGCTGTTTGTGGATCTCTTCTGTTGCTCCAAAGGTCCCCCACTTTGGGTTTTTAGGAGCAGATTCCTTGCAAGAAACATTTGAGAAAAAGAGGCGAACAAGCAAAAAATGACCACCGCAGGACTCGAACCTGCAACCTCTTGGTACGCTGGCGATCGAAGCCAAGCGCGCTACCATTGCGCTAGGTAGCCATACTGTACTGGCTAGATTGACTGTCCATGACTGTCTGCCTTAAGGGTGATGTTTCACATAACAAGACTCGATGTTCGCGGCACTACTACATACTAGTTCAACCTCGGACCGCCGCATGGTCGTCGTGATTGCATGAGCCGGTCGCCCCTGGGGTTGCCGGTACATGACAATAAAGACCAGAAGGAGGCAGAGGAGGATAAATTGTCCAAGGCCGCGCCCGCTCGCCCTCCCTCGCTGTCAACATACATTGCCAGCGCGCACAAACAGCGAGGTGACCAGGCCGCATCTGTACACCGGAAGTACCTTCATTCTAGGTGAGCAGTCACTCGCCTGCGGGAGTCCACGCAACATCACTCACTGTGCGGAGCCATAGATCTGTCGACGCTCAAGACACCTACCTACCTTAGTTATGGGATCTCAAGTCAACAGCAAGCGCAGGTTCGACAAGTTGAGACGTCCCTTTATTCGCGCATGGAACGCAATCACCAGATCGGAGCGTCGACAAGCCCCTCCAACGGTCGACAACTCGCGCGCGGCCCGCCCGCAACCTGAGGCGCGACTCCCGCCTGAGCTCATAGACCAGATCATCGACAATCTCCACAACGACAAGGATTCGCTTCGAGCATGCTCCCTCGTCTGCCGGTCGCTCGTTTCGTCTGCGCGGTTCCATCTGTTCCGGACCATCCTCATCAGAGATGACAACTACAAGCGCATGCTCTCGCTCTTTGTCGACACTGCCCCCGAGCTCGCCCTCTTCGTCCGCAACCTGACACTCGAGCATGGCGGGATGGACGAGACGTTCAAGCATCTCCAGAGAATCATGGAGGGCAAGGAGGCGAAGTCTCTCCTCCGATCATTCGTCCAGATCATCGTCCCGCGGACGAAGAATGTTCAACGTCTAACGCTAAAAGATGTCCCCCTCGACAACTCCATCGTCGACATGCTGGCGCCCCACCTCTCCCAACTGGACACACTCTCGCTCTTCGACTGTTGGTTCCGATGCAACGCGGATCTCGACAAGCTGGTCAGCGACCATCCTGCGATTCACACCATTCGCTGCGGACGTGTGTCCTCACTCTACGGCTTCTCTCCACCAGATGCAGACGAGCACATCGGGAGTCCACTGGCCCTGCAGCAGCTAAAGATCACGGAGGCATACTCGCCCTCTCCACTTACTCTCATGCCTTGGCTGGTCACGCACTGTAACCCCGACCACTTCATATACACCGTCTACCGCCTCAGCCAGGTTACGAAGCTCAATCAATCCATCATGGAGCTGGAGTCGCTCAAACATCTCCATATCATCTTCTACCGCTGGCGCCACCCAGGTATGTGGAGCGCGCTGCTGTACTCTTCTGGTGCTTATAGATCTTTTGGACATCAATAGATCTTCATGAGGCGGAGACCTCACCGGAGGTGCTCTCCCTCTTTCCGCACCATCCACCCTCGGTCACCACCCTCACCGTGGACGGCAAAACCTACATGATGTACCTGGTCATTGCTATGATGGGCCACCTCGATCCTCACCTGTTCGTCAAGCTTCGCACCATTAATCTGTACATACACCTCAAGGTTTCAGAGGTCGCGAAGATCCCTGACCACGCCTGGGCCGCGATGAACCAGACGTTAAGCGTCCTCTTGTCGCTTGGTGTCGTTAATATCTACAATACGTGCGTTGATACGAAGCATCTCGTGGATGGGCAGCATGCCATCGAGGAACGCCTTCCCGTGCTCCTTGCACGCAAGCTGCTGAACTTCCAGTTCCAGCCTGCTCCCTTCTAGGGGCTCGGATTTCTCGGTGAGTCGCAATCCTGCTGCTAGTAATTTGTTTTGTTTTCTAATTGGTGCTCTCCCAGGTCGCGTCCATGGGAAGGAATGGGAAGGACATTAGACGTACACACGATGTGTATGTTGACAGTTTTCCTCGTTGTATGCAGAACTCGCTTTCAAAACAGCCATCGTGCGTGTAGCCGCTGTTGGCTAGCTGTTCTGAGAGGGTAGGTTATGACTTGGCCTCTTTTACTCGAAGGCGTTATTACTCGAAGGCGTTAGCTAACCGAATCAATACAGATTGGACAACACACAAGTATCAGTAGATTCTCATCGTATCGAAGACCTACTTACATACAGACGGCTCTAGATCTCCGTGTGTATCACAAGATCTCTTCTCCGTTTGCCCATAAGTAACTCGACTACCACACGCGAGCTCGTTCTCATGTGCCACGAAAATCTTCTGTCTGACAACGAGGCATCCTGGAAGGTCATGTTGTTGCGCGTGAATGGTCAGATTAGGCGCCTCTCCTGGCAGTACATATATTAGATAGGTACTTCTCAAGGGTGCTTTGGGATCTCCCTCTCTCACACAATGGTCGAGCCACATAACTTCGTGGACCTCTCGCACCATCTTTCCCCGGAGGTTCTGGCTCGCAGACTCAATCCGCTCAAGGAGATCATCCGCATCACCTTGAACAACCCACACCTCATCTCCCTCGCGAACGGTACGCTTCTCGCGCCAGTATTCATGACTGCGGCGGCGCTCACACAAGCTACCAGGCGATCCCCACCACAGCCTATACCCAATTCGCAGAGTTGACTATGAAGTCGCCTCCGTAGCGGGCGACGACCCAGTCTCGACGTGGCGCTCCCTCGGCCCGGCTGCACCCACCCAACTCCTCAGCTCGTCCCAAGACGACGCTTCCACGAAGCTCTTCAGAGCATCTTTGCAATACGGACATGGAGCCGGCCTTGCAGACACGCTCCGCACCGTTACCGAAATCAACAACTGCTACCACACCGCTCCGAATCATGTCACGACTATGACGCTTGGGAACGCGGATGCCATCGCGAAGGTCTTCCGGATGCTCGGCGCTCCGGGAGACCACTTTCTTGCGGATGAGTTTACGTTCGGGCCGATGCCTATCGCCGCAGAGGCGCATGGGGTCAAGTGGGTCCCAGTAAGGATCGATTCTGGCGGGATAATCCCCCAGGAGCTCGAAAGAATCTTGGACAGCTGGAACTACAGGCGCGGGAAGCGGCCGCATGTGCTATACACGGTTCCGTACGCCCCAGAGCGGATCTCCAGTATCCCCCAGCTCACTGCGTGCTCACACAGGTGCGGCCAGAACCCTACTGGATCTACTCTCAGTGAAGAGCGTCGCTCGGCGATATACGCGATTGCCCAGAAGTACGATTTGATCATCGTGGAGGACGGTCAGTTCATCCTAGAGTCTCCCAGCGCCCTGTCAGTGCAACCCAGCTGACGTCAATCGTGCAATAGATCCCTACTATTTCCTGCAATACGATCGGCCGAACAGCGAGCCACCATCTACGAACAAGCCTCTCCCTCGATCCTTTCTTTCCCGAGACGTAGACGGCCGGGTTATCCGCATCGACAGGTCAGCATTCTGCCCCGCCTCTCCATTCGCGCCTGACATCCCCTCTCCCTCCCTTGCACCACGGTGGCCCTCGAACGAGACAGCTTCAGCAAGATCATGGCGCCCGGCCTGCGCCTCGGCTGGATCACCAGCACGCCCGCCCTGCACGCGCACCTCGTCAAGCTCGTCGACCTCTCCACGCAGAACCCCTGCGGCCTCCCGCAGCTGTTCGTCACGCACCTGCTCGGCCCGCGCGGCTGGCAGCTCGACGGCCTCGACCGCTGGCTGCGCAGCCTCCGGCGCGACTACCAGCGCCGGCGCGACCTCTTCCTGCAGCTCTTCGCGCGCGAGGTGGGCACGGCGTGGGCGCGTGCGGACGTGCCCGAGGCGGGCATGTTCGTGTGGATCGAGGTGCTCGTCGAGCGCCACCCGCGCTTCCGTGCGGATCGCGGATTAGGGATGGCAGCGGATGATACCCGGGCGGGTGAGGATAGAGAGAAAGGCAAGATGAAGGAGAAGGGCGCGGACGCCGATGCGGAGGAGTCCGAATGGGCCGTCGTCGGGTCCGTCGCGCGGACCAATGCAAAGGAACTCATGGAGGAACTGTTCGAGGCGTGCCTTGCCGGGGGTCTCATCCTGTGCCCTGCGTCTGTGTTCATCCTCCCGAGCGACTCGAGCTACGACGAGGAAGGATCGGTGCACATCGACGACGTGAGCTCCGTCCCTTCAGTCTCTCGCTTTCATGCGTTCGCTCATCTGACGAATCAAGCGTTCGAACTTCCTCCGCGCGACGTTCGCTGGGTCGGAAGAGACTATCGCTGCCGGACTGCCCATTTTCGGTCGGGTCCTGAGGAACTTCTTCGCGGACGCCCCCAAGGAGTCTTGATCCTGCCAACACGGGCGACGGCACTGCGGGGAACCTAGTGTATCAACTTTCTATCTAAGGTATATTCGTACAGGAATCCGTCCCATACAATGAGTGCTATGTAGTCTAGAATTGTGCGTGTCCTCCTGGCCTGGCTACCGGTAAGTACATTCAAAAAACCCCAGTTGAGCGCATATGCTAGAACAGATTGTCCAAGCCGCGCCGTGTACAAGTCTACAAAACGATGCGTAATGAGTGCACGGAAACCAAGATGCTGGTGCATGCAAGGTTGCGAAACAACGAAAGGTAGGGTTACCAGCTATTGTCTGTCTTGTGAAAGTCGTCGTATACGCCAGGGGGCGTCGGTAAGAAACCACAACGCACGCCGCCCGTCACGCAGTGGCGGCCGACCGACGCCCCGCGAGGCTCCGCACGACCTGCCGCCACGCCCGCCCGATCGTCGACCGCCTCTGCTCGACCTTCTCTTTGGCCTTGGCCTTGTCCCTGTCCTCGCCCCCCGCCCGTATGACGGTCCGAGGCAGCGCAGGCTCAGAGGCGAACGCGGCCGCCGGGCGCGCAGCGGCATACACCGCCGCGTGGTGGAGATCCACCGCGGACTGTCCAAAGTAGGGTCCCGGGCCATGCAGGCTTCTCCGGTCTGGAGGGCCGCGCACTTGAGCTGCTGAGCTGCTAGCGGACGCAGGGGAGGATGCCGTGCCGGGGCGTGCGCTACGTGCGGAGGCGGAGATGGATTCGCGCGCCCTGCCCTTGCCCTTGCCCATGCCCGTGCCCATGCCTTGACTCTCGCCACTTCCAGTTTCCTGCTGGTCCGTCTCCCCTGCGTCCTCGGCATGTACCGCGAACACTCCGACGAGGACGTCGTCAATCCGCAGGTGGACCGTGTGCGGATTCGCGAGCACCCCAAACTCGTCGTGCGGGAGCGAGACGTCGCTCGCGGACGTACCCGGGCTGCGCGTCAGCCCCGGCGTCTCGCAGTCCGCAGAGCTCGCGGACTCATACGAGGACGCGCGCGAGCGCATGTACGGGGCCGTGAAGGGCGGGAGGGGCTCCGCCTCCGTGGCCGGCAGAGCAGCAGCAGCAGGGGACGGCCCCAGACGAGCACCCGCGGGCGAACGCTGGCCAACTGCGAGCGACGACGGACCCGGACCCGCGACGGGGCTGGACGCGGTGCGCGCGGGCATGTGTGGGTGGACCGCGCGGGGGTGCGGGAGCGCCTGGAGGGACTGCGCGCGGGCATGCAGCGTGGCGGGGGTCGGCCGGCGGCGCGCCTCGCGCGCGGACACGGGCAGCACCACCCCAGGCGCCTTGAGCCCGAGGCGGCTGAACGGCGGGGGCGCGGCCTGGCTCAGCCAATTCTCCTCGGGTTTGCGCGACGTGGACGGGCTCGCGCGCACGGGCGCGCCAGTGCGCGGGTCGATCTGGTCGAACACGCTCTTGCGGCGCGTGGCGCGGGTCTGTGCATCTGTGCTGGGCACAGTCGGGCGCGGGGTCCGCGTGCTCATGGTCGAGAGCGTGGAGAAGCGGCGGACGGAAGGTGCTTGCGAGAGACCGCCACGCGGCCTCCGAGCTGGCTCCCCGCTCTGCGTCCGTGTGGACACGGCGGGCACGGCGGGCACGGATGCTGTAGTGCGCGCGTGCACAGACTTCGGACGTACACGGACTTTGACAGATTGTCCGGAGGAAGGCTCGGACTCGGTGCTAGAATTGGGGGAAGGGAAGCTGAGGACGCGAGATAGAACCATCCCGATGGAACGTCTCTCCGGCTTGATATCCGCGGCATGGCTGCCTTGCGATGCCGTCGTTGAAAACTCGGCGAGCGGGGAGAGATGTCTGGTGCCACCACTGGCAGTGGATGGGGCACTCACTGTATCGGCTAGAGTGAGGGGCGAAGGTCGAAGGGGACGCGAACGGCGCGGTGGGGAGATCATAGTGCTAATTCTCCGTTGTGCTAGATTGAGACTATCCGGCGGTCGCGCAAGGATATGGTCGCCGGAAGGGAAACGAGATGTTGAAAGAGCGACAGGAGAAGGAGCGGCGATAGTGGGGCCAGTGGAGGACTGATAAAACTCGTCGTCAGCATTAAGGTTACGAGCCGCGCGTTTTAAGCATGGTCGGGGAGAGAAAAAACAGCGAGATAGCACGGACCGACAGTAGAAGATAAAGACGGCGGGATATCCGCAGCGCTGGCCGCAAGGCCAGTGTAGAGTAAAGCATGCAGTGCTCGGTCGCGCAGGGACGAGCGTGCATCAAGCGGGGAACGACATATGCTGGATCAGGTGGACCATTCTTCCGGTTCAACATAGAATGGCATGCCACCGATGGGTCATGGAAGTGTGCAACGAGATAGTAACACACCCGGACCGCTATCGCATATCGTGGATGGCGCCGTCATAGCTCAATTGCATAGATGTACCATTCACCAAGGTTTACGGTGATCGCCAAGTGTAGCACTGCGACATGTTTGGGTGAGGAACAGCGTACATCATGATCTATCCGAGTAGCGATGAACCATCTGGAACCGGTCGTGTCCAGGGAGAGCCAAGCGCCATTCAGAGGTTGGACGCCGGTCAACTACGCGCTCCCTTCAGTGGGGGCGGATAGTGGACCGCCATCGGCGGCGGCGTGGGCAGAATCCCGAATCAACAACACTTAGACTCGCCGCGCCTCAACAAGCAGCAAAGATGACAATGGGAGAGGTGCACATTGCTCTGAATTGAATGGGGCTTATAAACCACTGGGTGGCGGAAAGACAAAACAAAGAGAAGGGCATCGCGACTGGGGGTGTTCACGTTCAACACTGGCTATGTAGGATGATGATGTCATCACCACTCGGCCATCTCGTAACTTGTTGTACAGCTTCCCGATAGAGCAACAAGAAATTCCAAGAAACTGAGGACTCACCTCGTCAGCCCTGTCATCAGCTGCATCGATCTGTGCCGTGGACGACGATTCTTGCATGGTGGTCCGCCGGAGACGAGCTCGAAGTTGCAGAAGGCAAGCGGCGTAGGAGTCGAGGGTATTCACAGCGAGATGAGGGATTGTCCACAAGACCACGACTTGAAGAGAGCGGACGAGACGGAGAGCCGGGGCGGGAGTAGTAATGATGAAGGCGAGGCCGAGGGTGAGCACCGGTGAGCTACGGAGGTTCCGAGAGTCGGAGTCGGATAAGAGGAGGAAGAGGAAGGGAAGCCCGGGTGGACTGAGTGAAGCATGGCAGGAGGGCCATTTAGGGCCATTTAAGTACGAGCCAGCGACGGTGCGTGACGGCAGCGAGCGGGATTATTCTCCATCTAAACCGCGCGCGGCCCTTCTATGACTTCTGTCTGAGACCCGCGTCTTGCCGCCCGGCGGTGAGCGTCTACATCCCCAAATGGAGGACAACACGATCGTGCCTGCAGCCGGCACTAGTCCTCCCTGGGCCAGCCCTGGCATCCTGCGCGGCTACAGTGACATTTCCGTCCTCTTCGGCTACGTGCAGTGGCTGCGTATTCGAACCCTACTGTGCCACTGTGGTGGCGTTCACGCTGAGTTGTGCGGCGGTTATAGCGTTGCGAGTTTCTGGGTGCATCAGTACGTCGGCCACATGTCTGCCAGAGGTGCAACACCACACACCACACAATCAACCATCGGTCGCCCAGGATTCCAGATCGCATCCACCACCGGTATCTCATGCACCGTCGTCCATTTTCAAGCGAAACGCCCACCGCCCACCCTCGAACACGCGGCCGCCACGCAAACCGCACCCGGTAGATAACGTGTCCGCATAGCAGCCAATTACACGTTCTGGTCAACCGCCTCGGAGCGCAGACTTCGACGCTATATCGCTCCATCTGGAAATGGATGTGAGCCTGACGGATGGGCGAGATGGGCATCTTAAATCTCACGCTATGCTAGAGTGTACACTTGCGTTCTTCTGGGGTCGTGGCCTGCGCGGGACGTTCGAATGATGCTGGCGTCTGCCTTCGTCCACCCGCAGCAAGAGCTCTACGGCTACCGGACAGAGACGCCCCGCGGGGGCGCCGTAGTCGTAATCTGACCGCTGCAAGGTAAATGGCCTCCTCCGTAGGCCGTAGCGTCCCAACTGGCGGCGTATATCGGTCATCGGAAGTAGAGAGTCCGCGTCGTTCGACATATCTGCAAGCCGGAATCCGCGGCGTCCGGCCTCGTGCGTATGCTACACCATAGCGAGGTCTACTCCAACTCGCACCGGCCGAGACAGGCGAGCTCAGAACAGGTGCTGCTAGTCTTGTTGTTATCATTTGAGGGCGATCGACAGGAGGCCATCATCGTCTTGCCAACCCGCAGGGCGCAGCCGCCACACGGCGGATTCTGTCTAGCTTGAAGCTTCCGCGACATGTCTGCAATCGACCGCGTCAGGCTCGCCAAGTATGTTACTACTAGGTCGTTTAACCTTCCACTCACTAGATCAGGGCGGTGGCAGTGCTCATGTCAAGTGTGTGCACACTCCGCGGCGTTGCTGGAGCGTCCTCAAATCTAGGAGTCGTGTCTTTCGTCGAAAGGATCAGGGATGCTGTAGTCATTGTATGCGTAGGTGGCAATCGTAGAAGGTGGCGTATGAACCAGCGCACGGGTGACGCTTCATAGCACTGTAAACTTGATTAAAGCCCGCATCATCACGGCCGTTCTACTCCCATAGCGAGCACGAACGGGAGAACTGCGCGCAGCACCCGGCGAGGAGCAGGCGCAAGTTTCGAAAGCACCCCAACCCCCTACTTGGACATCCGAGGTGCGGCACCGCACTGATGAGTTGCGCGCGACGCAGTATGTCCCGCTTTCGTTATTGTGCGCCCATTCTAGGCAGGTCGCGCCGCTAGAGAGGAGAGCCCCGTAGCTGAAACACGATACGGCGGACAGACAAATGCAGGCTCACCTCGCTATCGTGCTTGCGATAAAATAGTACCACCGCTGTATCCTGAGCCGAGCCCGCCCCTGTCCTGCCTGCCGTAGTATCTCCCTACCCAACGCACACTCGATCGCGAACGTTTGAACTCTGGCTGTGCACAGCGCGCATAGAACGCAAGTTATGACGACTGATCCAAGTGTAGCATTAGCAAGCACGGCATAGTAGAGTACGACACCAACCCAAACCGAACACAGAGAACCATGGACGCGAGCGCATGCGCGCGCCCTCACCGCTTCAGCCACCCAAACAATCCCTTACCCCCATTCGTCCCGTTCTGCTTGACGGGCAGCAGGGGTGTCTCCTCGGAGGCCGCCGCGACGTCCACCCCATGCTCGCTACGCACATCGCTCTGCACCGCGTCTCCGACTGCGGCCTCGACTGCGGGGGTCGTCGGCGGGACTGAACCCACGTCGGAGTCTGCAGGCGCCCCCGCCTTGGCGAGCGGACGCCCAAAGTCGTCGAGTCCGTGCGCGTGCTGGCGTCCGCGGAACACGATGCACATCACGAGCAGGATGCCCTGCATCACGCCTGCCACGGCGTACGAGATCCAGGCTGGGGTGTGGGTAAAGAGTTACTCAGACTCTTCCAGAACGAGGAAACCGGGAGACTTACTAGTCCAGTTCGTGCCTGGGCGAAGTGCGATACTGACCACCATGAGGATGGCACCGGGCGTTTGGATGCACATCGTAGGGATGCTCAACGCGCCGACGAGCTTGATGCGGAAGGTGTGAGCGATCTGCGGCGCATATTGCATGGTTGCCAGGAATGCTGATGAGACGCCAAGGAATGTCGCCCAGAGTTGTAGCTGGGGTGAACGAGACGTCGCATCCGGAGTAGGGTTCGTCGCGAGGAGCATGAACGTGATGAACGTGATAAAGGCACTGTTGGAAAGACGTGAGTCATTCTTCTCAGAAACCGCGAGAGTAAGAATGCCACGAATCGTGAGTGGAACCGCTGAGGTACGGTGCACAGGGAATGGGCCCTCGAACTATCGGACATTCAGAGCTGACCACGCCCCCGACGTCATGTCCATGAAGGCATAGAAGAATTCCATATTCTTAACAAAGAGAGCTGATAAGACGCACATGTGGAGGAAGACAACCCAAGACAGTGTGATAGAAAGCTTCCACTCTTCACTCTTGATAGGAGTCGCGATGTGTCGGGGAGGGAGGTTGTTGGGAAGGTCTATGTCGAGTTCGACATGCTTGAGATGCTGCGGGTAGTAGATCATATACAGTACAAGACTGCATGTTGTCAACGGGCGATGACGCTTGGAATGTTCAAATGGCACGTACATCATAACGAAGAGTACCCAGACGAGGGCGAGTTGGAAAACGCCTGCAATCGACTCGACGCAGCCCCCGAAACTCTTTGGACAGAGGGGTATGCTCTTAGTTTGATGCGGTAGATGAAATGTAGGACTGAACTCACGAAAACTCTACAACACCTGATAATCCCCCACTGCATAACGATGCTATCGCACGCGTTCGCATTCAGGAGCCACACAAAGGCAAGTCGAGTGAGTACTCACATATTCAACATCCCGGAGGCAGAAGACGTGCTTCCGAGGAGCAAGAACCATGGGCTAAACCCCTCCGACGACTTCGCAGAGATGATCCTCCAATGCTGCAAGCACGCCGTTCAGCATACGCCCGGAGATCACGGCGGTGGCTCGCGCACCTGCGGCAGGTATGAGATTGTAATGCCAATGCACATGAACGCCGTGAGCGCGTTGGCGGCGGCGTCATGATGCTACACGGTCAGATCAGCTGAGTTCGATAGAGAGACATCTAGGATGCGTACTGGTTGGCAAGTGTCGAACATGGCGGAAGAAGGCAAGCCGGAACGCGAGTGCCACACCGACGCGAGCGCCACACCGACGCGAGCCGTGTTTGGGCGTGTAAGCGCCTGTTGCGTAGAGACGCCGATGCTATACGCCTCCTCCTGCTTCCTCTGTCAAACTACTATTCTCCTCTCAGTGGCCGTCTCGATCTGTTTTGCAGCGTACTAGGGGCTTCATTGGATCCTTCTTCTGTCTGTAACCTGCTTCTGTCTGTTAAAGGCTTTGACTCGCGGCTCCCACCCTATCTACGAGATGGCCAGCTTGATTGCGATCCTCGACCTCAAGGGCAAGCCCCTCATCCAACGTTCTTACCGAGACGACGTTCCTGCGACATACATTGAACGCTTTCTGCCAATAATACTGGACCTGGAAGAGGAGGGCCAACAGGTCACGCCATGCTTCACCCGGGACAGTGTCAACTACATGCACATCCGCCATTCGAACCTCTACCGTGAGTTCTACGTCGCTGTGGAGAATCCATCACACGTACCTGTCCCATCCAGTCCTCGCGCTCTCAAAACGAAACTCGAATGCCTCCGAGATCATCCTCTTCCTCCATCGACTCGTCCAAGTGCTCGTGGAGTACTTCAAGGAGCTCGAGGAGGAGTCCATCCGCGACAACTTCGTGATCATCTACGAGCTCATGGACGAGATGATGGACTTTGGATACCCTCAGACAACGGAGAGCAAGATTTTGCAAGAGTAGGTCCTCCTCATCGTTATATCCTTCCCATTTGCGAGCCTTTCTGGGCAGATACATCACCCAAGAGTCGTACAAGCTCGAAGTGCAAGTCCGGCCACCAATCGCTGTCACAAACGCTGTCTCGTGGCGGTCGGAGGGTATCCGCTACCGCAAGAACGAGGTCTTCTTGGATGTCATCGAGAGCGTCAACCTACTAGTACGTCTTTCTGCACGAACGAGCGTCCCGCTCGTGTCACCATGCCTGTTCCCCAGGTCAACGCGAACGGAAACGTCGTTCGCTCTGAGATTCTCGGTGCCGTCAAGATGAAGTGCTATCTCTCCGGCATGCCTGAGCTCCGACTCGGTCTCAACGACAAAGTCATGTTTGAGAGCACTGGCCGCAATGCCCGTGGCAAGGCGATCGAGATGGAGGACGTCAAGTTCCACCAGTGCGTGCGTCTGTCAAGATTCGAGAACGACCGGACCATCTCCTTCATCCCGCCCGACGGCGAGTTCGAACTCATGTCGTACCGCTTATCAACACCTGTCAAGCCGCTCATCTGGGTCGAGGCTGCGGTGAGACTCCAGTATGAGACAGCGTGTGGGGCGGTGTTGACGATCGGATTCACAGGTCGAGCATCACAAGGGGAGCAGGATCGAGTACATGGTCAAGGTCAAGGCGCAGTTCAAGCGGAGGAGCTCGGCGAACAATGTCGAGATCTACGTGCCTGTGCCCGATGATGCCGACACGCCCAGGTTCAGGGTGTGTCTCGCCCTGTATGAACCCCTCACGACATGATGCTCACTCGCCGGACCTTCGTAGGCATCGACAGGCAGCGTGTCGTACGTCCCAGACAAGTCCGCTTTCGTGTGGAAGATCAAGCAGCTTGGAGGCGGCCGAGAGTTCCTCATGCGCGCGCACTTCGGTCTTCCGAGCGTCCGCGGAGGTGCGCGTTCTTCACATCCTCTCCTGCAATAACATTCACTGAAGTCCGTGACCTTTGCGCAGAGCGCGAGTCCCTCGACAAGCGCGCCCCCATCACAGTCAAGTTCGAGATCCCGTACTTCACCGTGTCCGGCATCCAAGTGCGGTACCTCAAAATCGTCGAGAAGAGCGGATATCAAGCACTCCCCTGGGTGCGGTACATCACGCAAAACGGCGACGATTACAGGTGTGTGGTACAGGTCGAAATTAGTCGTGGACTACGCTCACGTATTGCAACAGTCTACGGACGGCGTTGGAGAAGGGCAGCGCGGCGATTGTACCTGGGATATGAGTGGACAAGGTAACTTTATAGACGCCTGTCAATATGTGAGTACGTACTTTACGCTGCATACGTATTATGTGTAAGATGGATTGTGATGCGAGTTGGTGCTCACGGCCTTTCGTGGAGCGGTGGCCTCATATCTGTCAGGTGCACAGTGGATGAGGCTCGCAAGATCATATATATGCTCAGGGCTGCACAGGGCTGTACAGAGCGCTGGCGTCGACGAGCTGAGTCGGAAGCGTTCAGTATGCGAGTGCGCCCGTTTTGGGAAGGTTAGCGCTGACCTCCATATCAACGCATATTAAAGTAGGTGTGCCGCGCATAGCGTCAGAGACACATAGTACTGCGCTGGACTTCTCGTCGTTTGACCTTACAAAATCAGCTCAGCAGTTGCCCAACCCTCGAGTGTGTTCGGATGGGAGCATTCCCTGAGAGGAGTCGAAGCGAGCATGCTCGATTTTGTCAATGTGAAGCCACCTATCGCTAAAGTCCCTGCTCGAATGACCACTGATATAAGCTAAAGATACCTTCACGAAACGTTAAGGCAACGCTAAGAAGTGCGCGAGGAGCTTCGGGAAGTTGAGGGTGCCCAGACCAGTGACGGGGTCCCATCCCGGCCGCGCCGCGAACCCTTGCGTGCCGCAACCGGGGTTCGTGCCGTTCGTGATGTCGTTGAACGCGCCCTTGAACGCATCCGAGTATAGCTACGCAACGCGACCCGGTCAGCAATGGTCCAAGAACGAAAACGATGAAGACGATCGACGCATGGCACCGTGCACTCACAGCAGGGTTGATCCACCCGATCGGCTTCTTGCGTATCGCGAGCCGCGCGTCGTTGACCGCAGACAGAATCGCCGCCGCGGTCGGCGCAGACGCGGACGTGCCCGAGATGAGCGCGAGCCGCCCGTTCACGGCGACGGAGTAGTTGAGCCCGTTCGCGCTGATGTCCGGGAACGCGCGCCCGGAGTGGTTGAAGAGCGCGTCCGAATACCCTGGGGGGTACCGCGCGAGGTAGCCCGCGACCGCGTCCTTCTGGAAGTCCGCGCGCGCGAAGACGTCCGAGAAGCCGCCCCCGGACGGGAACCGCTGGAAGACCGCGCTCTCGCGGTCGGTGACCTTGTGCCCGGGCACGACCTGCGTCGCGCCGACGGAGGTCACGTACGGGCACCCGCCGGGGAACGACGGGTTGAAGCGCTGCCCGGTCGGCACCTGGTTGCGCGCGTCGTCGAGGCAGAGGTCGTCGAAGCCCGCGACGCCGTTGTCGCCGGAGGAGTACACGAAGGTGATGCCGGTCAGGCTGAGCTTCCCGTACTCCGCGCACTGGCGCTGCATGTACGCGGGCGTGAGGTCCGCCTCCTGGTAGCCGTAGGAGGTCGAGATGACATAGGCCGCCTTCTTTCCGCCGCAGTCTTCCGGGCCTTTGTACCCACCGGGCTGGTTATCCGGGTACACGGCGTCCTGGGTGGGGTCGTCGCCGCCGTCGAACGTGCAGAAAGAGCCGTCCAGGCCATCGAGCAGGTTGTTGAAAGAGGCGCTGATGATTGGATCGCCGACCTGGTACAGGAGGACCTCCTGCTTCTTCCCCACAAGGCCCATGACATACTGCAAGTCCAGGCTGGACTCGCCAATTGGACCCGAGACGATGGCTCCTCCATCCATGCTGACGAGGGTAGGACGCTGGCCCACTTGGCTCTTTGAGTAGTTGCCAAAGAAGACGTCAAAGTCTGACGGGACATGCGACTGAGGAGTGTATTCGACTGTTCATATCAAACAATCAGTCACAATTGACATGTCATGTGTAACGCCTTGGAAGGAGGACTTACCGACACCGATGGTATTCTTGTTCGCAGCCAAAGGGGAGTATACGAAGTCGTAGAGGACGCGGAGGCACGCCAGGGTGATTGCTTCATCGCAGTGTGAGAGATCCGTGAAGATGTTCTGTATACAATAAGTAGATGGATGTGAGCTAAGCTGCAAGGAACTATACCATAGATTGAACATTGACTGACATGGAGGGTCCCGCCCATCTTGGGCGCAGCGCCGAACCCGACATTTCCGATGTTCTTCCTCGAGTTCGCATTCATGTCGATGGTTCCATGCCGCTTCACCTTGACGTCGAAGTGAAGCGTGGGCGTAATGAGATCTACGTGCTTGGAGACGTGTTCTGGAAGGTGGTAATTGTCGTGACACGCGAGGTGTTGTCGTCCGTCGGCGGAGTGCTCATAGACATAGTACGTCGTTCCAAGGAGGTGCTCCGCCTCCTCAACGGTGACGTTCACTGAGAGCCAGCCCCCGTTCTTGCTGAGCGCGATCCGCTCAGGGTTGATGTATCCGTCCTCTACGAGCCAGGTGCGGACAGTGTCCACAGACTGCACAGATGGCTTGAATGCCTTCGCGACCTCGGCGGGCGTCCAGAGTTTACTGTAGTTGGGAGAGTCAGGATGCGCAACGTCGAGGAGGTAGGACTCGAGCTTGTCAAGGTTGGATTGGACAAGGGCCACGCTAAGCGGCAGCTGTACGTCCGGGTCCGCGCGTTTCACTGGACTCCAGCCTGCGAGAAGAGAGCGACGTGATTCGTGTACGACGCGTTTGGCGGGAGTCCGTGTTGCAGCAGAGGCGAGAGATGCGAGACTGACGAGGAGGACGTTAGAGAGTAGCATCTTGGAGCTCCTGGGACAGGATAGATGACGGGTGCCCCGGAAGGCCGACAACTTGAGGTCCTCACGTCTCTCTTATACGCGTCGCGAGCGGGCATCCGGACCGTGGGATATCACGGCATAGTATGCTCACTATTGACTCGGGCGGAGCGACGGCGGGCGAAGAAGTCTGACGAATGGAGCACGAGGCCCGCCCTGAGCTTCTTCATCTTCTGAGAGAGGAGATGAATGTAACTTGGATGGGCGTTGCATGGCACTAGCGAGTCATGATCAGATCGAGATGTGATTCGCCTTTCTTGGATCTTACACATGTTCAAGAAGTGCTACCACGACACGATGTGGAGAATTGTTGTTTGAGGGGGGAGAGATACTGGTCGGGTAATCGGTGCAGACGCTGTCAGTACCACTGCAACATCGACGTCCCGTAATGATCAGCATCGATAAGTATCTGACCTACGAGTCGGGTACTTGTAAGTCCCCGGCCTAACAGACCGAAGGGACTTGCAAGTACCATGCTGTGCTCTACGAAGGCCAGGATTGGAGGACGGATGAACTGATCTGGGAGGACTGATCAGGCGTCGGGCAGTGGTCTTAGGTACTGTCAATGTGGCGTATGCTATTGGCGTCCGGGGCATCCCGTGTGCCACATTTTCTTTCCCCTGTGGGCGCGAAGAGGACCCGCCATTCGCGCGATATCTCAGGCCGGCTACCCCAGGCTACCCCCCTCGGGACTAGAGAAGTCGCTTGGTATGTTTTCGAGGACGCCGAACCCTAACCGAACCCGAATCCGAACCCTAACATCCTAAGCGAGCGGACGTCGGGGCAGCCCTAAGCGAGCCCCTTCGGTCTGTTAGGCCGGGGACTTACAAGTATCTGTGTATAGACATCGGCCCTCCGGGCAAACCTGAACACGAGACGCTTTGTAAATCATCACACAAGGACCAGATGGCCCATCTCGAGCTCTTTGCATTCAACCTCGATCGAGCAATCTCCTCTAGAGACTCTTGTAATACCAGGTAGCATGGTACACCCACGTTACCCGAAGTTAACAGTATGTTTGACAACTTTGACATATGAGTTGTAACCGTTGCATGAGGTGCGCGCATCGGCCGGGCGCAAGGCCCGCCTTCAACGCACCAAGTCACCAACTGTGGCAGTATGCTGCATAGTAGACTAGTTAGTACCTTAGCTGTCTAAGAAATCAGCATTGCTCGCACATGAGCTGCCTTCGCCGGTCATTAAACGAAGCAGAAAACTGGAGAACATCTCAAATTTAATGCTCCGTGTTTCGAGTGAGACTTTTGATAAGATAGACCTCAGCTAGATCCGGCAGTGCGTGCGTCGGTCAAAGGGGCGAGAGTCCGGCGAGGTACTCACAAGGGCCCAGGGGAGCTTGAAGCCTATAAAGATGGGGACATGTGTAGAGAATGAGGGTGTGCGGATGAGGGACGGAACAAGGGCAAGAGAGCGCAGAGTCCGAGAAGGTCGGATGTCGGACTCTGTCGGATGTCGGATGTCAGATGTCGTAGAACAAGAGTTGAAAGGAAGTCAAGAGACGGAAGTCGAAAGTGGGAGAGCAGAACGAAAACAATAAGAAACGATAGCGAGAGCACAAGATACAGTTTTATAAACGGTAGTCGGTGGGCGTCTAGGTATCCTAATCGGTATCATATCCGCGCAGGACAGTCACTACTAGTAGTACGATGCTCATCAGCGAGTAACACTAGGGTCTTGCTGTCAACGCCCAGCTATATGTTACTAATACCTACACCTGTCACATGCATGAGTAGGAGTGACCCACTCCCACAGCGATCCTTAATATCAATCCATTCGAGTCGACAGACGGGATAGTACAGTACTAGGCGCTAAGTACTCCGGACAATACCGAGTAGCAAAGTGCCAGGGGTCGCGGTGCCAAATATCACGTGAGGCGGACTGTCTATTTTCCAAGCTCAAACCTGCAGCTGGACTACTTCGTGTCCAGGAATATACTACGGAGCTCCCAACGCAGCTGCCTTCGGAACGGGGACGATCAGCAGGTACACCATCGACGCAGGGACCCCCACCACCTTCGAGTCGCAGTACATAGCTAGCCTTGGTTCTAACGGTGGACATTGAACGGTTCAGATGTTCCAGTCCAGTACGCTAGCTGCGGGAGTGACGCATACCCTACAAGTTATGGTCATTGCACGGGGCGAACATTTTATTTTTTAGCTTGGACTGGATCGAGTACAACAAAACGACAACCTCGAGCGGTGGCACGGTCAGCGGTAGCGGGACTACCGGCAGCGGGTCAACCGTCACCGACAGCGGCTCGAACACAAGTACTGAGCTGGCACGAACGGCAGTGGGTCAACTTCGAATCCGTACGGCGCGACGGTGACGGTCACCGGTCCCGCCCAGCAAACGTCACCGTCTTCTTCTTCGCCGCCGCTCTCTTCTTCCTCGAACTCGTCCAGCAGCACACCTGTTGGCGCGATCGCGGGTGGCGTAGTCGCGGGCGTAGTCCTCATCATCGGGATCGCGTTTCTCGCGTTCTGGATCGGTCGCTCTCGCCGTCGACGACGGACCCACCCGATGGACCTCACGCGCGAGGAGGCAGATCTGTTCAAAGGGGGAGAGACCCGCCGAGGTGCGTCTTCGCGTAGCGCATTCCGTCCACAGTTACAGTCGCGCACACCACTCACCTCACACATCGACAGGCGGGATCCGCGCCGAGCCTGCGTACAAGGACGACGACGCCCCCGCGTATCTCACGCACCACCGTCTCGCGGTGTCGCGGCAGAACACGTCCCCGCCTCTCGGCTATCCCCAGCAGTACGGGTCGGCCATGGAGTACAACGCGCCGCCCCCGCCCATGCACGCATACGCCATGCCCTACGCCATGCCCGCACCCACACCCGCGCCCTCACCCATGCTGCACATCCCTGTCGGCGCAGTCATACCGCATTCCCCCTACCCCCCAGCGCCGGCCTCAGATGTTGGGTCAACCTCGGCCTCGGGAACAGGCACCGGGCTCAGCAGCAGCGGCTCGAACGGCGCGTCCGCCGCGGCGAGCTACCGCAACGCGCAGCAGGAGAAGGCGCTGATCTACCTCTCGGAGACCGGCATCTCGAGGGGCGGGCAGACGTCGGGCAATGGCGCGGGCGGATCTGGCGCTGGGAGCCACAGCAGTGGCTCTCCAAGCACCCCGAGAGGCACCTCCGCCGTTGCCCCCGCCCCCGCTGCCCCCGCATCGCCCACTACGACTTCCGTTGCCAGTCCTGGGGATGGCGAGGCTCCGCCGCCGGCATATGTCCCTTGATCTCTCCACCACCTGCTTCACATTCTTCTGTCAATGACTCCACCGCATGCGGTACGCTTTCCTTGATGACATTTCTTCCATTTCCGCATCCTGCAAGCCATCCACTCCGTTTCTTCCGGACTCATTTAGTGTATGTTTAATCTAGTGCGGCTCGGTCATGGCTGTCCGGCGATGTTCTCCATTGACGGCACGCGTACCCTGCTCTATCACCACGTACGCTATGACCTGAGATGCTGATGCCCATAGAAGAAGCGGTCACGCTGTGGCAATAATATTATCCTGGCTTTCTTGGTGCATGCTTCGGATTTCTCCCCCACGGTAGTTGGTGGATCTGCTTGTCGCGAGGAGAGAAGGTTCGCACGCCAGACGAGAGTGGTTCCTGCACATATCGATGGTCGAGTATTCAGTTATGAAGCGTAGCCACAGCGAGTGCACCAGTCGATCTGATGTCGCGGTGCTCATTCCAGGCCTCCAGCTATATGGCTACACGCGCCGCGGCGGTACACCCATCATTCCAAACACAATCACCATACATCACCAAACCCGCAATGGCGAAGGCCTTACGGGTGGGTGAATACTCTCTATGAGCGAGTTCCACAATGCTCGCTGCAGGCTAGCGCTTTTGCCATAAGCTTCAGCCGGAGAACCCGGCCAGCTTCCAAGCCTCGTCCACGGGCTCCTCTCCCGAGTGACCGTCCGCTTGCGCAGCAGCATCGACGCCGGCGTACTCGCGGATGGCCTGTCCCTGCTGGTTCTTGAAGAAGACGATGTCGCCCTCCGGCTCAATGAACGTGCACTGAGTGAACGAGCGCCACAGCGCATAGAGAGTCGGCTATGGCAATGCGCACGCAAAACGGTCAGCGATCAGTCAGATGCAGGTAGGAGGGGTGCGAGGCTTGCTCACTGTGGAGTCGTAGCAGTAATGCTCTCCGAGAACAGGCTTGATCGCCTTGGTGACTTCCGGCAGGTTGTCTGAGGAGAGTCAGGAGACAGTCGCCGTTCGTTTCGGTCAGCAAGCGCGCAGACAGCCTGAGTGCAGAGATCGCTCACAGAACGGGATAGAGACAAAGAAGTGGTGCGCAACGTGGTCGTGTGCAATCTGCAAGTGTGGTGAGCGTCGCGAGTGCGTTAAGCGATGTTGCAGGGGGGCGTACCCCTTGCCAGAAGAATCGCCCTATGCATCCAAACACAGGCCTATCTACGGTCGCCAGCGCGCCGCGTGCGAAAGTCCAAGATTTCTGGAGAAGCGTTCAGCGACAAAGACGGTGCGTAGGTACGAGCTGTAATATACACCTCGCGGTAGTACGGAACCGTGGGGTCACTATGCTGGAGATACGTGAACATGACGATCCAATTGTGTGCCCACTGTGCGCGGGGGTCAGCGACAATGTGTAATGTATGCGACTGACACTCACCAGCCAGGGTACGAAGTACATGCGCCACACATTCCGGAAGCTGGTTTGATAGGACCACGTCCCGAGGAACAGCAGCATACAGCCGATAGCGATGTCCGAGGCGATGATGGCATTACCTACGTTTCATTAGCCTGTGGTAGCGAGCGCAGGTTCATAGTTAGTCTTACGATCTTGCGGTTTAAAGAGCTTGGAGTCCGGGTTGTAATGCTACATTTCCGCAGTCAGTACCGAGTGTCGCCCGTGATATATCTGCACATACGCTGGTCCATGGGGGATACTTGGGGTTACCCTTCCGGTTATGGCTATAGATCATGAGTGGGTGGCAATGTCTTCCTGGGCGAGCACCTACATGAGATACAACTGGAAGCCTCTGCAGAGGTACTATTAATAACGTACCAGGGCTCGAGACGTGGAACGTACACTCACAGAAATTGGCGGATGACCATCTTGAACAAAGTAAAGCCCGGTGTTTCTTCCAGAATCTCCTTGTAGTCCATCTTCGTCGCGTGAGCTGCGTCCGGTAGCTTGAGATCAGTCCTCGTCATAGGATGGTATGTTTCATCTCGAGCAAGGTGGTTAGTGCCTTTCTATTGGATATTCCTGTCAGCTTGAAGAGAAGATGAGCGAAAGGGAGACGAACATGGTGTGCGCGATGCGTCAACCTCCAGGCAAAATATGGGGTCAGGACAAAGGTATGGAGCCCCATTCCGGCAACGCTATTGACCCAGGCATGCGGCGAAAGTGCGTCATGGCCACACTGTCCCAAACAAGGGAGTTAACAAACGATCTTGACAATGATGAGAAAATCGTAGGTACTTCATGACCTGCAGTTAGATGATAAATGATCGATATTGGCCAATGCTAGCGGATAAGACGAGCTGCCTCCGTACCTAGAGTCCACATGCCGGCAAAGGAAATACTTTGCCAAAACCAGTAAAGGGCCCAGTAACCCCAAGAGAGAAGGTTCCTTCCCGAAAGGCTCCAGCCGAGATACGTCGCCGTCTTCCATGTCAGTTCGTCGATCCATGTAGCGAAGATGTAGAACAGGACGCTAAGGCCCACATGTCGTCCGACATAGTAGAGCCCCTTGGCCGTGCTCCTCTTGAATAAATGTCGCGGTACTGCGGCGTGGACGTCCTTGATCACGACTGTCGGGGGCACAAACTGCGCGCGTTTCTTGCGCTCCTCGTATTCCGGTGCGTCACGAACAAGCCACGAGAACGGGCCCTGGCTGTGGGCAGTATTTTTGTCTAAGGCTGTGCGCTCTGCTGCTTGCCCCATTGTTGTCGAGGCTCAGGGTGGTAGTAGTCGCTGTAGTCCGGGTCAGAGAGGGCGACCTGCAGAAAGACTCATGGGACATGCAGGAGAGTGAATGGGAACGTGGAGACGAAGGTTCACTATATAAGCAGCCTCGTGGCGCAAGATTGACTCGTTGAAATTCTGATCTTGACAGCTGCATCTTTTGTTCCCAGCTACATGTAATCCATGACTTGTGAATCCACGACTATGCCCCGACGCGCCGCGGCCTCAGGCCCGTCGGACGGAGTGAAATCGACTGCATGCAACTCGCGTATCAGTAAACAGCATGAATTCAAACGGCATGTTCTCTACCAGCGTGTTCGCTCACCTCAGGGTCGGCATTCTGAGGGTGCGATCTTTCAACTCCACTACGCCGGTGGTGAGAACCAGCCAAGTTTCCTCGGAGGATCGGACTTTCCCCGTTAACGACTGGACGACTTCTAAAAGGAGACGCTGAGTCAGCATGGTCTGGAGGGCCCGCGGGCCGCCCGACTCGAGTCTGCCCAGGCTGGCAGTCACCTCTCTTGAATCAACCTCTTCCTTATCAGGCTCGCGTCCTCACTAGTATTGTCAGTACTGTGCTACTGCTGGTGTTTTGCAATCCTATGCTTGAATGGTATGGTGAGTGATCTGGTGTACTACACTGACTGCCACAGTTTGCGCGAGCCTTTCGTACTAGTAATCAAGGCTCGACTCGGAGACAACTGGCCCCCATCACTGCGCACAAAGTTCATGCGCAGGACCGAGCTACTTACTCTAGTACATGCAAGGATCACATTGTAACCGGCTTCCCAGCCACTCTTGCGTTTATGCAAGCTGCTGTCACTTGCCATATAGTATCGCGGAATGGTCTGAGTAGCAGGATCGATGCTGTGCACCTCCGAAATACGTTGTCTTCCTCTTATTGGCATGGAACTCACAACTTGAATGTTCTCTAGTCATTCTCGAATGGTCTACTCCCTTCAAGGTCGTGTCTATACTTAGGAGCCCTGCATCATTCAACCAGAATGTGCAGACTCGCCATCTCGGCAAGGGTACCAGTAGTCGGGCAGCACTCAGCTTGACCACCCCACGACACTGCAGGTTCGCCGATGCCGGGGCTTTCGGACGATGTAGTACTTGGTCCCATCCTGGGAACAACCCTCTGTCTATTCATCAGCAGGGTCAGCATATCCAATACGCCGTCCACTGGACCGAGAAACTCGCACCGTATATCGAAGTCACGAAATGAAGCAGCCCAGTCCGTAGAGATGTGCATCTGAGATAAAGATATATAGTATGTGCGGAGTGCGCCCCCTCCCAGACTGACCCGCATCCTACTTCTTGTAGCCATCTTTCTCGAGAATCCAATCGCGATGGCGCCTCCACGACCCAGCCTCGAGCTGGACGAACGCCTTCAAGCGCTCCATCGAGAACGGGAGCGTCGGGTCTGCCTGCAGCGCGCCGACCACATACGATCTGCCCCGCACACACCGTCGTCAGCACAACAGCAAGCGCACGGACAATCCACAGCGACGCGACGCACATCACGGTGCTCTCCTTGAGCGGGTTCTCCCTGCTACGCAGCGCGACGCAAATGTCTTGCAATGGTATGTCGCGATGCCACATTTTGTACGCACGCAGATGCTGTGGGCGCGGCGGTGCGCCCGGGATAACGCTGCTCTTCGCGAACGATGTGCTTGAGCTCGGACCGCCCGCGCTGGCGGGGACCGCGGAGGAAGGGAGCTCTTCGACGTAACCTGCGACAGCAGATGTCCGCGCAGAGACGGATTGCGGCATCCCTGTCGCGGGAGGCGCGCTCGAGGACGCGCTGACAGGCGGCATGGAAGAAGACGGGCATGCGTGTGTACTAGAGGCACCTATGCCGTCCGTGGCCGTGATGATTGTTGGGTTCGCGCCAAGCGCCGCTGGCTCTGCGTCCTTCCCCTCCTCTTGAGGGATGGAGAGAAGTGCAGGGGCAGGGGCAGGGGCGCTGGTGGCCGACTTCGCGCGGTACACCTTCTCGAGATCGGACGAGCATTCTTCCCAGTTGATCTCACGCTCGTGCGCCTTCGCTATCGCGAGCAGGTTATTGTACACGGTGAGCGCGCAATGGGCGTCGTTCGCGGCGTACGTGATCTGCGACGGGGAGAGCTGGGCTTCCCAGTTGCTCGTGCGCACCTTGCCCTTGTCGAGCGTCTTGCCAGTATACCGTTCAACGACCTTGGCGAGCGCGACGATGGAGCGGTTGAACGTTTGTGAGAACGTAGGGTCAGCCTGGCGGGCGAGGCCGCCGAGCTCGACGAGATTGGCGGGTAGAAGGCCGAAGTCCCGAAAGAGCTTCTGGCCGTCATCTGGGCGCGGTTCAGCGAGAGCGTCCGTACCGAGTAGAGAAAAGAACATACTGCGAATGTTGGCGCCCATCTTGACCACCTCTTTGTTCTCGATCAACTCCTGGCAATCGAAAGGGCGTTGTAGTTGCGAACACCAGCTCAAGGAAGATCGCACACACCTTCACCTTCTGCGGGAACTCTGACAACGAATGGGTAGTAAGTCACGGACATTCGATGTCGAAACTGTGAGGTCACATACTGCTCATGGCACTGACTTGGACGAGCAAGATCATGCGAGAGTCGCAGAGCTGGACCAAAGCCGTCCTTCGTTCCATCGGGGCCCGCCCTCGACGGAAGGTCACCACCCACTCTAGGTCGAAGCCGATCGGGCCTTTCAGGGCATGTACCAGGTCGTTCGCTTCCTCCTCGTGTCTGGTGTACACGACTGCGGGCGCTGGTCGATATTGTTTATAGGAGTATAGCGTCTGCGGTACCACGGGTGTGGTGGCAGGGGCGACAACAGCGGTCGTGTTGGCTGGTTTGTCGACCGCCACGGACGCTGGCTGATTTTCGATGTCGCTTGTTGAACGTACTAACGGAGTCGCTTTGGGTATGCCACTCGATGATGGTTTGGCGGGGAGAGGCTCATTGGATCTTGCAGGTATGTCCGAGGCCGGCGCACTTGAATGAGTGCCAGGATGTTGCATAGCAGAGGTAGTGTGACCGCTGGGAAGAATGCGTCCGTTAATAAAGGAAAACGGACGTAGAAGCTGAGACGCAAGAGTAGGCTTTCGTAAGAAGACCTTCATGATGAACACTGAGGCGGTTGCAGAGAGACCGAACATTTCATGCCTGCAACGCTCTGTTATTTATACTTACAAATTGCTGGGGCCAAGCAAGCTTTTACTTGATCCCTGCGCTTTGTTTGCTGTGGGTGGAGGAGGCCCAGCTAGCCAGGTGGGAATCTCTGCTTCGAGGGTGGCTAGAAGCTTGGAGCGCGGCTTGCTTGTTGTGGTAGTGGAATGAGTTGCCGTTTGGATCCGAGGTCTGGTAGGAGAGCTCGGTGGGCTCAGTCGACAAATAGTCGAAGAGAGCCTTGTTTCCTTTAAAGCGTTTGCAACCATTCTTCCAGGCAGTAGGCTGTGCAGTGTGCCACGTCTCCGGACTCGGAGAGCGAGTCAATAGGAGTCTACAAGCGGTCTGTTATAGACGTGTACACTCAGTAGTTGCGCTGTGTGGAAAATCTAGGCTGTGAGAAGACCCGGGGTCGTTGAAGAGACTCGGGCGACAGGAGCAGTGCTGAGTAGGATCTGAGACGCGTCGAGCGACGCGACTTGAACATCGGTCACGCACACCACGGGACCGCGCGCCTGCAGAGGCCGGGAGAGTCGGAGATTGCCAGTTCAGGCAAATGCCAGACTCTGACGTCGGACACACGGCGACTGGGAAATTTTTGGGAGAATCGAGTACTCGAGGCCATCTGCAAGCATCCGACTTCATCTCTACTCCTTCCTCCCCTCCCCTCACCCCCGTCCACTCAAAACTCGCCATGGCGAACGTTGTAGAACTCTCTGTCGTGCCTCCACCGCTCCCCGCGAGCTGGACGCCTCCCGCGGCGTCGGGCAAGTCCGTTTCGCGTGAGTACTAGCAGATCTATCCGAAGCGCAAGGAACTGAGCGAAAGAGTAGCTCTCGTCGAACGCAAGTTGCTCCCGGCTGGCCAGGCATATCTGGCGCACGTCAAGAGAGCGGTACACAATCTCACTTTCGAAGAGCATGACAAGCACGCGGAGGAGGAGCGCAAACATCTGGAAGCTTTGAACGGTGTAGGATCAACGATCGAGGATGACCTCGGAGTTGGCGACGAAGAGGAGCCAGAAGAGTTGCTATCCTTAGACCCCAAAGAGTGGAAAGTGCGTAGACTGCAGCCTTCTGAATGTATCCATTCAATTGACGAAAATGGTGCAGAAACAAGATCATTACGCTGTCCTTGGTCTCTCGCATCTGCGGTACAAGGCTACACCAGAGCAGATCAAAGTTGCCCGTACGTATTTGTCTGCTCTCTGTACACTCCGCGTTACTCCTGCACACGACGCGCCACCTACCCTCCGATTCGTGAACCTTGCGCAGAAGAAGCTATCTATATCAGTCCTTTTTGGGACATGTTTTGTACCGTGCCGATCCTGCCCTCCAGAATTCTGTTGAAGGCCTATTTTCTGATCCTTGACCCCTTTCAGACAGGAAAAAGGTGCTCAAGCACCACCCAGACAAGAAGGCAGGCGCTGTTGGCGATTCCAACGACGACGCATTCTTCAAGTGTATCCAAAAAGCGTTCGATGTCCTCACTAACCCTGAGAGGCGCCGCCAGTTCGACTCTGTGGATCCCTACTACGACCTCCTGGAGGCTGACGTGCCCACACAATCGCAAGTCACCAAGGCGAAGAACCCCGAGAAGTACTTCTTCCAATCGTTTGGTCCCGTATTCGAGCGCGAAGCGCGGTTCAGCAAGAAGCAGCCCGTACCTCTGCTCGGATCGTTTGAAGACTCAAAGCAGACCGTTGAGGCGTTCTATGATTTCTGGTACAACTTCGACAGCTGGAGGAGTTTCGAGTATCTGGACAAGGAGGTGAACGAGGGCAGCGACAAGTGCGTATATCGCATTTCCTTCCACCCCTCCATCATCCAGGCGCGACTGATCAAATACTTAATTTTTTTGATCAGCCGTGACGATAAGCGATACACGGAGAAGAAGAATAAGACGGAGCGCGCACGTCGCAAGAAGGAGGACACGGCGCGCCTGCGCGGTATCGTCGACATCGCCCTCGCTGTGGACCCCCGCATCAAGCGTATCAAGCAGGAAGAGAAGGATGCGCGCGACGCAAAGAAGAAGAACAAGTCGGGCGCCAACGGTACAGTGGACGCCAAGCAGCAGGCTGAGGAGGAGAAGCGCAAGGCCGAGGAGGAGGCGAAGAAGAAGGAAGAGGAGGAGAAGGTACGATACATCTCATCTGCCCGGTATCATGTCTGACGATCGCTCGTCGGAATTCTTCCAGGTTGCTCGCGCTGAGGCGAAGAAGGCTAAGGCTGCAGCCGCTACTGCTGCGAAGAAGGCCCGGCGGCAGCAGCGTGCCGCAGAGGAGGGGGGTGCGGCATAACGATCTTCGGTCTCCTCATCGTCCCCCATCTCTACTCGTGTATCTGTTGTTTGTTGTCCCTCTACACTCATCGCACGCTTTCGGGTCTGCGTTCAAGTAATGGTATCTGTCAGACTCTGACTCACCCTCACGTATCACGTACTGTATACCTCCTGCATTACTTAGACCTTGTGCTGCCACGTTAGACTCTCTGATGTAGCCGTGAATCGTCGTCCTCCGCAATCCATTCATCCGCCTTCGTAGAAATGTCTGCTGCCATGCAGACACCTCGTGCCAGCAACGAGCGGTCTGAAAACCAAACATACGAACAAATCATCGAAAATCACGCATCTTGGCCGCGGTGCGTGTGCACGTAAGAGGTCAGACTTAGTAAAAATTCGTTATGGATTGTAGACAGGCCGCGCCTCCGTATCGTCCTTCGTCCTGGTTCTGGACACCTGCTCGGACGTGATTCCTCCGCCTCAACAGTGCCCATCGCCGGAAGCTGACACAACTGAGGCTCTGGGCTGCGGCTCCTAGCTGCAGCAGGCAGTGGCAGGGCCTCATTGGAAGGGGGGCGAGCAGTTGTAGTGCCCGAGTCCGCACCCCGTCGGAATGGGGACCAGTAGACGAGCGGTTTGAGCCGCCAACAAACTGGAGTTCGACAGTGCGACAGCGGAAGGTCCAGCCTTCGGTGCCGGTGGCGGGGTGACGGATGTGTGTGGAGTTGGGGAGGTCCGGCTTGTGGATGGGGCCGCGGATTCTACGCTCGCAGGGGTGCTACCGCTGGGGAACGTGGTTGGAAATCGATTGGGGGGAGTTCGAAAGCCAGAGGGTGACCAATAGATGTGACGCTTCCGTTGCGAAGACGAGGGTGCGAAGGTGGCCGATGTTGTGTCTGCGTTATGAGGTTGTCGCACCGAAGGTGTCAGATCTGCTGCGCTCTCCACGCGGACCTGGTCGGACGCAGGTCGCTCTTCCGCTGGTGGCGAGGACATAGAAGACTGACGGAGAGCGGATGTTGCTGTAGGAGCATGACGGACGGAGGATATCGTAGTGGCTACAGCCGGATCTCCAGAGCGGTTGTAGGCTGGAGCAGCATCTGAAATGAGGGTGGGGGGCATGAGATGTCGGATGATATTAGAGTGTAGCACACATACCGTCAGAGATGTGTGCCTTCTCGCTCGCTGCGACCAGCCGCCTCTGACGCCGTCCGAGCCAGAACGCGATGAGCACCGCGACTAGCAGAAGGACGAGCCCACCGACGGTCTCACCAGCTATAGCACCAGCCGGAGACCTTCTGGGCGAGCTAGATGCATCGTCCACCTGATCGGTCGAGAGGGGCGATCCCGAGCCTGACGTGGGATTAGGCTCCCCAGAATCTGCGGAACCTGTCGATGTACCCGATGGAGACGATCCTTCCGCGAGGGGGTTGTTGTACTCGAACCAGTCCAGATAGTACGTGCCAGAGCCGGGGGACAGGACTGAGATGGATAGAACGTGGCTGTTGAGTGCCAGCTGTCCTGACTGAAATAGGAGCCCACTCGAGGAATAACTGACAGGGCTCAGAGACTTCGTGGCTATCAGATCGCCATCAATACTGTAGGAGCAGATGACGGCGCCGCTCCCCGTAGAGCCGCTCCTGGGAACATATCCGTATGCTGCGACGCGCACACCTAGTGTTGGGTACAGTTGATCAATCAGCAGACACTGAGCGGAAAGAGAGCTAATAGCCTGTGAATGTGAATACGACGAAGTCTCCGCCGGCCTCGCTCGTTTGCGTGCTCGTACCACGATACCAGCTTATAGCGACGCCAAGGGGGTGACTTGGCACGCCCAGTGTTCGGCGGGCAGAGGCGAGAGGAAGTTCTGCTGCACTGCGGCCGGAGAGAACTGCAACGGCGCGAGAGGATCCCGTTCGTCGACGAATACATCACTAGTCGAGAAACCATCTTTTGCCTGTGGCATGTTGGTCGCTAGCCGTTGTGATGCGTATGTCTCTCTATGCCTGTTAGTTTAATAGTGTCGTATATTTGAAGGGTAGATATGTTTGACTCACTCAGCCTCACTGGCGGGAATCCTTCTGGCAACGGACCAGATGGAGGAAACTTGATGGCGCGATGACTCGGACCATCACGTTGTGAGCATGTCCTCTTCCTGGTATGTAAGTATATATACCTGAGAGGGCCAGGTCGTGATGGTGCCAGTCATACCACACGTCTGATAAAAAACCCAGCGATTATGGACACAGTTGACGTGCATTCGAAAAAGGTGTTGGTTCGTACGCTGAGCGTACTGGTCTCCCCATATTCGGCTACCCATGCTCCGACTGGGCGGGACTTGAACCTAATCGGGATCGTCCGATGAACATTGTGGCGGCTTATGATGCTATTTACTAGGTTCGACTCATCTTACGGCGAGGCATGATTACTTATTAAGTGAATTCTATTAGGCTGCATGCAATGGGGACAGAAACGAGTGGCTTGAAGTTCGCGTGAGTACAGGACGGGGAGAGCAACGGCGGAGCGTCCAAGCTGTACAGCTGACGAGGGAGACAAAGCGGGATCATGGAACATACGCAGGTGGAGGTGCTTCACCAGTAGCAGGAAGGTTGGAGGAGCTTCCTGCACGTCCGCTACTTCCTGTCGCCGGTTCACCGCTCGACGACTGGCCGGGCCCGCGCGAAATACCAGACTCAGAGAGGTATACGAGAGCCTTCTCCTCCTGAGCCGTGCGGTAGCGGGTCCCGGCCAAAGAGGCGTCCGACCTGCTGCTGCTAACTGCGGATCCCGTCACATTTGCGGTAGTACCGTAGTCTGATATCGGAGCGGCGAGAGGAGGTATGGAGTGGGCAGCAGCCATCGGGACATGTGCGGGCATGTGCATATTAGGCGGCGCCACCGCGGGGCGGGCTTCAAGCAAGGACGTGGCGTACGCAGGGATAGGCAGCGGCGCGTCGTACGCAGTGGACATATCGGAATGCGTGTACACAGAGGACGATTGTTTTGAGCTGTTTGTCTTCTGCGGGACCGCTGGGCGCTGATGAGTGAGGTACGCAGGAGCATCGTCGTCGTCCGCGTACAGTCGTTCTGGATAAACACCTCATTATCAGTACGCGAAATACCCCACATATATGATGCATACCTGAGCTATCCGGTCCCTTGAATAGAGTCGCCTCAGCCTGTGTGATATCTCTCAACCGCCTTCTCCGACGACGGGTACGGCCAATCCAGAACGCCAGTATTGCAATCCCAATGATCAGAACGATCCCTGCGGCCGCGCCGCCGGCAATCGTGCTCACGGGCACTGATTTCGCGGCCGAGGACGGTGGTAACGACTGCTGGGGGTTGGAACCGTTGCCGGTCGGCGAGGGAGACGTGTTGTTGCTCGATCCGGTAGAATTCGACTCGTTGCCGCTGCCGCTGTTCTGCTTCTCGCCGTCGTTGTTTCCATCCGGGTCAGAGCTGCCGCTCTGGTTCTGGTTCTGGTTCTGGTTCTGGCCGTTGTTACCGCTCGAGTTTGAGCCGCTGTTACCGTTCGAGTTCGAGCCGCTGTTACCGTTCGAGTTCGAGCCGCTGTTACCGTTCGAGTTCGTACCAGTCGAGGTTGTGCCGTTGTACTCGACCCAGTCAAGATGATACTGCAGCTTCCCCGGCTGGATAACTTTGACCTGCAAGACATGTATGCCGGGGGAGAGGATGTTGGATTGGAAAACCTGCTCGTGCGCGCCGGTAACTGGACGGCTCGAGAGGTATTGCGATTGATATGTAATGGGGTCTGAGCCGTCGATGGTGTATCTCGTCACGGTTGGAGCGCCGAAGTCTGCTGCGGAGGCACTTGGAGGCATGTAGGCCCATACTCCTATCTGGGTACCTATACAAACGAAATGATCAGCAAAGCCGAGTGAGAGTTGAAGGGAGTTTGTGTGGGAGGTCTCTCAGTTCAGCGTCGCATTGAATGGTGGTGAACGTACCGTCGAATGTGAACGTAGCCATGTCCCCCGTAAGGTTAGAAGTCGCAAATGTGCCCTGGTAAGCGACGTCGGCGTTGAAGTTCTTCGAAAGGCTCCATTGGCTGCTTGACTGATACTGGATGAGGTCTACTCTGTTGTTGTCGACGACGACGTCGCTTTGAGGAGTGTTGGCAAAGGCACGAGACATGGTGGCCACACGTTCAAGCTAATAACTAGGTAAATCAAGTCAGCCCGTCGGAGCAACCGCCTGGAAATCTATACTCGCACCTCGACCAGACCGGCTTCGAAGATTATCCTACGGGGGAGGATGTGTGTGTGAGGAGAAAAGGGAGGAGGAGGACCGATTGCATAACGTACATATAAGTACAATGGGCCCGAGGACGACGCGCCCGATGTTTCAAAACGACGGGCAGGTCATCCTGCACCCTAGGACTAATACGCCGCTGCTGTGAAGCATGGCGTACGAGCCGATCGGACAGGTATTCAAGTTGTTGATGCGCGCGGCCGCTGAGATAGCGCTACGGAGCAGTGAGCATTGCATCAACACAGTCAGCTCTTGATCAGCTACTCAAGTACTCAAGTACTGACGTTGAGGCATGCCCTTCTTGAAAGGTCAGAAACTAAATACCTTTTCAGAGGTCCGAGATTCTACTGTTGTGATCCTAGAGGACGGCACAAACGTCGTCCTGAATCACCAGGCTTTGCCCTTGAAGTTGAAGAAGGAGACGGTGAGCATCTGCCCTGACGTTGCCTAGGACTGTCAGGTACAGGATGCGTTGGACTTGGCACATCTGTCAAAAGTTGGCGGTCACGATCGCCGCAAGAGAACGATATTGAATGATGGTGTTGGAACCGCCTTGCCGCCCACGATCCGTGAGCTGCTACATATGCAGCGGCAAAACGCTGCATTGTACCCCGGCGAAGCGAAGATGTATGGGAATCACCGCCCAGAACGTTGACTATCCATCGCAGGAACTTCCAGCCTGAGGCTCAGCTCAGGGCGGCGATGCAGTGAGTGCGGACCTGTGCGGTTGTATTGTGTGCCGCGCGTCTTGGCCTTAAGTTGAACTGCTCTCGAGTCTTCTCCTGAGGGAGTCCGTCCTGGGTCCGTCTTGGGTCCGTCTCGTGTCGATTTATGCATGCATACTTACCTTTGACTTACCTACTTTCCGGCGCGATCTCTCGCATGCAGTTTCAAGCAACAGCTGTGTACTTACTACTTACACATCTCATATGTAAGTATCAAAGTAAGTTTGAAGTAAGTATCTTGTGCGCCCGAAACTCAAATCAGACTCCGCTCGGCCTAAGCCTGAGTGGTGTAAGCGCCAATTACGGGCGCCTGTTCCAAGTCAACCACGTTAGGCCACGAATCACGATAGGATCCTCGCCAGCCGGCTGCCCCTGGCTGCCCCTATCGTGATCAGTCCGATTCACAGTCTTGCTCGAGGTTCTCAACAGTAACCGAAGTCGTGCAATCCATTTTCGAGCTCTGTCGCACACTTACTCGCTCAATCTCTCCCTCTGGCTGATAGCGGATTCACAAGTATTAAAGTACTGCGGCCAGCCTGACTGACTTGGCCGCCGGACTCGAACTAGTACTGCTCTTTTCGCAGGACGTCTAGAAGCGGAACAAATCCAAGTGCACCTTAGCCCAACTTCACGGTGCACGGTCATGATCATAGGCTCCCAAGTTATCCTTCGTGACATCGTCTTTGCAACTAGTTGGGACGTGAGGCCTTGAGCCTGAGGCGTGGCAGCCTTGTCATCATCATACCAATCGGATGGCGCCGGGTCTTCGTAGGAGAAACTTCTACTGTAGATGCTTTGGCCAGTACTACATCACAGGTCAGTCCGAGTTTGTGCAACTTTCGTATTTTGTAACAATGACTGAAGTTAGACTGAGGAGGTTCAGCGGCTTCTCCATATGTGCTGGTGGGACAACCGTATTCTTCATGCCGCATGACCGTTCGTGTAATAGAAGCAGCGATATCTAGTGCAGGCTTCTGCCCATGCGTCCGCTTACTAGGGTTTGACGAGACGTGACCTATGAGCATCCTTCGGTGGAAGTAATAAATATATAACAGGAGTTTACTTCAACACTGACCAGGCTACTTGGACAGGGAACGTGTTGCACCAGCGCCGCCAGCGCAGATGGTGTGAACATCCGGCGCTCTACGATGAAAGGGATTCGTGATGTAGAGGTTTCGAGAACTCTTCAGTACACCGACGTTTGCACCGCACCATTTCCACAAAGCGCGTGAAGGTCTGCTGAGGTACAAGGAGCCCCTTTTTACCGACCGTCACTTACCATCTGACCTATGGTCAGGCAGATTCTTCCGTTAAGCCGTCAAACCTTGGAACGAGTCATACAGGATAGTAACGGTGTCTGTAAGTACATCTTCACCTTCCGTATTGACATAGCTGTCTCTAGCGAACGCTGACATGGAAATCTCGGACGCTGGCATGGACATATGGAACGCTGGCATGGACGGAGTGTCGGACGCAGCCGCGGTGACAGTACTCATCCGACTCAGTCCTTCCAAAATGCGCATGGAGCGAGGGTCGTTTGACCTCAGCAGATTTGATAAGACATTGCGACGGAGTAGTATAAAACATCTGCGGTCTTCAAGAGTACTGCAGTACAACTCAGTACCCATCTCTCGAGTGTCGTCCATCCGCCTTCATGAAGTCCTTCTTCACTACGATCACCGCAGCCCTCGCGCTGCTCGTTCCGGTGCTCGCCGCGCCGTCGCAAGAGTTGGCCCCACTCTTGCACAGCGGCGGCGACACCAAGCCCAACTCCTACATCGTCAAGCTCAAGGAGCACGTCTCCAAGGACGGCCACCTCGATTGGCTGTCGCGCCAGCATGGCGCGTCCGCGGAAGTCACCCACCGCGAGTGGAACTCTCAAGTGCTCCATGGCTATGCCGGTGAGTACATTGACAGTAGTCTGTCACAATTATGCTGATTTTCTCACCTCATACTCGCCGACACTGTAGGTATCCTCACCCCCGACGCTCTGGATGCGCTCCGCCAGAGTGCCGACGTTGAGTACATCGAGAAGGATGGCTACATGCACACCACTGTAACCCAGTGAGTTGCGTTGATGCGCCAGAACCTCGTATCGTTTATGCTGACACTGTCCCTGTAGAACGGGTGCTCCCTGGGGCTTGCAGAGGATTAGCCAGAGAGCGAGACTTCCGGTTGGGTCCAACCCAAACACGCTCGCCTACAATTACACTTTCACGTCTACTGGAAGCGGCGTAAATGTTTATGTCATCGGTGCGTTACCCCGCGCACAGTCATCGTTGGGAGACACTAATCCAATTGTACCACAGACACCGGGATCAACACTGCGCACGTATGTATAATACCTTCAAGGTGTCTCCGGCAAATCATGATGGAAACCGTTTTAAAATTGACTAGGTCCAATTCGGCGGCCGGGCTAGATGGGGCGCGACGTTTGGTGGCTACCCTGTGAGTGATCACTGGTCGATGATTAGTTGGATAATATTTTGACTGGTCTGTAGGATGCGGACGGCAACGGTCACGGAACCCACTGCGCGTCAGTATCGCTGACTAGTGCTCCAATATTGATAGTTATCTGAAAATCTATCTAGCGGCACTGTCGGGAGCGGAGCCTACGGAGTCGCAAAGGGAGTTAACCTCATTGCTGTCAAAGTCCTCTCGGACAGGGGGTAAGTGCGTTGAGTTCGATCTAACGGCGATGTTCTAACTCGACATGCAGCCCCGGAGCCTTTTCGGACGTGTATGTATTAGTATCACGGTTTCTGCAGACTGTCGTCGAACAAGAGATTTGATACTCGTCCACAGAATTAGCGGCATGAACTACGTCGCCGCTCAGAAGACGGGTCCCAATACCATTATCGCTAGCATGAGCTTGGGGGGGCCGGCTTCCGACGCCGTAGACAGAGCTTTGAACGGAGTGAGTCGGCGTCTGTCCTCATCACCGATTGTTCTACTTTTACTCACCCTCGTACTTTTCAAGGCTTCCGCCATGGGTGTCGCGTTTGTGGTGGGTGTGTTGCGACCCTCATCCGCATCCGCTCACTCATCACGGTTTCCAGGTTGCCGCAGGAAACGACGGAACCGACGCACGCAACACCAGTCCTGCGCGTGCCGCCTCAGCTATCACGGTTGGTGCGACTGATATCAACGATAGTCGTGCCTCTTTCTCCAACTATGGATCTGTGCTCAAAGTCTTCGCCCCGGGCGTTTCGGTGATCAGTACTTGGATTGGGTCGACCACGGTCAGTGATTGTCCTCCAACGCATGGCGTCTCTTCTGACGAGCCTTCATCAATCATGGTAGGCTACCAACAACATCTCTGGCACTTCGATGGTATAACTTCTTGTTGTACATCGTCTCATAAGTCCCCGCTCATGGTGTGCGATGCTACCACATAGGCCACTCCTCACGTCGCTGGATTGCTTGCGACGTACCTCCAGGCCAATCCAACGCTGACCCCCGCTC
The DNA here is from genome assembly GCA_033807695.1 of Daedaleopsis sinensis. NCBI lineage: Eukaryota > Fungi > Basidiomycota > Agaricomycetes > Polyporales > Polyporaceae > Daedaleopsis > Daedaleopsis sinensis. The sequence continues at coordinate 1,991,574 of CM066302.1, forward strand.
AGCTCGCTGCAGTGGTGCAGAATTTCGCGACGAAGAATGCTATCAGCGGTGTTCGTGAGTACTCGTTCGTTTCGCAATGGTACTCGATTGGTCGCTCATGGCTTTCGAAGCGGCCGGTACCGTCAACCTTTTGGCCTACAATGGCGCCTCTGGTTGAGATTCGTGTCTTCAAGAAACATGCTCCATTAGAGTTCCACATGGGGCATCTCTCGGTCGTAGTTCCGATTTCTGATGACGGAAAGCTCAGCGAAAGTTCCAGATAGTGACTCAGTGTTTTGATGGCGTAGTCTAACGCGAACGGTGTATATGTCGAATCGAGTCGAGTCCTTGCACAATGATTATTGCAGTATGTTCGAATGACATTCCAATGGCACCAGACTGTCAATCTCGCGTCGCTGCAGTCCGCAGCAGTGACTGGAATATCGCAAGCCAACGGTAGGTATCAGGGAGAGGCTGACGTTGTGACTCACCACAGTCCACTGACACAGGCTCTGATAGTACTTATTGAATATTCACCACTGTGCGTTTGGCACTACACTTGGCAATAGCAGAATTTCCTCCCAGACTCGGCTGTACGGTAAGTCACCCTGTATTTGGTGGTGACATTCGATATATGCCGCCGAGCTGGTATGACAGGACTCTCGGTGAGGTCCAAAGGTTCGACAGGATGATTTTCTTAGTGTGTTTCGCACCGGAAACCCTAACGGTCTCAGTATAGATATTGGACAATGCACACGCACGGCGCGGCGCGGCTGATAAACCTACTCGTATTTACCCTCTTGGCATCGACTCAATGAGTTGGATCGGACTCGATGAGTACATCGCTCCAAATCCTTCTCGGAGTCTGTCAGAGAATGAGTTGTAGATTTTTTATCGAGGACGAGGTTCCGGATGGTCGAAGTCTTCAGCAACATCCGCTCAGATGCCCACGAGGGGTGAGAGGTGCCAGTGCCCAACTAGTATGCGTTCTCCTGGATGTGTTCGCCGGCGGGGAAATTAGCCATCATGTACAGCTTCTCTCTGTCGCCGCTCTCGTCAACAAGCCCACGGAGCATGCCCTTCTCGTTCTTGAGCAGCTCTTTAGGGCTTCCAAACTCGGCCCAGGAAGCATCGTCACCGCTGCCAGTGAAAGACACAGTGGCTAGTAATATCCCGGCGGTGGGGCTAGTAGTTACCTAGTACTATAGAATCCAACACTTCGGACAAATCCAGGAATATCTTTGTGCATTCCCGTTCCCCGACTCGGTTAGATCTCGTGAAGATGCGCCGCAGACGCTTTCCTCACCGCTACGCCGACTCGGATCTGCTCTGACTGTTCGAAATTCGCGGATGCGTACTATTCTGACTTCACACCATAAGCTATACATGTAAATTCCTTCCCTATGACTTCGTCGTTCCCATTGCAAAGGAAGCACAGATCACGAACGGGAGCAGCAGGTGCTACATCACACCGTTCGCGATCAGTGATATCCTCCACCTCTTGAACCTCACCGATTTCTAACTACCTCGACCACAGGGATCCACTCCCAGACGCCAAGCGCGATGTGCCTCCGTTGCAGACCGACAAGGTAAATACGATCCAAGGAGAAACCCGCCATTGCCGCCGAGTTCAGCTTGCGCTGCAATCCCAACGCGCATCAATGCACACGAAAACGAGAACGAATAATCTGCGTCAGCGCGAAGTCCACAGCCGCATGAGTCCAACCACGCACCTCGTGCTCCCACCAGACGCAAAAGTGCCTGACCAGGACGTGCACCAGGTCCTTGTACGTGACGCACCGTCCAGCGTTCTTCCGCACGCGCGCCCCGGACGAAGTGTGCAGCGCCCCAGGCCATTGCTGTAAAACCGACGACACCAGTCAGCTTAACCTCGATTCATCGTTGACTAGTCGCACGCACCTCCTTCCCGAACGCTGCCAAGGGCACCGTCGGGCCGTAGGCGTAATAGCACATGCAGTGGTGCGCATTATCAAACATGCCGTACTGGTACTGCGCGAGGCACACCCCGCGCCGCCCGTTGATGGTCAGAGGGAACGGCACTGAGACGTCGGGCGGGGTGGGGAACGTCATGCGGCCGACTGGGAGGCCGGGGTGGGACTGTGCGTCGCGGGGAGGGAAGGTGAGCGACGACAGGCGTGTGGATTCCGAGTGGTCCGAGCCCGTGCTTGCGTCCGTGTCTGTGCTCGAGTCCGTGTCTGTGTCCGAGCTGCTCGTCGAGGGGGACGGGGGACGCCCGACCACGGGCGGAAGCCAGACGAGTGGTTTCTGGTATGGGATCCCAGGCCGCAACGGCTGAGAGGCGACCGGCTGGGGATGGGATATCCCGAGGTTGTCCGTGCGACGGGCGATGGTGGTGAGTGTAGGAGCGCGAGGGAGGTCCTGTCGCAGGGAGGTGGATGGTTCTAGTTTCGCACAATTAAAGTCGAGCTGCAGGGCGTTGGAGTGCGTGCCGTGCGGTGTGTTCGCAGTGGTCTTCATATTGTGTTCGGCGGGGGTATGCAAAGCGTGGTGTCAGGACGTTGCGGTGGGTAAGCACTGGAAGTGGGCGAGACAGAGGAGAGAGCCGCAGGGTTGTTGCATATAAAGTGGTGACGGTTGGGTACGCTTTGACCGGTTGGCCAGTGGCGCTGGACAGAGCTGCTTTCTGTTGGACACAAGAGGATTAACCTGTTCGAGTTAAAGCACTTTGAACAGAGCTTAGACGTAGGCATTGTCGTGACATCTTGAGAGCATCAAAGCTTGGCTGCGTGATAGGCATGGAGAACCATAATTTCTGCTTTATGTATGTAAGCAAGTCTTGCACGTCTGAACGTATTGAGCCACTCACGAGCAATCCACAACTCGACAGATATTGAATGCATAACGATGAGAGGCTTTTAACACGAATAGAACATGAGCGGCCAGAAGGAGGGTGTGCGATTGTTCGACCGGCACGGGTATAATGACATATCTTACACTATAACTGACAAGCGGGTGACGACGGCCCAGTGGTCATTGCTAATAATCGCTGGAGGGAGGGTGCGAGACCAGCTCATCCTGGTCGCAGTCGAAATCATCTGTGCGCGAAGGTTGGGTGATCTATGCGGTGGATGCATCTAGAACACGATTCACACACACCTTCATCGTCGTATGCCTGATCCAGCTGTTGCCGCTTGCTGTAGACGTTGAAGAAGTAGTCGAAGAGGGGCCAGACGACCCTCTATGTATAGACCACATCAGCAAGAGTTCAGAGCAGACCACGAGGTGTTCCTGGGACTTACGTCGCATGGGAGCAGATAGTTTGTTTTGGTTGTAGGAACCAACGCTCGTGAGTCCTCGTCATACTCGTCTACGCAGTCCCCACCCAGCTCGACCTGTTCCACAACGTAAGGATCGACGATCATCGCTCCAACGAGTGCTGCGCACCAAAGAGATAGCCTCCTCCACGGCCTCTTCCAGGATCCCCGCGAACTCTTCCATATCCCAGTATGCCTTGCTCGCGCACTTCGAGCACCGCATAGCTTGCTCGACCGCCGGGCGCACGAACCTCGGGTCGCGCGCTAAACCCGGGTCGAGCCGCTCACGCAGCCCCGCCCCGACATAGTTCATGTAGTCGACCCAGTACTGCGGGACATCGACACGCTCGTGGAGCGTCTTGTGCCATTTGAGCGACCGTCTTGGGAGCTTCGCGCACTCCCACCCGCACTCGGACAGGAAGCAAAGCCGCCGCCACTGCAGCTGGACCCACCACGGGACCGTATCTTCGGAGATGCGCGCGACTTTGACTGCAGCGTGGGCGCACCGCCTACGGTAGTCGAGCAGACGCACTAGCGCCGCCCCGGAGAGGAGGTGCATATCGGTGAGCTTGTCTGACGAAGGAATACTCCGCGGGAGGGTGTGGCGGGCGGCGACGCGGGCAACATCGTCCATGTGTGCGAAACTCGCGAGGGTGTAGACTTGCAGAGGGTCGGCCTCGAGGAAGTCGGGGCGTTGGAGATGAACGCGGACGCGGGACACTACGCTGGGGGAATCGTATTTGACCGCCAGCTCGAGGAGTGTGGCGAGGTCGTAGAGGGTAACAGGGGGTTCGGCGACGGGATAGATGAACCTTAGGAACATGTCGAGGAACTCACTTGGCTCAGACAGTGAGATGACCGGACGCTTGCGGTGGCGGCGAGATCCAGAAGGCGGAGGGGGAGGGCGGGGCGTATGCTGGATGAGAGCGGCGAGGACGGGTGAGGCGAGGGAGATCGTGTGTTTGTGCACCTTGAAGTCAACGTTGTCACTTGAACGGAGGATGATGTCCGCGTCCTTGCTGTCGAACGGTGCGCACGCATGCAGGGTAGTCGAGCTGGAGCTTCGGCGACTGGCCATTTGGAAGAGACGACGGACGTCGGCCGCCCCAGCACTCGCTGCAGATAGATATAGGCCCAGGACGCTGTAATTGGGTCCGTCAGGGGGTACACGGGCATCTGACTGAGCTTCTTACCTTCATCGTGTGCGATACGCATAGCTGGGATCCGTATACCATGGCTGATACTGGAGGCCTCATAGAGAAGCAGGCTGCGCGAACCACCACGTGCAGGAATACACTGCCAAAGTCTGAGCTTCTTGCACCATGACGTGCACACGAGCCTAGGACACTGAGCCATCCCTGTGTTTTGTGGGTACTATCTGCGCCTGATCACGAAAGGAAGTCAGCGCGATCTTGCTGGATAAGTCGAACATAAGCTCAGAAACACACCATCTCAGCGCTCAGACTGTCAGACAGTGCCTGCCGCAGCTGTTGCATTGCACGCACAAGCCTCGAGATGGCACAGGTCATATTCTGAATTGGGTGCGAACTGGTATACGGGCGCAGACAGTGACCGGAGTCCAAAGTCGGGACCACCCTGTATCTGGGTTTGAGCCAGTCGAGGAGCCCAGCCTCCCACACCAGTCGAGACACGTTCACCGGAAGACAGATATAGCCATCTAGAGAGCCAATGATGACAGCCACGAGGAAACCATAGGACACGCTGAGGGCGGTGGAGGCAGCGTTCTCTACCAGAGTTGCGCGCGCAGATCGCTGGTGATCAGCGCCGCCTCCTCCCCGGCGCTGGCCTCCTAGACGTAAGACATCGAGTCGGGAAGACGCACTGAGTAGTCCTTGCGAGTTGCATTGCGTGGACGACGTAAGGGAAGCATGGGGCTTGCAGTTCTGCCGCGAGAACGTGTATGGCTGGGAAGAGCGTAATACATACTCACTGGCATAATCAGGAGATCGGACTTCGGGGCAACCCCGGAGTCATACAGCGTGCGCAGCATGTACATTCTGCACTTTCTGCATTGATAACTAGTGACTGGAAGGTTGCCAGTGCATTAAATCAGTAGACAGAGAATACGAGGGAGGGTGCCAGTGCCTACGTTTACCTGAGAATTGGCGAAGGACACCTGAAGACTCTCCCTCTCATTTTTCCTACATCCTTGCACAATTCCAAGTATGATGTCGATGGTTGCGAGCCTTCTTTCGTCAAGGTTCTTGTCATGACTCGAAGTCCTCAGTCGGAGGCAGAAATGATTAAAGGCCACTGGCGCCCATTCAGAAAAGCGCTCGGCAAAACCCGACTTACGCGTCGGGACGCGTGTCGCGTTCGTTGCCCTGAGTCTCAGTGTCCCTCCTCTTTCTCTGCTACTCTCCATTCGCACTCTGCTCTCGCCATGGATATCTCCTTCGCAATCACCGGGAAAGGCTACGTGATTGTCTCAGCCGACACTACGGCTGCAAGGTCAATAGTCAAGATGAAGATCGACGAGGACAAGATCAAAGTCCTCAGTCCCCACCTTTTAATGGCATACTCGGGGGAGCCGGGTACGTTGCTTGTTATCGTCTCAATATAGTTTGCAATTTGGCTCATACATTCGTAGGTGATACGGTGCAATTCGCCGAATACATCGAGCGGAACATCCGCCTCTACCAGATCCGCAACACCTTCCCTCTCCGCCCGTCCTCCGCCGCGTCATGGATCCGCCGTACTCTCGCGGACTCTCTTCGCTCGCGTCGTCCATACTCTGTCAATCTTTTGGTTGGCGGGTACGACACAAGCACGCACACACCCCACTTGTACTGGGTGGACTATCTCGGGACGATGTCGGAGGTGCCTTTCGCTGCACACGGCTACGGCGCGTACTTCGCGTTGAGTTTGCTCGATCGGTATGTGCATTTCTATCAGATCGTCTATCCTTCTCCTCACATGCCCCATGGTACCCAAGCTACCATGACCCGGAGGCGCCGTTGGAGGAGGGCCTCGCGATTCTCCGGAGGTGTATCGACGAGGTCGCGAAGCGTCTGGTCGTGACGCCCGAGAAGTACAAGGTCAAGATTGTGGACAAGGATGGTGTACGAGAGATCGAGATCTAAACAAGCATGGGTTGTTCTTTGTCGTACGTCCCGTATCTCCCTGGACAGGCTCGCTCGCTGAAGAAGTGTTAGTGCTATGTTCTGTATCAATATCTCTGGAACAGTGTTCTCGTGATACTGTCGCTTTTGACACTCAAACAACTGTGCGTGATGTCCGGCAGACTAAGTCTGAGCAGGGGTATCCCCAGTTGTACATCAGGCTCTACGAGCAAAGCACGACATCGTTTCCATAACGTGCCCCACCCGCGGATGGCCAACACCAGTGCTGTTTACCTGTAGCGCTCTGACCAGAAGATAAGTTACAATCTCTGAGTCGATCCCGTGGAATCGATCTGGCCCGCGTTATGCGCTTCATGATGCAGACTTGCCACGCCGTTTGAACAGTAGGTTCGTCGCACATGCTTCTCACGGAAAAGGGGAGAGGGGGTTCCCTCACCGAATGGAGTGCCCTCGAGGCTGGCTCCCGCTTTCGGGCAGACCTCTTACTTTGACAGTGTAACTATAATTCATCAGTATCACGCCTCGTTCCTGCCCGGCGTAAGTAAAGCTCCCCGTGAGGATGGTCAATAATCTCCAGGTACGTCATCGCCGTTCCCTTTTGCATGTTGCTTTGAGTCCTCTGACCCGGGTACGCCAAAGGATCGCCATCTTTGGCTATCAGGTGATGAATCTGGAATTGACTACGCATCTACAAGGATAACGTTCGTCGCGAATCAAGTCTCGAGCTTGTGCGCGAATCAGCGCTTGGATGCTCACACCGCGACGGCTCCCGACGTACTCCCTCATGCGGACTCCAAAGTCGGCACTACCTCAGCAATCAAGTCCAGCATGTTGCTGCGGTATCGCATTGTGCTCCTCATAACCCGAGACTTTGGCGAATCCGTTGTGTTCCATCCCCGATACTTTCATTCGTCGACTCCCGCCTCCAACCCCTCGTCTTTATGTCCGAACGGTCTTCCTCTTCCACTCAGGGCACCCATTATGACCCCTTCTCCAATCCCGCTCGGGGCGATATGATCATACAGACCTCAGACGGTGTTAGATTCTACGTCGACAAGTGCATCATTGCCCAGGCTTCTTCCTGGCTCGCAGGGAAGTGTCCGTTTCTCCCGTCACCTGGGGAGAAGAAGTTCGTCGTTTCCGTCAACGACGATTGCTGCCTCTGGGAGAAGCTGCTCCCCATCCTCTACTCCTCGCTCGAGCAACCTGTCGCCTTCGCCGACCTGGGCCTGCTCCTCCGCGCAGCGAGGAAGTACCAGATGGCCGGCGCAAGCCACATACTGGGCCAACTCCTGCTCAGTGTTGACATGATGGAGGAGCCCATCCAAGTGTACGCACTCGCGTGCGCGTTCGGATTCCAAGATGCTGCGCGCGCGGCCGCTCGACGCATGCTCCGGCTCCCGGTGTACGTCGGCTACGTGGCCGAGCTCCACTACGCCTCTGCAGCGGCCTACCACCGCCTTCTGGACTACCGGCGGCGATGCGGCGATGCAGTCCGTGCTGTGCTACGCTGGAAGGCTTCTCCGCCCGTGTGGATCATGACCCTGGATGTGACAGATGGCATAGACGAGGCTTTGAGGTAATGCGACCTTCATTGATTCCAGTTACGACGTTTCGGCCTCTGATGCCTGCTCTGCAGCTCCTGGCGGGCTGGGATCGAGGGACTAGAAGGACTACTCAAGGACCATCCGGATCTCACGCCCACGTTCTCCCCCGCTCTGCTCGAGCCGCTCCTACAAGTTTTGCCTGATCCTGCCGATGTCATGTCGCGTACGCACAAGTTCACGGAGGAGCTTGATGGCCTTATCCTGAAAGCGATAGATGAGGTGCACTTTGTGCTGTGCTCTGTGTCGCGCTGACGCTGACCATCTGTTGCTATTAGGTCGAGCTCGAGTTCGATTTGAAGTAGAGGTCTTGTCTCGATGCTATGCAATCGGTTCTGGATTGAAGCGATACGATCATAGCATCGTATGTTCAGTCGCTTGGCTCTATAGCTACATACAGCACCGCTAAAATTGCCCTACTACTTATCGTATTCCGATGCTGTGAGATTGCTGATCAATCAATACAGACTTTGCTGTTAGGTCCGTCCCGCATGGCTTATGACATACATTCCGACTCAAAAGCTGAGTGCTTTCACCTGTTCTCACCTGACATATGCCACCCCAGACGTGAAAACGACAGATACACCGTTACGGATATGGCAGGTCGCTCTGATTTTCTTCTCACACCATGTCAAAAGTGGTAGGACTCCAGACTGCAGAATAAACTTAAATAAGGCATGGCCATGGCGTCGCTCGCGCACCCTCAGACCCTCGGACCGAACTCGATACTGCAACCATATCAACAAGCCTTCTTTGGGCGAACATGTCTCGACCGCTATCCCCCGAGCCCGCGACAGCAACGGAATCCTTCTGGACCGACCCCTCGGTCGGCGACTTGGTCATTCGTTCTTCCGATGGGGTGAACTTCCACGTCCACAAGGACGTCCTCTCGCGCGCGTCGCCGTTCTTCCTGACCATGCTCTCCCTCCCTCAGTCGTCTTCCTCGTCAGAGCCGCTCATCGACGGGAAGCCTGTTGTCGACGCGCAGGAAGACAGCGTAGTATGGGCGAAGCTCGTGCCGCTGACTTACATCCCCTCGCGCGCCCCTCTGAACAATCTCCCTCTCATCCGCCTCCTCCTGGACGCAGCACGCAAGTACGACCTCGTCGTGGTCACGGACTCGCTGCGACACGCGCTCCTCCACCCCCCACTCGTCAAGCAGAACCCGCTCAGCATCTACGCGCTAGGCTGCGCGTACGGGCTCGACGACGTCGCGCGGCTCGCGGCCCTCCACACCCTCCGCACGCCGATCTTATTCGAGTACGTCGACGAGCTCGAGCTCATCTCCGTGCGCCAGTATCACCGCCTGTGCGAGTACCGCAAGGCGTGCGGCGTCGCCGCGCTCCGCGCGACATCCTGGAGCGCCATCAGTGGCAGCTGGCTGAGACGGGACGATGTGCACAAGTCGTACCTGGAGGTCACCTGTACGTCGAAGACGTGCAAGAAGGTGCTCCGCGGGGCCGTGTACGTCCGCCAGGCGATGGCGGCGTACGTCGACAAGCTCGAACGCATACTCCAGTTCACGCCGGACGCGGAGAAGGCGTGCACGCCCTCGCTGCTCGAGCCTGTGATCAAATCTGCGCAGGGATGCAGCGTGTGTTGGGGCGGAATTCATGAGAAGGTTACGGCTTTCTCGAAACTTATGCAGGAGGAGCTCACAAGGCTTATAGCTGATGTATGCCCGAGCGTGCTGATGTCTTGAGAACATGGTGTCTGACTCTCGCGCAGGTTCGACTAGATCTCAACTGAGCGCAGTTGAGTGATATCGTGTAATTCAGTGAGTGTCTTATATATACTTTATCTCGCTGTCTGACAGAAATCCAACAACCAGTAACAGTAATACGTATGTACATATGCCTGTGTGTGCTGCGAGATTTCGCTCCGCGCCACAACGCCCATGCGATCGACGACTCCCTTTCCACCTCCCCCTCTCCGCCCATCCCTCCTGCTCCCTCTCCGCCCACTCACGCTGAGCTCTCTATGATGTTCCTAGTCGAAGGATTCGCCGTCCTCAGGCTCGTCGTAGTAGAGGTCATCGTAAGAGTCCTCACGGTCGTAGGATTTGGCATTGCCCTCGTAGTCCTCCGGGTTGTTCGCGTCCGGGTCGTCACCGTCTTCATTGTTATCGTTGTCGCCGTTGTCATCTTCTCCTGATTGCATTCCTTCGCCTCCTTCTTCCCCGTCATTATCGACCTCGGCACCTGCGAGCATGCCTCCGTCTCCTGGATCTTCGATGCGATGCTCGTCGTCTTGGTTTCTAGGCTCACCATGGGGGCTGGTTAGCCACAGCTTGCCCATCGTCCTGTTCCTCCTCGGCCGGCCCGGGACCAGCGTCTTGCGGTGCATCTTGTGCCGCTCCCGGTTCAACACCAGGAATAATGCGCCGGCGCGGCCTCGCCACCTTGCCGGCAAAAGGAGGCTTTTGCAGCGAAGCCTTCAGCCTGTGGTTAGGTTGATAGCCGGGACTCTCCTTGGGGATGACAGGTGATGCGGATTGGTGTCGCAAGTTCAGAATCTGATTTTCGACAGCCACGACCTTCCTATCCGAGTTCAGCGCAGCGCGCACCAGACCGCGTGGATCGATCTACGGTATGCCAATGTCAGCGAGCTAAACGATGTAAGTGTACGAGTCCAGCTGCGCACCTCTTTGTGCCACCCGCGTGGTTTGCGCTTTGGCGGAGAGTCCTAGGGGTAGGTTCTCAGTGAGCAGCTTACAAGCTGAAGGTTGTACCGTTAGAGTTCGGGCAGCCGCTCTCGCTTGAGTGGCAGAGTATCCTTGTCCTGTGGACGAACTATAACGTCGAGGAGCGATATACTCCAATGGAAGTGTACAAATCTTACGATAAGATCGTGAAGATGTTGGACACGGCGATGAACGAGGAGAAGGATGAGGGCGAGCGAACGAAACTGAGATAGTAGTAGTCCTGGGACAACGACGTGGTGAGTGGTTTCCGTACGCTCACACTCATGCAGGTAGTATCAATATTCTGACATCCACCGCTGTAGGGAGTGTTCACCAGTGTGGAAACGAATCGTCCTCTTGGAGCAGAGTCGTTTGTTACTTCCTCATTCTCATCAGCGCGGTTTCGTCTCCAGTCATTGTATTGCTAGCTCTCACAACCTGTGTGTATGTCTCCTCTTAATGTCATACGCTCGTATTGAGGTCAATATTTCGATCGACGCTGGTTACGATCATGCTAGATCTTCTCAATAGCACGTTCTTTTGAGGTTAGGACTCATCGTATATATTCCTGGACACGAAGTAGTCCAGGTTTGAGCTTGGAAAATAGACAGTCCGCCTCACGTGATATTTGGCACCGCGACCCCTGGCACTTTGCTACTCGGTATTGTCCGACTTAGCGCCTAGTACTGTACTATCCCGTCCAGTGTCGACTCGAATGGATTGATATTAAGGATCGCTGTGGGAGTGGGTCACTCCTACTCATGCATGTGAAAGGTGTAGGTATTAGTAACATATAGCTGGGCGTTGACAGCAAGACCCTAGTGTTACTCGCTGATGAGCATCGTACTGTTCTGCGCGGATATGATACCGATTAGGATACCTAGACGCCCACGGACTACCGTTTATAAAACTGTATCTTGTACTCTCGCTATCGTTTCTTATTGTTTTCGTTCTGCTCTCCCACTTTCGACTTCCGCCTCTTGACTTCCTTTCAACTCTTGTTCTACGACATCCGACATCCGACATCCGACAGAGTCCGACATCCGACCTTCTCGGACTCTGCGCTCTCTTGCCCTTGTTCCGTCCCTCATCCGCACACCCTCATTCTCTACACATGTCCCCATCTTTATAGGCTTCAAGCTCCCCTGGGCCCTTGTGAGTACCTCGCCGGACTCTCGCCCCTTTGACCGACGCACGCACTGCCGGATCTAGCTGAGGTCTATCTCATCAAAAGTCTCACTGGAAACACGGAGCATTAAATTTGAGATGTTCTCCAGTTTTCTGCTTCGTTTAATGACCGGCGAAGGCAGCTCATGTGCGAGCAATGCTGATTTCTTAGACAGCTAAGGTACTAGTCTACTATGCAGCATACTGCCACAGTTGGTGACTTGGTGCATTGAGGGCGGGCCTTGCGCCCGGCCGATGCGCGCACCTCATGCAACGGTTACAACTCATATGTCAAAGTTGTCAAACATACTGTTAAATTTGGGTAACGTGGGTGTACCATGCTACCTGGTATTTCAAGAGTCTCTAGAGGAGATTGCTCGATCGAGGTTGAATGCAAAGAGCTCGAGATGGGCCATCTGGTCCTTGTGTGATGATTTACAAAGCGTCTCGTGTTCAGGTTTGCCCGGAGGGCCGATGTCTATATCTTAACCCACTGAGAAACTCTGCTTTCTAACCAGTTTCGAACCGACGGTTTGACATCGCTCCCTGACAACGGTACCTGGCGATGCTATGGACAGACGATCAAAACCTTGAACTTAAACTCAAATTTGACGTCTGATAGGCGTGCTATGAGCCCCGCGTCGAATTCGGGCCCGAGAGTCAAGTGCATGGGCCGCCGTCGATCTACGAGAGTTTCACATGTCTTGTCCCTCTCCAGGTGAGAATGTCTAGCTCTTGGGACTCAGTATAGATGCGCTGCGACTCCTACTAGCTCCTAGTCGAGCCCAGTGGCCGCTGCACCTCCGGACTTGGCGCCTTGCACAAGAATTTTCAGGCGGTACTGCGCCGCCTCGCGGCTACAGCTTTCGGGCTCGCTCTCCTCCTGCATTGTCAAGTCTTGTTAAAGCATGGCCCATTGGATGGTAGGAGTAGAGCTAGCGTGATGTCATGCGAGGGTTAGTAGTCGACCGACAGGTCGGGTGAGGCAAAGTGGCTCACAGGGATGCTGGTCAAAGCACAAACCTCGGAGACGGTTAAGTAGCAGCCTTCGCGAGCCAAACGAATAACTACAGAACACCTCTCTTGCCCTCCTCACACCCAGCATTTCTCTTTCGCTCTCAAACGCCATGCAGATCCTTCCATGGACGCTCCCCCTTCCCGGTGACCTCGACCCAGATTGGTGCATAGATCTTCCGGGGCCCGGATTCTCCTTGATGCCTTTCCTGAGCCAGCCTAACGTCCACAAAGTCTACAATGCAACGATTGTGGCCGCTGCCGAGGGTATCACCCCAGACGCGAAGCACACAGTGTATGATATAGGGGCCGAAACGTACACCATGCACCCGTATATCGTGAGTTGTCCCCTCTCCCTTTGATGCGGCTGGTCGCCGAGATAGGACGGTCGGCTCACAATTGACCAGGGATTGCCGGGTGATGAGGTCTACATGGCGAACGTTAAAGTGCCTGAGCGGATGTTAGGCCATCCATTCACTCACCTCGCGGATTTCGTGATCTACATGTGTTTGTTGCAAGTAGAGTGGCACAACCTCCGACGCCAGGTTAGTCCGATTAGTCGTTGATTGACTCGGCATTGCATACTGATATCTCTCCGATGAGTAGAACCACCGTTTGGAGCCGTGGACCAATCTCGTCATGGTGGCCGTTCGAAGGACCCGCGGGCGGCTGAACGAGAAAGGGGAATATGAACCAATCTACTTCCCTCAGCTTGAGTGGCGACTCCCGCACTAGTCATGTACGCGGAACGATCGGACTCTGCGCTAGTAGGTTTAGCCTATGATTCCCACGTGAACGCGACTACTGTATGTATACGATACCTATGGATCTTGTTGTTTAGACACGGCTGCCAATGCGGATGTTATATCGTTCTGGTGCTCGGCGTGAGAGATTTGATTAGGACTATGCTAACACCGACGCGTAAATAAGTACTCGACTGTGCTCACATGGATGACCAGTCATCCCGACGGCAATTCTCCGCAGTCCTCCAACCAAAAGACATCAATGATCAACACGATTGCAACACAGAATCCTGCAGTCGTCGAGCAGTACATCAGCCTCCATAAACGACAGTCAATGGAAGGCAAGAACTCACGGACAGATCATGTGGCATGCAAGCAACAGCATCATGCCCAAGCCGATCAAGGCGAACACGTCCAGGACAACGAACACAGCGGGGTGCAACCTAACCGTATTGTCGGCACCGTCGCCCGGGTCGGAAGAAGGAGCGTTCGTCGGCGCCGGGACGTCCCCCCACTTCGCGTCGTCAGCCGCACACTGCGCCCGCCTTTCCAGCGGTATGCAGCTGTCTGTGGATCCCGCGCCGTCGATGGCGAAGGTGTACGTCGCGGACGAGTTCAAGCCCCCGGTCGCGTCGCGCATGGTGACTTGCATCCACGAGCCGAAGCATGCGTCCGCCACCCACGTGAAGTTCCCCGGGGCGTCGAACGTGCGCGCGAAGGGCGTGTACTGCCAGGGCGCGTCGTCCGGCGCGGAGATGGTGAGATTGTAGGGCGCGGTGCCGTTCGCCCAGCTCATCGCTATCGGCTCGCACTGCCACGGAAAGCCTGCGATCGTGAAGTTGAGGGGGTGGTCGACTCGGGCAAAGATTGTTGACGGAAGGGCGAAGACGATTGATGGCAGGGCGAGGAAAAGAACGAGCAGCGAGAGGGTGTGTCGGGAAGGTGATACAGACATGGCGGCGATCCGCAGCCTGTGAGGGGATATGTTTAGTACGGTTCAAATGCAGAAGACAAAGACTCACTAATTTAATGAATGACAGGACAGATAACGAGGAGGTGGTTGTAAAGATCGTCGAGTGTTTTGTGAACGGAGAGATGGGGACGGCTGTGTGGGTTGCGTCCTGCAAACACTGTCATTTTATATGTAAGGGGAGGAAAGCGATGCGGTGCGCAACTTCAAAGCAAGAAAAGAGTACCAGTGAACACCTCTTGTGCGCTCCCTTGTGACGCTCTTCCCTGCCTACGCCCAGTGCCGCCGGGGCCGGTGAAGCTTTGAGTGTTTGGTACGAGCGGATCAGGCATGTTCGAAGCCATTGTCTTTCAAAGCATAGGATTGATGCGACAACGGCCACATATACCTACATAACGCGCGCTGCATACAGGCCGGCGTACGGCATAAGCTCATGTGAAACGTACCGAATGGAGAATGTGCAGCGTGCTGGTCCGTAGACAACTCGATATTAGGTGCCGGTCCTGAAAAAAGTCTACGTCATAACAGTCCTTTATTAATGGCTTTGTATTGATTTGTTACTGACCTCTAAGCTTTAGCGCTTTAGCCTACCGTTGTGACCGGAATCCAGTCGTAATCCTAATCACAAAGCTAGATCGAGGGCTGATCGTCGCCCATTGCCGTACAAGAGGGACCTCAGTTCTGGAGTTGCAACATCGTCTTCAATCAGAGGTCGCGAATACGAACTACGCCCGGAGTACGAAGTTCGAGGCCGGTGTGCTTGCTTCCGCCGATACGAAGCACGACATGCGCCGAGGCTTTCTAATGGAATACGAACTTCACTGCGCCAGGGAGTTCGTGTCGACACGAAGTACCGTCTCGGTATAGTACGTACTTCGTATCGACTCCAAGTTGAGGCTGGGGTCGACATCAAGTACGGTGTGTGTCACGTCGGTCGAGTTGTGACCGTTCGGATGGGCACGACTTGGGATGATACCCAGTTCCGAGTTAAGGCCATGATGGGACGACTGTCGACACCAGTGCAGCTCAAGAAAGTCAAGCGGTAGACCAAGTCATGCGAAGGTCGTTAGGATGGAGGACCTGCCAGGAGAAGTGTATGAATCTTGACGACAGCTCAGCACGCTGATGCACTCCATGCAAGCTAAGAAAGCGGGCGCCGGGAGGAAGGTCGCGGACAGAGCTGGAGCACATTCCGTCCACTTGCAGACAGTTTCGAGGAGATACCGCCAGAGGAGAACATGCAAAGCTGAAGGACGAACGCGAATTTGTACGTGTTGTCGCGTATAACAATATGACTGGTGCCGAATGCTCTTACCGGACATGCATGCGAGTGTAGGTGCTTTGGATCCGCTGCGAGGCTTTTGTTCGCGAGGGTTTGTTTAGGTCTGCAGTAATGTACATTCCTTCCGTCACGCATCCTTGTATGCGATTCCCTATTAAGGCTGAGAATCGACGCGACAGGAAGCGAGGACTCACCCCGATGTGTCCCAAGCCCGCACGCCCGCACTGCTACTCCGAGTCCTGGCGCTCCAAAAACCCTGCCCCGGAATTCCTGACCTTCATGATGAAGTTCTCGTACCACCTTGCGATCATGCCCATCGGGATCAGGAAATCCGGGGACATCGCCGTCGGGTTCCCGCCCACGAAGCTGGAGAGGAAGTTGAAGAGGTTCTTCACGATGCGCTCGGCCATCAGCGTCGCGTCGGGCGGGGTGTTCGCGCTGTTGCGCACGACGGCGGAGGGCAGCAGGGCGACTTCCTGCATGATCTGCTGCAGAGGCTCGACCGAGAGGCCGAGGAACGCGGTCACGTCCGATGGCGCCGCGTCAGTGGTCGCACCGGTGAACACTGCGTGGGTGTCGGTTGTTTGGGCGGAGTACGTCCCGCGCAGGCGGAATATTGCGGATGGCTTCTCGTTTGACAGCCTTCGGAGGAGTTCAGGACCATGAAGATAGTGAATAGCAGCCTGTACTCACATCCCTAGTAGCTGGAATCCTTTCCCCGGCCAGTAGAAATGCACGGTCGCGCCAAAGCCGTCAGGGAAGGGCACTGCCAATGGCGAATCCTGTGAGTCAAGCCCGTCGATGTGATGCAGCAGTAACGCACCTGTACCCAGTAAAAACACGCATACATGGTTGATGGACCCTGCCGCTGGGAGCTCGAATATCGCATGGGTCTCGTCAATTTGCTGTAGGTTGGTCTGTAATAGGCGTCCTGCGACTAGACAGCCGAACATGATGAGTACTACGACTATGAGCAGGCCGTGCAGAGGAGGAATGATGAGGAGGAGGATGGTATTTGAGTTCGAGGACGTTCGCGCGACATCGTGGTGAAGCCCGACGCGCTAAGTGCCTACCAGTGCCGCCCCATTCAGCAACACCGTGAGCTCACGACATCTCTCGCGGATGGCAGCCTATGGCAGCCTACATATGGCAGCCAACTGCGTCTCGCCGTCGTCATCTCAGGGCCAGAAGCGCCCGATCTGGAGCCCGATCCGGCGCCACCGTCCGATCTCGAGCAGGCCTTCTCTCTTCGACTTGTGCACTCTCAGAGTCTCCAGCTCAGCTCCAGCTCAGCTCGAGTCCTCCAAGCTCTCGCTGCCATCGCCGCCAGCTCTGCACTCGCTCTCGCACTCGCACTCGCACTGCCGCTGTGGCTGCCCCCGCCGCCCCCGCCGCCCGCTCCGGCCCTCCCTCCCCTCGCGGGCCGTCCGAGTCCGCACGCGAGCACGATCGTACCGTGTGGAATGCTTGAGAAAGGGCGTGTTTTGGGCTATAAGGTGTACAAGAGCCTGCGCGGTTCTTATGGGGGGGCTGGGGTGACACAGGGTGGAAAGAGGCTCTGAACGACTCGCCCCGGTGAGTTCTCATCGTCAAATGCCATGTATTCACTCGTATTCTACCCACAGACGTCTACAGAGTCGGGACAGCAACCGTGCCCCTCCGCCGGCCTCTGCTTTCTGCGTCGCATACTCGGGCGCCTAATCCCCGTCCCTCTTGCTCTCCGACCACCACCATCCTCCTCCCGCCCTCTTGAAAGCGACGCTGCTGGGCGAATAGGCGGGCTGGACTACGAAGTCGACGCTTGCTTGAAGAATGGGTGGGCTAGAATATGCAAGAAGACACGCACCGGTAAGTCCTCCACCCTCCTCCCTCCGAGCACGGCTGTCTGCAGCACAGACACACAACCAGGTGAGCGCATTCCGTCGAATCAGTCGTGCTCACCGCGTCTACAGAGCGTCCTCCGCTCGCGCCAAGTGCGCCCCTCCGCGCGTGCCAAGTGCGCCCCAAATGCGCCCCCCAATCCGTGCTCCAGCCACGGGCGCCTATCCCTCGCCCTTCCTGCTCTCGACCACCACGCTCCCTCGGGAAACGACGCTTGCAGGATGGACCAGGAAGCGAAAGGAAGCACATACCGGTGAGCTCAATCCCGCCTCGCTTCCTCCCTCCCTCCGTCCTCCTTCCCACCCGCCCTCATCTCTTGTTGATTTTGACATAGGCCGTACCATGCAGACCTGCTCCGGAGACGCGCGCCCCGCGCGCACGAAGTCGTTCAACTCCGCCCACATCCCGTACCGTCGCCCTCGACCGGTACCGTGCGCCGCTCCAAATCGTGCAGCGGCAGCAGGTACCGTGCTGTCGCCTTGGTACGGCGCGCGCCCCCCGCATACGGGATGCACAGCCGGCGTGAGGTCGGGACATCTCACGCGTGTACGAGGCGCGCGCGCCGTACCATGTCCCTCAAATGGCGTGCAGACAACGGTACCGTCTGCCAAGTCACGTTTGCGACCGGGTGAGCGCTCT
Source organism: Daedaleopsis sinensis (assembly GCA_033807695.1). Classification (NCBI taxonomy): domain Eukaryota; kingdom Fungi; phylum Basidiomycota; class Agaricomycetes; order Polyporales; family Polyporaceae; genus Daedaleopsis; species Daedaleopsis sinensis. The sequence goes on from CM066302.1 coordinate 2,009,936, forward strand.
CACTTGGCCAACGGCAGCAGGTACGTGATCGTCTTCGGGACATCTCGCACGGCTATCCACGAGACGGCTAACCGCGTCCGGGGACACACATCGACGCAGCGCGCCACGCAGCTCCCGTATGCGAAACAGAACCCCCGCCCTTCGACCCGGTCGCGTACGCACGCGTCCCGCGATCGATGACAGCGCGCCACGTCGACGCCTCCAGCAGGTAAGTACCAACCGACGGAAAGCTCGTACCGAAAGCTGAAGACCAGCTCCGGACGACTTTCGTGTCCACGCGCATCAAATCTCATCCTCAAGATAAGTACCGGCGCGCAGCCGCGTCCGGCGGCGAGTGCGCCGCTCATCATCCCCATCTCGTATGCGGGACACGCGGGCTACCCCTCTCGAGGCAAGTACCATCTCGCGCTGCCTGTGCACGGGCACAGGCCGCGTGAGATGCTCGCAACCGATTCGGCGCAGCCGTTCCGGAACGAGCCCTCCTGTACCAGAACTCGGACGCGTTGCCGCCGGCCCCTCGACTCGATCGCGTACTCATGCGGTTGCACAGAGAAGCCGTCGCGCAATTGGCGACTTCTCCCCCCGCACTGAGCCCATAGGTACGTCATCAACGGCCCATGCAGACGCATCGACACTCCGCGTCGTTCCCGCGTGTCTGGCGCATCAGGAGCGGCCTGCGCGGTCTGTCGCATGCGCACAGCACGCGCAGGTCGCTCCAGGATGATGCCGCGAAGCCCGGCCATTCAAGTGCCGCTCTTGCTTGCGCACGCGGCCTCGACCATCGAACGCGTACACACGAGTGTGTTGTGCACGACACCCTCACGGCCGACGCTCCCGCAGCAAATGGACACGGGAGCACATCACGCACCGTACCGTCGTCCCCATCCGGGACCGTCTCGTCGATGCTCGCGGAGCACGACGTGCGAGCCGAATGATGCCTATACCAGGCACGCTGGCTGTCAGTATCCATCTGCTGTGAGTGGGTACAAACGACGTACCGTCTCCCCCGAGGTGAGTGCTTCGATGCCCGCGCGGAACGCGACTCGTGATCCACTTGGGACACCTGCTGCAGCCTGCGCCGCCCTTCGCTCTGCGGGAGCCACCGACACCAGCATCGTGCCCCGAACACTTCCGTAGCTTGCGAGACAATCGTCTGCGCGTCCGGCCGGGAGACGCATCGTCGTCGCGACGATCAGCCGCGCAACTCACGAAGTGAATCGTCGGCCTCGGTCCAATCCGCTCGCGAAATTTCGGGGATCGCTGTTAGACTCGTCTGGGTGCCGTCGACATGAACGACGTACCATCGAGGTGAGTGCTCACGAAGGGGCTCATGGCTGCACACGACGAGCTGATCGGCGATGTCGGGACCTGCCAGACACGTCCGTCAGACTCGTCAAGCTGTCGCGCATGGACGACGTACCGTCGACGCGTTGAGTGCACGGCGGACGGCTGATCTCGGCGGTATGGAGGAGAGGACTATGGGGGGAAACAGACCGCAGAATGGGGGAGAGAAGCAAAGGTGAGTGGGGGAGAGCAGCAAAGGTGAGTCGTGACGGGGAGAGCAGGCGTATGAACGTCGAACGACGCGGACTACGCGAGTGCGGTGTCTGCTTGGGTTTATTGACCACCCCCAGATCTCGCGACGATCTCGATTTCCGCCCTGGTCGTCACATATCCCTCCCGTCCGCTGTGCTCTCGTGCGTGTCCGTCGTCCGCGCTGCTGCACATCGCTGCCGCAGACTAGGTTGCGCCGTCCAGCAGTGGAGAGTCCACCGTTGGGTTGCACAACCCAGTCTGTGTCTCCGAGCAAAATGACAAAATGTGCATGCGCACAGCACGCGCAGGTCGCTCCAGGATGATGCCGCGAAGCCCGGCGACTCGAGTCCCGCTCTTACTCGCGCACGCGGCCCCGACTATCGAACGCGAGCACACGCCGAGTGCTTTGTCCACGACACCCTCACGGCCGACGCTCCCGTAGCAAATGAACACGGAACATTTGGAGAAAGATGAGTACTTACGTACCGTACCGTCGTCCCCAGCCGGGACCGTCTGGTAGATGCTCGCGGAGCACGACTTGCGAGCCGAATGATGCCTATACCAGGCACGCTGGCCGTCAGCTTCCGTCTCCTGTGAGTGGGTACAAACGACGTACCGTCTCCCCCGAGGTGAGTGCTTCGATGCCCGCGCGGAACGCGACTCGTGATCCACTTGGGACCCCTGCTGCAGCCTGCGCCGCCCTTCGCTCTGCGGGAGCCACCGACACCAGCATCGTGCCCCGAACACTTCCGTAGCTTGCGAGACAATCGTCTGCGCGTCCGGCCGGGAGACGCATCGTCGTCGCGACGATTGGCCGCGCAGCTCACGAAGTGAATCGTCGGCCTCGGTCCAATCCGCTCGCGAACTTTCGGGGATCGCTGTTAGACTCGTCTGGGTGCCGTCGACATGAACGACGTACCATCGAGGTGAGTGCTCGTGAAGGGGCTCTTCGCCGTACTCGACGGGCTGATCGGCGATGCCGGGACCTGCCAGACACGTCCGTCAGACTCGTCAAGTGTCCCCCGTATGGACGACGTACCGTCGACGAGTTGAGTTCACGGGGAACGGCTGAGCTCGGCGGTATGGAGACGATGGGGAAGGCGACTGCCGAGCGGGGGAGAGCAGCAAAGGCGACTGTGGGACAGCAGCAAAGGTGAGTGGGGGAGAGCAGCAGAGGCGAGTTGTGATGGGGAGAGCCTGGGGAGAGCAGTCGTATGGACGTCGAACGACGCGGACTACGCGAACGCGGTGTCTGCTTGGGTTTATTTGACCACCCCCAGATCTCGCAACGATCTCGATTTCCGCCCCGGTCGTCACAGATCCCTCCCGTCCTCTGTGCTCCCGTGCATGTCCGTCGTCCGCGCTGCTGCACATCGCTGCCGCAGACTAGGTTGTGTCGTCCAGCAGTGGAGAGTCCACCGTTGGGTTGCACAACCCAGTCTGTGTCTCCGAGCAAAATGACAAAATCGGTACCATTATCAAAGTCACCCCAGTTCTTTGCGTACATGGAGCTCATATGCATTCTTACAGCACAAGCGAACCCGATCCGCGTACGGGCAGCCCTAGACTAGTACTATCTCGCGGGCGGGCGGTCCGCGTGGGGACTCGCTTGATATCTCGTGCGGCTCGTACCGTACTCGTAAGTTCCAAACACGTCAATGCCGCTCGACGGTGATGCACTGGTGTCGTAGTCTACCCTACGGAACAGCTCCCGATTGGCTCCCGAATCCCTAGGTACATCCGCAACCGTCTCTCTACCGCCGAACGTCTAGACTCCGTTGTCTGATAGCTCCTGCCCTCTGTCTCGTCCCCGTGCTCGTCTGCAGACTTACTTATAGCTCTTTCGCTCGTATCGTCCCGCGATTCGACAACGGACTCACGGGACCTCGAGCTCCTCTGATACTGTGTGCGGAGAAGAATGTATCGCTCATCACAGCGATCCCACTGGCAGCGTAGTCGACACTGCGGTGACCACAGGGCCCGACGACGTCCTCCGCGACGTGGTGCGTGAGCAACGACCTACACACAAACATAAGTTACGGTGTCGTGCACCAGCCGTCATTCCGCGCCGCTCCTGACCGGTGACCCCTCACCGTGCGCCCGGCCGCCGATTGGCGACCGACGTTCTCTTGACCAGTGACTTGGAAACGGTCGGCTCGCTGGTGTGTGATACTGTCGGTTCCTGCCCCCTTCAGGTACCATGTCTCACTAGCTCTTCTTGGTTATTCGAGATGCTGATTTGCCGTTCACGAAGTACTCATGGTACTGACCAGACTTGCAGCTCAATGTGAGGGTTGTAGGACCGGCTTCGCCTCTCGATTGTTGAGGGAGGGAGGTAGGTGACCCGGCCGGTGTGCGAGGAGATGGGCAAACCTGGTGGTCGTACGTCCATTGCGTGATGCGCGGAATGTCCCATGTCGACCTCCGCTTCGAGCCGAAACCAAATTCAGGAGCGGTCATGGTTTCTCGCTTGCATAGCTAGCTCTGTTTCAGAGGTCCGTGTGTTACTATACTACTTACATGACCATTCCCTGCATGGATCCTGACGAGACTCACTCGTCACGGTCGGCGCAAGACACTTCTTGTGAACTGTCTGTCCCTGTGCTCCGCGCGCTGAGGGTGCTGGACATCTGCACCGTTGCACATCGCTGCCACATAGTATGGGCTGGCGGATTGGTGATCGATATCTATTAGGCGGCACGGTCCAGAACACAACTGCGGAGTCTGTATATTTTGATATTGCGCGCACGGACGGCGCAGAATATTCTCGGTCGTCACGGCCATGCACCCGTCAACGCATGACGCAACTAGAACCAAATCCCGTGTGGATATTTGCCTCGAGATGCAGGGTCTCTCGCGTAGCTGTCCCTGTCTGGTGGTCTAGTGTCGGTACCATGGCCGTAGACAAATCCATAGATTCAATCTACACACTCTTGAGCGAATACCAATATTCAAGTTAATGTGTCTACATCTACATCCTTGAGAGACAAAGTATGTATTGGCAGAGCCTTGAATCCAGTGAGATTGACTGTCTGTAAGTTCAAAATGTTTGCAGAGTGACGGCAGCAGCTCGAGCCGACCCCACATCCTTGGGGAGATTTAATCTCACTGTTACATACAGGCATGTGATGATATTCGAGTCCGACTCCTCGGAGATCATATCCGTATGTTTGGCGACTCCGTTCACTGGCACCTCCACTTGCACTCCTGCTAGTGCTATGCCCGCAAAAGGAGTCATTGTGCAAGTATTCAAAATTGTACTGCATGTGTTCAGTGTGCGTGAAATCTGCTCCGTCCAGAAGATACTGTACATCTCCGAGTTGGAGAGTGCTCCCTAGTACTCCAGGCACCTGGTACCGCTCATGTCTCACTTTCACATCATGTACCTTCCTAGCGGCGGGTAACCCCGCTCCATGCCCTGAGTTAGTTGCTAGCTGCCCCTTTAGCGGAGGCAATGTTTATGTCTGAGGGCACCGCTGAGATCGGATTTTCTCGCTCCCATCCTGAGTATGCACATGATGAGCACATTGCTGAGTATCATACTGTGAACAGCCTGAGTGTTTTCTGAGTGAAGCTTGAAAATTAAGTTCAAGGACTAGAGCAGCACATCCTGAATAGAAGCAGGGGATAAATTCATGCACCCAGCGAGTCTGCGGCGGCGTCGGAATCGCCGCGCGTGCACAATTCATGAGTGGTCATGATGTGTAATTTGCGGCTCGCTACTACGGTCTGAAACACGCCACAAGTCAGACCTTCTCCGGAGAATCGGAGCGATACTCCAATAGAATTCACGAACTGCCGTCGTACAATGCCAAACTGATGAATCTGTGGGCTTCGAGGAAGTTCATCCTTCCTGAATGGTACTGAGCCTGCCATAGCACTCGTGCTGTTGCTCATAGACAGACTCGTCTCTTCGAACGAGGCTGAGCCACAGTAATTGTGAAAATATCATCTGAGAATTGCAGTAGTCTCTACGGTACATACTCCGCTACCCGACGTCGTCAGGATGACCGCTGCCCGCATCAGACAAGTGTTTAGCCACTCGCCTAGCATCCGGCCAGGTCCGCCCGCGCGTCAAGCCGCAAGCGCAATTAGCTCCAGCACCCTCGTCCGATTCTCGGACAACCCCAATGTTGGCGATGACAATGCGCACGGACCAGCCCGCTGAGGCCTATATTACCCTGCGGAAATGGCTCTCGACGAGCACAATCACCCGCCCATCTCGTCTCCCCCTTCTGCTCTCGCACCCACATGCGTCGTGAACGGTGAGGTAGTATTCTCAACTGCTGTCGACGTGCAAGGGTCTGTACTCACCGTCTGTCTGACAGGCACCAGTCCGCCATGCTGCTCGGTTATACTCGCCCGCATCTGGAGAGTCTCCGCTCCGAGGCACCCACGAGGTCAGCAGCCGCGTCGTCTCCCGCCCGTCCCGAGTCTCGCTGACCCACTGGCAACCGTCTCAGACAACGTTTCAGTCCACTTTAAGCAGCGCCCGGCTCGAACAGCACACAGACCGACTGTGCACGGTACTGCGTGGTGCGTACGTGTCATGCTGGACCCTGCCCCCCGCCCCGCTGACTTTAATACTCCCCGACAGCTCGCTCGGAGACTCAGACCTGCCTCTCCGGTACGCTCGGTAGTCCGACTTGTCGCTCGAGCAGGCGATCAAGCCATTTCGTACGCGTCGGGGACCGCCGCGTGCTGCTATGTGAGCAGGTGACCGCCGGCGGACTCTGCAACCCGGCCCTCGGGGGTGTGACGTCCTCCACGCGGAGACGTTGCGGTTCCTCGGTACTGCCACGGCTCGCAGAGGGGAGGTCGCTGAGAATTGACCAGTGGCTGCTATTGCGTTAAGTAGTACACAGTAGATACACGTACGCTACCGCGCCCGACCACTGACCCGATGTGCCTGTTCCCGAGCCGCCACTCCCCCCGAGGGCCCCGCCGCGCGCATCGCTGCTCGCCCAGGTGGGCACGACCGTCTCGCCCGCGTCCCGCCGTCGTGCACGCTGCTGCGATGCGATACGTGCTGGGGACAGCCACAGAGACGGCCCTCGGGGATCCGGAGGTCCTCCGCGGGCCGCCACGGCCTCGAGAGCGTAGCACACCGTGCTGGGAAGTCTTGGCGTCGCGGAGGACGTCGTCGGGCTCTCCCGTGCCCGCTGGGACTACACACGAGCGGCGGAGGAAGCTCCCTGGCAGCGGTGGGCCCCGACGCGTCGCACGCGTCTCGCAGGCAGCGACGGCATGCCTTCGACTGACGGACGGTACAGGCTGGGCAGGAATGGTGCCGTGCACACGTCCGTAGCGTTACGTAGCCTAGAGATAAGTACTGCATGAGATATGCGTCGAATAGAGCAGATTTGCGCGAAAATACGCACCTTTTCCGCTCCTACGCGACGGTTTCGCGCCCTGCATTTGGGGAGACGGCCCTCCCATGCACCAAGAGTGCGCCTGCGATGAACGAGTGAGTCTCCGGGGCGGCGCGGCGCGTCGTTCGGAAGATCGACCTTGGTGCCACCCTGTGCCACCCACTCTCGCGCGAACGTCGTGCACCGCGTGTTCTACCGCCTGGATGACTTCGGGGACGCGTGCACGACGTTCGCATAGGGTGTCCGTGTCGAGAACAGCTGCTCCCACCCCGCGAGACCGCCCGAGTCGAGAGATCGGCTCGGCCGGTCTTGGAGGTGCATGGGGCCGATTTTGAAAAGTCGTCTGCCGGGCCTGTGAGAGCGTCGTATATGGCGCACATAGCTGGGGTATGCAGTGTGTATGAGTCGTGGAGCGCGGCGCAGCACCGTTTCGGGCTGGAGAGCGTGTTCACTTCAGATGCACATGAAATCGCTCTGAATGTGCATTTTGAGATCTCGTCGTATCGGGATGGGACAGGGCGCGTTGGACGCGAAACGTTCAGCGCGTTCTGGTGATATGCGTTAGTTCGCGAACGGATGAGAGACGGCAAAGTTATTTCGAGATTTATGACGTACCGAGTTGAGATTGGAGTGGCAACAGGACCGTGCCTAAGCCGACCAAGGCGATCACCGCCAGGACAACGCGGGGTGCAACCTAACCGTATCGTCAGCACCGTCGCCCGAGTCGGAAGAAGGAGCGTTCGTCGGCGCCGGGACGTCCCCCCACTCCGCGTCGTCAGCCGCACACTGCGCCCGCCTTTCCAGCGGGATGCAGCTGTCTGTGGATCCCGCGCCGTCGATGGCGAAGGTGTACGTCGCGGACGAGTTCAAGCCCCCGGCCGCGTCGCGCATGGTGACTTGCATCCACGAGCCGAAGCATGCGTCCGCCACCCACGTGAAGTTCCCCGGGGCGTCGAACGTGCGCGCGAAGGGCGTGTACTGCCAGGGCGCGTCGTCCGGCGCGGAGATGGTGAGATTGTAGGGCGCGGTGCCGTTCGCCCAGCTCATCGCTATCGGCTCGCACTGCCACGGAAAGCCTGCGATCGTGAAGTTGAGGGGGTGGTCGACTCGGGCAAAGATTGTTGACGGAAGGGCGAAGACGATTGATGGCAGGGCGAGGAAAAGAACGAGCAGCGAGAGGGTGTGTCGGGAAGGTGATACAGACATGGCGGCGATCGGCAGCCTGTGAGGGGATATGTTTAGTACGGTTCGAATGCAGAAGACAAAGACTCACTAATTTAATGAATGACAGGACAGATAACGAGGAGGTGGTTGTAAAGATCGTCGAGTGTTTTGTGAACGGAGAGATGGGGACGGCTGTGTGGGTTGCGTCCTGCAAACACTGTCATTTTATATGTAAGGGGAGGAAAGCGATGCGGTGCGCAACTTCAAAGCAAGAAAAGAGTACCAGTGAACACCTCTTGTGCGCTCCCTTGTGACGCTCTTCCCTGCCTACGCCCAGTGCCGCCGGGGCCGGTGAAGCTTTGAGTGTTTGGTACGAGCGGATCAGGCATGTTCGAAGCCATTGTCTTTCAAAGCATAGGATTGATGCGACAACGGCCACATATACCTACATAACGCGCGCTGCATACAGGCCGGCGTACGGCATAAGCTCATGTGAAACGTACCGAATGGAGAATGTGCAGCGTGCTGGTCCGTAGACAACTCGATATTGGGTGCCGGTCCTGAAAAAAGTCTACGTCATAACAGTCCTTTCTTGATACGATTTGAACAGGCTTTGTATTGATTTGTTACTGACCTCTAAGCTTTAGCGCTTTAGCCTACCGTTGTGACCGGAGTCCAGTCGCGATCCTAATCACAAAGCTATAACGAGGGCTGATCGTCGCCCATTGCCCCTCGTACAGCAGGCGTGGGTCGAATTGTGACCGTTCGGATGGGCACGACTTGGGATGATACCCCAGTTCCGAGTTAAGACAATGATGGGACGACCAGTGCAGCTCAAGAGAGTCCGAAAGCGGTAGACCAAGTCATGCGAAGGTCGTTAGGATGGAGGACTTGCCAGGAGAAGTGGAAGGGTCTCGACGACGTCCACTTGCCAGACAGTTTCCAGGAGATATCGCCAGAGAAGAACATGCAAGGTGAAGCACGAAAGCGATTCTGTACGTGTTGTCGCGCATAACAATATGACTGGTGCCGAATCCTCTTACCGGACATGCATACGAGCGTAGGTGCTTTTGGACCCGCTGCGAGGCTTTTGTTCGCGAGGGTTTGTTTAGGTCTGCAGTAATGTACATTCCTTCCGTCACGCATCCTTGTATGCGATTCCCTATTAAGGCTGAGAATCGACGCGACAGGAAGCGAGGACTCACCCCGATGTGTCCCAAGCCCGCACGCCCGCACTGCTACTCCGAGTCCTGGCGCTCCAAGAACCCTGCCCCGGAATTCCTGACCTTCATGATGAAGTTCTCGTACCACCTTGCGATCATGCCCATCGGGATCAGGAAATCCGGGGACATCGCCGTCGGGTTCCCGCCCACGAAGCTGGAGAGGTAGTTGAAGAGGTTCTTCACGATGCGCTCGGCCATCAGCGTCGCGTCGGGCGGGTTGTTCGCGCTGTTGCGCACGACGGCGGAGGGCAGCAGGGCGACTTCCTGCATGATCCGCTGCAGAGGCTCTACCGAGAGGCCGAGGAACGCGGTCACGTCCGATGGCGCCGCGTCAGTGGTCGCACCGGTGAACACTGCGTGGGTGTCGGTTGTTTGGGCGGAGTACGTCCCGCGCAGACGGAATATTGCGGATGGCTTCTCGTTTGACAGCCTTCGAAGGAGTTCAGGACCATGAAGATAGTGAATAGCAGCCTTGACTCACATTCCTAGTAGCTGGAATCCTTTCCCCGGCCAGTAGAAATGCACGGTCGCGCCAAAGCCGTCAGGGAAGGGCACTTCAAAAGCGAACTACTGTCAATTGAGCCGACGATGCTATACAGCAGCAACGCACCTGTACCCAGCAGAAAAACGCACACATGATTGATGGACCCTGCCGATGGGAGCTCGAATATCGCGTGGGTCTCGTCGATTTGCTGTAGGTTGGTCTGTAGCAGACGTCCTGCGACTAGACAGCCGAACATGATGAGTAGGACGATGAGGCCGTGCAGAGGGTTTTGTAGTGCAATGAAGTCGAGAGAAGTGGTTAAGATATGCACGAAGGAACCGAGGGACCCAGGGAAGTTCGAGGACGTTCGCGCGACATCGTGGTGGAGGCCCGACGCGCTAAGCGCCTACCAGTGCCGCCCCCATTCAGCAACACCGTGACATTTGTCACTCATGCATATGATTACTCCCAGATCAATCCTCTGTATGGAGGAGGCAGGATCTCCTATCCGCCGTTACCCAAACACAAGGCACGTGTGCTGCTACATGTATCGCTCGCTATGGGCAAACAGAAGTGATGGAAGGCAGCTGCCACCTCGGTCCGGCTTCTCTGGCAGTGAGGAGGTTGCCTTGTTCGCCATGCCATTCCTGGAGTTCCCCCAAATACACACTGAGACACCCGAACTTTCCCCAGCCGCTGAGTAGTACATGCGCTACTACAGCTATTTTGAGCTGTCACGCCCGTCTGTGGTGAGCAGATCGAGCGCGAAGCCAGTGTTCGAGCGAAAGTCAGCGTCAGAGGCCCGCCGATCGCACTCATGCAGCCTCCTGCAGTCGGCGGAGTCTTAACCACAGCTCAGCCTTCGTGCTCTCGACGCCGACGCTCGGATAAGTGATCCCAGACAGGTTCCACACGACCGGTATATCAGACAGTTCGAATGCGAAGTTGGCGATCAACTCCGACAAGACGACTTCTGGGAAGTTGCCAACAGGTTAGCGTTGCTAGAAGTGTCGACTATGGCTGGATCGTCAAGCACGTACTCATTTCTAGCTGAGAGAAGGCGAATCCTCTGCGGAAAGACAAGTCAGCTCCCCCGGTCCCAATCGTCACAGTCCACTGTGCAGTACTGACATGCAAGACCGTCAGCCGCCTAAGAATGTCATCCTGAACCCCAGGGATGCTGGCGTTCTCCAACGCGTCGGGGAGGGGCTTGAGCCACCTCTCAGGCTTCCACTCGTGTGCGTCGTCACCCCACAGCGCTCTGTTGGTGTTGCAGGCCATAATCGCGACGACGATGTTCGTGCCTCGAGAGACGACGAGGGCCCGCAGCTCAGTGCCGTCTGTGCCTCGGATGGGCTGCCCGAGCGGGAGTACTGCGTCGGTCATAGTCCTGAACAGTGAACAACGGTGAGCTCCGGCCCTCGGAGGGGGTTTGAGACGCACGTACTCGCGGAATGTCTGGGGTGCGGGCGGGAATCTGACATTCTATACATGAGCAAGGCGGCGATGGAGTGTGTACGAGAGGGGGGACGTACAGCCGCAGCGTCTCGCGGCACACGGCGTCTCGATACGGCAGCGCATGCAGCTGCTCGTACCCGAGGTCGCCACGAGCTGTCGCGTCCAGGACCTCCTGACGGAGCCGCTCCTGCACATCGGGGTGCTGTGCGAGCAGATGGAGCGCACGCGACATGGCATTCGAAGTCGTGTCCATTGCCGGAAACAGGATGGAGCTGCGAAGGGAATGCGTGTCAGCGAGAGATGTCTCCGTCGCAAGCACTTGTAAGTGCGATATACACTGACGACATCTGACCGATAAGTTGCTCGTCGCTCAGCCTGTCCTCGCTGGACGCTTTATTATTGGCCTGCACTAGGTAAGCGAAGGCATGTCAACTTCGACGTCGATCTGGCTGAGCGGCAGGATACAGACATAAGACGCTGATGATATCCTTGGTATCGGTCTCGTCCGCATCATCGACATCATTTTAAGCGTTGTAGATGGCTGCAGACCGCGTGTGCAGAGTGTCCGATATGTGGATCATGTTCTGGAGGCTGCGAAATGGCAGCCTCCATCTCCGGAGCCACGCGGGGCCGAGCCCGCCCACAAAAGGCGTTAACTGGCGCAAGAGCATCATCTCGGACGACGTCGCCTCTGGACTGCAGGCCGTTGAATCAGCGGTGCGCTAAGAAGGGTGTAATCCCGCAAGTACTAGTCCTCACGTAAAGCGCTTGACAGCGTCCACATATGCATCTGCGACATCTTCGGTGAGAGGATCGAAGGAGTACCCGATCCCGGCCTCGCCGATAAGCTCGAGTGCTGTGCGGCCGATCCATCCGAGAACGTCCACGTCTTGCGACTTGTCTTCGATACGGGACGAGATTGCAGATACAAGCTATTCCACGGGTGAGTCAAGAGACGGTACGCGAACCAAGCAAAGGTACCCTATGCGTGACGTGGTAGAATATGGGAACCAGTCCTCGGAGATGCCTGGAAGAGAACACTGAAGTGAGGATCTTCCGCTGCCTACGGTGGATATCGCCTAGCAAGAGGGACCAGGTGAATAGGCTGTGAGGAGGAGTGCTGCCGCGGCGTACCAGTAACGAAGAATAACCCTGGTCCTAGCATGATGCAATTGCTTCTATAGAACAGTTCTATTCAACCATACCGGCGGAGGATTCCAGCAACCTACTGAGTGAACCATGAGGGCTCGTCGTATGTTTGATTGTCCCTAAGGATCTGTTGCAAGGCTAGCGGGTCAAAAACATATAGCCAGGGTTTCTGCCCTGCATGTCAGCTGCTGCACAGTCCTTGGGAGCAGTGAAGGTTTGCCCACGCCAAATAGACCGCTGATTTTGACGACTGCCCCATACTTTTCGGCTAGATTAGCGTGGAAATTCCATCCCTGCGTGCTGAGTAGCTGGGGGAGGTGGCCTACAATATATTTGATTGTTCCGTCAGGGTGGTGATGGAGAACACGAACGAATAACTTACCGGTGAAGAACGACGGTGCTGGAGGTCCCGGGACGTTATCGAGCGGGGAAGCGGTCCAAGCCGCTCTGACAATTCTCCACAGTTAGCCACGATCCGCTCAATAGGACGATGTAGGACAGCATAGCAGTATAACTTGCAGGGGTTCACGGGAGAACGTAGACTGCTCGCAGGGGAAGCGGACAGGTTCGTTGATGATGCTACAGTCAAGCTAGTAAGACGACCGCAGGTCGCAGAGGGAGAGGACTCGTCTCGGGGGTCGCAGGTCGACTTGTTGCTGATCGGAAGCATTAGTATTCCCGGGAAGGGTTCGAGGCCGGTCGAGTGGCTGCTGAAAAGGATATCCCGAGCAGCAGCGTTGGCGACAGCAGGCGACAGCCTACACTCTGACCATGTCTAGCCGAAATAGTATATCGTGAAAGACATACCCGGACAGACCCGGACCGAGGGAAAAAGTTGGCCGGCGCTCCCGCATGGTGACTGTGCGCTTGCGCATCTGAACATGATCGACTGGTAGTACTTACCAGGTCCCACAGACTGCAGATCAATACCAAACACCCAGAACAGTTGCCGCATATGTAGTGCTTAGCTGCGGGAACTATAGGGCAAGACCAGGCAAGACCGTGACGATGATGATGGTCGACTCGGAGATCCTGATCAAGCCGCTCGGAACGCTTACACTGCACCCTTGCCATAGCCTACTGAGGACTCGCCAGCGTTCTCCTCCGCCTGCTTCTGACGTTCACCTTCCTGGACTACTTAAGTGGTCGGCGCATTTTTTGGCTCCGCTAGACACATACGTACACTCGTGGTGTGTAGTAAGTAGAGGAATATGCGCGGAAGAAATTGTACTAGCAAAAGATGCTGAAACGGAGCTCGAGGGGGACCAACAATTGCAACTCCCGTTGGCACCGTTGCACATACTGACGTAGCCAACACAGACAAGATGAGCAGCCCACATCTTGTGGAGCCGCAACATGCATAGTTACTGGCACCTATATAACTGGCCCAGTATCATGTCCGAGGGTGTAGCGCGAATACAACTGCGCCGTTCAGGTATCCCTCGCCCTTCTGGTGGATCCACCGCCCCGCCCGCATCTCCTGCCCAACACCCGCTACGAGCAGCACGGGGGAAACTGCCAGCTTAGCTTGCTTCCCGTTCGGCTGCGCGGACCGTGGTGCCTCATCTGAGTCGGAGACGCGCACCGCCCACGAAGCAGCTGCGAAGTACTCCTTTGGCGGGCTCACGAACTGCAACGAGTTGACGACACCGGGCGCAGATAGCGTCCCGACAAGGGAGAAGGACTTCAGCTTTGCGTCGACTTTCCATATCCGGACCTCGCCGTCCCATGAGCCTGCTGGATGTCAGAAGAGCTCTCTAAGAATAGCCGGCGCGGAGATAACACACCAGAAGCAAAGAGGTCTGAGTAGCGCAGACTGCCCAGAGCGGTGATCCAACGTGGTTTTCGGACGGTCTCGATGTTGTGCACCTCGACCTGTGAGAGGTCGATGCCATGCGCTAGCGCCTGCGTGAATATGGCCTTTTTTCTTTGCGTCGACCAGAGGCTGATGGAGCTGGGCATGGACGCGTTAGTCCTACTGTTGTCGCGGACGCAGCGAGAACTGCACGGACCCACTATCTCCACCACTGACGAAAGTCGTTTCGTCAATCATCGCGACGCACTCGATGCTTCCCTCCATGAACTTCTCAGACTTCGCCCCGGCCTTCCCGCCCTTCGGTCTAGCACCCGCATCGTCTTCGTCCATACCTTCGAGGTCGTCATACCACCGGCTACCCCCGCCACCTCGAAAGACCAACTGCGTTTCCTCGGGAACCTTCCAGTACCGCACGGTCTTGTCCCGTCCGCCCGCGCTTATTGCGGTCTCCCCTCGTAGAGCGTCAATCGAGAGCACCGGAGCTTGGTGGCCAAAAAGCGTCTCGATGTATCCCATCGTCGACAGATCAAACAGTTTCAGGGTACGGTCATAGGAACCGGAGTACAACTGTGTAGGCGTTTGTATGGAAGGCTGGGCTGTCCGAAACGCCAGTGCCTACCGAAGTGCGGTGAGTCGGACCGACGGCCTCATGGACAATGGATAACACACTCACCGAGATGCAGTCACGATGACCGCCGAACCCCTTCACCCACTCGTTCTTCTCGACGTCCCAAACGCCCACCCTGCGGTCCTTCCCGCCGCTCGCGAGGTATTTCCCGTCTGGACTGACTGCGAGCGCCCAGACTTCGTCCGTATGCCCTTGGAGCTCTCCCGGGTTGCGCGACATGCCTTTGCCCTTGCCTTTGTCTAGGCGGCATTTGTGGAAGGTGTGTACTTGTTTACCAGAGTGAAGGTCCCACTTAACGATTGAGCCTTCCTTCCCGGATGTGTAGAGCCAGCGTGCGTCAGAAGACGCAACGGCAGCCGTAACGGAGAAGCGATGTGCGCGTTTTGTGCGTATTGAGGGTGGTTTGGAGAGGTCAAACTACGGATAATGGTATGAAAGCCTGCATGGAGCAGACCATGAGGAGGACGCACGCTGTCGGCCACAAAGAGGTGCATCTTCCCCGAGTGCTCCATTACATCCTGTTTTAGTCGGGCAGAGATGAGCTCGCGGTCGATCTCTGCCGCGTCAAATTCCCCATCCGCTGCACCGTTCGTGAGTACATGAGCGTTACGAGATTGAACGTACAAACGCACCTAATGACAGCCCTTGCTTCACATTATCCAGGTAAAGCTTCGCAAGCCGAAGCCGCTTCTGTGCGGGGGTCTCGTCCTCATCCTCCTCTCCGCTCTCATATGCGTCTGGATCAACATCTGGTGCGCGCAGATCCATCTCGTCGATACCCTCCTGGTCATCATCGCGTGTTTCGTCTGAGAGCTCCTCATCCGCGGGAGCTCTCTTCTTCTTTGTCGTGGTGTCCGACTGTCGCCCCTTCCAGTTCACTCCGCGCGCGGGCTTCTTTGTTGAAGGACCTGCATCTCTTGAGGTCGTCCGTTTTCTCTTCTTGTTCTTGTTTGACACGAAGAATGAGTCTGGCATGGTGCAATGAGGGATGGAGTAGAACTCGAGGCAAGCAGAGTGCGCAGGTGAAGCGCGATGCAGAACTTTTTAGCGCCAAGACTCTGTAAATGGCAGTCCTGCACGTGGCAACCTAGCGCCCGAAAATGCGGCCCGGGCACCGGACCAGCGTCATGATAGCTGTAGTAGTACGCCCTTATACGACTCACCATGTACCGCTAGCCAGTGTTAGCGAACGTTTAAACTTCACAGCGGATGGGATGTTCAAGGTTCTGAGACGTGCCTTACAACATGCGCACCTCCGGAGAAACCAGAACGCCCTAGCACACTGCTGCCTAGGATGACGACATTTCCTTCAAGAGCTTCCCAACTACTATCCAGCTGGTTGCCCATTGGCATATGGACAGCCTCAAGCTCTTGCGATCTGCCTCTGCCGCATGCGGCTGCGCTTTGTACCAATGATATCACTCTTTGCTTGACGTCAGCGAGGTTGCATCGGTGCGCGCTTTTGTAACGGAGCAATCGCGCCTAGTCCATTGATATTTTAGATACGGCGAGTTCCTTAGTCGGGCTCTCTTGAGCTTCCGTCAATACATTCCCCGGATATGCACAGGTATCTTTGGAGTAGTGTGCCTCCAGAACCAGAACCATCACTGTTGTGTTCTCCCGATGGCCTCTCCGGGCTCCGAGCGGTCTTCTATGAGCACGATCCGATCCCCGTTGCGCCGTCACTTCATAGAGGGCTCTTCCAAAGCGGAAGAAAGCGCAGCTTGTCTTCTCGTCCGATGTCCATGGGATCAGCTGGCAGCGGAGCTTCGGTTCTCCGAGCCTGAAGATGGACCACTGTGTCTTGCGTCCGCTGCGAAGCAGGTGCTGGTAGGATGCTGAATGGAGGCAGACATTCACCGCCCGAACATCTATCTGTGGCAACTTCGGAGCTCTTGGGCCCACGTATTATCGCGAGGAAGATGCAGTGTAATGCCACCAACCTCGTGGCCCCCCTCCGCAGCCTGTCAGAACGGTGCGGGAGGTGCTGTTGGAAGCGGGTCAGTGCTTCTCCGATAGGTCCGGATGCCACTAGACCTGCTCGACGGGTGCAGCGGGAACGACCATCCGCTCGGTGAGCTATAGCACAAAGAGCTCTGCGTCTCCACGCGGCTCCCTCGCCGTAGCCGAAGCAGCGGGTGGGTGAAAGGAAGTCGGGAAACCTGTGATAATTCCCTCCCTCACGTACGGTTGTCGGAACTGGGGAGATGATACCAGATATCGACGACAGGTGGCGAGATCTCACGTAAGTACAGGTTCTGATATTTGTGGGCATGTTCCGGCAATGACTCTGATACACGCCTCGCCCGGGAAGAGCGTGAATATCGCTACTCGCGAACTTAGCTAGAACGTGACGCGTGACGGTGTCACCCGGTCCGAATGCGATGCGTTTGGATGTGTTTGGACGGTGTGGCGTTGCGGGGACGATATATACCAGAGAGCACATCGACGCACTCTTCTAATCTTTCTTTTTCCCCCTTTTACTTCTCTGCCCATGTCCGCCACACAGCAGCTTTCGTACGCCGCGCTCTCCATATACCAATAACGCACGCTCAGCGTCGCGGGCGTCCGAAGCGTCCGGGGCGTTTCCTCCTCACACACACATCTATTCAACTCCCCAGTCCACGTCTACCACCCGGGTCTAGGACCGCTATGGTGGGTGCTGATGCTGCCTCGCTCAGAGGCCAGTGTCATTAAGCATACCCGCATTCTCCCCAGGTCTACGTCGGTGACAAGAAATACGCCTGGTATGAGCGCGTGATCTCATTATACACAACGTCATGGCCGTGCTAACCGCGTTGATTGATGTTAGCGAAACCTGCATAAAAGGCCACCGCTCATCATCTTGCAAGCATACGGATCGTCCTCTATTCGAAATCAAGAAGAAAGGCCGTCCTGTCACGCAATGCGAACACTGCAGGGAGCTCAGAAAGACTCGTCAAATCCACGTCAAGTGCGTTTGTGAAAACAAGGAGAGCGGCGAACTCGGTCTGCCGTCTTCAAGCAAAGGTGTGTTAATGCATCTTTGGAAACTATCCTCGGTGTAGTCTGACCTTTAAGGCCGTTCCGGGTCTTTGCTTCTCAGGAGGAACAAAGCTACCGACTCGCGCCGCGTTTCCCGGCGGTCTGCCCGAAGAGCTGCTGGATGCGTCGGTTGCGTTTCACCCATTTTCGGAAGGCTCCGATTCAGATCACAGCAGTGAGTAGCTGCTTCCAATCCTTAATTTTTGTGTCTCACGTTCAGACGTACAGGCCGTGAATGCTCCTGCAAAGACAGCGCGACGTGTACATGCTGGACGCCTCGGACCCGGGCCAAACAACCCGCAAAGGCTTCGGGACGACGGGCATCAGAGACACAGCGCACGCTTGCTCCTGCAGATGATCCCATCTCCCAGCCCGCTGCTTTAGTTGTTCATGCGCATTCCGGCGGTAATCGTCCGGTACTGCCCAAACCTCCAGTCGAACGACCCGGGTCGCCGTCCAGGACATCCCACGACCTCTCGTCTACCCAGAGCAATCGCCTTCCTACTCACGGCCAATCGTTCTACAGTCCGTACAGCCGCGCGTACGACTATGCTCACGGCCCTGGGTATTCGAATGTCAACGACAACTCCCCCCTCAACCTGCAGAATATCCTGAACAATGACCATAATTCCGGCACCCCGTTCGATGCTTGGCCCCTTGCTAGCGACAGTGGCTACTCCTTGTCGCAGGGCTCGCCTTCAGTTTGCGGTTGCGGTCCTTCTTGCGCGTGCCCCGGGTGTGTCGAGCACCGTGGTCCGAGCGCAGATCCTTCCGCCGCATGTACGAACCCCAACTCATGTGCCGCATGCCTGGACTGCAACATCAATGCTCTCACCGCTCTCGCGGAGAATAGTCGCGCCGTCTACGATCCCTCCCAGATACAAAACATTGACGATTGGCTCCGCCAAGTATCATCCATGCCCGACCTTCCAACCCCCTCCAGCATGCAAGCCCCCATTTTCCCTCCGCATGTCAGCCAGAGTCAACCCGAGCTCCGTTATGACCCCTCGATGACGCAAGGCTACGGCGCGTGGAACGACCCGCAGGGCAACCAGATGCCTCCGCAGTACTCGCTCAACATTCCCGACTGTTGTGGCGGTCGGTGCAGTTGTCCTAATGGTCTCTGCCGATGTCTTGCAGACTGTTGTGGCTGCTGCCAAGGATGTCAATGTAGCAGCTGCCGTCACGATGGCGGGTCCGGGCGAACTCTAACGTTCGCGACCTCCGGCGAGAGGGCTTCCTCAGCCTGTTGCGGCGGTGCCAGGCCCCGCACGGATGGCCCTTCCAGTGGCTCCATCGCTGGTGCTAGCCATAGACCCCGCATCACCACCTCGCCTCCCGGCTCGTCTACCGCCTGGCTTACTCCTTCCCTCACTGTCCCACGGGACTCTCTCAGTCGGGCATCTTCGTCCTCCTCGAAGTCTTCTCCCCAGCCCTCCGCCTCCTCTTCTTCTCCGGCACCGTTCGGGGACTTCGGCGATATGGGTCCGCGCGCCAGTCCCATGGACCCAGCCGTAGGCTCCTGCTGCGCGTCGATGGGCAATCTGTCGACGAACCCTTCCGGCGCGTCGTCGAGCTCACATCGCCGTGGCTCGGACCACAACGAATATCGGACTGAAAGTTCCAAACACGCCCGTCAATTCTGAGTACACTCGCGTGCATTGAGCGACGTTTTTGTTCTTGTTAAAAGTGTACTTTTACTCATCATGTAGACGCGGCCGTGATCTGCGCTTCTCATGAACCCCGATGCTCGGCCCCTTCTATATAAAACTTCGACAACCTTCTCGTGTTACTCATGTAACCACACACGCGGCCAGGCTTTCGTACAGATAGATGCGAATGCGCTCGATGTGTTTCTTCTCCCGTTAGCGATTGGTTGCAATGCAGATGATATAAACGTTGATAGGTTATGTACTTACGTGCTGACATCACTTCGCTGGTCTTGTTCCCGGATATGTCCGACCTCACAGTATAGCCCAAATAAACTGCGCTCCATGGGAGTCTCTGTTTTGCGGGTAACGGGCAGTGAATGCTATTGAGACTTGAGTACAGTGCGTGCAACACGAACGCAAGCAGACCGATTCATCCATCCATCTGCAAGCATGCCCGGCGCTCACAGCCCGCCGTACTTTTCGACAAACTTCCTGTGGAAGTCCTCGAGCGCGCTCACGTACTCCTCCACGCCCGGGCAGAGACACGTGAGGCGGTAGTGGTGCTCGCCGTCCTTCTGGCCGAAGCCGGAGCCGGGCACGACGCAGATCCCCGTCGCGTCGAGGAGCTCGAGCGCGTAGAGCGTGTCCGGGCTCCTGCCCTGCCTGCGCGCCTCCTCGACGGCGCGGTCCGGGAGCTCGAGCTTCGGGTACAGGTAGAGCGCGCCGGGCGAGTCGACGCAGGACACCCCCGGGAGCGCGTTCAGACGCTCCGCCATGAGCTGCGTGCGGTGGCGCAGCGCGGCGTGGATCGTCTCCGTCTCGGACTTCCAGAGCGCGTGCGAGGGCTGGTCGGGGCGCGGCGGGCGCACGAGGCAGTCGACGCCGATCTGGCCCGAGAGCGGCGGGCAGAGCGTGACGGAGGCCATCTTGTAGAGCAGCGCGCGGACTTCGTCGGACACGTTCGTGCACTCGAAGTAGCCGCCGCGCCGCCCGCACTCGCCCTTGACGCCCTTGGAGATCGAATGGAAGGAGAAGAGGGCGACGGGCGAGGCGAGCTCGCGCACGACCTGCTTGAACGAGTGGAACGGGTGCGTGTCCGGCCGGTGCAGGTTCGCCTGGTAGACCTCGTCCGCGAGCAGGACGAGCGAGTGCTCCTCGCAGAGCCGCACGACCGCCTCCATCGTCTTCTTGTCGAGGATCGCGCCCGTGGGGTTTCCCGGGTTGATCACGACGAGCGCGCGGGGCACGACGCCGTCGTTCGCCGCCCTCGCGAGCGCCGCCTTGATCTCGTCCAGCGACGTCGACCAGCCCTCGGACTCGGAGAGGTGGTACGGGAGCGGGACGCCGGAGTACTGCGCGAGGGTCGCGGTGTACAGGGGGTACTGGGGGATGGGGATGAGCACGCCGGTGACGTTAGGGGTGATGAGGACGTTCAGGATCAGCGACACGCCTGCGGACGCGCCCGCGGTCAGGAAGATGTCTTCGGGGTCGCTTGGGAACCCGTCGCGGTCTGGGGGAGCGCGTGGCGCGCCGGGTCAGCGACATGGAGAAAAGGAGAGCGGGGTGCGCACCTTGGATGAACTTTGCGACGTTTTTGCGAATGTACGGCACGCCTTTACTGTGCGAGTACGCGCCGATCGACCCGATTTCCTCCTGCAGCTCCTTCGCACGGTCCAGCACATCTTGCGGCCACTTCCCCTTCACGATCTCTGCGAGGGGCGGGTACTCCATGAGTGCAGCGATCTGCACTGGGATTCAACGCCCCGCGCATGACTCAGTGAACGATCAAGGGCACACCTGACGTGTCCAGGTGAGAGCAGGCTGGTCAAGCCCTTTTTGCTGGGGGTTCCCGATGTTGGAGGAGATGACCTTCTTGAAGGGGAGGCCATGCTGGTCTGTCTGCAGCTTCTCGCGGAGCTCTTCGGCTTTGATTGCAAGCTCGCCGCGCACGGCGTACTGGACGTTGAGGATGGCGGGGTTGAGCTGGTCGACGGTGAGGGGACGCATGGTGGTCGGTGTCGAAGAGAAAGAGGAGGTCTGGGTCCTGGTCAGGCGGGAGAGGGAGTTATGTACACGGCGAGAGGCAAGGCTGATCATGGGAGGCTAGCTGACAATTGCGCAGGCTGTGGGCTCCTGATGATGGTCGAGATAGTTATCGGTGGGTATCTCCCTCCCTTGATCAAAGTCGCGGCCAGGACTGTCCCAGAGAGGTGCTGGCAGCGAGAAGAGGGCGTACACGTCGACCATCGCGAGCAAACCCGCATAAGTACGCGACTCTCGACCTCAGATCTCGATCGGCGCTCGCAAATAAGGCGGCCTAACGCGGCCCGGGCGTCCGACGCTCACTTCTGCCCGCCGAGCACTGCCGAGCACGCTCGATCTACCGCAGGCGTAACAGCTCGGTAACTGTAATAGCTGCGCAGGTGCTACTCAGCGACTGGAGAAAGTTCGGATGTCCTGAGTGTGTATTGAGCTATAGGGAACATGTAGAACAGAAGCGACCCTCAGTCTTCCATCGCTTCTGCCATTAACTCCACGGCGAAGTCGGATTTATTGACCACAGGCCGGTGGTTTTCCCCTTCTGGAAGATACACAGGTTGATCCATGCTCCAGCCTGGCAGCATCTCGAGGAATCCATATGACTCTGAGTGAAAAGTGTGAAAAGGGTGTGTGCAGTGGGTTGTAAGACGTTGGATTACAGCTGTTCTCGAAAGTATTGCGGGTACGGGTGCGTCGTTGCTGTATAGCATTGTTGGCTCGACCGATAGCAGTTCCCCTTAAGTTGAAGTGCCCTTCTTTGAAGGCTTTGGCTTGACCGTGCATTTCTACTGGCCGGGGAATGGCTTCCAGCTACTCAGTTGATCATGGCGCATGGTTAAGCTGACGGGTGTCTTTGATTTTACACTGCAGCATGGCCTGGGGCACTGCACATTTCGTCCGGTAGTGGTCCTGCGGGAAGCTCCTTTGCTGTTCCAGCTGAGAAGCGGCCCCGCCTGCGTACGTTCCGTGACTCTGTTTTCCAGCTCATCATAATCATCATCATGCGTTCTTCAACTCTCCGGGTTCGAACGTTGGTGCTCGTTTTGTGATGATCATCGCTCACTCCGCCTTCCGCTCGTTTCATTCGATTGCATAGGATATGATATCAATTACATGTCAGTTTCTAGCGGGCAAGCCTGCAGCAACGCTATAGTATCAGCAGCTTGTATCTTCCTCGTTGTCGTAACGCCGCAGTCAAGGCTGTGAATAGCACAGCGGTGTTTCGTGTGTGACGGCTTCTGAGTGATATAATGAGTACTTGGAGACTGGCTCTAGTTTGAACTAGGCCACAGTGAGCTTTGTGCGCATCCCTGATACATGATCTTGTGTTAATGTGGCTATCCCAGCAGCGAACACATCATAAGGCGAATACGGTAGAGAGGTGTGTATTGATAGAGGAGACCTGATCGCGATTTCACACGACATATCCAGTCTGGGGTCAACGGGATGTCATTCGAACAAACTGCAATAATCATTGTGCAAGGACTCGACTCGATTCGACATATACACCGTTCGCGCTAGACTACCCCATCAAAACACTGAGTCGCTATCTGGAACTTTCGCTGAGCTTTCCGTCATCAGAAATTGGAACCACGACCGAGAGATGCCCCGTGTGAAACTCTAATGGAGCATATTGCTTGAAGACGTGGATCTCAACCGGAGGCGCCATTGTAGGCCAAAAGGTTGACGGTACCGGCCGCTTCGAAAGCGTCAGCGACCAATCGAGTAACATTGCGAAGCGAACGAGTACTCACGAACACCACTGATAGCATTCTTCGTCGCGAGATTCTGCAGCACTGCAGCGAGCTGAGCGGGGGTCAGCGTGGGATTGGCCTGAAGGAACGTCGCAAGCAACCCAGCAACGTGAGGAGTGGCCTAGTATGTGGTAGCATCGCACACCATGAGCGGGGACTTATGAGACGATGTACAACAAGAAGTTATACCATCGAAGTGCCAGAGATGTTGTTGGTAGCCTACCATGATTGATGAAGGCTCGTCAGAAGAGACGCCATGCTTTGGAGGACAATCACTGACCGTGGTCGACCCAATCCAAGTACTGATCACCGAAACGCCCGGGGCGAAGACTTTGAGCACAGTGCCATAGTTGGAGAAAGAGGCACGACTATCGTTGATATCAGTCGCACCAACCGTGATAGCTGAGGCGGCACGCGCAGGACTGGTGTTGCGTGCGTCGGTTCCGTCGTTTCCAGCGGCAACCTGGAAACCGTGATGAGTGAGCGGATGCGGATGAGGGTCGCAACACACCCACCACAAACGCGACACCCATGGCGGAAGCCTTGAAAAGTACGAGGGTGAGTAAAAGTAGAACAATCGGTGATGAGGACAGACGCCGACTCACTCCGTTCAAAGCTCTGTCTACGGCGTCGGAAGCCGGCCCCCCCAAGCTCATGCTAGCGATAATGGTATTGGGACCCGTCTTCTGAGCGGCGACGTAGTTCATGCCGCTAATTCTGTGGACGAGTATCAAATCTCTTGTTCGACGACAGTCTGCAGAAACCGTGATACTAATACATACACGTCCGAAGAGGCTCCGAGGCTGCATGTCGAGTTAGAACATCGCCGTTAGATCGAACTCAACGCACTTACCCCCTGTCCGAGAGGACTTTGACAGCAATGAGGTTAACTCCCTTTGCGACTCCGTAGGCTCCGCTCCCGACAGTGCCGCTAAATAGATTTTCAGATAAATATCAATATTGGAGCGCAAGTCAGCAATACTGACGCGCAGTGGGTTCCGTGACCGTTGCCGTCCGCGTTCTATAGACCAGTCAAACGATTATCCAACCGGTCATCAACCAGTGATCACTCACAGGGTAGCCACCAAACGTCGCGCCCCACCTAGCCCGGCCGCCGAATTGGACCTAGTTAATTTTAAAAGGGTTTCCATCATAATTTGCCGTAGACACCTTCAAGGTATTATACATACGTGCGCAGTGTTGATCCCGGTGTCTGTGGTACAATCGGATTAGTGTCTCCCAACGATGACTGTGCGCGGGGTAACGCACCGATGACATAAACATTTACGCCGCTTCCAGTAGACGTGAAAGTGTAATTGTAGGCGAGCGTGTTTGGGTTGGACCCAACCGGAAGTCTCGCTCTCTGGCTAATCCTCTGCAAGCCCCAGGGAGCACCCGTTCTACAGGGACAGTGTCAGCATAAACGATACGAGGTTCTGGCGCATCAACGCAACTCACTGGGTTACAGTGGTGTGCATGTAGCCATCCTTCTCGATGTACTCAACGTCGGCACTCTGGCGGAGCGCATCCAGAGCGTCGGGGGTTAGGATACCTACAGAGCCGGCGAGTATGAGGTGAGAAAATCAGCATGATTGTGACAGACTACTGTCAATGTACTCACCGGCATAGCCATGGAGCACTTGAGAGTTCCACTCGCGGTGGGTAACTTCCGCGGACGCGCCATGCTGGCGCGACAGCCAATCGAGGTGGCCGTCCTTGGAGACGTGCTCCTTGAGCTTGACGATGTAGGAGTTGGGCTTGGTGTCGCCGCCGCTGTCCAAGAGTGGGGCCAACTCTTGCGACGGCGCGGCGAGCACCGGAACGAGCAGCGCGAGAGCTGCGGTGATCGTAGTGAAGAAGGACTTCATGAAGGCGGATGGACGACACTCGAGAGATGGGTACTGAGTTGTACTGCAGTACTCTTGAAGACCGCAGATGTTTTATACTACTCCGTCGCAATGTCTTATTAAATCTGCTGAGGTCAGACGACCCTCGCTCCATGCGCATTTTGGAAGGACTGAGTCGGATGAGTACTGTCACCGCGGCTGCGTCTGACACTCCGTCCATGCCAGCGTTCCATATGTCCATGCCAGCGTCCGAGATTTCCATGTCAGCGTTCGCTAGAGACAGCTATGTCAATACGGAAGGTGAAGATGTACTTACAGACACCGTTACTATCCTGTAGTGACTCGTTCCAAGGTTTGACGGCTTAACGGAAGAATCTGCCTGACCATAGGTCAGATGGTAAGTGACGGTCGGTAAAAAGGGGCTCCTTGTACCTCAGCAGACCTTCACGCGCTTCGTGGAAATGGTGCGGTGCAAACGTCGGTGTACTGAAGAGTTCTCGAAACCTCTACATCACGAATCCCTTTCATCGTAGAGCGCCGGATGTTCACACCATCTGCGCTGGCGGCGCTGGTGCAACACGTTCCCTGTCCAAGTAGCCTGGTCAGTGTTGAAGTAAACTCCTGTTATATATTTATTACTTCCACCGAAGGATGCTCATAGGTCACGTCTCGTCAAACCCTAGTAAGCGGACGCATGGGCAGAAGCATGCACTGGATATCGCTGCTTCTATTACACGAACGGTCATGCGGCATGAAGAACACGGTTTGTCCTACTACCAGCACATTGCCGAACCTCCTCAGTCTAACTTCAGTCATTCTTACGAAGTATGAAAGTTGCACAGACTTGGACTGACCTGTGGTGTAGTACTGGCCAAAGCGTCAACTGTTCCTAAGACCCGGCGCCATCCCACTGGTATGGTGATGACTAGGCTGCCACACCTCATTCTGAAGGCATCACGTTGCAGCTAGTTGCAAAGACGACGTCATGAAGGATTATTGAGCCTGTGTCCGTCACCACCCTGAAGTTGGGGATGAGGTGCACTTGAATTTGTTCCGCCTCTAGACGTCCTGCGAAAACTTAGCAGTCCTGGGGCCAAGCCAGGCAGGCTGGATACAGTAGTACTTGTTAATCCGCGCTATCAGCCAGAGGGAGAGATAGAGCGAGTAACGGTGCGACAGCGTGAATCAGACTTGTAGGGCAATAGTAGTACTGACGATGGCGGCAGGTCATAAAAGTTGACACAGCGCTCGGGAGGATAGAGCCTGAAACAAGCGCCGAGTCTGTTGTCTCTTCCCACCACGGCTCTCTGGCTGTCCTATCGAGGATCCCCACTCAGTACTGCCTCATGGTCCTCACTCAGAACTACGCCGAAATGAAAACTGACTCTCCGACTACTCCGGAAAGTCCCCAGCGGGAGACTGTCTACACACGCCCTCAAGAATGTTTATCGTGTCGTATAATCGGGACAGGAGCTCTTGGTGGTGTCGGAGTGTATGCGCTTTACCAGTCTCGATCGCATGCGCCAGGGACAATCATGGGGAAGAGAATGCTGGCCGGAGTAGGTGTTGGTGAGTATCGCCCATATCCAAATCTGCTACGCCGAGCTATACCGCCCGCGTGCTGACCGAATCATCAGCTTTTGTCATCGCGAGCGCGTTTCGATGGACGAAATCATAGGCTCTGTTCTTGGCTAGGTCCTGTTGCCCCTCTAAGGCCAGCTAGGCATGGTGTATGATGACCCTGCGTTATCCAGTTCAAATTAACTACGCACGTTCTCCGACGCTCTCATGACAGGGCATACCCGGAGCGGATCAGAGTACACCATATCACCGCGTGAAGGTTCGTCTCAGTGTGTCTATGCGCTCACACCCGGATGCTTCAACGCTCAGCGGGCTCCAATTTTACGCCCATGTGCTTGCTGTAACGCGCTATGGACCGTGGACCAACGTCCAAGCAGAGACACCCCGACCAGCTATAATTCAAACCACACGTCCGGAACGTACGTCGCTAGAGCGCTTCCTACATAATTACCGTGGGCCTTGTTCGTGCTTTCCAACGGGGATGCCGCCTCCGCCGGACGCGTTCGCACATTCTCCGTGATCTCCGCTATTGTGACTCGCCGGCTCCTGGCCTCCTAACGCCATTCTGAGTGAAGAGGACGGTCAGTGTTTCGGCATGGATTTGGTCAGAGACGCTATCCCATCGGGCACTTTCAGCCCTTAAAATGTACGGTACGTACACAGTAACAGCAAGGCAGTTGGCACTAATTTGAGGCTTGTTCCAGATCGCCAACGTCTCGATTACGAGGATCTTGCTGAACAGAGTCATGATCTCCCCCATGTATTGGGAACGATATAGTCTCTCCTACCGACATGTTTGGTCGGTCTTCGGCATACAATAGACTCGATATCGTGAGATGCCTTCCATGTTCATCACCCATACGCATAATGATATCGTCTACGAAGACTCACCAAAAATAGCGAAGCTTTCTATCACTTCGCGTTGGAAATTCCTATCTACACACTAGCCCGCCGAACTCTAGGCCTCAGCTTTCAGCGTTCCGCTTCGGCTGGTATACGTGTCGCTCGTTTCGTTCTGATTCAATACACATACCCAATCCACACACGCTTAGAACGGGCACCTAAGGTACGTCGGACATAGTCTCGTAAGCTGCCCAGTACGCCCATTGCACACTTCTCAAAGATAACAATGTTTTCTCATACATCGCTGACGAAGATGTTTGATGCACGCTCAGGTGCCACCCGGGGCTTCCAAATGGTACCTGGGAAGGACAAATGAGAAGTGTATGTCCCCAGATCATACTTCGAACAAGAATCGCTCTCGGCCAATCACCGACGCAGTGAGCGTTTCCCGAATAGTTAAAACGCGACGCTGCAAAGCGCATATCGGCAGGGGCTCCTCCACCTTCCAGATCTCCTGTGCCCCGAGCTACACTATGGTCTCCGCTGCACTCGTCACGATCGGTCTCCTCGCATTCTCCCTTGGAGCCAATGGCGCGCAGAAGGTCGTCGCACCCCATCCAAACTTCGTGCCCTTGAAGGTTGCGTCTCCAGAGACATCCATCTCGCTGACGTTGGCGTTGCCTTCGTCCAACATGGACGGTCTTCACGCCGCTCTTATGGATGTCAGCGACCCAAAGAGTCCTAATTACGGCAAACACCTCTCGAAAACTGAGGTATGACTGGATACTCTGCGCTACAGTGAATCTAGGACTGAACATACTCTCTACGCCTTGCAGGTCGAGTCTTTTGTCGCGCCCAAGCCGGAGAGCGTGAAGGCCATCACTGACTGGCTTTCGAAGAACAACATCAAGGCCAATGTCATCTCGCCTGCTGGCGACATGCTTCGCGCCGAAATTCCAGTCAAGACAGCGAACGCTCTCCTCGCGGCGAACTACACTGAGTTCATGGATAAGCGGACTGATAAGACAATCGTCCGCACGCTCTCATACTCGCTTCCCGCCGACGTCGAGGAACATGTGAACTTCGTCTATCCGACCACACAGTGCGTCATGATGCGGTCTCCTGATCATGATCAATCTCACGACAGCCTGCGCTCAGGTTCATTGGGGCTCTCGTCCCAAGCAAGCCGCCCTTTGAGATCGTGCAACCACCGAAGTCCGCTTTGACCAAGAGAACGACGCCTCCCGACCTCTGCAGCCAGGAGATTTTCCCGGAGTGCCTGCAGGATTTGTATAACATTCCTTCTGCCCCTGCGACCAACCCTGACAATACGCTCGGTGTCGCTGGGTACTTGGACGAGTTTGCCACTGAGGACGACTTGGATGTACGTACTTCGTGAGCTCGCTGCTGACGCCAGCAATTGAAGGACTGGTGCTTTCGCAGATCTTTTTCAAGGCCTGGCGCCCGGATGTCCCGACTACTCCTACGTTCAATATTGTGCCCATAGATAGTGGCATCACTACTGGAAATGGGACACTGGAGGCTGTACGTCTCCTATTCGAGTAATTGGACAAGCGATCTGACGCTATCTCCTTCAGAGCCTTGACATTCAATACACGACTGGTATAGCTACAGGCGTGCCCACCACGTTCTTCTCAGACGGCAATGCATTCGTAGATGGCTTCATCGACATGGCCAACGATATCCTCGCGATGGACGAGCTCCCTCTCGTCCTGAGCACGAGCTACGGGTTCGACGAGATCTCCTTCCAGTCCGACCCAGAGATCGCCAAGTAAGCCCGTGTCGTCGCTCCATACTACCTGCTTCTCACACAAACTTCGCAGTACGCTGTGCGATGCTTACGCCCAGCTGGGTGCCCGTGGCACGAGCGTGTTCTTCTGCTCCGGAGACAACGGCGTGTACAGCTTCCCGTTTAACAGCGAATGCACCAACACCGTGTTCGGCCCTACGTTCCCCAGCGGCTGTCCATTGTATGTCCTCGCTCCTTCTCTTCCAAGCTCCAGACGATGACGCCTACTCTAGCCTCACTTCTGTCGGCGGAACGCAGGGTATTCCCGAGGTGACCGCCGGCTTCTCCTCCGGCGGCTTCTCGAACATCTTCCCCCGACCAAGCTACCAGGACGCCGCCGTGCAGGGGTACCTCACGCAGCTCGGCAGCACCAACGCAGGGCTCTTCAACACGTCCGGCCGTGGGTTCCCCGACGTCTCCGCGCAGTCCGTGAACTTCATCACCCGCATCGCCGGCGTGTTCGAGCTTGTCTTGGGCACGAGCGCATCGACGCCCACGTTCGCGAGCGTCGTCGCGCTCCTGAACGACCAGCGGCTCAACGCGGGGCTCCCGCCTCTCGGGTTCATCAACCCGCTGCTGTACTCGGAGGGTGCGTCGGCCGCGTTGAACGATATCACTGTTGGAAGCAACCCTGGCTGCGGTGCCCAAGGCTTCCCCGCTCTTCCAGGGTGGGACCCGGTGTGTACAGCTTGTCAACGTCGATCGTGATTTAGCTCTGACGTATAACTCTGTAGGCGACCGGATTTGGCACTCCCGATTTCAACAGGTTGTTGAATCTCGTCATGAGCGTGGCTGGTGCAAAGAGCGAGTAGGGTGCGCGATTGAACTGTCCTTGTACTACATATAAGTTGTACGTCGCGCTTGAATATCTAGTACCACAGCAGGATAGCGGAAGTCTTGGAGTACATAGTACTCGTTGAAGCAGCACATTTCTCGGCGACAACAACGGCCTACCGCCCCGGGGGTAGTTAGGTTCCGCTGGTCCCACACGGTACCCTGTCTCTGCGGTGTCCGACCTTTAACCCTGGAGTAGAAAGTGTACACGACCGCCGCGTGCAACACCTATCTACTACACGCCTTCGGCTGCAGGCTGTCACCCTTGGTGGCGGCCACACTGTCTTTCAATTGAGTCCAGCCAACAACGGAGGCCGCCATCGCATGCAAAGCGATCATCTAGCGCACATAAGAGTGTTCTAAACTCTGAAGCGCAATGTACAGCTGTCGCGCAGCGTGCTTATCACCGAACGGCTTGTTTCGACGCGCCTCGAGCGCCTTCCCCACTCGGCTCGCGTTCGGTCGATTGAGAGTCTTCGATATCCACGACCCGACTTCGGCAATAGCACTGAGGTCCCCAGGGGTCTTGTAGCAGCTACCCCGAAGGGCATATAGCACGTCTTCCGTCGCGACATTGCCGGTAGCGCCGGGAGAGTAGGGGCAGCCGCCGAGCCCGCCCACTGACGAGTCGAATGTGCGCAGACCGTGCTCGAGGGAGGTCAGGATGTTCGAAACACCCATGCCAAACGTGTCATGGTAGTGACCCTGTAGTGAGCTAGTGAGCCGAAAAGGACAGCACGGAGACGAAGGACCACCGACCGCTAGAACGGATGCTGGAATGCCGCCATCCAGGACGGTCCGAAGGAGTGCGCTGATAGTAGTCGGGTTCCCGGTTCCGACGGTGTCCCCGAGGCTGACTTCGTAGCACCCCATGTCCAGCAGAGCCTGAGTGACCTCTTTCACCTTCGCGGGGTCTACCTTCCCAGAGTAGGGGCAATCTACGACAACGCTCACATACCTACGAGACACTGAGTGACAGCGCGGTCAAGAGTGGGAGTTGGCTCACCCTCGCACGCGGAGGCCCTCTTGTGTAGCACGCTTGGCAACAGGTTGCAACCGCTCGAGCGACTCGGCGACAGTGCAGTTCGTGTTCGCCTTGGCGAACGCATCCGTAGCGGCGGTGAAGACAGCAATCTCGTCCGTGTAGGGGACCTCAGACTTGGGTTGCTCGGATAAGAGGTCGAGCAGGATCTCGAGGCCCTTCATGTTCGGAACTAAGACCGGGTAGTGCAAGCCTTTCTGTCGATGCATCTTCTTGAGCACCTCCGCCGTCCCTGCCATCTACCCAGCGATCAGCCTCTGCCTAGTCGTCCGTAGCTTGCGTCCCCGTCGAGAGCCGAGTTTGGAGAGGACTCACCTGCGGAACCCACTTTGGGCTGACGAAACTGCCAGACTCGATGATCTCCATACCAGCCTTCGTGAGACGGTTGACAAGCTCGGCCTTCACCTCTGGTGGGATCACCGCGGACTCGTTTTGCAGACCATCCCGGGGACCTACTTCAACAATTCGGACGCGTTCCGTGGCCTCTGTTGCATACGCGCGACTACGTAGCGCTGCGAGCCTTGTTGGACGGTGCAGAGCGTTACGGGCGATGCGTTGGGCGAGCATGCGTGAAAGGATGCAAGGTGTGTAGACGAGAATAGTGTCGGAATACGGAACTACATGGAGGACAAGTTGGTCATGAGACAAGGCGCGGCCGAGAAGCGCGCGTTTGATCAGCTGGTTTTGCTCTTTCCCAGATCCGGACCCTCCTTGTCTCCTTGTTGTCTCCCCTAGGCAGACGATGTAAGTACAGGTCCTATCGAACGGGGAGAAGACGGGCCTGTCTAACACTGCAGATCCTCCACTGCCAGAACTCCAACTCTGATTCATTCCCACTCACTTCAATTGCAATTGCCGGCCTTAACTACATCAACTAATTTATGTCATCTTCAGTTTGAGGTTGTTTCTGCTCTATATCCAGCGGGCAATAGGTACGAAGTACTCCTCAAAAGTTCCCAGCATCTCTCCTTTGTCGCGATGTGAGGGCCGAAGGCAGATAAGTTAATAGGAAGCCTCCTCCGATGCACTGACTCCTAGATCACTCGAGCTCATTCATTGAGTGTGGCCACGGTGAGTTACATCACGATGTCGACTCACGACGTAGCAATATGCGCAGAGGTGATTGACACGACGCCATCGTCACTGTGATTACGAACCTACGTTGGGTGAATCCCCAATCCGAAGTACAATACAGCTGAACACGTATAGGAATGCAATGCGATGCGATGAAGAACACTGCTTCAGGGAAGCGAATGTACGGTCTATAAGTGCAAACAACAAGGGGCCAGAATGAACGAAATGTCCAGTAGTAT
The DNA here is from genome assembly GCA_033807695.1 of Daedaleopsis sinensis. Lineage (NCBI taxonomy): Eukaryota > Fungi > Basidiomycota > Agaricomycetes > Polyporales > Polyporaceae > Daedaleopsis > Daedaleopsis sinensis. Next base: position 2,042,506 of record CM066302.1, read on the forward strand.
CCCGAGGACAGAGGCACGAAGAGACCGATCTAACGGCCCTCGCACAAGCAGCCTGGCCGGGATGTTTTGGGCGATCCCGTCCGACGAGGACGACGACATCGCTCGAGTGTGCCCACCGTGCTATCTCCAATCAATGCCACCGGACGCGGCGGCCATACCAGATGAGACGCTGGGTGGGGAGGGGTGCACAACGACTTCAGACCATAGGGTGCTTGCTGCGCGCACTGTCAAACTGTTCGCGAGACGGTCAGCAACATTATCGCCCTCGTGAAAGCCCTGCACCAAACTGGCAACTTACGTCTCTCTCCTCGGCCTCCCTCTTCGACTCTTTGGTGGTGTCGATCCGGATAGCGATGCCGTCACGAGTATGTGTCGAGACCTACAGAGTGTGTGAGCCGACGCCCCTCCGACGAGTGCTGACAGCGCATAGATGAAGGAGTGGACGTACGCCATATGTACCGCGAGTAGTAGTCGCGCCGGTGGTGTGCAAGTCACGGAGGGAGACAGAGACGTCGGTAGCGGCGCCCGAAGACGAAGCCTGCAAGCTCTTGCGGGCGTTGAGGGTGGCCAGCAGCGAGTTGCAGTACACTAGTCATGGCACCAGACCAGTCAGTGGGATACTGCGCACAGAGGCGACGAGTTGCTTACGACGGCCGATAAGGAAGTAGAAGGTAATGTAAATGAATGTGTTCGGAGCACTGTAGAAGGTAATCATAGATATGACCGCACACACGCTGGAAAAACCCTTGAGCATCGTTCGGTGTTAAATTGTCGACGAACGTACCTCGTCAGCAGACCAGTGTTGACGGCGAAGACCATCTATATAATGCATTGCACACAATGAGCACGGTGGTCGAGCGGGGAGTCGGATGTGGGGGGCGCCACATACCAGTCTGTTGATGAGCGTGTTCGATCTTGAGAAGCTCGTCCGGGAGCTGTGCAAGATCGTGCACAAAATCAGGGCGATGAGGACGTCGCCAACAGCGGCGAAGGCGTTCATGCAGACCGAGAGAGTCTACACATGCAACGGTTAGATTGTCTCTAACACAGAGGGTGTGTTATTAGGGGACATTGCTCGGTGCTGACCTTGAGTTCCGCTAGTTGCACGAACGTCTTGATGCTGAACCCCCGTACGGCATACACTGCGCGGCCATGATGTCAGACATCCGTCGATAGGATACAAGTGGGTACTACTCACCCATTGATGCCACTATATGCACCCCGCCTTCATTAGCAACCGACAACTCCGCAAACGGTACTTATATATCGAGACTCACCAAACTCGGCCAAGATGAGGGAAACTACAGGGACGACCAGGTAGTACTTGCGGCCGCTAAGCTTCCAGATACGGTGGGCGAAGAAGCTGGACCATAGTTCGACATCAGCTACCGTACTTGAAGCTGCAAGTTCACACGACAGTAACAACGCACCTCTGGACGAACAGGCCCGTAAACCCCTGTAAGGAATGTGGGCGGTGAGCTGAGTGACAATCCATACTTTTCCCCTATAAGACATACGTTGAAGATAACCTCCGTGATGATGGACCTAGCAGGACCGCTTGAGTACGACTGCCTAACGCTCGTTTGAAATCACTCACTGATTCGGACCAGCCAGGGCAGCGGGGTTCGCGAAGTTTGTAACAAGGTACGAGTACACTGCAGGAAGAGTGCGCGTCAGCCGTACATAATGGAAGACATGCTACGGTGAGATTGTACCGCTGTGTATGATGAGACCCTGGACAGTTGACATGAGCCTCTGAGAAAGTGGTCGGACAACCGTCATGGCAGCTTACCTGGTGTACAGTATCCGACGCCCATGTTGCGAAGACCTTTGTACCCGGGGTTGGCACGGAAATAAAGAGGAGTACTACAACTGGTGGGACTTACGAGGAGCTTCAAGCTCCATGGGTCCTTCCCGTAGCGCGTGTAGTAGTAGTATAGCTGGGAGCATGACACTGCGGGTCCATGAGCCTCCCGGACCGCAGAAAACGAGAGGAGGGAGCTTACCGCCATACAAGCTGATCCCGCAGACAGCTATTAGCTTTGCGTGCGCCGGGGTCGAGATACGAGGATAACTCACATGCCGGCAGTGATCACACCCAGAAGGAGCGCACCTATACTATGCAAGATCGTCAGCCAGACATACAAGCCAAGGGGCACGAAGGACGACAGACGTTTGATCGAGAACCGACGACATGGCGAGACGGGGTTTGACCTGGAGAGCAATGTACAGGGGGAGGGCGGGGCCGTGATTTGCAAACGTCTGGGTGGCCGTCCTTTTAACCCATCGTGAGGGGCAACCTGGGGCATGGGACCTGTACTTAGCGGTCCCGATATGTATAGGCGAAACCTCGCTACGCAGGCTCCAGGATCCAGGCTCAAACATGTACTTAGTAGCCAATGGTCTGGAGTCGCAATCAGAATTGATCTGGGGTCAGGGCTCGCGGCAGAAGATTCCACGTTGTTCCACGACGTCGACGCCGGACGGCCCTTATGGCGCTTGCAGCCCGAGAGAACTGCCTGATCGGAGGCTTCCTGTTTAAACGAACTTACTTAGGGTGGGGCCTGTTGGCAACCGGGGCATAGCCGTTTTCTTTTTGCGAACTACGGAACATCAGAACATGCGCTTGCACAGCGTTCTTTGGCCTGGAGATCCCCTGAGATCCCTCGGACTCCTCCCTGGCTTGTCCCGCTCCGGCGCTCCAGATCCTTCGGACTCCTCCCTGGCTTGTCCCGCTCCGCCGCCTCGACCTACTTACTACGAAGCTCTAGAATATGGGGATTGTGCAAGAGTAGTGACTGGGGGACAAGGCTCACCTAGCGCATGGATGGGAGCTCGGAGTTAGTATTACGATAGACATACTTGTAGTACGACAATACACAGGCTTTACTATACAGTATACTATAGAACTGTGTCCGAGTCTTGGCGCATTGGCTCGCCTGCTTACGCAGTATAGGTATATACAAGATTCTGTCTCTCTCTCTCCCTGGCTTGTCCCGACGACACAATACTTACAGACAAGCGCGATCAATTAGGGCCTTCCTCCCTGGATTGGCGCTACATTCTGAATGACCGTTCAAGCATGACATCCCACGGCTCATATCAGCTCTCATATCCCTGTTTGATAGGTTGTCAGGTTCCACAGGCGTGGGCCTACGCTTAAGGTAGAAAACGTAAATGTCGACTTCGGGTTTCACCTGGCGACCAATTGATGGCGTTCAGTATGTCCTATACTTAGTATAGAAATCGATCACATCAGCGGCTGCCGAGGGCGGCCATGCCTAGCCGTGCGGGCCGACCCCAGCTGGTCGGCGCGCTTATACGGGCGAGACTCGTTGCGAGCGAGTACTCCTCCAAGCTTGATCTCTAGATCTGCCATTGAGGTCAACCCCCAAGCCTCATCTCAACTCTTCCATCCTTGCTTGCCTTTGTTTCTAACCCTCACGACGCCCAACATCTTTGTGAAAATGTCGAGCGGAATGAATAAGATGACCGCTGAGCGGAACCAGCGCACTGTCATGGAGTTAGCAACTCAACCCGGCAATGGTACGCACCTATCAGACAGTTTCTGTCACCACCGCGACTAACCATGCGCGTTCAAAGACGTATGTGCCGACTGCAAGTCGCGAAATCCCCGGTGGGCATCACACAACCTTGGCATCTTCATCTGGTGAGTCCTCGTTGCGCAATCGGTCAGGGATCGGCTCACTCTGAGCGACCGCGACCAGCGTTCACTGCGCGAGCATACACCGCAAAATGGGCACGCATATATCGAAGGTGTAGGTACGGTCGCGGTCTGTGTGGGATTCAGCAGCGTAACATGTTTCTGTAGGAAGAGTCTAACGATGGACTCATGGACCAAGGAACAGGTCGAGGTGCGCGGACACAGTTTACGCTTCTATTAACAACCCTCTGACACTCTACCTACCTCAGACTATGAGGGCCAATGGGAACATGAAGTCTAATGCGCACTACAACCCCGATGAAACCAGGCATCCTCCGCCGACGAACATGATTGACCAGGAGCGAGATAGCGAGTTGGAAAAGTACATCAGATGTGAGTCTACCTCCCTATGTAACCTAGCGTCCATCCAATGTGCTTGCAGATAAGTACGAGTACAAGAAGTTCGTCTCCCGCTCATCACAAGTCGCTGCCTTGCTCGGACCTTCCAAATCCGCCACCAGCAAACTCTCATCCACAACACCCGCGCGTCCACAAACGATGCCTCCGTCGAGCTCATCATCAACGCCCTCATCCTCACGACTTCCCGCTACGCCCGCCGTACCTTCTCACGTACCTTCAAATGCACCAAGTTCCGTGGAACAGTTCCGCACTCAGTCGCAAATACGCTCCGCCTCTCAACCTGTTGTCACTTCCGTGCCTTCAGTGAACCTCCCTACTCAAGTCCCGCCCACACCGGTGACACAACCCCCGCAGCAGCAGTCGTCTAATCCCTTATGGAACGATCTGGCGCAGCTACAAACCCCCGCTACTAACTCGTCTCTACCCCTTCAATTCGCTCCAACGCAGCCGATGGGCATACCCAACAGTGGGCTCTCTGCTCCGAATCAGTACTCCGGGCTCTCCGCAAGTCCGAACAACCCATTCCCTTCCCAGTTCTCTCAGCAAGCGACGGGCATGTTCCCAGGAGGCGCGCAACGCAGTCTCAGCCTCAACACCGGTCTCAGTTTCAACGGAGGGATGAACATGGGCGGCATGACGCCGGGAATGACAGCGGGGTCTTCGTCCATGTACCAGCCACAGCCCTCTATGGGTGGATTCTCGTCCCCTGCTGCTAGTTACCACCCACAGCTGCAGACCACGCCAAGTCCGAGCCCGTATAACGCAAGCCCCCAATCACTTCCGTCGATGGGCCTCGGCGTACAACAGCAGCAACAGCAGCAACAGCAGTTTGCACAGTCGTCGTTCGCCCAACAGATGCTTCCCCCGCAACAAGGCTCCCCAATGGTTCCGTTCCAACCGCAAGGCTCGCCCATGATCCCTCAACAGCAGCTCGGACAGATGCAGCCCTCGCCGATGTACCAGCAGCAACAGCCGATGCAACAGATGGGCAATCCCGGGATGTACATGCAGGGCCAACAGCCCCAGTACCAGCAGCAACCACAGGGGATGGCGCCGTTCGGCTCGCCGCAGCCGCCGTTCATGGGTGGGCCGTCTCCCGCGCAGTTCATGCCCCAGCAGCCGCAGCAACAGATGTATGGGCAACCGAATGCGTTTGGAGGCACGGGATGGCAGCAGCCGGGCTTTGCGGGTCAGCAGCAGCAGTGGGGTGGTGGGATGTGATGGGACTGGCGAGGACAAGGACATTGGTATTTGGTATGTGGCTCTATCTATGGACGCGATTGCGCTGTGTTCGATCCGCTATGAAGACGTTATGATACATGATGCAAGGACTCGCAATATCCTCAGACGCTTCCTGTCTACCCCTGTACCCGAACTCGTCTACGATGTGGCGCATCCGTTCGGCGTGGTGTGTCTCGCCCTCCCCGCGCACTTCCGTCAACTTCAAGCCAGCTCGCCCTCGTCGTCGCCCTCGTCGCCGCCCATGATCCGCCGCGTCTGCTTGTAACACCGCACAATCCGCCTTACGCGCCCCACCACCGCCGCCCTCCCCTCCTCGCCCACGACCTGCCGCAGCTCGCCCACCGCGTCCTCGACGTCCGCCAGCCGTATGCGCGGGCCCCAGATGCTGTGCCGGTACGTGTCCACGAGGCGCACGCGCTCGAGCGCGTCGGGCCCCGGGCGCGCGAGCAGCGCGGCGACCGTGCTCGGGGGCAGGAGCGTCGCCTGCCCGATGTGCAGCGTGCGCAGGGTGGGCACGGGCGGGAGCAAAGGCGCGTCGCGCGCGAACGTGCGCCCGAGCTCGTCCGAGGGGAAGGACAGGTTCGTGAGTGTGATGTGCTCGACCGCGGTCCAGGTGCCGATCGCGCGGATGAGGTGGTTCGTCGCGGCGGGCACGATCTGCCCTCGTATGTATGTATGCGTGTGTGGTTCGTGCGCGCGCGGTCGTTTGTGGGGTTTTCGTGGGTGAATTGATACATATTCATAGCGGACGGATCAACGGGGGCTCGGGCGGTTGCGGAGGTTGTGCGAGCTCACCGCTGTGGAGAAGTGGTGTTCTGGGTCTGGCCCCTTCCAGATGAAAGTCTTCGGACTGAGCGCGCGCCGTGGTGTTAGCAGCGAGGGTGGGGCAGCCGTTCCCGCGCGAGAGAAAGACCCACCTGGCGAGGGAGAGGGCTTCGTAGATGTAGCTCAGGTGCGGGTTTCTGCTGTGCGAGTGCAGCTGCAAGGAGAGCACGTCCAGTGGCACCTGCTCTGCGCCCCTCAATGCATCGTCGGATTCAGAAGCGTGACTTTGAGGCTGAAGATCGTTTTGCATGTCAGCGTCGCGCAGAGGAGTACTCGTCGCGCCCGACAGAACTCTTATCGACTGCAGACAGCGCCGCAGCGCGCCGGTGAGGTGCTTGAACACCTCGAAGTCCGCCTCCCCGCCCGCGAGCTTTATCTCGAGCGAGCGCGGCGCACATACGAGCGCGGCGGTGCTCTGCGCGAAGAGGGCCAGGTGCGTAATGGAGCGGAAGCGGAGGTTCGCGTGGAGGTGCGGCTGCCCGAGCGCGAGGAACGTCCGGTTCACGCAGAGGACCGCGCTCGGGCGGGTGTGGATGTGCAGCGCGAGCGCGAGGATCTCTTGCAGGAGCTCGAGGGGGAGGGACGAGAGCGACATGGATGCAGGAAGCGAGAGGGAAGAAGGCAAGGTTCGAGAGGTCGTTCGCGGGAAGCTGGACGCTCGAGATAGGAGATCCTAACAATATACTCATGATCAAACTAGCGCCCGCGTAGTCAGAAGTGTAGGAAAAATATTAATCGTTAGGGAGTGGCCGCAAAGTAATCCAACGGGTAGCAATGTGCATGGAGCACGGAACAAGCATTGTGCAAAAGTCATACGTCGACCAGGTTAATCGCTGTCCGATAGCTCGATCTAGAAAGCGAAACGACGGACATAAGCACGCGGTAGCCGTCACGCAAAATTCGAAGTGAAGCTCACCGTCTCCGCCACCTTCCGTTTCGCCCTCGTCGCTGCGGCCCTCGTCGTCGACGTGCGTCCTGCAGGGGCGAAGGTCAAAGTCGCCTGCGTCGCAGTCTTACTCCCTGCCGCCTTCGATGTCGCCGCGGTCTTCTTCGCGGGGGCCTTCTTCGTCGATTGACTGTGTGTGCGTGTGTGTGCACAGGGTAGCAATCGCCGTCAGCACTCCGCGTATTCTCCACACGCGGGCGTGTACGTACCTGAGCACAGCTGCGCGGTTAGTGCGCTTCGGCGGCGCGGGCTCGTCTTCCTCGATCTCGTCCTCGTCTTCGTCGTCATCGTCGGAGACCACAGCCGCCTTCGCTCGGCCGCGGGCTGGGGCCTTCTTCGGCGCCGCTGCCTTCTTCGGTGCCGCTGCCTTCTTCGGTGCTGCTCTACCCTTGGCTTTCGTGGGCGGAGGCGCGTCGGACAGTTCAAAGTCGGACCCGCCGCCGTCTACGTCCATTGCCATGGAATCCACGCTAGCGTCCGAGTCCTCTACTGCAGCGGCCTTCCCTTTACCCTGTACAAGCAGTGGTTCAGAACGACATTGAGAACCTGCGAGACCGGAACACACCTTGCCCTTCGTACTTTTGTCTTGCCGTTTGTCAAGATAAGTTTGCTCGTGTTCTCCACGCACTTTCTCGACCTTCGGTGCGCGTCAGCTAACAGATTACAGACACGCAACGCGCACACGTACGATCTCGTCAAGAGTGTCATCGTCTATGTCCCCTTCATTTGCTTGCACTCCCTTCATTAGGGACCGCATAGCAGTGCCCACATGCCTAGAACATCGTACGAATGGTGTCAATAAGGCCATAAGGCCAAAGCACAAACGTAGAACTCACGTCTCGATCGCGTGCGAGTCGTCTTTGTCCACGAATGTTTCGATAGCATCCGACATCCCAGCCTCGCCCAGCAACTGCAACTCCTGCGCCGCGAGGTACTCCTTGACCAGCGTCTGCACGCGCACCTTGCTCAGCTTCTCCGCGGCCGTCAGATTTGGGTCGTCGATGCTCAGCTCTGGCATATCGGCCTTGATCTTGCTCGCCCGGTTGGTGTTTTTTCTCGAGCGGTGGAACGTGAGCACGTCTCGCGGATTCGCGACCCGCCCCTGGAACTCCTGGCCGAACCGGACCGGGTTGGACATCTCGCTGACACCCGTGGTGTCGACCTTGAGACGAACAAGAGGGAGCGGACGGGGCAGTTCGGGCTCGCCCTCCTCTACTGCGCGTGCATTACGCACATCCCATTCCGCGTTCGCCTTGTCGATAAGTTCGTTCACCTGTGATACCGCACATTGAGCATAAAGGCTAGATAGAGCTAAGGACGCACTTGCCTTTGTCTTGAGGAACTTGGTCACCTCGATCTTGTCGTTGATGTCGAACCCTTCTTTATCAGCCTCCCCACTGAGGTCGACCTCATCAATCACGAATGGCCGGACGCTTCGCAGAGCAATAGGAGCGAGATCGAACTGTTTGCCAGCAATCTGCAGCAATGCGACATGTCTGACGGCCAGTGTCAGTCGGGTTCTACTACCACGTGAGATATATCGCACTTACTTCTCGATAGCCTCCCCGTCGGCGAGCGAAGTCGCTACCGACGAACCAGGCTGCGTGATGTAGTACCGCTTGCCAGCGACTGGCTCAGGGATGACCCGGCAGTCATGCTCATGGCCCCAGACAACCAAGTCGATGCTATCGTCGAACATGCCTTCCGGAACAGATTGCTGCGGCCCATGGGCGACCCTGTATGAGCGACATGTGAGTATCGCGCGTCGAGCACACGAAAGGGCGCCAACCTATTCTGGTGCAACAACAGGACATTGAACCAGCTGTCTTTGTCCTTCGGCATGTACATCCTGACGCGGTTGCTGCGGAGCTCGAAGTGCATGCGCTGGTCCTTGACATTGCCCACCCCGTACAGGCCCAGTCGCGTGTTACCCTTGCGCAGCAGCACAGGCCGTATGGCGATGCCCTCACTCTGAGCCTCTGAATCATTCAGTGGGAGGTCGATCTTGCCCATGTAATTGATCAGGCCGGTGACGGAGAGCATGTCCAGCGCGCACAGGGCTCCTTCCTGAAATGACGTGAGTCCCGTAGATGAGTAACTGTGTACGAAATTCTTACGGGGCCGGCTCCTTGTGGGTCATCATGGTTGCCGTGGATCGAGAACACGGGGATAGCTATGTTGAGGTTAGGGTCTTCGTAGTTGATCGCTGGGAAGCTACCCGGTCACTATTGGGACGTGGAGCTTGGTTGCAGTTGGTCGACAGCACTCACGAATACCCTGCCGCTTTTCCATCGTTGGGGTCGCTCAGGAGTTCGATCTGAATCGGACGATCCCCAAGGGTATACTCTCGCAACAGGGCCATGACTTGGTAGAGACAGTCTCTTGACGGCCGGTTTTCGTGAAACAGGTCGCCCGCAAGGAGGATGAAGTCAACCTTCAGGGTAACTTAGCACTTACAGTCCGTTTGGCTGCCCACCGCTAACAACTCACATCGTGCTTCACGGCAAGTTGGAGGATCTCCTTGAACGCGTTTATAGAGTCCTGACCACGTATGGGATCTCGCTCGAGGTAGCCTATGTGATTATCCGTCGCTAGCATGATCTTGATAGTGTCCTCCGGAACTGGCACGCCGAATAGTCAGTAATTCTTCCACGCCTGTGGCTCATACGCCCTTGAGAACAGATACTCACAAGCATTTTTGATGGTCGGAGGAGGAATACCCTCGTTCTCATCCCCAGATTGGTCGCTCATCCTGCTGCGGGGAAAGGAGGGGAGTTCAAAGTAGCGTGGATGCTGGTGGACGTCGAGAATCGAAAGAAGCGGGTGACTCCGAGCCTCGAGTCGGACGCGACGCGACGCGTAAGCGCCTGCACGCGCTGCATTGACGCCCGCACGCCCATCGCGGCCAGCGCGACTGCGGAGTCCGGACGCTGCTGAGTCTCTTCTCGTTTCACGCCCCTCTCCAGGCGACGCCAGCTCTTTGCTTTGGCCGGGAAGCCTACTACACCCAGAATGTCGCCACAGTCCCCGCAACAGCCGCCGTCGAGGGCGTTGGTGGTAAGTCCTGGTCGCGTGCATGCGTCCGAGAGCCAGCTAACGGTCAGAACAGATCGGCACGGTGTCCTTTTACTTGGTCGCCGCCCTGGCGGTATGTTCTGCAAATGCGCGCTGCGTGAACGCTAAGGCTGATGTTGTCCGGGACGTGTTGTTGCGGTTCAGATGGTCATGGCGTGAGTCTGCTTTAACTTCACCATTACATGAGGTTCCGCGACCGTGATGGGTGTCTTTTCGTTGGTGCTTTGACCGACGAAAGTTCGCTGCAGCGACGGCAACAGTGCTGACTGACGGTATTGCACAGAAATAAATGGGTCCTCAACACCACGAACACGCCTCTATTTTTCCTCTTCACGCAGCTGGTCATCGCTGTCGTGCTATTCCTGATCGCCCACATGGCGGGCTTCCTCCAGCTACCTCTACAACTTGACTTGGAAGTCTGCAAAGGACTGATACCCATGGTTGGCCTGAATGTGATTGGTCTCAGGTGCGTGCCTCTGCCTTCTGCGACATAATGTTTCTTCAACTTCTCCGGTGAACAGCGCAAGCAACTATACCCTCAAGTATGTGGATGCTTCCTTCTACCAGGTCGCACGCGGGATGGTTCTCCCGTTCACGGTCGCAACCTCGTTCTTCCTCCTCAACGCCCGTCCTTCTCTCCGCATACTGGGTGCCTGCGCCTTCGTCACCGGCGGCTTCTTCATCGGGGTTTTCCTCGATGGTACTCCCGTCTCTCTCGTTGGCATCATGTTCGGCGTGCTGAGCTCAATGATTACCGCTCTTCACTCGGTGGTCATTAAAAAGAGCTTGGAGGTCGTCCATGGAAGCGCGCTCCATCTTTCTTGGTATACCAATCTCATCAGCTCCTTCATCCTCATACCGCTTTTCATTCTTGTGGGTGAGCTTCCGGATGTCATGGAGCTGCTGTTCGGAGTCGACCCGGCCAAGCCCGATGTGCTCTCAACGTTCGTGAAGGGATCAATCATCACTGTGCGTTCCAAACTCAGACTCTCTGACACGCTTGTTCATTTGAATAACCTTCGCTGCGGCTGTTGCAGGGTGTCTTCGGCTTCCTTATGAGCGTCGCGAGCTTGATGTCGATTAAGGTCACCTCACCGATCACGCACATGGTCTCTTCTGCCGTGCGCGGTGTTGCCGTCTCCGTGCTGGGAGTCTTATATTTCCAGGATGTCATCTCAGAGTGAGCTCCTAGTCTTTTTCACCAAGTGAGCACAACCATTTGACGTCGATCCACAGAGGACGTGCGAGTTCCATTGCCGTCATCCTGCTCGGCTCCCTATGGTATACCTGGATCAAGCACGTCGAATCACAACCCAAGGCACAATACGAGCGTGTTGCGCTTGACGAGATGGAGAAAGGCTCAGCGAAGCAAGAACATGGCCACGCCCTCCGCCGTTCGCAATCGCGAGACGCGCGGGACTGAGTGGCCTAGCCGCCTCAATACGGCTTATGGCCTCCGTAATGTGCATGCATACCATATAGACACGATCAACGTTACACAACGTATCCGTAAGACTCGATGAAATATCGGGCCATCGTGCTGCTAATATATAGACCTTCTATCCGTGCCGACTCAGTACTCAGGTCTGGCAGTCTCGAATACAAATCGGCGACATCTTGCCGCGTGTGCCATCGCGGAGTTCGGCGGACGTTACCGCTACGACAGACCCAGGGAGCTGCTGACTCGACTCGCTGTTCCACAGAACGGAAACGGCTGCGCTTGCTTTATACCGAGAGCTACGCAATAATGCTTGAGAATTGAAGGTGCGTACAACCGTCTAGGATCGTATGTTCGCCCGTCAATGTGGTATATAATGTTGCATCTAGACAGGCGCGAGCTTCTGGTTGGAGGTTGCAAGACCGCTGAACGCGGCCGGTGACATCTTGTACCCCGAACCTCGTCGGCTGGTACACTATATTCATCTGGCGTGTACCGATACAATCGTGATCTCCCCTCTACTTCCTACGAGCGTCGTCCACCGGTGACCGAGCAGCGCCGATGCCCGCACCTCCCCACCCCATACGTCCCCAAGTCCTCTTCGTTGACGCAATTCAGTAGCGCTGCCTGAATCATGTAAGTATGGTGCCTTCTCTCGCCTCTGCCGGTCGCCATCAGAGGTCAATGATGTACCTTCTCAGCCCCACACCAACCTGAGAAAGGGCGTGGAATGTGTCCTCCCCGTGCCTTGGATTGCCCATGTGGTCTTGCATAGACACAGCACTGGCATCGCTACGGCAAGCCTTAATTTGTCAAGCCAACAACTGGTATGATGATCTGTGCCTGGCAATTCGGTGCGTTAATATTGTTCTGGCTCGGCGATACAGATCTAGCAGTGCCAGATTAGGCCGTGGATGCTCTTGCCAACAGGCCAGTCGGTGCTGCTACATTCTGATATATGTCCTCTCTAGATCTCTCCAACACTTGATATGGATACATACAACAATGGAGATATAAGTTACATACCATCCGCTCTGCTAGATACGTGCTGTCGAGTGGCCAGGCCATTTTACATCATCGTTCACCACCCGAGGTTCTTCCCTACTCTCGTAGACAGCTCAGTCGCGTCGCGGTCACCAGTCGAATATCGGTCCTTGCCATCCACGTTGACGCTGCCAGAGGAGTGCTGCGATGTCGATGGTGTGAGTATCGGCGCTCCTGCGTTCGGAGGTCGTCAATGTGGACGTACCTCAGGCGGCATCGCGATGACGAGGCTGTTCTGGAGGTTGTTGCTTCCACCGCCGCTCCCAGTGCGAGCGCTGAATGGGGTGAGCTGCCCGACCGGCCGTGACTCGAAGTCGTCGACTAGCTCCGCCCTGCGGCCGATAGCCTTCCGTGAGTTGAGCCTACGGAACATTCACATCGAATACGTCAGCTTGAGTGTCTTCTGAGTCGGAGAGTGGCTATGTACGTACATGGCGAGGAAGGAGATGGAGTACACTGGTGAGAGGTCAGTCGATGCTCGTGAACGGACGAATGACTCAGACTGCACGTACATTTCGCGGCGATCAGAGAAAAGCTTCCGTAAAGAAGGTCGTGGGGGTTCGTCAGAGACTGTCGTGCCGATGAGCCCGTGTCGCGCCATAGACGGATAGGTGGAACTCACGAAAACGAATGTCAATATTGAGAACATGCTGCAGTCCGACGGATTCATTAGTATACAGTCAGACTAGTGCGATGGAGTCGGCGACGAACGCAGGAATGAGACCTAAAGAAACACATCGGTGTGAGGCTTGAGCTAGTGCGGGGCCACGCGGGATTGAAACACGTACCGGTGTTAATAGCGTATAAGATCAGGGCATCGATCATCGAATGCGTCCTGCGTCATGAGTGTCAGTCAATCACTTGGTCACAGAGCGAAGGCTGATCCTTACGACTTGAACCCATCTCGCGAACGTCCCTTCAGCAAGATGAGAATGAGGACGGCCGTCAACAGGCCGTCTGTAAACGACGCTAGTCCGTACTCGACTGCGAACAGCCACTGGTGGTAGAGATCAACAAACTCTCGGTATCTTATGCGCAAGTATAGCTCACGAGGAACTCGTCGAACTTCTCAACCGAAGGGAGAGTAAAGCTGAAGATTCAATGCGAGTCAGTTTGTGATATGGATACGTGATTCGAGACAGACAACGCACTTTAGGATGCAAGCAGCTATTCCTCCATCAGCGCAAGTTGCATACGATGACAGTTAGATGCCACTCACACAAGCCAAGTCCTATGATAGTACCCATTGAGTGTCAACGCTGAAGTCGACGTAGAACGGTCATCTCACCTAGCTCTGCGAGGCACAGCAGTGCCTACGGCCAAGCCACGTCGACGTGAGTGAAGGAAGGGTCTGGTAATTGACCCAGTACTCACCGCTAGCACCACTATCCAAATGTATTGGCGACCCACTGCAGATTGAGTTGGTCACATGCTAGAACGCCCCATAGAGACAGGATGCATGCGCACACTGATAAATACGCCGGGCGTAGAAGCTGGCGAAACACAAGTTAGTGGGTCAATTCTATACACATGAGCTCATGGGCGCATCAGTGGACGCACCCCTGTATTCCGACCACGGACAGGATCTATACAGAGACGTCGCATTGTGTCAGAAGAAATCTGTTTCATGGTAGAGACGCCTCACCCCCATGATTGGCACCATCTAGAAGCGTCGTCAGCGTCAGAGTCAGAATTTGCATAAGAGATTATGTTGCTTACCCCGCCCGACCTGGAAGATGACTCATAGTTAGCGCATAGAGCGTCATAGTCATAGTTTCGATACTCACCAAAGACTGGGTTCCCCGAGTTGAATGAGGCTCGCTCCGCCTACAACCAGATACATGTAGCTGCTCGAATTGAATCAGCGTGTATCCATAAGAATACCTGAACAGATACCGACGTTGTGTGGAACATGAACACTGTTGTTAGCGTCTCTACAATCATAACAAAAAGGACCTAAGAGGGGATGGCGGGTAAGTCAATGCCCAGATAGTGCGCGCAGACGACACCCACCCAGATCTTGATTATGACACGGTCTTGAGGGTACGAACGGTAGTACCGCAAGGTCTGATGTAGCGAGAATCCATAAAGCCTAAGAGCGTCATCAGTACGCAGTAAATTAACCCTAGTCCAAGCTTAGGCTCGATTTACTCACAAGATTGAAATTGATAGGCCGATGTAGAGCGCGCCAAAGGTAGCAGCCTTAGTGGGGAGCGCAATCGGAGGACCCGCCAACGACGGATCAGCGGCTTGAGGAGTGCCAGTAGTGGAATCCATGTTCCTCTGTCGGTTTGAGCGGGGAGGACCGGTACAGCAGGTGAAACAGCCTACGCCGGGACCAGTGAGTCGTTAAGTACTTGAGGTGCCGCACCGCAGCACCCATCGGTGAGAAGTGGTACTAGTTACTATACTACTTCGTCCGAGTGGCGAGTATACTCCGGGTCTGCCATCAGAAGACCATCAATGCGGCGACAATCATCTGGTTACATATATCTTTCCGGCGGCCCGCGGCATGCTGCAAGGGCATGGGAAGCCATCTCTCTCTCCGAGTGTGGTCTTGAGTGCCTGTCCGAGCAGTGTGAACCTGTGCGGACACCCAATACATTGACCGGCGGCAGAAGCTGATTGTAGATTTACGTGATGTCTTGCCAATTGCGACATGATCATATAATCTTAGCGCAGAGGGAAGTGGAAACATACCCTTGACCACGACGCTCTGGAAGGAGAGAAGTGAGTGAAATGATGCGGGTCGGTCAGAGCCACTGCCTCAGTATTGGAGGATGCGGCTATGGTCAAGCCACGGACGCCCATGGCCCTGCAACGCAATACGATACCTCGTTGACCATGGTTGACGTACAACATTCGTACTGGTCAAAAGGAGCTTGAAGGGCAGGAACTGTAATTTACGAGCGTTGCACCATATTAGCGCTGTTATTCGGAGAGAACTCGGAGGCGGAGTCGATAACAAGTTGAAGGAGATGGAACGAACATTCCTAAAGATGCCACAACACCGTGATCCCGTAGCGAGATCCTTAGCATCGTGGCACGCTAAACAGCGTCCACCCATGATCCAAGTCGCGCCAGTACTGCACTTCGTTCCGGTTCATGCCACGGGAGAACGAGAAGATCGTGGCATGCATCCGGACATACATCCTCCGTCACGGGCACCCCGTCCTCCTTCAGCTTCTCGATGAACGCCAACGAATCGTCCAGAAGCCGTTCCGCGCCCCCTGCGACGACATAGGTCTCGGGAAAGCCGACAAACAGTCCGGTCTCGGGCTGGCAGTGAATCGAGACGGGAGAGAGGTAACGATGCGTCTTCGCGACTTCGAAGTCCATCGGGCCGAGAAGTCCCTTGATGCCATACGCCTGGAACAACTCCCCGGGTTTCTCACCAAACACATCCGAGGGCGCGTGTCGGATCATGGAGGACTTTGGCCCGCACCGCGACATGGATAGGTCAAGCCACCCAGACGCGACGATTAGGCGTACGGGCGGCCGCAGCGCAGGGTTGGGATTCTCGAGGAGGTGGCGCACGAGGCCGACAGCGATGTTTCCCCCGGCGGAATCGCCTGCAACGACGATGTTCTCCGGCGCAAATCCAAGGTCGTGGATGAGATAGTGATATCCGGCAAGCGCATCGAGGATCGTGGTGGGGAAGGGGTTTTCGGGAGTGTCCGGCGGGGCGGAGGTGAGACGATAGTCCACAGCGAAGGTACGCTCGATGGTCTTTGAGTGCTCGAGCAATCCCTGTGTCAGCTTTGCACCCATATCGTCCGGCCCTGCGTTGCCGAGCTACGAGAGCAAGTTTTAGCGTACACGAATCTTCATTAGTAGGGCTGTTGAACTCTTACATAGAACGCGCCACCATGAAAGTGGAGTATCGTTTTCTCCCCCGGTTTTGCTTTGGGTCCTGCCCATTCAGACCCTTTTCTGAGCATCCAGTAGGCACCAACACGAGATGGTTGTGCGCCAGTAATTTCCGCGACACGACGAATTTCGCCGCAGTAGAACTCGTCAGGGATAGGCTTCACCCATACGAACTTGGCATCGACTAGGGCTTCGTCCGGAATGTCTGTCGTGGTGGGTCTCGTAATTTCCTTCAAGTACTCGGTTACAACCCCGCTAAGTTCTTTGAAGACCTTGACGATCAGTGTACGTTTGACGGTCCATACCGGACGCGGTCTGCCAGAGGGATGCAACGAAAGAAGAAACCAGAAAGGTATCTTCACAAACACAAGGGTGAGCGTGAAGTAGGTAAGATATAGAGCCTTGAAGGGTTGGCGGTCAACAAGAGCTGACATTTAAAAGTGATGCGTAGTGTGGAGGGAGGCCCAGCAAACGTTCGAGCGAAGGAGCTGATGGGAGGAGGAGAGGCGCGAGAACCACGAATTTGGGCTACTACCACTCTTCTTCCGGCGCTCCTCAATCGTCGGAACTGGAAAGATCAACGATCAACGTTTCAACTTTTGCCCACTCGTCCGTTCTCATACGGCGTACGCAAGCCCAATTTGATCAACTTGAACAGACTTGGATGCGCGCATGTCGTCAATTGGAACAACAGATCGAAACGGCCGCCCTCCCGGGCCCATGCGTCGTCCAAGGTCGACATAATAGGTTTGGCGACCGCGCCAAGTTAGCGCGGCACGTTGTACCCACTAGGTTCACGGTGTCTTCTTGCCCGAGTCCGAAGACACATTGCGGGTGTCAATCAGGACTAGTATGACTTGACAATGTTTGCTCATCAAAGTCTTGTTGTTCTTCCTGATAGGCCATCCGATCGGGCTTATGACCGGCCCACCTCCACTTCACGGTCACTACTAACCCTACGTATGTGTCGTCTTATACCCTCTGGCACGCTCTTGTTCGCTCACATAAGAATCAGGTCGACGACGTCGCCGATAGCAGCAGTGCTCTGAGATGGGCGTAGCGCTATTGCCCCACTGACACCCGCGCAGCGCACGATCACTGCCCGGAGATATCTGTGAACACGTCCATGGGTTACAGGTGTGATAGAAGTACTGCACAAGAGTGGACCCACCATGGTCGGGCCTCGCCGTGTGGCTTTATTCGATTCTCCTTTGTTTCGTGCGCGCTTCTTTCATACTCCCTCTAAGGCTCCTGGACGACGGTGCCCTGATATCTGCGTCATATACCAGCAGTACCCCTTCTTCCTCTCCTGCTTAGCTACTTCCAGGAAGAAGTAGAAGAGCAGAGAGTCAAACTCCTCGTTCTTCCTTCCGCACATAAGGCCCGGACAGATGTGGTACTGGTCTTCGGCCTTGGGGAGTGGATAGTGCATGTTGTAGACGGAAAGGTGCGCAAATCTGATCAAATAAAAATGTTTGTAGCCTGACCTCCACGACGAGGATAGATAGGACGTCAGCTCCTCGAGAATCCGTCCGTCCGAAAGCACCAACCACCACCAGAGATGTTGCTTTGGCACTTGACCAGGCGAGACGACGTCTTCATGTCCGAAGGGGAGATGTGGAAGCGGCACTCTAGAGTCGTCCGGGACGCGCTCCACCGCAAAGTTCCCATCGCCCAGTTCGTTCACATCGCTCGGAAGACCTTCTCCCTCATGGGCAAGGGAGGGCGGCTGGGTTCGGTGGAATGACTACTACACGCACCGGTTCACCTTAGACGCGGTCGGGACCACCGTGAGCGGGTACGACTTCGAAGCTCTCGACAAGCCGGACGGCTCGTTTGTTCGCCAGTACCACGACGTTATGGAGGCGATCGCCAACCCGCCGTATATCTTCATGCCTTCGTTGGAGCGCTGGCTTCCCAGGACCAACGTGGGCAAGCTCGTAGACGACTTCATCGACCGCTTTCGCGTCTTGCTGGAGCTGAAAAAGAAGGGGCCCGGCGACACATGATCACCTACATGATGTTCGAAGCCCCGAAAATGTCAGAGACTGAGTTCAGGGACAATGTCAGTATTACCTTCCTCGCCGGCCATGTGAGCAGGTTCCCTTCTGCCGTCAATCTATCTGTCAGTGCTGAATAGTTCTATACATGCAGGATACGACCGCCGGAGCGTTCTCGTCGGTCGTCTTTTACCTTGGCCACCACGAGGAGATCCAGTAGAGGGCGCGCCAGGAGGTGCTCAGCGCCATGGGTTAGAACGAGCGTACGAAGATGCCGTACCTGAACGCCGTCATACGCGAAGCGCTGCGACTCAACAACTCATCTAACACAACGATTCCTAAAATCGCCGACGTGAGGTTGCAGGCCGGAGGTTACCCAATTCCACCGAAGACTCCATTCGTCCCAAGCTGTGGTCCGATCCTGGCTAGTACGATCCGGAACGCTTGATGGAGTCGAGCGAGGAGATCAATTGGGTCCCCTTGGGTGTTGGTCCCCGTCAATGCCCGGCACGCATGTTCTCCCTGTACGAGCAAAGGGTCTTGATCAGTATGCTCTTGAGGGAGTATCCGTGGGCGCACGCTGACATAGACTTCGAACACCTGTTATGACGTACTACATCATGACGATGTGTTGTTTCCATAATCAAAGTCACTAGTACTGGCACCAGCCGGTTAGGAACTTGCAAAAGTGTCTCTCTCTCGTTCCCGTTGCCTTATTGAGACACGCCCGTAACCGGGTGGTGACGAGACTAGCACGTCTGCATTCTTTGGGCTCTGCGGAGCGTACATTGAATGCTACAGCAGTACGTGGTCGCTAGTTGCTCGTCGATCCGGAGAATGAGCGCTGCTGAGCAGTCCTGTAGTAAGCTATGTCAGGACATTCCTTCAGGACGATTAAGGACCCGTTCGGGTACCAGGTTCTCAGCCATAATCGGAACCCTAACGCATGTGATGATTCTCGCCAGCAGATATAAGATACCAGTGGGTTGCAATGAGTCGCACTGGGGCCTCGTGGTACACCGCTCGTCCATCCTCAGCATGTCAGCTCTCATCCCGCAACACTCCATCTCCCAGACGTACGACACCGTCATCTTCGACCTCGGGAATCTCTTATGTACACGGTCAAGCAAGACACGCACCTCTCTGGCTCCCGACGTCATGCGTCGAATCTACAGCTCGGCCACCTGGTTCGAGTACGAGAAGGGAAGGCTCACCGAGGAAGAATGCTACTCCTTGGTCGCCTCCGAGTTTTCGATCTCACCCATCGCTATCGCCGAAGGTGTACACGCATCCCGAGCGGCGGCGCGCACCGACCCGGACATGCTCGCATTGGTCCGAGAGCTCAAGCAACGTCCGGGGATCCGAATCATCGCGATGACGAATATTCCTTCGCCAGACTGGGAGGATCTCCAGCACCGCCAGCGCGCCGAGGACTGGGTGTTATTCGACCGCATCTTCACATCTTCCGCGGCAGGAGAGCGCAAACCCAATTTCGGGTTCTACCGCCATGTCCTCAAGGTTACAGGCACCGAACCACTGCGCACTGTGTTCGTGGATGACAAGATCGAGAACATTGTGTCAGCAAGGTCATTTGGCATGAAGGGTGTATTGCTCACCTCGATTTGGGAGCTGGGGTGTTCGCTCAAAGTCCTGTTGAGAGACCCCGTGGCCGATGGTGATCGATGGCTATCCAGTCATGCGAAACAGATGTGGTCTGTCACCGACACCGGCGTCGTGATAGAAGATAACTTTAGCCAGTATCTTCTTCTAGAGACGACAGGCGACCTGAATCTCGTCGACGTGATCCGATATCCCAGACGTAGCAACTTCTTCAGAGGTAGGATCGAGTTCTAAGAGATAATGATCGAGTACTAAAAATTAGAATGTCATGCAGGGAAGGGTATCCTCACAACGCCCATCTTTCCTGATGATCTCGACACGACCTCCATTGCCTGCACAGTTCTGGACCACTTCAGCTTTGACATGAAGAATGCAATCATGGATGAGATGCTGGCCTTGAAAAATGTGGATGGTATTGTGCAGACGTACTTCGACACCACGCGGCCACGGATCGGTGAGTTGTCTGATATTTGCTCATGTACCTGTCATCTCAATGCTCGCTATCGGTAGATCCTGTTGTCGCAGTCAATGTTCTCACCTTTTTCTACCTCAACAATCGTGGAGGCGATCTCGGCGAGACGCTAGATTGGGTATACGATGTCCTCGTGCATCGGGCATACGAAGGCGGCACCCTGTACTATCACGGTGGCGACGCCTTCCTGTACTTCCTCTCCCGTCTTCTCCACGCATCGGCCACCGTGTACGAGCACTTTGGCGAGCTGTTCGCATCGCGGATTCGGGAACGGTTCGGTATTCCCGGAGATCCTCTTGCGCTGTCCATGCGTATCCTCGCTGCCGCATCTATCGGTCTGAGCGATGCAGTAGACTGCGAACGGTTGATTGCACTCCAAGAGGAAGACGGCGGCTGGCCACTCGGATGGATCTACAAGCATGGCTCTTCTGGCATTTTGACGGGGAACCAAGGTTTGACAACGGCTATGGCGATCGCTGCGATCAGCAGTAGTCGAGAGATGAAAGGTACGGCTATATAGTCATGATGCATTGTTGAGCACTAACAGGTGGCACACAGCAGGTATTCATGTGCCAAACCTCCCGATAGCGTCCATCTAGTATACTCGGCGCGGCGGGTGTCGTTAGATTATACTGTAGTTCAAAATGCATCAGTAGTGATGTTTTCACGTAGCAGCAGCAAGCACTTTCCGCGAATTGACTAGCTTGAGGTGGACGCTACATGGTGAGACAAGGACGAGAGGTAAACGGAAAGTGGGAATGGCCGTTGCCGCGACTTTCAACGAGGCCACGTGACTCGTTCCTTCTATGATGTCGCCAGATACGCAAGCGTCGCGGCGACTTGCAAGTTGAAGTCGTACTTGGCTTATACTAACCTGATCATACTCAGAGTACAGCAGAGCGTATTCTCATATATCACGGATTTGAAACAAAAGGACCCCCGGTGACACCCTACTTCTCCGCTCTTTGCACCAGCCTGTCCGAGTCGATCCTGGCCGCGGCGAATGGTGAATATACTTGATGACATGTTATCCGGATTGGCGACCTGTCATTTCACGCACTCGGACATATGGCAGGCTAAACACTCTTCGCCCCAGCATTCATGACCAGGTTCAGCAGTTTCTGATAGTCAGGACTGCCAAGTCCGGTGGCCTGAGAAGATACCCAGCAACGGTCAGTCTAACTGTCCTGGACGCCCGGAGCGATGATACGAGTCAACATACCGGATCCCATCCGGGGAGAGCAGGGAAACCCTGTGCACCACATCCCGGGTTGCTGCCGATAGTGATGTCGTTCAAAGCCGACGCGCCCTCAGAGTACAACAACGGGTTGATGAATCCAAGCGGAGGAAGTCCAGCATTGAGCCTCTGTTCGTTCAGCAGCGCAATGACGCTAGCGAAAGCGGGAGTCGAAGCACTAGTGCCTCCGACTGGCTGGAAGACGCCGGCAATACGAGTGATGAAGTTGTTAGCTTGGGCAGAGACGTCAGGGAAGCCGCGTCCCGATGTGTTGAACAGCCCGGCGTTGGTGCTTCCGAGCTGGCTGAGGTATCCTTGTACAGCATCATCCTGGTAGCTCGGTCGAGGAAATATGTTTGAGAAGCCGCCGCCGGAGAAGAACGCGGTGATCTCGGGGCTGATATTCTCTGTTCCGCCGACAGAAGTAAGGCTAGAAAATGTCAGATCTTGGTGAAAAAGGCGCAGAGCGTATGCGATGGGACTTACAAAGGACATCCACTGGGGAACGTGGGGCCGAACTCGGTGCTATCGCAGTTCCCATCGACGGGCGGGCCGTATACGCCATTGTCACCAGAGGCAAAGAGCACACTAGTGCCCCTAGCTCCCAGCTGTGCATATGCATCGCATAGGGTGCTGTGTGATAATACGGTTAGCCCGCCATGCCAGTGATATTGATCAGGCAATATCGCTCACTTCGCGATCTCTTGATCGAATGCGAAAGTGCTCTCGTCGAACCCATAGCTTGTACTCAGAACGAGAGGGGGTTCATCCAAAGCAAGCAAAGTATTCGCCATATCTATGAACCCGAACACTGAAGCGTCGCCATCCGAGTAGAATGTGGTTGGTACTCCGGTCGCCACTCCCACTGTGTAATCGATATCGAGACTCTGATGACAGCGAGTATGTATGAGTTTATGCACGTCCAAAGCACTTATTGAATGTGACGTACGGCTTCACCGGTTCCATTTGGTGCGCTAGTGATCCCGTTATCCACAGAAACAACGTTGAAGGTGGGGGTGGTTGTAACATCTGGTCGGAACGCTAGAAAGAATATCTATGGAAGAATTCTATGCGGTGAGTATCATCGTGTACAAGAAAGCGGCCTAGTGCGCACATCCAAATCGCCCATATCTGCGAACTCATTTAAGTAGCCCGCGACACCGAGGCTGTTGCCAGGATTGGTCGCCGGGGTAGCAGGGATTTTGTAGAAATCTTGCAGGCAATCGGGGAATATCTCCTCGTTGCAGACGTCCGGCGGCGTCGCTCTCCTAGACTTTCCCAAAGCAGTCCGGGGTGGCTGAACAACTCCCATGGTCGGGTGACTAGGTCTCATCGCACGGCTAAAGAACCTGGAAGCGCACACATCATAATCCACCAAGCGTGTAGTCATGAGTATGCACGTACTGTGTAGTGGGGTATATGAAGTGCAGATGCTCCTCGACTTCAGCTGGGAGGGAGTAAGAGAGCGTCCGTATGATAGTCTGCTCGCTCTGCTTGTCCGTGAATTCAGTGTAGTTGGCCGTAAGTAGGCCGTTCGCGATCTTCACTGGTATGTCGACTCGAAGCATGTCTCCCGACGGCGATATCACTTCAGCCTTGAGGTCGTTCTTCGAGAGCCAGTCTGTGACAGCCTTCACGCTCTCAGCCTTCGGGGCGACAAAGGCTTCGACCTATGGTGAACCATAGCGGCGTTAGACATTGGGATGGCAAGCTCAAGTGCGTTCCTGACCTCGGCCTTTGAGAGATACTTCCCGTAATTGACACTCTTCGGATTGCTGATGTCTTCAAGGGCGGCGTGCAAACCGTCCATATTCGACGCAGGAAGTCCCAGTGTAAACTCCACAACCGATCCTGGTGCAGCGGGCCTCATAGGCATGAACTGAGGAGGATGGTTTGATAGGGAGGTCCTAGCGCCACTCGCTCCGAGGGAGACCGCGAGGAGACCGATAGTCACGAAGGCCGCTGACAGCATACTGTGTGGGTAGAGTGACTCGAAGACTCGGAGGAACTCCTTGCAAGATATCCAGACTCGCAGTTCGCTTTAAGAACACTTCGGAACTCGGAATTAGGAGACGCTGCCTCGTCGGACGTAACGTACCCATCGTATGGCGAGATACCACCACAGAGGTCTTTTCAACCACTTAGTCACCTAGCTAATTCAATGGTTTGCGCCGCTGTGAAGCAGTGAATGCACTCGCCTCGGGCTCAATGAAGAGAATGGTCATGACTTACGGAACACTGTCTGTTTGAAATGACTTTCATGCTCTGATTTCTTGTTCCATCCGACTGTTTGAGCGGAACGCTGAACGAGACGCTAACGTGGAGGTTTGACATATTGAAATAGTAAATTCTGAGGTGATAACAAGTCGTCCTTAATACTTACATTGATCTCTAACGGCCTGACGGACACATACGGTGACAGGTTGGCGTTGTGAGCGCACTGAAGTGAATCTACTCAGCAGGACCCAAACGCTATGACGATAACCTGGAAGATCTGAGTCTTAGGAGACGAATGTGCACAGGAAGTTCCATCACTCACCAGGGGTATCATGTTCTCGACTCGGATGCTTGTTCGCCGATGCTCTGACTTGCATCTGTGCCGGCCGCTGAACAAGCCGCGCCAGCCCGTCGAGGACCCCACGATACTGCGTTGATATTGGCAGCCGCCATCGGAGAAGACGGGGATGTGTGAACGTGCCAACGATGTTTCTGACAGACCACTCTGAGGTGCCTTGATGTCCTCACATGAAGACGTCTAAACAGGCCGGGGGGGAAACTGCAAGCACTGTGCATTTCCGAAGAGAAAATGAATCTGTATATGAATTCAGTCCGAGTCGAGTCAATACCAATGATCACTCATCCTCAGTAACACCGCTGTTCACCTGTCCGGGATTTTGAGGCCGACGCCCGTTGTACTTCCGAACAATGCCTTTTCTCATGATAGCTTGAGACTGAGTGACGGTCTGGACTCTGCTATCCCAAGTGGGAGGAGTTCCGGCGATATAGCTAATCGGGATCGGAGTCAAGAACTATCCTAACTAGACGTGGCAGTCGAATATGTCTGAGTTGTTAAGAGAATGAATCGCCCACCGTGACCTTTTGGCATTATGTGTGGCCCAGCGATGCGTTAGAGGCTTAGTCTGATAGGATTGCGGATGTCACAAGCTTCACCGAGGTGATTGCGATTATTTACGGGTCCCTTTGAGAGATATCTGTCAGAGTGATAGTTCAGGAGCAGCAGATGAGCTATATTACTCATATCCTTGCCGGTAAAAGACTTCAGGGCTTCAAGGATCCGACTTACTGCACGTATTACGTGGCACCAGGCGATCGCGGTGAGCTCACGTCATGGGCATTCACTCCCAAGAGCTAGTCGAGTGGCAGTCATAGAGAGTCAAGCGTGCAGTCCCGCTGCGTTCCAGTAGCTGGAGGAGTAATGTTGACGTTGAACGTTGAGGATTGAACAAAGAGGAGATTCAGGCGCCTCGTACGTTCGGATTCGAGGGTTGCTAGCGGCTACAATTAGCGCTCACGGATCTACGACCAGCCTTGCCACGACGTCGTCGACACCATGGCGGCGGCGGGCTCATAGGTATGCACAATAAATAGTTTACTTGACATGGTGGGATGGTGAGGATAGGTCTCGGGCACTGTTTCGACGGGGAGTTGAATAGATGATTGCTTCGGTAAGAGTCCGACAGGTGCCTACAAGTATATTGCGTAGGCCCGACCTCAATGATACTGCTAATCGAGGTTGGAATCGATGAGAAAGACTGACCTCAGCCGCAACATCCTGGTGATGCTGATTTCAGATCCAGAGACCGTGACAGTCTTCAATATTTCAAAAGACAACACCACCCATGCACCTGATTTGAAGGTCAACTTCATGAGTAGCCATGACGAAAAGATAGAAGAGAGGTAGGACCGCGATATCGCTCACACACCGTACTTATGAAGTGCGGATACATTCGAATTCGTCGTGGCAGTGGACAAGCAGTGGACATGCCGTACATATGACTTGGATCGTAGCTTGTTCGCGAGGTTTTCAAGACAGATAGACGCACCAGAATGGAGTCATGTCTGGTCAGTTCCGCACAATAATGATGATTGAAATTGAAAGCGACTACACTGAGACCTACATACATGATAGTATAGCGACGTTGGAAAGCGATGTGCCACGACGTGCACGCAACGTGAGCTAGGCTCGCTTGCCAGCCTCTCGTATTGCGTCCCTTAATAGATTCGGAGTTTTCCGACTCATAACATGATCAAGCCGTCAACACAACTCTTCGATCTAGTCTGACTCTATATCTTGATCACGACGCACCATGATCACAAGAATCCTTGTCATCAACCCAAACTCCTCGCAGTCGATGACCAGGGCCCTTGAACCCATTCTCGCGGATATCTTGCACTCTGACCTCCTCCTGCAATACCACACTGGGCCTGTCGAAGCACCACCCTCTGTGAACGATTATACGACATCGGTGACATCTGCCGCCTACACGTTTGGCTCCCTCCATACCCGTCTCTACCCAGCGCCGATAGAAGATGAAGAACCTGTCGATGCGTACCTCGTAGCCTGTTTCTCTGATCATCCCTTGGTGGGGATGCTAAGGGAACACACGTCGAAGCCCGTCCTTGGCATATTCGAAGCATCCATCATGCATGCGCTTGCGCTTGGACAGCGTTTTGGAATCGTCACGACGGGGAGATACTGGGAAGCTGCGCTCACTGAGGGAGTAAAGAGGGTCTTTGGCTCGGCGGATCTGGGCGGGGCGTTTGTAGGGGTGGAGAGCACAGGGATGACAGCGCTGGAGCTGCACGAGAAAGATCCTATCGTGGTCGCCGACGGCATTGCAGCTGCCGCGTCGCGACTCGTCGCCAGAGGGGGGAAGAGCATCATCATGGGCTGCGCGGGCATGAGCGGGATGGAGGAGGCTGTCCGGGCTGGGTGCAAAGGGGAGGAAGTCCGTGTCCTCGATGCAGTGAGAAGCGGAGTAACGGCGTTGGAGAGTGTGGTCCGCGCGAACAGGCTGAGGTGATGTCGAGATCTTGTAGCATAGGTTGTCTTGCCACGCACCGCAGTCTCGAATCCCGGATGTCGTCGTCGGTCGTATCCATAGGTCAGTTTGCATACCTCTGCAAGCGTGCCTGGGTTCTTGAATATAGACGGCGACGGGCGGTCTAGTCTCATACCAAGACCCTAAACGAGTGAGGACGAGGGACTCACGGTGCATCCTATTGCAACAATCCAACAGTTTCAGCGCAATTCACCGAGCGCGACGACGAGTACCGAGATTCGTCGGAGTATGCAGCGGCACACGAAGTGGTCTGAGGATGGATAAAAGGGAGAAAATTGCTGCAGATCACGTCGTCGCTGGCGTAGACACAATGTTTGAAACATTCATCGGTGTCGAGTAATGATCAAATTCAAGCTTGCGTTTCGGTCGGTGCCGTTGCACGTCGTGAAGTCTTTCAGCATCAGCGGATCGGAGCCGCCGCTTGTTCCCTTAAAAGTTCGCTCTCCGCTTGAACCTCATCCGCACAACCGTCGCCCGCAGGCTGTACGCAACGGCGACCTCCTAACCCTGTCTCAATTTCTGACCCCTCTCGCTTTACGACCACGATGTCTGCTCGCAGACAGGCGTCGACGACCTCACTCTCACGATACGCACGAGCTGGCTCCCCCGACTTCGCGAGCAGATCTCTTGACTTCTGCAATGCCTTCTGGGGCCTTGGCGATGGAGGAGTCGATGTGCTCTTCGCGCGCATGCGGGGAGCCATGAGGACTATGGATGAGCTGAAGGCATTTTGGAAGGAGAGGTGAGCGAGATATCTATGTTGTCGAGTACACCCCTGACACCATGAACAGAGCGAGTATCGAGGAACAATACGCGAAACGTCTCGCTTCCCTTGCCAAGTCTACGCTAGGCAGGGACGAGATTGGGTATGTTTTATAGATTGCCCGTCTCACAAAGGTGCTGAAGATCATATCAGCGAGCTTCGGACGTCATTGGACACGCTCAAACAGGAGACAGACAAACAGGCCCAAGGTCATCTCCTTGTCGCTCAGGCAATCAAGACGGACCTTGAGGGGCATACCACTGCCTTCGTCACAAAGCAGCAGCACCACAAGCGTGGCATACAAGCTCAAATAGAGAAAGAGTTCAAGACGAAGCAGACTCAGGAGGGCTATGTCGCTCGGGCCCGCGAGAAGTACGAATCGGATTGCATGCGGATCAACTCGTACACTGCGCAAAGCACACTCATTCAGGGGCGGGATCTGGAAAAAGTTCACCTCAAACTCGAACGTGCCCAGCAGACCGTTCAGGCGAACCAGCGCGATTATGCCAACTTTGCCCGCGCATTGCAAGACACGTTGCAGAAGTGGGAGCAGAGCTGGAAGGCCTTCTGCGACAGCTGCCAAGATCTCGAGGAGGAGCGAATCGAATTCATGAAGGATAGCATGTGGGCATATGCGAACGCGGTTTCGACGGTTTGCGTCTCAGACGACGAGGTACGCTCAATGATGCCCGTGTTCCTATTTTGAATACCGCTTAAGTTGAGAACATCCACTAGTCGTGCGAGATGCTGCGCCTAGCACTCGAACAACTAGAAGTCGAACGTGACATGGAGGGCTTTGTGCGCGACTACGGCACTGGTAACTCTATCCCCGATCCGCCTCCGTTCATCGACTATGCAAGCCCGGACGCTCAGCCCCCGTCATCTCAAAGAGGTACAGCGCACACCGCCAACTTCCCTCGTCAATCGCAGCGTCCTCGACAACCTACGCAGCCCACGCAGCCCGGACAAGCACCGCAGCCTGCGCCTGAAGAAGAGCCTGTGAACTACACCGGTGTGGGCGCGGGGAATCGAGCTCCTGGCGCTGACTCTCAATTGCAACGTTCGCAAACTCAGAGTAGGGCCAGCACGCGCGGGCAAGAATTAGCTCAACCGCAGCCGCAGACAAATGGTGCTATCACAAATGGTCGGATCACGCCCAATGTCGGTACGCGCATCGCTGATCCACAAGCGGACCCCATCGATCCTACTGCGAAGACGATGCTCAAAGTTGGTAACAATGCGTATGAGGTGGACTTGGGCAGGGATCCGCAAGCGCACGCCGGACCGCCGGGGTCGGGCGGCTCGTCCATAATGGGTCGCGGGGTTGGCTTGCCTGACGATCCACTCGCTCAGCAAATGAACCAACTCAAGAATGCTGGTAGCGTTCGTCGTAGTGGTCAGTGGAAGTTCCCGCAGCATCAAACTCCTCCTGCTGGTTCGGGTGCTCCCCGCGATCCCAACGGTAAGCTCTCACCACCGTCGGGAAGTGGCACGCCTTCAGTGCGGGACTACCGCAACTCTGCAGAGATCGTTGTTGGTGCATACCCCCCACAAGCAGCTACTTCGCGTCCGTCGTCACCCAACCCGCCAACGAACGTGTTCATGAAGCCCCCTTCATCCCAAAATCCCGCCGCTTCCTCCCAGGTCTCCGTTCAGAACGTGCTTGCAGACTACCAGCAATCGCTTCCTGGTGAACGGAAGTCAATAAGCCGTACGAACAGCCGCTCAAACAGCATTTCCATCCCTGCTCAAGACGCTTCCAGTATCCGTGGCCGTCCTCTCAGCTCGGAGGGCGGGCGTGCCGGCATCGGCGCCCAGGGACGTAGCACGAGTCCTCAGCCATTCGCGTCAGTGTCGCGCAGTGCAAGTCCTATGCAACCCCAGGCTCTGCCCAACCGCAACAGCATCGGCCGACCTCCCACCGGGAGTGGTCCAGCCCCCGGTCACGGACACGCCCACTCAGGCTCAAACACTCGCCAGGGTTCGATCGCGATCCCCCCGCAGCCCTTGCATCAGCAACGCCCGACTAGCCCGAGCATCAGCATCCGACTCGACTCGACCGGACGTGTCGTCGAAGACGATATGGCGTTAGGGTATCGAAGCGCGCCTGGCCAACAGCCACCCGCCCAACAGCCATACGGAGCTCCACCCCAGCAAGCACCTCCTGGCCCGCCTCAGCGTGTACCGAGCTTCGGTGGAGCCAACGGCGCCCCTGGTGCTCCTGCCTCATATGCGCCTCTGCCTCCGCCCCAACAATACCCTCCTAGTGGGCAGGTATACAATGTCCCGCAGCAGCAGCAGCAGCAGCCCCAGTACGCCCCGCAGCAGGTGCAGCAGCCCCCATACGGCGCGCCCCGGCAGTACCCTCCGTACCAACAACCTCAGGGATACCATCAACAGCAGGTCGGCGCGTTGGTGCAGCAGCCTCGTGCCCCGGTCAATGGCAACTACTACCCGCAACCTCCCCCGGGGCAACAGCCGCAGCAGCCAGAGCAGAATTACCGCGCGCCGAGCCCGCGTGCGCCGTCTCCGCAGCCGCCAGCGAACGCGCCACCCCCGACTGGACAGTATACAGACGACGGACGAGGAGTCCTGTTCTATGGTGCGTGCCGTCTTCTTGCAGCTGTGAGCGCATCTGCTGACGCGTCGTGTAGTCAAAGCGATGTACAACTACCGCGCGACGATCGACGAGGAGTTCGACTTCCAGGAAGGAGACATCATCGCCGTCACCGCGACGCCCGAGGATGGGTGGTGGAGCGGCGAGCTCCTGGACGAGACGCGGAGACAGCCGGGGAGACATATCTTCCCGAGCAACTTCGTGTGCCTGTTCTGAACGTTTTGAGCTGTGTAGTCTCGGTCCGACGTGCGCTCCGGTTCTGCTTGCATGGGCATCCCGCGCTTCTTGTACGCGCTGTCCCTCGGCACGCACGCTTGCTCTTGTCATATTAGTGCATGTCTATGCTTCCCTGCCCATCGCTCATTTGCTTCTGTTTGCCACCCTCCCCCTCCCGACGCGCTTGTTTCGATACACACCGTGTTTGAGTTTGCAGTGTATGTCGTCCCACCCTCCTTACTTCACCTAATCCCCCCTTCGATGTCGCCCTCTCCTGCTGTTCCTGCCACGGCATGCTCTCATCTGTCTCTGTAGCCACGTCGATCGATGGAATTATATAGCTCTAATTTATTACTCTACTTTTGGGTTACGTTGGCTTTGCGCAGACATCTAGTCGAGTACACATGCCAGATGGAGAGCGCGCAGGAGCCTCCTTGGAGCGGACCAGTGGTCTACGCACTCTGTCCCCTTCGACTACAGTCATCCATCGCCGATCGAGTGGGTCACCCCGGCGAATGGGGAGAGGTAAACGCCCGTGTCGCGCCCTAATCTTAGTGGTTCTTTTCGGCGTCTACATGCCCTAAAATGGCTGGTGACCCCGGGCGACGGTTGTTCCGCTCGTTCAAGCTATAGGTTCAAACGTTCAAACGTTCAAGCTTCAAGCTTCAAGTTCCGTGATACTTTCTGTAGTCTCTCTTCCGTCCAGACTCTCCGGATACGCAGCTGATAAGCTCGTTTCTGGCGCCGGGCGGCTCGTTCTGCAGTCAGGCTGGAAGTGGCCACCTGACACTCAGGTCTGGTCTTGCCTCTTCTTGCATGCGTCCCTCTCAAAGATATCACGATGGACTCGGACGGGATAACAACATTCGAGCGGCTGTACAGTCCGAGTGGGTTTGTGCATGAACACTTGACTAAGGTGCGTCAGCCGTTTCCTGTCAGTAGTGCCGACACTGATCAAATCCGCCGGGCCATATCAAGCAGTCGACTCGGTCGTGCGCTGGGCGTGACGGTCATCGCGGACTCGGAGTGGGTCATGATGCATAACGGACGGGGTGGCGGTGGATACCGAGGAAAATGGTAGGCGTACCTGAGCATGGGGGTTACAATCGACAGCTAGAGCTAGCTATAGCGCCATCCGTTGACAATGTAGACGGGAATTCACGCAGCGGGTATAAAGACGTGCATCTGCAGGATGTCGACGATGGAAAACACTACTTCGAACCCCTTCCACTCTCTGCACCGGGCACCCAGCACTTCTATTCCGGTATTCACACCCACAGCATGTCTCACGGCAAGCAGCTCACTCTCTACGGCCACATCGGGACCCCCAACCCCGTGTAAGCCTCGTCGCCCTGCCCGTTGCACTCGCCCTTGCATCGACGCTGACACGCCTTCCCTCCTCGCAGCAAGGTCCAGTTCCTGCTCGAAGAGCTTGGGCTCACGTACGAGCTCGTCAAGGTCGACCTCACGAAGGGCGAGCACAAGGCGGACGCGTACACCGCGATCTGCCCGAACGGCCGCATTCCGGCGCTCGTCGACCACCAGAACAGCGACTTCACGATCTGGGAGTCGGACGCGATCCTCTACTACCTCGTCGAGCGGTACGACCCGGAGCACAAGCTGAGCGTCGCGGACGCGAACGAGAAGGCCCTCCTCCTCCAGTGGCTCTTCTTCCAGGCGTCCGGCCAAGGGTGCGTGCGCCCTCCGCCGCTTCCCTCTCAGGCTCGCCGCGATGAGAGCTGACGAGCATTCTCGCGTTCCGCAGGCCGTACTTCGGGCAGGCGGCGTGGTTCATGAGGCTCCATCCGGAGCGCATTCCCTCTGCAATCGAGCGGTACCAGAAGGAGATCGTGCGCGTGCTCGGCGTGCTCGAGGCCGTCTTGTCCAAGCAGGAGTGGCTCGTCGGCGGGAAGCCGACTATCGCGGACCTCTCCTTCATCCCGTATGCATCCTTCTCACCTGTCGCGTGAGCGGTCTGCTAATCCAGAGTGCATTTAACTGCCTGCTCAAGCTGGAACCATGGCGCGATCTACATAACCCTGAAGGACGTCCCAGACGTCGACGTCTCGAAGCAGTTCCCGAACGTTCTCAAGTGAGTGTTCTCGTTCTGGCGTCTGGCGCGGTACGGGAGGACAGAATGAGACTGACAACCTGTACAGGTGGCACACGAAGCTTTGTGCTCGCCCGGCTGTTGCGAAGCTTCTTCAGGAGCAGGCTGCGGCTGTGCCAAAGTAAGCCTCGTGTTCACTGAGTGAGGTTAAACCATTACCGAGGCAGGGCACACGGGGGGCGCAACTATATACTTTCCCTACTTATACCTCAGCCTGAAGCCAATGGCGATATCAACAATGCCTGCAACGATCGCAGTTTGATGCTTTTGAGCACATTTGTGAGCGCAAGTGTGTGTTCTTAAGCTTAATCTTCCTCTGGCGTTGAACAGGAACCCGATAGCAATCCCGCGAAACGATGCATGCAAATATGTACAGACTTGCGTTCTATCGATGAGTAATATGTATATATACCGCCGCACCCCTCGCTCCAGTAGCAGAGACCCAGATGAAACCTCCGTCGCAGCACCGACACCGCGGTCACACATAGAGCAGGTCGCGCGGATGGCGCACCTTGACCGCCTCCGCCCGCGTCGTCTTGTTCGACATGCGCTCCCAGATCGGGTCCACGTCCGGCCCGTCGAGGTCCCCCGCGCCGTCCCACCCCCAGCACCACACTGCGCGCACGAGTAAATCAACGGTCAGGTCGACGGGACGGGAGACGGTGCAGGGAAATTGGGAACGGAGACGTACCGTAATCAGGCCCGGGCTTGAAGTCGATCGCCTCGCTCTCTTCCTCGGTGAAGAGGCGGTCGTGCGGCCCGAACCAGGCGCGGTCCTGCGGGTCCGTGCGCGGGTTGTCGGGCAGCCCGCCGAGGCGCAGATAGCCGCGGATCGCAGTGAGGTTCCGCCGCGCGGGGTGAATGATGTCGAACACGCGCTGCAGGTCCGCACACACACACACGCACACACACGCGCACAACGATAAACGTATACGTTAGCACACGCAGGAAAAAGGGAGACGGAGGGGGGACAGGGCACGCACGTGGTCGTACGCGAGCTTCACGCGGGGCACCATGAGGATGCGGCCGTAGCCCGCCTCCCAGTAGTCGTTGCAGATGAGCGAGCACTCGGACGCGGAGCACTCGTTCTCCGTGATGCGCGCCATGCGGAAGCGCACGTGCGGCGGCGAGTAGAACGGCGCGGGGTCGAGGATCGCGATCCCGTTCCAGCACGACTGCACCTGGATCGGCAGGTGCTGCATGAACCGCTCCTGCGACGGCCCGTGCAGGAAGATGCTCTCGAACGGCGCGTTCTCGAGCGCGGTCCCGTTGATGTCGCGCGCGACCCAGTTGTCGTAGAACACGGGCGAGCCCTGTGCATGCGCGTCAGTCAGCGTCCGGGCTGGCGGGAGGGCACGCACGAGCTCTTCGTGGTACATGTAGTCCGCGGCGCAGGTGATGCCCGCGTTGTTCCGCCGGCTCTGCCAGATGAGCTCGAGCAGGTCGTCCACGCACGGGAGGATGTCGTTCATGAAGATGATCGTGTCGAACACCTCGTTCTGCGCGTCCCGCAGCTCGTGCAGCGGCACGAACGCCGCGTTCCGCACCTCCGCGAGGTACTCGATCCGGTGGTTGAACGCCCCGCGCGTGCGCATCGACGTCCGGATCGTCACGCGCATCCCCACGCTGCGGCACAGCGCGTCGAATATCCGCAGCAGCGCCTTCGTCTGGTCCGTCGACCCGTTCTCGTAGATCGACACGTACACGTTGTGGTAGCCCAGGATCGCCGCGACCCGGAACAGCGTCGCAAACAGGTCGGGGATCACGTCAAACGAGTTGTACAGGTTGATCGCGAAGAAGTACTTGTGCGAGTCGGGCGCGAACCGGCGCGACACTGGAACGTAGTCCCCGTCCACGTTGCTTCCGATCCCCAGTGTGTCCAGCCAGGATGAGGTCGATGGTGACTGGTGGCCAATCAAGGACGCGTAGCGGTCTGCAGCCTGTTCTTTGTACATGGCCTGAGCAGGTCGCGTGCATTCTTTTGTGTAGTGTGGAGAGAGATGGGTGAGGAGTTCGAGGATCCGTCTTCGTTGCTTGAGGGTCGGGACAGTGATTGGATGTCGTGTCGGTGCTCGAGACGAGGGCGTTATGGGTGCCTGGCCGCCTCTCCACGTCGGTGTCCGCTCCTACGTAACATGTTAGCGTACGTTCTGCAGGAGGGGTGCTTTTGCAGTAAGACGGCGGCACGCGCACTAGACTTGCGCACTCTGACTGCCCATCGAATCACGCGGCAACAGACTGAAGTGCGCACACGACGTGCAATGGCCAAAGTCAATAGCTCAGAAATTCAGCAATCGCCTGACAGTCTTCTTGGTCTGTGGCAGGATACAAACAAGATATGAAGACCGTCGAGACACTTTCCGGCCGTTAGGCCCAGTTATCTGTCTAGCCTCCTATGCACAGGCTGAGAAACCGTCTCAAATGACGAACTTCTAGTGCTCGGAGACCTCTCAGAAATCGGTCGTAATGTGTCATATACCAACCGATTTCCCAGAGATTTCCGGACCCCGGAATTCGGCCATTGCACGTCGTGGTGGCTAGAAAGGTAACTCGGTCCCGCGAGCGGAAAGAGTTTTGACAATCGCCCGACAGTCTTCGTATCCTATTGCAGCATGTGGCCGCCATTGGTCTGTAGCAATCAGAATACAAAGACCGTCAAGACACTCAGGCTGACCGGCCATCGGGCCCGGTGACCTGTCGAACCTCCCATTCACAGGTTGGGTAACCATTCGAAAATGACGAACTTCCACCTCTTGGAGACTTCTGAGAAAGAGGTCGGTATGTCTCATGTTCCAACCGATTTCCCAACAATCCCCGGCAACTCAGTCATTCTCCGAATATCTGCGAAAGAAAAGCTAGCGACAAGCCGCGGGCTGTAGTTACCTATTCTCTTCCACGTGACGAGAATGGCGAGAAGCCATTGAACAGGCCCGTTCTTCGAGAGAATAGATAACTCCAAGGAGCACCTTTTCTTTCGCATATAAGCAGCGCCTGCCTGTCGTGCGCGCGGATCCTTGAGATTCGCGGTTGTACGTCGTGGCAGTACGCACACTCCGAGGGATTTTTCGGCTTGTTGCCACGATGGCTGGGGCGGTAATAACCGTGCCAGCTCCGCGAGACTCGTTCTCAAAGGTCTCGTTAGGGCTCGTTACACGAGGCCTGCGCTCTAACGCCCCATCGAGTCGCGCGACAACAGACTAGAGTGCGCACCCAGCTGAGAGCCAAACGGGGAATGATATGGATGAGCGGCCCGTCCAGCAGCGCGCTGGATCTCGGACCATTCAATGGTCGCGTACTTGTCCGGTTTGTATGCAGACGTCTTCGCGAGAGGAGTATGCAGGGGTGCGGACAGAGGAGACTCAATGCCTGAGAACTGTCTGGCAGGTTGGGAAACCGTTCGAAAATGACGAACTCCCACCGCAGGGAGATTTTTGAGAAGTCGGTCGGAATGTCTTATGTCCCAACCGGTTTCCCAAGAATTTCCGAATGCTTGAGATCGGCGATTGCAAGTCGTGGCAGTACGCGCACTCGGAGGGACTTTTCGGCTCATTGCCACGATGGCTGTCCGTGCCAGCTCCGCGAGACTCCTTCGAAAAGTCTCGATACACGAGACCTACACTCTCTAACGCCCCATCGAGTCGCGCGACAACAGACCAAAGTGCGCACCGGACTGAGAGCCAAAACGGGGAATGATATTGACGAGCGGCCCGTCCAGCAGCGCGCTGGATCTCGGACCATTCAATGGTCGCGTACTCGGGGGTTTGGATGCAGATAGTCTTGACCGCGCGCGTCTTCAAAAGCAGGGGTGCGACAGAGGAGACTCACCGCGGAGAACATCCTGGACACGAAGAGGCCGATGATGATGCCAACGGAGAGGGCGAGCCATGTGGGCAGTCGCTGGAGGGGGTGCTTCTGCCTTGGCTGCATTGTGGGCAGCAGGTCAATCTTGAGCAGAGGTCGATAAGGCATGGTAAGAGCAGAGCGGAGGAAGAACGCAGAAGCCACGTACAGAAGGAGGAGACGGCCGGTATGAACGCCGTTTTCGGACGGGGGTGCTCCGGGGTGGCTGGGGGCGGGCGAAAGCAGGGCGCGGTTGGCTAGTCGTGTCCGGGGGTGGCCAGGGGAGGAGGCAGATTAGAGGGAAGTATCTTAAGTGTACTTGACTGACTGACTTCACGCTCAATGCGACTTCTCGTTTGCTCACCGGACGGAAGCGCGCGTCGGGAGACGCCCGGGGTGGCCTGATATGGACATGGTACCGCCTGCCACCGCTCGTTCCGGCCCTCGATCTGGTCACTGACAGACGTTTTACAATCACCCGACACGCCCACTGTAGCCGCGGATGCAGCGGCGGTCTCTGAAGGCGTCCGCCCACATCAACCCTCCGTCCTCCCCCTCACCCATGGGCAACCTCGACCTCGAGAAAGCCCCCTCCCGCCTCCAGCAGAAGAGCTTCGGCGTCACAAATCGAATATGGCTCATCCTCCTCGCCTTCATCGCCCTCGTCGCCCTCACCCGCTCCATCCTCCCAACAGAGACGACCAACCCCCGACATCGTCTCCTCCACAACGACCTCAAGCCCAAGAACTACCTCAACATCTCCGAGAACGCAAACCCTTTCCCCTTCTGCCCCGCGCTCGGTGCTGGTGACGAGCTTGCTTCAAAGTACGATCCTCTCGTCCTCTCCACGACACGTTTCCACCTCGGAAGCGGCGCGCGCGTCCAGCGCATCATCAACAAGGCCCTCGCTGGCCTTCCCGTGACAATCAGCGTAGTCGGTGGCTCAGGTGAGTGTGCCCATGTACTTTTGCACGCAACTCCCCCTCCAAGTCCACGATGGCGTATATGCACGGACTTTGGTCCTGACGCTGCCAACTTTTTCTGTTCCGGAATGCGCGAGCTGTTCCTGGCCACGCTGCGTCTGGCAATAGTGCGCTCTCGCGCGTACCATTCGTTCGTTCTATCTACGACGCGTCAAGCACGCACGCCCGATGTCCATTCCGAGCGGTTCCTCGCAGTAAATGCGCCAGGCTAGCTTCTATCGCGAGTGCTCTCCACCACGGCGTGCTCTCCATGACGCGTGCTAGAACACTCGACGTCTCCTCACCTCGCATATCGCTCACACATTTGCAGTATCCGCTTGTCACGGTGCAG
Organism: Daedaleopsis sinensis; assembly: GCA_033807695.1. Taxonomy (NCBI): domain Eukaryota; kingdom Fungi; phylum Basidiomycota; class Agaricomycetes; order Polyporales; family Polyporaceae; genus Daedaleopsis; species Daedaleopsis sinensis. The sequence continues at coordinate 2,080,303 of CM066302.1, forward strand.
GCGACGATCCATTATCACCAACATGTTGGCCCTCCCGCTTCTTCAATTGGTGGAATGCAGTCTTCCCCCATCCTGCCACAGAACTCACCAACGGCGCCATGCGTCGCACGAGTTCGTCCTACTTTGGCTTCTGCAATGCCCACCACATCCCCGACATCACGGACCTGGTGATCATCGAGTTGGACGTCGATGACGCAAAGTGTGTTCTGTTCATGTACGCGCGCGCGAGCCACCACTCACCTCCCTTCCCCTAGTACGGATGCGGCAATGGACGAATTCGAGCTCCTCGTGCGGTCCATTCTCATTCGGCAGGACGCCCCTGCTGTCTTGATCCTAGGACACTTCAGCCCCCAAGTCGCCCAAACCAAAGGCTTTGCCGGCGCAGACCATTGGCATAGTCTCGTCTCGCATTACTACGACGTCCCGCACATCAGGTAAGTCCGGTACGGGGTAGCATAACACACACTAACTATATACATTGTCAGCATCAAGCCCGTCCTCTGGCCCAAGTACATCGCCGAGCCGTCCTCGATCGACAAGTACTTCGCCGATCCCGTCCTCGCGAACCCCGCCGGGCACGAGATCATCGCCGACGTCCTCGTCTCCTACTTCCAGTCCCAAGTCTGCACCGCCTGGGCCGCGCTCACCGGCCACTCCGCCGAAGCGCTCCCGTCCCCCGCCGCCCCCGTGTTCCCCGACGGGCAGGCGAAGCAGCCGACGGACGCGCGCGGGCTGTTCGGGGGCGTCGCGCAGCGCAAGGGCGCCGCGGGCGCCGCCTCCCCCGAAGACGCGCAGCTGAACCGCGCCGCCGCAGGGGTGCTCCCCGCGGTGCTCCCCGACGCTGCCGGGCGCTCGCTGAACCAGGACCCGCGCTACCGCGTGCCCCCGGTGCGCATCAACGCGCGCCCGGCGGACCTCGCGGCGTTCCCGTTCGCGGAGGTCGCGCCGTACTGCGTGTCCGCGAACGACCTCGTGAACCCGCTCCCGCTCTCGCTCTTCGCGGGCTCCGGCTGGGCGGCGTACCACCCGCCGCCGGGCTCCGCCTCGGGCGAGCTCACGTCGCACGCGCACTACTTCTACTCGAGCCTGCCGACGAGCCGCCTGCGCGTGAACATCCAGGTCGGCGCGGGCGACGTCGCGGTGTACTTCGTGCGCGAGCCCGCGGACGCGGTCGGGCTCGGGAGCGCGGTCGAGTGCTGGGTGGACGACAACTACCCCGGCGCGGTCGTGCTCGAGAACGCGGGGCCCGTCGGGGAGCCGACCCCAACGTGAGTGCCCATTCTTGTCCATCCATCCATTCCTGCATGACGGGGACTTGGCTTGACGTGCGTGGGCTGACGGCTGCGATGTGGACAGGCTGCAGATGATCGACCACCGCGTCGCGCGCGGCACGCACTACGTCGAGTGCCAGCTGCTCGGCGAGGAGGACGACCGGAACGTGCCGCCGTTCAAGATCATCGGCATCTTCTCGACCTGAACTCGAGCACGCACTCGGGAGTCGGGAGCACACTCGGGAGTCGGGAGCACACATGGGGGTGCGGCGTCGACCGCTTGGTTGCGTTTCGTGGGGATGTATATAACGCCGCATAGGGTCGTGTTGAGAGACTCGGATACCCAAACATGAGGTATAAGTACAGGGTTTAGAACATGACAGAGCAAGAGCACCACGAATGCGGCGGTCGATAGCGGCGGGACAAAAAGGACATGTTGGCACAGCAAAGCGAGCTTGAGGAGACAGGTTGACACACGAGATTATCAGCTTCAGAGAACGTGGTCAGCAGTAGGTCACTGATAGAGCAACGAATCAAAAACGCACTCCATCCACCATCGCAACTCCCACCACGTCGCCTTGCTGCCCAGTGCTTTCTCCAGCTTCCTTACGTTCTCCTGCGAAGGCCTATCCTCGAACTCTTTCTTGTCATACTTGAACAACCACAAGATCGGGGCTTCCTCGTCGACTTCCTCGGTGATCAAGATGTTCGAGTACTTCGCGTGCATGTTGACATACGCGAACTGGACCCCCAAGTCCGGCATGCCAGTGATTATGCGGCAGTAGTGCACCGCGCTCGCCAAGAGATCGATTTCGGATGGGTTGTCCATGTCGGTATATACGGAGCGTGCGAGGTCTTCAAGGACAGTTCCACCGGCATAAATCCCGTAGAAGATCACGCCTGCCCTGGCTGCTGCAACGTTGCTGGGATGCGGCCATGGACGACAGTACTGTCAACCTGTTTCGGACGAGCCGGACTTTGACGAGCCGCTGGTGGTAGACTGGTGCTTTCGGGGAGTTGCTTGTGGGATGTTTTAGGCGTTGAAGTATCCGAGGACTCGGACGATAAAGTGTGTGGATCGAGCTGCAGGCCTGTCAGTGCATGAACACTTACCCGAGGGATTCATGAGGCACCTACTGAAAGCGCATGCATTTGAGCTTCGAGAGAAGTATCTGCAGGGTTGTTAATGATCATGAAGGACCTATAGTCAGTCTTGATAGTGTTGTGTTGTGTCTATGTCTTTGTCGGAGTCGGGGTCAGACCGTCAGAGTTGAGTGCAGAAGCCAAGTCGCGTCGTCGTGGCTCAGCAGGCGTTTACGTACTACGTGAGCAGACGCGATCACGTGCGTGCTCATGCTGGACGCGTTTCGTCAACTGTGCCCGTTCAACCGTTTTGGTCTCAAACCTCAGTACTCAGTACTAGTGTCTCTCACATTACTGACTACTGTCGGAGACCGACGATGACTTTGTGAGAGTTACGCCAACTCGAAAAATACAAGGGATAGAACATGATAACAGGACAACTCGGAATGAACATGATGCACGCACACTGGCAACAAAGCAACGTGTCTTGAGTTACCAGCTTTCGAAAATATGGTTAGCAATAGGCCGCTGACAGAGCAACGAACCAAAAACGTATTCTAACCACCACTTCAACTCCCACCACGTCGCCCTGCTACCCAGCGCCTTCTCCAGCTTCTTCGTATTCTCTTCCAAAAGCCGATTCTCGAACTCCTCCTTGTCATATTTGAACAAGCACAGGACCGTAACTTGCTCGTCGACAGGTTCGGTGATCATACGGTTCCAGCTCTTCGCGTTCTTGGAGACATACGCAAACTGGAGCGTGACCGGTGCGCCAGCGACTCGTTGGCAGTAGCGTAGCCTGGCCACCAGAAGATCGATATCAGACGGATCGTCCATGTCGGGACACACGGAATGGGCAAGGTCTCTCAGGAGACTTCCACCGGCATAGTATAACGCCGCATAGGCTACACACTGGTGGTAATGGACGCAACTTAGACACGTCAACAATCATCGCCCGTTGTCTCGCCGCAGGAACATGTGCGAACTTCCACTTCCCCTCGGAGGGCAGTTGAGCACAATGGGAAGGGCTGCCTGCTATTATAGGGCTCGAAGCCATCCGAGCTCTAAAATCTGGGCCCCTCGAATACGTAGCTGTATGTTGGAGAAGTTTACGCATTTTGAGGCAATCTCATCATGATCGTGACTATTTCCAAGAAATGATACTCATCGACGTTGGATAGGCGAAAAAGCCAGAGCCACGCACCAAAACAAGAAATACACGAAACCTAACACAAGACATTGCGTGAACACGCTCAGAATGACAGCAATAGCAAGTACTCATCGTGGCGAGGATCTGCTAGACAATTGATGACACCGATTGCAGAGCCGTTAAGGACACTGACCACTTCCCGAATGTTCATAACACACGAAGCAAAGTGTGCGTTTTGGTTGCTTCACATAGCATATGGGCAGTATATATGGGGTGTGCGGCTGGGCGTATGTGGGCATGGCATGCATAATACAACGGACGAACCTCCCTTCCTCCTCAAGCGCCATGGCCCCAGGGGAATCATCACGAGCGACGTAGATAGCGGAGAATGATTTACTCTGCGTCTACAACAACGGTCTCGAGGCCCTGAAGAAGCCGAAGATGAGATAAGCTCTTACATGACGTTCAAACGGAATGCATACCTTGAAGGACTCGACGGGGACGTAGGTCGCGTAGGTGAACAGCTTCTCCTTCGCGTTCTCCTCGTCGTTACGCTTCCCTACAATCCGATACATCCACCGTCAGTCACGACTGCATCACGACATACTGGCTCCGTCACGGATGTGGCCGTCGCCGAGTGACAGGAGCGGGGCAACGGGGATAAGGTGGACATGAACTACGCACGCTCAAGCTTCACGCGTATCCGGTGAGGTACGGACTTGATGCCCCGTGCCCAGAGAGCCTGGTTGAGTTTAGGGTCGAGGCGGATGTCTGAGGTGCCCATCGCCTTCTGCGCGAAATCGACGACAGACTTGACGGCCCAGGGAGCACGCTTCTTGAAGGAGCGGCCGTGGACACGCTTGTGGAGGTGGATGGTGTATTCGCGGGTCACGACATCCTGGAGGGCCGAGCGCGTCTTGCCGCTCTATGCAGTGGAAGAGAGTGTTGTGGAAGTGTACGATCAAAGAGTGGTTGGAGGATGGGGACGGAGGAGGGTAGAAGATGAGGACAATGTCTTGGGGTACTGATAGCTTCAAACATACCTTTTTGTTGGTCTTAGTTGCGGGGGCCTAGAGCAGAGGTGAGCAACAAATACGGCAAGTACGACAGAGAGAACAGCGACGGACCATGGCTTGAGGATGTCGGAGTCAGTGAGCTTGAGATTTGGTGATCGACACAACTTGCGAGCGGCGAGCGGGGCCCTTTGGTGTTGTTTGTGCACGGTGGCGGAGAGAATAAGGTTCTGTGGCTTGCGGGTGCTAGCTAGTTCTTCCGGCAGTGGCCGGCTCACTGTGGGCGTCCGTGGGAAGCGGGTGTGTGCCTGAAACTGGAAAGGGCAGGCGTTGTTTGGGGAGCTTTGGGTTCGTCGCGGCCGACAATGGACATCCCTTTCAAGCACACGCCCCGCTCGAACATCCTTTGTGCTCTCTACGGCTGCAATTGTTCGCGCACTCAGCGTACAACAACGCCCGCTCTCGGCGTGAATAGCGGACGTACGCGGCAAGCGACGTTCCCAACAGGAGCGACCAAGAGATCAGGAACGGCTAGGGCACGAGAAGCGGGGCCGTCCGCGTGCGCGAGAGTGAACGCGTCCCGTCCTTTTGGACGTTTGTTTGTTCGCCCCGTCTCCCACAATGGTCCATTTCATCCTTTGGGAACCTCTCCCGATGGCTATAAAGACCTCTTGCTCCCCCGAGCGGTCCATACCAACTCACTCCAGAGTTAGCTCTTTCTCCCGCCCTCCCGCCCACTCCCGCCTTTGTCCTCGCGACCCCCACTCCGCCCGCACTTAAACACGATGCGCTTCTTCGCCGTCCTCGCTCTTACTTCCGTCGCGTCCGCCGCGTACACTTCGCTCATCCGCCGACAGTCGTTCCCAGGTACATCCTTTCCAGTCTGTTCATCCTACATTTGAAGCGCTTACGTATACGCTCTGCAGACTGCTCCACCCCCTGTCTCATGAATGCAGATTTTGGCTCCTGCGACCCCTCCGACGACGGCTGCCTCTGCAACAGCCAAGCCTTCGTCAACTCCGTCACCTCATGTATTGAGAAGGCCTGCCAGGGCGACAACCTTAAGAACGCCGAGGCCGCCGCACAGGCTCTCTGCGCCGCTGTTGTGCGTATCTCTACCCACCCCCGCAGTTTGGATCGTCCATACTCATTTGATATACCTAGGGTGTCACACTGACCTCCACCCCCGCGGCAACCTCCACCGCCCCGACCAGCACGAGCGGGTCCGCTCCCACAAGCACCTCTCCCGCAAGCACCGGCGCCCCAGCCGGCACCGACAGCACCTCTGCCCCCGCGTCAAGCCAGACCGCGCCCGGCAACGGTGCTGCGTCGCACGGCGCCAGCGCCCTCGTCGCGCTCGCCGCCGTCGGCGCTGCTGCGCTCATCCTTTAGAGTCCGCTCCCGTTCCCGTTCCCCTCCACCCGCGCCCGGTACGCGGGATAGAGGACACCATGCCCGCCCGGTGCTAGCGTCGGGCCCGCCCTCACGTTCTTTGCTGAACTCTGGCTCCCGCTAAGCTTACAGTTCGCTAACATACCACCCCGCACGTACTTACACATACCGCCCGCCCCTCATAACTTGGTTACCCCCGGTCGCATCTTTCGGTTCGCTTTCGGTATCGTCGTTGTATCTATCACCTTCTCGCTGGCTCGTTGTGTAGCATCCTTCGTCTTCGCTCGCAATACCATTCTCTGCTGCTCGAAACGTTCATGCTGAGTTTCGACAACTTGAACAACTCAATGTGGTGAGCTGTACTCGTGACCGTCCAATGAGGATCGCTTGTACAGGCGGCGGGGAAAACACCCTCGTCACCAAGGACATCGGGCGCAACGCTGATCAAAGTTCTAGCCTTAGAAGTGCAAGGAGGGCTCGACTTCCTCTCGCTGTCCACGCTTCCCCGGGAGACAATCGCCAGCCCGTAAGCCGCAGCCTGAAATGCGAATGTCAGGAAGGAGCCGGAAGGAGTCGGCGGACTATTAGCACTCTGAGTTCCCCGGGCCTCCAAGCTTCCAGATAGCGATTCATGGGCGATGACGGTATCAGAAATCTCGAACTTTAACAGGGACTGAGCGCAGAGCGTTGAGCTCAGGGAAAGGTACGTATACCGTGTCCGCGCGGCCACCGTCGCCGGGTGCTTCCGCTTCTTGACTCGCGCGCTGCCCTGGCCCCTGGCCATGGACGAGCTGCGTTGCTCAGCTGACCACTCGGAGACTGGAGTACGTAGCCAAACCACCTCGCTCCTTCCCTTTGCGCCTAGCCTCTGCGGCCTCACCCGGGCAATCCCCGCGCGCCATGCAGATGAGTGAGAGGACGGACGACTCACGAGCCGCAAGATTCACGCGAGGCACTACGCCCGGGTGCATGCGCAGTAATTGGGGGAACAACAGCAGGCACCCGGGAGGCCTACATGGGCACCGTTGGGCAGTTCGAAGCCATAAGCTTGGGCTGCACGCGCGGCCTTAGCAAGGTTACGCCGCGCGGGGGTATGCGCGCATACGTATACTTACGTAGCCGATGTATGGACGCATATGCTCGGGGAGCGACTGGCGGGTGCTGGGGAATCCTGGGTGACAGGGTGCGAGCTGAGCAGTGAAAAGCTTGGGTCTTGCGAAAGGACTTACGGCATACATTCCGGAGAGGAAGCCTGATCAGAGGCCTGCAGAGGGATCCGTCGACATGTGAACGTGAACGCTGTGAACAGGCGTCGTTCATCCTCCATGATTTAAGAGATACTCACTCTTTCTTGCTCGTGCATACACTGACTCTCCCAAGGATGCCATGGTCACTCGGAGCTGTCGACTCCAAGCATATCTGAGCGGCCTATAGGATGCTGCCGAGAATGCCGCGGCGACAGAACGAGACTTCGCGGAGAGGAGGGTTGCGAGTTTCGAAGGACGAGCAGTTTTCGCGGTGCTTCGCTGTCGGTGCCATGGAGCGCGGCCGATTGCTATCATCGGCTTCCTCTGCTCCCACCTTTGAAGGTTAAGGGACCTGAGGAATCTTCGACCGCAGGGAGATGACATGCATCACGACCGGACATTCCATGGACGGAGCTGCTGCCACCACATCGTAGATTCAAGAACACAACTTGAAAGGTTTACCGGAAGACAAAGACACATAATGCGACGGCGTTTTTCTGCGATGGTGGATGAGGTGGTCTGGCGGTCCTGGTTGTGGGTTCTGTGGGATGGAATTAGCTGCTATGGGTATCGAGGAGTTTGTGAGATGCGTATCGGCCAGACCCAATATTGTGACGCCGACATGCCCACCCTTAGAAGTTAGCAGATTAGCGCTAGTGGCATCATCAAGTACCGCTTTCAGCAAAACCGCGACACGCCCAGGTCGATGGAGCCACCCTCTGGGGAGAGATGTTCGAGTACAATAGAAAAAGCAACTATGCCAGTGAAGGACACGGGAGTGGTAGATACTAGAATCGTGCACATGCCTGCGCATCGTCATCGTTCCTAGAAGTTCGTTTGGTAGAGTGGTGAACATCGATACCAAGACTAGATCCAGCTTCCTGAGCAGTATGGCAACTACCAATCGAACCACAAGTCAGCTCCAGGAGAGACGGAGAGGCCGGGAAGACAGCACATCCCCTTGCATAACGGCGTATCTACCTCGCCTCGAACCTGCGATCGATGATGATCAGCGCGCAGGAGGCGGACTGCAGCCTACGTGGACGCCTCTCCGAGCCCTCGTTCTGACTCGATGCGAGAGGAGGCCGCGGCGCTAGCACTGACCAGCACACGACTCTCCACGTTCGACACGCGCTGATATCGATGCTGCATACAACAACTCGCACACCCATCCTCATATGTTACGGCATCCGCCTTAGCGTTCTAATCTTACACAGAGTGAGTGGGGAGTGGTGCTGGGAATGTTGATACATATGTCGTCGCCTGCAGCCACAAGCCTCAGGCATCCCGCTCAGCCTCGGTCATCTTGACCCAGAGACCACCCTGCGACAGTGTGTCAGCGTCTCAACGCACTCGCCGTCGACTCCGAGATCAGAACTACTCACCTCGACATACAGCGTCAGAAGCGCCTTCGGAATAACCTGCTCCCTCCCCTTCTGCCCCTCCGCCCCGGCCCATTCGGCGGGTGCCCGCGCCTCCGGGGGCTGCGCAGACAGGTCCATCTCCATGTGCGAGAAGTTCTGCAGCAGGCGGATCAGGAAGAACGAGATCTCGTTGTACGCGAACTGGGGCAACCGCACGCGTCCGAGTCAGCGTCCGCGCAGACGAGTTAAGAGCCGACTGCCGTACCTGCTGTCCGAGGCAGATGCGCGGGCCCGCGTTGAATGGGAGGAAGATGAAAGGGTTCGCGGTGAAGTACTTGTTCAGCCGCTCGTCGATGAACCTGTCCGGGTCAAAGTCCAACGCTGGCAGGGTTGTGAGGACTCTGTACTCAGCCGGAAACCGCTTTCCACGGGCGCGACTCACCATCAGGGCCCCAGTAGTCCTTGCGACGGTGCATCAAGAACACCGAATACGCAAGGCTATGTGTGCACGTCATGAGCGCAAAACTTGAATTTAGAACCTGGCGGATACTCACCCAACTTTCTCTGGGATGAAGACGGGGGGCTGCGTCGGGTCTGGGTTGGGTATGGTGGTATCACAGCTCGCAAAGCTGTAGTGTGCTTAGCCCCGCATGGCCCTATGTAGATTGGAAGGTTACTTACCGAAGATTGAATGGTCTTGATGCGTCCCAAATTGTCAGTACTTCGTACAATCGTTTGAAGTCATATGCATCACGCACACGACAGGATATAGACGTAGGGTTTCTGTCCACGAACCCATCATACGTTAGTGACGGAGAGAAGGCACGCAGGTATCTTCGGTGACCTACCGTTGATGACTGCTCGAAGATACTTCATCGTCCGGATGTCCTCGAAATTAGGCATCTGCGTGGGCCCGACCTTGTCCAGGACCTCCGCTCGCAACCGCTTGAACACCTCCGGATACATACACAGCATATAAACAGCGAACGTGAGTGTCGCCGCCGTCTAACAAGCAAGCAACGCATCAGTTTGACTTCAAGGTGAGAGCGGCACCATACCCACCGTATCCCTCCCAGCGAATATGATGTTCAAGCTTTCGTCATGGAGCATGGCCGGATCTGCGGCTCAGGAATCAGCACATCACTCGAACACCCCGAAGCCAAACCGCGCCACGCACCGTCCGTGAACCTGACCAGATGGTCCAACAGCGTCTCGGGCTCCCCCTCCTCAAGCTCCTCTCCCGCCGTGTGCTTGTTCTTCCGCACCGCCTCCTCGAGGATTGGCCGTATGTACGCGTCGACGACCTCCATGTGCTCCGCGGCCGCGTCCCGCACGATCTCCCGCAGCTTCCACGTCCAGCTCAGGCGAAGGCGCATCGCGAGCACGCGCTGCGCCCCCACGAACGCCTCCGCGAAGCGCTCCGCCGCTCCCGGCCCTGCCACCCCGTCGTCGTCGTTGCCCGGGGCGTAGCGGGCGTTGTGCGCGTACGGCAGGTCGGGCTGGAGGCTGTGCACGCAGCGGCCGAAGAGGAAGTCGGTCGCGCTGTCGAGCGTGAAGCGCGCGACGAGGTCCTGGAAGTCGAGCGCGTGCCCGCGCGCGAAGCGCGCCTTCATTTTGCGGAGCGCGAGCTCCGCGTGGCGGTCGAACATCTCGAAGTGCGAGATGCGGTCCCGGCTGAAGTACGGGCGCGTCATCGACCGGTGGAACCTGCAGCGGGGACAGTGACAGTGCTAGTGAGATGGCGCGCTCGTCGACGTATGGGCAGGAGGGCAGGAGGATGGGGGGCTTACTTCCACAGCTCGCCGTCGGCGTTGAACACGCCTGTCCCGAGCACGCTGTCGAGGATCTCGTGGAGCCCTTCACCTGGGCACAAATCAGTCAGCGGATCCTGCGCACACGGCGGAGGGAGGCCACGCACCCTTTTCAAACTTAGCAAAATCCGTCGCGAGCGCGGTCTGCGGAAAGCCGTACATCAATGATCGATCACTGCGTGTGCGCCAGCGTGCGGAGAGCAGCCCACCTTGATCACGTTGGCGTCCGTGGTGAGGTAGATCGAGCCCCAGAGCAAGGACACCGAGTGCAGACCCCCGAGCTCGTCGATCCTGTCCCACATCCCCTCTCCTACAATCGCAAGCAAACAAGTGTCAGCGCATCGCGGCGGACTCGCCCTCCCCCACAGTCAACGACAGAGGCACGCACCAGGATACCCGCGAGGTAGCGCCGCGAGCGACCGCTTCAAAATGTCCGTGTTCCCGACCGCCTCCCCGTCCCAGCGCGGGGGCAGCACCGCGCCCATGCGCGCGGCGCGCCGCCGGATGCTCCACGCGCGGAACGCGACGCGGGCGGCCCCCGCGGCGGGCATGCTGAGCAGCGCCGCGAGCGCGACCGGGAGGGAGAGCGCGCGGAGGGAGAGCGCGCGTGCGGCGAGGAGGACGGCGGCGGCGAGGAGGAGGGCCGCGCCGAGCTGCTGGAGAAGGAAGGGGAGCCCGGGGGGCAGTCTGCGGTTGGGTGCGTATGCCATGGCCCCTGCGTTGCTGATGCTATTACTATTACTATTACTATTGCACTGTGGGTAGGGATGATGGGGCTCGGTGAGGGTGCAGTCGACTCTCAGAGAGTGGTTGAGGACTTACAAGTTGAACGTTGAACCTCTGGAGGTGCACTTGTCAACGAGGAGGAGGCCTAGGAGTTTGCGTCTGACTAGGCTTGCGGGGGGGCAACAGAGATTTGTGCACGAGTACCTGGTGGGCTTCCACTTATATTCCTGGACACGATCAAAGTGTACAGGTTTTGAAAACAAGAAAATCAAGTCCACTTCACGTGACTTTTGGCACCGCGACCCCTGGCAGTGGCACCCCATAGACGGAAGGCATTCCCCGCGACGACATAAAGGCGAAGGTATTTCCGAGTCCTGTATGACGGACTGTTCGAGAGGAACTGGAAGACCATTGCAATGAGCCCAGGTATGTAGGAGCGGGAGTCGAGGGAAGTTCGGCGGCGCCGCTGGCCGAGGGCTGGCAAAGCCTGCCTTCGAACTTCCCGAATTTCAAGTTACTAGTTATGTGACTAGAATTCATAGCGGACCAATCGTGTCCAGGTCTGCCCGGAGGGCCCTACGTATGCATATATGTATGTGGATAGATCATAGTTCCGACTCGATGCTGTTCGCTAATAGCAATAAGCACCATGTCAAGGAACAACTGAGGAACAGGACGCTGAACGAGCCCGATGTTGGCCGAGTCGCTTGGAGGAGGAGATGGGTAGGTTCAGTAGCCGCATCACGGCGAAACCCGGGCGAGGTCCGGGTGGTGCACGATTAGGCGTCACGGTCTAAGTATTGTCAGGCTGAGGATATGGTTAGAGATGCAGTACGTGTCATAAATTACTGTATAGCTTTATGCTGTCCTTCCTTCCGAGCCATTTGACCGCCCGCCTGCGGCCGATCGAGTCGGGCGATGCCCCCGCCTCGCGCTCCTGGTGGTTCGGACGGACGAACTCCTCCCGCGGCGAGGAGCCCATGAGCAGGACACGCTGGGGGACCGCGCGGTCAGCGGTCAGCGACGGCTTCTGGGCGGGCAGAAGGAGCCCGTGGGTGATGCATATGCTCACCTGCGCTGGAGAGAAGCCATAGAGGCTGACCATGCTATGGCGACTGCCCAGGGACGGGCATCCCCGTCCGCGTCCGTGCCGTCGGGGACGGCCCACGTCGTGCGAGTCCGCCGGGAGACGCTGTCGACCTTGACGGGGCGGACGCTCGTGGGCGCGGCGCTGTCCTCGCTGAGCGTCGCCGTGCCGGACGAGGGCCCGGGCAGCGTCGCCGTGTGGATGGTGTCGGCGTCCTCGTCTTCGTCCTCGTCGGCGGGCCGCGTCGCTGGCGCCCAGGCAATGATGAACACCCCGGCAAAGGTGACCCCGCAGCCGTAGAGGAAGTTGACGAGCTGGTGGAAGGTCGCTTTCTTGAAGTCGCCGTGCAGAGGGCGGAGCCAACGATCGTGGAGAGGTTGAACATCACGAATTGCGTCGGGACGACAATCTATATTTCGGGTCGATGATGATGAAGGTTGTCAACGATGGGTAAGTCGCTCGGTTATATGATATTACTGTAGAAGTTGGACTTCCCCCGTGCCGAACGTAAGATTTTGTACAGTGCGCATGAGTTGCCACAGATGGTAAGCGCGTGTACCTATCACGGTAGGTGACCACAAGCGACCATTGCAGGACTAGGACGCGCTATGTATGCGTGTTTTCATGTCGACTACATCACATATATCTTTGTAATGTAGTCGACATGTAACTGCATATCCATGGTCTCATCTAGACAGAAGTTGCGACTCGGATGCATCCACAATGTATAGTGTATATATGTCGAACGGACCTGCAGCGTTGCTTACCTTGCTGTCGAACCGCATGAGCGCACGGTTGAGGTATCGAATCTGACCTACACCAGTTCCTAGCAGCACCTGTTGATAGATTGAACCATTTCCTGACTTCTGCACAACTTCAGGGCCGATTTACGGCGATGACCGGGTATGTGATCCATTCCTTGAACATCTCAAACCACTCCATGGTAAGTAACGTGGAAATTGCCTTGGTCGATAGAACAATGAATCCGCCTGTCAGAACGTGTTAGCTCATAGCAAGAAACTTTGTGCAGGAAAGGCAATCTACCAAAGAGAGCGCACAGTCCTACATCTGGATTCGATTTGCCCAGCGTCGCCGTCTACGCTCTCGCGGCCCGCAGCTTGAATGCCATGAAGGAGTCGGCGGACGAGCACTCTGAGTTTCCCGAGCCCGGGCCTCCAAAATTTTGGCCAGTAAAAATTGAAACACGCACAGTACAGGCTGAGTCAGGGCTGAGTACTAGTGCTCCGGGACAAGGCACCACCCTGTGCGAGCGGCCACCGTCGCCGGCGGGTGCTTCCTCTTCTTGACTCGCGCGCTGCCCTGGCCCCTGAACGAGCTGCTCAGCTGACCGCTGGGAGTCGCCAAACAACCTCGCAATTGCGCCTGCGGCCACACCCGGGCAACCCCCGCGCGCCATGCAGATGAGAGGACGACTCACGAAGGCATTACGTCCGGGTGCAGTAACGCGGGGTACCTCAGCAGGCACTCAGGACTCGAGCGACCTGTCGCCTGCGAGGCGTGGGCACCGTCAGCAGTGTTGGGGACTTCGAAACCATACGCTTGAATTTTGCGCGCGGCCTTAGCAAGGTTACGCCGCGCGGGGATATGCGCGCATACGCATACGTATACGTAGCCGATCTATGGACGCATATGCTCGGGGAGCGACTGGCGGCCGCTTGGGAATCCTGGGCGACAGGCTGAGAGAGTCAGCACAGAGTTACGCGCTGCCAGCTATAAAGCTTGGGCCTTGCGAAAGGACTTACGGCATGCAGTCTAGAGAAGGAGCCTGAGGCCTGAGGCCTGAAGGAGGTGTTAGATTGTAAACGTGAACGCTGTGAACAGGCGTCGTTCATCCTTTAAGATTTGAGAGATATTTACTCTTTCTTGCTCATGCCTACACTGGCTCTCCCAAAGATGCTCACGTGGAGCTGTCAACTCCAGGTAGAGTCTGTCGGAGCGGTCTGGATTGCCGCTGAGAATGCCGCGGCGACAGAACGAGACTTCGCGGAGAGAAGGGTTGCGAATTTCGAAGGACGAGCAGTTTTCGCGGTGCTTCGCTATCGGTGCCATGGAGCACGGTCGCTTGCTATCGGCTTCCTGCCGTCCTGCTCCCACCTTTGAAGTTTAAGGCACCTGAGGAATCTTTGACCGCAGGGAGATATCATGCATCACGACCACGGCCGGATATTCCATGCACGGAGCTGCTGCCACAACATCGCAGATGCAAGAACATAACCAATGTTTACCAAAAAACACTTGTGCCACCGTGTCTTCTGCGAATGTGGATGGATGAGTGTGGTCTGGCTGCCCTGGGTTTGGGTTCTGTGGGATGTATTTAGCTGCCATGGGTATCGAGGAATTCGTGAGATGCGTATCGGTCAAACCCCGCCAGCTGCATCGTACAGCCATGTCAGACCCGCGATGCGCCCACGTCGATGGAGTCCGCGAAGCCACCCTCGGAAGTACCGTCCTCCTCACGTCGCTGACGAGCTATGGTTAGAGCTATCCTCTGGCGGAGAGATGTTCAAGTACAATAGCAAAAGCAACTATGAAGGACACAAGAGTGTTAGATACAAGAGTCATGCACATGCCTGTGCATCGTCATGTTCGTAGAGGTCCGTTTCGTAGAGTCGTAGAAATCGATACCAGAACGAGCTCCAGCTTCCTGAGCGTTATGATAACTAGGGATCGGATCACAAGTCAGCCCGAAGATATACGGAAAGAAGCAGGAAAGACAGTACAGACTCTTGCACAACGGCACATCTACCTCGCCTCAAACCTGCAACCGTTCAGCGCGCAGGAGGCGGACTCTTCGGTTTCGCCGGCTCGTCAAAGTCTGCGAACGGATCCTCGAGTTTGTCCGCTCCAATGTCCCTATCCTTGGCCCCCATTCCAACCCCGTAACCCATGTCAGACGGAGGCGGTCCGGGTGGTGGCGCGTAAGTGGGCTGGTTGGACGCAGGGCCCGCGTTGTAAGGTCCAGGCGCGTTGTATGGAGCACCGTACGGGGCGTTGTAGCCCGGCGCCGCGTCGTACGCGGGGTTGTAGTGGTCGGGATACATTCCCACCGGAGCAGGCGTGCGTTGTACGTTCACGACGGACGTGGGATCGCGGACTTGGTGGTAGTACGCAAAGGCGATCGTTGTGAAGAAGATCGCGAACACTGCGAGTGAGGGGTCAGTTGGGCGACAAAAGGGTACGTTGCGACCAGACGCACCGATTTCGAAGATTAGGAAGATTATCTCGTTGAGAGAGTCGCGATTCCACGCGTTCTTGCAGACTGAACCATCACAGTAAGTCATAATAGAAGATAATTCGAAAGAGAGCGATACATACACTCCTCGGCTTCGGAGGGAGTCAGACGATCTCTGACTTTGGGCCCCCAGATGCCAAACCTCTGGAAATGGTGACGCGACATCAGAAGTGCATTTCAGGCCAACAAGACGACACATACGAATTCGACGCCATCTCCTTGCGCGACCTTCTGGCACTCATCCAGTAGACCATCCTTAACGAAACGCGCTCAGCTCAAGAATGCTATACACAATACTTGTTCTCGTGCTCACCTTGAACACGAAATGTATGATCACTCGGATGAAACCAGCGGCAATGACTGTAACGGACGTGAAGATAGAAAGCATGGCGTATATCCTGACAAGAGCTAGTCGTTGCTGCGGCACAATCGAGTAAGACCGGTGTATCACGGTTCAGCATGGATGCGAACGCACCGTGGCAGCTGCGATCACACCGAGGATTTCAACTGCACATGCAGCCGCATATATCGTTCCGAGGACGATGTCGAATATGGCGAGCTTCGGCTGTCCATCTGCAGCGCTATGAGTGTTGCACCCAGGGTATCATGTCACGGACACGCACTCTCGTTCTCATCGTTGATGTCTTGGAAGGATGGGATCTAAGTCGGGTGTCAGACGTCGCTGCGAGCAGGTATCCGTTGCGAGGGCAAGGAGGCGCACTTACAGCCCTGTGTCATGGACGGTAGGATCGTAGGATGAGTACGCCGCTGAGAGCGACAACGAGGGTGCACCAAGCACTCACCATATGAGAGACCAGATTGCGACGATACTTCCAACTGCATTCCACCGTCAACCTCCACCCAGACATACCCCCTGAACTGGGACCGGAAGGAATATGGACTCACTAACGATGACCACTGGACGTAGACTGTTACTGTACACACGAGTGACCATCCGATAGGTCATTGGACGGTCCCCAGGTGCAGCTAGTCCATGCAACGTCGATTGAGAACACCGCCCTTTGTTGACTAGTAACGGACCGAGCTTACCTCGAAGCGGTGGGGGTCGAGAGCTCATGTTCGGTGCAGAGGAGTGAGGGTTTGTAGGCTGAAGAACGTCGGGGTGTCTGAGTTATAAGGCAAGATGTCCAGCGCAGAAAGAGAAGTCGTCGGAAGTCGTGCACAGGCAGTAGCTGCGGGCGCGCGGCGGCGTAGACAAGGCGGTTCACAGGCGGTGAGTCTGTATGTCATGGCTCAAATTGAGCGCCGTGGCTGTGTCCGCTACCAACCTCCTGCGTCACTGCATTCAAAATCGTCCAGTCCACTAGAGGTTGCGATCGCTTCAAAAGGCTCCTTCATAGGCTTTCATAGGCTTCATGACTGGAACATAGAACGTTCAGGGACAGCAGAGAGCTAAAAATGGACACTGTGGGAGTTGAACCCACGACCTCACGCATACCCGAAGGATGCGAAGCGTGCGCGCTACCACTGTGCCAAGTGCCCATGTTAATTGAGCGCTACTGGTAAGTACTGGCTTGTAGCACGTACTTACTACCCTGCACTCTAGTGTCTGTAACGATTACCGTCGTCGCCGAGTTGACCGAAATACACTCTCCTCCTGATACTTATCCTCCTCCTCCTACAATTCAGATGAGAACGACAGTATATCTCGACATATGCATGGGCAACAGCGACGAACACGCCCAATCACTCGCAGCATACAATGCAACGAACGCTCTCCTCGCGAAGAACGCCGCCATCTACGGCCTGCCGCCGTCTCTCGCTGACCTCTCCGAGGAGCAGCAGGATATCTTGAAGGAGCTCGACGTACATACCCTCTCCTTCCGTGTCATCGTCTGCGAGTCCATGTTGATGCGCTCTTGATCATGCGGTACGCTCGTCACCCTTGCTGCATCCAATTCGAACTCCATCGTCCATCTTCCATCTTCCATCGGGACTCGGATTCGGCAGAGCTCGCTGCAAATGCGCTTCACCCCGCCCGCCCCGCTGCTCGCCGGCCGGCTGGTCTTCGAGCTCGACAGCACCCCCGGCCTCGCGAAGACGACCGCGAACTTCGTCGCGCTCTGCACGGGTGAGAAGGGGATGTGCAAGAACGCGCCGAACAAGAAGCTGCACTACGTCGATTGCCCCGTCCACCGGGTCGTGCAGGGTTTTGTCGCGCAGGGCGGGGACGTGACGCGTGGGGACGGCAGCGGCGGAGAGGTGCGTACCTAAGTGTCCTTTCCGACTTTGAGAGATCGCGTACGCGCTGGGGTTGCCGTCGAAGCTCGAAGACCGGAGAGGACTCAGTACTCAGTACTCAGGCTTCGGGACTGGGGCGGTCACGGCGGTACGCCGATGCCCCACGTCAGACAGGACTCGTCGGGAGCCCATGTACGCATACTGACACGTCCTTCCCCGTCAGTCCATCTACGGCGGCAAATTCAACGACGACAAGGCGGGGCTGAAGAAGAAGATCGCGCGGGGGACGCTCGCGATGGCGAACTCGGGCAAGAACACGAACTCGTCGCAGTTCTTCGTAGTCCTCACCGACGACGAGAGCAAGCTGTCGAAGATGTCCGGCAAGTACGTCGCCTTCGGGGAGCTGAAGGAGGGCTGGGAGGTCCTGGAACGGCTGGACGCGGTCGGCGGAGGGCCGGACGGCAAGCCCACCGTGCCAGTCTGGGTCAGCGCTTGTGGGAAGCTTTGACTGCCGCGGCAGACTCAGGCTGCGCCGCTACGTGACGGTTCGCGCGTTCTCAAGCAATGCGACAATCGATTGACTGGATGACGCGGGCAAGGGGCCACGTTCGTTCTCGCTCGGACGGCCATGTGCATGTGGACTGCGTGACGGTTAGCTTCGAGCTTGGCCTTTCAAGCAGCTCAATACACCTGACTTGCATCCGTTCAGCTAGGTTGACCACGTTTGCACTCTGTAGAGTGGAGTCACTCTTCTATAGGCAGGTCTTCTCGCCACGAGTCGACCCTGAACGTTGGACTGCCAGGGCACCCGTTCACACATCCATCCGGATCCGACTTGTAAAGAATGATACTCTCCGTAAGCGTATGAAAGCCGACTTTCGTCTCCTCCCCGGCATCTGCGGCGGATGACCCCTCCCAAGCTCCATTGCGTATAGACTAAGCGGGTGTAGTTCCGATTTATCCATCTACGCACCAAAAAATCAGCGTACGCCGGCAAGCGCACTGCGCTTCTTTCTGCGTCGCTCAGATGCGCGGATGTATGCGAAATGCGATCACACAGCGTTCGGTTCGGGTCAACGAAGGCAACCTTAGTGCTCACCGACATCAATCAAGTGTATGCAGCTCAACCAGCTCAAGATGACACGGGACAGCCTCAGCTGTGGAACCGATCCACTTGCTTAACGCCACTCGGAAGCCTGAGGCTGCGGCCCTCATACGTTACTATCGACTCACCCTCCTTGACGAATTACCGCCGTCTCACTCCAGAGCTTTGGCTTCCAGCCTTGGCCTTGTTCCTCTAGGCTCTAGGGCGCGACACCGATTTCCAATACAGATCTCCTGGCTATGCGGGTCGGGCACACGCGGTTCTCACGGCTCTGCGAGCTCTCGTCGAAAAGAGGTCACCCGGAGTGCTACTAGCCTATAGGTAAGGATCGTTACAAACGTGCTACGAGCTCTGCTCACGATGGCTTCTAGGGAGTAAACACTACGTGATGTAGACGCATCATCCACTCTTACGTCGTTCGCGGCCCATGGCATGCAAATAGAACTTGTGGAACCATAAGTACATCTGCGTCGTTGGGCTCGGAACCGCCTCGCTCAGCCTGCAGCATTCCCCGATCCAGTATGTCGACTATCTCGCTTCAAGTTCGCCATAGCTGACGACGAACGCGTCATCCAGCAGGCTGAACGTTAACGCGAACCCGTTAACGTTGAACGTTGAACGTGCGAGGCGATCAGTGTGTGGGCGCTCCGACAAGTCACTGGACTTGCCAGTGCACTGTTCAGTTTGGGCGCAACGCCACCACCTTCCATGCCTACGCCCGCCACTGCCTGCTGTACGCAAATCTTGACAAGAAATTGGCGTCTGGGGCCGCTTTCCCAGGCGGCATAGACAACAGTACGTACAGTACTTGCGCATGCTGCGTCGGTGACATCAGGATCAGTTCATATGTCTCGATTCAAGATCCTCCTACCCGCCGCCGGATCGCCAAAATTTGAACGCAAGCGACTCGGATCCGGTGCAGAATCATTCGTGACAGTGAGATCCACTCCAAGGCGACGTCCCCCACAGCAGTGTCGCCTTTCTAGTGCGACTCGAGCGGGAGCGCACGCTGTTATTGGCAATTTCCTGCCTGTTTGAAGACCGCCGTCACACTGACGACAATCGCAGACAGCTCTGTTTGGCGATGGCGGAGCCTGTCTACACCAATGCAAATTAAGGCCATAAGCGTGGTTGGAGAACACATCCGACGTCTGGACATTGTTATGCTTAACGTTCAATCACTCCAGTGCGGAGTCCGCGGTTGTGATTTTCGCCCCTCCCCAGGCGGCCGATCTTCACTCGCACTCTACGACGACGAGCACTTGATGAGCACGGTGAGGGAATGGTGACGCATCGTGCAAGCCTACGACCTCCTAGGACGAGATGCCTCTGCCTCATGACAAGTCGAGGACCCGCGGAGGGACTCATCGGTACCTCTTCCAGCGTCCCTCGGACATCCATTCCGATGCTGGCCCCGGCAGGGCGGAGACACGGTTCGTGAATTTCAAGGACCGAGACACGTTGGCACTCATTGATGCCATGTTAGGCACTCTTCCGCTCTTTTACATTCCATGTCTAAACGCCGTCATGACCGCTAGGCCATAAGACGGCGACCCAGCTCTCAGATCTCAGCTACGCGTCGCTAGGACACGATGCTCGTCAGCCATTATCGCTTGGGATCTCAAGCCGCCGCATCCAGGACACACCGCCCAGATCGTGGCCGTGAACTAATCTTGTGAAGGAGGTAGAACTGCCCGTTCGATTCGGAGCGACCAGGGCCAGCCGGTCGACATAAAATCCTCGAGACTCGCAGCCAGGTCCCGCAGAGTCTCTCCTCCTCTGCCCACCATGGAGTTCGAGATCCTTGTCTTCCCTGCACTCCCGGCCCTCATCTTCTCTTTTCTCTTCGCCTTCCATGTCCGCTCCGTCCTTCGTGGGCGGGTATGGGCCGGTGGCCCAACGTATCCTCCAGGACCCCCAGGCTTACCTCTCCTCGGAAACCTCTTCAACATGCCGAAGATTGAGCCATGGGTGGCGTACAGGGACCTGTCCAGGAAGTACGGTAAGCAACCCTTCCTCCCCCGTACATATGTCCTCCACGTTCGCTAACAGCGGCGTCGAACCTGCAGGCGATGTTCTCCATTTCCGCGTTCTGGGCCAGTCTACCGTCGTCCTGAACAGCGCCAGGGTCATGACGGAGTACCTGAACAAGCGGTCCGCAAACACTTCGGACAGAAAGCAGACCCCTCTAATTCAACTGTCAGTACTGGCTCCTTTCCCTCGGAAAGTTTCAGGACAGATGACTCACAGCGCCCCCGCAGCACTGGCGGAGAGCTGAACTTTGGACATCTGCCATACGGTCAATCCTGGAGGCGCCATCGCCGCGCATTCACTCAACACTTTAATCAGGGCGCCGTAGCGCAGTACCAACCTTTCATCCGGACGATGGCGCACAAGCTTCTGGCCGAGGTCTACAAAGATCCGTCCCGGCTCCAGGATCACCTGCAGTTGTGAGTCGCCCGCCTCCTGCACTGCATGCATGGTCCGTAACTCAACGCTCTACATGTAGCAACTTTTCGGCAACCCTGATGAAATTGCTGTACGACATCGACGTCACGGACGAGCATGACAAATACCTGGCTGCAGTTAACACTGCGCTCGCCGGGACCCCAGGCGGCCGCGGTGTCCCCGGGAAGTTCCTCATACGGTTCTTTCCTTTCCTGCAGCACCTCCCCAGCTTCCTACCGGGAGCGGGTTTTCAAAAGCAGTTTGCTGTATGGCAGGCCGCTGCAAACGGCCTGAAGAATGTGCCGTTCGCGTACACGAAAGAGGCGACGGTGAGGCGAACGGATCTTGCACTTCGGACGCACGTTCTCATACCACATAATTAGGACGACGGCGGTAGTGGCAACTGCATCATCGGCGCGCTTCTCGAAAAGTTGTCCAGCTCGCCTCCGAAAGACTCTTCCATTGAGGAAGAGGAAGACCTGATCAAAAACATTGGCGCTATCTCCTTCGACGGTGAGCACCGTTCACCGTCCCTCTAGCGTCCGGCTTTCTGACTTCAAGTTGCTTCGACGCCCTCTAGCCGGAGCGGATACAGTGCGGTTGCCATTCAGCGCACTACTGACGAGCTCGACTGACGATGTTGCTTGCACTTGCAGACGCTCTCTACCATCCAAGCCACCCTTCTAGCGTTGTCCCTGCAGCCCGACATCCTGCGGCGGGTGCAAGCCGAGCTCGACGCCGTCGTCGGCCCGCACCGTCTGCCCGAATACTCCGACCGCGAGTCGCTCGTGTACCTGGACGCCGTGATCAAGGAGACGTTCCGGTGGCACAACGTCGTCCCCCTCGGCGTCCCGCACTGCACGACCGCGGACGACGAGCTCGACGGCTTCTTCGTGCCCAAGAACACGATGCTCATCCCGAACATCTGGTGAGCACTCCCCCAGCCCCACCGTCCGTCCGTTGGCTGAACGCAGCACTGGCAGGGCCGCGATGCACGACCCTGATGTGTACCGATACCCGGACGAGTTCCGCCCCGAGCGGTTCCTGCGCGGCGGCAAGCCCAACCCGGACGCCCAAAACCCGTTCGACTACGTCTGGGGATTCGGGCGGCGGTACGTGCGCTTTCCTGTCTGACGTCTAACCCCGGGGGTCCCGGCTGAGCGCTGAGCGCTGATGTTCGAGGTCTGTGCGTGCAGGATCTGTCCGGGGCAGCACTACGCAGAGGCCGTGCTGTTCATGAACCTCGCGTCGCTCTTGCACGTGTTCGACGTGAGCTCGCCGCACGCGAAGAACGGCCGGCCCATCATCAACGAGATGCGCGCGAGCGATGGATATCTCTTGTAAGTCGCAGAGTCCATGTGGCTGCTGCCTTTACTCATGTGCCACCACAGGTACCCCGAACCGTGCCGTTTCAACGTCAAGCCCCGCTCCGCCTCCGCAGAGGCCCTCGTCGCTCAAAACTGCTAGGCCGGTCTCACGCCCTGTCCTATGGTTTCACGTTGCGTGTCACGGACTTGACAGAGTGTCTATTCTCTCATACCTTGCCTTGAACCACGTGTATGAGCGGAGCGCGTTGTACGATAAATGGACTTGGTGTGGACCCTGGATATCGCTCCCCTGTAACACTGGATACATATGCGTACCTGCTCATCACACGTAATCCTGACTGTGCTCTTGTGCAGCTCCAAACGCTGGGCATACGAGTGGATTTTTTTACTCGCCATCTGGCCAAGTATGGAACAGGTTCAGAGACCCGGTACGCCGCCCAAGTGACTCGAGGGAGACGGGGAATGGGTACTGGTCATCCGCTGGTTGGGAAGTCGTTTGTCGAGATCCTCAGGGCTTATGACGAGCATGAGCGGAAGAGAGACTAGTCGTAGAAGGCACAGCTCGAGACGCCTGCATTGACGAAGACGCCTGCAAAAGAAACACGTCATTGCACACGACTGTCGCCTTACAAATACACACAGCACGGGTGTAGAGTCCCAAGTACAGCAAGGAAATCCAAAACAAGGATGCTCACTCGTTCCCGAAGTACTCCTCCACGAGCGCCTTCTTCCGCAGCTCCAGCAGGAACGCCTCCATCTCCTCCCGGCTGGGCAGCTTCGGCGGCAGGAGCATCTCCGGGGACAGGATGGGGATGTACGCCGCGGTGCGTTTTGCGTGCGCGAGCATCGCGTCCTCCGCCGACGCCGCCTCCGTTGGGGGCGGCGCTGCGCCGCCCTTCTTCGCCCGCTTCACGACCTCCTTTGTCGGGGGCTCCGCGGACATCTCGACGTCGCCGTCGCCGTCCGGGGCTTTGCGTTTTGGCTCTGGGGGGCCCGTCTGGCTCGCGTCCGTGATGGAGATCGACGCGTGCTGGCTGGCCGGGCGCGGTATTGGGGGGACGGGCTCGTCTGTCGGGAGCCCGAGGATGGTGCGCACGTGGTTGTACGCCTCTTGCCATTCTGTGCAGTGCACGATGAGCGATGAGGGGGGTAGTTCACAGCAGACGGCATGGGCCGGGCGAGGGGGGAGGGGGACACAAAACAGTCGACACGTACCTTCCTCCTCGGCCCGCATCTCGTACTCGAGCAGGTGCCCGTCCGCCTCGTCCAGGTCGCCAAAGTACGCGGGGCCCTGGTTCTGGAACTTCTTGTAGTACGTCTGCACCTTGCTCTCCTCGTCCTCCTCCGTCTTCTTGCTCACGAAGAGCTCCTTCACGCCTGGGAGCTCCTTCGCGCGCCCGAAGTACTTGTAGCCCTTCGTGCCTGGGACCTCCTTCCCGTCGTCGTCGAGCATCGCCACGTTCCGCCGGTAGTTCGCGCCCCCGAGCGCGACGATCTGGTTCTCCCAGTGCCGCTTCTCGCGCAGCAGCCGGTTGATCTCGTCGTTCAGGTCGCGCACCTCGTAGTCCGTCAGGCCCGCTGCACGGCATGGTCAGCGGTCAGCGGTCGGTGGGCACGGAGGGCAAGGGCGCAGGCACGGCGCACGTACCGTCCTGGATCTTCGACACCTTTCGACTGATCTCGCGCAGTATCTCTCCCCGCCACCGCTCGCACTCGCGCAGACTCTTGCATGCGCTCGCCATGCGCGGCCTGCGGTCGCTCCGAGTCCCCAGTCCGAGCTCGGCCGCTTGGGCCTCGCGGAACCGGTAGAGCATGGACTGCGCCTTTTCCTCATTACGAGCCTAATGTAATGTATGGTTAGCCACCACTATCTTGAGGACTGTGACATTGATGCGCACCATTGTGTCGAGGGCAGGGAAAGTAGTTTATGTCAGAGAAGCAGTCGGAGGTAAAGGAGAGGAGGGATTGGCGCCGAAGTCCGTGCTAGAGTGTGACCGCGCTGTCACAGGGCACGCGGCACCAACCACACGCCAACCACAACAAGATTGGCACAATATTATGGTTAATCCTTCTCACATGGTGACCAGATCGACTCCACACTCTCAGGCAGACGAATTGGTGACCTACGATTATTAGAGAAGTTGTTACATCTCACTCGCGGTTCCAGGACTCGGAGGTGCCACTAAGTCGGAGGGTATCGTATGCAACAGTATCGCAAGAGGGTATACAATGAGTATCTAGCACGTATCAAATGTCCATAATCCATCTCGACGAGGACAAAATCAACCCGAAAGCGAAGAAAAAAGTCTAGCAACGATAGCAGTCACCGGTCCTTGTCCGCACTCACGAGCTCCGCCGCCAGCCGCGCGAGCATCTCGTCCGAGCGCGGATTCCGCGGGAACGTCCGTCCGTCGCCCAAGCTACCAACGGAGACAGAGTTAGCATATGAAGTCTGACAGAGTTGGTGGCGCAGCATGGTGACGCACCATCCTCCCCCGACGGCGAGCCGGTAGACCCAGCCCCACCTGTGGGACCAGCCGAAGACCTGCGCCCAGTTCCGCTTGAAGCCGACGTCGTACAGGCGGATATGGCGGTGCGCCTCGCGGACGAGCGTGCGCTGCTCGAAGGAGAGCTCGTGCTCGAGCGGGGGGTTCGAGAGCTTGCGGGAGTCGGCGTTGTCGGGCAGCGGGGGAATGTGGCGGAGCAGAAGGAATGGTGAGAGTGATTCCAGGGTAGTTTGGTTCGTCCTGCAAGGAGGTCGGGATAAGCCGAGAGACATGAAGCAGTGAGATGCACGAGGAGGAAGACTCACGAGACAAGGTAGAGATGGTAGAAGCAGAAGGAGCCGATGACCATGCTGATCACGATTCCATAGAAGGCGACAAACATGGAGTGCAGGGGTGTTGTTTCGTCTATTGACGAGGGGTGGGTGAACGCCCACCATGTCACGGAGCAGCAGAGACCGGCGATGTATACGGAGAGTCCTGTTACACAACAGAGGAAATGCACGAATGACGCATGGGTGCGGTGGCCCTGGACGCGCATTCAGGATCGTTGTAGGGAATTAATGGACGGTGCCGGACGTACTATGCACTTGTGACCCAGCCATATACAGTGATGGTCTATCGTTCGGCGGTGCACTCAGAGCCTGTCCACATCGAATTGAACGGGAACGCACCCATTTTGAGTACACATCGACCGCAGGTGCCACAATGGTGGGCGCGCTCGGGCTTGGGTGCGGAGCACTTCTTGCACCATTTACCGGGACCATGGGCCTCCTCTTCCTCCGGCGGAGCAAGCAGCGCTTCGAGGAAGCTCTCGTCTCCGTCTCCGTCTACGTCTTCCCCATGAGACTTATCGCCGACAGGACCCGGATCACGCGCGAGCACGACAATGAGCGAAGAGAAAGCGAGAATGGTGAGGGTGTAGATGACGATGACGTGCATGCCTACACGGAAGAGAGAGTGGTGGATGCGATAATGATAGTTGACGAATACGATGAATAGAGAAGGGTGGGGGCCGAGGATCATCGCGAGCGCGACTGTCGAAGGCGGGGAATGTCAGACACTACCGCAACCGGAGGCGACGGAGAGAGCAGATGCACGTACGGCCGAGAGGGAGGTAGTGGTACCATCGCTTGCGAGTGATGAGGTCGCCGCCCGAGACGTCGTCGTCGTCGACGGGGCCGAGTCGGGGTGGGGCGGGGAGGTGTGGCAGGGTAAGGAGCGGCGTGGTAATCGGGCGAGACATTGTTTATGTGTACAAGACCAGAGAGACTATAGAGTCAAGACCCGCGCAGAGTTCGAAGGAGAGGATGGATATATAGACATGGGCGCGTCCTGTCGCCGCCTCGGTCGATGATCGCAGGTCTAAGGAGGTCGTGAAATGCTGTGCTGGCGCTTGCTCGCGACGCGTGCTTTAGACGCCGGCGGCACGTCTCTCCCAAGCGCCTGTGTATTCCGGTTATCGACCACCACCACCCCCTTGGGCTTCCCTCCAATCAACCCATCCTATCCTACGACACGCAATCATGGACATTGACATTGTAGATGAGGAGATGACTCAGGCCTACCCCGCTAAAGCCTCTACCCGGCGACACAACGTGGTGGTAGACGACGCGCATCCCTTTGAGCTCGAGGCATACATCAGCGGATACTCAGGTTCGTGACCCCCAATATCGATATCTGCACTCGAACGATGCACATATGCGATCTGTAGGACGAAGCTATGTGGATAGACTATTGCACATCATGAACGCATGTCCATCCCTCGCGCCACAGGCCCTGCAACTCGCAGCAAAGGAGGCACTCAAGGGCCGCGATGTCTCACTCTACCGCTCCATCTTCGCGACATATGAGCGTATCTTCTCCGATTCTGATGAGCTACCTGAGCCTAGCTCAATCGCTACACTCAACTCAAGATGGATAGAAGACACAACCACGAAGAATGCAGCGGAACGGACCAAGCTCGAGGTCGAGTTGAAGACATACTCGAGTAATATGATCAAAGAGAGCATTCGAGTGCGTGGCAGTGTGCATACCACCCCTGGAAACTTCTGACTCGTGTGCCAGATGGCCCATCGTGATCTCGGAGACTTCTACCGTGCCGTTGGTGAGCATTCCTCCGCACTCAAACACTACACAAAGTCCCGGGAGTTCTGCACAACCAACCATCATGTGCTTGATATGTGCATGTCTGTACTTGAGGTGAGCCTTCTATACTTCTTCATCGACAATTGCTTCTTCCTATACTCACTACTATACGCCACAGTCCCTCATGGAACAGCGCAGCTACTCCCACATTGGCACATACGTCTTCAAGGCCGAAGCTGCTGTTGACTCGGCCACCAGTGGCAGGCCCCCCACCGGCCCCGAGGCCCCCGCAGGCGCTGCTCAAGCAAGCAAGGAGAAGCGGCAGGCAGAACGGGAGAAAATCCAGACCCAGCTGGATCTCGCCACCGCGATATCGCACCTTGGGCAGGCCAACTACGAGAAGGCTGCACAGTCGTTCTTGAAGGTTGGCCCGCCCAAAGGTATTGATGCCTGGTTCGGCAAGGTACCTTGCAGCACTCCCGTAATACATCCTCCCACCGACTGACCCACTGCGACCGTTTGGTAGTTTATCGCGCCAGGAGACGTCGCGATCTATGCGACAATGTGTGCACTGGCCACGTTCCCACGAGGGATGATCCGTGCTCAGGTGCTCGACAACGACAACTTCGGGATGTACATCGAGCAGGAGCCGTACGTGCGCGAGCTGATCGAGGCGTACATGAACAACCGGTTCAAGTCCGTCCTCGAGATCCTCGACCGGTACTCCGTCAGTGTCCACGCCCACATCCTCCCGCCCCGTGCGCTCGATGCTGACCCCCGCACAGACCCGCCACCAGATCGATCTGCACCTGTCGCAGCACGTCCCGGCGCTGACGAACCTGATCCGGAGCAAGGCGCTCGTGCAGTACTTCCAGCCGTTCGCGTCCATCCGCCTCGAGCGCATGAGCCAGGCGTTTGGCTGGTCCGTCGATGAGCTCGAGCAGCAGGTCGTCAGCCTCATCCAGTCCGGCGAGATCAAGGCGCGCGTCGACCGCCAGAACAAGGTGCGTGCTCCCTCTCCCCTCCCTCTTCCACTCCACGCAGCGGCTTCGCTGACCCGTCGCCGCGGACAGATCCTCAAGGCGAAGGAGACGGACCAGCGCGCGGCGCTCTTCGCGAAGGCGATCAAGAACGGCCAGGCCGTGCAGGCCGCGAACCGCAAGCTCCTGCTGAGGATGCGGCTGTGCGTGCCCCATCCACGCGTTGCTCCCCGGCCTGTCCGTCGCTGACACCCGGTCTCTGTTTTGCAGGCAGCAAGCGGACCTCGTCGTGAAGCCGCCCAAGGGCCAGCAGAACTACCAC
The DNA here is from genome assembly GCA_033807695.1 of Daedaleopsis sinensis. Taxonomy (NCBI): domain Eukaryota; kingdom Fungi; phylum Basidiomycota; class Agaricomycetes; order Polyporales; family Polyporaceae; genus Daedaleopsis; species Daedaleopsis sinensis. Next base: position 2,108,677 of record CM066302.1, read on the forward strand.
CACCAGGTTATGCAGATGGCCGTCCACTCGGGCGAGTATGATTACTGAGCGGTGCGCTGCTCTCCACTGTCCATCACTACTGTCGCCAGACTAGCATCAGCATGAAGACTAGAGAGGAGAGGAGAGGAGTATCGGGGGCTCACTGTCGAGCGGTGCTTGTGAAGCCACAATGTCGAGGATCTCTTTCATTCGTGAAGATGTTGTACCACTACTTACATAGTCATAGTTTCGAAGTCAAATGAGCTGACGAAGCGCAAGGTGTTTCACTCGCCCTGCGATAGACTGGAGGTCCCTCTGTAAGCGTAACGCATATTCGTCAATGCCTAGCAAAAGAGAAGAAGGACAAAAACCAATGGCCAACGCCGGGGTCGAACCGACGACCTTGGCGTTATTAGCACCACGCTCTAACCAACTGAGCTAGTCGGCCATGTAGGAGAGGAAAATAACGCTGTCTATTATCTGCCCTACATGAGTGCATAATGCTGCGTGATGTCGTCGCGTCCGGCGCGTCTCCCGTAGAACCATATACCAAACTCATACGAACCACTTACCAGCTTGAAGCCAAGCGAGATACGTTCTAACACCATCACTATTGTAGCTCTCCAGTCATGTCGACCCGTGTGATATACGAGAATATACCCCTGAACCGTCCAACGCTGGAGGAAAGCTTCGAGGTCAGTATAATTACGACTTTGTCCACTTCCATGCACTCCTCACGGTTCACAGGAGCGACGAATAGCGGACTACTTGCACGCGTACCGCACCACCGGCGGACCCCCAGCACCATGTCCTCAACTGCCGAAGGATCCGCAGCAGCGCGCGGCCCTGGGGCTGCCCCCACTTTTCGAACCGTTCTCGGAGATCGAGAGTGGCGCGGAATACCAGCTGTTCAAGCCCACGAAGCAGCAGGACGACAGCGTGCTCCAGTCCATCTCGGCGCAGCCCGAGTACTTCGACTACTCTCCAGAGGTACAAGTCGCCGTCCGTCGCGGCGTCCAGATCCGAGTCTAATGCGCACGCACACGGTGCAGGAGCTGCGTGCAGAAGCGTACCGGCTGGGGAAGAAGCCCGCCGGGAGCGGCCCTGCGCCGGGGCCCTCGACCAGCGCGATCCCCGCGATACAGCCCCGCCGTAAGCCTTCGCGTCGTTCTGTTCGGCGAGGCGACCGCGCGCTCACGAGAGTCCCAGCCGTGCCGTTCTCCGGGGCCATCGCAGCCACGATGAATCCGAGTCCGCTGCCCCCTCCTGACACCCTCCAGAGTCTCAACAGCGCCCCGCCCTACCTCCAGCACAGCTTCGAGGTGCGCCACTCTGCCACTCAGCCGTCTCATCTGTGCATTGGGTGTGGTTACGGCCGGCTGACTCGCAGCGTCCCAGGAGCTCCGGGTGGCGTTCTTGCGGGCAGGGCGACAGCTCACCTCGCCCGAGATCGTTGCCCAGAATGCGGTCCTGAAACTGACCGTATGACTGCCTATACCCTGTACACTCGTCTTGGTGTATGTGCTCGCACCACGTCGTATTGATATCGCTCGCTTTCTGCCTTGCGGAGGACGTGTGCTTCTGCCACCACAGGCCTAATCTCCACAGGTGCGAGACATTGACTCCGAGCCCGGGCCCATGTATAGTATGGCTTCCACGATCCATCAGACAGCCTCGCACAACGCGCACGCCTTCAGCGTTGACATAGCGTTTACATGTCGTTCTTGTCGTCTACTCCCTCCATAGCCCGTTCATTTCCGTTTAATCAGAGTGGTGCGTGCATGGCCTTCTGTTCGCCATATGGATGCCGATAATGGACGGTGTGGAAACGTCTAAATCACTGGCCCATAGGAAGAAGGTTTAAAAAAGGTATGTCTTCGAGCATAAGATATCATCATAATACACAGGTCGGGGTATGGATACAGCTCGCACAGCAATACAGACGTGCATTACGCACTCACGACCGCCGACTCTGTCCCGCCGTGGACAACCAGGACCACGCGCGCGCGATCTTCTCGATCCGCTCCATCTCGTCCCCAGACACCTCGCCCTTCCACACGCTCCCGATGCTCTCCTCCTCGTCGATGCACTGCAGGATCTCCTCCGCCGGCCTCCCCGCGACGAACGCAAGATAGCACCCGAGCACGCACATCGCGTCCGTCGTGCGCCCGCGCGGGGTCGACACGAGCACGCGCACCGCCGTCTGGTCCGGGAGCGCCGCGGCCGCCTCGGGCAGCGCCTCCGCGATGAAGTCGCGCGCGGCGCGCAGCTGCGGGCCGTTCAGCGCGAGCGCCGCGCGCCCCGCCCACGTGCGCGCGGCCTCGGGCAGCACGACGCGCAGGCGCTGCACGCCCCCGGCGGCGTCCCAGCGGCGCTCGGCGCTGCCCCCCGTGAACGCGACGCCCTTGGCGTAGCAGATCTCGACGATGTGCGTGAAGCCGGCCTCGTACGCGCGGCTGCTTGTGTCGTTAAACGCGACCCACACGGCGGGGATGATCGCTTGCAGCTGCGGGTCGTTGGACTTGGGCGGTGAGAGGGGCGTAGGGAGTGCTGGGGCTGGGGCTGGGATGGGGGCGGCGAGCTTGGAAGGGTGCTCGAAGACGGGCGTCTTGACGTCCTTGAAGTTTGCGAAGCACGGCTTCGGGTTGCGGCGGCGGGGGAGGTGGCCGCGGTGCGGTTGGAGGTTTCCCTTGGGCGACCGCGCGCCCATGGGCTTCGTCAAGGACTGGTAGGGGGCTTCGATGTGGAGCGAGAGGCTGAACCCGCAGCGGTCGCGGAGCGGGCGAACGCACGGGGCGGGCGGCGGGAAGACGCCGAGCGGGCTCGTTGGGTATATCGCGATTGTGTCTGAACGCGACTTGGACCGGCCGCTGGTGGCGAGTGCGAGCGGGGCCAACGCTGTGTGGGCGGGATTGAGAACTATTGTGGAGGACATATCGAGTGAGTGTCGATGTGTGTGATTTGGGGGGGCGATTGGGGGGGTGAGCACGGGGTGTTGTGAGGAAGGTGGGCGAGAAACAGTAAGGGTCAAGTCGCAGACCTGAGAGAGAAAGATAAGTTGTGGAAGTGGGAGCGCGTGGAGGCGTACTGACTTTATGTACTGCAGAACACGCGGCGGAGTGCAAGAGAAGCGGAGTACACGAGGTGGGTGCTCGTTATCCTTTGGGGTCTTTGAAGGCGATTGGAGATTGTGTTCGAGTGTTGGAGTGGGGACGAGGAGGGCACTGGTTGGTGGTCTTCTAGAGTCCTGCGATGGCGGTCTTTATACACCCACCTCGTATCCGACGAGCTTCGCTGCGTTGGGGGATTTCGCAACCCGAGCCATCGGAGTTGGAGAATGGCTTATCCGCCCCGGCTAGAATTCCCAACCGGCCGTAACGCGCAGCCTACGCGTACCTTGGGCTCAGCCTGGAGTCCAACGGAGTCCAACGGACGCAAACCGTTCCCGCTCCGCCCCAGGGCGGCCCGCACATCCGCCCCGAGCACCAGCTCCCAAATGCAGTAATCGCCCGGGCGTCAACGGTGGTCCCGCAGGCTGGTTGCGAACTCTCGACAAGAGCGATTCGGACAAGTACGCGCGCATAGCAGCGGAAGAAATCGTCAGGAGTCGTAATCGTATTGGTACACAGGATTCTCCGAAGTCCCCTAGACAGCATACAGAACCCACATCCGAGCATTTTCCTAGTTCTCGTGCGCCGACGCCTTGAACATCCGCGAGCGGACGCGGCCAGAGGCCTCCCGCGCCTTCAGCTCCTCCTCCTTGCGCGCGGCCTCTATCCTCGCCGTCTGCACGTGCATTGCGTCCTTCATCACCTGCGCCCACTGCCACGGCTCGCTGCTGTCCGGGAGCGCGTTGAAGTACTCCCACCCGCCCACGCCGCCCCAGCCCGTGCCGTACTTCTCCATGAGGTTCCCGATGCTCGTCACGACGTTCTCCGGACTCACGTACCCAAACCCGTTCGCCGGGTTCGTGAGCACGAGCGCGGTGACACGCGCGGGGTCGATCCCCTGCTCGTACTCGATGATCCGCACGTACTCCTCCTCAGGGAAGAACGTGCCGAAGCCCGAGTAGAACTGCGCGTTGTACCAGTCGATGAGGTGCCCCATGTTCGCCTCGAGCGCGATGTAGTCGAACCCGGACAGGTTCCCGCCCTCCGTCAGCGCGGACGCGACGGGCGCGAGCGTGACGATGAACCCCGCGCCGAAGTCGTTCTTGAGCGTCGTGATCAGCCGCGCCATCACCGCGGGCGACACGGACTGCTCGACGTCGAGGTCGAGCCCGTCCAGCTTGTACGTCGCGATCACGTCCTGCAGCGCGGGGTAGTACGTCTCGAACTGGCCGTCCGCGAGGCAGTCGTACGTGCCCGGCGCCGCGCCGCCGAGCATCCCGATGAGCTTCGTCCCGTTGCCCTGCAGCATCGCGAGCTCGGGCCACATGGGCGCGAAGGACGCGTCCGCGGGCACGTCGTTGTTCAGGTGCACGATGTCGGGCCCGACGTGGCCCATGTTCAGGTGGAACGCGGCGAGGAGGAGGTGCGTGACGGTGCCGATGAGCGGGAGCGGGGACACGTAGCGGCCGTTCGTGTACTGCGTCTGGTAGTACATGACGACGCGGTTCGCGATTGCCGCGGCGCTAACCATGGTGGGCGGTGGGCGGCGGGGACGGGAGGCGGCGGCAGAGGGTTGGGTTTCGCGGATGAAAGCCCAGAGGATGAGAGGGGCGGTTGGCGTGGCTTTATACTGCCCGCGCTCTGGGGATGCGCGGACGGCGAGCAGCTTGAATCGTAAAAGAACCGCCAGCGAGACGCCCCGTTGTTCGCTAGGTACGCGGTCACGAGCATCGCGGTACGTAGCGAGTGCATGTGGATGAGAGCTATCGGGACGACCGCTGTGTGCAATAGAAGATGTCCATCTCTCGGCATCAAGGAATCATCCGGACATACAACGTCCTGTATTCCTCGAGAACTTCGTCCGTGTGATATGAATGCATGGCCTGCTGGGTTCTACTCTGTTCTCTGGCAGCGGCGTGATTATGTGGTCGAATTTGTCAGATCATCACGGCGACATGCGGACTGGTTGCACGCAACTCTACCCTGCAGACGTCCATCTGCCACTAGGCATGCTGAGTATCGGATACTTGAAGAGGATAAGGGCCTACGCTGGCCTACGGCGCAGATGGTTTCGGCATCTCAGTTGCCAAAGCTACTCTCGACCCCAGTCATGGGGATACGACATCGTCCGTTGCGAGCTGATCGTCTGATTCTGTCGGAAAAGGGTGCGATAAGCTGATGATGGGCTCGTTCCGAGAAGGCAACCCGAATCTCAAAGACCGAACGCCTGTAGCGCTTTCCATGTCGGCGCCGAAGTACAAGGTAGCGTACCTTCCCGCCGCACTGGCTGCCGCATTTGTAGTAAGTGTTGAGCATGTCCGTGCATAGGGACATACTTCACGCAAGTACATACCGTCAAGACCGAGGTGGAGCAGTTGCTGGACAGCCTGGACGGCAGTAGGGTGCACAAGGCTTTACGCAGCATCGGGACCCGTATGATGATGTTCTTCGCAGCAGCGCCACGTGGTCGAGATAGGATCTGGCGACCCGAGGTCCTTCCTCCGAAGTACAGCTCCGATGAAGAAGCGTCTCCGTCTCAAGCAGCTTCGGCCATTCACTCACTGATTGAGAGTGAGTAACTCCGGAGCCGATGAAAGATATCGTTTGAACCTCACCGTTCGACCAGCGGGGATGATGATAGTGTGAGGTCAGTGAGGACTCCGAGTATAGCTGCTCAGTCAAGTAGACTCAATTCCACTGACTCAGCCTCGATGTGCCCCTGGCTATCATGTGTGTGTCTTCTGAGCCTCGCGGGCTTCTGCGGGGTCTGTTCTGCACGCTTTTTGACATGTCCCTGGTCTCTGCTCCCATGTCATGCAAACCTCGGACTTGCCTATTCACTCATGGTCTTGGCACTGGTCGGATGATCTTGTTACGCCTTCCAAATGCCTCTACCTTACGCCGATAGTACTGAGGCCCCGCGGACGTTGACTCGTTCTTCAAGGGCGGAATGGTCAGTGTCCCCAGGCGCAACGGCCGGATTGATGACTAACTCACCGTTCACGTTGGCCAGGATATCGAGCTATACATTGCGAATTGAAAGTCTGCACGAGCTGTCTGGATCGCGTCAACGGTCATGAACAAGCTGAAGGCAATTTTTGGGTATAATCGTGGTTTCGTGGCATGTAGTAAGTAAAGGGCAGGTGGTAAAGGGCAGGGAGGCAGATAAGATAAGATTGCGTGTATGTGCACAGCCTTCGCATATGGTACTCCAAGTCTGCCCTGGCGCCACCCGGGGGCCGGCAGTGACCGCAGTCCAACCTGTGCGCGGACTCTCGGCCGCGCAGCGTAAAGTCGGCACAGCACAAGTTAAGGGCATCGTTTGCATTGACAGAACCTCACCCTTTTCCACTACCAACAATCCATTCAGGTGTGCATTTCTGTGGCTCCTATGAGGAAGAGTGACCCCTCTCAGGCTGGCTAACAATATCCTTGTCGCATGTTCTCTACTATCTTGCCGGCTGTATACCTAGCTCTACTCAAACAATGATCCTTGATAAGGCACCTCTACCCGGGGATGAAGTCGAGATTCAAGACGCTCCTCCATCATACGATGCGCTCGATGATCTACCCCAAACGCGACCCGACGAGAAAGCAGCAGGCCCATCCACATCTCGCCTTCCCAACACACCCACATCTCTAGGTTCCGGACCAACTCCAACCTCCACTTCGACCAGCGGGAGCTTCCCCAGCTCATGGTTCCCCTTCGGCCCCACCGCGCGCGCAGCACGAGAAGTCCGCACTACTGTGCTCGGCCTCCTCCGCGACCTTGTCAAGCAGGAGGACACCCAGGGCGCACAGGGCATCCTGGAGAGCTGCGTGGACGCGTGCAAGCGATACGAGCTCTCGTTGTCGTCCGTCCTGCAGGAGAAGAGCGCGGAAGGCCACACCCTCCTGTACTGGGCGATCGCCAACCATCCGGACCTCCCGCCCCGCCCGGAGGACCCCGACCTCGTCTCTGCGCTCCTCTCGCACGCAGCCCCGCTGACCGACGCGACTGTGGACGACATACGTCTGGCGTGTATGAACAAGTCTAGCCACGCCCTGTTCCAGAAGCTACGGCGCACTCCGGCGTTTGCGCCCTTGTCCGGGAGCGAGGAGCTGATCACTAGGGGGAGCACGCCCGTCGACGATATCGACGTGGAAGATGTCAAGGACGACGAGGGGGCGTTCGTGGTCAAACTCAAGATTCCCATGTTCAACAGACGAATGCGGTTCTCCCAGTCAGTCAGGCTCGAGTTCATCGCGAAAGGTACGTGCCTCTGCCGTCATGAGCAAGGCTGGAAGCTGACGTGGACACCAGCGCGGCTATGGGAGCTCTCCTTTCTGGTTGTGGAGAGACGAGACAGACGGCTAAATCGGCACGACAGACGAGAAGGCAGCTGGGTCGTCAAGCTCGCTCTGCTTCCCCATAGCCCGCCAACGTGGATCGACTCGCGTCTAGTGATCGAAGATCCACGTACTCAGAGCGAACAGCCTTCGCAGAGCATCTCGTCCTGGAGCGCGGCGGGACCGAAGCTGAAGCTGAAGCCCCCGATAGACCTGCGCTTGAAGAGCTCGGAACAGCTCACGGCCCCACGCTCCTCCTCGTCGCACGATGGCGCCATGATTGTGGTTTCCCTCGAGGAACATACTTTGGCCAACAAGTTGCAGTTCAGGTATGTTCGCAAGGTGGACCTTTCGTCGCTGTTGAGCTAAACTCCGCGACTTTGGCTTGATCAGCGACTGTCCTTACTTTGATAGCGAGGGAACACTTGTCGCGAGACTCGAGGCTCGACTCGCGCGGAATGCGTTCCCTTCATCGGAAGACTGCGTCGTCTGCTGATCGCAATGACCGTGGCTCAGAATCTTTTAATCTGTATTGTAGTTATCGGCCCATCCGCAACATTCACATCCTGCTACCAGGTACTACCATTCGACTGGCTCTACAGAGGATGAGGAGGACTTGCCTCAGTACAGAACCTTGATGGCTTTCAAGCATTTACATAGTCGCTTCTCCGCCTGAGGCTGGGAGTTCAAGTTCAAGTTGTTGATGGGCAGTTGCAAGCGCCTCCGAGCGGCTGGCGCACACTGTAAATGGATATATGCCGCAGCGTGACAAGCCAGCTCACCACGTCTGTACTCGCACTCCGCAGCTAAACCTATGCACGAAGCAGTCAACCAATTGTAAGAGGAAGCCCAATGCCATCAGCCTTCGTATTCCGCAGCACTAGTCGACAAATCGGTACCGGTGTCGATACCTGCTTGACTCTGACTCATTTCAAGACACCTTCAACATCCACCCCAACCCGACTGCTACAACGACTGAGTCCTGACCCGCTCTCCCCCTCGACAGTGTTTTGATTCACACATAGGACGGTCAGTTACTACTCTCCCATCTGGTACTACAGCGTACTGTGTGTCCTGATATCATCGAAAGACTGTTGAAAGCCTACTAGCGCTCTAGTGTTTTGCTATGATCGTTGACCAGCGTCCACTTCCCGGAGATGAAGTAGAGGGATGGCAAGACGCACCCCCTTCCTACGAGACACTTGCAGACGTGCCGCCGCCGCCGCCGCCGCAAGACGAGAAGGCCCAACCATCCAGCGTGGTCCCACAAGGAGGCGACTTGCCACTTCTACCCGCCAGAGCTTTACTGTCTCTCAGCGGCGCAGGCAAGAACGGTGCCAAACGCCCCTCCGCATGGTTCACCTTCGGCGCGAGCAGCCGCGCAGCCAAGGAGGTGCGCGCGACGATCATAAGCCTCCTCCGCGACCTCGTCAGGCGGGGCCACCCGCAACCGGGCGCGCTCGGCGTGCTCGAGAGCTGTGCGGACGCCTGCGCGACGTACGACATCTCGCTCTCCGCGCTCCTCCAGGAGCACAACGTCGAGGGCCACACCCCGATATACTGGGCGATCATCAACCGCCCGAGCCCTTCGCCGCGCGCGGGCCTGAAGGACCCCGAGCAGGACCTTCTCTCCGCCATCCTGTCCCACGCTGCACCGCTCAAGGACGCGACCGTCGACGAGGTCCGCCTGGCGTGCCTGCACACGTCCGACCACGCGCTGTTCCAGACGCTGAGGCGCCTGCCCGCGTTCTCCCCGCTCTCTCCGACGGAGGAGCTGATCATGGGGAGCACGGTGGCAGCGGACGACGTCGAGGTGCAGAGCATCAAGGACGATGAGGTTGCGTTTGTGGCCATATTCCGGATACCAATGTTCCAGAGACGCATGCGGATATCGGAGGCGATCAGACTCGAGTTCATCGCAAAAGGTGCGTGCGCGAGGATGACTCTGAGCTGCGCGCGTCCGATCCGCTCAGACGGACCAACTGCAACCTCCTCAGATCGTCTATGGGAGCTCGCGTTTCTCGTGGCCAAACAGGGGGACACGCGTTTCGGAGGCAAGCAGCCCAGCGCGGGCAGCTGGGTCGTCAGGCTCTCCCTACTCCCACACAGTCCACGCACCTGGCTCGATGCGCGCCTGGTCGTTGAGGATCCCCGCGCGCCGCCGTCTCCCGCCATGCACGAATCGAGTGTCCCTGCCAGCTCCGGCCCTCCCACGTCTCTTTTCGAGGCGATCGCGAGCATGTCGCAGGCGGAAGTCCCGCGGGGTCCGAGGGCGAGGCCCCCGATAGTGTTGCGCCTTCGGGCGCGCGAGCAGCTCACGGCCCCATCACCCTCGAGCGCGCGCGACGAGACGGCGATGACGCTGTCTGCGATCTCCGTGCCTCTTCAAGAGAACCGACTGGCCGATGGCTTGCAGTTCAAGTGCGTGTAGTCTTTATGATATATATCCGGATAGGAGGGTGTAAACTCACAGCCGACTGTTTGAACTTTGTCGTAGTGGGTGCCCATACCTCGACGACGACGGAAGTCTGTCAGCCAGGCTGGAGGCCCGTTTGGCAGCTCCTGGAACGGATTGCACCATATGTTGACAGCCCGCGCCGAACTTCTTGTATGTACCACCATCGAGGACTGTTCGAGTATGTACGATATTGTGTTCTTTTGTCATTCCTCTCGTTGTAGTACTTGTCCCTCACTCGCCCTTGCTCTCGTCTGCATGCTTATATTTTGGGGTTTCTATCAGAGTCAGTATCTCATTGTAGTATTTTGGATCTCATGAGGCTGTTGCTCATAGTATGCTTCTGCCGCTACCAGCTTCAATATCACACCGTTGAATGAATAAAACGAACATTTTCGTACGATGGATGAACCAGGAGTAGAACAGCATGCAACGCTACATGATCGGACATTCGCCTTCTAGTACGCGTGCATTGCCAGCGTTTGGCCAGCGGTCTCGTCCGTCCGTCGGTCCATGTGTAGCTGAGCCGAAGCTGAGCATGAGAATTGCATCGTCTACAAACCGGTATCAACTCCCTCAACTGCGCGTCATCGGTCTATGGTACTAAATGACAATGACACAAATTCCAGTCAAGTCACCTTACGACGGATGCAAGCCACCCGCGCATGCTGAAGGGTGCGTAGGGCGGCACGGCGTCGGTTGACAGCAGGGTGGTGCTTGGGTCCTTGGGATGTGCGCTGTCTATAAAATGTGAATAAAATGCATCACGAAGATTGCAGGCACCAGGCCATTATTAGCAGCGATTGGCTAGCAACGCGCCGCAAGCGAGACGAGCCGCGAGAACTGTGACGCCTGGGGTCTGGACAGACGTTCGCCGAGCGAAGGAGTGCCTCAGCCTGCCGCGAACCGCACGAGAAGGCGTGCAGGGGTGGAGGACTCCCCGCCAAGTACTTCGCCGAAGCACACAGGAAGCACATCCATCCGGGGCCCGCGCGAAGCTCGCGGGGTGCACGCACGCTAGCGCAGAAGCTCGCCGGCAGTATCAGCAGAACACACAGGAGCACTCGAGTGAGTGAGTCATGACGATACCGGTGCGCGCGTCGAGGGCTGAGCCTGCAGAGCCGCGGAGTTGTACTTTATCAATCGCGGCTGGAGACGGGACGTAATGAAACGCAGCAGGGCGCGTGCCGAGCGACTGTGGGTGCGCATGATCGGGCGCGTGCCACGGGAGACGGTGCGGTTAAGTCTGCCGGGAGCAGGCTGGCAGCAGCAGACCGACGTCGCGGGCAGATGGGATGAGGTGAGGGCGGTGAATCAGCGTGTGCAGGAGGCGCGAAGCTTTGGGGGACGACCGGTATCTTGGAATAATTGAGTGCGCAAGCGGTCGCCAGTCGGGCTATCGGGGTTCGCGCTGCGTCCGAGCCGCGAGCGAACTGGCTCTCTGATAACGTACAGTCAATTGGCACCGTGCGGTGCTTCGTCAGGGTGGTCATCCGGGGAGTGTGTGATTTCACCGCATGCCACACCTGAGCGGAAGCTCAAGTGCATACATTGGATGAGCTTACCAGATGGGGCTGCTGAGGATACTGCGAGATGACAGAGACACTAGTATGAGGCCGTAAGTTAGTATTTCGAATGAGGCCAGCACATACTGTAATATCATGGAATCATTCAAACAGTGGTCGTCCAGCCTCCGGTTCGTAAGAGCGGGTGGTGTTGCGTAATTCAGTACAACCAAACCCCTGAGGAAGCCCTTCAAATCACCGCAGTCAGTGTCAGGCCGTGATACGGCGACAAAGATCACAGTGTAAACGCGCTACGTACCCAGGGCCGCACACTGTCAGGACTCAGTAAGAAGTATGCATCACGGCGTACTTGGGCCTGGGTATGCAGCCTGATGGTGAGTCGCACGGTGCGCCTCGCAGCCAGGGTTAGCAAATGATCGTGAATACCAATCGGGGAGCCTGACGGCATAGGATGCCAGCTCAAAGGAAAGGCGGGGCTCATCTCCGACCTCCGGCGAGAACCCAACAATGTCGATGGCATCAGGAAAGTGGTTCAGGTCCTGGGCGACGCGGGAGGAAGCGGCAAGGAATTCGAAGCGGCTCGGCAGCGACAAAGACGAAGTACTGAAGCACGGCGATTCCTGCTTAGGCGTAAGGCCTACGTTTATACACGAATCCAATCCCTGCGTTCGATAAATCCTTGCTTAGTGGAGGTATCGCTTGGAGGGGAAAAATGCACACACATGAGAGATGGATTGAAGGCCGCCCTTTCGACACACCCAAAGTAAGAGAATGTAACCCAGGATGATCAGGTACATAAGTAACTTGGAGCGGGCGGCATGTCGTGAAGCGGTTGCCGTGCCAGACTCGGGTAAGGGGTGCCGGTGAGGTTTATGCTGGTTTATGGCGCTCGGAGGCTCGGAGGCGGAGTTCGGAGTTCGACAAAGAGCAATTTCGCGGGGGGACGTTACACTCCAGATTATTGAAGCAGCAGTGGTGGATATTGCGGTGAGCCTCAGTGAGGGGAGCGTTGTGTCCGAGTGTGTGTTATCGATCTACACCACATTGATCAGGGATTTCAACTGGAAGATATGCATATGTAGTGAAAGACTCGCGATCCTATCACAAGAACTTCAAACGCCACGATGTAGGAGGATCATGATATGGGCGTTTCTACTGGAAAACGCCACGATCTGAGCACCACCTGGGCCCCACAACGAGACCAACTGGATTGAAGATTGCACGAGAGGGAACAAGACGGAGAGTGGCAGCGGTGGTGGACTGGGCAGCTGGAGGATGGTGGAGGCGTATGTTGTGTCCGCGTCGAGAGCGTTCCGCACCGCAGCTGCCCGCGGCGAACTTAGGTAATGGAGGGGATCAAATACGTAACCCGATCTGGGAACGCGAAGCGCTGGCCGCTTAGCCCGATTTGGGGGGCGCGTCGGTCAGTTGGTCGCTCGCCCGTGTTCTCGGCCTGCTCCTCCTCCTATCTTTCTAAGCCTTACTCTCTGCTATTAATCCATCCCCGTTCCATCCTCTCTACGCTCCTTTCCTTCTTGACCAGAACCCCCCGGACGTCCACCCTGCCCCCCCTCGCCCACGAGCGCGACCACGACTGTCACGACCTCGCCCAGCTCAACCTCATGTCCAGCCAGCATGTCTTCGAATAACACGAGTGGACTAGAAGGTGCGTTGCTCGTGCGTACACCCACCAATCCCGCTGTGTCCCAACGCGTGCGCGCCCTCCAGACCTCAGTATGAGCACCGATATGTTCGTTTCCCATCTCATCTCCGGGTTTGCCTGGTGAGTTTCTCCGCCCGCGGATCTACCTAACACGAAACGAAAAGACCCTGCTCCATTCTAGCTTGAACTTCTTTTCTACCTTCTCCTGCGATGTGGACCTTGTCCGGGGAAAAGTCGGCTGTCGTTCGAGCGCATTCCTGTTGTACTTCGGCTGCCGCTACTTCAGCGTACTCTCGATGGTCACTATGCTCATTTACAACGACGTGTACTTTGCTGCTGCCATACAGGTTCGTCACATCTCCTTGATTCGCGCCCACGTGGTTCTTGGCTCACTCCGCCTGCACGCACGAAGCCCCTCAACCTCATCTGCCAGGTATGCCCGGGCCGTCCGAAGTACTCATAATCAGTGATTCTTCTACTGACGTATGCGCTACCGCCCACAGGGAACAGCTAGTTTGTCTTTGGGTTTTGCGTACACCATCATGGCGGTTCGAATGTACGTTCATTCCTTCATCTCGCAGTCGCATCCGCTCATCACCCGTTCATTAATAGATATGCTCTTTTCCCGAACGTTTATTTCGGTATTGGGCTGCAGTTATTCTGCTTGGCTCTCTGGGCGCTTCTCTTCACAGGTCTGTCGTTGGCATTGCTAAACGTTATGCGAATGCCTCACTGACCTTCCTTTCATCAGGAATACGGGACATTGCTCGCCCCTGGACGCCGCATTTTGCCATCCATACTGCTATCAGCATCATGAGTGAGGGCTTTCCACATCCCGTGGTCACGTAGCTGCTCGCTCACTACACGCACACAGTGCTCTTGATGTCCACGGGCGGACTAACCCTCACTGCCGTTCATGCATTCTATCTTTGCAGGCATGAACACCACTTCAACATCCGCGCCTGCTGGAGAGCTGTATGGAAGGACAACGTCCCTGAGTTCGCTCTCATATGGCTCATATCGGTCCCGGGCACAGTGGTTTTCTACCTCAACAAATCGACTGTCTGTAAGTAACCTCTCCGTTGTGGTCCAGCACGTATACCACTGCTGATACTACTCCCTCTCCTCGACAAGTCTGGCATCATTTCGTGCGTGCTTCTATCTTCTTTGGCGCTATAAGCATACATTGACACCTGCAACAGGCCATCACGTATAGTTCTTGTGAGTACAATGCCTCTTCACTCCCAACGCGTAGCTCATCTCGCCTCTTCGCCTCTTCGTAGTCGTGATTGTGTGAGTGTTGGCCCTTCATCCTACTCCGCCGGGCGCAACTGATGCACGTGTCCTTCCTATATAGTACAGTCACATCTTGTCGTTTGTATCGAACCATGCTCCAACGCTTCGACGTTTGCCCAGGAGGCAGGCAGTCCAATCTGTTCGGCTGGTACGTGCTGGCTAACAACCATTCGTGAACTACTGCTCACCCTGTGGTTCATAGGATCAGAACCGTCGCAGTCTTCATCGCCAGTCTATTCCGGTCCGATGACGATTGGTTCGAGCGAAAATTCCTTCGTCGGTCGGCTAGTGACCGTGTGCACCACCACACCGCTTCGGGACGCACTGTATCCTTCGCGGCGTGAGCAATATTCCCCTGCTATTCACGATGTAATTATTAACCTACATACCACTACTAGTCCCGGCCTACGGCACGGAGGCCGCAGACGCAGCGAATCGTCGTGCATCCCTGCCAACTCGCGGACTACATACGCGCACTCCTCGCTCTACGACTCGCGCGAGGCGGCCACATAGTCCGCCACGGGTCCCTCCGACCCTCTTCGTGAACGGTCCGGGGCAAGGCGGCACAGCATCAGGCGGAGTCGAGGGCGCGATGGGTTGTTCGGTGAGTCTGCCTGTCCTCGCCGACCGGGCTGGTGGTAATGATTGAGGAGACGCGCGCGCTCTTCCTCCTCCCCCGTTGTCCCCCTCGTCTGTCGTCTGCCCAGGCCGTTCCATCGCAATCATCCATCGCAATCTCCACACCCCTCAACACCAACACCGCACCGGCCTCCTCGTCCCCCGGCCTTCGGCGACACAACCCGTCCCCCACCCGCCCACGCGTGGCTCGGGCCGCCCGAGATCCCCGCTCGAAGTTGCTTGCGGAACTACGTGCACCCACCGCACTGCAGGCGGACGACACCTCTGTACATATGCGTCTGCCCCGCTACCGTACATACTATGCATCATGCACCCCCCAGTTCCGCCGTCCGCGGGACCTGCGAGGGCGCGCGACGCCTCCGAGTCCGAGTCCTCCGGCGACTCTGGATCTGGTCCCCGTGCATACTCGCTTCCATTCAGCCGCAGCCAGCGCCGCACACGGAATACGTGTCCTTCCGTATTCCAGAATGCGCACTCGCCCGGTCCTGCACGGCGTACTGTACCCACGGCCCGCTCTTGTTCGGTCTTCGTTTCCAGCGGGGCACCCACCGGCCGCCCACGTCGCCCGTTTCGTCTCCCTCTCCCTTTCTCTTTCTCGTCATCGGCATGCGTTCCACACTGCTAGAGATTCCTCTTCCGTCTTCACCGTAGCACACTCTCGAGCCCGTTCGGTATCGGTATCGGTATCGTCGTCCTTAACTAGTACTACTGCTACAGCTGGCACTCGGCTATGCGGGCCGTTGCGTAATGTTAGTGTACCTCCCCTGTCTCAGTGTCTGTCGCTCGTGTGCTCGGGAGTTGCGTGCTTGTGCGCAATGCCGCCCCCGGCTCGACTTTGTGCGCTGAACGCAAGTTGAACGTTGAAGTTTGAACCGGACTGGAACGTGAAGCAGCGCAGGACCACTGGTTCTCTGGCTGCGTGTTCGTGCAAAGCAGGCGAGGCGGATCGTACAAGAGCATGATAATGTCCTTGACATGGGATTGCGGGAGGGACGCTAGCCACAACGTCAGAGGAGACTCAGAGTCACAGCGAGCGTGCGCGACAGCGTTGCCGTGCTCGGAATGAGTAGTGGGTATGAATTTGGGGGAATACATGCGTCAGATGCGGCATATACGGTCAAGCAATTGCAAGCAGATTTTTGAGAAGAACGTTTTGCATGCCAGTGGGCACTATTACTGGCCATGGGTGAACCGCGCAGGTCAGTCGGAACTCGGCGTGGCCTCAGCGAGACAGACAATCGCCGCGCGGTCCACCATCTCCATCTCCGCCTCACTCGTCCCGCGGGGCGAGCGAGACGCGGAGCGGGAGCTGCACGCCCTTGTCGAGCTCGCCCTCGAGCGTGGGCACCATCACGAGCGCGGTCGTCTTGCGGATGCGGTGGACGTCCTCCGTGAGCTCGAACTGGAAGTTCGAGACGAGCTCCGTGAGGAACGCCTGCAGCTCGTAGATCCTGTGTGTACGAGCGCGCGCGCGCGTCAGCCATCATGTCATAGTCGGAGTCGTCCTCCGCTCTCGCGCTCATCGGGGTCAGGTGCGGGCGCATGCATGGGGCGGAGAGTGGGGGAGCTGGGGAGCGGGGAAAGAGCGATGCTCGTGCCGCGTGCCCGAGGGGGCGCCGATGGAAGCGTCCATCGCGCAGCGGAAGAAGAAGGGGAGTGGGGGATGGGGATGGGGGGAGGTGGAGAGGAGACCAGTACGCACGCAAAACGCCAGCCGATGCACGCGCGCACGCCTCCCGCGAACGTGAGCCTGCCAATTCACGGCGCGCGCAGAAAGTGAGCGTAATGGGTACCCCCGCGATCACAGGCGGCGCGCGCAAAGGGTTCGAGGGCGTCAGGGAGAGGATCGGGTGGTCAGCGTCGGCGCAGAAGGCAGAAAATGGAGGCGCGAGGGCGAGAGTGACGTACAGGTTCGAGTAGACTCCGACGGAGGAGCTGCGTCTGCCTTTGGCGTTGAGCCACCGCTCCGGGTTGAATACGTGTGCATCTTCGCCGAACACGTCCTTCTCCCTGTGCGTCGCGCCCCGATGGTGATCGGAGGGTGGTGTGAGCATCCGCACTTCGCGCGTAGAGAACGAGGCATAGAAGAAAAGGAAGAAATGGGGAGCGCGCGAGGACGAGGGACAAAGACGCGTTCAAGGTAAGAAGTGGCTGAGCGCGTTCGCACCTATTGTAAGCACACACAGACAGGATCAGCCTCAGTCCGGCGCGGATGGGGATCTCCGAGATGGTCTTGCCCGAGCGGGTGGTGATCGGCTTTGAGAGAGGTAGGACGTCGTCGTGTAGGCTCTGGCGGAACGTGTGCGGGACGGCGGGGTAGAAGCGGAGGATCTCCTTGAGAACGGCCTGCAGGTACGGCATCGCCTCAAAGTCGGCGACGGTGAAGTCGGCGTCGCCGCGCTCACGGATCGTACGCTCCATCGCGTGCACCTCGTTCCGGAGGCGTGTCTGGATGTACGGCTGCTTGGCGAGCTCGAGGAGGGCCCAGCTGAGCGTGTTCGAGGTTGTTTCTTGCCCGGCAACCATGATCGTCCTGTGCACATCGTTCAAGTAGATGTACAAGGCAAGCTGTCAACAACTTGGTGTTCCGTACCTCATCTGGGAGACGATCTCTTGGTGGGACATGCGAGCATCGCCAGTCTCGTTCGCGTTCTCCTTAACTGTGTAGAATTAGCGTAGGCTCTAGGGGTCTAGAATCATAGAGCTTACCGAGGATACTCATCACGTCCCGCCTGTCCGTACCCATCAACAATGCCTCTGTCTTCATCTCCAAGAGCTCGTTCGCGACCTTGTGTGCGACATCGCGGTTGCAACGCGCTTTGTCGAGACCCTTGCCAGGAAGGTGGTCGTAGAAGAACTGCTGTAGCTCCATCGGAATATAGTGTGCGATGCTTTGTATGAAGATCTTCGCGTTCGATGGTGCAGAGAAGATGGTAGCGCTAGTATTGTGTATGAATCTATGGGACTTCGGTATTGTCGAACACAGTTTGACTTACGTCAAGTTGTTATACGCTTTCCCAAGTTCGCTCATATCATCTTCCAGCGCACCAAGTTTGTAGTCGAAGGCAGCTGATGAACCATTCTAGAGTCAGGGCACCTGGCCACGAAGTCTCCGCAAGTATTATTACATACCTTCACCGATAGCTTCCAAGGTTGCAGGAGCGATATTTTCATGAACATTCAACTTGATCGAGCCCTCGCCGTGGCCGGTTAACATATCTTTCCACCTCAGCGTAACCTGCTCTGCATAATGCCTAAAGACGGGCAGCAGCGCCTTGGACTCTGGAACTCCAAAGGCAGGAAGCATTACTTTGCGTTGACGCTTGTGAATGTCACCTACATGCATATTTAGCAAGCACGGCGATGATCGCAGCATAGTGCAGCAGGAGCCTGAATTTGATCGCCGAAGCTCACCTTCCGCCCACGTCAGGCCCGTATCACCAACAAGACGCGAGAGAACACGGCGTCCCTGCTGCTTCGGGAATCTATATCCGGCTGTCTGGTAGATGTACTGCAACGCTTTGGGGTCCGAGATCAACAGCATGTCCTCCTAATCGAACGTGCGGCCATAGCGCAACGATCGTACAGTGAGCGAACCAGACAGTCTCCAGAGCGAATCAGCAGACGTACCCCCAGCGGGGCCTTCACGCGCACCACACCTCCATACTGCTGCTGCCACTTGAACTCTCTCTCTCCCGATGGGGTCTGGAAGAGTTCGGGCAGATGGCCTGTACAGTGTACGTCACGGTGTGTGCGACGTTGTCATGGACGTCTGTGTGTCAGCGGGCTTCTCCGGAGAAAAGAGCGACTCTCGGATGCGCACCTAGCCAGAAGGACTCTGCCTGGGGGCCTGGGATGTCGGCCACTGAGGGTCTGGTCAAATAGCGATAGAGAGCATAAAGGAGTGTGAGTCCTCCGAGGACGACCGCAAGCTCCTGGGGCTGCATCGGCGGGGCTGTCTGGGGAGTCGGTGAGAGTCAGTGAGAAGGCGGACGGAGTGCGAATCGGCAGAGAGCCTATACATACTAGGGGCCTGATCCGGGTAGCTAGGGACGTCTCCCGGACGTCCGCTAATCTCACTTACACTGCTGGGAGTGGGAGTGGACGATGTGCGGCATATCGTTTGTGAATACAATTCAGTTCATTAACGGGAGTCAATGATTCATCCCCGGAAGAGGTGTCGCACGCTGGGCTCTTCCTGAAACTTCGAAGCAGCTTACGAAGGTTGGGAGCTGCTCATGTGGCCTGTGGGAGCGAACGCAGTCAACAACGGCCAAGAAGCACATTGCGTTGGTCTCACCCTGTCCGCCTGTTTGCCTGGGAGTGATCTGCCTTTCTCAGAGGTTCGTCGCGGGAACGACATTGTCCTGCGTACGTAGGCACTGACTCCCATGCCAGCAGCAGGTTTGTGACTTCCCGATCTCGTCGCAATCTACGTGCGGCCTCCCACGTCAGCAGCCAATTTGCTCATAGAAGACGTTACGGCATCGACAATGAATGATGCGTGGTACTGGTTGATGCGTGGGTCCGGATCCGCTTCACGTACTCAAAGTTACTGAGCATGTTGTGTAGAGCATCATGAATGATATTGAATCACCTATTAGTTGGAAAGGAAAGTTCAGCACTTGGAGTTAACTAAGACTTGATATTCACCAACTTATATCCAAGCGTTCTAAGATGTTGCCACACGCTAGGATGACCGTAGTTGACTCTGCTTCTCGGTATGAAAGTACCCGTTTGTAGGTGAGCTCAGGGTGGGTTGCCAGCTGTAGTAACCGTAACTTTGAGTATTACTGTATGTAGCTAGGCACTGCAGGGCGTCTAAGTACATGTTACAATAACGTAATACTGACTCGCGTGCCGAAATACAGTAACGGTAGTAGTAGTAGTACTAGTACTCTTCCTCCTCCTCTCGGTCAATCGTCAACGTCTTACTGTGTGTGCTCGATGCTGCCCAGTTTTGCAGCCTGCTGTACGCTCAAGAGTGCAGAAGCGCTCGCTCCTGATCGATGATCTCCCGAACACGACCGCGCGACCGCCTGCGACCGCTCGCTAGCTCAGAGGCCCCCGCGAAGACGGCCGAGCTCGAGAAGCAGGTCGCAGAGCATACCTGTACATCTTCTATGCGAACATCAAGGGGAAGACGAACGTCGTCACGACGAGCTACACCAGCCCCGCGATGCGCGAGCTTGAGGAGGAGATCGAGTTGTAAACGAGATTGGCGTGGAGTTTGGACCCCGGGGTCGACCACCTGTTCGCGGTCAAGTCGATTGTCGAGGTGCACGCAAGGGTGGAAAGGTGCGTATCTTACAACGTCAAGAGTAATTGAGCACAGTGCCATACGAGTCGCGCAGGGCAAGGGATTCCATTCGTACTGCGACCCGCGCCGGAGTGTTCTGACAACCCGCTCGGCTACAAGTTCTCGTAGTTTCCTCCTGAGGGCGGTCTCCTCGAGCTCCTCAACCCCGCGTCATACCTGTTGAGTGCGGCGAAGCCGTACTACATCACACCCGCGTTCGGGTTCGTCGCGTACCCGAACTGCGCCTCGGTCTACTTTCGTGAGTTCTACAACATCCCCGAGGCGGGGACGGTCGTCCGCAGCACGCTTCGGTACCAGGGCTTCCCTGGATGGACACGGCAAATAAAGTGTGGGTCAACGTGGGTGGACAGGAAGGCGACCCGGGTGCGTTTCCACTCTTTGCCCTTCTTGCCGACTCGCGCGAGACTGGGCTGACTTTTCGGACGTTCGTGCTGCCGGACACGGACACGTCGACGCTCGAGCGTACGACCCGTCGGGCTACTCCGCGGAGTCCGCGTAGTCTGCGTCGGCAGTGCGTGTGGGATCGTCGTTCAGCTCGTGCTCGACGGTACGTTCAGCACCCGCACCCCGGCAAGGGCACCGGTACTGAGAAATCCTCGAGTCGGGACGGAGTCGCATGTCCAGCTTGATAAAGCACGCTTGAACAAAATCCGAGCATATGCACCCTTCACGATCGCCATCGTGCCAAATCTAATCCTGTCAAATCCTCTAGTAGTATATACTAACTTGAAATTGACGCATGAATCGGATGCGTTGACAAGCATTGATAGCGGACTCGCATGTACAGGAAACCATAATCATACATGTGGACGCGATAATATCTTAGTCGGGAGCATGATGAAGTCGTCGTCGTCTGATATCGTCGGAGAGGTGGGCGCCCTCAGTTCTGTCTCGAGGATCCGCTCCAGCCTCCCCGCCATGTTACGAAGCACCTTGGTGGGGATGCCCGGCGGCGGATACCAAGAGAGGATGGTCCCATGATGGCCGGGCAAAACGAACCGCGGGTAGGATATTGTGCTTTCCCACCCACCGTCCCACCAGCGTAGCTCCTCGCCAAGCAGCGCGCAGCAGAGACAACACTTCATCGGGACACCAATCCGAATGTTGTGCCGATTTTGAGGTGTCGTCTGTTGTGTGGGTCTCACGTCAACAGTAGAGCAACAACACGTCGGGGAGAGCGGCTGACCTGTAACACGTCAAAGGTTAGCTTGCCTTCTGCTACCTGGACGGCAGCGCCCATCAGTGCTGCCTCGGCGTGGACTGTCACCAGCAGAGGGTGTTTCAGCTTCTCATCTAAGAGTGTACGCAATTTCTCGGCCTGGGTGTCGTTTAAGTAGAGTGTCTTCGTCAGCCTTTGCTGGGTCTGGTCAATCCAGTCGCGGTTGACATCGATCCTCGGGGAGCCAGTGAGGGCGACCATCGACACGGACACCTCAGTAGCGCTATCGTCGAACGATCTGAACAAGTATCTGAAGATGGCTCTGGATGCGGACAGCGAGAATGCCAGAGACGAGACGTAGCGGATGACGGCGATGGAGAGTGTGCGGTCGAGACAGTCAATCTGAACATCTCCTAGAGTGATCATGAGACTGATTACCGGTTCACTAGCCTGAAGTACTGCGCACCAGGCTTAGACTCTTCCGTGGATGTGATTGAGGCAGCATCGTCTTCATCTATCATGTCTACAACAGAGTGAGTCAATCGGCCGACGCCAGCGAAATATCATGTACCTTCGCTATTGTTGTCGTCGTCTACAGACCCCTCGGAGGTACCAGGCTCTGATATTGACCGTCAATATCATATGGCTATGGTATGTATAGGAACATACCTGCACTGGATTCATCCCTGCTCTGAGTTTCTGCAGAGGGGTTTTCGTTTCCTGGCTGATATGAGACACAAATTGAGACGCGCGAAGTCGCGAGCTCGTACCTAGCTTGGTTGCGTGTTTTTCGTACCTGGTGTGGAGATCCTCGGCGACGGATCTGGTCAGGAGGTGTGCAAGAGCATTCGAGGACACAAACTGTTCCAAGACGAGGATGGCCTCGAGAAGGCGCACACGATCGTCCAGAGGCGCCGGGGATATCTCATACTTGTCATCGTCATCGCCGACGCCGACGATTGCGGTCAAGCCTGTCTGCGCCTCCATGTCCTGCAGAGCATTCAGAAGGACTTGTACCCATTTTTCCGCAGTGTTCGCATTCAGGAGAAACGTGTTCTCATCGGAAGCTTGAGGGACTCCATTGGTGCTGAGTATGCGACGGACGGTGGGCTCCTTTATATGTAAGGACTGATTGCCAAGCCACGACGACTCGGGGGGAAGGGGTGTGCTGGACCATCTCCTATGGATGATACGGATCGGATTCGTGCCCCAGGTCTGCGGTCCAACACACAGACGGCTGACTAGTTTGCGGTACGTGCGAATGGCGGTGAAGACGGTGAAGTGGGGGAGATTCCTGGGTCTTTTGTCGGGAGACAGCGTCAAGCAGTGAAGGAGGATGATGAAAACGTCGCGGACGTGATTTTCGAATTCGATATCCCTGAAGTAAAAACTATATCATCAGCAACGGCGATGGGATGTCAGGAATTCGCCACGGTAACGCACTTCTTGGGATCTTCTAAGAGCTCCCTTGCCTTGGCTGCGTTGTGTTGGACATGGATAGGGACGATGCATGGGATCTGTGCCTCAGATATCGCCTCTACCTCCCCATTCAGGTTCGAGGGGAGGGCACGACTGTCGTTTCTAGCTACGACGGCTGCCGCAATTGTGTAGCCATCAGCCGCGATCTCGACATTTCCGGTCACAGCGACGACTCTACTGCGAGTGTTCCTCCCCGGTGTGGAAGTGCCAGTGCTTAGCAAGAACGCGAGATTGCGCCAGAACTCGAGCTGCTTGTCCTTCAAAGGGTGTCGTGCTGTGGACAGATCTACTCGATTACTTTGATTAGTGCTAGTGAGGAGTGTGCTGAGAACGTAGATATCAGAGCGCAGCGCGGCTTCAGACGCCGCCTCAGCATGAGAAGTAGATGTCGCCATAGCAGGAGTTTCAAGCAAGCGACTCCAGATACTAGGCGCCGAAGGTCGTCTACTCCGGCCTGACCTCCTCTAGATCTGACTCACATCGGTACCTCACGTCGATTGCTCAGCGCTCATGTCTCAAGCCTTGATACTGATATGACCTTCATGCACGATAGTGTTGGTAAATAACTGTGCCACGACTCTCAGAGCTCACTCTAAGGTGCGCCAAGACTTGCCACAGTTCTCGGAAAATTGTTTACTTACGATTGCTTACCACAGCTTACCACTAGCTTAGACACCCCGACAAAGATAAGACCCGCGTAATCAAGGGGAACGAGAAATTTGAAAGTTCTGTCGATATCCTGGTACCCTATGCAGTCTGTCTCTCCGTATAACCCTCTTCCTCCATCATATATGTAGAAGTTTAACAAGGTATGTACTTGCTAGCTACTTGTGCACAAGATGCAACTACCGAACTTTGTCTAAAGCACTCTGTATAATTTTCCCAGTTGCGTTTGTCATGGTCGTCGGTGCCTTGATCGAGACATACCTTATCGCACTCCTCCGCAGATCACGTACCACGTTCTCGCAATCGACCAAGATGATGTTCAGTAATACCTCGCGGTCTAGACATCCCTTCCACCTCTCCTTGTACGAGTAGTCATCCGACTATCAACGAGATGTTCGGGGTTTCGGACTCGTTGCTGGGTCATCGTTCGAGCTACTTTCGTTTGCCACCCCCTCTCTCACTGCACCTCTACGAGCATGACTTCACAAAACAGCGCGAGGTCGAGCGCGGAAACAACGAGACGACAGCTGCCATCAGCGTCGACGTCGACGACCGAAACACTCCCTGCGATCACCGTAATGGTTGATGGACACATCGACGACAGTTTGGAGCCTGAGGAGAGCCCCGCGGCCGATCTTGGTTTCTTGCCTATACCACGACACCTACGTCATGACAAGGATAAGCCGGCCAAGTTTGGGATGGCTATGAACATCGTATTCGCCCTAGCAAGTACATTCTGTAAGTCGAATTGTTTCGAAGAGCTTGAATGGGAACGCTGATCCTTCATGAAGTCATCGCAAACACATATTATTGCCAACCTCTACTGAGCAAGTGGAATATCATTCACGCACCCTTTGCAAGCCATTCTAACATACTAAGCCCTTAGTCCAACTTGCGGAAGAGTTCGGAGCGACCTACCATGAGGTGTCAAACATCCCGACGCTACTACAAGCAGGGTGAGCCTCTCCTCGAACCAAGCACCGATTCGCTCACTTGACCCGTCGTCCAAGCTATGCGGCAGGCCTTCTCGCCATCTGTCCACTCGGAGACCTGCTACGACGACGCCAGCTAGTTCTACTCTTCACCTTCCTCGCGGCCACGCTCACGATCGGCCTCTCAGTCACCTCCAACCTGCGCGTCTTCGAGGGGCTCTCCTTCCTCGTCGGCCTGTGCAGCGTCGTCCCCCAGATCCTCACGCCGCTCGCCGTCGACCTCTCCCCTCCCGAAAAGCGCGCGGCCTGCCTCTCCATCATCCTCTCAGGGCTCATGCTGGGTGTCCTCATCGCGCGCATCCTCGCCGGGGTCGTCGGCCAGTTCGTCTCCTGGCGCGTCGTGTACTACATCGCGATCGCGGTGCAGTACGTGCTCTTCGCGGCCCTCTACTGGATGCTCCCGGACTACCCCGCGAAGAACAAGGGCGAGACGTACATGGGCATCCTCCGCAGCATGGCCAAGTACGCCGTCTCCGAGCCGCTGCTCGTCCAGGCGATCATCATCAACATCTCCTCGAGCGCGTGCTTCACCAACTGGTGGGTCACCCTGACCTTCCTGCTCGGCGGGCCCCCGTACAACTTCTCGACGTGAGTGTCCCTAGTCCCTCACGCTGCGGGATGCGCTCGCTGACTCTCTGGCGCTGCAGAATGACGATAGGCCTGTTCGGGCTGATCGGCATCCTGGGCATGGTCCTCGCGCCGTTCATCGGGCGCACGATCGACAGGTTCGTGCCGTGGTACGCGACGCTGCTCGGGATCAGCATGCAGCTCGTGATCTTCGTCGTGCAGACCGCGGCGGTCGGGCTGCACGTCGCCGTCGTGATCGTCATCTGCGTCGGCATCGACCTCTTCCGCCAGACGCAGACCGTCTCCCTCACGAGCGCGGTGCTCGGGATCGACGCGAACGCGCGCTCGCGCATCAACGCCGTGCTCATCCTCTCGGTGCGTCCTTGCCTTTGTTGCACGTTTCCACAGTGCTCGTACTAGTCGTACTAACCTCGGTCCCGCCTGTAGCTGCTGTTCGGTCAGGTGATGGGCACAGCCGTGGGCTCCAAGGTTTTCACGCAGTACGGGTGGCGCGCAGATGCGTCGCTGAATGTCGGCTGGACGGTGCTGACGGTCCTGGTGCACCTCGCGCGCGGGCCGCACGTCCCGAGATACACATGGTGGGGCTGGAAGGGCGGCCACAGGCCTCTGCATAAGCAGACGAAGCAGCCGCAGGTCGAGGAGAAGGATCGGAGTGCCGTCGGGTCGGACTCGGTGAACGAGGCAGAGGACGACGGTGCTGACGGAGGTGCGGTGGTCGAGCGTGTCGGAGAGAAGGGTGAAAGTCTAAAAACGCGAGCTGCGTCCTCTACTACGATTGCTGAGAAGGGCGACATGATGGTTTAAGAGTTTTGCGGATATTGGGGCTACTGGACTAGAACAAGATGAATAGATACGCTCCGGGGGCGTAGTCCTGGCGCACCGTATCGAAACTTAACTTGGAGATCTATATCGTCGCACACCATTGTCATGTGCGGCATCCTATCGTTCGGAGAAGGTAGCTGTTTGTTCCATGTGTTCATCGCTTCAAGGAGGAGTGCAGACTGTATCCTAATAGCGACGAAGAAGAATGGCAGTGACGAGGGAGAGACTTTATAAGAATATGTAACCTATCAATCAAGACGCCCTAAGGAATGGTATATTATAGAGGTGAGGTGAGGTGTCCGTGGTATATATGCAATCAGGTATCGGCGCTGAGCGCTGAAGTACAGGGTATGAATACAGACCAGGAATCATGATCGCGCACCGTGACTGAGCACAGGCACGGACTCCTTCAGGCCTGTCGCGAACGGATCGCTCGAAAACGTCGGCCGCTCCTCCTCGGACTCGTGCTCGGCGCCAGCGGCGTCGGCATACGCGTGCTCTTCGCTGTACGCAACAGTGGCACCCAGGTTGCCGACGAGCCTGCAGGAGAAGCTCGGATTGCGCACGAGGCACGCGCGCGACTCGGAGCACGGCAGCGGCAGGCAGTCCGAGTTTCCGAGACACTCGTCTTCGGCGTCGTCCGCGTAGTAGATCTCGCGGAGGGCAAGGATGAAGCGGGAGAGGATGATGGTGGTGAAGCTGGGTGGCATGCATTGTGAGGGGGAGGGGGTGTGGGTCGTGCGTGCGTCAGCGTTCGACCCGCCGCTCCGTGGGAGTAGATTGGCTGATGCTTACACGGGAGAGAACGCTGCCCAGAACGCAATGCCAATGACTCCTGCGACTTGGTTTTCCAGAACCGAGAAGGGTGTTAGCGTGTATAGTAGGTTAACGACTGCGTTGGACAGGCAGAGTCTTCAGGAAGCAAACACATAAGCGTTTCGTCAAGAGTGTGTGCGGAAGGGCGGGTGCTCACATGAAATACATAGTCCCTGGACGCAGTCAACCGGTCAGTCGCACGTCACCAATGCTACTGTATATATGTTAAACTCACCGTCGCGGAGGAGAAAGTCTTGGATTGCGGTATGACATGTATACACGTTCACGAGTTCCCTCTTAACCCTGAATGTCCTGCACCACGTCAATATGGCGAAAGCGCAATTCGCACCAACGGTGGTGGCAATTGCGACGAGATGCACTGCATGAGCATGAGCTAGACTGACGTAATGACGCGGCGAGAGACCTCGTACATCTGAGGGGAAGGTCAGGGCATATCGTGAAGGAGCTGTTTGTGCACTCACGGAGTCTGCAGAGCTGTTGCCCAGGAGGTAGTAGTCTCTGTGCACTGCCCGAGGTTCAGCCATTCATCGAAGACAGTACTCGAGCCGACGTTTTGGAGCTGCAACTCGTCTTAGTATATATTTTTGTGTGTGGCTGCAGGTAATCACTCACGATGCGAAGAGCAGGATCTACGAGCCCCAACACTGCAACTACGAGGAACGGGGCCCACTTCCTATCCCATATGACATACACCCGCAGCGCGAGCATCACTATGCGATTGATCCCACGTCAGTATCTCTTCGTTATATCACTGAACGACTCTCACATGTAGCCGCGGTCTCAGATACGATTGTCAATGTGTCGGAAGAGCGCTCCAGGAGCTTGCAGACCTGTAGGAGCAGCCGAGAAAATGAGTCCCGGTCAGTGTTGACACTCGAGGAGGGGTAGCTCACCTGGGTACCAGTAGTCTCGCTCCATGGCTGGATCTCGAAGATGAGGATGATACGGTTAAGGAGTGTGGAATATCGGAGGAGCAGGAATATGACAACAGCCCCAGAGAACTTCCGCCGCCATACCCGCTGAATTTCGGAGAAGAAAGTCAACGTGAAGTCGTAGAGTAGCAGTACTTGCGTGAGAGGCTCGATCAGCGTAGCATATGATGGCTTGAGACGACCGAGCTCACCTGCGGACGCGACAGAGAAATACATGATGATCATCCTGTTGCAAGATTAAGGAAGCCATATACACAGGAGAGGTAAGAGACGTACGAAACAAGGTATTCCTCCCGGGTCGCTGGTAAGGCCGCTGAGTCCTTTCCGGACATACTTAGCAGTCGGGTTCGAATTCGGGGTTTGGGGTGGTGTTGCCAGCGAAGCTATTTGGAAAGAGTGAGGCCAGTACTTATACTGCAGGGACTCGGAAGTCAGTGGTGGCGACCATCGTAAGTACACGTGAAGCATTGAAGAATGGCAACCATGTATAGATCTATCACTTCCCAGTGGCGAAACACACCGCCCACGATACCATTTGTGTTGTTGCCCGCCAGACACTGATCTTGAAGATCCTATATGCGTCCAGGGCATAACTTCACCAGGGGCCTGCCTCAATGATAGTATTCCATTTCGTAGACGACAGGGGAGCAGTGGTTGCTTGGAGTCGAGATGTATAGCATGGCGGTTTTGCGTCGGGTGCGAGAGCATCTGTCAGCCACATCCTAAGATGAAGATGTACGACGGTGTATCCATCCTCCAACTATTTCAGTGCGACTTCAATCTGATGGTTGTG
The DNA here is from genome assembly GCA_033807695.1 of Daedaleopsis sinensis. Classification (NCBI taxonomy): domain Eukaryota; kingdom Fungi; phylum Basidiomycota; class Agaricomycetes; order Polyporales; family Polyporaceae; genus Daedaleopsis; species Daedaleopsis sinensis. Next base: position 2,137,262 of record CM066302.1, read on the forward strand.
AGACTGGCCATGGTACCGGTATGAGTACGATCTCAAGACAAGCATCGTGTGGGACTCACTGCTGAAGTGTACACGATGAGTATGTACCGCCAGAGAACACTGCGCGTTGCGATTCTCAAGCTGCGAAAGATGTCGATGGGGTACGTATGTTACGATCGCATAAGTTCTAGGCTTGTATGCATGCGGCCTGTGACTACTATCACTTCATGCGGTGTTCGTCGCGCTCGTTGAAGGGAGTGTGGACTCTGAAGCTATGACTGGTTGCAGGAGAAGGATGTTCATGATCAAGAATGGAGTCTCAGGCTGGAACAGACAGCAACCTCGTACGATAGAGCGGCCACGGTGTAAGTCCGCGTCGGAGTACGTCGGAGGTCGACGTCCGATCGAGGCTGTATTCTCATAGACAGGCCGGCGCCTACAATGCTACCTCAATACCACCGCGACGATCTTTCACCTCCGCCTACCTCCTCCTCCGAGATGAGAAACACACTACGTGGAGGTGATTCGTATCGCGCGCTGCGCAAGCCATTGTGGTGTTCAAGAAGAGCAGCAGCACATGAACATGCCTTGGCAAGCGTGATATGCAGTCTTGTGGTTGCCAACAAGGTACTCGAACGGTGAGTTGCATCTCGAATCTGGTCGGCGTTGTGGGACGGGAGCGGTCGCGGGGATAGAGGATGTTGCAATCAGAACGGGAGAGGGCAGGCCAAGGGCAGGACGATAGTGGAGAACCCCGGTAGGCGAGACAGGCGAATAGACACGGATCGCTCGACTTCGCGAACTCGAACACGGATGTCTGGTAGGCATGTGCCTCTTCTGCCTACGCGTCAGGCCTCCTTCGTGCTGTCCCTTAACCTCGCGGGAGAACGTCGGTCTATGTCGTTACGGCCCCGCGGGTTTGCCTCAGTTTGCGCCAGATATGGCCTGTGTCCGGTTCTCGGCGAAACCATGGCCTTCGTGGGGAGCAGGCTGCGCGTCATCCGCGCGAGATTGCGGATTTCCGACGCGCGAAGGGAGCACTGGAAATTGGAATGGGCGCGGATGGAGAATGTCCGGAGGCTCGACGCGTTCGCGGGCTTCCCAACGGCTTTCTGCTCGACTAGGAAGTCGACGTGGTTCTGCGTCTGCGCGTTCGCCACACTCATCCCTCTCTGAATCTACACCACCGAGGCGGGGAACAGGATGCAGCTCGACTTAGCTCGTAGCATGCACCGCCCATCCCTGTCCGCATCGATATCAGCGGCGGACATTCCTCGGCCTCCGTGCCGGCCCACCGACCATATAAACCTGCCTCGTACGCTCACCACGTCCTGATAAGCACGGTTGCTCGGGGTGCGAGATGGTCCACCATATCCTCGTCGCGTCGTACACGAACGAGGTCTCGACACTCGCGTTCGACCCCGACGTGCCCTCGCTCACTCTCTCCTCCGCTATCTCTGTCGGACACCATCCGTCGTGGATCACGCCCCATCCGACGGACAAGAGCATCGTATTCACCGCCCTAGAGCAAGCCGACGGCAAGATCATCGTTCTCAAGCTCGATGACCACGCCCGTGCGACCCAGGTCGGAGATGCGCCGAGCGGAGGTGCAGATCCGTGCACATTGGTGGCTGTCGATGACCAGTTGCTGCTCGGTAACGTGCGTAGCCCATTCATTCATTTTCCGTGGGACCACCAAGAGGATCGCTTACGACAGGCAGTCGCTTCGATAGTACTCGTCCGGGGTGTTCAATGCCGTACCCCTTTCTCCGGAGCCGCCGCACATTGCGCCCGCTCAGAGCTCCGTCATCACATTTACGGGAACGGGGCCAAATGCGGACCGTCAAGAGGCATCCCATCCCCACCAAGTCATCCCACACCCCACCTACAACGAGGTGCTCATTCCGGACCTCGGCGCTGACAAGACGCACCGATTGGTCCGCGGTGCGGGCGGCAAGTGGTTAGTGCAGGGCGCAGTGTCGTACAAGCCCGGGGCGGGACCCCGACACGTCGCATTCCACGGTTCGTGCTCGCGTAGTACTGCACGAGCGAAAGGAACACTGAACCCGCCGATAGGTGACGTTCTGTACACGCTCCTGGAGCTGTCGAGCGAGCTGTCCGCCCACCGCCTCCCGCCGCTCCCTGCGGAGCCGGCACTGCTCGACACCGTCTCGACGATGGCGCAGATCCCCCCGCCCGAGGCCGCCAAGGACATGCTCGCCGCGGAGATCCTCATCCCGCCGCCGAACGCGTCCTTCCCCACCCCGTACATCTACGTGTCGAACCGCAACGACCCGTCGCCGGAGGGCGACACTATCGCCATCTTCTCCCCGGTGGATGCGGACGGGAAGATCGGCTACGTGGCCGAGGTGCGGTCGGGGCTGAACCACCTGCGCGGGATGGTGTTTGGCGGGCCGGACGACAAGTGGCTCATCGCTGGCGGAGCTCTGGGCGGGGGTGTCAAGGTGTTTGAGCGCGTCGACGGAGGGAAGGGGCTTAAGGAAATTGCTACGGTCCATGTCGACAGACCGACTGGATTCTTGTGGATATGAACGCCTGGCTATGAGAGGCCGTATCGAATCTGAATATGTACCAATATCCATATGTTGTCGTCGTACTATGCGAACCACTATCTATGACCCTTGTGTACTGTCGGTCGTTCCGAAGCTGAGCGTCGTTGGAAGATAACCGTTAAATATTCTCTACCAGAGAATTTACAGCGGTAGTACGTACTAGTGTAACCCATTTCGAGCATCGATATCGTGACCGTCACTGAGATGTATTGCTACTGCTTACCGGCTAACTTGAAGAAGTGCTTACATACTTACCGTATCTACTCTGACTGCTTGCTCTACTACCTACCAACTTTCTCCCACTACTACTACCTCTACCTACATCAACTACTGGCGACATACTACACTGGCATATTATCTACAGGATCTTCACAACACCCCGGCCTCTAATGTGCCCTAACCCTCACGCCGTTCTCCAACGTTAGCTGCCACCTCCTCCATAACCTTGTTGAACCAGTCGACCACCGCCGCAGGTGTGTTCGGACCCACAAACAGGTTCAAGTTCGCCATGCTCTTGCCAGAGACGCGCCCCGCCATCGCGCACATCTTCTCCTCGCACGCCTGGATCGCCGCCTCCCTCGCCGCGGCGTCCCCCAGCCTCCCCTCAGCCGCGAGCGCCAGCCCGAGCTCGAGCGCGTCCAGCATCGCGAGGTTCGCGCCCGCCCCCGCGAACGGGCTCATGAGGTGCGCCGCGTCCCCGACAAGCGTCGCCCCGGGCACGTGCGCCCACGCGTGCCCGACGGGGAGGATGTACAGCGGGCGCGGGTAGATCGCGGCGTCGTCGCAGTGCGCGATCAGCTTGCGCAGCCACGGCGCCCAGCCGTCGAACAGCGCGAGCAGCGCCGCGCGCGCGGCGTCCGGGGCCGCGGGGAGCGTCCAGTCGGCAGGCCCGCGGAAGTACGCGTACGCGCGCACGCGCCCGTCGCCGTTGCGCTGCGCCGCGAGCATCTTCGAGTCCTGGAGCGCGGATGCGGTGCCCAGTCCGACGGCCGCGATGACGTCTGCGTGCTCGGGGCTGGCGGCGACCGCGGGCGCGAGCGAGACCTCGACGCCGATGAAGCCGGTGAAGAAGGGGGTGGCGGGGGAGACGAGGGGCCGGACGCGCGAGTACGCGCCGTCGGCGCCGACGAGGATGTCGCACACGGCCGTGGTGCCGTTCGTAAAGGTGAGCTCGTGCTGTCCGTTGGCGAGCGCGCGCGCGGAGGCGAGGGCGTGGTCCCAGTGGATGGAGTCCGCGGGGCACGCGTCGAGGAGGATCTTGCGGAGCATGGTGCGGTCTATCTCGGGGCGGATTTGAGTGGGGTCCTGGGGGGTCCTGGCGTCGACCCCGGGACCGTCGTCGAGCCCGTGGTGGAGGTGCAGCTTGCCGGAGGCGTCGTATATTCTCATTTCCTCGCCCTCGGGGCGGGAGTGTTTGACAAACTCGTCCTGGAGGCCATTCTCGCGGAGAGCGCGTTGGCCGCTCTCCCAGCCGAGGTCGAGCTGCCCTCCGAGGTGGGCGCGTGAGTTGAAGGCCGGGTCGCGTTCGTAGAGCGTGGCGGGCACTCCGCGGCGGTGGAGGGTGAGGAGGAGGGAGAGTCCAGCAAGACCGCCGCCGACGATGGCAATCTTGGGTTGAGTAGAGTGGGAAGGGATGCCTGACATCTGCGGTAAAGGTCACTGTAGAGCTCTGCAAGTAGGTGTGAGGAGGCTCACCGAGGGATATGTCTGCTGGTCGCACTCCAGCATAACGATCGTGGCCATTATGTAGCTTTCGCTATGCCCCGGTGCTGGCACGTTCAATCTTGGAGTCCGCCAGCAACTAGACCGGATTCAGCAAGTTGCAATTGAGGTTGTCGCAGAGACGGCGTGTCGTACTGCCGAGCTGCTGCCAGTACTAGTGCCGCGCTAGCTAGACGGCCGGCATGTCCACTCCGAGTCTCCGACTATGAATTTGAATACGTGGACAGCGGGCTGCACTCCGCCGCAGCGTGCGGCAGGAATGACTCACTCCAAACTCACCTGCTGCTTTGACTCAATCACGAGTCAGAATGATTCTATTGACATCATCACCCTACACTGGTGGCGCCCTCGTACGCGTAAGCTTTCGGCCTTCCTCTAACTTCTCTCACCACGTAGTTCAGACTCAAACGCCGTATGATGGCACGACACCTCAGAGAGAGCGTGATAGATACCAGGCACTCACTTATCGAGATCGTATAAGCCTGATTGAAGATGTATGTGAGTATTTAGGAACATGTTACATGCTCAGGCTGAACCCACTCACTAGCACTCCGAGTTGCACAGGCTGCCTTGCTTTAAGTGAGTGAAAGCAAATCACTTGACAATAGTTTCGAAAGCAACGATCAGAATGAGGATCAGGCTTTACACTGTGGTCCGAGGCTATTCGACGGTGTGCATGATTATGATGGCGAAAGAACAGTGGACACTGGAGAAGTGTCCTCAGCCGCTCTCGACCGCTCACAAGCGAGCCGGGGCATCGGCTTCAACCTTCCAACTTCCAGACTAAGGCAGAATACTGCTTGCTATGCAATGTCTTCAAACCACTGCACGTCCAGCCTATTTTCCCTCAGCCTCTGAACTATCGCCCCGTCTTCCAATGCCGAGTCACACCTATCTAGGACGAGTGTGCCAACAGTGTGGAGCTCTGCCAGCAACATGGACAGGGAGCCCAGAAAGTCATCGGACACGACGCACCCCGCCATCGTGACCGATTCGAGCTCAGGTACCAGCGGTTGTGTCGAGTGCGCCCGCCTCTGTGCGATGAACCGCAGGACGTCCTCCCCACAGCTGGTGTCGAGCGTAAGGGACTTCACGAGGGGGACGGCGCGCAGGACGCGCAGAGTCCGCGCACGATCCCGGAAGCCCGCGAGGCGCAGGTTGCGGACGTTCTCAAGGAAGGAGTGGGCGAGCATGAAGTCGAGGAAGCTCTCGAACGCGCGCTCCATGTCGTCGTCCTTACATGCGGTTCCGAACGTGATCCTGAAGTCCAGTGTATTACCACTGAGGGCAGTACGCGAACCACGGCCGGTCATACTGCGCCCGTAGCATATAGAGAGGGAGTGTAGGCGTTCGAGGGCAGGTATGGAGCGACGGGGAATCGAGGAGAACATGGAGAATCCTCCGCGCAGGAGCTCGGGGTTCCACTCGCGTCCGGCCCAGTGCTTCATGTCTGTCACTGCGATGTCGATCGTCGAGAGCGTGTGTGCCGAAGTTGCGATGTTCTCCAATACCGCGCCGATGGTCTGTATGTACATCGAAAGGGAAAGATGCCGAAGGAATTGGAGCGTCGCGGGTGGACGAGAAGGTGCGGGATTAGAGGTCGCTTCGAACGCCGAGATGGGTGGATGACGAAGTGTGAGGTCTACAAGGTCGGGACAACTCGCCAGAACATCGATGAGCTGACCGTCCAACGTGCTGGAATAGCTCTCATAGTCTAGGACAGAATCAGCCTTCGGTAACAGTGGAGGACTGTGGTAATCGATGCAGAGTTTTCGTAGTCGACAGTATTGTTCAGGATGGTATGGAATCCTGCAGTTGATGAGGGTCATCTCCGACACCTCATTGTAGAGCAGAGGAGTGACGAGGCAATCGGCCCAGCTCGAATGGGCAATCCCGCCGTCTATGAGCAGGGTTTGGACTTCCGGTGGCCAGGATCTCATCAACCACTTTGTGTTTTCTGGTTTGAGAGAGAAATTGAGCAGGGAGAGCTTGCGCACGCGTGGTTCGAGTCTCCAGAAGGCGGCCTGGTTCCCATCCCAGAACGAACGACAATCGATTGTGAGGTCCAAAGCAGCCCCTTCCATTTCCGTCAAGTACCTGATGATATCTCTTTTTGTGTTCGGCAGGGTGAATTCGGCCCAGAAGAGGGAGGAGTCCAAGCAGAGGTTCTGCCATCGGGTGCAAGTGTGCATGACGAGGTACTTGTACTTCGGATCTGGTGTTGCGATTCTGAAGATGGGTAAAAGAATCTCGTCCGGCATGGTGTTGATATTGACCAGAGAGTTCCGGTGTCGACGAAGCAGAGTGCTTACGTCCGTGAGCAGTTTACTGACATCCTGGAGGGCTTCGTCTATACTGATGAGCACAGACTCTACCTTCGAGATCATGTATGTGTTGGATTTACCACATGGGCTATGAGAAGGCATCGTACGTAACGCGTTAGAGAGTACTTTCGCCTTTCGCGATCAGTACTTACGACGAGGCCTGGGTTCTGAGGATAGAGCCGGTGACATATATCTTGACTTTCTGTCCTGCGCACACTACCCCGGAGAGCATGGCGTATATGTCTTCGAAACTTATATCGTCATGATAGACCATCGTCGCAGAGATACCACTAGATTATAGTCAAAGATAGCCCTGCGAGGAATAATAATGCTGAAGCTCACGACGCCGCCGACTCACCATGCAGTGACGGTGGTAGAAGTTGTCGACGGTGCTTCTGGCGCTTGCTTGACTCCCGATTTCGAGCGGAGAAACCAGGTTTGCTCGGAGAAAGTGCCTGGAGCGCTGAGCGCCATTAATCTCCGACCCAATGTAACTGGCCGCAGACGATCGAACTCCAACGGATTTCTAATTTGATCATCATTTACTATCTCCCTCTCTCCACTGCCTAATAGCTACGACGCTGCTGTGACTAGATTTTTTTGACCATATCATTCTCACTCAATCCATCTGCCACCACCGCTGCACGGAGTCCAATATGGAGAGAATCCCGCAAGGTCCACGGATATTCACGGGGGTTCCCTTGGCTCCCTTGCCAATGCCAGACCCACGAGGTACAGGTCCTATTTGAAGGGGGGGCCGGCCCTGTCTACCGGTGCTCCATGAACACAGCATAAAGAAGACATGCCCTACAAGCCTGTGTACATTAGTTGGGCGCTCTGTCGTTGCGAATCTCCGGTCCTAGATCACTGCCGGAGTCCAGAGATTGTACATAGTTTGGGGCAGTCTTCGCCGTAAGTTAATATTGCGACTGCGACTCTTTGGCAGATGCTGATGAACTCCCACTCCATCCATGATACGCCCCCAGCCACGGCCAATATGAACGTATGGACGATGCGCTCTCGGTCAGATCCTTGGTCCCATTTCCACCTTTCATTCTCATGGTCGCAACCGCGGCTGAGGTCCCAGACTGCACAGCACTGCAACCCACGACAGCTGCCGCCGCGAGATCGGTGATATGGAATCGAAATAAGCGTCAGAAACGGTCCTAGAAAGGTCCTGGCACGGCCAGCTACTTCGGATAATCTATTCAAGCGAACGAACACATATATCCTAGGACATGCCTCGCGGCGCACTTTGACATCGGCGTTCTGACCATGCCTATCTCTGACACCTGTTGCCAACTCCGGCTCCGGTGCTGAGCGTATACTTAGTTCAAGCTGCCACTTCGGGCGGTGACGTCTCCCACTAGGCTCAAGTGCTCACATATATATGTGCAGGTTTACGTGACCTGAGTTCGAGGTCTTTGCCCTACAAGACTCCGACGGTAGGACTGTCCACGATCCCTCTGCGAAGTCCCAATCGCCGTTTTACCGCGCAAAATCACCATCATGTCACAAGAGGTTGATGGCTATTCGAGATTGTGCGTGCACGCTATTTGCTGTCTGCGTATGCTGATCCAGCGGCCAATACTTCTTCCTTTAGAATAGTTGAGAACTATTGCATTGTCGCCACAACGGGTACGTGGCACACGTTCGACATCAAAGTCCATTAAGCATGCATTGAGCCTACGACCTCCATACAGCCCTGCTGTGGTTTGATTTCAGCTTAACGTTCACAACTGAAGTCCGACGCATATGGAGGCGAAAGTTCTCTGGCGCAACCCTCGTATTCCTCTTTATGCGCTACTCCGCACTCTTAGATAGAGTACTGTTCGTCCTCGAAGTCCTCTTATGGAAATCAAGTGATAGGGTAGGTCTTCGTATTGACTATACTCCAGTCCCCCAGGCTAACCCTGCATCATAGACATGCTACATGATCGAAAGAGCGGATGATGTTCTCGTTGTACTCAACTATCTCTCGTTTGCAGGTGCGCAGTGATGTTCCCTTCATTTCAACTCTCGCTGCCCCGCTTCCCTTTCGACTCATTCACATCTACTATAGCGTTCACAATCCTTCGAGTATATGGTGTCTGGGGACGAGATTGGAAACCGCTTCTCTTTGTGGTGCCTTTGGCACTTGTCAAGCCCGTCTTATATGCTGTGAGTGTATTGCCGTCTCCCGTCGGGTTTCGTACTGATTATCATGGACATTAGTATGAGAACGTTAGCTATACACCCGCTCAAGCTGGACCACCCTTCGGATGCGTCCTCAGCTATGATATCTCAGATCATACTCTAGCGACGTGAGTGCTTTCGAATCGTGTCGCTCCGCTGGGTTTCTTGACTAACACAGAACTACTAGATGTGAGATCCTACTTCTTGGTCTTGGTCTCTGGTAGTCCCGTTGCACCGCTGACAATCGGTTGAGCAGTTTCGGTCATCGTGAAAGTCACAACCATCGCAGCAGATGCGATACTCATCGTGCTTACTTGGATTAAAACCTTTGGAATCAACAAAGACTCCTTGAAGCTCGGCATGAAGACTCCGCTCGCGACCCTGCTCCTGCGCGACGGTGAGTTTAATTCTCACGCGTGAAGGAAGGCGCAATGTACTCATGCCTGCCATCTGGTTCGGCACAGGCACTGCTTACTTCATGTGCGCTCTCTAGCTATTTCTGCGCACAGCGAAGTTGAGCTCACATGCTCTGCAGTATCCTGCTGTTGATTCAGATTGTGACGATCATCACCAGCCAAATCGGCTCTGTAAGTTCGTTCCATAGTCAGCCCAACTTCTCCTTCTCACGCGTACATTATTTCCGAACAGTCTCTCACTGTATGGCTCGTGTGGCCATACTTCGACCAAGTGTACGTCCTGTCGACTCAACGTTTGGCAGCCTGCTGACTCCGCCGCCGACATAGCCTCACAGTGATCTTCCTCTCGCGCTTCATGCTGGACCTCCGCGGGCTCTACTTCGCCGACCGGCCGGACACACTGCAAGGCTCGTTCTCTATCCCCGGCTTCTCCGACATCCGCTTCACCACTTCGATCATCGTGGGCAACCTCGGCGCGCCCCTCTCCGACGCGGATGGCAGCAACAACTCCGAGGTCTCGTCCACCCATTCCGCATCATCTCCGACGCGGGGCCCTCGCGATGTCGAGGATATCGCGGGCGTCACAGGCGAAAGCGCTGCCCAGGAAGAGAAGTACGGCGCGGAGTGGTACGAGGACGAAAAGCCCGAGTATGCGCGGGACCCGTTCAAAGAGGGCATGAGGCCCCCGCTTGCCATTGAGTTTGGGGCGTCGAGGGTGGCGGAGGTCGAACTGCTGGAGATGGTTTCGCCCATCAGTCCGTCGAGTCTTGCTAGCCCGGTGAGTAGCGTCCGCTTTGTTCGTGCATCTCCGGACGCTGAACGCTGTGTAGGAGTCATCTCAGGGCCCGTCAACTTTATGATGACTAGAAAGCACTGGTGGCGTGTCAACGACGATTATTTGTGTACGATATGCTACATAGTGGTACCTAGGATACCCCTGTCAAGTCTGTGCCTCACTCACAGCGCAAAATGAAGCTATACGTCTTCTCTCTATGTTATGAAGACAGAACGTGCGGCTTGGCTACTGAAGACATTTAGAGAAACCTCCCGTGACTTTCCGACTCCGCGGACCAGTTGTTCGGACCTGTCTCTGCCTGTGCATGCACCAGAGGAATCGACGGATCATCCTCTTCAGGCCACCTCGTCTGACCGACTCTAACGTCCGATGAGTGTTCAATCTGACTGGGGACAATCGAGCTAGTTGCTCTGCGTAGGAGAAAGGCGTATCTTCGATTCGGTCGACGGCATTCATACATGATTATCTCGAGAGCACATTATCATCGTGATCGTACAGCTTCCAAAAATTTCGCCTCTCGTCGCGCTGCACGTATTCCGTCGTCCACACGAGGCTCTTACGGCAGACTGAGGACGGTGTGCAGGAACTGCTCGTAGTTGATCTGCACCCAGCCGTCGCGGTCCGTGTCGAGCTTCGTGAACGTCTCCGAAATCTGCTTGATGACGACGCACGCGCGCACGAAGCGGTCGAAGGTGATGCCTGGTGGGGGCGCGCCGTGGCCTGCGCGAGGGCCGGAGCCTGATGCGAAGTCTACCCCACCAGGGGAGACGTGGTCAACGCTTGTCCGTGCACGATCGTAAAGGAGATGAAACCGAAGGGGAAGAGGGATAGCAGTAGAAGGGTGGCACCGCGCGAGTGATGGGATAGCAAACTGGACAGAATCAGTACTCACCGTACTTCGCCTCAACAAGGCGCAAGAGCTGTGGCGAGAGGTTGTAGCCAAACTGGCGCAGAGCCTCCTGCAGCTCGCTGCCTTCAATCGTGCCAGAGTTATCCCTGTCGAAGTGGCGGTAGACGTTTTGCCAATCCTTGATGTACTTCCACAGGCCGGCAAACTCGTTGAACCCGATCGTGCCACTCCGGTCGGTGTCCTGAACAGATCAAGGTTAGCGCTTTGCTCTTCTTTGACAATCAGGTATCACGCACGAAGATCGACATGAGGAGCTTGACGGTATCAAGGTCGAAGGCTGTGATGCATCGTCGTAGGGAATGAGTATAGCTATCGAACCACAGACGAACTGCCAAACTCACGCGTCCAATCTCCGTTTATCAGTGCTTTCTCTGGGGATGTCATATAAGCTACCCACGCGCAACCTTATGTGTTTCTTGACTCACGGAGCTCATTGACAGAGATGTGGTTTGATCGGTCCACATCGACGGCTGTAAACCACTGCCACAACCTTCGCGCACACAACGGGTTAGGTTTTGCGTGTTCCAGCTTGGCCATTCATACACTCACTGAGGATCTGCGCCCGCGGGAGGGCCAGGAGGTGCGGGTGCAAACCCGCCAGGACCAGGGCCTCCGCCGCCATACCCCGGAGGACCTCCACCGCCGTACCCCGGAGGACCTCCGCCACCATACCCTGGAGGACCGCCGCCGCCATACCCTTGCTGACCACCGTATCCGCCACCATATCCTCCACCTCCGCCGCCGCCGCCGTAGTTCTGCGTGAACATATCAATAGCCGCTACAACGCTGCAAGAAAAGACGGTAGATGTGGTGGCACAAGACTCACTCCGTAGGACATGTTTTCAGAGATATGTAGAGGGGTCGACGAAAAGCTTATCTGGGGGTTCGAGTTCAAGGGAGATTTGTGGTAGCGCGTACATGGCGGCAGTATATATACCTGTATGTGGGCCGCTTAGAGAGCACTGTGAGGTGAGGCGAGGCGAGGCGACCTATGCAGTGATGACTTCCGGTAGAAGAAGAGAGGCAGTAGAGCGCAGTAGGCGTTTGGGCGGTGCCACTGCCTTCATCTCGATACGCACGTCATCATCTCCCCGGCCCGGGGCTCCGGTAATTGTGCAAGTACTAGTTGTTGTAAGCGGTACGGTCCTTGGATGCCACCGTCGTGACCGTAGTTTCCGGGTGCAACAGCTCAAGGAGCGAAGTTGTATAGTCGACTCATCTAGTAGTTGTAGTATAGAAGTGCATCAGTACTAGTCACCGTAGTACTATACTATGTAGTAGTCTAGTAGTACTTATTGTGCGGCATGGGCCTATCATGTCCGAGTCACTCATCTCCTTCCGCAACATCCTGGCATCTCATGTCGCCCAGCTCATATCCAGGTTCAACATCACACGCTAAACCTGAGTGCGGAAGACAAGTCGTATACCGGGGAACTCGGGGTGAGTGAGAGTATGGCGATCCTGGGGAGTCGTGGCATCCGACATCCTTTTCGCTCTCGAAGAGAGGAGTGATGAGAGACGTCCTGAAGTCCACAAAGCCGATAGACATCATGGCCTGTCCATGAGTACCAGCACCAGCCAGGCCGTCCGAGTATTGAATGCCGCGGAGGTTGAGCATCAGACGCGACAAGCAGATCACCGTAAAGCTGCAGCAATAGTCAGTCACTACGACAAGTCAGAAATATAACATGACAAGCCGTACACCTGGTCGAAGTAGGATACGACGTGCCAAAATGGGAGAGTCTATCCATTCTAGGCATGAGAGGACGAAGGCACCAAATATGAGTGACACCACTCACATGGCCAAGTTCGTTGCTGATTATCTTCATGATGCCCATGAGCAGGAGCAGACTACATGTTAGTCGTTTAAGAATGTGAAGTCAAAATAGAACGGTGGAGAGAGCAAGGCGTACGTAAAGTAGATGGTCCCTAATATTGCATATTAGTAGCCCGCCCCATGCATAGAATTATACACATACTCACCATCGCGCAGAAGCAGAGTCGCAAGTGGTGTTCTTATTCCGAGTTTCGAAGATTCCATGTAAATACCGTAGGTTCTCACCCAAGTCAGCACAACTAAGAGCGCGTCTGCTGTAGTCGTCGTGACGGTCATCGCAATTGTAACTGGTGGGGTTCCGTCACATTGTTAGATTGAGTAAAGACCTCCGACTTCGAGCAGTATGACGATATCTTACATCTAGCAACAGTCAATCCAGCAGAGCCCGAGCTGTGTATGAAGCACTCACTTTGCGAAAGTATCGTCAGATATTGCGTAAATGATACCGCATCCGTAGGGAGGCCCGGTTTGAAGAGCTATATAGTGCGCGCTCTGGACCTGTCACGGCTGATGTTCAGGATACCCAAGTATGAGTATGGGAGCATTCGAAGCTCACAATGTATAGAATCGGCTTCACGAGTGTCAAAGGTACAATTGCGACAAGGGGCGTCCATGCTCGATCCCATACTCCATATACACGGAGGGACGTGAAAGCTAAGGGTTGATACAAGACGCAGCGTGAGTTACGGTTAATTAGTTGGTCAAGAGATAAATTTAACACACCTGCAAAAGTCAAGTAGTTGATGATCACCAGAATGTCATCCGTGTGGTAGATTGCTGAGCAAACCTGATAAAAGAGCTATAAGTACATCATCATAGTCGTATCGCGCGGAGTTGGATGGTGACCTTATCGTTCGAGTTCCACAGGAAGATAACGAGTATGAAAAATACTCTGTCCGCCAACGCACTGTAACGCATCAAGAGAATTACGAAGGTCGCCCCGGTTAGCTTGCGTTTCCATATGCATTGAACTTCAGCCGTGAAAGTTAAGGCGAAGTCGAAGAAGAGCCATGCTGGTTGTAGTGTTGGTGTTGGTGTTCCCGAGTCGTGAGTACTAGTGCTAGATACAGAGTTGAGGACTATACCTGTTGATGCGACAATGCAGTAGTTCTCAACAAGCCTAAGGTGGACTATATGTCAGCATCACGGAGGTGAGCGGATCTAAACTTTGCTACTCACAACCTCGGAAAATCGTCTATGATATCTTGCGCCGCGTCGCTCGACGACATGGTACCGCTGGCAGTAGGTACAGTACACGCGTCGATAGAAGGGGGGAGCTTGAAGAAGTTGCAGCGAGGGCAACTCTAGACGGCGACACTAAGGCGACAAGAAAAGACGGCCATACTTATAGAGTTACCTCGACCGTAGACATCTACTAGAGATTGAGTTTGCTGTTACCCGTGTATGCAATCATCTATTGCTCCGACGTCGGGGTAGAGCCGCCGAGGAAGACTGAGATGTATACAACGACTTGGGTGGGCTTCCGCACATATTTGTCCATGCGGTGTTGATGTATGGCACCGACGGTGGTAAACCTGCGAATCCATACTACGTGTTTGTACATTAGTTGCAAATTAGGGGAAGGCTAGCATGTGTGACGTCTTCTTCATGTCGCTTTTGGGAAAGTGAACGATGCCTTTAGAAACCGCACTGCAGGGTAGATATCAGATCGAGAAGTCGTACGTATGACAGCTTCGACTTGAGGCTAACCGGGACGGACTAGAGCCGACTTGGTCGGCGTAGATAGCCACGCTTTCATCTGAGTGACATCCGCGCAGTGGTCGTGTTGAACTCGCTGATGGTCTCCTAGTCCATTGGAGTATATTCGGCGGGCATCAAGGATGAGTCGCGATATGGTTAGGATAATGATGCCGGCGGGTGCTAGACCCGGAGGTATTGTTCTGTAAATACATGAGTGGAGACGAAGGCAAAATGCTCATACATTTCGTGGAAGTAAGGCCAGACGAGCCCGACGGTGACACTCCGCTATGCTTGTCATAGTATATCCCGACACGGTCAGACACATGTAAATACGTCCTCCTGCATAGACTAGTCAGCGTGCGCCAGATATAGAAGAGCAGATCAGAGCCACACATTTGGAGTGTAGCCTAAGTTTAGTAGCTGGCAGTGACACCCTCACCCTCCTCGGAACCGGAGCCAGCGAACTACCCTTTCATCTTGATATCAGGGTGATACAAGGAACCATGTCGGTGGTCGATAAGACCGATGAGATGAGCGATGAGAAGGTAAGCACGTGTGATGCATGATCTATTCATCCGACCGCCAAATTCTCTCTCTGTTTGTTCATCTGTCATTATCTGGAAAATGAGGGAAGAAGAAGTTCGTCAGACGGCCGGAATTATGACTGCGTGAGAGTAGTTCGTATGGAAGAAACTGTTTAGCGCCACATGTAACTGAATTCAAGAATCAAGCTGACCAGTATAAATATGTACATCATCTCGCAAATTGCCCGGGTGACACGGACACAGCACTGAGAATGCTCCTCGGAGCGCAAGTGGTCATCGCATAACTTAGAGATTGCGACATCCTGTAGTAATATACCTATGAACATCGGTCAAAACTTGAAGAGGAGTAGTTCAAACTGTACCTCATCGGCGATTCTAATTACACGTAAGACTGCCTAGTCGCGGCCCCATATATATCTCTAGTCGGACCCGACGGTACTTGAGGGGAGCCTGGTCTTCCGTCCATAGGGAGAGTAGATTTGTATCCGATGAAGACAGGAGTCGCAATCATTGACCCTTCCGAAGTCTCGGAAGGTGTGCCCAGCCCACGTGCGTCGAGCATGAAGCGTGAGATGATAATGATGTTCAAGCTGTGTTTGTTTGAACAAGGTTACCTGCAGTCGACGAAATGGACAAAGGGACATACATCTCGTAGAAATAGGGCCAGGCTAGCCATATTGTAGCTCTCTGTGTAGCAATATTGTCACAACGCAAAACTCGTTGGAGAAGCCGAACTAGTAGTCGATACGTACGTTTTCCTGTCAAACATCAGTCAGAAAATACGTAACGTATAGTAAGGTGCTCGCCATACGTTCGAAGCATAAAACTTGGCAAAGGCATTGAAGACGATGATTCTGAGCATGTGCGTGAGGTTTGGGATTCGATCTTCATCCTCGAGCAACATACATCAGAAACACGGCCCCTAACATGAAGTTATTGGTGTCACTACAACCGAACCGTGGCATGATAAGGGGATATACAATCACCATCGCGGACCAGCAGGTTGACGAGCGGGGTTCGCATTTGACATTGCCGAGCAAGCCTCGAAATCGCCAGAGCTTTGTATGCGGTGACCGCAATCAGGACTGCATGTGAAACAAGCATTGTTGCGGACGCGATAATTGAGTCTAACGATAATTCAGAAGAGCTGTTATTCACTTAAGACAACGTCTTACAGCTTTACGACAGAATTTTGTTTAGCGATACAGCGAAGTTTATGCTTGGTGACTAACTTACAGGTTGAGAGTTTTCTCCGATAAAGTATATTCCCAGCCGCACCCGAACAAATATCTGACTTCGACAGCCTTGTACTGCGCTGTCTCTATCTGCGACATGTGGAGAATCAATATTCAATCTCGCAGCGGTGACGGAACAAAATTAATGAAACTTGATCTCACCGCATATAAAACTGGCCGGACGAGGATAAGAGGAACAACAATGAGTGTATACGCCCAGCATCCCGCGGAGATGCCATATATGCGGATAGTCACAACTATGCCGGTCGCGAGAAGGTTGATGATATATAGCACATCATTGAAGTGCGTTAAGATGCTGCATCTCTATAGGATAGTAAGCGTGGAGCGACAGGGTGCCCGCTCGCGTTGAAGCACTCACCTGGTTGTCGAGCGTTGACAGAAGAATTGCCAGGACAAATGTCACTCGCGCACATAGGGCGCTGTACCTCATAACGAGGTATGCGATTGTGACCCATGTGGCATCCCGGCGCCATATTCGTTCGACCTCGGCGGTGAGCGTCAGACCAAAATCGTACCAGAGAAGTGCTGTGTGTCGTCACATATTGCGGTGAGGATTTCCCAGACCGGTCATGAGGGTATGAACCAACCTGACGTAGAGAAAACACAATAGTTGATGACTGCTCTTGAAGTGTCCGGAAATGAGCATTGGAGGGATGTCATGAGTTAACAAGACAAACCTCCTTGACGACTCGGATTCAAGATTGGGATCATGATGGTATGAGTCCGACATGTCCAGCGATTGGCCTATATCGCTGCTTTGGCTGATAGGGAGGGGTTGAAGCAGCACAGAGGAGCGAGAGACGTCTCTGTTTATACCCTGAGAGCATCATGCCATCACGTTCGTGAATCCCTTGAAGAGAGAAAAACAACCTCAATGGGGTTTAGTGCGAGGCGGGACCACCTGCCATGCACAACTGCCATGCAAATGTCTACGTTGACGTTGACATCGAGTACAATAAACTACAGTCATCCACCGCCGAGTGGGTGGGCGTTTACCTGCCTCAAAATGGTAAGTGACCCATTCGCCGGGATGACTCACTCGGCGATGGATGACTGTAGTACCTGAAGGTTTGTTGGATGGTCGGTGGCACCTGAAACCCGATCGCGAGCCTGCAGACGGTAACTTGAATAAGTAGTGAGTTGTCCCACGAATGAACGCACATGAGCACGTACTGCTTCCTGCAGCAGCATGCAGTGAGCTTCACGGACGTGAACTGCTAAGCCTCTCCCGCATAGTAACAGCCGAGCGAACAGTCAACATCTGCCGGCCTCTGTGTCTCTGCGCATGCCGGCGGTGTCACTGGTCCATGCGATATACTCACATACCAGGCCCGAACGTACGCGGAGATCGAGCACTCATGCGAGAGCGTCACCTATATGCGACAGGCTTGGGTGAAGTCACGTAGCACATTCTTTATGACGTTCACGTTGAGGGGTTTGAGGCCTTTTGGGGGTCGGGAGAAGCACTGCCAGGCGGAATTATACATTCCAGACAACGTGTAGAGCAGCATGGGAAAAGAGCTGACACAGATGTACGATCCGTCCGGACGAAGGGAGGGTAGCGTCTGAGGTAAGTCGTCGGTTAGACGCTCGCATTGAGTCGGCCAGCGGAATGCCTTTCCTGGCTTGAAGAAGACTTGGGCGGGTAGGTAATCGCTCTACTAGGCGCTCGCTGAGCCTCTGTTCACCCAAGCAGTCGACTCTGATGTGTCAGTTCTCAGTTCTCACCGGCCGGCCTCTCGGCTCCCCCCTCCAAACCGGCGAGAGGTTTCACGGTTCTATGACACCGCTGTCACTGCTTCGGGCGGACCTGCAGTGATCATCACAGTGAGCCAACTCCAGTCATGAGTTCAAACGGGACGGGCGTTGAGATCTGAGATTTGAGATTGAGCCGTAGTGCTATACGGGCCGACCGACGGCTCGACGCTCGTACACATTTTTGTGACAATGTGCTTCGGGGATAGCAAGCGAAGCCTTCAAGCCCAACTTAAACGGATCTCTCGAGAACTCCGGTACTTCGTCGTCTTCGTCCCATCCCTGGCGCATTCCATGACGGCCGGCAGAGTGGGAGCGGACAGTGGCTCCAAGGTTGCCGATGACGTTCGCAGTTTTGATGGGGACAGGGAAGACGAGCTCGGATGTCGTTGGTTCGAAATCGTCCGACTCTTCGAAGAGAAGGAGACGAAGGTCGAGGATGAACCTTGAGAGTATCATGGCGGTGAATCTGCATACCCACTGACTGAGCGCGAGAGCGGGAAGCCTTAAGAGGTGCGCACTCACATTTCGCAGAAGTACGGCCAGATGACGAATACTGCGTTTGTCTATGATCTCGATATTTAGCATTGGGAATGGCCATTCAAATATTCATGACTCGATTGGCTTACACCGCTCTGTACAAGCTCATCAACGTATCTCTCGAGGTACAAGGATAGAGAGACCTACTACTGAGCTTGATAGAACTTGCATGACGAGATTGAAGAGCATGACACTAGGGAAGTGTCAGTATATCTGTCAACTGCGACGCCGAAGAGGCCATACAGGAAATACAGTGTTCCTGCGGAAGTCGTTCATTATCAGCAGCGCACAGCATGCTAGACATTCATACCCACCATTCCGTACCAGCACGTACGCGATAGGGACATTCATGCCAGACTGCAGCGACGCTCGCACTGCAGAAAAGGTCTTCCACCAGGTCAAGAGAAGAACAATGCTGTTGGCAGCGATCGACGCTCCCAGGGATGCGTATCTCACTGAATGATCGACCTTAGGATCATAACACAAGGCATTCAAGTATACGCACATCTACGAGTCGGGAAGGTGAACAACACAGATCTGATCTCCGGAGAACGGTACACTCACTGGAGCGATGTTGAATCTGAGAATTTGTACTGATATCGACATCCGATAGGTGACGGGTCCTGCACAGGCTCGAACATTGTAGTCTCCACCTGTAACTATATCAGCAGCAGACCGGGACTTTCAAAGATATGCGGTACTCACGACGAGCACAATTGGGTTTACCATAGATAGGAGTAGTACCACAACAAGTGCTTTCACGTTCAGCGCAGTGACCGCATATACTCGTAGTGCTGTCAGCGCTGCGACGGCGAAGTAATTCACATTGTATAGCACGTCGTCGACATGCAGTACGCTGCCACACATCTAGAAGATCCGTGAGTGCCTGTGCCTTGGAGAGACTGCCGCCGAAACACACCTTGTCATCTGTGGTCCACAACGCCTCCGACAAGATAACGACGCGCTCAATCAGGAGCGTGTAGCGAATACCGACATAGACGAGGGTGGCGCCGGACAGCCTGCGCTGCCAGATACCCTGCACTTCGGCAGGGAAAGTGATAGCGAAATCGAACCACATCATCGCTGTTGGACAGATTAGTATCTTGTGACATCCTTCTGACATGAACAGCCTTACCGGCGGATGCCACGAGACAGTAGTTTTCTACCAACCTGCATAATGCTTGTCGTAAGCAGACTACTTAACAATGAAAGATGTTGCGATCTCACCTGCTGTCCGCCATAGTACACGTGGCTACAGTGCAGCCGAGAGGAAAGAGCACACACTACGCGTGTTCGAGCGACAACGTACCTGCGCTTTATAGGAATGAACGTGGACAGATCAATGGAAGTGCGATATGGTTTGCACGTTGAATGTTGAACAGTTCCCCGCGGAGGAAACGCGGCCGGGAGCCAACTCATCGATGTACCCAAATCGAGGTATTCGTTTAGGTGGTCAAACACAGCTGTTATCAGTGTGGTCATTGGTCAAATCCAAATCACAGCCAGCGCATCTAAAGAACTGGAAGAAGTTAGAACGATACGGGCGGGGCCGTAAGTGCGCGCATTGAGTGCAGAAGTCGATGCTAGTGCCACCTTCGCGGCCAAGGCCGTAAGCCCTCCTGGCTTCGAGGAACCGACTTCCTGGGAGCATCCCGGACGTCCTCAGATGATTTCATAGCCTACACCGACATCCTCAAACTAGGTCAAAGGAGCTCCTCAGCTTACCAATGGGCCACGTCGCAGCGCGTCCACACCCCAGGGGCACCCATGCATAGGTAATTGCTTGTCTCCCCTAGGCAGACGATGTACAGGGGAGAGGACGAACCGCACAAGATCTCCCGGCACCACGGCGCGGCTTTCCATGTTCTGCTTTCTAACAAGCTATGGGGTGTTCCGTGTCAGAGCTTCAGATCCGACAACATATAGTTCAAGAATAGCTCACCTCCAAGCTTCATGCGGCAGCATGCACGATAGATGTGTCTACTACGATTGCAACCAGTGGCACTAGAGTCGATTTGATGTGGTAGAGGTGGGAATGACACACATCTCTGAGCTCTAGAAGTCCGCGATAGATTTGCGAGGAAAACAGATCGTTTGGGTATGGAGGCTCAGGCAAGATTCACAAGATGAGGGACTCAGCGTAAGCCTCTCGATGATTCGATCCTCGAAGTCGCAGATCAGGATGTGGGCGCCTATGCACTACCTCTTACTCGTCGACCGTGACCATGATGTGTTTGTCTCCTCCAGCCAGCCCGTGAACATTTCGACGACTGCCGTTTCACTCTGAAGACTATCCATACACGCGAAGGAAAGTACATCCGGGGATGCGTTAGAACAGTAGTACAGGGGGGAGCAGTGCCACCAGGGGAAGGAAGGTTCGTCATCATGAATCTGAACGCGACTCTGGCCGCTGTCGGCCAATACTAAACTGTATGTTTCAGGAACGCATGGATGTTTGCACAACACACATATATATAACGAATGATAGCAACTGCGGAGCCGGGAGAATAGAAACGCAAAGTACAGCCCACCGAGTTCATTGCTCCTGCCAGTGATTGCCCACTGGCGAAACAGCATTTGCCTCCCTCACTGTACCCGAAGTCCCAATTATCAGCGCGCGGGCGGCGAAACAGTGTGAACATCAACACGCACTTGGATGTGGATCATACCGTCCGTGGACTGGGTAGGAGGAGTCCGAGAGCGCAATCGCGGTGGCAACGGACAGGGCGAAGAGCACCAGGACGATTGCCGTGTTCATCCATGCAAATGCAACGAGAACGGTGAGTAGGCGACATTGCCAGTATTGATGACACCAGAAGAGATTGCCCCATAACTGCGGTTTCTGAAGACGTCCCCAAGGTGAGCTTCGTCATTTGTGGCAAATAATGACAGAGAGAGACATGCCTGTAGGACATTGATCGCGCCTGCCAAATAGAACGGGAGGAGGAAGACGAGCCCCAGTATTTCACCCCTAAGGGACAGGAGTTCGTCTCTCTGATACATGACGATGATGCTGCAAGCGCGATTGACATCACGGTGAGTGCTGCCGTCCGTATAGAAGAACGCTATCCGTAATAACTCACAGGAACGTTGACCACAGAAACGAGAGGATGGACGTCACCACGATCTCCGGGATGATAGGATCGTGGAACGGCTTTCCACCGTTGAGCGGATCGTTCGGCGGGAGGTTGAGCGTGTAGTTCAACCTTTTACCCGCCAAACCTAGAAGGACCACAGAAGACAAACACTGGATACCACAATGTGAGTCGCGCACACGAATCTTGAACTCGGTGGTCACGGTCTAACTCACCAGGAGTATGTACAGGTTAAGACGAACTGTGTACGCGGACATAGCTGATCGCGATGGTTCACAAGTTAGGAAGGAGAAGGTCGTAACAGGGCGAGGATGACATGTCCAAGACCGTAGGTGACCTTGATATACGTTCCAAGAGAAGGCTGTACCACCCCAAGTTACGTGCACTCATGGCGCCGCGCGTCGCGTCCTGGACACAGTCGGTCACAGTGAAATGGGTTTTTTACGTCTACTTTCGTGCATCGTTGCCGGCGAATCATAATTGGGGAACAGCATGAAACACAGCTAACGCGTGGTCAACACGCGTCGACGCGCGACGCGTTATTTGTTCTTGTTTGTGTTTACTGCATGCTACCCACGAGGCTGTTTGAGTACGTTCAACCACCACGTTCTTCTCGTTCTCCGCTCCTCCCAACTCAGAGCACTGACAGTATAGCCTTTGAAAGTGTTGGAACCTCGCGGCGTACGATGCTGTTCAAGTCGCCGTTAGACCCGGACATGAAGTCCACGCAGCAGCTTGTGATCCTCTGCCATGCGCAAGAACGCGTCTTGCTGCCACTGCCAAAATCATTCGAGGTCGGTATCCATGCTTATGACAGTTAATATCCGCGTGGTCACTGAAAACCTGCACTCACGACGCACCGCAGGACGCACAGCACGCCGCGCGCGCTGAGTTCTCTCTCTCGGGCGAGCTGGTTTTCGAGACAGACGACCTCCTTGGCCCCGATCAACCTCGCGTTCGCATCCATCCCGCTGCATGGGAAGGCATCAACTCTGTCCTCCGCTGCGTGCATGTCAAAATCTCGCAGTCCCAGGGACAGGTGGTTGGCAGTCGCCCTCGCCCTTCGGAAGCGCTCGCTGCCGGAAGTGGCTCGCGCCGCGTCTCGTCGCAAAAGCGTATCTCGGTGGTCGGCGGCACGACGCCTTTCCGCCTCTCGAACACCTTGTCCCAGACCGCGGAGCGCCAGTCTCTCAGCGCGAGGAAGGCTCCGATTAGAGGCACGCCCTCTCCGCGGCCGAGTTCGATGTACGCTCCCGTGATAGTGGAAGCCGGGCCGTCCCGCAGCCCGCCACCGGCCTCGACTGTCAACACCCTCTCGACATCCAAGATTGAGGAGCTGGGCGATGACGACGACGAGGAGGAACTCCGCATCCGCTCGCCGACGAAGAAGGCCGCTCGCCAACGCATCATGTCCGACTACGGGCTCGAGCCCGAAGAGGAAGATCCGCTGGAGGCAGACGTCACACATATCATCGAAGATAATGACGAGGAGTTCGATCAGCTGGACGACTCGGAGATCGTTAGCGCGGGTCTCTCAAAGTTGCAGATCAAGGGCAAAGTACCGCCGGCGAGCTCCTCCCGCAGTGGCAGTGGTTCCCTCGTAGAGCTGGACAGTCAGCCCTCGGAGTCCAACTCGCGCAAGGGGGAACGGTCTGCTTCAGTAAGACAACTGGATGGTGAGAGAAAGCTCATGGTCGGAACATCGTCCCCATCCTAACAGATGATCACGTATCCCCAGAGCCGGAGGCAAAGATCAAGGCGGAGAAGACCTCTACTAGGGCAGACCCCAAAGGTTGGTTAGCTGTATGGTTGGGCAAAACATGGTGAATCTGAGTAGTCATCGTCTAAGCAGCATCGCAAATCGACCAGCAGTCATCGCGAACACAAGCAAAGGCAGATGAGAGTTTCCTGATTCAGATCGAATACAATGACGATCCGGAGAGCCGCTCACTCTTCAAGACACGCGGAAGACACATGGTATCTAAGGTACTCATGCAAGCCTGCCGAACGTTTGGGCTAGAGGAGTACTATCGCAGGTGCGTAACACTTTGGTAGCTACTGCGGCCTCGAGATCTCACCGTCTACTCACAGCGCACGGCTCATCCTCATCGTCGAGGAGGAGAACGACGACGGAGACATCGTCTTCCAGCGCCGGTATGCGTGTGAACGTAACGACACGATGGCTGACGCTGGGGCAGAACCCAACGCGAGGTTCGTAGTCGAGTTGTTCGAAGACGGAGACGAGGAAGAGCAGTAGTTTGTGAGTCGAATCTTACGTCTCCGCAACTCTTCTGCTGACCAGGGGCCGGGATTTGACGTAGAGTTATGTACCGCCCATGTTCCTATCCGAGTAAGTAGCGGAACTCGCAAAATATGTTGACCTATCGCACGTCCCGAGTTACGCGTCGAGCTGGCTATAAGAATATCAGACTGAAGAAGCCAACAAGCCTGTCGCACATGAAATGGAAGAGTCCATGCCCGCATATGGCTGTGTGTGCGTGTGTAGCCCTCCTGCATGATCTAGCTCATTGCTCACGCCCAAGTAGGAGCACCCGCAGTTTCAGCCGTATGACGTGCTCACACGCACACTGTATTTCCTGACACCTGCTAAACGTTCGTCAGTCTGCAAGGGCACACAGGCTACTATATTACCATGTTGAAGAGCGCAGACGACGAGGTCTCGAGGAATGCGGGTTCGCTTGCAACGCCTTGCTTGCCTCGAGCTGCCTGGATTTGTGAACCTGCTCCATTCATGTATCCACGTGTGGAAGGTGGCGGATCGAGTAGTGGTTCGCTTCACATTCTTATCCGCTTCCGAGTTGCTACGGTCCTCTCGCCGTCCAGCAGGTGCTCCTATATCTACAACCACCATGTTCGACTTGACCCCAAACCTGCATCCCAGCTTTGAGTCCAAGGTGACCTGGGAGGCCTCCCTACCGAAGCTGAAGGGTTTACACCTCGTCATGGACAACATTACGAACACAGGGTGAGCCGTCCTTCGTTGTTATGACTATATGTGATCGACTCATCACCATTCCGTGCAGTCCTTGTGCGCAGAGCAACCCGCCACATACTGTGGACAGAGAAACACATTACAACACTGCGGAGGCGTCGCTCGCCACGAAGTTCCTCACATCCTCCGAGTCTAATGGTCAAGACGTCGTCACTGGCCGGCGCCACAGCTGCCCCGTGGAGCCCGTTTCGTTCAACACACTCCCCACCGAGCTCCTACGACCAATCTTCTTCGCTGCAGGCGACCAGAACGTAGACGATAAATTCGCTATTGCCGAGACCTGCATGCGGTGGCGAGACGTATGTTTCACTTTCCCTCACTTTTGGACGACGTTCGAGCTGCCTACCTGCTACGCGAAGGCCGAGATAGCGCTACGTTTGGCCCGCCAAACAGGATTCCCGCTCCGCATCACCGTGGATTGGGCGGCGTTGAAGCCCAATGACGAATACCTCCTCCGTCTCCTCTCGGCCCATACCATCTACATCGAGCACCTGGACATCAGGAACTGGACAGGGAATTGGCTCTTAGACTCCGGTCAATCCTTCCCCCGACTCCGATCCTTGAACGTTGCTAGACTCCACGACAGCGTGTTGGGCCGCGTCATCTACCCCGAAGTCGCCTGCGAATGGGACTTGAGAGAGGTCGTGCTTCACAACTGTCGCCTCCCGTTCATCCCCTCCTGCTACGTCCACCTAACCAAGTTGTCCATGGAGTTCGCCCACCAGGAAGCCCGTTACCCCGTCATCGGGAACTTCGACGGCTCTATACTCGAGTGTCTGCGCACGTGCCGTGACCTGGAGGAGCTCACGCTGCGCCGGGTCCCGGTATACTTTGAGGACGTCCGCAGTGTACTTTCACAGCACGCCGCCGTCGAGCCTGTCTACCTCCCTCGTCTGCGCGCTCTCGATCTTCAACTCTATCCAGACGATATGACGGTCTTCATGACCCTCCTCAGGACCACGTCTGCCCTGCGCAGCATCGTCTTCGACGTCGACCCCCTGCATGCCCCGGAGCACGCGAAGTCAGAATGGGACCGCCTCACGCCGTACAAGCAGCATCTCCTCGCCCTCCCATCGGCGGAGTGCTTCCCAATGCTCTCCGCCATCGACACACTCGTCATAGCACACGGGGCAACGTCCGAGATATACGATGTCTCCAGCCCCGCCGAAGCTGGCAGCCCGCACGACGGCGGCTCGGCGTCTCTGCGCATCGGAATGGCTTGCAACATGCAGAGCCCGTTGAACGTTATCATGTGTGTGGCGTACGAAAATCTCTTCGGTTCTTTGCTGCGGCAGCACGCTTTGAAGCGCCTGGCCCACCTCTCCTTGCTCCTCTACCACGGCATCGACTCTTCCATACGAGAGCCGATCTCCTCAGTCCTGCGCACAGCGTCCGGGATTGTCCACCTCGACGTCGCTTCCCGTTGTCGGAACGGAGCAGAGAGCTTGTTCAAGCTCATCTCAGACGCTGCGCTGTCAGGCCGACCGGTGTTAGTCAAACTCATGACATTCGTCCTCGAGTTCTACGACTCGGACGAGAGATCACAGCTGGAGAATGTCATCAACACTCTCCCGTCGCTGCGTGGTGTACAGCTCAAACAGAGTCGGCGCGGAAGACTTGAGGTGCCGGGGTTGATAGGACGCTTGCATAGAGATGGGCTGCAGGGCGACTGGGTGCAGTGATCGTCGTGTCTGCAGGTATACGTAGCATAGCCCAGAGGTTATAAACGGACAAACTTCATCGTGTCTGACAGAAGCGAGCAATTCGATGATGATACAATAATCATGATCCACATATACGGGCGACGGAGACGGAGACGACAATACATGTTAATCAGAGTACGTTGCGAGCAGAGCCAACCAGCCGCACAGTGCACAAGAGAGTCAAGCAAGGTGTGTCGTTACGGTTATGCGCTGGCCATGACGACTGGCGGGAACGGTTCGACCTTCGCTTTCTTCTTGCTCGGTGTGCCAGCTCCCTTCCCCTTCTTGGCCTCGCCCCCCGTGCTCGCTGCTGACATGAGCGACGGCGGACCCGGCGTAGAAGGCGGGAGGTCCCCTGCAGTGCCGGAACCAGAGGGACCAGCAGCGCCAGAGACAGAGCCAGAGCCGGGAGGGGCGGCGGGAGGCTTCGCCTTGCTCTTCTTCTTGGCTGTGCTGGCAGCAGGGGTAGCCTTGTTGACGGTACCCAGCGGACCGATCTTGGTGTGCGCTAAGCTCGGCGCCTCGTCTGGAAGCAGGATGACAGCAGAGGGTTCTGGGGGTATGGGTGGTGCATCGTTGGGGAAATCTCCTGCTGTGAGACTCATGGCTATGGAAGCGAGTGTGGTAGGTGCAGGCGGAGGAGCAGGTATCGGTGGCAGTTCGGCGGGTGGAGCAGGTTGCCCTGATGTGGCGAGTGAGGCGGATACCTCGGATATACGGGTGTGATAGAATTGTTTGAGAAGACCGATCTGACTGTCGACAGTGGTAGAATCCAGGGGTATAAAAGGTGGAGGTGGAGGAAACGGTGGCGGAGGTTCTGTGGGTTTCGCGCTGTCATAAGGGGCAATGATGAGATATTGAATTAATACTTCGTCGCAGAGAGAAAGGTACGTACGCCGAAGGATCTTCCTTGACATTGCCCTTGCCCTTGCCCTTGAGGAGACGCTTGGGTACAGTGAGACTGGAGAGCCCAAACTCGTCTGCGATACCAAGCTCTTTGAGACCAAAGAAGTCGTCCCCGTAGGAATCTGCGAAGTTGCCCCTATAGAAAAGAAGTGTTAACTGCGCGTCGTGATGAGAGGGATGAGTACGCACATAACAAATTCGCCTTCTTCCTCCTCGTCACCCTCCGTCCGAAAGAGGGCCTCATCGTCCCAAGCCTCTTCCGTGGTCTGACCGACATAATTAACGATCGCTCTCTTCAGGATGTGGGAGACACAGCTTACCGCTTCGCGATAGGCATTCGCGAGTTTCTTCTCGAGCTCCGATAGTCGCCCACCGTATCGGATGACATCGTCCTTGATATATCTCTCAAGATCGTTGATACGAGTGATTCCACTCTCGAATAGGGTATGTAGGATGATTTCCTACGTATGCGGATGAGAAGGACAATCTGCAGCGAAGACAAAAAAGTCTCACCTCCGAGGTCATCTGGTTACCGTATTTGTCGCAGAGAAATCGGATGGTTCTGCCAACGTTGTACATATACTCCGCAGTTACGCTAGACAGTACGTCTAACGCCATTTTGGAGGTGCCTGGAGATCCACGTGAGTAACCAACAAGAACAGCTAACGACCCGCTTTTACCTTGAAAGCCGGCATGTTCTAGCACTTTACTACCCATCCAACGCAAACAGTCGTTAGCATTTTGCTGTCCCATGTCGATCCCCGCGCCGATAGGCTTCCATGGCTGCTCATCGATCACGTCATCGAGGTCTTCCGAGATATCCTGAATGGGCGGTTGGGTGATACCGCCCCCTTCTTCTAAACTCTGGTTGAGAGCAGAATACTTCGCATGTGTGGTCCGCACCCGGCGGAGTGTACAAATGTTGTTGTTCATGTGGTACAGCAGCGTATCAGGCCCACTGACTTGCTTCTTCCGACGACGACGACGACGTGGTTCTCGAGGAGGATCCATGTTCGCTGTAGATGAGGAAGAGGCGACCGCTTCGGAAGATGCGCGAACAAGGGTTGGGACACCATTCGCGACGAGCTCGTCGGAGCGCATGGCATCCCACCACAGCTCGACGACATCCTTGTCGCCCGAACTCAGCATGCGTGCTCGTTTGCGTGGGCGGTCATCGAGGAAGCCATTCCTGAATATGCTCAGCATACATAGATACAAGACGTCGCTCCACTCACAATTTCCGTTTCGTGCCAACTTCACCGTCGATAGTGTTCAAGGAAACGCCCGCAGACAAAGAACTATCTCCATCTTCTGAAGAAGATACGAAGCGCGACAACCGTGCTTTCAGATTCAAGAGGGTAGGGTCGTCTTCGCGGGTCTCGCGCATCAGATGATCATCCACCTCTCGCTCAAGCTGCAGGAATGTGCTCATGCCAGCTTGTGTTCGGACGAGAGCCGGAGATTCTTCGAAGGTCGTGTCGCGTTTCTTCGACTGGCCAGGAACAGGTACGGACTGCTTGATCGGACTAGGTGACCGCAACCCTAAGCCATGGTGGCGACTTGAGCCATTCAGAGATGTGCCGTTCAGACGGGTCGCGGTACCCTTGACACGCACTTCACCAGGGATGACTGGGTCCGCACGCTCTCGATAGTCCGTAATGTTCTTGAGCAATCGTTCTGCCTTGACCTGGAGGCGCGATGCACATTGTCGGAGCGGATGGTCCTACGCGCGGCGAGACATTTGCCCAGGGCGGATTGTGCTAGAGGGTATGCGACTCACCTCCGCTGCGTTGAATGTAAAGCAATTGGACCATATTAAATCCAAATCATCCTTGAATTCCTTCTTAGATTTGTAATGCCGTTGTTTGACCTTCTTGAGCATGGTCTGAAGGTCCATCGGGTTGGAGATGACTACTCGTTGTCTGAGCGCAGGAACACGAACGAGACAGTTGAGACACGCACCTTCATAATAGTCAGGATACTCCGACCTCGCCACGGGCTTCAGAAACGCCTCTGGGTCGCGATTGTCCTTTAAACAAGCTTAACTTACGTGAATTGACTGGAGTGGCTGAGCAGCATCCTACCATTGTGACCATCCGGAGGTCCTGGAGGAGACCCTCCAGAGAGTCGTAGAACGCATCCGCAAGCTTCGCCGGGTCATTCGAGGACCTCTGCGCGAGTGTCGGTATGTCATGGACTGAGCGGGGACGCTAGCCACTTACCCGGGTCTCCTTAACGGCGCTTAGGAGTAGCTTGAGCTCAGATTCAGGTAACGACGACTTGACCTGGCTCGCGGTGAGAGTCCTAAGGAGGTTCTGAGTGTCGGAGTCGTCAGCGGCGAGAAAAGAGGATGGATGGCAGAGTGGCGCACGTTCATAGCCGGTCCATTCGTAGAGTGCGGTGGGGGTTGCGGAACAAGGAGAGCATTGGGACTCCGCCTAGAATCCTCGCGAGATGCCGAGGCAGTTTCGCTTGGGCTCCCGCCAGGCGGATATCTAAGTGTTCAGTCGGAGCATGAAGAAGAGAGGCTGACGTAACACGCGACGCGACAGGCTAACCGTCGCGCAGTGTTTGCCACCGTCCTCCGTCTCCCTCCTCCGCTCCGCAGGTCTCATGCTGGTTTACTCTTCCGCTCGACATCTTTGATCATCTTTCTTCCAGTCGACAACGCCACTATGTCAGGCCTCAAGAACTCTCCGTTCGGCAAGCGCCTCCGAGGGACAGACGAAGATAGCCCCAGGAAAAACCGGTCTCGTTTCCACCCTGTCTTCCCCGTGCCCTCGGCTTCCACTCCGTCTCTGGACTCAAGGCAGGCGACAAGCGAAGGCGCAACTCCAGACAGCCCCGAGCGCAACGCACACCGGGACTATGGCGATCGTTTCGTGCCTTCGCGCGATGCTGGGGATATGCGAACCACTTTCCATCTTATGGAGGACGGTACCCCAACCACTCCATCCAAGAACCGCATCATTCCGACGGAATCCGACGCTATCAAGGAGCAGGCGAACACTATATTCACCTCGATCCTCCATACGGAAGTCACCCCCGCGTCGCCACAACGTTCAGGTTCGCCCGTGCGTCAACCGGCGTCCTCAACCTCCGTTCTGCCTTCGACCCCGACGCGTCGTCGCCTGTTTGCCTACAACTCCCCTTCTCGATCCAACCCAGCCACGCCATCACGACGTTTGGACTTGCCTACAGATGAGGCTTACTCCATGAGTCCAGTTCGTGCCGAGAGCCGACATCTGCTAGAAAGTCCTCGCAGGCAGTTGCGCAGCGTCTGCAAGACGCCGTATCGCGTTCTCGACGCGCCAGAGCTCGCGGATGACTTCTACCTTAATCTGGTGGATTGGTCGAGTACCAACGTCCTCGGTGTTGGTCTTGGGTCCTGTGTTTACCTCTGGACAGCGCACACAGCCCAGGTCTCGAAGCTCTGTGATCTCAGTCCCTTCAGTGACACCATCAGCTCCGTTTCGTGGGTGCAGAAGGTACGCGCGAGCCACTGATCATCCCCTTGTTCTGGTTGTCTGTCCCTTCTATCGCGTCGGCCTTCTCCATGGCTTGTTTTGTACCATCCCGGCTCTATCTCGCGCTGGCGTTCAAATCTGTCCCTCCTTTGGTTACTGTCCGATTGAAATAGTAGCTGATGCTCTTCCTAGGGAACAACGCTGGCCGTAGGTACATTGTCCGGACGATTGCACATCTACGACGCCGGTACTCTTCAGTTGACGCGAACATACGAGCGCGCGCATACGCAACGAATAGGCGCGCTATCATGGAACTCGCACATCCTGAGCTCAGGTTCGCGCGATCGTACGGTTCATCATCGGGACGTACGCGAACCAGGATCCCGGCCATTCAAGCGCTGTCAGGGGCACCGACAAGAGGTGTGCGGACTACGATGGAGTGGCGATGGAGGACCGCAAGCTGCCACTCTGGCTAGTGGAGGCAACGACAACAAGGTCTGTATATGGGACTTGCGAGGGTCGAAGCGGCCGGGCGGCCTGGCGACCACACCGGGACGTGTGGGCAATGTCCCGGGAAGCTCAACTAGCGGGAACAGTGACGAAGGAGATGCGCCGCTCTGGAAGTTCCACGAGCATACCGCTGCTGTCAAAGCACTAGCATGGGATCCTCATGTGTCCGGAATCCTCGCTACTGGTGGTGGGACTGCCGACAAGCACATCCGATTCTGGAACGTGCAGACAGGCACGATGTTGAACGAGTTGGACACTGGCAGTCAGGTTAGTCGTCACAGTTCTACATGATTGGACCTGTCTGATTGCAGTTTAGGTGTGCAATCTCATCTGGTCGCTGACGTCGCACGAGATCGTGTCTACGCATGGATTCTCCTCCACGACGGCGCAGAACCAGATCTGCATCTGGAAGTATCCATCCCTCGACATGGTTGCCTCGCTGACGGGACATACACATCGGGTGCTTTATCTTGCTATGAGTCCGGAAGGAGAGACCATTGTCACTGGCGCGGGTGACGAGACTCTACGATTCTGGAACACCTTCCCCAAGAAGGAGAACCACCAGGCAAGGCAAGAGAGTCGCCTCGACTATGGCCGTCTCATCCGTTGAGCGCTCTCTGTTCTTCCCTACACTTCCGTCGAGTCAGCCGTACCTCCTCCCCATTCCTCCTACGGTCTCGATCCGTTCGCTGTTTTGTCCGCCGGCAGGCTGCAGCCACTTCTCTCTCTTTGACCCTCTGCGTCTCACGGGTGCGGCAGGCAAGTCGTCGACTCATTTACTGTATGATCTTGTAGTGTCTTGGACCCCTCTGCCTCCACACGGTCTTTCCCCGGCCATCGTCCCATGGCTTCACGTATCCTACGCTGCTATCTAGTTCCTCCAAGGACCCTCTGCATATATGCTCCCACCACCTCATCCCCACATCTACAATGTCCCCAATCATCCTCGCTGCAGCCTCAGCCGCACATACTACCCCACGCCCGCCATAATCTTTATCATTGCTCTCGGTCCAAGCTGTATCGGAACTCGTCTATCGTCCGTTGTTTCGTCGTCTCTCTCCCTCCCCTGCCACCCTGACTGTCCCTTAGTCTTCGCAACGCCTTCTTTTGCCTCTTCTCGCCATGTGACATTATGATTAGTGTTGTCTCTATATACGCTTCGTCCCGTCCCTTCCTCTCGTTCCTCTCCCTGTGTCTTGTAAGGCCAATTATGACTCTGGTCAGCCGCATGCCATCCATCCCGACTATCATCTCATTTTGTTACTCGATTCTGTCCATATGTTCCGTACACGCATACGCACATCGTATATGTACGCACAGTACTCAGTATATACCGCTGCTTTTCCATATGTCGCAATATCCACATCACTGTATAGAGGTAGTACGTCGTAGTAGCCTAGCCGGTCTGCGCAACGCGCACCACTGCCTAGGCTCTACGCTGCTTGTGCTATGGTAGTGCCAGTCGTACCAAATCAATCCATTTGAGGTACGTTTGGTCGTCATTCCCGGGATCTATCATTAGCTTACCGTTTTGACACTCCAGAAATCGTTTTCCTCGTGTGTTATTGCCGAATTTCCGACCAGTCGACGCTGCTGACACTGCGATTCCGAATAACGGTGAATGCGTCATCCACATCCACACGGCATCCGGAACTTCGACATGCGTTTGCTTGGCGGCCCCTGAACAGCTGAATGGCCTCAACGTGTGCTGTGAGAAGGAGTCGGCCTTCGAAATTAGGTGAGAACTGCCTGAATCTGACTACCCTTCTCGTTGCATTCCTAGGTAAGCCTAGCTTCGCGTCGAATATTGATGCCGCAGGGCGCTGCTCACCGCCAATACAAGGTGCATTATCAGCATGGAGGCTTCACGGGTATGGTCCTAGCTTAAGCGTGCTTCTGTCAGGAACGATGCACAGATACAGACCGCCACGAGTTCTGCGGTTATGCGACGGTGAGTGTTGGATCGATGATCTTTGCGCGCGCGAGTTCTGAATCTCTCCATCTCTCCATATCTGTGATAGTCTGGTGCATGTCTCATCGATGACGGCGAGCTCTGCCGTCTCACTCGTCCTTGGAGCGCAGCAGGGGGTTTCTCCCAGGCGGGCGCGACATGCATCAGTTATGGCGTGCAGGCATTGGACGCGTGTCGCGGCGCCCACAAATGGTCACGCTGCTAGTCGGAGTCTCGCGCACACCGCCCAAGACGATCTTCCCCATACTTCGTGAGGGCCGGTGCAACGGGGGGTAGCAGTGACAATACTTTCAGGATCAAGCGTCTGGACCCTGTACACATTAACGCCACATTTCTCGTCGTTTGTGCTCCGAGACGACAGTGCGGTCCCTGTCCGTCGCGTTGTCGATATACGGGCTTTGTCCTCGCGATGCTCTATCTACGTGAGTACAACGATGGTCCTTCTTCCCGTTTGACCGTGCCCTAAGCGGAAGACAATATTCAGTTATACATAAGTACTATGTCGCAAGCGCTTTTTGTATGCGATTTGTTCGGAATCAGGTCCTCCTACTGGTACCTCCCCCAATGGACACTTCCTCGAATGGACGAAACGCTTGAAATCCGCTGATGGGTACAGGGCGACTCCGGTCCAGTCTGTGAGTGCTTCTCTCGCGTAGTGTTGTTTGTTTGCTCCCGCACTGCCTTACCTTCTACTCCGACCATGCTCCCTAGATTTCCCTCCAGGACTGATGCATGTGTCTCCTCACATGCGGCTGATGTCCTTCTGCGACTCTATCGGCTGACTCGAGCTCACTTACCTTAAAACGGGACCGCTCGTAGTGGACTCACTATCGTCTTCCCCCTGCTAGGTCCCTTGGCCTTTTATCTTCCAGAATCCACTCAGCGGTGGTCACGCCAGTCCCTGCACCCCTCTCTCCAGCCCTTGTTGTTTATGATCATGGCCGCTGCAACTGATATGGGTCTCCTCGACATCGCTACTGGGATTCTCCTACTCTTGATCGTCATCCCGCTATTGGGCTTCCAATTCAGGCAGCGGCTTCCCAGCCGGTGCATGCGCACTCTTCAGGCAGCTCTCACCACCACCGACGGCCTGTACGACTACTGTCTCGAGTCCGGCCTAATGACCGAAGCGACTGCGACCAGCGCTCGCAATCAGCTCCTGGCGTATGTGAAGCGTTGTTCTCGTTGCACATCGTTGATACTCATCGTACCGTGGCGGCTCCCGCAGACTCCATGCTCGTGCAGGCGTATTGAACCTGCATGTCTCTCAGGCTGTCACTCTGGGTGACCACCTCAAGAACATGCGTCGGGGACTCGCGTCAGAGATCGACAGTGTACGGCGTCAGGTGGACGTCCTTCGTGCTCAGATCTCGGTATGTCCTGCAATACCCTCTCACCCGCCAAGTCGTCATCGACCCATTGATATTGTCACCAGAGCGTTAGTCTTGACGAACTTGAAGCTCAATTACACCCGCAATACCAAGAGTACGATGCCGACGTCAAGATGATGCCAAACCAGAGCGATGGTAAACGAACTGCTCCGTTGTTTTCGTGCTCCACATGACTGACCAGTGCCATACAGCTCTAGTCGCAAAAACTCCATCGGCTGGCGGCGTCGACGAGAAATAAACAATAAGTCTGCAATCGCGCTTTTGCCGGACAGAGTATAGAAGAACGAGTATGTCATCATAGAACGTACTTCTCTGTCCTCTCTAGCTGTCGCGCGTCCCAGCCCTCCCCTTATATACGAGTCCGTTCACTTCTGCTTTGACCCTGCCTATCCAATCCCCACTGCGCTACTAAATATTCCTATGCACTGTACGATCAGAGGGTGTTATGCCTTATTGCTTGAGCTTCGATCTCCTCAAATGTGTAATATTATTGTGAAGACGTATGTTTCTGGTGCGCTCCAAGGCTGCTTCAAAGATCTAGAGCCCAGCGGTCTCACCGGACGGTCCTCTCCTGACGTACTACATAGTCGATAAGCGCTGTCACGGTTCAGATCACCCGCGCCTATTCGCTCTCTCCCTAAAACTATCATCATCTCTAGTACCACCTACTGCGGCATGTCCAAGTTCACCAGTGCAAATGCTCGCTAACACCAGAATCAGCAGCAACAAAGCCTATTGCTCAGACTCCTCTGGCAGTGTCAGCATTTCGGTGATAATAAGGCTGCTCTTCGGTACAGTTGTGAGAGCTTTGTGCTCTCACCAGGGACGCGTGCAATACGGACGGTGCTGGGATACAGTTATAGGCAACCGCAGACAAGGTAAGTTACGGAAATGTTGCAGTAACTTCGGAAGTCAGAACGATTAGCCAAACTTCTCATGGAACGGGCCGTCCCACGGGCCGTTGGGGAGGAGCTTCTACCCGCACTGTCTCCGGCGGATGCGCTGGGAAAGGCAAGTGTTGAATATGTACCCTGTAGCAGAGCTGACACCTCCAGCACAGTATGTGTCCTCACGACCAGGCTCGCTCAGTCACTTGGACAACAATCTGCGATCAGCGGCAAGGGATTGCACACTATGCAATGCCCGGAAGCAAGTCACACCTCCGACCATGTTCCGCGGAGTGGGAGTCTAAGTGTTGATTCTCGACGGGCTGTCTGCGTGGTGAGCACCGCAGCAGAAGTTTTGGACTATATTGGGCCAGTGTTTCTCTCATTTGCTCTCCTGAGAAACAGTTCTAACACGCGTAATGATCGGACAGATTTGCCCATTCCCACCGTCGCATTGGGTCTCGTATATGCCTCACCAGCATTCAGGCCTGTTGCTACCGACACGGCTCGGAATACACTCGAGTTCTGCTACACTCTTGTCAGCATACACACGTCAGTTCTTGCAGAGCAAAGCCAGCAAATAGATGACGGGATTTACAATTGCGCATACGGATCGAAGTTCAGCACGGGTCCTATTGAGCTTAATGCTCTCACTATCCCGAGCTTGCGGTGAGCTCCAGAGCTTTCCAGCAGGCCGGTGCTTGCCGCTCGGGGCAACGAGTTTCGCTGTGGATGCCCAGAATAACGTACGTCATGCCACTCTCGTCCTTCGCGCACATTCTTCGCGTCCTTCGTATCACCGTCTGCATTCTCATCAATGGATGTGCATGTGGTGTGCAGCGTGCAGTGAGTGGATGACCACCTCATGACTGTCCTGCATGCCAGTGCATTAATAGATCCCCTCTTCTTTCTCAGATTTATCCCATTCTTGAGGTATATAAGTGATATGTTCATGCTGGGACGGCGTGCTTCAGCTCCACTCACCTGTACTCCCCTACTCACGCAAAATGTCGACCTTCCTCCGCCTCGCAGCTCTTCTCGTCCTCGCTCGTGCTGTTCTGTCTGCGCCATCGGCGTCTGACTGCACGGGGACCATCTCCTCTCTGGACGACGTTGACGACGCCGTCAAGTGCACCACGGTGAACATCAACTCGTTCACGGTCCCCGCAGGCGAGACATTCAACCTCGAGCTCGCTACCGGCTCGACCGTCAACATGTGTACGTCCAGGGTCCTGTTGACCTCTGCGGCCCTTTTGCGCCTACTTCCTTCCTTCTCCCGCCAGTCTTCCCTGTATCCCGGCTGCTATCTAGCAAATCTGAAGCTGATGACTCTATGTTTGGCTCACAGTGGGCGACGTGACTTTCGCGGTAAAGAACTGGGATGGCCCGCTCTTCCAGATCAGGTAAGCTCCAGCGAGTGGCGGATCGCGGGTGTGAGTCGCTGAACGTACCTGGGTACGCGTAGCGGCAAGTCGATTACATGTATGACCTCTCTCGCCGATCATTGTCAAACGCGTTCTCACCGAGCTCGTCCTACTTCATTCAGTCAACGGCAACGGGCACACTTTCGACGGCAATGGCCCGTCTTACTGGGTGAGCATTCCCATGCTTTGAACGACGACACCAGGATTTACCCTTGGAATAGGACGGCCAAGGCGGTAACGGAGGTGTCACGAAGCCTGCACCCATGATGAAGTGAGTCGACGCACGGCTGTCCTGTAACCTTGCCGTACACGCATGCTAACAAAGGCTAATCTATTT
The DNA here is from genome assembly GCA_033807695.1 of Daedaleopsis sinensis. Taxonomy (NCBI): domain Eukaryota; kingdom Fungi; phylum Basidiomycota; class Agaricomycetes; order Polyporales; family Polyporaceae; genus Daedaleopsis; species Daedaleopsis sinensis. The sequence continues at coordinate 2,174,496 of CM066302.1, forward strand.
TTGCGCACCTTCAGGATCAAAATATCAGGTACTTACACCGTACGTGACTGCTTGTATTCTGGACCGTCCGCAACCGAGCCGCGAAGATTCCTGACCGCACTCGCCCCGCTCTGCTCGGGTATTTGCAGAATGTCAAGGTTCTAAACTCTCCTGCTCGCGTGTACAGCGTGTCCAACCCGGCCCCGCTGGTGATGTCCCAACTGACCATCGACGACTGTGAGTGGTATTGCTCATACTATCGTGGTATCGGACTCTTGGCTCACGCATGTGGTTGAAGCCGCGGGTGATGCACCTAACTCAAAGAGCGATGGAAAGGCTGCCGGCCACAACACTGACGGCTTCGACTGCAGCACGACAGACCTCACCATCGAGGACAGGTGCGTGAGATATGGCGACATACTGGTATGCCATATCCTGACGTGGATTTCAGCACCATTCACAACCAGGACGACTGCCTCGCGATCAACAAGGGCAGCAACATTGTGTTCCAGCGTAACACCTGCATCGGCGGTCACGGTATCTCAGTCGTACGTCTTTTTCTCTGGACAATCTCATCCTGAGGCATATCTGGACGGTGCTTTGCCATGCACGTAGGGCTCTATCGACTCCGACGTCACCGTCTCCGGGATTGTCATCCAGAACAATGTCGTCCAGGACAAGTACGTGTCGTTGGATCGCATATGTCTCCTGAACGTGGCTGACTCTGGATGTGCCCTCCTCCCACAGCGACCAGGCCCTTCGCATCAAGACCAAGGCTTCGTCCACGGACTCGACCGTGACCAACATCACCTACTCCGGCAACACCGGCACCGGCCTGCGCCAATTCGGGGTGCTCATCGACCAGGTACTTGTCATCCGTTTCCAGCTCGGTCGGCCGGTAACTGACCTCCCGTCTCCCTTTTCTCACCTCTCCAGAGCTACCCAGACACCCTCGGCACGCCCGGATCCGGCGTGAAGCTCTCTGTGCGTCCATTCCCGCTTGAGCTCTCACGTCCAGCTGACACCCCGCCGCCATCTTGCTAGGCCGTCAACTTCGTCGGCAGCACGAACACACTGTCCGTGAACAGCGACGCCCAGCGCGTCGCTGTCAACTGCGGCTCCGGGTCGTGCACCGGCTCCTGGGACTGGTCTGCGCTCAAGGTCAGCGGGGGCTCCGCCGGGCCGATCACGAATTTCAATGGAATCAAGAACTTCTCGCAGTGAATGGTTCATGGGGTCGGACCCGGATGCAACGTGGGGACTGTCGGCGCGATTATTAGGCGGAATGGAATCTGCTCGAATTGTGTTCACTCGGGGAGGCAGGAGTAACGTTAAACTGCGGTCGCTTGATATCGCGTATGTGGAATCACGTACATACATACGTTGGATGTATGGAGGCTTTGCACGTACTTCCCTGTCGATTGTAGGGATCAGTGGATCACGGCATACATGTAGCACTCAACGGCCGATGACGCGCGCAACTCGGTGGATTTGCAGGGTTAACGCGAACATTCGGTATAAATCGGGCATATGAGCTGCAAGAGCGAGGTAGGTGATCACTAATAGTGCTATGGTATACGTATACGGTATGAATTACAAGGGACAGAATGAGCACTACGTACAATATATTCGATCCTGCAAGTACCGTCCGCGCATAACATAACAGAAATCCACGATAAAGTCCCTGGTGTCAGCAGAAATGCGAGAAAGATAGCGTGTGAGAAGAAAGACAAGCAAGCCTTGGCACAGGGTAGCGGGCCCCACTGCAATGCAAATGCAAAACAACAACGAACAGATCAAGCAACTGCAGCGGCGTCCATCACGAGCAAATCAAGCAAATAGCGCAACGAGAGCCGAGCCGAGCGCGAGCGCAAGCACACTCCAGGACGCGCCGACGGTCAGCGCGCCGTCGCCCTGGCCCTGCTGACGCACGCCCGAGGAGCCCGTCGAGTTCGTGCGCGCCGCGACGAGGCCCGAGTCCGAGAAGGGCTGGTTCCAGAGGAACTGCGCGTCGGCGGGGTAGTCGCCCGCGTTCGCGAGCATGTACTGCGCGTACTTGCCGCCCGCGTCGCCGTAGACCGCGCCGACGGCGACGACGCTCGGCCAGAGCTCGGCGGCGACCTCCGAGCCCGCGGGCAGCGTCATGGCGTAGTCGAGCGCGTCCTTGATCGTGACGCCGTCGGCGGTGGTCAGGTTCCAGGCGTCGTAGCCGATGTACGCGCCGATCTTCGCGTTCGTCTGTGGGGATGGAGATGGGGTGGCGAGTGGGCGAGTGTTGTGTGAGTGGAAGGAACGGGACTGCGGAAGGGAAGGGCGGACTTACGATCATCGCTGCGAGGTTGTACGCCCGATAGTGGTAGGGACGCGTACGCGCGGTCTCGAGGGGCTGCGCGGTATTGTTAAAGGTGAGTAAGTACTCCGGGCGTCGTGATTCTGAAGGCCACTTGGACTGACCTGGTCGCCATTCTTGGTGATCTGCTTGATGTACAGCGTGGTGAAGTACTCTTCAAGAGTCTGCTTCGCGCCGGCGTTGTCGCCGACGAGGACCTGGAGGACAGCGAGCTGGTTGAAGTAGAAAGTGCCGTGATTACTGCGGGGTAGTGCGCATCGTCAACACCAAGGCGACAGAGAACGACACGGACGGAAGCCTTACTTGGCCGCAGCCTTCTCCTCGAGCGCGATATCGGCGGTGGTCAGCCAGCTGATGTACTTGTTTGTCCAGCTGTTTAGTGCCGTGTCAATGTCGCTCGTCCATCCGGGGGCTTTGCCCTCACGGAGCAGGAGGACGCCGCTAACAACCTTGGCCATACACTTGAGGTCACTATCATGGCATGAGCCCCTCGAACATCAAGAAGATTGTCTGGTCATACATATACGTACAGGATTCCGGTGTGTGTGCCTTGTTGACCAGTAGGGCCGCGCTCCATTTGCGCGTACGCGAGGTTGGGGGTCATTCCAGTGGTACCGTCGAGGAACCAGGTATTGACAAAATGGGCAACGTTCTCCGAATAGACAGATGAACCGTTGAGCACCCATGCGAGGGCATTGTAAAGTACGGCATTCGCCATGTCCTCAAATTCGCCGATATCATTAATAGTGCGACCGTCCGGGTTGAATTGACCGTCCCGGACGACATACGGGCAAGTCGTCCAGACTAAAGAGCGAAATTAAGTCGCGTAAGGGTTAGTGGGGAAGATAGATGTGAGTAAGCGAGTACCTTGTTCAGGGGTCAATTCGGTCGTGTTACCGACGCTGCTGCAGTCGGGCCACCAGCTTTGAAACGCGGGAGGGGTGAGACATGTATATGGAGGTTAGCGTGCAAGTACGCACTAGGGAGCCCAGCTCATGTAGTCCTGCTTGCTGCCAGTCGGGGCCGCGAAGGATTTGTTTGTGACGGCTATACCGGTACACGTCAACTCCGATGCTTCACATCAAACGATACATGCACGCACACCAGGGGCCCTGTGCAGCAATATCCTCCGCCCATAAGATGATGGTGTCTTGTGCGTCAGTAGTGATGTTGCTGAAGTCCCTTGCGAGGATGACAGTCGGGTCCAAGAAGTCATTCGCGTAACTGGTAAGGGAGTGAACTCGGGCGGTCTGCGCGAGGAGCAGAGTCGCAGCCGCCAGGACAGAGAAAGAGCCTGAGCGCATTGCCGTTGATTCGGAGAAAAGACAGTCAGTCACCCTAGAGAGGGGGCAGTGCGGCAAGCGGGAAGGGTGAAAGCCCAGGAGGAGCGTTCAAAACCGACAAGGGTGTAAGAGGAGAAAGACAGGGGGATTTGATTCCGAAAATACGAGGGGGGGAGTTGTCGGCGAGGCATGGCCGGGACAGTCGAGCTCGTCCCCCTGATCGTTTGCAGCATGCATAGCATGGGCGTCTTGCAAATGTGTGTCCTTGGCGTTCATATATTCCAATATCCGATATCTATTGCTCTTGTCTGGGACTATCCGCCGTTCCGGCAGGGCGGAGTGCCAAGTCTTGCTCCGCGATGCTTTCATCCAACAAGGTTTCCGTCGATGTATTTATTGTAGCTTCGCGAAGTCTGTCAAAAGGCGTTCAGTATGGCCCATCCAAATCAGGTTGTGTGGGGTACCGATGCTGGGACTTCCTGAGCATCATTGGAGACGGCAGGTCGCTTCGTCGTGCGGGCCCGGAGATGCGAAAGCACAACCCAGGAACAATTTGTAGTAAGTACTACGTAGTAGTGGGTAGAAGGTTGTAGACGCCCCTCACACGGGCCCGACCAGTGGCCGACCTCGCCGACGGAGCATTCCGGTTCAGCGGTCAATCTGAAATGCCGGCGAGATTTGTCAATATATGAGAGGAATATTCCATAACGAGAGTCACTCACAAGCTAAACATGAAGGGGCTTCATGATCTGCTTGTTCATTTTGAAAGACATGGTGAATGAACACAGGTCAGTACTATAGCTTAGTAGACAGATATTTGTAGTCGTCCACTGGGAGATGACGTAGGGGCGCTAACTGTGACTATTACAAACAAATACGAGGCTTGGAGTCTCGGACAGACGGTCATTTCATATTGCTACTCTGCCACCATGTCCGAACCATCTACTTCTCAGCAAAAGGCCAAACAGAAGGCCGAGCCCATAGCTTCAGCTCTAGCGAACGAAGACCACTCCGATTCCGAGGGCTCTGAGGACGAGGACCCTGCCGCGGCCGCGGGCACCTCGTCTGGGGTGCAGGCCGCAACCCCATCGACGTCAAGCAAGAAGAAAAAGAAGAAGCGTTCGAAGGTCGCCAAGGTCCTAAACTCACTCCGCGGCGGGGGGAAAGACGCGATCCCGGACGATGTCGTGAAGATCGTGCTCGAGAAGGTCCGCGCGGAGGGCGGCGAGGCCGCAGCAAGCGCAGACTCGGAGACGGTCAGGATGGCGCTGGAGCAGATGAAGCTGAAAGAGGTGATCCAGGGCAATGCGGGCATCGGGGGCAAGAACAGGAAGGATACAGGAGGGCACAAGGTGGGTCGCCCCCGTCTGGTAGCACACTCCCCCGTTCCTCGTAGTAATCGTCATTGCTCCTGCTGCAGTTCTGGGGGACGCAGCCTGTACCGCAACTAGGTAACTGTTACAGCTCGTTAACCGAGAGATTTCCAGAACTAAGACCAGCATGACAGGCGATGCTCCGCCTGAGGCCGACGGATACATTGAACCCTCGAAGCCTCGGGAGGAAGTCCGTCAAGAACCGTATCCTTTGCCCAAGGAGTTTGCATGGTCAACGATCGATATAGCTGACCCTGTCCAGGCAAGTACTACTGATCTGTACGCTACCCATGCGCTCTGATCAAATTTCTACAGCTGAGGGAACTCTACGAGCTCCTGTCTGCCAACTATGTTGAGGATGATGATGCATCTTTCCGTTTCCAATACTCTGCAGAGTTCTTGTCCTGGTGAGTCTACCTGCGATCCTGACATGGCCCGAATACCCTCTCATACGGCCGCACAGGGCCTTGATGCCTCCGGGTTACCATAAAGATTGGAATGTCGGCGTTCGAGTGGCCTCCAGCAAGAAACTGGTTGCATTCATCTCTGCCGTCCCGGTCCGCGTCCGCGTGCGAGAGAAGTAAGTTGTACAAACACTCTTACATGCAGGGTCTCGTTCGACCTTTCTCAATAGCCAGCTAGATGCGAGTGAAGTCAATTTCTTGTGTGTGCACAAGAAGCTGCGCTCCAAGCGATTGGCCCCCGTCCTTATCAAAGAGGTTACCCGCCAATGCAATCTCAAGGGCGTCTTCCAGGCACTCTATACTGCCGGTGCCCTGCTCCCTACACCGGTGGCGAGCTGTCGGTTGGTCTTTCCGTCGCCTTCTCTCTATCACGCCCACTCACCACCCGCCGTCAGATACTACCATCGCTGCCTCAACATCCCGAAGCTCGTAGACGTCGGCTTCACGGGCGTGCCGTCGTCGATGACGCTCGCACGGATGATCCGCCTGCACAAAGTACCCGATCGGCCACGTCTGCTCGACCAGGGGCTGCGCGAGATGGACGACGCGGACGTGCCGCAAGTGTCCGCTCTGTTCGGCCGGTACATGCAGCGCTTCGACATAGTCCCGGTCATGACCGAGGCCGATGTGCGCCACCAGTTCCTCAGTGGCCGCGGCGTGGGCCCGCGCGGGAAGGACAGCTGGAGTTTCGCGCGGGAAGGCCAGGTCGTGTGGACATACGTCGTCGAGGTCAGTCGCCTCCAGCCTTCCGCCTCCCGCCTCCCGCCCGCTGCCCAGCGTCCCTGACCACATCCGCTCCAGAACCCAAAGACCCACAAGATCACGGACTTCTTCTCCTTCTACTCGCTCCCGTCGACGATCATCAACCACGAGAAGCACAGCCTGCTGAACGCCGCGTACCTCTTCTACTACGCGACGGAGACCGCGTTCGAGGACGGCGCGGAGGAGAGCGGCCGGCTCAAGAAGCGGCTCGAGGAGCTCGTCACCGAGGCGCTCATCGTCGCGGACAACGCCCGCTTCGACGTGCTCAACGCGCTGACGCTGATGGACAACGTCCCCTTCCTGCCCGAAATGAAGGTGCGTTGCTGTCGCGCTTTGCTTTTGCATGCGGGCGAGCCGGGGATGCTTATCGGGACGCTCGGCGCAGTTCGGCCAAGGCGACGGGATCCTGAACTTCTACCTGTACAACTGGCGCACGGCCCCCATGGCAGGCATGGCCGCGGTCGACGGGGTTCCAGCTGGGAAGGGTGTCGGGGTTGTTATGCTGTAGAATGAACTTGACTTGATCGAAAGAGAACGGTTTGCGATATGCAACACGATCATCACGTTGCACAGTACTAAGGTGAAGCTAACGATACATTCCGTGCTATGGTAGATCATTGTCGTCGCTCTGAGTCAATGTAATTCGTCCTGCACGCTCAGGCTCGGCCATCTTGCAGTTATAGGGTTGTCCAATGTTAGTCGCAAGAAGCAAACACATCTACATAGCATTAATGGGGTAGTGGTAACCTGGGTCGTTGCCATCGACCCGCCGGGGGTTCGATTCCCCCTTAATGCACTCTGGATCCCGAGGACTTTCAACGTTGGGGAGTTGAAAGTCCTTGATCCTTTTCTCATGTTGCCCAGGGAAACCAAGTCTCATAATAATGGAATCAGATTCAGAGGTCGTTGATCCCAAATATCATCGGCCACGGATCCAGCCTATCAATACTTGCTAGGATGGATCGACGGTAATTGTTGCCTGAGCTAGCGACGTGCACTGCGGTTCTTCAAATCTCAAAGGTGGGTACTCTTCAATGTTTTTGCATTGTGGCAGTTGCATCGACCTTTTCCACGCTAATAGCGAAGCCACATAGCTGTGCGAATCGCATGCCCATCATTTTGGATGATAACAGTGCACCACCATGGCGATTTCAGCCGAGAGTTTGCGGATTTTGCTAGGCGTGTAGTCACCGGTTCAGCCGACCTCGACTCGGACAGTTGTAGTCTGCAGAGAGAGAAACACGGCTTGGGCGGACTCCGGCGAAGCAACAGATACGAGGGTCTACGACAGCTGCAGATCTAGAGCGGTCACGGCATCCATCGGCCTTCGTTAACCGTTGCCTGCGTGTTAACGTTCACCTTCAGCCCGGTGTTCTCCATGATATCGAAGGCCGTTCGAATTCGAAGCTGCAGCTGCAGAGCGAGTCATGAATATGAATGCAGGACTTGCGGACATCTTACACGTGCCGGGACGTAGAACAAGACCGGCCAGACGCGGCGAAGAACGTACTACGACTGCCATGTACGCGCACCGAGGCTTCGAACGTCGATATCTCGAGATCCAACTGCAAGTACTTACTCAGACTGGTTCCTTGCGGGGTCCACGTTCTTCTGCGACGGCGTGCCTGCTTATCGCGCCGATCAGAAGCCCGCTGCAGCACTCGAGCTCGAGTCGGGAGTCAGACGAGCTCTTGAACTTCTGCTTCTGCTTCTGCTTCTGCTTCTGCTTCTGCTTCTGTTTCTGCCTCCGCGTCCTTGTCACCGCGCGCTGTCTGGACATGAACTATCGCCGTCGCGCTCTCGAGCCCCCCCGCTCTTCACGGGCTCGAGGATCCCCCGCTCTCGACCCGACTCTCAAATGATAAATCAAGCCGCAGCCGCTGTAGGCGCATGTGTGCGTTTGCGCGCCGCTTCCGAGCTCCGTGCCCATCCACCCTCCACCCGAGGTGCTAAGTACGCACGAGCATAACCGGGGGCATCATTAATCATTAATCATTCATGCAGATGGGCGAGGCTCGAGTGGATCTGTTGTTAGCTGTAACCTTAACCTGTTGGCTGATTCTTGATTCCCGACCCCGCGCGCGCGCCGGCAGATGCGGAGGTGAGTATGCGCTCCGGATCCGGATTCCGTTCGTCCTATCTCTCGCGGGTAGCGTAGCGTAGCGGCAGGGGCAGGGGCAGGGACAGGGACAGACGCACTAGCTAAGTACCGGGCTGGCGCGGCAGCCTCAGGGCCTTCGCGTCGGGCGTCGGGCGCAAACGGCCGACGGATGCCGCGCCCGAGACTGACTCGACTCGACTCGCGAGAGCCTTTGGTTGTCGGTTGTCTTCTGCCGCTGAGGGGGGGAGGGGGTCGTCGATGGGCAGACGAGCAAGAGCAAGTGTTGCTTGTGCTAAAATAGGCAACAACGTCCTGCAACGACGAGACGGCGAGACGGTCCGCTCGGACCTCGGCCTGAGCGCAGGATCGCGGCATGCATCGGCGGACGACGTCGACGTCGTCATCGCCCCTCCCTCTGCAGGGCAGGTCTTCTAGCGCAACCGCGTGCGTCTTGACCCGCGGTGTGCGGAAGCTTGGGGCGAGGGTGAAGGGGGTAAGGGCGAGGGTGGGGGGGTCGCAGATGCGCCCGAGGGGAGCTGGTGCGCTAGCACGGAGCCGCGAATCACAATCACGGCGAGTATGGACGTGCAGGGCGAGCCGTGCCCGGGCTGCTGACCCTTGCGCACTCGCTCAGCAGAAGTCGGACGAGCGACCGTGACGCCTCCACGCGTGAAGCGTGAAGCTTTGAAGGTCCGACCGGGGTGGGGTGGGGTGTGCCTGCACCAGCTGCGAGTGCCGGGCGGGACGGCAGGAAGGAACGGAGCGGCAGGAAGGAACGGAGCGCATGGATGAGATGAGAGACAGCGAGACGGAAGTGGGGAGCAAGGACAAGACGCACCGCTCCTGTTAGCTTGGCTTGGCCTGCACGAATGAGGAGCTGGAGCTTGCTTCATGCAGACGAGCGCAGATCCTCCGCCGAGCCGCGGCATATGCATACGGTCTGATTTTCCCTTGTTCCCTCCCCCTCCAGCCTTTATGCAGACGACCAGGTGGCAGCGCAGCAGCAGCCAGCAAGCGCGGCACTGAACGTTCGAACATTGCACATTGATCGTCGACCGCTGCCGCATACGGAAGCAGCGCGCCAGGCCCGCGGTGGCTAACGCTGCAGCGCCACCGCTGTACACCGTGAGGCGGCAGCCGCGCGCAATGCAGATCGCCCCCGATAGCTATGGCGACTCGGACTCGGACTCGGGGCAGCGCCGCCCTTCTGCTTCTGAGTTCTAGCGGGGCGCGGCGGAATCCCATGACGTTTGCTCCGAGCCGTGCGCACGTCCCTGTAGTGTAGGCTGTCCAGAGGTGCTCCGAGTCGGTGCCCCCCTCATACCGTGCTGGTCATCCGATATCCAACCCCGGCGGCAGCGACACGACGCACGACGCACGGAGTCTCGGGCTGGCGCGGCGTGTCTTTTCCGTTTCATGCCAGCCGTGCAGCGGCTCAGCGCCCAGCCCGCGAGCAAGCGTGGATCCGAATTGTGGACGCTCCGTGCGTAACGCACGGCGCTAGGAAGGGGCCCGGGGCCCGGGGCTCGAGAGCCCAACCCCCCGCCACGCACCACGCACCTGCAGTACGTCCCCAGAAGTCGGCACCGCGGGACGGCCAGCCCTCTCCCCTGCTGCACGGGAAAATGCATCACATCGGGGGGTGCGCTGGATGATGCATGATGATCCTGCCATGGACGGGTCGTGTTCAACGGCTGGCCGCGAGGCCGCACACAAATCGGAGCGCTGCATGCCATTAATTGGAGAATCCGCAGCGGGTCGCGGTCCCAGTCAGCACGTCGCACGTCGCACGTCGCACGAGCAGATCCCTGTCTAGTGTCCGCCGACACGGAAACGGAAATGGAAGCACATGCCGGTGACCGACCTCGCGCGGAGACGTGGGGGGACGGCTAGGGCTGGGGCCGAAGTCACAGTGCGTGTTCGCTGGCTGGGCGCTGTCGGGCGAGGAAAAAATGGCATCACATCGGGGGTGCGCTGCATCCTGCATCCTGATGTATCCTGAGGCCTGCATGCGTGTCGCGGTTAGCACGACTCGGAGCAGATCCCCAGCTCCAGCCCGCCGACCAGGAATGGAAGTACATGTACTGACCTCGCGCGGTGACGGGGACCGGCAGGGCTGCAGTTCGAATCCCCCAGGTGGGCGCTGTCGAACTGGTGACGGGCGAGTCCACAACGAATCGTGAGTCGCCAGGGGTGGTTGTGTCTGGTTGTGTGCGCACGCCTGCTGCTATAGCTAGCTGGGCGTACAGTAGTAGCGAGAAATCGAATGTTGTGGCATGAGCTAGGCCAGGTATGGCATAGTCGGCCGGCGCGTCGCACGGGACCCGGGGCAAGATGAGAGGAACCAAGTATAACTTGAACGGAGCCGGGGGTTAGAGCTCAGAGGGTCCACGGAGGTGGTCGCTGAACGTTGAACAGCGCTGGAGGCCGGCTACGTCGTAGCTCGAGCCCAGCCGCCATCCGCCATCCGCAGCCGCTAGCTTCCTGCGGCCGTCTTGGCAGCTGCAGCAAGCGGCAGGATGCAAGATGCAGGATCATGACATTGGCTCTGTTGTTCTGTTGATCTGTGGTCCGCATGCGAATCTGGGCACCGAGTGGGCGAGCGTGTCAGCGGTCTATCAGCGGATAAGTGAACTCAGAATTTGGCAAGTTGATTTAGAAGAGCGGGGGGTACTCGCCATCCACATACACGAATACAGCAGCTGCCTGACTCGGACGCGTCCGTGGTAGTGCGCGACCGAGGCTGCGATTGGATCTGGGCTGTGTCCTCGCGTACGTCCGCGGAGAACGAATGATGATTCTGCGTTCGAGCGACGAGCACGCCCATGTGGTTCTAGCTTCGCAGGTTATGGCTACGTGAAGGCAAGTCGCCCCGCAGCGAGTGACTCGGGTGGGAGACGTGGGCGAGTTGCCTAAGGCGAGAGAAGGGCGCGCAGCCGCGGCATCAAACGTGTGGTGCACACGCCCCGAGAAAAGCAGGTTAGCTGGCGATCAGAAGGACTAGCCCGCGCGGTGCGCGCGACAGGCGTTGTGGAGGAGGGGGCGTACGTGAAATTTACGGAGGAGGGGGTTCTGAGGACAAAGGAGGTCAAAGTTCGAGGATAGCGCGACGGGGAGGAATGGGGCGGAAGGGGCCCACGGGAGTGGATATGGCAGGGAGTACAAGGCGGGGCGAGTCGCCACGGCTACGGCGCGGAAGTTCTGTCGAGGAGAGGAGGAGGGGGAGAGTTGGATCTGAGTCAGGATCGGGGCGAGGAGGAGGACCGCGAGTGGGGACGGACGCGACAAACATGGCCTTTCCGGGCGGGCGCCTGTGCAGCACGTGTGGGAGCGCCTGGAGGACCAACAAACGACTCGCCGGATTTGTGCGTTCTCTTATTCCTCCTCGCCATCCTCCTCGTCCTCCTCCCTTATTCTCCAACCGGCACGGCCCACCGCGACGAGCGAGTATAAGTACACATGCGCGCGCGAGTCGGGACAGCCACGCATCGCAAGAACGCACCGCGCACACCCACCGCGCCCCTCTCGCACCTTCTGTTCCTGGTCCGCTCGCCCGCCGCCTCGCGCGCACCCCGTGTCGATCACCTCGCGCCCACTCGCCTACCTATTGTCTCCCGACCGCCCTACTCTTTTCAGCCTTTAATACCGCCCCGTCTCCAGTTCTCTCTGCCAGCCATGTTCCAGGTCGCCTCCCGCCACGCCCCCATCCCCGACGCCCTCAACCTCGCCTCGGCCCACTACCAGCACCACATAGAGCAAAAGCTGAACATCCCGCGTCGCCTGGCGCGTCCCAGCTTCGCAGAGCCCTCCCGCGACGCCATTGCGCGCGTCGACCCAGGGCTCGCGAGCGTGCCCCTCGAGTACGTGAGGAAGACGCTGGCCGCCAACTCGCATGAGTACGTCCCCCACGAACTATCGTAAAGAAGTACGAACTAACCTCCCTCGCACAGAATGCTCACCGCGATCTCGCTCCTCACGGTGCCAAGCTCGCTCCCCTGCGCGCACCTCCCCTCGTCCATCGACGCGCCCCTGCGCCCGACCGCACACACGCCCGACGCCTCCGCCTTCCCCACCCACGTCTTCGCCATCCTCTCCTCGCGCTCCTCCGCGACGACCCCGACCGCCGCGTCCTTCGCCGACCGCGCCGCGCTCCCGCCCTCGACGACCGTCCCGCTCTTCCCCGCGTCCGCGCTCGTCATGGCCGTCCACTGCGCGCTCCTGCCCCCGCTCCCGCACGCGCACGCCCCGCGCCCCGCCGGCCGCCGCGCCGCGCTCTCGCTCCCCATCGTGCCCCTCACCGTCCCGAGCCCGGAGACGTACCCGGTCCTGCACGCGTACCTGCACACGATGCGCCCGGACACGCTCCTCGCGACGCTCCTCCCCGCGCTCGCCGCCTCGCTCCCGCAGCTCCCTCCCAGCGCAGGCACAGGCGCGGGCTCCGGGGGCTCCGGGGGCTCTGCGTCCGGGAAGCCCGCGTACGTCGCGCAGTTCAGCGCGGGGCAGCTCGCGCGCCTCGCGCACGCGCTCGCGGGGCAGGCGTTCCAGCGCGGGGGCACGCAGGGCGCGCTTGGGGCGCTCATGGCGCACGTGAAGGTCATCAACGGCCTGTGGCAGAACGTGTGCGCGCTCGGCGTGTTCGACGCGGAGCTGTGGGGCGCGATGGACCTCGCGTGGGAGGTCGTGCTCGCGGCGATGACGAAGATCGTCGAGAACAAGGCGTAGGGCGCGCGTGCGCGTGGACGTGGACGCGCGCGGGTCGCGCGGGTCTCTGAAGAAGAAAAGAACGGGTTTCGACCTTCCCCCCCCCTCATCCGATATTGCCCTCTCGCCTCGGAGATCTTGTTGTGTGCTCCGGACTTTGCTTATGTTCGTCTAATTCTTACAGCCAGCTATTGCTCTTGCCCCCTTGCCTTGCCTCTTGCCGCCGCCCATATATCTCTTGCCCGCACATCCAGTTCCGCGCATACTGCACGCATCCCCATACGCTCTTGGCATACCCTCATGTGTATCATTTGTCTCGTGGCCGCCCACACCCCACTGTATCCTTACTGTTTCTTGCTCGTTCTTGGTCTGCTTGTCGGCGGTGCCTCTAGCAATGCTCGTTGTGTAGAGAAATAAAAGAAGTTGTGTCGCATCGTCTCGTGTGCCAGTGAGCAACCGTTTGAGATAAGATGACATCACCGGTACGCTGGGTAGATTAGATAAGATCCTACGTAAACAGTCGGCAATATCTGGTACGTTGAGCTCTGGAGGAACTCGTCCACAACGTCCGGCCACCCTGCTCCCCTCTCCCTCTCTTGCTGCCCGCCCCGCGCGCCGTCTCCTGCATCGCCGACGATGTCTCAGTTCCCCTGGAGCACCCTCAAGCTCGACACCATCCAAGCCGTCCTCGCCGACCTCGGCCTCGAGCCGTACACCAGAAAGTCCTCCGTCCGGACCATCGTGCGGATCCTGCGGGTCATCGAGACAGACGGCCGTCAGTACCAGTCCCAGTCCCCCCTCCCGTCCCGCACTCACCCTCTCACCCTACCCCCTCTCACCCTCTCCCGACCCCTCACATGCACATGCACATGCACAGTCGAGGCCGCCACGCAGGAGCTCGCTCTCCGCCAGCCGGCCCCGCCCCCGTACGCGCCCCCCGCCCCCGCCCCCGCCCCCGCGCGCTCAGAAAGCCCGGAGATCGCGTACTACGACCCCGTCCCCATCCCCCAGGCCGCCTCCGTGTCCGCCCCCGCCCCTGTCCCCCCGTCGAAAGCGAAAGCGCGGGCGCGGTTCGTCCCCGTCGTCGAGATCAGCACCCCCGCCCCCGCCCCCGCTCGCGCCCCTGCCCGCCGTCCGCCCCCAAATGCCCCCACCCCTGCCAACGCGCAAGCAGGCCCCAGCCGCCCCCGCCCGCCCGGTCCCCCTCCCGTCCGTACTAGCGCGAAGCCCAGTACAAGCGCGAAGCCCAAGGGCACCCCGGAGTCCCGCGAGGACGCGACGGAGCGCGCGGCGAAGAGGCGCAGGGTGGCGGCGCTCCCCGTGCCCCCGCCGAGCTACGCGATCCTTTATAGCGAGCAGCAGGGGGAGGGGGCGCTCAAGGACGAGGACGAGGACGAGGATGGGGACGAGGACAAGGACAAGGACGCGGGCGAGGATGACAGCAGCGACGCGGCCGGGAACAGTGACAGAAACGGGGACGCGGACAGAGACGGGGACAGCGCCAGCGCGAGTGGCAAAGGAAAAGGAAAAGGCAGGGGAACAGGCAAGGGCAAGGGCAAAGGCAAGGGCTCGGCGCGCGCGCGCAGGCTCGAGCTCGCGGCCGTCGTCGTCAAGCCCGTCGCGGCCGTCAAGGCGCAGTGGAAGCGGGGGGCGACCGACGGCCATGGCGTGTAATACGCCCCCGCCCTCAGACTCTCAGGCTTATATGCTCGCGCAGCGGTGGTCTGCAGTGACTGTGTGCCAATATGGGCGAAGACGACGACGCGGCGGCGGATCGCACGCCATCCCAGCATAGGGTCGCCGTCGACGTCTAACGGCACACTGGAAATTGGCCAAGGCCATGGCTCAAACTGGGGCGCGGTGAATATCAATGGCGGCTGGTCTTCTTGCAATTGCGCGTGTGGTGCTCGCGATGTGTCGATACTCTCGGGAAGCGACCTTCTTGCTGTTACCTGTACTCTTGCAATGGGAACGACCTTCTTGTTGTATGTATGTCCGTGTGCCACGCGAAGAGCTTGTTTGTACCACATGTACAGCAGCCAGTCATACAGCATCTACGTGCGCGAAACACACTAATCATAAGTTACAATCACAGCATACACATCTTGCGGTCAGAACCGAATGTCCGCACAAAGAAAGCCAGCAGACTGGGCGAGAACAGTCTAAAGACCAGACGAACCTCTCTACACCTGTCACTCTATCCCAATGTATGGCAGTATCGAGGCTCATGCACATGATACACGATCAGTGCCAGCGAAGAACAACGTCAGTCAATACAATGTCACGGCCCACGGGCTCAGCACATTGACGACGCAGGCTACAGCCGGTCGCGCTCGGCCTTGGCCTTCGCGGCCGCCTCGAGCTCGCCGAAGGTGCCGCTCTTGAGACACATGCTCCGGAAGATGCCCCCCTCCTTCTGGATGAGGCTCAGCGGCGTGTCGAACTCGGCCAGCTCGCCCTTGTCGAGCACGATCAGCCGGTCGTAGTCGATCACCGTCCGCAGGCGGTGCGCAACTGCAGGAGAGGAGTGCGCGCCGTCAGCTCGCTGTCAGACGGGGACGGGAACAGAAGAAAAGTCATAGGAAGAAGGACAGGGAGAGGGAGAGGGAGCGGGAAAAGGAGACACGCACCGGTCAGCAGCAGCGAGTCGTTGAACTCCTCCCGGATCGTCCCCTGGATCTTCGCGTCCGTCGCAAAGTCGATGCTGCTCGTCGCCTCGTCGAGCACGATGATCGCGCTCCGCCGCAGCAGCGCGCGCGCCATCGCGAGCAGCTGCCGCTGGCCCTGCGAGAAGTTCGCGCCCCCGGGCGAGACCTGCGTGTCGAGCGTGATCGCCGCGCGTTCTGTGTCGGCCGCGGGTGCGCCAGAGGTTTCGCCCGCGGGTGCGTCTGCGTCTGCGGCTGCGCCAGCAGAAGTTTCGCCCGCGGGGGCGGAGGCAGGAACATCGCCTTCGCCTTCGCCGCTCGGGCCTGGCGCGTCGTGGTTGGAGAGGCGGGAGGCTGCGCGGGAGGCTTCGCGCGAAGCGCGTTGGGAGGCGACCTGGCTGTCGCTCAAGATCTGCACGCGCTCGAGGACGTCCAGGCACTCCGCGTCAGAGTGTTCGTCTGGAAAGAGACGCGTCAGCGGAGGGCGAACGGGGAGAGCCGTCGGGACTGACTGAAAGGGTCGAGATTTTCGCGGAGCGTGCCCGAGAAGAGCGTCGCGTCCTGCGGGATGAACGTCTGCGACGGACCGGTCAGTCTCGTGCACGGATTAGAGAGCAGGCGTGAGGACGCACGATGCGTGACCGCAGGTCGTGCAAACCGATACTGCAGATGTCGATACCGTCGATGACGATCTTGCCAGCTGCTGGGTCGACCTGGGTAGTGCACGATTCGTCAACGGACAGAACAAGGGGTCGCGATGCGGGAACTCACGAATCGCAGAATACTCATCGCCAGCGTCGACTTACCGCTCCCCGTCCTTCCCAGGAGGCCGATGCGCTCTCGTGCCTTGACAGCGAACGACACCCCATGAAGTACATCTGGCAGGTCGGGCGCGTACTTCACGGTTAGGTTGTCCACCACGAGCATCGAATCGCGGTTCTGGCTCGTCGTGGATGGCCAGTACGCTGGGGGGCGGTTGGACTCGATGATCGCGGGGGGTTCCTGCGGAAGGTCGAGGTATTCCACGACGCGCTCGACCGAGCTGTGTTGGCTTGTCAGTACCAGAGACCGTCCCCCAGAGACCACTGATAGACATACTTGAGATCGAGCTCCAGTGCCGTCCAGAACCGGCACGCCCAATACACGCTATTCGTGAACGACATCGCCGAAGTGATGCAGACGCCCGCCAGACCCGCGTCCACGTACCCGGACAGCGCGAAGAGCGTCGTCGCGAGGATGCCCGTCGCGCCGAGCGCGTCGAACGTCAGGAGCAGCCAGCGGTTCGTCATCCAGAACGTGTACCACATCTGCGTCGTCGTGTCCACCTTCTTGTACAGGTCGTTGAGGAAGCGGTCCTCCGCGGAGAACGCGCGCACGGTGACGATGCCCTCGAGGAGCTCGCTGAAGTTGGCGAAGATCGGACTGCGCGTGTTGGACTCCATGCGCCGGAGGTCGCGCCCGGTGTTCAGGTAGGCGATCGCAGCGCGGCGGTAGAAGAAGCCGAGGATGGCGGCGGGGAACACGAACGCCGGGAACACGAAACTGCAAACCAGACGTCGTGAGCACCTACGTCTTGGAAATAGTGGAAACCGCCCCACATGACTGTCAGCATCGAGATGGCGAACAGGGCGAGAGACTGGTTGACTTGTTGGAGAGTCGAGGCGAGAGAGCTGTCTACGGTCTCCACGTCCTGGCGTGCAACCAGGTGAGTGAGGTTCGAAAACAGCGGAGCTAGAACCCCATACCTTGCTGAAGCGGTTGAGCATGCGGCCCTGGGGAGTCACATCGTGCCACCGCATGGTCGCGCGCACGACGCTCCTCAACAGCTTTTCGAACAGTATGCGCGACGCCCTCAGCGCCCCAGTGTATTGCACCATCACCCCGATGATATTGACGAACCCAGAGGCAAGCGAGATCGCAGCGAAGATGCCAATGTAGAAGTACGGGTGCTCTTGCGCAGGCGGCAGGTGGATCTTGGTCATGTTGAAGGACAGGAGCGGTGCATGAGTCGTGGCAGCGTGATGGAAGTGGGCAGCGCCGTCATTGAGTACGTGCTGGTTCTCTACGTGTGCGGAGTACGAGTACGCGAACTGAGGCACAGGAGCTGTGCTCTCGCCGTACGCTTCGCCCCAGATCTGCGGCCGACGTTAGTGATGTTCACGCAGCAGAATGGGCGACGAGGACCGCTACCTTGATCCAAATCTTCTCGCCGATGCCGAGAATCTGTGTGAGGATGATGAGGGTGAAGATAATGCCCCAGGTCCAGTACGAGCTGTTGCAACATGAGCTTGGCAATCGAGTCACAGTCCCAGCTGTGAAGCACTCACGAAGCCTTCAAATATGTGTTGTAGATGTTCCACTTGACGCTCCCTGTTTCACGGTGCTCCTGCTCGACGAGCTTCCGCGGCTTCTTCTTCTCCTTCGCCGCTGGCTTGTCGTCCCCAGCGTCCGCATCGATCTCGGCGTTCGGGTTGTCCTCCTTCTTTTCGGCCTCGACAGCCTGTTCCTCTTTTTGCGCCTCGACCTCCTCGAAGCGGAGGATGTCCTTGAACTCGCCCTCCTCGCGCAACGCCGCGACTTCGCCAGCACGGTCCACACGCCCGTCGAGCATGCGGACGAGATAGTGTGCGCCTGGGAGCACGAGCTCGACGTGGTGCGTGACCAGAACCTGCAGAAAGGCAGTGAGACTCCATGCTTGGAGTCCGTGGAGATGCCAGCGGGCGCGCACTCACCACAGTGCGGTGTGCCAGGAGAGGGCCGCAGAACAGCTTCTCGAACAGGAACCGCGCGGTGTGACTGTCCACAGCACTCAGCGGGTCGTCCAGGAGAACGAACTGCGTGGGCGCGTAGACGGCACGCGCGAGAGCCACCCTGGTACAACAACCCGTCAACATCGACGATCCACGAGTCGGATGGGGACAGCACTTACCGAGCCTTTTGCCCCCCCGACAAGCTGACGCCGCTGCGGATCGCGACGACGAGTCAGTACAGAATATGCAGTCCAGCCAAGCGCGCTCGCTCACCGTGCACCGATCTCAGTAGCATCGCCGTCTTCCAGCATTTCGAGGTCCGGCTGCAGGGCGCAGCACTCGATGACGGCGTTGTACCGCTCCTCGTCGTACGGGTACCCAAACAGGATGTTGTCCTTGATGCTCTGGTGCCGCAGCCAGGGGGTCTGCGCGGCATACGAGATCGTGTGCGAGAGCCCGTGCTCGTCCACCATCGACGGGTTCTTCGTCATGTACAGCACCGTCTCGTGCACGGGGTAGTAGTTGCTCATCTCGCCGAGCATGGCCATCAGCAGCGCGGTCTTCCCGCTCGCGGTCGGCCCGGTGACGACCGTGAGCTTGCCGAGGGGGAATCGGAGCCTGTTGATGGACAGCACGAAGCGGTCGTCCGGGGGCGCCGCGCTGTTCGCGGAGTCGTCGTCTGTGACCGGGCCGCGATAGTTGATGCGCGAAAACCGGTCTTCGCTCCTGCCTCTGAGCTTGTTGGCTTTGTCCTGCTTCTCAGACTCGACCTCGTTCCACCTGAAGTGTCCACCGTCGATTCCGAACTCCGCGATTTTGTCCGCGGGCTCTTCAGAGGGGGGCACGTAGCCCTTCTTGAGAGTTGAGACCTGTTCATTCACTTCGTCTTCGTCGAGGTACGTTGCAATACGGTCAAGGGCGACTTTAGTCTGTACAGGGTGTCAGGGACTGTCTGTATGTTGAAGTTCAACACGATGGCTCACCTGTAGCAGTTGCACGATGTACACAGGGATGGTATTCAAGGGCAAACGGACCATCTGATACAAGGCGATAGCCTAGAGGACGTCTCGAGTGAGCCACTCGCGCACGCTCAGGATATTCACACTCACCGTGAACGCAGTGCCGATTGTCAACTCGTTGCCCTGCGCGACATACACGAAGAACGACGTGACAGAGACCAGTATAGGTGCGCAGACCCAGACGAGCGAGAACAGCACGGAGTTGATTCGCGCTATAGCGCGACGTTAGCAGCCGCAACGCGCATCGTTATGCATAGAGCGTACCCTTGATCATCCATTGCATTTCCACCGCGCGCGCGTCGAGCACACGACTCGTCCAGCGCTCCTCCCACGCGAAGAACTTGATGAACTTGACTGCACTGATCATCTCGTTGAGCACTCCCATGCGCTTGTCCCGCGCGGTCGACAACCCCTTCTGGATGCGGACAGAACGCTTGGCGATGAAGTTGTTCAGCGGCGCGCTGAGAATCAGCACAATGAAGCCCGCGAAGGCGGACCATCCTAGCAACCTAGCGGACATGAGCAATGAGCGCTGAGCATGCAGGCATGAGGGTGAAGATACGCACTGGTAGAGGAATATAGAAGCAATGATGATCTCGAATGGCGCTGTTTGACGTGTCACTCATTGCCCTCGTCGCGACGACGCAACAAACTCACCTCCGTATAGGAAATACATCGCAGAGACAGTCATGGAGAGGCGGTTCGCATCACCCGCCATGAGGTTGACAATCTTGCCGACGTCGGCGCCTGCTTTCGGTTCATCTCCCTTAGGGTCCTCCTGCCCGGGTGGTTTGGCCTTTTTATCTGCGGCATCCTTGTCCACGATGCCAGAGTAGTCCTTGCGTTTCAGGGCCTTGTCGTAGATCGCGGCCATGAGCTCGGATCGAATCCGGGTCGCCGCGCGGCGACCGAACCAGAGATGCTGTACTTCGGCCTGCGCCTTGGCCAAGGAGCTTCCGAACGCGAGGAAAGCATACACGAACGCGATCGCGCGCTTCTCAGGGTTACGCCCGTGGACGTCGAGGGCGTCAAGGATGCGTTTCAGGAAGAACGGTCCTGCGTAGTTGAACACAACACTGATCAAGGTCATCACGAAGTCCAGGACGATGTCTAGCACATTGGAGGACCAGAGCCGCTTCAGCAGCTTCCCGCTGGTGCGCGAGAACTTGATGTGCAGCGGACGAGCTCGCATCGTGGGACTGAGCGACCAGACATCCTCCTCGTTGAGTGTGTTGTAGGTTCCATTCTCGAGAAGCGGCATGACCCATCGGAACGAGGTCCAACCCCACACAGTTGTGTAGTCTTCGGGAGATACGGACTTGCCCTTAGTGGTGACCGGTCAGTCTGTGCAAATGACTACAGCATCCGAAGTATGACTCACTATGTCCTCTTTCTTTACGCGCTTGCTAGGAATACCCAGAGGCATGTTCATGACGAGCGTGAAGAGTCCGGACACCGCCAATACGTTGACGATATACACAACGAGACGCAGAGGGGCGGGCATGGGCAGTTCATACACATAGTTGTCGTAGACATGTCCGAGGAGTATGACCACTCCAAGGACGAGGTGCGCACCGAAGAGTGTAAGGAGGTCGTACGGAACCGTGGCCGCAGGCCAGACTACGGGCCGAAGGGTAGCATAGAACCAGGTCGCGGCGACGAGAAAGTCGCGCCAGCCGTTCCACGCATTCTCAGGGTCGACGATCAGGTTGTAGCAGCCGACACCCAGCCAGAGCAGCGTCTCGACGAGGGACACAGACGAAAGGACGAGCGTACGCCACAGCGGGACCTTCGGGGCCTCGTCCTCCTCCACATTCTCTTCTCCCGCAAGCAGCGCCTCCGCCTCAGGCAGCGTCAGGAAGTTCGTAAACGGCTTTTGGATGGTCTTGACCAGTTTGTGGACGGGTGGGAGAGTCGCGAGGAGTACGAGGCCGACGAGCGCGGTCGGGACGACGGCGGCCCAGAACCCACGCACGCACGCGTCGGAGAGGGTGAGCAGGCTTTCCTCACCACAGACCGTCATGTTGGAGGTGCTCGACGCGGGGAGGTAGGCCGAGATTGTCGTGGTGGGAGTCAAGAGTTGCAAGCACACGTACGCGTGGGTTCTCCGCACTAGTGACAGAGCACACGTGAAGCGCGACGGGTCGGCTCGCAAATTGGATCCCGCCGGATTGCGCAATGCAGGCAGCGAGAGTCAGATAAGGGAGCGCGCTGTTCGTGATGGCGCAGACGTCGTCTTCGCCAACGCCGCCCTCAGCGTGCACGCGTCGACCGAGGCCTTTCAGCGCTTGGCTTCGAGCGCCCAATACGTTCTAAGTACGCTAATAATAGCACAACCTACCACAAGCTCGAGATATGTGATTACATCGATGCAGCAGACAGTACTACTGACTCTTTCTAAAAGAGTCTGTTAGTATCTTGTCAATGCTATGGAACATTACCATCATTGCATGCTGGAACAAAGCAAGGTGAGTTTGGTCAAATGATCATCAGTTTGATTCTTATCTGCTTACTACTACACACGACAATTTACTAAAGTCACGATCAGGCAGTACTGCCGTGTTGCCAGCTGAGGTGTGTTCGCGACATTGTGTACCATGTGTTCTGTCTCATCTAAACATCGCCATCAGTACTAGCAATGCGTGAGGGGATGTACTCTCTGCCGTGCTATCACCATCCTGTGCAGATGCACGCAACTGCAGGCGACTCATATCAAATTACTGAACCAGATACGAAGTGTAGGTGTGAGCCCATACCAGTATTCGCCGCTATTCGGAGATATAGTCGACACGGCGAGCAACACTGAGATTTCCAGCTTCTCGAGCCCACGTTCAGTGGCTTGAACCAGCTCGGAGTGCGTGGCACGCATGCTGATAACACGCTGTGACTAGCTTCGCGCTCCAGGTGCATGACCGATGACCTTAGAACCTCGAAGAGCTTGAAGCTTCGCCACCCGTCACCTCCGTGCAATCACCGATTCCGAAGCGGGAAGCCGGCGTAGGCACTCTTCCATCTCCTCGAACTCCAACTGCATACGAGCCCGGCCCGCGACGCTCGTGACTAGCCTTCTGCGACCGCCTGCTGCCTCCCGTGACGTATTCCTTCAGCGACGGGGCGACGGGCGGGGGCCGCGACATCCACGACATAGCGCCTCGGAAGCGCCGCCGGTACATAAAGGAGGGCGAGGTGAACAGACGTGTACGTCCTGCAACTCCGAGACGAACGCGAGTTTTACGAACGCCTAGGTCGACTTGCTCCGCCATGCGTACGCTAGCCCTGCTTCTGTTCGCGACGCAGTTTGGGGTCGCCCGGAGCGCCGCGAAGACCTGCACCCTGAGGCCGCTGGGCGACGGCAAGAGCGATGTCTCGCAGGTGAGTGAACGAGCGGGATGGATTGTACGCATCCCGACTGATCACCCGGGCCAACCCCAGATCGAAGCCGCCATTGCGCAGTGCGGCCATGGCGGCACCACCGTGTTCGAGCCTGGAGAGTACAACATCACCAGGTCAGCTTCCGCGCCAGCACATACTGTAATGCATCAGAGCAGAAGACTGACATGTATGCACAGAAAGATGCACTGGGACCTCGTCGACGCCCGGGTGGACCTGCACGGAACCCTGAACGTAAGTCCTCCCGCCCCAGGCTTTGCAGCACACCCTCATCCTCCCCATTTAACAACGCCCCCGCACCCGCGCAGTTCATCTTCGACCTGCCCTACTGGCTATCCCCCGCCTCTACATACCGCGTGATCGGCATCCAGTCCCAAGCCTCCTGGTTCGTGCTCTCCGGGCGCGACTTCACGCTCGACGCGCACGGCACGGGCGGCCTCGCGGGCGCCGGCCAGCGCTGGTGGTCGTGGTACGGGAACGCGACGCGCCTCGACGGCGACGGGCGCCCCGTCGCGCTCACGCTCGCGCGCGCGGCGCGCGCGACCGTGCGCGCGTTCAGGGTCGACGCGCCGCCGTTCTGGTGCAACGCTGTCGCGGACTCGCGGGACGTGGTGTATGACGGGATGGAGTGCGTCGCGGAGAACGCGGACGCGGCGTGGTTTGGGCAGAAGTGAGTACTGAGTGCGATTTGCTTTCGTGCGACGAGTTCGAGCCCGGGCGGGGGAATGCTGAACGTCTTGCTTTGCGTGTGTGCCTCTGGATGGGACGTAGCATCGTGTGGAACACGGACGGTGCGTCGGGCTGCTGGGGTCGTGTCTCAGGTCGGTCTGTGCTCAACTAACGGGGAACTGTAGGGATCGACACGTACCGATCAGACAATATCACCCTGCTCAATTGGAAGGTACGTCCATTCCTCCATCCGTCCGTCCGTTCCGTTCTCACACCCGCCTGGCGGAGACATGCTGATGTACTCGGACCGGGCCTAACTGACTGCTGCATTTGACCAGGTCACCTCCGGCGACGACTGTCTAGCTATCAAGGGAGTGAGTCCGAGTCCGTCGTCCTGCGAGCGATCACCCTGACGAAGAAGCGACTGCCCGTCACTGACGGCCGTCGTCGGCTGTTGACAGAACTCAACGAACATATTCGCCAAGAACGTCACCTGTACGGGGGGCACCGGTATCGCATTCGGATCCCTAGGGCAATACGAAGAGCTTGTGAGTCCGGGGTGCCTGATGCCTGATTGTGTGTATCAGGATGACTTGCTCGAGTGCCTTATATAGCCCGACTACGTCGACAACGTCGTCCTCGAAGACATAACAGTCAGCCCAGTTCTCACCCAAATGCGGTGCGGTGACATCCTGACATACGTGCACGTCGCAGTTCGTACGACCGAACGCACAAGTGCAGCCGCTGATGGAGCACGGCGTGAGCCGCATTCAAATCCCGTTGTCCGAAGTCGCGCTGATTGTCAACATGGATAGGTCTATTTCAAGTCCTGGACGGGCACCCGCATAGGCTTCCCACCAACTGGGGGAGGGGCTGGCGGCGGTATGTCAGATAAACGTATTCCACGGAGCCGGGACTATTGATAACACGTACATGTCATGCCAGGTCGCGTCTCTGGTGTCATCGTGCGCAACGTGAAGGTCGACGAAGTGACGACGCCCATCCAGCTGTACCAGACAAACCTGGGACACCCGTGCGTCAATATGCAGCATTCGTCGCGCTGGGGCGCACGCTGACACAGGAGTGGGACTGCGATTGCAATGTTCTGCGATTGTGCGCACGCCGACATGCGCGTGCGATGCAGTGGCGACGCGCCGTCGAAATTGCAGTTCACCAACCTGACATTCGAAAGGTGGACGGGGACGGCTCAGACGTCGACGAGTGCGTATCTGCGATCTGTTCAGTGTGATTGCACACGGCGGAGAAACTAGCTTTGACTGATGATGATCCTCCGTCTTCCGCAGTCGTTGATCTCCAGTGCAGCCCTGCGGCACCATGCACGGACATTGCGTTCGAAGACATCGATATCGAGGTTCCGAGTGGACAGGCTCCCATACACACATGCGTGAACGTTGCAAACACGTCAGGACTTCCTTTCGGAGGTGAGTGCACGGGTGAGTTCTTATAGCGTGCCGGGTTGCTAATGGGACATGTCTATCGGCCGCGGGTGCTATTTATGTTTACACCCCGTTGTCACTGCTGTCATGATTGGCACGGTGCGATGGCGATGGTGCACGGACGGCGAGCAGGGTGTGTCCAGGTCGAAATGTGATGGCTGTCTTGGAATGGGGCACGATAAGTATACGCAGAGATTGAGAGCTTGAGAGGAACAGCCAAGGGGGGCAAGCGGTGCTTAGATGAGCAAGAACGTCAACTTGAAGTGTATCATCAAAGATGAGTGATGAGTTGAGAACAATCCGGGCGCAGCAGCTCGGCGCGGCGTGGACCGGCAGCGTCGTTGTAGCCTGATGCCGGGGGTGTGCGATGATCGCCGCCGTGAGGCAATGTGCCCTGCGAGCTGCCTGTCCGAGGCTGGGAGCGGCGTGGTGTGCAGCGAGGACGGCGTAGGATACGTGTGCGGTGTGCTCTGCTCGTCGAGGAGGACGGCGAGGAGGAGAGGCTGCGGAGCGATGGACGGAGGCAAGAGGAGGTGGCCTGGGCTGAGCTGGAACTTGTGTGGGATAGCGCGAGGGGATTCCATAGCAACATAAAGGGCGTAGGCGGGAAGACGCCCGGGAGGCAGCTGCCAGAAATCACAAAACAGGTCTTGTCCCGACCACCACGACCCCCCGCTCCCTTTTCTTCCACCGACCGTCTCTTATCCTTGTCCTTCACAGCAGGCAGGCCCTTTTCTGCGCAGGACGTCGACTTTGCTCTTGACCCCGACCGACCGACCGACTCACCCGCCCCCGGCACTAGATTATGCCCTTCAACAGAAGGCGGCAGTCCAGCATGGATTTCTCTGACGGCAAGATTCCCTCTCTCGAGCAGCACCCCGACATCGTCATCAATGGCAACCAGCCCTCCCACCTCCAGCGCAATAAGACCGAGCGGCGCCGTCTCCAAGGCCTCCAGCGCACCACCTCCACCACCGCGGGCGCGGTCACCCCCTTCGTGCCCCGCACGACCATGGAGAAGTTCAACCACTGGATGATTAACGAGGGTGGAAGGCGCATGTTCTTCTTTGCCTTCATCCTCCTCCACATGCTCGTCATCGCGTTCGGTTTCATGCACTACCAGCTCAAGGACAGCTCAGTCACCGCCCGCGCGACGTTCGGTATCACCTTCCGTAAGTCCTTGACGACCTGGACTTCCAGCTTGCACCCGTTCTCACTGACGCGCCCCCTTGCCTCTCTGAACCAATGCAGCTATCGCGCGTACGGCTGCGCTTGTCCTCCACGTCGATGTCGCGTTCATCCTCCTCCCCGTCTGCCGCAACTTCATCTCATTGCTTCGCCGGACGTCCCTTGGCACGTTTATTCCGTTCGATAAGAACATCACGTTCCACAAGGCCGTCGCCTGGTCCATCGTCATCTTCTCCATCGTCCATATCGTCGCCCACATGGTCAACTTTACCGAGCTTGCCATGATCGACCCCGACGCAAAGACGACCGGCCAGAAGGTGCTCGCATTCGTTGCCGCAAACTTCGTCACCGGCCCGGGTGCCACTGGATGGATCATGACCGCCGCCCTCGG
The DNA here is from genome assembly GCA_033807695.1 of Daedaleopsis sinensis. NCBI lineage: Eukaryota > Fungi > Basidiomycota > Agaricomycetes > Polyporales > Polyporaceae > Daedaleopsis > Daedaleopsis sinensis. The sequence continues at coordinate 2,201,018 of CM066302.1, forward strand.
TATCATGGTGTGGTTCGCGATCGAGAAGCGTCGCCGTGCGCACTTCGAGTGGTTCTGGTACTCGCACCACCTCTTCATCGTCTTCTTCATCAACTGGCAGCTCCACGGAATGTTCTGCATGATCAAGCCTGACAGGCCGCCGTACTGCTCGTTCAACACCATCGGTGTCTTCTGGGTGCGTTCGGTTTCCTTTGCGGCCGTCGAGGTATCGTCTGACACCGCCTTAGCGCTACTGGCTCGTTGGCGGTGTTATTTGGATTTACGAGCGTATTCTCCGTGAAGTCCGCTCTCGCCACCGTACCTACATCTCCAAGGTCATCCAGCACCCCTCGAATGTCATGGAGATCCAGATCAAGAAGGAGAAGACGACCACTCAGGCCGGACAGTACATCTTCTTGTGCTGCCCTGAGATCTCCTACTTCCAGTGGCATCCCTTCACTCTCACCAGGTGAGCTTGATTCAAGGTGTCGTGTCTTGCGTAAATCACTAACGCCTCCGCAGTGCGCCCGAGGAGGACTACATTTCGGTCCACATCCGTGTCGTTGGTGACTTCACCTCTGCCCTCGCCAAGGCTATCGGTTGCGACTTCGAAAAGAAGGGCAGGGGTGAGAAGGACGACGCTGGCGGCAAGGTCGTCGGCACCGCGAGCAACCCGCCTATCAACCGTGTCCTCCCTCGTGTCATGGTCGACGGTCCCTTCGGCTCCGCGTCCGAGGACTTCTTGGACTACGAGACCGTGCTCCTCGTCGGCGCCGGAATCGGTGTCACGCCGTTCGCGTCCATCCTCAAGTCGATCTGGTACCGCATGAACAACTTCAACTCGTCCAAGCCGACGCGGCTCTCGAAGGTATACTTCACGTGGGTCATCCGCGACTTCGGCTCCGCCGAGTGGTTCCACTCGCTCCTGCACGCGATCGAGGAGCAGGACACGCAGAACCGGATCGAGATCAACATCTACCTGACCGCGAAGATCAAGGAGGAGGACATGAACAACATCATCGTGCAGGACGTCGGCGCCGAGAAGGACGCGATCACGAACCTCCGCGCGCCCACGCACTTCGGCCGCCCGAACTGGGACAGGGTCTTCAGCTCGATCGCGGAGAAGCACCCCGAGACGGACGTCGGCGTGTTCTTCTGCGGCGCCGCCGTGCTCGCGCGCCAGCTGCACGTCATGTCCAACAAGTACTCCTCCCCCAAGGGCACCAAGTTCTTCTTCGGCAAGGGTGCGTGCTCGTGCTCGTGTTCTCCCTGTCCGCCGGTGATGCTCACCCGCTACTTCCACAGAGAACTTCTAGACGTCGCGCGGCAGGCGGAGGCGGCGAGGCGGGACTGTGCTGTTGTCGTTGTCGTTGTCGTCATACATGAAGCGAGTTGTACGATCTACCCCTCGGTTGCTGCTGCATCTTCCTACATCTACAGTCTGCTATCTACCCGGATACTCTATACACCCCCATCCCACTGCTTGTGCTCAGTCGGTCGGCTCGCTCGCGCCAGTCGTCGCACGCGTCCTTTCGTTTGCTGTTTGCTGTCCCCCTCTAGGCTTAGGTTCGGTACTATTAGTTATTGTTTTATATACATGCCTGCTCGAATGCATGCACGTTGGGAGTCTCGCGGTGTGTGATCCTGAACAGAGACAGGAACAAAGGTTACGGTGCCCGCCTGTGTGTCGGGGCCCCGCGGCTAGATCTAGAGCCAAGTTTGGAGGGCAATGCATGTGTGCCTCCGATATCGAACACGTACGAGCACGCCTAGGGATGTCTTCGCGATGATCCCGGGGGTGACTGGATATTGAATTTTGAATACTGCGCCCTGAGGCCTGAGGCCTGAGGGACATATGGGTCGGAGTGCGAGCTTGAGCTTAAGTGACTCGCAGTTGAGTGCTTCGGGGCTTCTGCTGCATGTGCGCGGCCCAGATCCATACGCATGCATGTCAATCCCTACTCTGTCGGAGTCCCGCTCTGACTTGCATTTCACTCTAATTGACGGAGGGCGGGCGCACGGGGAGGCCCCGGGGGTGTAGTATGTAGTATGCAGTCCACCCGCGTCCGAGTCGTGCCTCGCCCGCGTCGCGCTTCGCGCTGCACACACACAGACAGCCTAATGCCAGTGGTATGTATCGCATGCATGTGGGTTCGCACCAGCCACGGCCCACGGGGCCTGTCCGCACATGCCAGTGCCGACCGTGTGCTGTATACGTGTATTGAGCACTGTTGCCCGTGGCCCCGTGCAGCGCAAGTCTATCTCCCATCCGCCAACCAAACTAGTATCCGCACGTCTCACAGCGGGCCGTCGCCCCCGCCCCCGCCCCCGCATCCACCCCCGCCCTGAAGGCCTGATCCCACAGCTCCGGGAAGAAGAGGTCCTGCAGGCTGTAGCGATCGATATCAACCACTAGCGGTCCGGGACGACGTGCGGACTCGCAGGAGTTCGTCGCCGCCTTCTGCGCAGTCTGACTTGCCTGCGTCTGGAACAGCCAGAAACACGCGTACGGCGGTGGGGAGATGGGAGTTGGGGAGATGGGCCATGCCAATGACACTGTGGTGACGTACCATGGGACCCGGGTCGCGCAGGAGATGCGGTCTCGAGCAGCGCACGGTCGAGGTGCCAGTCGAGAGCGTGAGCGTCCGGGTCCGGGTCCGTCGACGTCGACGTCGTGGACCGGCCCTCGGTCACGGCGCGCGCGAGACCGCCCCAAGCGTGCCTCTAGACTAGCGGATCGCCCCCGCACGAGCCTGGGATGCGCACCAGACGCAGCGGAGGCTTCAGGCTTCTAGCCTCTGCGTTAAAAGGCGACGGGAGCTGAGGGCGCTGCTTCTCCTTCTCCCCCCGTCTCCCGCTGCAGCCTTAGTTCCACGCATCCTAACCGTGCACGCGCGGACTCGGCGGATGCACTCGCCCCGAGTCCGAAGCGTGCGCGAGGCCGAGGGGTGCGGAGGGCTCAGGCCTCAGGCCTCAGGGCGAGCACGAGCACGGCACCCCATACTTACGCATGATCGTCGGTCCCAACGGCCTCGGTGCGTGCGTCCGCGCTTCCCCTGGGACTACAGTAGCGGCCTGTCGATAGAGTTCAAGGTGCGAGATCCGGGTCTCGCTCCCAGCTGCCCAGCTGGTGTTCTCCCCATGGCCACCGCGACCGTTCACCGCTTGCCGTCTGTCGCCCAGCGTCGTCCAAATGCTCGGGCAGCCGCAACCCCTTGCCCTGCCCTGCCGTTGCCGTTGCCGTTGCGGGCTTAAGTTGCGCGAGCGCGGAGAGAGAACCGCGAGGGCTTCCAGGACGTCGACACGATGGCCATCCTGCTCTTCTCCCGCGTGATTCCTCGAAAAGTAGAGTTGGCGCGCGAACTCGGAGACCCTGAGGCGAACCCAAAAGTGACTATGGACCGTGCCGTAAGGCTAGGATTTGGCGTACCAGTGTTCTGCGGACGAGAAAGTGGAAGACAGACGACGGGCGAGGGGCGAGGTTGCAGCTGCAGCTCGTTGCCAGCGGGCTGCGCCGTCGTGGCCCTGGTGGTCGCCGTCGCGAGGCATGCGGTGTCCGCGCGGCGTGTTGGTCACCACTGACAAGAGGGTGTGCTATCCTCGGACGGTGCTGGGGACCGGAGAACGAGGGCCCCAATCGCGAGCCAAGGAACGCAGCTCGAGTGTGTTGCCCACAGTTCGCGAGCGCCGTGCGCGGGCGTATCTGGGCATCGCAGCGTCTGCGACGGCTGCTATGTCCAAGGAGATGCGGAGATGCAGATGCGATTGTGCGATAAGTAGCAGCGCGAGCTGCCGCCGCTCTCAGCTCTGTCGGACACCATCTCCGGCCGTTAGTGACAGACACGATGGGCACGATGGACACGAAGGACACAAGACCAGGGTCCCTGGCGCGAGAAGCCGTTCCGCGTCCCTTCCCCACTGCCGTTCGCCGTCTTCGACGTCGACCGTGGCCGTCCCTCCGTTCCGTCCGTTCTCTCGCGAGCCCTGGATGCGCCCGCGTGCACGCTGCCGCGACGGGGGACCTGGAAGCCCTGCCTGGAGGTTGGAGCATGGCGTCCCAGCGGGCCTGAGAGCTGGCTGCATGGCGATTGGTACAGCACCTGAGAACCGAACCGCGCAAGCGACCAGGGGTGGGGGACGGACCTGATGAATGCGAACACAAGTCCGAGTCGATGCGTTCTGAATGGAGACGGAGGCTGGGCGGGGCTGGGAACGGGGCCGCCTCGAGGAGTGATGCTGTGTCGCTGAGTTACAGTAGTACGTGTTTTCCTCGATAAAGCTTCGCTACGCACCAGGCCCCAGACTGCGCGGGGGGTCGAGGCTCTTCATTGAGCGTGCCCGCCTTCTTGTTGGTTAAGATGTCGCCTGCGCGGGTTCGCGTTCCCACATCTCCGCACTCAGCCCTATCGTGGTTCGCGAGTTCGGCGGGGTGCCCACCGTCGCAGCACGCGCACCTGTGCTCGAATCGCGGATGGCACGTTGAATGGACGCGGCCTCGAGGCTGGGCTGTCAGGAGGGCTGGAGTCGGTCGGAGAACCTGCACGCCAGAAGGACGGGCTGGCGCAGACTCTGTATACGGCTAAAGTGCGCGTATCCGTTCCGCTGGGCTGCTGGACGAGTGCTCTGGCCCGCGAGCCTCTGGGTCTTGGGGTCTGGCGTGCTCCACTCACGTCGGGGATCTGGTACTGAAAATACTCACCAATGCTCACCGTTGGGACACAGTCCAGAAGCACGAGCGCAATTCCGGGCGTGCATGGCAGGCTCGTGCTCGTGCCGGAAAGGCTACTCGGCTGGTGAAGATGCTTGAGCTTAAGGTAAAGTGCTCGATGGTGGTATCGGCGGGGCTGGTTGATGTCTGAATGTTTCCGAGCTCGCAGGTGGACCGCGTTTGGTGCGGGGCGGGCGAGTGCAGGTGCTCGGTGGGTGTGAGGGTCGGACCAAGGTCGGACTGATGGTTGTGTTGGAGGTGGAGGAGCTGGGACTCGGAGTGGCGGGGAGAGTGGCACTGGCAGGCAGCGTGGACGCGCCCCCGGCTACAGCTGAGCCACAAGGCTTGTCGCGAATTCACCACCACCTTCTCCGCCGAAGAATCTCCCAGCCTCCCGCCGTCTCTGTTCCTCCGTTTCCAGCGGAAGGTTGTGGTCAACGTCGACTTCATCCGGACTTGTCTCCGTAAAGTCAAGCTGCGCGCGCGCGGGCCGGCGTGGACGAGACAGGAGGCCAGCACCAGCGCGAGCGCCGCGGCGGCGGTTGTGCTGCTGACGAGCGTGCCCTCGGAGGTAGGTGCAGATACGAATAGCCCACGGCGACCGCTCTGCTGGGAATCCAATATGTGGCGGCTGCTGTAGGTGCCAATGTGATTCTGCGGATGCTCGCTCGCGCTGACCGGCCCTTTCTTCTCTGCCCTCCCGGACTCCACTGCTCACTGCTGCCAGGCGTGGCAAGACCGTGCTCAGTGAACTCGCAGAACACTCGACGCCTTACGCAAATCTCCGGACACCTACAGGTGCGTCTTCGATCGCCATCACTTCCGTCTTACGTCGCCAGGCTGCGTATTGGTCAGGCCCTGTCCCGCGTTCGTCCCTGTAGACGTCCGGGGACACCCACTTTTTATCGGGGTGAAAATCATACTGGCGGCTCAACATGACTCGTGGCCTGGATTTTCCTGTGGTTCATCTGCGTGACATCGCGATCAGCTCTTAGGGGCAACCGCCGACGACCGCTGGGTGTAAACGACAAGCGTACCCGGGGCTGGGAGGCGCGGCACCCCTCGATTGTGGTGATCCTCGGCTTCCGCGGTGGGGGGCACCCCGTGTGCGATGGGAGTGCCGGACATGCTGCAGCCTAAGTCGCTGCTATAAGTATGCCAGGGCGGACATGGGCAGCTCAAGTGCCAGTTCCGAATTCTAGCTTCATCCGATATGATCTCAGCCCAACGCCTCGTCGATCCCCCAGGTACGCAGGCTATCGCCCTTCCGTCCTTCTTCATGCGCTCACTGTCCGGGCGGGCTGCGCGCAGATGCCGATGTCGAGGCCGTCGTGCAACTCCTTGTCGCCGCCTTCCGCGACGGTCAGTGATTTCGTCTGATGCGCCGCAGCGGGCTCCGTGTCATTCCGTACGCCTGCAGACTTAGGGATGTCATCACTCTCTGGCGGCTCTTCCCGCCTGCAATTGGACATCTATAGACGGACCGTTCGTGCGTGCATCGCGCAGGGCGCAGTATATGTCGGTATCATCGACGGTCGAATACAAGGCGTTGCCGCGTGGATCGCCCCCGGTGAAGACTGGCAGTGCTAGTTCGTCCATTTCCGTGGCGGGATGACGCGGGCTATCTACTTACCATTCCTCCGTCCTCCGGACTACCCGTCGTAGCCAGCAAGAGGATTTCATCCGCAACCTCACGCCTTATCTCAGTGAATGGTACTCGTATCACGTATGTCTGTTATTGTTTACTTTCCTACCATTCCCTCGCTGATCGCTGATCAACACCTTTCCAAGTATGTCCCCACATATCAGGAGCTGTACAGGACCGCGTTCAGCTCCGGAGAACGTGCCCGCAGGGATGGCTGGAACCTCAAACTGCTCGGCGTGCACCCTGACTCGCAGCGCAAAGGCCTAGGGAGGCTGCTGCTGAATAGTCTATGCCAGCAGGTCAGTTCGCAGGCTCACTGCCTGCGTACAGCACGGATGACTGACCAACCGCGTTTATGACTCGTAGGCCGATGCCAGCGGGAAGAGGGTCCTGGCCGAAGTCAAGAGTCCGTACCACGTATGTCGAAGTTCACAACTATTGTCTTTCTCCATAGCTGCTGAAACAGCATTGCAATCATTCCTTCACACAGGTGTCGTGGTTCCGCAAGTCGGGCTTCACGCACAGATCCGTGAAAAACTTCTCCTCCAAGGACTCTGCAGGTTTCCCGTTGTGGTGCATGGTCAGGGACCAAGGCCAGCACTAACCCCAGCCCTGGGGGGCTCCTCTCGCTCCATATCGAAGCTTCCGTGAGTCCCTTTTGCGGGCGTTGCTCCGGCGTTTCACTGACAATCGTGTCATTGTTCCCTGTTGGAGGTGTCCAGGTGTGCTACGACGAGACATTGCGTAGGTTACATCTATAGAATGGCCGCACGCCCCAGGAAGGGTGGAGTTCACGCAATCGGTGTACAGTACTCACAACTCGGCGTGGCGGTCGCTCCCGGCCCCACCCGTCACATAATGTGTCGGAACCGTTTTGCACAAACCAGATAAGATCTTGCGTTGGTTCCTCGCCGTACCGTGATCCCGCACGGGCTGTGCGCCGCGTGCGCGAGTGTTGGACGGGGTCCCCCAGTGCACTTCAAATTGTGCACGGAGCTCGCCGAGCTCTGGCAAACTCCGCGTTGCCAAATTGCAACGCTAAGTGTATGATGCGGTCGTCACCACGAGTCACTCACTGGGTTCTTCTGGCTGTGCGCCCTTGTCCTCCTCAGATCCGCCCTCCCAATGATGGAACAGACAGAGGATCGTCGTACGTATGCGCGGGGCAATCTGCGGTCTCACTCCCGCTGCGTACTCGCACACGACCCCCAAACTGGAGCCCTCGTCCGAGCGACGCGTACGAACCCTCAGAAGCCCCGTCTACGGCCGTACAAGGCCCCTCGATGGCCCGCGCGGGCCCTCGTGGGTCGTGTCCGCGTGCACGCGCAGAGCTCGCCGTGCGGGGAAGCAGGAAGCGTCGCACGACGCAGGCCTCGAGGGGCGATCGATGTCGGCCGACGGGCAGCAATATTCGCGCATGCAGCGAAGACGTCAGGACATGTTGTACATAAGTACAGCGCACTCGCTGGGCCTGCGGGCCGTCCGGACCCCAGAGAGAAAGAGAGGGCCGAGGCAGACAGAATGGGCATCCTCTGCACCCGGTTCGACCGACGCCGGACCGCAAGCCCTCCGTGTGTCGCGCGGCGGAGCACGACCGTACACGGTACAGTGACTTGCGATTGCGTACTTACAGCAAGGAACGGCAATGGCGTGGTCCTGCTAGTGCGCCTGCGTACGGCATCGGGCGTGCCAAGTGCGCTCGCGGCTCCGCCGTGGCCGACGCCGTCGTAAGTAATTCACCGAAGTCCGCTGGGCTCGAGCTTCAGCCTGGCTGGATACAGCAACCGCACGGACGCGCTAGGGAGTCGGGACGGACAGACGTGCAAAGCTGCCGGCATCCCTCGGAGAGTCGAGCCACCGCGTCGCCCGATGGGACCCGATGGAGGATCGTGAGGTAATGCAGGATGAGTGCTCGATCACAGCGTAACGTAACCTCCTGTGCGGTTCGCGCTGCACTGGCACCGTGCAGATCCTCCGTCGCGGCTACCTCCGCTCGCGTTTCTGAGTGTGTTGGCCGTGTCTGGGACGTGTGCGGCGGTGTGGCACGGGCTGAGAGGAGGTGTGGAGACGAGTGCGGGCGCGGTGGCGACGATCCATTGCAAGTGGTGTGAGCGTTGTAGGCTGACCGGTCGGAGGAGTCCGTCGGACGAACCATGTCCTGAGGGATCGCGGAAGCAAAAAACGACATCCGACCCGCCGGGTCTCCCAGGGTCTCCCTCCGACTGCATGTAAGCTGTGTCCGTTCGTTCGGAGAGGCTCAGAGAGGATCCTGGAGAGTCGGAGCTGGATGTTAAGTACTTGTCTTGTCCTATCTTGTCGATGTTAACTTCAAGTGCGGACAACCCCATAGCTGGCGACCATCCTGGACCTGTCGGGCAAAATAACATGTCATACGAAACAGTGCGCGTTTCAGCGTTGAGTGGCTGCTAACACCACGGGAAGCCTGATCAGTCGACACTTACTTGGTTGCTAGTCTAGCCCCGCTCGCGTTTGAGCATTGTCGTCTGCGAGCTGTCGAACTTTCGAACGTCGACCGCGTTCCATAGGCCTGCCACATGTCGCTGATGAACATCAAGAACAGAAGGATCCCGTCCTGCACTGTGCAGTGGCTGCCGGAAGAACAATTTGCAGCGTTGTGCGACAGACTGCAGCTCTACACGTACACCGGTTTGTACCGCTGATGCGCCCCGTGGCGGGCCATGCGTATAAACGCCAATTCTGATCAGAACGACACGATCGCAAACGGGGGGCGGAACGTCGAGTCGAAGGTCGTTCGTAATGAAAGAAGCTGAAAGAAGCCGGATGGGCCAGACCAGGCCAGACATCAGGCGCGTGGATACCCGCCACCACGAAGAGACCGTATGTGATGGTCCATGGATTCGTCGAAGGCGGGAGAAGGCTTTCAGACTCAAAATCGGTCGCGCACCGCCGCGCAGAGTCACTTGCGCACAGACTGGTATAGCCACTGTAGCCACGTACGCCGTTTGCGACAGACCGGCAGAGAGGAGTCAGGACCACTTTTGTTGAGCTCTCTACTGGTGAGAGAGATATGTACACTTTGAGATCGCGGGGGCATCATGTTTTGGCCTAGCAGCTGGCGAGAGGGGGATCGATCAGGCTGGAGAGTACAATGCCATTGCACGGATTGGGTGCACGTACCGCACCTGCATAGAGACCTTGGTGAGACCCGGGGCGACGACAATCAGGCGGATGCAGTGCCGCCTCCCGCTCCGCCGATGGTGGCTGCAAATCTCACTTGGGCCTTGCCTAACACGGGGCCGGGTTTGACCGAGAGTATGACGACGCGTCGAATAGCACTGACCTGCACTGACATGCACTGACAGATGCTAGCAGGCTGCATGCACTGTGCAGTCTATGTACATATGTCTCTGCGCGCATACTGCTCCGTGTTCGGAGTCGGGCGCAGCACGAGTCTGACGTATTACTTACTAGTCGTACTTCTTGAATCTTGATCGCTCTGTGCGAGTCAGACGTCATGTACACGCGTTTCAAGCGTCCTATGAGAACCATGAGCTGTATGTTCGTGACACGCTGCGGCCGATGGATGCGGACGTCCTCACCACTGAATACCTCGGGGCCAGTCGGGGTACTCGCATAGAAACGATATCAGTTGCTTGCGAGATGGGGCAACCCCTTGCATGCTTCATCGTTGTTGGGTGGCACTGGGGTACCACGTCAGGGTCCGCACAGAAGCCTGCAAGCCCACCTGTTCCATCATAGGAGTACCGAATCCAGAGCGCAGAGGTGGAGCAGTGCTTCCAGAATCCAGCTGACCATCATGGACGTTGCCGTGGGGCAGATTGCATTCCGTCTTGAGACATGGCGTTGGCGTCCGAGTCTCGCGCAGTGGGCGAACGAGTCCGGGAGAAGGAGGAACAGTTGCGATGGTCAGATCTGCTCAGATCTGGAGGAATTTTCCGAGGTGTTGTGAGGGCCATGACGAAAGTGAAAATCGCACATCGATGAGAGCAGTTTGTTATACGAGGGTATACGCGTACTTACTTACTCTCAGATCAGTCAATTCCGGCTCATTTTTCGAGCTCCCGTCATCCCGCCGGCACTGGCGCGACGATCCCTCTGCTGATTCCTGAATGACTGTAAGTACATGTTTGAGCGATCTCTCTCATGGAGACCGTAAGCAGAGTTCTCACTCGACAGGAGCTCAGCAACGGCTGTCCAGAGTCCAGACTCACCACCCCTCGCAGCACATCACAATCACCTTCCTACCGCGGGCGCGGGCGGTGATGCATCTGGCGTGTCCCGGTGAGGGCGCGCCCCGGGGCGCGCCTTGTCACCCTAGTTCGGAAAGGAGCGGACGACTATAACTCCCTTGGTCTTAGCCTCGGCGAAGCTGTGCGGCAAGACAGCCTATAATGGACCTGCCGACAGCCTGCCGCCGCCCGCCAAACTCGTTGAGCGACGCGGGTGTTGGAGGTCTGTGACGAAATGGGGAACCCAGACCTCCGGGAGGGGGCTCCTCAAATCCACATTGCGTCAGAGAGATGCAACCAGATGGAATCGCGATCGCGCCGACATCGGCGACAAACATAACGTACAGCTGTTATGGTTGTGCGCATATGCCGATATCCGGGGAATTCGTCTGACTGCGTCGACACGAGGACGCGGAGAAAGTGCAGAAAGAAAGAGAAGTGAGCAGGGGAGTCACAGAAAGGATGGAGAAAGAGAAATCGGACGCAGGCAAGGGGTTAAAGCGCCACGAGCCCCGAGGACGCGGGGACGCGTTCTGCACGGGCCATCCAGAATCTGGAGCATGGTGCAGCCTGGTGCGGCTCACATGATGACCCTGCGCGTGTTGACCAACGGTGCGTGCTGGAGTCGCAGGATGTCATTGCTGCTGATAGCAAATAGCTTCGGTGTGATATCTTTGGACTGCCTGGCGACGAGCTGGCGACGGTCCCCCTTTATTCGCGAGCAGCGTCCAAAGGGAGAAGAAGAGGACGTTTGAAGACGAGGCGAGCAACGTGCAGTATTACGGGGCTTTCAAGTGCTTCCAGGAGCTCGAGCCGGGCGAGCAGGAGGCTGCAGCAGGTGGACTGCCATGCGCATTGCGACGGGGTTGAAAGGCTCGGCTCTTGCCGAAGACGCCAGGCACTCAGGGAGCACGATCCGGGGTACGGGCTGCGGCCCCCACCTTTCCTTTTTGTCTAGATGCCGTTTGTCGGGCGGTTGGTGCAGTCGACATTGACCTGCTTAGGCTCGCACAGCTCGGGGCGTACGTTCATGAAGACGAAGGGGGGCGTAAAGCCCTTACGGAACGCGAGGGGCGTCGCGGAGTGCAGAGGGGCTGGGGAGGAGCGAGCGCGCCCGATCTCACAACGTGACGACCCTGAGCCATCTTTCCACGGGTGGCGAGGCGAGATCTGTGGATTTGTGCGGTATTTGGGAGGAAAATAATCTGGAACGCAAAGTATGATGGCGGTGAGTCTGGGTGAATTGTGCGGACACAATTGTCTGATGAGCTTCGCGGCACTGATACGCTCTCGCAGCTCCCCTCTGGAGTCTGGAGGCTGCCGGCGAACAAGCAGACGGCTGCCACGGGCACTCAGACCTGTGCGTGAGGCTGGAGGAGGGGATTTCCGCGATAGGATTACGCGGGCGGATAATGAATATTTCGATGGAATATTGCGGCTGGAGCTTGTGTGCTCTGCTCGCCAGCCCTTGCCATCGTTGCCTGTTTCCGCCGCGGCCGTCCAGTTGATACCGGGTCCCCTACCCGGCGGCTACGACAATCCTCCTGAGCCATATAAGCATCCAACTGATCCTCTTCCCGCTTTTCCAACCCCGATCGCCTTCGCTCCCCTGTTCTTACGTTACATGACGCCCTTGTCTTCGCCCACAAACTCCCAGCGCGATGGCTCCGCGGAGCACTCGTCGTCTGGCCAGCCTTCTGCTGACCGTCCTGAACGGTCGCGCAATGCCAAAGGTGTGTTCGCGCTCCTCCACGCACCCCGCTCGACGCGTCCTCATCTCCCCCCTCCAGCCCAGGCGCGCCACCGCGCGAAGCGCAAGGCGTACATCGAGCAGGTACGCCCTACCCCCCGCGCAATCCCCGCCGTGTCGGTCACTTACCCGACGCGTATCCCTTTAAGCTCGAGCAAACGGTGACCAAGCTCCAGTCTGTCCTCGCGCTCTCCCCCGACCAGGTCGCCGCGATCCCCCCACCACTTATGCGCATACGCGAGCTCGAGCAGGAGAACGAGATGCTCCACCGCGAGGTTGAGGAGCTCCGGAGACAGATGGAGATGAAGAACGCGCAGATGCGACCAGAGTTCCGCCGCGACACCTACACCCCCCTCCCCTCCGACGACCGCCAGTTCGACCGCGAGAACAAGCGACGGCGGACGACAGACGCGAGTGGCGTCTACATGGTAGGATCGCCCATATCCTTCGAATCACGTCGCTGACCGCCCCCCTCAGACCTCCTCCAACCACAGTCCACCCCCTCCCCTATCCATCCCCTCCATCACCGGCCAGTACTCGTCGCAAAGCCCTCCGCATAGCTCGGGCTACGCCGCGTACTCGTCGCGCCCTCTCAACAACTACTCGTACGGCGTGCCGGGATATCCTGTGCCACCGGAGACTCCGACGTCCAGCGCGACGTCGAGTCCCTCGTTCTCGGCGAGTGTTATCTCCGTCTCTGCGGGTTGTGCTCCCCAGCAGAACTGCGCGTATTGAGAGCTCGGGATCCTAGTGACGGCATCTTTTTTTCTCACCCACAGCCCTCGGATTACGCCCCTTCCTCCTTACCATCACAATCGCATCAGCGAAATCTATCCTCTCCGTACGGTCATCCCGTTCTTCCTCTATTCTCTCACACCACATCCCAGTACGAACTTGTTAAACTAGAGGACGACCAATATACGGTACGTGTCTCCTACCCCTTGATTTTCCCTGCTCATATCAGCTGACTCTTCTGATTTCGGCGTCCAGCACCCGAATATTCATCATACCACTACAAACAGTAGTCACTACTCGTCGGCAGTACAAGCCAGTCATGGGACGCAGCAGTCCGCCATCGCGCACTGGCAATACTCCTCTGAACGTTGACAGTTCACGAAAAATTTCGGCCTCCGAGTCGGCGCCTCCCCCCTCATTCGCATTGTATCGCTGTCATACCCGTTTCGTGCTTTCGCGCTGTGCTGTCTCCTGCTGCCTGCCCGACGTAATAATTCGCCTGCCCGCGGCGGTATGGCCCCAGACTGTATCATAACTGTAGAATCATGGCACACATTCGGATCGTATAGGATTAACTTATTGGTCCTCCCCCCGCAGAGCAGCAGCCCATCAGGTGGTGGTGGCGCTGGCCAGGCCTCCGTCGTCGGGAAGACCCCCATCTCAGAAGGCAGCCCATGAGACGACTTCCGTATCGCAGCGCCTGCGCAGTCGGTGCGCTGCATTGCCTTATAAGCCGTGTGCGTTCTCAACCAGACAACGCCGCGCGCATTTTTTCGCCGCTATGCTCGTTAGGGCACGAAGCTGGCGCGCCAAGGTTTGATTGATCCCTGCCCCCTCCGCGCACAGTGGCTTCGCTTCTCGCCGCCCGGTCGGACCGCCCAACGCTACGCTGCCACGCGTGAGCAACGGAGGCCCCAAGAGTGGCTACCGTACCACTCGTTCCACTCCTCCGTGCGCTAACCCGTCCCCTCATTCCTTCCCCACTGTCAGCAATGTCAAGCGTACTGCGCCTGGGGCTTGGGGACCTACGGCCTCGATGCCTGGGTTCTCTTCTATCGAGTATATATATTTAGGCTGACGCCTACCACCGACGCACGGCGATGGGTGAGGGGGTTCGTTGCCAGATTAATGCTCGGGCCTAAAGGTTTACTCCATGGATCGAGAGGCTAGCCGTTGGTGCGCACCCGTCACCGAGCCGGAGCGAGTTAGCGGGGTGCTATGGCCAGCCGGTTGCCCCCGGATGCGCTCCTCCGCGCGATAGCACACCCAGTTTGTGCTAGAGGTTCCTGGCGAGGACGGTGTCTATACGGCAATTCCAAGTAAGGCGCACCCAGCCCGGGGTCCGCACACGGAGAACCATGATGCTCACCAGAGTTAACTTTTATTCCATCCGCGCCGCCCGCGCGCCGTCGGCCATCCGGGACACCGTGCACGAGTGTGCACGGTGCACACGATGCGTGCGTCGGATGGTGTGCGCACCGGGCCCCCGACCGTGAACCTGTTGCTAGGCCACTCTGCGGCATTCGCATCTGCCCGGGGGGTGCGGCACGCTGCACAGGAGGTACACACCGCGCACCGGCCCTGGGCCTCGAATGCGGAAATGAATGCGCATTGCTGTGTACAGACCCAGCGCGCACCGACTTTATTCTCAGCAGGAAGCTCGCCCAATCGCGGCCAGGCCCTCGACGGCCGGCAGGCCCTCGGCAACGTCCTCGATCTCCGTGAAGACTGAGTGCTGAGCATTCAGAGTTCACCGATGCAGCGCGCGCACTTGGGTCGCCGGCTCGAGCCCGATCTCCCCACCGCGTTCCCACTGCGTGCCATGTTGCTGCCACGGCTAGTCCCCCAGCACTCTAAGCCCAATCAGCTCCCCGACAGGGCTCAGGCGTATCGCCCCGGGCGAGGGCACAGAGGTGGAGGCGGAGCCCCCGCATGCAAATGCGAGCAGCCCTACTGTGATAGCCGAGTGACAGTTGCGACTCGCAGTGCACACCTTCTCAGCCTAAGTAAGTGACTGTGGGCGGACAGACCCTGGCCCGGCGTGCGTCACCACCTTCGTATGAGAAGGTGGCGGAGCCCCGTCGACCGCATCTGCCAGAACCAGACACGCCAATCCCGCCCCATATCAGTACGTATCTCGGACTCGTGCACACGAGCTCTGGCACTCACCCAGCGTCGAGCAGAACCGTATTGGTACGGCTGCGTGAAAGAGCTTGCTGCCGGATGTCCTGTTCGCAGCCAGGACGTGATAGGCCCGTCGACGTCCTGACCCACGCGTGCGAGATACGCCGGTCAGGACCGTAGGGCCGACGCGCATTCCGAATTCCAGCCCACGATCTCGAGCAGGTAGGAGCCACCTGAGACGCGTTCGCGACCTTTTCCTCGGAGCTTGCTACGGCCATCTCTGTCAGATAGTCTTTGGACCGCCTGAGTGGACCGATACTGACCACCTGAGCAGTTCGCCGTGCTTCGTGCGCTAGCACGGGCCCCATGGCAGCGTGGCCCGCTTCGCTGGAGGGAGCTTCGGACGGAGCCCTCCGCCGAGCGGTCCCGTCCTTCTCGCCGCTGTAGGTCCACGAAACAAAGCTTGGGGCGGATGCCGAAGTTTCCGTATAGCAGCAAGATGAACGCGATATCGAGCTTCCCTGTCACGACGCTGAGAATTATCACCACATGAGCAGGGAAGCGATCCTGCGAGCGCGTCAATGAGGCACCGCGACGCTGATCATCTCCATCCAGCGCCGCTTGTGAGACGTCGCGCGCACCTGAGCCGACACGGCTTGCAGACTAGAGCCGTAGAGACTGGCGCCGCTGATGATAGCGCAGAAGCTACGAGACAAGGTTCAACTCAGTCAAGGTGGGCATTGGCGAGAGCAAGGGGGTCGCATGCCTGGATCCGAAGCGCCTTCGGCGCGAACGTTATAGCGGTTCGATCGTCCTCATCCCGGCCTTCAAGGAGGGCAAAAGTCTCGGTTTACAAGACAGAATGTGCTGAGGGACGAGGTTGGACTCACTGATATGGTTTGAGCTCGGTTTGCGCCTTGACCTTCGATGTCGCGCCCTATTGTCCCAAAAAGGCATTGTTCGCCATGTGCGCACGCCGCCACGCGCCGCGGCGACAAAGCCAAAGCTAACCATCTCCTTTGACGACCACAACTCAACCTCGCCCTGCATGCTACCTGAGCAACCCACGAAACTACACACCACCACCCCACCGCCGCTCGCGACACCCTGGGGCATGGCAGCCCCATCATTCGGCGCACGGAGCAAGCGCAAGACGCACGCTGAGGACGAGAACGCCGCAGCGTCCCGCATACCGGTTAAGTCGCCTACGGCCTCGGCTTTCGCCGCCTTCACGTCCATCGCGCCTCGCTCGCCGACTCGCAGCAGCCCTGGCAAGAGCACGGCCGCGGGACGGTCTTCAGTCCCGTTCCCGAAGAGCCCCGCGCCCGCGGTGGTTACGCCACTCCTCGTCGACGCGCGCGGCCGGGTGAACGCAGGGCAGGACGAGTCGCCGAGGCTTGGCAGGCGGATGCGCCCGAGCAACGCCACCAAGACAGCAAAGTCGAAAGACGCGAGGAGCAAGACTGCGAGCGCGGCGCCCCCGTCACTGTGGAAGTCGCTTCTGGGCGGCGGCAAGGGTGTCATCGCGCACACGTTTGATCGCGACCGTGAGTGCCGGGGCCTCCCTAATACTGTCCATGCTCGCCGCCGTCATGGACGTCGTCGCGGAGTTTTCGCTGACGTCGGATTGATTGGACTTGGTTGCCGCCATTTCTCGGTCGCCGAATGCGTAGTGCTCCAAGGTCCAGCCACGCCTTACTGCGCGACGATGGTGACGCCTCAAATGCTGCTCGAGGGCATGAACGTGTCCGACGTCGCGTATCATGCGGCGGCAGCGGTGAAACGAGCCATTGACAACAGGTGAGCACAGAGCCGGTTTAGCGTCCCAACTACGACCGCGTTATCGCAGTAATAACTGACATGTGTGCGCTTGCAGACCGAAAGGGAGGTGGGACTTGAATAATCTACGCGCGGCGGCGATGGAGTACTACGTGAGTAACCGGTGTGCATGTCAATAGCATTGCTTACCAGAGTATAGCTCGTCGCGTTGGGCGCAGAGCTAATGGATGACGTGGTCGGCCCGCATTTCACCTTTGTCGATCCGAGGAGTCACGACGACACTAAGGAGATGGTGGGACAGGCGCTCCGCCTCATGAGGCTATTTGCAAGGCAAGGGTACCGGCGGGATCGAATCGTTATCTCGGTGAGCTCCAGGACGAGTCGGTCCATGTCGCCGATCAAATGAAGCCCTAACAATAGTTATACAGATACCTGCGACAGAGGCTGGGGTGCAGGCGGCGATGGTGCTGGAGCAGCGCTACTACGTGCGCACCAACCTTCTGTTCGTGTCTGGACCCACACACGCAGCAATTTGTGCGGAGGCAGGGGCCTCCTTCGTCATGTTCTCCTATGCAGCAGTCAGCCTTCCACCCATAACTCTGATAGCAAAGGACAACACACCGTACTGACAGCTCCGCGCCAGGTTCATCATGGAATTGGTCAGAGGAACAGCAACAACCCTTTTGCACGAGTGGTCGAGGCGCTGATCCCGTCGACAACGCGCCTCGCCGACGAAGCCATTGAACGCACAGCTGAGCATTTCAAGCAGGCAAAGATTCAGAGCGTGGTGCTCCTTACAGGCGTGCCGGACGTAAGTCCATCCGGTACTTATCTGTACACAGTCCGAAATTGTTCACGACATCCCCTGCCGCCGGGTCCACCAGATTACCGAGGCACAGCGCCTCAAGGGCTTCGATAGTGTGGTCCTCGATGCATCCCAGTCCCAAAAGGCGAAAGTCCCCTTGTCCACCACGCCGCCGACACGCACAGCTGCGCCCACCGAAGGGTCCCCGGGCAAGGGGCGGGCGCGAGAGGCGCAGTTCGCATCGACCTACCTTTCGTACCCCGGAGGCGCCTTCCTCTCGGCTATGTCCGTCGAGACGCGCGAGGTGACCCAGGCGACGCTCGCGAAGGGTTTGCAAGGGCAGATGGCGCACATGAAGGGCGCATGCGACGATATGCTCGAGTACCTGCTGGTCCAGGCAGAGCTAGCCCACCTCGATCTTGAAACGCTGGAGTCATGCTACGAGGACGACGTCGACGAGCAATTCAGAGTTTATGCGTTGCAAAGGGCCGGAATTTCTGTGGCACAAGAAAGACCGATCAGATATGACGACGTGGGGTTCCGGATGATTTGCTCGTTGTGGGATAGACCGGAGGCACTGTGACCCGCCGACATCAAGAGAAGCGTTGGCGATGGTTGAACGGACAAGATGCAGCGAGCTCGGTGTTTTCGGGGATCCGGGCAAGCTGGCCCACGATGGTCGTGCATGAATCGTGGACGTAGGGGACCGGAATATTCGATACCAAAACAGCGACCAGGCAGCGCAGGCGGTGACGAGTGGGGGAGTCGCCAATCAAGGAAGTCTTGTCGACTTGTTCGTGCGATGGAGATGCTAGGCCGCCGGATGGGAAATCGGACGAAAGGCGGGCGCTGCAAGCGGAAAGAAAACTCAGTCCTGGTTTCCACATACCTTGGGAGTGACTTGGTAGTCGTATGTACCGGAAGTAATCATGTACCATGGTCTGTTGTATGGCAGGGTCAAAGGGAGAAGAGAAAAAAATGTCAGCACAGGTACTGACCGGGGGAGATAGGGCGACAAGGAGCCAACGTGCACACCACGCTGTTCGGGAAGCGGCACGGACATCATGCTTCGCCGTGGACGCTGGGGTTGTGGAGAGGGAGCCAGACGTTCCCAAGCAGCAGGCTCATGGTGGGCGTGGCCAAATCCTCGCCGTGCTCGCCGTGAATTACGATGGCAGGCGAGGGTGCTCCGAGGGTGGAGCGGAGCGCTCGCGGCTTGACATGGAAAACGGGGCGAAAATCAAAGGTGGATTAAAAGGTAGGCCTTGTGGTGAGATGCAGACCATGAGGCGAGGATGGCTGCTCTCGCCCGATGAGTAGACTTTGCGCCGGTGTACGGGTGCGGGAGATATCAGTCGCTGCACGAGTTCCGATGCGACGTATGCGCGCGCACCAGAGGGATCTTCGCAGTCCAGCATTCGCAATGTGCCGCACGAATAAATGGATCAGAAGGGAACAGGGCGCGTCAGACGGAATCTAACGCACAGGCTCACCATAGCATGGGAGCCCAGGATACTTACTCTATCATCAATTATAATAGGTCCGAAGCTGCGGCCCAAGCTGGAAGGAGGACATACTCGTCGAGGCTGGCTTGGTTCTCAGCAAAACGTCGCCGATGTGGTTTCTCTCGCCGACAGGGGTTCCTAGAGACGCATCTAACGCGGCATAGACAGAACCTAATGCATTTAGCGATGCCTCGACCCGGCCTGCGGCATGGGGAGATGAGCGGGAGGGGCTGAACAAGCGAATCGAACGCGCATACCATGCGTTAGCCCTCTTTTCCTACGGCGCCACAGAAAGCTAGGCTATTCCGCCGACGCCGACGCAGACTTCCTGCTCGCGCGATGGTCACAGCCGGGAACTGCTCGAAGGATACCTGAGGAAGGGATGGTGGTCGTGCGAGGTCAAGGAGGATCGAGTGCGCGTGCCCAATCTCCCTGGCTCCGAGCTCGGTAACTCAAACGCGCACGGAGTTACGTACCAGCAAAAAGTGCCGAGCGAGCTCAGCATCTCTGCGAATCTACAAGTCTAAACTTGATGAGCCTTGAGGAATGGTGGACGCATGGATGTCGAGAGCCGCTCCCGAGGCTCCGTAACACGTCAATGCCGGGTCGTGCTCCGAGCCTTCGCCCAGCCTTCACGCAGAACGCATTGCAGGTGTTGAAGGTAACTGGTTTGCTGCACAATTCGCATAGATAGCACACCGCGCCGAGGTTGTCGATTGTTACATGCGGAGGAGACAGGATAAACCGCGTCAGGAGAGGCTGTATGCGGTCGAGGTCAAGCTGCAGAGCAGTGATCGCGTGCGAAATGGACGCGTCGGGTGCAGTCTGAGTGACACTGAGACCCAGCTGAGACCTACTGAGACTGAGCGAGTGCGCGTCCACGTGTAGCGACCTTGCTCACGACCACAGCGAGAGCAGGCGTCTGACTCTTGCATTACACCACCCCATGCCATCGCGAACAGACAAGCCAACGAAGGCGGAACCGTCGAACTCGTCCCCAGAACCTAGGCCAACAATCCCGTTCGCGCGATATACTTCGATAGTTGGCGTACACACCTCTCTCCTCGCGTTCAGCGCCCTCATCCTTCCCGGGACGTCGCTCACGTCCCTCGTGCCATGGGTCTCATCAAGCAGGACACATGCCGCTGAAGAGCAGGAATCGCGCGACGTCTCCCACCTTCTAACGGAGAACCCACTTCGGACGGTCGCGTGGATATGCGTCGGTGCGTTCATTGTGCAGAGCTGGTGGGCCGGCTGGATCAGGCAGTGGTCGCTTGAGATGCGCGAACAGAAGAAAGACCAGGCGGAGACAACACAGAAAAAGTTCGAGAGGCAAAAGTGGAAGAAGGAGCGCGTCGTGGTGCGTTCGTGTGTAACAATGTATCTCGTAGTTCAAGGATTGACTCCGCTCGGCCCTCTAGGTGTATGCTCAGGCAGCTGCCATGACCGTCGTTGCCTCTATCGCATTCTACGTGATCACCATCCTTTTCGGAGCTCCGTTAGCAAGGTCAATACAATCGCTGTGTTTCAAATTCTCTTAGAAGTGCATACTGAACGGACCCCGCTCAGTTATCCTCTTGAAACGTTCTCCACGAGCCTTCTGCTCGCCATCCTCACGGTCCTCCCACCAGCTTACACCTTGGGACCACCCTCGTTTGGCTCTGACAGCCCTTCGCTCGTCAGCCGACTCACCTGGACCCGCCTCTTCGCCGAGCTGTCGTGCGTATACAACCTTCGCACCACTCCGAACGTGTTCGCGCCCGACTTACATCCGCACGCAACAGCCCCCGTACCCCTATCGAGAGAGCACTCGTCTACCCCGCTGCCGGCGCTGTAACGGGCTGCTGGCTGGGCGCGATCCCCATAGGCCTTGACTGGGAGCGTCCGTGGCAGGTACGTTCCATCCCTTCTACTTTCATCTGCCACCCCGTGCGTCTTTTGCTCACACCGCAGCACAAGGCATGGCCTCTCACGCCCACCTTTGGCGCGGTTGGGGGCAGCATCGTCGGGTCCCTCGTCGCCTTGGTAGTCAGCGCGACTCTTGAACTGGCCCAGACAGGCCGCCAGGCCGGGCAACCTCCAGCGCAGATCGCGACGGGGAAGCCCAAGCGGCGGTGAAAAGCGGACCACGGTGGTTGCCGTCTCGAGCTCTCCGAATTCCGAGTTCTACAGCGAGCTTCTTCTAGATCCATCTAGCTTCTGCGGTCTACTACCGTCTGCTTTCCGATATTAAGTTATACAACTCTAACACCCTGCCACTCCTCGTGGGTGGCCTCGCCTGTGACCAAGCCTGTCCCTGCGCCCGTACCGTGCCCAAGGACCGGGGAGGCCTGTCTATCTATCTAGGAACTCAGCACACGTAAGTCTCCGATCGAGCTGGTCACGTAGTCGGGAACGGTAGGCGATGCGTTTGGTCCCGTAATCTCACTCTCCTTCGTAATGCCTGCAGGAGCCCTCTCGTGAGCCCACGTCCTTCCGAGATTCACCACGCAAGAATTTGACTTGCCTGTGAGCACCAGAAGCGTCGCCAGCCCGCCCGCCTTCCCGAACTCGATGTCAGTGTTCAGCCGGTCGCCCACCATAATGGTCCTCTTCGGATCGAAGGCGTGCCTACGGAGCAGCTCTATCAGCACCCTTCCGGCCTTCATCTTAGACTTCTCCCACTCCCCCGCCACATGCTCCTGCATTGCAGGAGCCTGAAGCCAAAGAGACTCACTTTGCCTTGATGCAGTCCAGCATCGTTCCCTTTGGCTTCCCGATCGCCACCGGATCGCGCCCCAGCGCGAAGCGCAAGGGAGCGCTAACCGACCCCGCGCCCGGGAGGAGGCCTTCTGCGGTCGGGTACGTGCTGTCCTCGTTCGTGACGAGGAACGCGCAGCCCTCGTTGCTGAGCAGATAGCTGAACGCCTTGGAGAGCTTCGTGTAGTTGATGGACGTGTCGAGCCCGCACAGGACTGCGCCGACCGCAGGGTCCGGCGTCCAGTTCTTGAGCGAGAAGTTCGCGAGCGTGTTGTCCGCGGGGTCCTGCGGCCGTCGGACGGAGGTACGGCGATGGTTGCGTTGGGGGGTTCCTATGGCATGAGCAGACCGACCGGGATGAGCACAGCGTGTGTGCTCACTGTGCCGCCGATATACGTGATACCCTCGTCGTGCAGCTCTTCCTCGAGTCCTGCCATCCCGATCACATACACCTTCTTGTCTTTGGGCATCTTCATGACCGAGGAGATATACACTGCTGCAGCATACGCGGACCCGTAGATCTCGTCCTTGTTACGCCTTCAGCTCCTATCCATGAGATTCGGAGATTATGCATGCACGTACCACATGAGCCTCAACACCAAGCGAGTCGAACTTCTTCTTGTAGTTCTTCCTTGACTTCGTAGCGTTGTTCGTGACGAACAGCACCGACTTCTCTTACGGACAATGACTGGAGATGAATACATTGCGATGAACGGACCCGCAAAGACGACGCACTGTGTGTCCGGAGTAATTGCAAAACTTCCGTGGCTCCTTCGATCAGCGTATCTCCCGACCAAAGCACCCCATCGCAGTCGAAGAGCCAGGTGTCATACTTGTCCAGCAAGTCAGTGTAGTCCTGTGGGGTACTCAAACGTGCGGCCATGGTCCTGTAGGTATCGAAGTCGAATGCAGAGGGTGGATGATCACGAACAGGATAACGATGGTGACACCTCCAAGTGCTGAGGGAAGAGCCAATCGTCGACCAATCGCACACAATTGAAGAGTCATCTTCTCGACGGCTGACTCATAGTAAGAGAACATGCCAGTGCGCGCTGGATGTCACGCAGGCAATGGCGCACGTTCACCGCAGGGCAGGATATATCACGACTTGGGGATCTTAAGCTACGATGTCTCATATGGGGTGCAGAGAGTTATCGCATACCGACCTCATCGGTCTCATTTTGTTTGCGACAGTAGGCAGTACAATGCATGAGGTAGAGCGAACGATGATGCATGGCGTCGTGGTGCGTGGAGGGTGTTGAAAGCCGTGGACCGGCTGCCCCACAACCGGTCATAGAATGAGAGAATACAGAGCCGCGCAAATCCATACAAGTCGTCTACTTGCGGCCAACCTTCTCCGACGCCTTGATCACCTTCTTCACGATCTTCGCCTCCTCGACGAGGAATGCCCGAAGGATGCTAATTGAACACACGGAATGAGTTTCATAACAAGTGGCGAGCCATGGGGGCACATACCGGGACTTGGTGCAGTCACCGCATCGTGAACCACCGTACGCCCGACGAACCGTCTTCTTCGTCTTCGAGATCGTGGCGTATTGCCGAGGACGCAGAGCGGGAACCTGGTAGAAATGAATTTAAGTATGTAACTCACCCATAACCGTATATCCAGTACGAACACCAGGTAGTGCGATACCGCAGTCTCCGCACTTGGGCGAAGTGGCGAGCTTTTTGAGGTGGTGGTAGACAAGCTTGCCACCTGGCGTCTTCACCACCCGACGACGGTTGGAGGTGGTGTTGTAGGGAGTGCGCTTGCGGAGAGTGACGCGTTGGGCCATTGCTGGACTATAAGGACATACGTTCAGTATGGGTGTCGCACAAGGTTGCATTCCCAATGCAATTCTCCCTCGTCAAGGCCTTCCAGCCAACTTGATGCATCCAACCATACTACATCTTCCTTGACCCCTGCACCCGATACCCCAGCCAACTCTGCCCCTCCCAAAGTTGCACATATCATCAAACGGCGGAGAACTCACACTTGAGGACTTCAAGGAAAGGCGGCCTGTAAGATGCTGTTGAGTGTCCGACGTTGAACGCAATAGCAGCATAACGACATACCTTGATCTTGAACTTGCTGTAGGGGCCGTCGCTGTCGAGTATGTCCCAGTTTAGAGACGGATCGGGTGGCTGGGAGGTGCTGTATAGTAGACGCGGCAGATGCCGGGAGATAGCGCGCGCTTCGGCTTCCTAATCAAGCACTCTATATCCACCACCTTCATGTAGACGCCCACTGAAGCGGTTGGTGTCCTCAACTTTACATCATGGTGTATGAGCGGTCGTATGTTCGTCGTGATCCTTTACTCAGAAACTAAAGCTCTGGATACTCTGAGTCTGAGTCAAGGCTACCATTGCAGGTGGTGCGAATATTTGCCTACCGACTTGTCATCATTTCTACAGGGTCCTACTATCACCTTTCTGCGTAGTCGTCGGCCTAACGTGAGTACGCCGCCGGTGTACCCTCAGAATAAATTTATGGATAGTATCGCGCTGATTACTCCGAATGATGTCCTCGGCACGCAGCCTTTTCTCCGGCATCTCCTTCTGGTTCCTCGCCCACCTGTCTAGCGGTTATTGGGCGCCGTATTATTCACGCACCGAGGTCATGGTCCCACATACAAAGCGCCCGACAGGATAGTGACATTTAGATTGATGAGGATGACTTCGCTAAGGAGTGTCCGAGCCCGGTATTCAACCGCACCGGGTATATTGAGTTTTGACCGGGATCGCCGGCAATGGGGATGGACTAGACCCCAGCTCCCCAGGCCTCATGGCTATAGCCCTCTTCTCAGAACAGCTTAGAGAGTGACGTGTTACCAAGCACTGACATGTTGATATTGAACCATGCCAACCCATGGTCGTGGTCATTCGGAATTGTGCTATATGTGGCGGCCGCGTTCGTAGACATGCCGTTCTTTCGTGCACGTACAGGAATACTCGATAACGGAGCTCCCCGACATTCTTCGGATCCACATCGCAGGCTACCGAACTCATTGGCCACAGCGACGCCACATACCAAGGGAAGACATGAACGTTTGAACACTTTGTCTATGCTTCACGGCAGATGTCATGAGCTAGCGCTCTCAGTCGAAACCTCGAGTTTGGTGTTAGTACAGAACCCTATGATCCTGGCGGCAGTGTAACACCAATAGCACTACAGGTTACTACTAGCCTCACCTCGATATGCCGTGTATACCCTACACCCCCTCAGAGGTGTAATTTGGGTGCTGTGCGCTTCTACGGTCTCACACCAAACGTCGCTTGTGAACAAACTCCTCGTCCGGCCTCTATGGATGACGCAAATCTTCCTTCGCCCCTTCTGGAGGTGCGAGAATATCGGAGGAATGAGCTTCCATGTAGACTCGTGTTACAACTCGTCCCATCTCCGCCTAGGTTTCGAAAGGTCTCGTAGTCGCTCGGGGACGATAAACACATTCTTCCTAGGTCCCCGATCAAACGAATATTCGGCGCATGTCTTGCCTGCTTCTGCGACCAATGCAGCAAGGGGCCCATAGGGAGACTGGCAGATGATCATTCACGGAGCTGCGAAGAAGTGATGACTGAGATGATGCGGCAGAAGAAGCCCCCGTTCGCAGCATCCGTCATCAATACGCGCGGTCGAAGTTCTTGTACGAGTGCTTTTCGTACTCTTTTGTCTTGCGGGCCTGTTTTTTCGCACTGCATAGAGTACACCGCTGATCAGAGGGATAATAATGTGATAGTTGGTGGGACACGTACGGGACGGCTGGTCGTGGCTCTACGAGCGCACGCTGTTGCATGCTGACGAAACGGTCCTTGAAGAGGTTGCCTTCAGGCTGCGGCACGCACAGATAACCATCAGTTGCTGTGTTCCTCGGAAATTGAATTTACTGTGCCTCACCTTGAGAGCACGTAGACTCTCGCTGAGCTCCTCGCCAAGCTGGATGGCAATCTCGCCCTCGGGCACCTTGTGCTTGCCGACCTTTTGGCCCCCCAAACCCTGACTCAACTTCGCCTGGAGAGCGAGTTGACGTTCGGAGCGGAGACGTTCGCGCATCGCAAGACTGCGCGCGTTGGCTTTTCGTAGAGACTTCGCGGAGTCGACGGTGGCAAGCAGGCGTTTTCTCGCCATTTTTTCAGCTAGTGCGCGTTTCTACCATGCCGGACGAACGAAGATGCATGTCAGTCTATGACAAAGTGAGAAAGGAGGTTGAGAGGACACACCTCAGCTCGTAGCCGCTCTGCCTTTTTCCTCTGTTGCTTCGTTTTCCGAGCTGGCATCTTCTTCGGCGGTAGCAAGTCGCCATCACCCTCCTCCTGCTCTTCCTGCTCCTGCTCCTCCACCTCTGCAGACACATCCAGCTTCATCCCCCGTGCCATACCCGGGTCCTGATCCTCCCTAGGAGTCGTGCGCGCCTTCTCCATCCGCGCCTTGATCTCTTCGAGCTGTTCAGCCTGCTTGAGCTTGAGCTCCTCTTTCTCATGCGCCGTTCGTAAGAGATCCTGATGTGACGTGACTGGAGGATTGTAGGATGATCCCTCATGCGGCGAAGGTACAGCTGCGAGTGCAATATTTGAGCGTAGAGGTTGATTTTGAGGGCCCTATGTCGTGACATTGTCGGTACCATACGGCGTGCACAAATACTTTGAGTCGCACCTTGACATTGACTCGCTCAGGCGTGTCCTCTGACCACACATCGTAAGTCCCTGCCTTCTTCGCAGCTTCACTGAGCTCGAGCATCGCGCTCCCTTCCCCGACTTGGTCCGGGTCGACGAACGCATTGAGAGGACCTCTCCGCAGCCGTTTGCCTATCTTCAACAGTCTACTTTTCTCGTCGTGAGTCAACGCCTTGCGTTTCGTTCCTGCTTTAATGGAAGCGGCGGATGTGGGGCGCGAGAAGACCGCCGGCACTGCAGAGCGTTGCGAGAGGATTTTTGTTGAGGTGAGCACGCGCTCAGAGAACTTGGGGAGACTCTTCCGGACTGTTGAACGGGAGGTCACAATTATTCATGAGATACCAACCGCTTCATCCCTGTCGTCTCCCGCAGGAGCTTCAGCATCGTCAAGTCGAAGACGCACTTTTGTCATCTCCCGCGACATCAATCTGGAACAATTCTTCATCTTTCTTCTTCTGCAGAGTCGACCTGATAGACAAGCCATGTGCTCAGCATGCGCTCTCATGAGCGACACAGAGTTGTGATGGGACTGGAAAATTACCCCGTTGCCCGTTCTTCCGCGCGAAGCTCCTCCAAGGCCCCTTCTACCTCATCCAAGTCGACATTTTTCCTCCATGCGCGCTTGCCCTTCCGACTACTCTGCGCTCGCTGTGAGGGCGCACCAGTCGATGACGAAGCTTTCTTCGTAGAAGGAATTGGATGCAATGAGCCGGTCGTTGGCGCAGTCGATGTTGTGCGAGCCATGGCAATTCGCGATCGTCGAGTAGGTTAATGAAGGAGTTGAGTACAGCGTTTAACTTCGATCTACGAAATGGTAGCAAACACTAGTGCGATTAATGCCACAGTTGTTTGATCAATGTAGCATTAATGGGGTAGTGGTAACCTGGGTCGTTGCCATCGACCCGCCGGGGGTTCGATTCCCCCTTAATGCATGAGCTGATGCCTTTATCCGTTTTTTTGTCACTCCTATCTCCAGTGTCCGCGGTTGGTTCGAGTAAGTACGCTACAGCAATGTTGCTCGTTTACTCAATCGTGATTTGGGAAGAATCGACGTTTGCAGCGAGCATCGGAAACAAGAAACTAATTTACACAACAAGCTCAAACTGCAGTTGAACCCGAATAGGTCCATTGACTCGTCTATTACTTCGTGAGCGCAGAGAACATCGGCACGGAAAGTTGTCCATTATTCGTCTTAGACTTTGCAAGCCTATGACAACCTGTGAGCTCTCCTGGCGAAACCCCGATGCAAATTACGCACTCGTCAAAATGTTGCCCGCGTTTGGGGTTCGCGCGTCGCTTCGCCATAGATTTACGAACCTTGCTCTCAGGGCGTATAACAATAACCGGTACAGGAGAATGACTTAGGCAGTACCTAAATGGACGATGCGTTAATAATCGATCCGGATCGACGTTGGGCGGGGAGAACGACTCACTTTGACACACTTCCAACGCCTGGTGCACCAAACGCACCCGCCCAGGCCTGCATCATGCCCCGCTGACCTCGTGTGCCAACCACGACAGATTCGGGACGATAGAGCGCGATCAGACGGTCAATTGTCTGTGTGACCTTGCCCGCAATGTACTCGACAATGATCGAAAGCTTGCGGTCGGCGTCGTACTCAACACACTTCTCCTGGATGAGCCGCATGAGCTCTCGCGCATCCTCGCGATATTGATCATGGTCTTTGTCTGCTGTGTGGGACAGTGGCGCGTATGAATGAGTACAGCGCAAGTTAAGTATAAAGCAGGCTTACCAAAGTCGTCAGAATCAATCCCGCGGAAGACGACAAGCTCGTCTCCGTCCTGAACCAGCGCCTCGAGAGCCCATTCTAGTGCCGCACTCCCACTCTCGTCCGGACTGGATGCACATAGGAAGACACGCGTGCTCCTGGTCCGGATATACCCCTCGCTTTGTACGTGCAATGTATATGAGAACATGCTCGCCTGTGGATTCTCAAGAGTGTCGAAGGAAACTTTGGGTGTGTATCCTTGGGCAGCAACTAGCGGAGATGGAGGGGTATTGGGGGAGCCGATGGCGACGCCAGAGGAAGACGGATACGCGGAACTATAAGGTGAAGATGTCGCAGTGAATCCAGCAGTCGTGCCAGTCGGAAGTGGGGGCGAGAGTGGAAGTGAGCCAATTGGTGGGGATAGAGGGTAGGAAGATGGGCCTTGATTGGGGGTACTGGGCCGCGAGGTGCTGTGCTTCATGGCTGAACGGAGAGGAGGCGGAAGGGCAATACTGTGCGGACGCTCCGCGTGGACCACATCAGACGACATTGCGGTTGGCCCGAGCGGAGGTGCCGGTGAAGTCAGAACGTTAAAGTCGGTATGGGCTACCTGAATGCTTCGTTAAGATGAGAAGCATGATAAGACTCGATGTAACCCCGCACCTTGTACCGCTCCTACTAGTGTATTCTGTACTGAGAAGGTCGGCTAATGGGTAGATATCTACAATGGCGATGATTGCATGAGCATGATAGGTTTCCAATGAGTTGGACCCCGTTGCGTACCGATCTCAATCCGAATTGAAGCAGTTGAGGATGGTGGTGGTGTGGACGGGAGTGGGCGCGCCGTCGTCCGGCTACGGGTGCCAACCCGAAACTCAGAGAGTAAGCGGAGTTTGAAACCTCCCTTACCCTCTACCATGACCATGTCCCGCTCCCTGTCGCCCGATGTCGCCTCCCCCGCTGAACACAGCGATACATCGCCGACCCGCGAGGAAGGCGACGTTACGCAGGATACATCGGAGTCCCAGGGCGCGACTTCGGACTCAGCGCACGAGAACAATTCAGCGGTCGATGCGTCTACATCTCGATCGGCCTCGGAAACCCCCTCTACATCTGCCCCTACACCTGGGGGCTCTGCTGCACCTGCTTCTATGTCAACAGTCGCATCCGCAAGCAGCTGGCAAGCTGTCTGGTCTCCGGCGCATAACGCTTACTATTTCTACAACCCAGTAACTCACGAGACCACCTGGGTCAATCCTCTCCAGCCCGACACCGAGGCAGGCCCCTCCAACGAGCCTGATGTCCCAACACCATCCTCCGACGCGTCCCAGATACCCGCTGCGTCGTCCTCAACCCATGACATATACGCAGCCGCGGCCGCACAGGGCATTGACCCAGCACTCGCCCACCTCGACCCCACGCTCGCTGCGCAAAGCGCCCCCGGTGCTTTCACCTACACGGCCAAGTTCAACGCGCGCACTGGCGCATTCGCTCGTCCGGACGGCCGTGACCCCTCGCACTTGTCCGAATACGAGCGGGCGAAGCGCATGAGCGAGTTCTACTTTGACGTCAACGCGTGGGAGAGCGAGGTAGAGAAGCGGAAGCTTGAAGAGGCACAGGAGGAGGAGAGCAGGAAAAAGAAGAAGCCAACGAAGAAGGATTTGGTGAGTTTGGCTTGGAAGTTCTGACGATTGATTCCAGGCTCGCATTGCTGATGGAGACCGACACAGGAGCGGTTCCGGGAGCAGAAGCGTCAGAAAAAGCTGGCGAAGACGGCGTGGTTGCGTACTTAGGCCTTAGGCCCTCAGCCACAGATACTCTTGTAATCATCAT
Source organism: Daedaleopsis sinensis (assembly GCA_033807695.1). Classification (NCBI taxonomy): domain Eukaryota; kingdom Fungi; phylum Basidiomycota; class Agaricomycetes; order Polyporales; family Polyporaceae; genus Daedaleopsis; species Daedaleopsis sinensis. Next base: position 2,231,253 of record CM066302.1, read on the forward strand.
GCTCCATCATCGTGAAGCAGAATCGCGTTATGATGACTTTCTAATGCTTCGGACCTGGTCTGACATACTCCATTAACATCAACATCGGCTCACAGATAACAGTACTGTGAATATATACCTTTTTAAAGTCATGATCAAACTAGTAACACAGTACTTGTGTTCGTGTAACGGCCGGTGTAGATTAATAAGGTGAATGGAGCAAAAACAAATGGCCAACGCCGGGGTCGAACCGCCGACCTTGGCGTTATTAGCACCACGCTCTAACCAACTGAGCTAGTCGGCCATGATATGTAGTTTATCCTTCAGTGTTTTGTAAGTACAACACTTTATCCACGACAAGTTGAAGCATTTACTCACTTACTATGAAAACAGTCCGATCGAAGAGATACACCATATTACTATTACTTCGCTACTTAGCTACAGAAAAGCTCAGAACAACGAAGAACTTCGCTGACTACGTTAGTGTCGCGCAGCTTTGGCACTGGCGGCAGCCTCGAGCTCTGAATAGGTACCGCTCTTCAGACACATGTTCCTGAAGATCCCGCCCTCTTTCTGGATGAGGTTCAGCGGCGTGTCGAACTCGGCTAGCTCACCCTTGTCGAGCACGATCAGCCGGTCGTAGTCAATGACCGTCCGCAGGCGGTGTGCCACTGTGGGCGTAAGAAACGTCAGCTCGCTGTAAAGTACACTCCCGTACGCGACCACGGCCACAGTGATGCACGACCACAGGGAGGGAGACGGGGACTATGACTCGGGAGAAGGAGGGGGGCACGCACCGGTCAGCAGCAGCGAGTCGCTGAACTCCTCCCGGATCGTCGCCTGGATCTTCGCGTCCGTTGCAAAGTCGATGCTGCTCGTCGCCTCGTCCAGCACGATGATCGCGCTCCGCCGGAGCAGCGCGCGCGCCATCGCGATCAGCTGCCGCTGCCCCTGCGAGAAGTTCGTGCCGCCGGCCGAGACCTGCGTGTCGAGCGTGATGACTGTCTTCGCCTCGCTCTCGTTGTCAGAGCCTGAAGAGCAGGAGGCAACGCGGGAGGTCCGTTGGGAGGTACTTTGGCTCTCTGTCACAACTTGCACGCGTTCCAAAACATCCAGGCACTCCGCATCGGTGTGCTCGTCTGCATTGACCATGTTAGCCGGGACCGACAAACACTAGCCTCTGTGCTCACCGAAAGGGTCGAGGTTTTCACGCAGCGTACCCGAGAAGAGGGTCGCGTCCTGGGGAATGAATGTCTGGAGCAGAGCGGCCAGCCTTTTGAGCGGAACACATAAGGTAAGTAGTTGTGAGGACGCACGATGCGTGACCGCAGATCATGCAGACCAATACTGCAGATATCGATGCCGTCGATGACGATCTTGCCAGCGGCCGGGTCGACCTAAGGCAGAGCACGGTTCGTCAACGGACAGAACAAGGGAATCACGATCAGGAGCTCACAAATCGTAGGATGCTCATAGCTAGTGTTGACTTGCCACTTCCCGTCCTTCCGATAAGGCCTATGCGCTCCCTCGCCTTGAGGGCGAACGACACCCCATGGAGGACAGCAGGCAGATCAGGAGCGTATTTCACGGTCAAATTGTCCACCACAAGCATAGAGTCACAGTTCTGACTCGTCGTGGATGGCCAGTATGCCGGAGGGCGGTTCGACTCAATGACCGCCGGGGGCTCCTGCGGAAGGTCGAGGTATTCCACGACCCGCTCGATCGAGCTATGACTGCCCGTCAGTATCAAGAACGTCGACCACCGCAAACGCGTGACGTACTTGAGATCGAGCTCCAGCGCCGTCCAGAGGCGACACGCCCAGTACACGCTGTTCGTGAACGACATCGCCGAAGTGATACAGATACCCGCCAGACCCGCGTCCACATATCCCGACAGCGCCAAGAGCGTCGTCATGAAGATGGCGGTCGCGCTGAGCACGTCGAACGTCAAGAGCAGCCAGCGGTTCGTCATCCAGAACGTGTACCACATCTGCGTCGTCAGGTCGACCTGCTTGTACAGGCCGTCAAGGAAGCGCTGTTCGGCGGAGAAGGCGCGCACGGTGACGATGCCCTCCAGGAGCTCGCTGAAGGTCGCGAAAATCGGGCTACGGGTGTTGGACTCCATGCGCCGAAGGTCGCGGCCGGTGTGCATGTAGGCGATCGAAGCCCTGTAGTAAAAGAAGCCAAGAACGGCGGCAGGGAAGATGAACAGCGGGAATACAACGCTGTATAGCACCACACGTCGTGAGCACTTAGCCCGCGCAAGGAATGTTGAAGCGGCCTCACATGATTGTTAGCATTGAGATCGCGAACACAGACAGAGACTGGTTGAATTGCTGTAGGGTTGAAGCGAGAGAACTATCGATGGTGTCCACGTCCTGGCACGCGACATTGTGAGGAACTCGCGAGCACACTGGAGCTAAGAATCCGTACCTTGCTGAAGCGGTTCAGCATACGACCCTGGGGCGTCGAATCGTGCCACCGCATGGTCGCACGCACGACGCTCCTCAGCAACTTCTCGAACAATATCCGGGATGCCCTCAGCGCACCGGTATACTGTACCATCGTCCCAGTGATGTTGACGAATCCAGAGGCGAGGGCGATCGCAGTAAAGATGCCGATATAGAAGTACGGATGCTCTTGCGCCTGCGGCAAGTTGATGTGGGTTGCGTTGATAGATAGAAGCGGTGCCGCATGAGTGGTAGCAGCGTGGTGCAAGTGAGCAAGACCGTCGCTGAGCACGTGCTGGTTATGTTGTGCCCGGTAAGAATACGACAATTGAGGCGGTAGAGCTGCACTGTTGCCGTACGCCTCAGCCCAAATCTAGTAGAGGACAATGTTAGCGCGATTCACCGTGCGAAAGGGGGATTGAGGACATCACCTTAATCCAGATCTTTTCGCCGATGGTGAGAAGCTGCGTGAGGATAATGAGGGAGAAGATAGTGCCCCATGTCCAGTAAGAGCTACAGCCCTATCAGCTCGCCCGCTCATATCTTAGCGGCGCAACACTCACGAGGCCTTCAGGTACGTGTTGTAGATGTTCCACTTCACGCTGCCCAGTTCACGATGCTCCTGCTCAACGAGTTTCCGGGGCTTCTTGTTCTCCTTCACAGTGCCCGTCTTGTCGTCTCCAGCCTCTGTATCGATCTCAGCGCTCGGGTTCTCCTTGTCCTCCACAGCTTGATCCTCTTTGTGCGCCTCAGCGACCTCCTCGAATCTGGTGATGTCATCGAACACTCCCTGATCGCGCAGTCGCGCAATCTCACCCTGCAGGTCGACTTGTCCGCCGACCATACGGACGAAGTAGTATGCACCTGGGAGGACGAGCTCGACGTGGTGGGTGACTAAAACCTGTGGAAGAACGACGAAGAGATTCAGGCTCACGACTCGCTGGATTGTCAGCCGAAACGCACTCACCACAGTGCGGTGCGCCAAGAGAGGGCCGCAGAGCAGCTTCTCGAATAGGAGTCGTGCGGTGTGGCTATCTACAGCGCTCAGAGGGTCGTCCAGGAGGACGAACTGCGTCGGCGCGTATACGGCGCGAGCAAGCGCTACCCTGTATAACAGCACGTTGGTTCGGGGTGATCCACTGAACAGACGGTGAGCACTCACCGGGCCTTTTGCCCCCCAGACAAGGTGACGCCACTACGGATCGCATGCAGAAATGAGTTAGGAGTACTCCAAACCACCCAGACTGTCTCGCTCACCGTGCACCAATCTCGGTAGCGTCACCGTCCTCCAACATGTCGAGGTCTGGCTGCAACGCGCAGCACTCTACGACGGCATTGTACCTCGCCTCGTCATACGGGTACCCGAACAAGATGTTGTCCTTGATGCTCTGATGCCTGAGCCAGGGCGTCTGCGCAGCATACGAGATCGTGTGCGAGAGCCCGTGCTCGTCGACCACGGACGAGTTCTTCGACATGTACAGTCTAGACGTCGCGCCGGTGTCGACGTTGGTCATCTCGCCGAGCATCGCCATCAGGAGCGCAGTCTTGCCGCTTGCGGTCGGGCCGGTGACGAGTGTGAGCTTGCCTATGGGGAAGGAGAGGTCGCGGATGCGCAGCGTGAAGCGGCTGTCCTGGCTCAGAGGAGCCTGTTCTGCAGTGGCGTCATTGCCAGTGCTGGCGGCCGTAGCCTGGCCATTACTTCTGTTGCTCTTGTCCTCGACAGCATTCCAACTAAAGGATCCGCTAGAGATTCCGAATCGCTTGATGTTCTCTTCTGGTTCTTCAGAGGGGGCTACGTGGCCCTTTTTGAGGGTCGAAACCTGCAGATCGACCTCCTCCTCTTCGAGATAGGTGGCGATACGATCGAGCGCGACCTTGGCCTACGAAAGCGTTCATGAGTTTTGAGACGAGGGAGATCTACTGTGATGACTCACCTGTAGCGCCTGCGAGAAGTTTTGAGGCATAAAGTTTAGCGTTGAGTTGAGCATCTGATACAAGGCAATAGCCTAAGGTGCATCTTGGGTATGAGCTACCGAGGTACAGCTCAGAAACGTTCTAGGACAACTCACTGTGAACGCAATGCCGACCGTCAACTCGTTACCTCGCGCGACATACACGAAGAGCGACGTGACAGAGACCAAGATGGGTGCAGACACCCAGACGAGCGAGGAGAGCACCGAGTTGACTCGTGCTAGGGGCAACGTCAGCAGCAGCATCCGGCGACGGGACATAGGGCGCACCCTTGATCATCCATTGCACCTCCGCTTCACGCGCATCGAGTACCCGCCGAGTCCAGCGGTCCTCCCACGCGAAGAACTTGATAAACTTGACCGCACTGATCATCTCGTTGAGCACTCCCATGCGCTTGTCGCGCGCGGTTGAGAACCCCTTCTGGATACTGACGGAGCGCTTCACGATGAGGTTGTTGAGGGGCGCGGTAAGGGCCAAGACAATGAACCCTGCGAAGGCGGACCAGCCTAGCAGCCTGCATAAGCGACATGAGCAGTGAGAACGTAGGGATGGCATCGCAGATGCTCACTGGGATAGGAATGCAGAAGCAACGGTTACTCCAAAGGGTCCTGTTTGGCGTGTCACTTATTACCCTCCGACCCGCGAAGACGCAACATGCTCACCTCCATACAAGAAGTAAACACCGGAGACAACATTAGAGATGCGGTTTGCGTCTCCCGACATGAGGTTGACGATCTTGCCGACGTCTGCACCCGCCTTTGGTTCGTCTGCTTTAGGGTCCTTCTTCCCAGAGGGGTCCGCCCTCTTGTCTGCGGCATTTCTATCCACAGTGCCAGAGAAATCCTTGCGCTTTAGGGCCTTGTCGTAGATCGCGGCCATGAGCTCTGAGCGAATACGGATAGACGCGCGGCGACTGAGCCAAAGATGCTGCACGTCGGCCTGCGCCTTGGCGAGGGAGCACGCATACCAGAGCAAGGCATATATAAAAGCGCTAGCGCGTGTCTCCGGGCTACGTCCGCGAGCGTCGAGGGCGTCGAGAATGCGCTTCAAGAAGAACGGCCCCGCATAGTTCAGCACTACGCTGGCCATGGTCAAAACGAAGTCCAAGATGATGTCGAGAGAGTTAGAGGTCCAGAGACGCCGCATAAGGCTCCCGCTGGTGCGCGAGAACTTGATGTACAGCGGGCGAGCTTGCATGATGGGGCTGAGTGGCCAAACATCCTCCTCGTTAAGGGTTCCTTTCTTGTAGAGCGGGAGGACCCATCGGAACGAGGCCCAACCCCACACAGTCGTGTAGTCCTCAGGAGATACGGACTTGCCCTGCGTGACCGGTCAGTTTAAGCAGCACATCCGAACTACGACTACTCACTATGTCCTCTTTCTTTACGCGCTTGCTAGGGATGCGCAAGGGCATGCTCATGACGAGTATGAAAAGTCCGAACACCGCTAACAAATTGGCGATGTACATAACGAGACGCAGAGGGGCGGGCATGGGCACCTTGTAGACATAATTGTCGTAGACATGCCCGAGTAGCGTAACCAATCCGAGGATAAGTTGCGCACCGAACAGCGTAAGGAGGTCGAACGGGACAGTCGCCGCAGGCCAGACTACGGGCCGAAGGGTAGCATAGAGCCAGGTAGCGGCGACAAGGAAGTCGCGCCAGCCGTTCCACGCGTTCTCGGGCTCGACGATGAGGTTGTAGCAGCCGACACCCAGCCAGAGCAACGTCTCGATAAGGGACACGGACGAAAGGGCGAGCGTACGCCAGAGTGGGACTTCCGGAAGCTCCTCCTCCTCTACATCCTCATCTCCTTCAAGTAGGGCTTCCGCCTCGGGGAGCGTCAGGAAGAGCGCGAACGGCTGTTGCAGGGTCACGGCCTTGACTACTTGATGGACGGGTGGGATAGTCGCGAGCAGTATGAGGCCAACGAGCGCAGTTGGAAGGATCACGACCCAGAAACCGCGCACGCACGCGTCGGAGAGGGCGAGCAAGCTTGTATCGCCGCAGATGGTCATCTCGGACGTGCTCGACGCGCGAAGGTACGCCGAGGACGTTGTGGTGGGGGTCGAAGGCGTGAACGTGAACGCGTTATGATTCCATGCCGGCAGACATAAGTACTTACATTGAAGTTATCAAATTCGGCCAGACGGCTAAGTGCAGCCGTCCTGCGAGCTGCGAGATAGGAGAGCGTCGTCGTCGTCCGACCATCGTCCTCAACGCCGGCCTCAACAGGCGCCATCATCCCCGCCGTGTGAATAGGTTCCAAAGCTGTGCTCCAAGCACCGAGTCGGACTGTCGGACGGAGTGTCAAGACAATCGCAGCCACCGTGTCGGCACAACCATCACGAGACGATAAGAGTCGGACGTACTCATTGCCCGTGATATGTAGCCGCATCCTCATGCATGTAGCAGGCAAGTAGTAGGGAATGTCCTCTGGAAGTAAGTGATGAAGCATTATGTTTACCGAATAATAGTGTACTTTATGCCTGTAAATTAGAGCATTAAGTGCTAGGCTGTTGCGCGAAGAGGCCTTGCTTTCCGGGAAGTAGAACGTGGACTACGTTCGGGAGACTGTGATGCCACCTGCCGAAGAGGCGAGTGAGATAGAGGAGCATGTTCATAACAAAGAATGAAACGTACCGAAAGACGATCATGTTTGAAGCGTTGTATCATCGCGTGCAAAGAAGGAGAAACTTGGCTAGGGGTTGACGACAGCGGGGGCAAGAGGGGTAACGTTCCAGGCCGTGACGAGGGAGACACCTTTGTAAGATCTTGACTCGGGAGAGAAACCACAGTAGCTGAAGACCGTCGAGGCTCATCGAGCTTCTTCTGCAGAGTGACAGCGGGAACCTGCGCTGCGACGACCTGCTGTGTGCGCTCTGCGGCCCATTGCGCCTCAAGTTGCCTGGCACGGACGACAACGTCGTCCAGTGCGCGACGGAGGGGGGGTATCAGACTGGTATACGGCATGGTATGCACCTCCGGGTCTATGCGGCATATATACGTCCAGTCTGTGCAGGAACGCAAGAGGTTGGGAGAGGTTCCTCGAAGAAGCAAACGCGGATGCCGACGTACCTGACATCACCCACTCCGCACCCAACCGCTCTGGCCTGAAGACCATCCTCTGCGCGCGGCCCTCTCCCTCCTCGACGTCCGCGCCCCGCGTCGCGACAAGCGAGATGGCGGTCTTCAGCTTGTTCAGGACCTTCACGCGCACGACGCGCCTGCCCTCGATCTTGCCTCCGACGTCCATGAGCGACATGCTCACCCAATCGCACTTACCGTCGTTCTCCTGCTCCTCTGCGGTGTGTAGAGGCGCGAAGGCGAACGGGGGATTGGGGAACGGGTTCGCAGGCTTCTCAAGGAGACCCTTGGGCACGGCTCGGAGAGCGAAGCCGGGATATGTCCGCCATGGAAAGGCCTTCGCGAACTGTGCTGCAGTGTAGCGCAGCGCTGGATGCTTTGGGTCTAAGACGCGGTGAATCGGCGGGGCCTTGTTGGCATGGGATATGAAGCTAATAGTCCCCGGCGTCGTTCGTTTGAACTGGGGGATGTTGCAAGTAATGAGTTGATGTGCGAATGACAAGATTTGTATCACTAATACCTTGACAGACGTCACTCCTCCCGTATGTTTCTGTAAGCGACTAAGTTCGACACATCTTCGCATAGCAAAGGGAGGTGGTATAGGGCTGGCGGCCGTGAGGACAGTGACTTACGCTAGGCGCCATCTAAAAGCACATCCCGGCGTCAACCTAGTTTAGTACAGGCGCTCACAAGAGTTGAACATGTAGAAAATGCGCTTCAAGGCTCGGGGTACAGTACACATTCACAAATCAGTACATCCCACATACACAGGTATAGACGATCGACGATCGCGAGTGTTTCCAAGCATTAATCCAACTCTCTGGGAAGGCAACCAGGCCTCAAGCTCAAGCCTTGGCTGCCCTCGTCCTCGTAACACGAGTCTTCACGGCGGGAGCACTAGGCTCCTCACCGATATCTGGGGTGCTCTTCCCCGACGACCCCTTCGCAGTCCCCCGCGTGCCCTTCGCAGCCCCCCGTGGCTTCGAGCTCGCACCCGCACCGTGACCCTTCGCCTCGTCGCCGTCGTCCTCGGGGCTGGCCTCGGGCGTGTTCTCCTTGTCCTCAGGGATCGTCGGCTCGGCAGGGGTCGACACGGTAGCAGCGCGCGTCCGCCCTCCCCGCCCCGCCGTGCCCGCAGCCGCAGGGGTCTTCGGCACCGGGGTGCGCCGCGCACGCGTCGCACGCGCGGGCTGCTCGCTCTCCGTCTCGCTCGCGGGCTTCTCGGACGGGATGGCAGGCTCGTCGTCTTCCTGCTTGACCGCGGCGGCGGGCTTGCTGCGGCGGCCACGGCCCGCGGGGGCATCGCCGCTGGGCGTGCGCTCGCGCGGGAGAGTGTCGATCGGGTCATCCTCCTTCTCGTCCAGGGCGACGTCGATCGGCTTCACTCGCGTCCCTCTGCGCACTGCCGGCTTCGTGGTCGAGGCCCCGGCAGTGCGGGTGGGTGTCTTGGCTCGGGTCTTGCGAGCGGGTTTCGTGCCCGTGGTCGTGTCGTCCACGTGCGTCGACGTAGTCGATGAGTCGGTAGCCTGGCGGGTGCGGCGCGCCGCCCGTGTAGGCGCGGCGGCGGGCTCGTCGTCGTCCTCTTTGGGCTCTGGGCTAGCTGGCTTCGCGGCTCTGCCTCGGGTCGCTCTTGGGATCTGAGAAACATCATGAGCGACGCGGACTACGCAACACTGACTACGAGCACGTACCTGTCCAACAGCACCGTCGGCCGTGCGGGCCCTTGTTCTACGAGCTTTAGGACCGTCCTCCACCTCGGCAGACTCGCGCTCTTCAAGAGCCTGCGACGCGGCTCGAGTGCTCTTTGATGGAGCGGATTGGGGTATGGCCGTCCGGCGCGCGACCCTCGTAGCAGGCGTTCTCTTCCCACGTGCAGTACGAACAGGAAGCTCCTCGATCGGCTCGTCCTCATCCTCCTTCTCGTCGTCACGCTCCAAAACATCTGCAGTCTCTTGAGCAGGTGGAGCACGGTACCCAGCGGGGGTGCTGAGCATTTCGCTGACGCCATCCAAGCGAGGCGTTTCTGCTGGTGCGGTTTGCTGGGGGCGGAACATGTCGCGCACGCCTTCGAGAGCAGGAGTACTTGCCTCGTCCCGGGGGCGACTGAAGACGTGGCGGAGGTCGGCCATCTGCGGTGTCTGTAGTGCAGGTAGGGCGGGTTGCGTCTCGTAGGGATCGTGCATAGGCACGTCGCTCTCGTCTTCTTCGATAAGAATGTGCGACGCACGGTGGGTGCTCGCGTGGTTGGGAGCCAGAAGGGAGAACCCACCCTCGCGCTTGCGCGGGCTGAGGCTGAGGCTCTGGCGGCCCAGACTCTGGCGCTGCTTCACACCCTCGACCATCTGCTTCATGCGCGCGAGTAGCACCGCCGTGTCCTCTTCCTCTTCGACCTTTCCTGAAGACGGCGCGGAAGATACAAATGAATCACTTGAGACCGGGGCTGCGTCCTGCGCGGAACTTTGTAGTTGCGAAGATGTAGACGTAGTCTCGCCGCCCTGAACGAAGCTTGGGGAAGGTAGAGGTGCAAGCGACGGAAAGAGCTTGCGACGTGAGCCTGGTGTTTGACCTTTGAAGAAACTGTCGGGAGTAGCAACTGCAGATCTTCTCCGAGCACGGATCGCCTGGTTGACGTGTGAGATCTCACTACGCTCTCTAGCATTGAGGTTTTGAGAGCACGCACCTCTCTCTCTTCTTCGGTGAGTTTCTCTCTTTTCGCCAATGTCTGCGGTGTGGACATGGAAGCTGCCACCGCTGAAGGTTGCTCGTTGTTGGACTCCTCCTTGATGATAGCCGGTACCTCAATCTCGTTGACTTTCCAGGGAGGGATGACGCGTACGCGACGTGGGCCGGATTGTGGTGTGGCTCCGAGCGAGAGACGTGGTTGGAGCGAGAGACGAGGTCGGCGAGCAATTTTGGACATCTGAGGTGTCATGAACTCGCCGAGTGGCCGCTGTGACTCGCTTGGATCTACATCAATATCATGGGCTTCGGGCTCCGGCTCTGCATTCTGTTCTTCGTGCGCATAATCGAAATCTTCGTCTTCTTCCCCATCGCCGTCCTCTTCATTGCCGTAATCTTCGTCTTCGAGATGAAGTGCAGGCTCCTCCTCTTCCTCTTTCGGCTATGAAAATATCAGAGTGGTAGTTGCGATAGCGGCTACAGTGCATACCTCAACAGAAAGACCGCGGAGAGCCCAGCCGAGGCTACCTTTGACCATGTCGATGCTCTTGCGCCAACCGGAGGCTGCCTGCTGTCCTTCAGGCGGCGGGATTTCTTCAATGTCATCCTCCGTCTCCTCGGTGATGGCGGCAATTGTCTCTTCAACTTCCTCAGCTTCTTGCTCCTCTTCCTCCTGAATCTCGCGCTGCAGTGCGACTCGGTGGGCCGAACGGATCAACACAGCGCGGTGAAGAGACGGTCGGGAGCGTCGCACAGGCGTGACGGGGTATTGGGGCATGACGGGGAGAGGGAGCGGGAAAACAGGTTCTGGTTCTACCTCGTCGAGAATGACCAAGTCCTTATCTTCTGCTACGACACGAGGAGAGTTACTCTGGACGAGAATTATCTCCGGTTCCTCGCAAGCAAAGGGGGTCCGGAGAGGGCTCTGGAGCACGCGAAGATTCTCTTGTGGGTCATGGCTAGGTCCCGGAGTGAAGACATGTGCGCTCGCGATCATCGAGAGGCGGAGTGGGCGTCGGGGTGTAGCAGGCGTCGCCTGGGTAGGTGTGTTAATGAGAGCAGATCGAAGATGCTTGGGTGGGTACGTGAATCGAAAGCGCTTCTTGTGGATTTCGATGACAGAGTTGTTCTGCAGAGGGACAGTAGTCGGACCCGGAGCTGTGGCTACCGCGGGAAAGAGGGGGGAGTCGTCGAGAAGGACACCGTTGGCACCAAGAACCACGAGAAATGCTTTGCGTTCCACAAAGGTAATCTTTGCGTGCAAGGCAGAGACCGCAGGATAGTAAAGGCGGAGGGAGCAGGATGGGTCGCGCCCGATCGTAATTTCCTCGTCGTCGATAGGGTAGGAGGTCACAACGGAGTCAACAGGCGAAGCACGGAGCAAAGAAAGAGCCCCAAGTCGTCCTACATCGCTCGCGTCCATGGCTGGGTGTCTTCGTGTGTGCAGGTCAGCCAGGCAGAAACCAATAACGACGGCTGAGGACGAGGTCAAGCAAGGTTCGGTTTCAGGACGCGTCTCGCCCCGTGACCGCGACGCTTTCACACGCGTGACCAGCACAGCCGCGCGACTTCCTTTCACATGGCCGACTAGCTCAGTTGGTTAGAGCGTGGTGCTAATAACGCCAAGGTCGTCGGTTCGACCCCGGCGTTGGCCAGTGTTTTTGCCACTTTTACCTCACAATTCTATTCTACATTTAGCACTGGGAGCCTGAGCGGGTACCTAGTCTCATCCTCCGTCCACGACACACACCCACACCCTGCTTGCGTGTATGCTTGAGCCTTGAGCTTGCATTCTGTTCTCACTTTCGCCGATACCTGGGGTAGCTTTTTGTTTCCATTCACATCATTTGCACTACTACCACTTGGAACTCGCCCTGGCCACGACGGATTTGTTCGAAACTTGACATTGCGGCTGCAGCTTGGACCTTGGTGTACTCTTCGCTTCTCGACTCAAACATGGAACGCAAGCGACAACTAACTAACGACTACTCGGCTGAAGGCTCATCATCCTATTCGGCGCGAGCCAGATACCCAGCCAACGCAGCCAACGACAGTCCAAATCCGCGTCCACCGCCCGCCTATGCGCAGTATCGCACTGAGTCTCCGCCCGCGTCAGCATACTTCTCCCATTTCTCTGGCGACCACCATGAAGAGCCGCAACCCAGCAGGCCGGACACAAATGCGCATTTCGCGTACAGCACAACCTTGCGGCGGCACACGCTTGAAGGCCCTTTGGGACTTCCCCCTCCGCCTCCCGGAGGCGGAATCACTTCAATAGGCGAACTCAGGTCGGTGGTGGAAACAGAGGGCGCGAGGGGTCTATGGGAGCGTACTGGTGGAAGGCTTACTGCTGCGTTCACCCAGCGCGAGCAGTATGAACGCCTACCGATGCACAGGGAAGAGTCCCAAGCCAAAGGGGAAAGCGTGTCCGCGCGGTTCGCGCACTATTCTGTTCAGGTACGTTGTCATAGTTTCATGCTCCATCCCCAGCGTCCGACCTTTCCAAGGATACGTTGTCGCACTTCAGCACCTCTGCCACCGACGGTCTGTCTTCAAGAAGAGTGCAGGAGCTCTTGGCAATTCATGGCTACAACGAGTTTCAGGTCTCCACGCCAGAACCCGTGCTCATCAAGTTCGCGAAGACAATATACGAGAACCCCTTAATACTGCTGCTGTGCGGAAGTGCAGTTGTCAGTGCCGTTATGGGCAACATCGACGACTCCGTCAGCATCACCGTGGCAGTACTCATCGTTCTAACAGGTAACGTGTCCAGCGCACGATGTAACTCCCCTCTCTTATATCGCGCGCAGTTGGCTTCGTCCAAGAACAGCGATCAGAGAAGAGCTTGGAAGCACTGAATAAACTCGTGCCACATCACTGTCACCTCATTCGGTGCGTCTAGGCCGTGCTATAAATCCTCAAACGAAGTGCTCATGTGCACTGTATAGCGATGGCAAACCCCTCCATATGCTCGCGAACGAACTTGTGCCAGGAGACATCGTCACCTTCACCACCGGTGACCGTGTTCCCGCTGACGTTAGGCTCATATCGGCAGTCGACTTAGAAGTGGATGAAAGCAGCCTCACTGGCGAGACCACCACGCGCCGAAAAGAGATCGAGACCTGCACGCCAGTCAATGCGAGCAATGGCCACGCTAATGGACACGCTATCGGATACGCGAATGGATTCGGTGGACCGTATCCGTCTGCCACGGGAGAGCCGGTTGCCTTGGCCGAGCGAACATGCATCGCATACATGGGTACGCTTGTGCGCAACGGTGAGTAACAGTGCCCCTTGCTCTTCGGGTCGAGGTTGACTGGGTAATTAGGTAGAGGAGCTGGTGTCGTAATTGCTACCGGGACCTCTACTGAGTTCGGAACGATCTTTGCTATGATGCAAGAGGTTCGCACATTTTGTACCCTTCTTCAAGCAACTTCCTTACCTTGTGGATGACATAGGTCGAAGAGAAAAGAACGCCCCTGCAACTCAGCATGGACGAGTTAGCCCAGAAACTCTCCATGATCTCCTTTGGCATTATTGGTGTGATTTGCATCCTTGGTGTGATACAAAGCCGTTCATGGCTGGACATGTTTACTATTGGGGGTACGTCTATACGTGTACTCGAGGAAGTCGTCATAGCTAACCAATAAGCTTGGTGAAGTACAGTATCACTTGCCGTGGCAGCAATACCCGAAGGACTACCTATTGTCACTACCGTTACACTCGCTTTGGGGGTGCTCAGAATGTCGAAACGGAAAGCGATTGTCAAGAAGCTGCACTCAGTCGAGGCTTTAGGTTCAGTTTCTGTCATCTGTTCTGACAAGACTGGTATGTTTCTAGTTCCCCCATTATATCCCTGCTCATGAGTATGATCCTCCAGGCACCTTGACAAAGAACGAGCAGACTGTGACAGAAGTCTACACTGTAGACGAAGCTATCGCGCTTGACCCTTCAGCGTCCACGCCTCCGAATGTGCAAATTACACCGTCGTTACGCAAGGTACTCTCGATCGGCTCATTGTGCAACAATGCCATACGAAGTGAGGATGGTGAATTCGTTGGCCAGTCGACAGACGTGGCGTTGCTCAACGTTCTGTCCCTGTTCGGTATGAGCGACCAACGGCAGGTAAGCATGCTTTGCTAGTCAATCGTCCTGTCTCTGAGGAACCACAGGACTTCACACGAACATCAGAGCTGCCTTTCAGCTCCGAGCGCAAGTACATGGCTGTGAGCGGTACGCATGGCGCGTCTCAAGGCCTTGCACCGAACGCACCGAACGGCGCGCAACGTGAGATGTACTACATCAAGGGTTCCATCGACGCCATCCTCGACCGGTGCAAGTTCTACTACGTATCCGACGAGTCCACCCCAGCGTTGGACGCAAACAGTCGAGGCGTGATCCTCTCGAAGGCGCAGGCCACCGCATCTAGAGGTCTCCGCGTGATTGCCCTCGCGTACGGTTACGGCTCCGTAGAGTCTCCTGCCCCGTCCGCCCCTGCTTCCCGCGCCGGCACCCCCAGCAGCGGGCTCGACAAGGAGAAAACCAACCTTGTCTTCGCCGGCTTCCAGGCCATGCTCGATCCTCCACGCAAGGGCGTCGCTGACGCCATCAGCCTACTGCAGTCTGGTGGAGTTCAGGTCGTCATGATCACCGGGGACGCTGAGGAGACGGCGCTGTCCATTGCTCGCGCACTGGGTCTGCGAGTGGGCGTCGGCAGTCACAGCGGTTGTCTCACAGGCCAGGCCATCGATCGCATGAGCAAGCAACAGCTGCGGGAGGCGGTCGGGGCCGTCAGCGTGTTCGCGCGGACGACGCCGAAACACAAGATGGCCATCGTAGAGGCGTTCCAGTCGAGAGGCGCTGTGGTCGCTATGACTGGAGATGGAGGTCAGTGCTTCTGGGCACTCTTTCTATCCGTTGGGTATGGCTGATCAGTCCGCTGCAGTCAACGACGCCCCAGCGCTGAAGATGGCGGACATTGGTATCTCGATGGGCAAGAGCGGGACCGATGTCGCGAAAGAGGCGGCGGACATGATTCTCGTGGACGACAACTTCACAACCATCCTCCCAGCCGTGGAAGAAGGTGCGAATTGAACTGATACACTCTTCGTCGCTTCTTGACTGAATCGTTATCCTACAGGCAAATCCATCTTCCACAACATCCAAAACTTCCTATCATTCCAGCTCAGTACGGCGTGCGCCGCACTGACCCTCATTACTCTGAGCACGTTCTTCGGGCTCAGCAACCCTCTGAACGCGATGCAGATCTTATTCATCAACATCCTCATGGACGGTTCGTGGCCATATTCTGATCGATTCACAGAGTCTAGTCCTGACGTACCCCCGCAGGACCCCCTAGCCAGTCCCTTGGCGTGGATCCGGTAGACCCGCAAGTAATGCGCAGACCGCCTAGAAGAAAAGATGCGCCGATCATCAGCCAACGCCTTGTATACCGTGTACTATTCTCCGCATCGATCATCGTCATCGGCACCCTATTCGTCTACATATACGCCCTTGCGGACGACCAGGACATGACACGGCGAGAACAGACTATGGTGCGTGCCGCTGCCTCTGCCGATTGTATCGAGCTGACGTCACTCCTTCGTCCTTCGCTTCGCCCCCTTTTACAGACGTTCACCTGCTTCGTATTCCTCGACCTCGTGTCCGCTGTGCAGAACCGCGGGCTGGGCTGTGGCCTGTCCCAGAACCGGATGCTCGTGACGACGGTCTCGACCTCGTTCGTCGTGCAGCTCGCGCTCATCTACGTCCCGTTCCTGCAAAGCATCTTCCAGACGGAGGCGCTCAGCATGTCCGACTTGTGCACGCTGCTCGTGCTGGGCGCGGTGTCCGCGACGCTGCATGAGGCGCGGAGGAGGTACGAGCGGACGCTCAACGCGTCGATGACGTTCTCGAGCGCGGTGGAGGAGCTCGCGTGAGGAGATAGACCAACACTATATAGAGCCCGGTAATATATCTCGATATTTTATCCTTGCTGGAAGCCTCCAATCTTTGGCACCAGGCATCGAGTCCGACCACACTAGTAGGAGCGGTCCATTTCGCGTCAGGTACGTGAGTACGACTGCCCCACTGCGGACCCCATGACCGTGGAGATTCTTGTCGTGCTACTCACCCACTAGATAAGGCTTACACACCCCCAAGATCGTCGATACTGACCATGGCTAGCAGGACGTACGACATACCGCGACTACAGCTTTCTGGATCGTCGTATGAGGTATGTGGCGAGATGCTGGCTAGCAGGAGTCCGACTCCGAGAGCATGACACTGACGGTCTCGTCCCCCATCGGCGCTCAGATAGGGTTCCAGCACGGCAAACTCCTCGCCCCGCAGATCCTCGACCAGCTCACGATCTATCGCGATCTGTTCAAAGAGGCGTGCAAGTTCGAGTGGGCGCACGTCCGCACCGTCGCGGACGAGTTCCGCGTCGGGATCGGCCGGCTCGCGCCCGACCTGCTCGACGAGATGCAAGGGATCGCGGACGGCGTAGCGGCGGCGGCGCCCCCGGGCAGCGACAATAGTGCTGACCGTGGTACGCTCGACATCCTGGACGTCGTCGCGCTGAACGCGCGGAGCGAGATCGCGCTCGGACAGTGGGACGACGGGTGCACGAGCCTCGCGTGGCGGATCCGGGGCCCCGGGGGCGAGAAGCAGATCTTGGGGCAGAACTGGGACTGGCGGGAAGGGGTCGGCAAGAACCTCGCGCTGGTGTCGATCGCGAAGGAGGGGAAGCCGACTGTATGGATGGTCATCGAGGTGAGCATGGAGGGCCCCTTCTCCCGCTCCGTGCATGCCGGGGGCCCTCGGGGCCCTCGTCCGCACCTGCATGCACGCACACGCACGCGCGCTGATTCGCTTTTCGTCCCCGTCTCGTCTAGCCGGGCATCGTCGGGAAGATCGGGTTCAACGCCCGCTCCGTCGGCGTGTGCTTGAACGCGATCCGCGCGCGCCCCATCTCGACCGCGCTCCTGCCGATCCACCTGCTCCTGCGCGTCTGCCTCGAGTGCGACTCCGTCGAGCACGCGATCGCGTCCATAGAGCGGCTCGGGGGCGCGGCGTCGAGCCAGCACATCCTGATCGCGGACGCGAATGGGGCTCGCGGACTCGAGCTCTCCCCGCGCGGCGGCGTCTACCTCCCCGAGGACGCGCGCGGGATCGTCGCGCACACGAACCACTTCCTGCAGAACACGTTCGTGGACGAGCCGCCCTGGCTCTCCGGCTCGCCCGTCCGCCTTGCGCGTGCACATGCGCTCTGCGACGAGATCATTGCGGAGGCGGGGGTAGGCGGCGCGCGGCTCGGGGAAGTGGACGCGGCGTTGCTGAGGGCGCGCGTTTTCGCGGACACGTTCAACGCGCCGCAGGCGATATGCTGCTCGCCGGACCCGACCCGGGCGGCGAGGATCCAGACACTGTTCAACATTGTCATGACGCTCGCGTCAGAGAGGGAGCCGTCAGCCGAGGTCGTCTTTGGCAAGCCGGGGAGCGGGGAGGAGAGTGCTGTGTACTGCATGCCGTGGTAGGGCCGGAGACAGCTGGTCATTACCGGTCATTGCAGAGCCTACCTGTCGACCGTTCATGCCAGTGCACTGGTCGTGTGCGGTGCTGGAGCGCGGGCGACGGTCGGATGACCGGCTGCCTCGCGCACCGCTGTGTCGCATTGTCCTGTAGTATTACACGCACATGGTGCCCAGAAGTCAGCTAACAACGTTACTCCCCAACCACACCTTCCGCCTGCAGGCGCGCGAACTCCGCTTCCGGAAGCCCGAGCTCCCCCACCAGCACCTCCCGGTTATGCTGGCCCAGCTCCGGGCCTGCCCACCGCGTCTGCGCGTCGCAGCCCTCGAGCACGGGGACGACCTTCGACATCTTCACGGTCCACCCGCCTTCCGCGCCGGCCTCCGCAGGCACGTCAGCGTCCACGCCCGCAGGCTTGGGCACCCACACGTCCTCGACCAGGCCCCGCGCGCGCGTGTGCTCGTTCTCCACGATGTCCGCGACGTTGAGCACGCGCCCGACGGGCACCCCGGCCGCCCCGAGCGCCGCCTCGACCTCCGCCGCCGTGCGCGTGCGCGTCCACGCGCCGATCGCGTCCTCGATCTCGCGCTGGCGCGCGACGCGGTGGTGGTTCTGCGCGTACGCGGGGCCGACGAGGTCCGTGCGCCCGAGCACGGCCATGAGCCGCGCGTAGATCGAGTCCGCGTTCGCGCCGATCACGACGTACGCGGGCGCGGAGGGCGCGGAGGGCGCGGGCTTGCAGGGGTAGGCGTTCGTGGGCACGATCCCTGTCACGGAGGAGCCTGACGGCCCCCGGATCTACAGAGGGGCGCGAGGAAGGCTGTCAGTGTCAGCGAAGGAGGATATGCGCGCCCGGCGTGTTGTGTGGCCTTGGGCTGCGCGGCGGTTACGTACCTTGCCTTTGCGGTCATACTCCGGGATGATGCCTTCCATGAGGTTGATCATGCTGGGGGGAGCAGTCAGGTGAGTGTGGATGCCAACGAGATGTGCTCAGGTGGGCGGTGCTTGCCTTTCGAAGATGCTGACATCGACGGTTTGCCCTCCAGGGAGGCCCTGGGCTTCTCTGCCTTTGCGGGACATGAGCGCGAGTACCTGGACGCACAATGTGTGTAGTTCATCGGCCAGCAGTATACGCTGCTAAGAGACGTACGGTGCCGAATGCAGCGTGCAGGCCGGCGACGGAGTCGCCTAGGCTGATATTCGGCCTTATGGGTGGGCCAGAGAGAGCACCAGTCTCAGGATCCGGCACGCCATTAATGAAGCGGAAGCCCGACTCTGCCTCGCACACGGAGGCGTAGCCTGGTCGGGATGCCCAAGGTCCCGTCTGGCCGTAACCGCTCACGCGGGTGAAGATCAGCCCAGGATTGAGCGGGTGGAGGTCGGTGGGACCGAGGTTCCATCTCTCGAGTGCTGTTACACCACGAAACGAGAAACGAAGTCAGTACACTAGCCTCGCTTGGGCCGCGCTGAGCAAGTGGGCACTACGGACTTCCTGGCTTGAAGTTCTCGAGCATGACATCGCTCTTGACTGCGAGCATTTTGACGAGTCTGCGGCGTAGCCGAGGGATTGTTGGTCAGGAACAGGGCACTGGTCGACGGTACTGTGCAGCCGACGTACTTTCTCCCCTCTTCTTTGCGCATGTCGATGGTCACGCTCTTCTTGTTCCGGGCGATACTGCGCCACCAGGGACTTACGCCGTCGATGTCGCGTTCTCTCCAGACCCGCAGTGGGTCACCGACCTTCGGCGGTTCTACCTTGATCACCTCGGCGCCATAGTGTCTGGATGGGTGCAGCCGTCAGTTTTTCGAGCGCAATCCGAGATGAAAGCACAGACCCTAGCAGCTGTCCACAGAATGGACCCGCGATAACCTGTCCGACCTCGAGGACTCGGATGCCACTGAGCGGAAGATTGCTCCGGTTGCTTGTCGGTGGAGGATCGGCAGAGGAGGTGGTTGCTAATCTGAGCAAGGTTCGGTGAGAGCTGCGTGCATCGCTATATGCGAGGATAGTAAGTAGCTATCTGACCTACGATTGGGCACGGCCTGGCGAAGTATGCCTGTTTGTACATTCCAATGGACACGGGGGTAGCCTGAAATTGCATAACGAACACGTTCAAGTTGACTAAACATACTCAGAAGTAACCAGCAGATCAGTCTGGTCTGAGGCGTCAGCTTCAAAAACCCTTAAGCGATTGAATCTCAGTATATGGTCAACGTACTCATACAGTCTGTAACACCAAGCTCGAGTACACAGCTGTGAGAGACGTTGCAAGCAGTGACTCGGTAGTAACCGAGTTGGCAGATTACTGAGATGGCCGAAGCCGACTTTCCCGGACGGTACCGGGTAATCAGAGCTGCCGGGCCAGAGAAATGACGTATGAAGATATCTAACGGGCGAGCGCGGCGGCTCTCTTGCTTTCCGCACTTCCGACCTGCCTCAGCTCGTGTCTGAAAAACCCGCGATCCTCCGCCGTGTATGGGTCCTTGTGGGTCCTTGTACCTCGTAACCTCTCCGTCTTTCTTCTGCCATTGCATTGACAACATGTGAGATACCACTGTCTTTCCGCACTATCAGCTCACGGTGAGCGTGGTCCGCTCAATGGACGTCCTGACTTTAGCTGATGTTGGGATATGCGCACACATATGTAGGAGCTGACTGCATGGAGCACCTTTGCTTTTTGCGTCGCCCGAGCAGAACGCATGCGGGCAGCGGGACAGTCGCACGAGACCAGGAAACACGCCTTCTCCCGGACCCACCTTGATTGCCTCCTTCGGCGCTGTCTCCTCTTAGGTTCTTACGGGTCACACCCCTTCTTGGAGTTTATCAGCTGGTGAGCCCATTGATATCAAACCTGGATTGCTATGCGACACAGATGCGCTCCTCGTCATGGCGGATAACAATCCAGAGTGGCCTGTTCATCTTACTGGTCGTTCAGATCCCAGATGCATTGTTCACTGCCTTAGCACTGTCCTAGGAGCTATTGGCCCTTGAGAAGATTACCTGGTTCTCACCAGTTTTCCAGGAGTTGCATTCACCCTACAGGGACCTCCGCGGCGCCAAGACAGGGCGTGGTGTGCTGAGGAGTGCAGCGTTCAACGTTGGTGCCTCGCGTATACTCTGCCGTTGTCTCCCTGATCCTCTTCATTCATGAGATTGTACATCCCGAGGATGCAGGATGCAGCGGCACGACCAGGTATTAATAAATGACAGGGCTGCTCGTCGCTCGAAGTCAATGTTCCCCCGTACGAAGCTCTGTTTGCATGTGTCGTAGTGCACTCGTAGCAATATATTGGCTCGTCCCGAAGGTCGTTATATAGCCCTCAAAGTACCTGCCCCAGGTGTGGGGCGTTCCCACCATGATATTCCAGTATAAACTCCCCGTTAAGGCACCGTGGCGTGTCCAGGCTGCCCAGCCACATGACAGTGATCGCTTGCCCATCCATAGGCCTGCTCTGCCTTGCATCTCTACCACCACCCTCGTGCACGACCCTCTTCGACGGCAGCTTTCCCATCGACTCGCGCGACCGGAAAGTTTACTACGGGCTATACTAGGATATACGTGGGGCAACAGTCACCGCAAGCCCGGGTCGATTCACAACCAGGCGGTCCGCACGTGTAGCACCGAACGCCGAACGTGAGTGCCCGGATTCTGTTGGACGTCCTGTGCTGGAACTGGAGCGGCAGCAGCGAAGCTGGGAGACAGACAACGCTGGCGCAGTCGGCGGCTGGGGCAGGCGAGATGGACGAGGAGATGTGGACGCGGGGGCGGATAAGCAGCGGGAGTGGAATGGAGGACGAGAACGAGACGCGATGGACGGAAATGAGCTCTTTATCCGAGAACACGAATCCGAGCGGGCCTCGTTCTCCCCGCGTGGACAGCTCCGGTCAAACTGAGGACTTGAGGTTATCCACCGCCAGCTCCTCCTCCTCCCCCACCTCCCTCTCCTTCGCCCCCCCCTCCTCGCCCCCGATCCCCCCGCGTTCGCCCCTCAGGCTCAGGCAAGCATCGCGAGCACCCGCCGCGCCCAGCCCACCCGCAGACGCCCCCGACATGCCGCTCTTGCACTCTCGCAGCTTTGGCTCCATCTCGGGTCTCTTGGACCAGCCCCTTTCGGCCACGCTCTCGCGCAGGCCAACCACTCCCGACAAGCCACTTCCGCTCACGCCGCAGCCGTCTGATTCTCTCCCTTTGTCTGGCGACCTCGACGGCGACGACGACGACGACAGCACTCTTCTGCCCAGCATGTCTACCTCGTCTCAGCCCTCCGCTCCGAAAGGTCTCTCGAAGCGCGCCCATGCGCTCAACGAGCTCCTCACAACGGAGCAGTCCTATGCATGCGACCTCGCCCTCATCGGGGAGGTCTATATCCCGTTAGCATTAGGTGCGTTGGTTAAGGTTGCTACCCTAGACCGGGCGATCGTCAATGAAGGCACTCATTCACTCCTGCACCCCTTGTCCTGCTTCCGCTGTCTAGGCCAGCCTGCCCCGTTCTCAGCGACCCCCGCCACTCCCCCGGGATCGTCTGCCTCCTCTTCACGCACCCTCTCGACCGCGTCGGACTGTGGCCCGCCCATGACCCGAGACGATGCGAAGATCATATTCAATAACATCACGGAGATAGCACTCTTCGCAGAAGACTTTGCGACCGATCTCGAGAAGGCAATGGGCGAAATGCGTGAGGGTGGAACGGGTGTCGATTGGGTCGGGAAGTTGATTCTCCAGAAGGTGCGTACCCTCGTCGCGTCTAGTTTCCATTTCGCTCCGGGACTAGTGCGCTGACCGCGGACCTCCGCACCCGCGTCGTTCGCGCACGCTCCCTGTGCTCGCACCCGCCACACTCATGCCCTCCCTGCGGCCGTTTCCACTGCTGCGCGCAGCTTCCGACCATGGACCCGCTTTATCAGACATACATCGCGAAGCAACCGGCCGCGCTCGAGCATTACAGCAACCTTCCGTTCACCCCCGCGCTCGGCGCATTCCATGTTCAAACAGAAAAACTTGCGTGCACCCTCACGCATGCCTGGAATCTACCGTCCATCCTCATCAAGCCCATGCAGCGGCTGTTGAAGTATCCGCTCCTGCTCAAAACGATCATTGAAGATACCCCAAAGTCCCATCCTGACCTTACCAACCTAATAGAAGCACGGGACAAGCTTCTAAAGATCGCGGAGAGCGTCAACGAAGAGAGGCGGCGGCGGGATGTAATCCGAGACATCTTGGCGAAATCATCGGGCGCGGCGACGCCCCAGAAGAGCGAACTGAAGGTCAAGAAGAAGGGCCTCACCGTCGGCGTTGCTGCCTCCGTGAGCCTTGGCCGGATGAAGAGTATTCGCTCCGCCGCACTGAAGGCGAAGCAGGGTCCGGAAGCGAACGAGGAAGCCGAGGCGGTCAAAGACATGGGGGAGCGGCTGCGGGAATGCGAGGCGTTCGTGCAGAGGCTCGCCCGGGATTCGACCAAGTGGGCGGACTCGGTCCGCGTCCTCATGCTCGCGCTCGACGACTGGGCGCAGAGCTTCGGGCGCGTCATCTGGATGGGCGAGGACGACGTGCGCTCGGAGGCGTTCGACGCGTTCCTCTCCCTCATCAGCGACCAGCTGCTTCCCATCTGCGACGAGACGAAGGCCTCGATCGTGGACAAGCTGCTGCCCCAGATCTCGGCGCTCGTCGACTCGACGACCGCACCTTCCCGCCTGCTCGAGGCGATGCAGACCCTCGAGCCGCTGCACTACGGCTTGCTCAACATCAATGTCGCGAAGACGCGTCCCCCGCCGCAGCTCCTCGAGGCGTCGCAGTCGTATGTCGCTCTTCGTGCACAGCTGTTCGCCGAGCTGCCTGAGTACCTCCGGTTGTTCGACAAGGGCATCGCGGCGTCGATCTACCGCTTCACCCTGATCCAGCAGCATTTCTACAGCAACGTGCGCGACCGCTGGAGTGACCTCTGGGACGCGCTCAAGGTCGACGAGGAGGCGAATCAGGGCGCGGCGGAGACTCTTCGGGTCTGGTGGAGCCGGTTCGCCGAGGTGGAGGTGCAGCTGCAGGGCCTCAACATCGTCCGTCCGCCAGAGAAGAAGCACACGCCAGAGAAGCTCAAGGTAAAGCCTGGGAAGCAGCGCGCGGCGAACGGGGGCGACGCGACACACACCGCCGTCGTGTCCTCCGTCCTCGCCGCGCTCGACCCGCTCAGCATCCCCCATCCGAGCCCGTCGGTGCCGGCGTTCGCGGCGTCTCCGCTCGCCGGCAAGACGCGCAGCGTGCACTCGGTGGAGAGCGAGAACCACCCGGTGGCGGAGCGCAAGTCGCTCGAGAGCCTGCACTCGCGCAAGTCCGGCAAGTCCCGCCGCCCGTCGTCTTCGCGCGGGACCAGCATGGCGGGATCCACGCTCGTCGACGAGCCCGCGTTCGGCTACGGGGTGCCCCCGCTCGCCGCGCTCGCGCCCGCGCCGTCGAAGCCCGCGTACGCGCGCACGAAGAGCATGCCGCTCGGGCCCGCCCCACTGAACAAGTCGCGCTCGGCGGGCAAGTACCTCGACGTCGAAGACCCGAGCCCGAACAACAGCAGCAGCGCGAGCCTGCAGAGCGTCGCGGCCACCCTCCAGGAAGACGGGCGCGGACGGCCCGCGCGCAAGCCGAGCTTCCGCCGGCGGCTCACCGACAGCTTCCGCACGAGCGCAGGCGCAGCCCCGGGTGCGGGCGCAGGCACCGTGGAGACGCGGCACCGTCGCTCGCCCTCGCTCCCGACGTACAGCCCGTCGCCGTCCCCGCGGCAGGCGACGTTCGCGAACGGCGCGGGCGCGGGCGCGGGCGGGCGTCGGAGGCCGAGCGGAGGCGCGATCCCCGCGCTGTACCAGTGCCGCGTGATCCACACGTGCGAGCCGCCGCCGGGGGTGTCGTACCGCGATATCCCGTTCTTCACGCTCCGGATAGACGACGTGTACGACATCCTGCAGGAGGCGGGCCACCCGTCGACGCACCGCGACCTGCCGCTGTACGTCGACGACGGAGAGGACTGCCTGCTGCTCGCGCGGAGCGAGTCGGGCGACGTCGGGTGGGTGCTCGCGAGTTTCCTGCTCCCCGTCGACTAGTGCGTCGCGCCATGTCAGCTACGGCCCACCGTGGCGTCGGTGGTGGTAGCGCGCGCCGGACTTTCTTGTTTACCTCTGCGACTTTCAACTCCACCTCATCTTGTAAGTACAATGTTACGAGCCTCTCATGTTCCCTGTGCTACATCTCGTCTCCGCATCTCACGTGCTCCCCGTCCGCATACCGTGCATGTACATGTGTTATATCCCCCGTTCCGTACGATACCGCACACCACCGTGCCCGCGCGACCTAGTACCCGTGTCCACGTCTCTGCTCCGTCCTCGTCCTTTAGAGGCTCTGTATCTTCGTCATTCACCCGGGTTGTACGTTGAGCCTGCGATGGACGATCCCTCATTCTCTGTTTCTCCCTCTCCTCGGTGCTATATCTATCGTGTATCAGCTTATATCCCCCCCATTTTTCGGATCCCCCACATGTTCTCCGTCTCGCGACCCTGTCATGCAATGTAGGTAGTAGGCCTGAGTAGATGTAGAAGCTAATCACCCAATGCAAATGATGAAACGAACTCCAAGGCCTGTCTGAACGTGCATGAGATCAACCCCGAGGGATGAATTGAACATTGAATAAACATTTCAGTCTCGGCGCGTGCAGCTGCAGCCGGTGAGAGGAGAGCTATCTGGTGAGCAGGATGATATTGGACGATCCGTCACGACGACCTAGAGAGCAGGGCACAAGCATGATTTACAAAGACATCTAGTAGGCACAGATCTACTCTGAATCGCATGTACACACAGTAGCAAAACAGCAAAGCACCCTTGAGCTTGCAGCACACCACACGAAGAGCGATCATATCGCTATCCTCGCCGAGCATCCGACTGGCTTCCGACGATCAGCGCTCAATGCTCGAGCGGCGACGGCGGCTCGTTATGCAGCGGCTCAATGTCGTTCCCGTCCCTGTCGAGTGGCCAGAAGTTGTTCTTGAAGAGCGCGCGCGGGTCGTATCTGCGCTTGAGCGCCGCGAGCCGCGCCCAGTTCGCCCCGTAGCACGCCTTCGTGCGCGCCGGCGGCTCGTGGCGGCCGAGGAACTGGCGTGCGGAGGGTGGAGGGTCTCTCGTGAGCCTCGGGAACGGCAGGAGAGTAGTTGGAAGAAAGAGGAGAGGGGGCTTACGGTCGGATAGGGCCCGCCGGTGGAGTGCGGCTTCACCGTGTTTTTCATCCACTGTGTGTCCTAGGTTAGCGTCGACGTCCGCGTGCACTGGCATGCTGGGAGAGGGGGCGAGGGGAAGGGGGCAGACGGTCCGGGGCGACGGAGGACACTTACGTCTTCGGCGGTGCTGACGCACCGCGGGTCGTCGATCCCGATGTCCCATTGGTGCAGCGCGGCGACGGTCCACGCCGCCTCGCGCTGTTCCTTCGGCAGACAGGTGTCCTCGAAGTCGCCGATGGCCCCGCCCGCAAGCTCGAAGATCCATGCTGCGTGTCAGCGTCAGCGTTGTACGGCTGAGAGTGAGAGCGAGGGGGAGCACGTACTGCATCCGATGGGCGTGTCCGCAAACTCCATGACGGTCTTCGTGATGAGCTCGTCGGGGAGGGAGGTGATGAGCGACGAGCGGAGGAACCACTGCCGCCCGGCTGTTGAGTCACCGCACGAGATCAGTAACATCCTCACCCATCCTTTGTCCCCGTCCCCATCCTCCGTCGCTATTGTCCTTGTGCGACGGCGACGGACAGGCAACGACTCGGACGGGCACAGCGACCACAAACGCAACCACCGTACAGAGAGAGAGAGACTCACCGCGCCCGCGCAGCACCTGCGCCACGCTGTCCTGCTGGTTCAGGAAGCTCTTCTCGTTGACCTCGTTCAGCAGGCAGCGCTCGCCGTCCCAGCTCGAGATCGCGTGGAGGTACTCGAGCCCCTTCGCCTTTGGGCCGACGTAGCACATCTGGATCACGACGAGCGAGTCCTGGTCCGCGGGCCCGGCGGTGAGCAGCACGTTCGCGTACAGCTCGCGCGGCGCGCCCTTGATGCAGTCGCGGAAGTGCTTGATCAGGGACGCCGCCGTTGCGCGGTGGAAGCGGCTGGAGGGAGGGCAGGGCAGGGCAGGGGCAGATATCAGCGTGGGGACGGACGGACGGAAGGGGACAGGACGGTCGATGGGAGGGAGGGGAAGGGCAGAAGCAAGCGGACGTACTACAGGAGGTTACCGGCGAAGACGACGGGGACGGGGAACGCACGGGCTTTGTACCGCGTCGCAATGCCGAACGCGGGCCCTGCTCCTCGAATGGCCCACCACAATTCTGTCGACGGGGATGTGAGTTCGTGGGCAGAGGGACAGACCTCACAGACCTCGAACTCACCAGGATCCTCCTCGGCGTTGACGATCACGATTCGTCCGTCCGCAAGCACCATCTCCACCTCCACAAGATTGTCGATGCTCAGCCCATACATCCTGCTGATGAACCCGAAGCCCGCGAGCAGCATGATCGACGAGCCAACGGGGTGCGCGGACCTGCATGTTACCGACGGCCACGTCAGCAAAAAATGCGTCGCTCGCCTGGACCTCCAGCGACGAAGGACTCACATGGGAACATGGTATGGCACGGCAGCGTCCTTCTCGCCCGTCACGGGGTTCACGCCCTCCAGCGGGTGGTCCGCCGTGTACATGTCGATTTCCTTCTGGCGCATGCCCGCGCCAAAGGTGACATACGCATGCGGGTGCACGGGCTTCGCGTGTGGCATCGTGCCTCGGTTCCCCGCCGTGGCTTGTGCGGCGTGCAGCGCCTGAACGAAGGCGTTCGACATCCCCGGCGTCCCAGAGGTCGACGGGAAGGCCTGGTGACCGGGCACGGCGCCCTGGGCGGCGGACGACTCTGGCGCGGTGGACATGGAGGACATGGGGGGAGGCAGGGGGAACGAGGAGGCTCCAGCAATGCCTGGGATGCCCATGGTGAGGGGGTTCCATGCCACGACACCCGTCGAGCCCCCGGTGTTGAACGGCGATGGGAAGAATGAGGGGAGGGCGGATACTCCTGCCCCAGACATCCCGGCAACGGGGCCAGAGCCGGTACCAAAGTCCATACCTATGCCAGCGGAGCCGCCTACAGAGAGGTAGCTGAACGGTGTGCGTGCATCAGCCGGAAGAGGAGACGTCTCCGGCGGGGGATCGTCGAGCGGCGGGGTAACAGACGTTGTGGCGGACGTGCTTGACGTGAGAGTCGAGAAAAGCGAGTTGTTGTCTGACACTGTCGATCCCTGGGACGTCTGGCGGGAGTGTTCGTCGAGCGGCGGCGGGGCGGGCAGCGAGGCCGCCGACGTGGTGGAAGGTGGATGGCACAGTCCGGGCGGTCGCGAGTCCACGTCAGCAGGCACGAAGGCATCCTGCTCAATGGTCGACGGAGAGGTAGGGGAATGAATACGCGGTTTGTTCGTAGGAGGCTGCCGGGGTGTCTCTCCGGGCTCAGGAGGGAGAGGGGGACCACGGAAGAAGGTGGCAACAGCCTGAGAGGCGTTGTCGAATTGTCCGACGCCCGCAGAGGAGCTGACTTCGTCAGGTCCCGAAGAAGGAGAGCGGTCTTCACGTCGTCGCTTCCCAGTTGTAGTCGGCGAACGTGCTGGCTCCGGCGGTCCTCGAGGCAGCTCGCTTGGAGTCGCTGACGCAGAAGGAGAGGACCCTACAAGCCGGAGCCCTAGGGCCCGGGCCTTTCCCTTGGTGCCGGGCGGGGGCATGTCTGCTAGAGGGATCCAGTCCGACAAGCGGTCTCCGCCGGCAGGCTGAGGGGGTTCTATTTCGATGTCCTTGATCATGCTCATATCGATGACGACGTCTCCCGCAACGGACCAGCCAGCGATGCCATACCCACCGGCACGCACGGAAGGCGAGAGGTCGTGCTTTACACAAAACTTGACAACGGCGCTGACATCGTGCGCGTCAAGGGGAGATACGAGGACTCTGGAGCGAGGCTCGAGTCTGCCGTTGAAAGTCTTAGCACGTTCGGGATAACTGGTACAGTCAGTTGTATAAACTGGTTGAGATCGATGTCGATATCTTACTCTGCGTCGCTTGGACGGATGACCGGGCCTTTGACGGCAGCGGCGAGCTCGTCGAATGATGCCTGGGAGAGGACCGGACTCGGAACCGTCGCGAGCTTGAGCCCCGGACGAGGAGGTCGGGGATTTTCCATTTGTTTTTGGCGAAATACGCCGGCGGAAGCTACTTTGGGGTTTGAAAAGTAGATCGGCAGGCGTCTCGGACGGTTGCTGAGGGCGGAGAAAATCCAGCGGACGGTGGTGGTTGAAGGACACGGTATGGAACCGGAGGAAGACGGAAAGCGGGAACGAAACTGGAGGCAAGCGAGTACGCGGCCGGGTACGATGGCTTAGTGCAAAAAGGCGAACAGGTTGCCTTTTATAAGGCTCCGGTGGGCGCTGCGGCGGTCCGTATGGTTTGGCTTTGATACGACCTGTCAGGAAGTGGGTTCACCCTTCTGAGCCCGCCTTCCCTGCGTCGAGAGCTGGGATCAGTCCACACAGGGATCAGGAGCAAGTCCTCTGCGTAGCACAACCAGGGGGGCGGCATATTACGTTGCTGTCCATACTCGGCCAGCCACTGTCTCATCTGCACCCGGGCGTCCACAGGTGCTGCGAGAGGCTAAGAACCGCTGTCACCACCCACGAGCACGACTCTTCTCTCAGTCCTCAGTGGACACGCCAGGCCCCAGGAGTAGGCGAATTTCCCAATACGCTGGAGCTGGGACACCCAGGGTGCGTAGATCCGTCCTTCCAAGTTACGGCAAGGCGGCACATGGACTCCATGAACTGTATCAAGAGCATGCTGGCATAATGTACGCATTAATCATCAATGAGCACATCCATCCACTGAGATGCTACTACTCACCTCTGATGCAGACGTTTTCTGTGGCTGATTCACTTCAATATCAGTTAGTTTAGATACACGTTTATTGCATTTGCAGAACGCGATACGTACAGGCAGAGGGGATCTTAGGACACGCTCAGATCGGAGATGTCACTGCGTGGTTGGTAGGAAGTAACTCCTTGGCCACATACGATGGATGGCCGACCGTGTTGGCCGCGAGTAACCGCAAGTCCAATTCGGAAGTCCACTAACTCTAGTAGAAAGCTCTAAAGGATAGATTACTGCATAGGATAAAAACTCTTAAGTGTGAATGGCGTAGTTGGTTATCACGTCTGCTTAGCGTTTTTGTGGTGGCGTGCTGGGTTCAATTCCCAATGTGTCCAATGATCGTTCTAGGCTTTATTTCTCAGTTTCTTAGCTGTGCTTTGCATCTCAAAATTTTGCCATTGCACAGTACTACCCAGTAATGTTGAACAAGTTGATGGACTAGTGCTGCAATGTATTGCCCGTTGAACACATTCCAACGTATTTTGTCTACAAGAAACCTTCTATGATCCCGTCAAAAGCAGGTTTCCTAACGAAATTCTGCAGAGGAAATCGAGTCAATCTCAACCACACCCCTAATTTCTGACGACTCGGACATACCGCATCCCACGGACAGGCAGATCCCTGTCCAGCAAACGCCCCAGGAACCCATGAATACTGCCCACACCGCGAACATAAGTCAGCCCTCGGAGTCGCCCCTCGCCCTTGGCCCCGAGACGCACCTTATCCGTGAAGTCCCAGAGGGTGACGCCGACACAGCGCTCGACGGCCGCGCACGCGCGCACGACGGCCTCGTAGTCCGCCTTCTGCTGCGCGACGCCCGCGGCGGTCGGCGGGAGCGCCGTGAAGCGCACGTCGAGCTCGGTGACCGCGACCTCGACGCCGAGCGCGGCGAACTCCTCCATGTTCTGCTGCAGCGTGGGGGGCACGCCCCCGACGGTGAAGTGGCTCTGCAGGCCGACGCCGTCGATGGGCACGCGCGCGCGCTGGAGGGCCTTGACGAGGTTCTTGAGCGCGGTCGCCTTCGCGCCTTGGGGATGGGGGGTGGGGCGCGGAGTTAGATAGGCGACCGGAGGAGGGAGATGGGAGACAAGAGACGGTGATCCGGCGTGTAAGCGATTTCCATGCGTCAGTGGTAAGCGGGAGTCTGGCATGCGGTGTGAGGGGACAATGGTGGGGTATGTACGTACCTATGCCCTCGTTGCCGAAATCGTTGATGTAGAGCTTCGCATGTGGGTCGGCGCGGCGTGCGGCGTGCAGCGCGAGGGGGATGTAGGATGTGTTCAGGGTGTCGAAGAAGACGTCCGAGCGGAACGTCCCGTCGTCGTTGAACGGTTCTGTGCGCGCCGTCGCTCAGTGACCCCAGACCCTCGATAGCATCGCGGACGCAAGGACGTACCATTGATGACGTCCCAGCTGTCTGCGAGGCCGCAGAAGCGCACGAAAAGCGTGAGTCTCGAAACGAACACGGGCAGCTACGTAGTTCACGCGTACGTACAGCTGTCAGAGGCAGAGGGCACGGCACGGTTCAAGCGGACGGTCAGCGGGCGTGCACGGTGGGCCGCAGAAGAATGAGGCAGGAAGATTTGGACTCGAGTACGCACACTTGGCCCCGGTAATGGTGGACGAGGTTGAAGCAGTGCCGCGACACGACAAGCGCGAGCTCGGGGGCAGTGAACGTGCCGTTCACGACCCAGTCCGGCAGTTGGTTGTGCCAGACGCAGTTGTGTCCGCGAAGCTTCTTCCCCGTCTTCCGCGCGAATCGCGCAATGACGTCCCCATCCGCGAACGTGAAGACCCCCGGCGCGGGCTCGGTGTCGAACTGTCGTCGACGGTCAGCACGCGTGGACGACCGAGTATGGAGAGGGGGTAGACGGCTAGGAGACGAACCCATTTCATGACGTTCGCGGCCGTGATCTGTCCGAACTGCGCGTCGTCTGCGAGGATGCTGAAGTAGGCCGTGTCGTTCCACTGGTCCGCGTTGGTCGCCGTCCCGAGGTACAGCTTCCCCGCGGCCCTCGCGGCGGAGTTCAGCCCGGGCTTGACACGGAGATCGGGCTGCTGCACACTCGCGTTCGACGCGGAGGCCGAAGCCGCAGGAAGGGCGGTAGTTCGCTTGAGGAAGAGGGTGCAAGCGAGCACGAGCAGCTTGGCGCAAGTGGATGAGCCAAACATGGTGTCGACGAGCAGTGCTAGAGACCCCTTGCGGCCGAGAAAGGCTAGGCAAGGCAGAAGGCCGTGTACGCATGGTGGACGAACACAGCGCTTTATAGTGTCAGTCGTGTTCTATCGCGATGGCGTGCACAGGAGCATCCAGAACGCTGGCCCCTGCCCGAATATCCTACGACCGCACTATCGGACCCGACCATAGAACTATATCCCACGGTCCACAACGTGCGGAGTAAATGGAGAGCTCGGAGAGCACAGGATATAGGTCCGGGCCAATATCGTGACCAGGTCGTCTGTTCGATGCGACCAGTCCTTTCCTCGATGCGCGCTGAGTATAGGGTGCGAGCCAGTGGTAGTGCGCAGAGCTCCGTCGTTCCATGTCCGAGCGTCCTCGTGATCTACTTGACGGGCTCCCGACGTCAGGCGGAGATGCAGGACTATGGTGTAGCCAGTGGGAGAAAGAAAGAGGCGAGCCGCCGCGAGCAGACATCGACGTTACGGAATGGTCAGATGGTAGTGATCTATATTAGGCATGGCGAAGGAAGGGTTGTCATATGCGAGAGGTCCGCGGCCCAAGCTATGCTATGTCAGAAACTTCGTAGCCCGATGCGTATTTCATCGAACTCACCGCTGCTTGGCGTCGGAAATGAGGTGAAGAGAGGATATCGCAGGTTGCAGATATGAGTAAGGGAAGAAGTTGTAAGTCAGAAAGACGACCGATCGCGATGGACGTGTACGTACCTCTCGAAGCTCAGCACCATATGGAACAGGAACCACGACGTTACCTACGTTATACCATGTAGCAATCTGATATCCACAGTGGTCTGTTGACACCCGCACGGCTCGACGGAGGGGTGCGGAAATGAATGTTGTACAATATGCGGTACATCAGCACGGATGCTATCCTACAACATTCCGGAGCCAACCCGAGTACAACCAATAACAAGTAAAAGAACACAAAACACAAAACACAAGCACGAGACGAAGAACGCAAGGACAGCGCGACGACAATGAGAGTAGGGGGTGGTAGTTGTGGGGATGGCGTAGGGGTTCGGAAGATGTGGTATGGAGGATCAATGAAGCACACGGCCGTCGACAGTTGCGATAGATATGCGAAGGTCCGAGATGATGGGTAACTGATAACTGAGCAACACCGCTGCTGGGACATCAGAGAGCGATATCGACACCCACACGATGTGCTGAGGTTGGTCTGCAGGCGTGGGCGAGAACGACGCGGGGATAGTCAAGAAGATGGTACAGATAAGTGATCATGAGAGGTCATGAGAAGTCGTAACACCGTCGGCGGGAGGCATGCTCGAGGTGTCGTGAACGGCGTGAGGGACGGAGTCGCAAGGCACGGCGATGAAGAATATGGGGCTCAGGCCTGAGGACGGGGATGGAAGCCGGACCGAGTAATGCGGGCAGCGATGTCGGACTGAGAACACATCTAGATGCGCCAGGCACAGCAGGAGCACGGTACATACGGGACATCCGAGTAACGGCGAGGGTGTCGTGCGGGCAGGCGAAGAGCGTCGAGGATTGGTGTCAGGCGGACACCGGATGATGGGGTTTTGGTGGCGGGCGACGAGAGCGACGTCCACCATTCGACGCCGAGATTTTCGGAGGTGGGTTGAGTCGAGTTAGGGCGGAATTGTATGGTATGGCCAGAGACGCGGTGACATGCAAGGCGAATAGATAGGCGGTAGATGGCGGCCATAGATGAATGATGCGGGCAGATGAAGATGTAGACAGCAGTGCGACGAGCGGGGGAGACAAGGGCGGCCAGAATGTTGACAAGGAGCAAAAACGAGTCGGGCTGGGAAGCTGCCCACGAGTCGAGGCGAGGATCGGGGGACGAATCGCCGTCGGCTCGTGCGTAACGGCGGAACCGGGTCGAGGACGAACGCTCTCGCCCACGGGTGGCGCGGACGGAGGAACAGCCGGCTTGAAAACAACGCGAGAGAGCCATGCCGGCGGGTGAACCATGTGTGGCTGTGCCACCTGCACGACGGCGAGGCACCGCTACGCCGTGCAGCACATGGCACCGCGCAGCCCCTCCCCCCGGGTCCTGTACCTCTTCCCATGGCCAGCGCAACAGGAAGCACCCAGGGATCCGGACGATGCAGGCTCACACTGCGCGCGGCAGCTCCTCGCGGGGCGGGAGGTCGACGAGGTCTGTGCGCGATTCAGAAGGGGGCAGGATGGCAACAATCGTCAGCAACGGACGCCGTCTGCGCGCACGCACACCGCATGTGCCACACGCCATATGGACGAGGGAGGGGACGTACCGATTGGCGACGTGAAGTTCACGACCTGCATCGGGCGCGCGTGGGTGTCAGCACATGGGCCGGGCGGATGCCGTATAAAACCAAACGGGACTCACGTATGGGTGCAGACTCGACCCCCTCCTCGCCATTGCTCCCGCTCCTGCACTCGCGCCCGCTGCTGCGCCTGCGCCCGCCGCGCCGCTTGCCCGCGGGCCCAGCGGGCCCAGCGCGGTGCCCATGATCCCGAGCCCGAGGTTCACCCCTGGGGCGGTCGTGATGACGTGCAAGCTTCTGCGTGCCTCGTTCACGAGCGTCGGCGGGGGTCTCCGCTCCTCCCAGTCCCATATCTGCGGCTTCGACATCGACGACGGCGATAACGAACGCGGGGGACTCGCTTCGGGGGATGATGTACGATGCGCAGTTGGGGGTAGGGGTGGCGGCATTTCGGGCGATTTGTGCGTGCCGGGCGCAGATTGGGAGAGGGTCATGACGTGCGGGTTGGACGAAGAATGCGTGAAGGGCTGTCGATGATGTAGGTGCACTTCCGTTGGCGGAGAGATCTCGTTCTGCGATTGAAGGTGCGAGTGTGGGTCTGGGTGCGGATGTGGATGTGGATGTGAGTACGGCGGCGCGCGTTCCTCATCCTCGCGATCGCGTTCTCCATCGTCCTCGTATTCCGCATCCGAGTCCTGTTCCAGGTGGGCATTCATCGGTCGCCCGCCCATCACGCTCACCCTCCTGCTCCCTCGGTGCGAGAGGCGCGATGCACGCGAGCCTCGTCGTTCTGGAGCGCCGCCATCTTCGTCTGTGGGGTACTGCGGGGAGTCGTACAGCGACTGCCGCGGCGAATACATGCTGTGCGTGTAAGCGCTTCCCTCCATCTCCCATGTCGACGCGCCTGTCACGCCCGTGGTCGTCCAGCCCGTCCCTGTCCCCCCAGTGACACTCATACGCATGGCGTTCTGAGTCACGTAGCCCGCCATGTGCGGCGGGAACGGATGGTAGTACTGCGGCGTTGCCGCATGGGGATGGGGCGCAAACGATCCAGAGTGTGATGGAGGCGTTACGGGCGGAGTCTTCGGTGAGTTCGGGCCATGTACTGTGCTCGCTATCTTTGGCTTGTATCCAGCTTCGCGCACGATGGACCGGGGGAAGAAGATGAGGAGTGTGATCATTGACGACACGAAGCATCCGAGACCGGCTATGATCTGGAGGAAGTCGACTGCGAACCTGTGGATGTCCTGTCAATATCTCTTCGGCGCACACAACCAACACGATGACGAGATGGCCGGGAGAAGGATGGTGATGAGAGAAGGAGACAACGTACAGGTTGCGGTTGATGCTGTGCGTCGTGCCCACGATCCCGTCAATTGCCACGATGAGCAACGGAATGGTGAACATGAACCGGAACACCACGCGAACTTGCTGTAACGCGCATTTGATCGTTAGCTGGACACTAACAATCAGCTGTTCTCCTAGAGACTCACGTTCAGCTGGTAGAATGTCGCGAGTCGTACGACCACCGTAGGATCTGCGCCCTCAGCCTTGACGTGCTTGATGAATAATGGGAAACGCCAGAGAACGTATAGGAATGCTAAGGTTGTCATTGTCGAGCCCGAAGCGCCCACAAGGATGATGTATGCATCGCACTAGACCCGACAAGGACGAACGTCAGCCGATACATGCAGTAAATGAGTATGCAGACACACCGTCTCGAGATCCCGTCGAGTGATCAATGTTGTCATAGGCATCGCGACAATTGCCACCAAACTCCCTGCATACATGTAGTATGCGCTCAGTAACAGGTAATGCGCCGGTTAATAAACAGCACATACCCATGTACCACAGCCTGTACTCCCAGCTGGAGAACCACGCCTCCTTCTCGGGATTCTGATGCAACAGATATAACCAAAACGTAAGCTCTGTGCGGTTGGCGTCGCGTTAGTCTATGGAACGCAATGAGTATGATGAACTACGCCTGACCTTCAAGATGTGTGACCCTGCGACGGGAGATGACGTCAGTACGTGCACTTTACAGGTGATACTTGAAGGAGAGGATCGCGCGCATTGAACCGAGAAACAGAGCGATATAGCAGCAATAAGAACGTGTAGTGATCGGTGCTGGGGTGGTCGTGATGGGAGATACAGAGAACAATATGACTGGACAACTCACATTTCCAATGCCCACGCCATACTGAACACGAATTGGAGGGGGAGGACCAAGCTTCGGTTGGGTTCGCGGTAGAGGTTGATCGGCAGGGGCAGGACTGGTACGATATGCTATGTTACGACACCTGATACCCCTGTGAGAAGACCACTCACTAGTACCGGAGCCATCTGGATGGAGAGGGATGAAACCTGCGGAACGCGCGCATCAATATGTCGTCGAGGAAACATGTGGGTCTTTAAGGACGCACCTTCCCTGAATTTGATAACCGTCATGCCCACTGAGTACACCGTCAAGAGTGGCACCGCGCATAGGTAGGTGTACTGGATTGAAGGCGAGATTCCGTCAAGGGGAACTGATATGCGGCGCAAGAGTCGTTCCACGCACTGTCATGACACGCTTGAACGCGCCGGTTTGACCTGCAGACCGACGGAGACATTTGAACCGGTCATAGCACCACAGATGGTGAACCAAGAACACAAGAAACTGTGAACGGAGGACCAGTTCAGCGCACAAGATAGCAAGGCATGGGGGAGACTGTACGGACTAGGACAGAGAGGACTGCCCAGAGAGCAAAGGCAGTGGGGGAAGCGGCGCTCATGGCCGGGTCGGCCTAGGAGTTGTTGTGTATGTGCGCCGTGGACGTGGAGGTGAGTAGCAAGCGAGATGCGGGGAGGAGAGGAGGGCAGCGGCGGGTGGCAGAAGTCAGAGGGGGACTCAAGAGGGAGACGCATTCGACGATAGTGGTGGGAAGCCACTACTCCTCTCTCGCTTCCATTTCGAGGTATGCTGTGCCTAGAAATAGACGCTAACGTTTCCTTCGGACTTCGCCGCAACACTTTCCAAGTTTCCCTCACCTCCGACTCTTTCACCACCATCTCCTCGTCGACATCCACCGGAAAGCCCAGCTCGCTAGTCCCTGCAACGAGAAAATATTCAAAACGGAGCGTGCGTGCTGGGGCCTCGCGCGCAGCTGTCGCTTGGGAACATCTCGACTGTGGGGGTGCTGACGATGATGTTCTCCGGCCTCGGCGACAGCCATCTGTCAACGCAGGCAAACTTCTGCTCTCTCTCCGCCGTTCAGCCACTTTCCAAACCCTGTCTCCTCGGGTTTTGCCTCCTGCGTTTCACACTGCCTGCGTTGGCGTCGTCTTGTCGTAGCTGATTCGGATCTTGCGCCAGAGGCCTCGAGGCTGAGCTTCTCGATAATCTCAGGTACGTTTCATACCTGACCGACCCGCTATTCTGTCAACAGACCTCCAAATGGGTCTACCATGCTACACAGTGCTCTATTGCTCTCAGACGTCATATAGAATTCCACCTTAGTTGGATCCATCTGTACGTCCCTCGGGTTGCTCAATGTCAGGATTGGTATAAATGTACGTCCGTTCAGCGCTTATTGAACACTCTTCGGGTTCACTAGTCGGACACCGTTGACAATGACGTTGATGATGCCCGAGGTCGGCGATGTGCTGGCATCGCCGAGAAGTGTCTCAGAGTCAGTATCGGCCCTCTGGTGCTGTCGCGCAGTGCGGTTGCGGAGGGCTACTGCAACCGCACGGTTGTCATCGGATATCACGGACTTGTCTCCAGGTCTGCGACTTTCTCACTGGCAAAAGAACAGCCAGTGTAGTAGACTGTATGTAGTACACACGCCCTCGGAGCCGCGGGAAACCATCTGACTCAAACGAGTTGCAAAGGAGTGGGTCGCAAATAGCGTCGACTGTGCCAGTCTCCAGCTAGATATCCGTGTGGCAGGTGTATTCGGCCGGCACGTCCTGGAACAGCTGGAGAGCTGTTCTGTCTAGCTCATCAAATCTAGAGGAGACGTTCGCTGCTGGAACAAAGTACAATGTATGCTCTCTAATTACGATCACTCTGCATTGAATCCATCACTAATCAGACTACGACTTGGTCAAGTTTCAGCACGCAAAGACAGAAGGATACCCCAAACCCGAGTACTCCCATGGCCAGCACAGCACTTCCGTAGCTCCTCGCAGTACACATTAATACTGCTCACATCTGCATCTGTCCACAGCTCTCGCGAATGAGCGACTCGGCTGCTGACGACCGGGGCTTGACGACACACTCGAACGGCTCCGGGTACCTGCGCAAGAGCAAAAGCAAACCCCCATGCAGCATCTCAGCGCCCGCGCTCCCAATGCTTCAATCATATGAAGCGTGGTACGGGACACGTACGACAATATGCCCTCCGTCATCTTGCCGGACAGAGGCACCGGGCGGCCCTGCGCGTCCTCCGCGGCCGTGATCGAGAGCGTGTGCAGCACCGTGCTCGCGATGATGAACAGCGAGGACTCTGCAAAGTATCTCCCCGGGCATATCCTGCACCCAGGGCGGGGGGCGCGAGCGGATGATACGGGATGTCAGTGCCCGTACCACGGCACAGCAGCGGGCTGGTCGCGCGGAACGTACCGGCGTCCGTATCCGAAGGCGATCGAGCTGGGCTCGCGCACGTCGGGGTCGAGCTGCCCGTCTTTGAGGAACCGCTCGGGGCGGAACGCCTCCGGGTCGGGATACACCTTCGGGTCGCGCGAGTACGCCCTGTCGCCCGCCCACGGCCCCCAGATGCGTCAGCAACCTCAACCTCGGCACGTGCGTGCGTTCCACGGCCACTACCCACCAGATGTTTGAGATCACGACGGAGCCCTTGGGGATGCGGAACCCGCGGTACTCGTCCTCCTCGACCGCGCGGTGCGGGATCCCGAGCGGGACGACGGAGCGCCAGCGGAGGAGCTCCTTGGTGAGCGCGCACACGTACGGCAGCGCGGGCGCGTCCGCGAACTCGGGCAGGCGGTGTGCACCGACGACGGCGTCGAGCTCCGCTTGCGCCTTCGCCTGCGTTTCAGGGTTCGCGGCCATCGCGAGGAAGAACGTCTGTACGGTTGAAAACGTCTGGGGGTGGGGCGGCCGGGTCAGTCCGTAGCCATGCGCACGATCGCGGTTATGGACGTACTGTGTCGGCACCCGCTGCCAGACGGATTGTGTCAGCGATATTGATACCGTAGAGACATGGCCATGGTGTGGATAGCATCGCACCTCCGTATGCGATAGCGGCGACGTCGCGGGCTACGGTCTCCTCTTCTACTGCTTCGGCTGGCGGCAGCTGGGATATTCTCTCCAGTAGCGTGGCGACCATGGACGGCGGTGCGTTCCCTACTTTCTGCCCTCACCAATTCATATTAAGCAAATGCGCCAGACATTCGACAGAAGTGGCATAATCATCAGGTCACGCACCACGGCAGCTACCGTCTTGTCCCAGGCACGATGGAGAATCTCCTGGATGACGGGCACGTACTGTGCAGCCTCACGCTTAAAGTGTGCCCCGGGGAACCAGGCAGGAAGGTGTTGGAGAAAAGGCAACGTCTCCACCAAATATTTCCCGGGTACGGACACCGACGAGAAAATGGCCAGCGCGCGCTCAGCCAACGTCAAGTACTCCTCGTTCCCGTCGTCGATCTCGATCCCGTACGCGATGCGCATGACGGTCGAGCCAAACAGTCTGGGCATCACAATGGAATTGAAGTTTCAGGGAAGTAGTCGATCGGCGCAGACGAGAGGAGGATGCGTACCGGCGAATATGATGGATGAGGCTGCCGGGGTCCTCGACCAGCCTCAGGGCGAAGCGGCGGGCCTCGCGTTGTTGCATTGGTCGGTATTCCAACACAGTGCTAGCGTTGAAGAACTGGTGGAACGTACGCCGGTGTCGCCGCCACCATGGACCGTATCTTAAGAGCGTCAAGACCCAGTCGAGCCCGGATCTAGTGCCGTACAGGCAGGAGAGTTAGTGTGAGGACTGAGTTAGCACATGCGCGGTGGCATTGCATCGGACAAGGAGATTTCAGACTGACAGCTGGGCCATCCTCTGCTCACTCCTGTCGGAGTATATCGCAGAACGTTTCTCGAAGAGGTCGATGGCTGCGTCGTGTGTGCCCAGGATGATCATAGGCTGACCGAGGGCGTCCAGGTACACGATGTCTCCTGAAGACGGGGTCTGGTGAGAGACAAGCGATCCGCTTCGACATGCACTCACCATACTTTGCATTCATGTCGCGGAATGTTGCGGCCATGTCCTTCGTTGGCACGTCTAGAATGTTGCCTATAATTGGAAGACCTGGGGGACCAGGTGGAAGTGGTAGGGTTGTGCGGCGAGCACGGGGAGCGAATGTCCATATGATAAGGGAAGCCGTTACGGCCAGGATAGTACCCCAGGTCCAGTATGCGTTCATCTCTGTTGTAGTAATCCGGGAGAGGAGGTCGAGCAATGGAGATACATGCTATGCGTAGCTTAAATAGCCTGTGACCTGGTCTTGCTGCAGTTCGTATGAGCGTCGGACCGCCCGGCTTTGAGTATGCACCGGGGTTTGACTCGTCACATAAGTGGTCACTTTCCCAGAAAATGTCAGTGATGAATGGGGGGACGGAACGGGTGCAGAGGTATTTACCATATTAGTTTTGATTAAGTCGACTGGTGGACACGTATGCTAAGCTTAGCGCAGCTCATCATCCTCACGATACTTACACTACCAGTGAGATACGCGCAAAAATCGGTAGGGGTGTTCAAGCTTTCAAGAGGCGGGATATGAAATAACTTTGAAAGGCGGCATGGAAGCATGGTCGGCTGTTAGTCATCACTTAGCATGGAGTAAACTATATGTATGTCAAGTTTACCATACCTACATACCTCCTTCTCCGCCATCCACGCTGATCATGAGTATATGGGTCTACATGAGGATGCGCCGGGGTTTGACCACTGCGGGTCCGAGTGAATCGCGGGCCGGTCACGGGGAGTTTGGTCATGGGGATATTCAAAGTCATCTCCAGAGTCCACACATTCCATTCTATATGTCTTGTCGTATTCGCGTACTTAAGTGTCCATGCATCCGACGATCCTGACGCGCTCGTAACCGTCCTTGCAGTTTATGTGAGTGTTGATGCGACGCACAAATGGCAGGACTCGGAATAGACACACCTTTGATAAGGACTCGGAGCCCCGGTGGCCCAATTTGGGGCCGTGTCACGACACAGGTAGCGTATCGATATAGTGAAGCCTGCAGCTCATCGATGCATCACCGCACCCACTACCCATGCCTCTTCGGACACCGGCGCCGATATCTCGTCCACCTTTTCCGCGGTGTCCGAGTCAGAAGCTCTCCCGATCTGGTCTCGATAATCTGCGGTGGTGGAGTGCGAAACTGTACACGTCTGGGTACGAGATCATCGGATGGGGGTTTTCCTGATGTCCCGATCAGCTATAGGAGTCGGGGACCCGGGAGAGAGCACTGATGAGCAGCTGAAGTCAAATGTCAGTAGAGTCAGTGGGAAGCGTACATACCATCCGTTAGAGGAAACGTTCATTAGTGGTGATACCTAGGTCGTGAGTCGTAGAGCGAAAGTCGAGACTCGACTGGGACTCGGACAGAGCCGATCGCCGGTGGACTC
This sequence comes from Daedaleopsis sinensis, assembly GCA_033807695.1. Taxonomy (NCBI): domain Eukaryota; kingdom Fungi; phylum Basidiomycota; class Agaricomycetes; order Polyporales; family Polyporaceae; genus Daedaleopsis; species Daedaleopsis sinensis. The sequence continues at coordinate 2,272,971 of CM066302.1, forward strand.
ATGGCGGAGGTAACATATTGCTGGGGCCCTCCAGGGATGCGGTCGAGAGCTGGATGCCGAACAGAAATGTGAACGAAAACGAAGGTCTAAAGATACTGTACTGCAGACGAGGACTTGATGGTGGTGGTCGAATGCTTAGGTAGCCTGAGAGACATTGGCGTCTAAGTTTCCTTATGCGTAACGGCGCTACCCGGGCCGTACTGTACGTGCGAAGTCTAAAAGAGTCTACGGTAACGATCTGCTACGTCTTTCACATCTAAGACAGACACCGGCTTGTATCTCTTTCCGGCGTTCCGCTGGTTTTAGTACTCGGAACAGTGACTGATACCAAAATTTTACTCTCGGGATTTATTCAGCGCGCTCATAGTAACTATTACAAGTACTTACTTCAAGCGTGAGATTCCGATCAGGTCGGTGGATGGTTTTGGACTTCAACATATAGGTAGATAAATTGCGCTCTGCCGGTGCCTACATAAGTACGTGATGCCGTCTGCACATCCCGACAAACTACTAAGTATAAGTCTGTATAGTCATGATCACAGGTCCACTGGTACTGCTATCTACTGCGGATGGCTACACGGGGATACACAATATGGATACACAATATGTAGTAAGTACAGACTACTACAGTATCGTAAAAGATCGATTCGGGAGGCAAATTTAATAGAGTTGGAGTATACGTACTTGCTGAATTCCGACTCTACAGGTCAACAGATGATGTGTCGACTCACCGCTCAAGAGTCAAGACACGCATCCCGCGTATGGACGCCACCTCTAGTAAGCCTTGTCAAGGGATTTCTCCGGTCAAATCCGAGCTATTCGATAGGGCCATCGATGAAGCAAGTCTCTGAGACCTTATTGGTCATCCGCTAACAGGCTACAGCTACTAACCTCTTTCTACTATGCGCGAAATCGTTGATCGTATAAGAGGCGACCATGTCCTCCTAGGACCTATACGCTCTCCTTCAACTCCCGCCATGGAATCCTCGACCACGTCCCGATCAATCCTCTCTGTGCCGGGTCTGGTGCTTGCAGCATTGCTACTCGTATCCCTCCGTATCTTGATCCGATGGCAAAAGACCCGCACGAATGGGCCGCGCCCTCCCGGCCCTCGCGGTCTTCCGATCCTGGGCATCATGTTCGAAATTCCAACTTTCAAGATCTGGTACTGGTATAAAGAAATTTGCGACAAATACGGTGAGTCTACTCCTTCGAGTCGTTCCCTATCTGCAGACGTAAGTAACATCATTGTCCAGGGGATGTCGTGTACTTTGAGGCACTGGGACAGTCGTTCCTTGTGCTCGGTAGCGAAGGAGCTATGGTCGAGTTTCTCGAGAAGCGGTCGGCAAACACGTCGGACAGGCAGCAGACCCCAATGGTAGAGCTGTGAGTGCAGTGCATCTATTCTGTTCCTGCTTGCAGAGCCGGGTTGAACGGCGCTGCGATTTAGCACTGGGTCTGGCCTCAGCCTGGCGTTAATGCCCTACGGTGACTGGTGGCGTCGTCATCGCCGTCTATTCTGGCAGCACCTCAATCAAAGCGCCGCTGTCCAGTACCGTGGCGACCAGCGCGGAAACGTACACAAATTCCTAGAGAGACTTCTCAAAGATCCTGCAGCCCTCACGACCCACATCCGACGGTATGTCCTCTCATGATCTTTTCGGACCTGTGACAGCGTTCTGACTAGGTCGTCGACCACAGCACCTTCACTGACACTATCGTCAAGGTTGGGTACGGAATAGACGTCGCGGATGATGACAATACATATCTGACCATGGGAGAAGAGGCCATCGAGGGCGTCGTCGAAGGTTTCATCCCCGGCAAGTTCCTCGTTGAGTACTTGCCCTTCTTGCGGTACATACCTACCTGGTTCCCTGGCGCGACCTCCCAGCGGCTCTTCGCGAAGTGGATGGCCGCAGCTGAGAAGCTCAAGCGCGTCCCATACGAGGTGATGAAGGCCAACATCTCGGTAATGTTCCCCGCAAACATCTGTTCATGTTATTGATCGAGAGCTGATGGATGGTGCAGAAACGAGCAGATGTCGCCAACTCTGTCACAGGACAGCTCTACACAAACCTTACATCTGCATCGAACCCCCCCCAGGATGAGGAAGAAGTCATCAAGAACGTTGGTGCGGTAATGTACGAAGGTCAGTGGTCCAGCTCTCCTTTTGACCTTTCAAGCTCGCCCGAGACTTACATCCAATATACTCACACTGGCAGCTGGTGCCGATACGGTGAGCATATATGGCTACTTGCCTACGACGACGCATTCACTGATACATGTTCCGCGGACAGACTTTCGGTACTCTGCAAGTCATGTTCTTGGCCTTGTCTCTCTATCCTGAGGTCGTCAAGAAAGCGCAAATGGAACTGGACGCTGTCGTGGGCCCGGATCGCATGCCGGACTTCGACGATATGGACTCTTTGGTCTATATCAACGCCATACTCCGGGAAACTATGCGCTGGCAAACCATCGTCCCGTTCGCGCTTCCTCATAAGACCACTGCCGATGAGGAGCTCCGGGGCTACAACATCCCCGCTGGTACGGTCGTCATCCCGAACGTATGGTATGTCGACTTCCTTATCTCACTCGCAATTTGTCAGAACTGAGTAGTACCTTATGCTAGGGCTTGCATGCACGACCCGGAGGCATACGAAGATCCGGAGGAGTTCCGGCCTGAACGGTTCATCCGAGACGGGAAGATCGACCCGAATATCCGCGATCCAATGAATTTCGTCTTTGGCTTCGGGCGAAGGTATGTCAAACCCTTCCATCACCCGAGTCCTTCTTGCGCATCTCCTGTTTTATCTGACCGGCGAGCTTTGCAGGATCTGTCCCGGAAGACACTTTGCCCATGCAGGATTGTACCTGAACGCAGCGTCGGTTCTGCATGTCTACAACATCAGTGCCCCACTAGACAAGGACGGGAAGCCCATTAAAGTCGTACCGGACATGACGGGTGGATTCCTGTCGTACGTGTCTCAGTTCACTGCGTATATATATCTGTTAATCTCGCAAAATACGCTTGCAGGTATCCTGTAGATTGTCGTTGCGATATCAAGCCGCGCTCAGCTCGGGCTGAGGCTCTCATACGCGAGTATGCTCGGCTTGCTAAGGTAGACGCTGACGTCTAGCGGTCCTCTGAGGGTTGTCGCACCTTGGAGAAGGGACAACAGGTCCGACATATCCATTTCCGCCTTGTAACCAATTTCTATCATGCACGATACCTGTAGTTGCTGTAAACTGGAGATAGAAAATTGCGATTTACGACTCAGCGGCTTCAAGCTTCAAGCCCTTCCGACTCGGACCAGTGCCCGTACTTGTCCAGTGTTACCCCTCACGGCTCCGAACGCGTCGGTGGGTCGGGGGGACACCAACTCTGCAAAATAGCTTGGTCGTCCCGCTCAACCCAATTGAACGCTTGTGTTGTGTCTCATACGAGGTCGTCCGCCTACTCGATCGCCACGCGCTCCATCAACTCGCGCAAGAGGAGGGCTTGCTTCTCGTTCAGCCTCCCGCTCAGCCGTAGTTCCCGCAACCAGCCGTCGCTGGTGCGCATGCGCGCGAGCATGCGGAGGCAGCGTATACTTGTGATCCCGAACTAGAGGAGCAGCTGCTCGAAACGTTCTGCCTCTGCGTATGGGACGGAAAGCGAGAGGAGAAGGTCCAGGATCTGGGAGCTCTGCTGCGGCGGGAACGGCGCGGCGCTTCGGGTTGAGGGCGGGGTCGAGGGCGCGGCCTGGGTGGTACTAGTTGAGCGGGACGTCGCTGCGGTCCGGGGAACGAGGAATGTCGGCGGCGAGCCGGACGTGCGCGACCCCAGATCGGCTGACCGTAATATATTCATTACAGATATTGTAGTTGTTGAAGACACATCATTGTGCTTACCTCTGACTCGATAGAGCGCATAATCTCGTTTTGGGGTTCTGCCGACTGAACGGAACCCGTCTATCGATGCCATGTTTGCGCCAAACCTCCCGGATCAAAGCCTGTTGTAACGACAATTGGAGGTTCGTGAGTAGCATTGTGCATACGACGATGAAACTATACTCACCAATACTTTGCTAAATGTGTCATCCAGCAAGCCCATTTCGCTTTGCAGGGATCTCTCCCCATTGCCCGCATCGTATAACCTACATTTTCCAGGGCTATACGACGGTACAGGTCTCCGTACACCTGCGCACTCCGTGTGAGACCTAATAGTACGAGTGGAAAATCGACGAATTAGAACGCTCACAGGTAGTAGGGAGCCATTGACTGTTATCTGTCATTATGAGATGCGAAGATGAACCTCGCCCAGTCCTAAGGGATAGTGAAAGCGAAGACTAGCCTGACCTCGATCTCAGTGCGATTTAAACACTGAGTCACCAGAGCTCCATCAGGAGTGCACTGGAGTCTTGAGCTACCACCCCCAGGGCTACCACACAGCGAACCCGACTTAGATATGGGTAGGCTCACAATGGTGGGAACGTCAGACCCCGCGCACACCCTTATGAGATCATCGAGTACTCACATTAGCTTCACACTACTCCCGCCAGCGAAGGGCGCAACCTCCCTACATCTAGGCTGCTGGGCCGACCAACTGACTCTGCGTGATTTTTGCGTCACAAGCAACCGATGCTCCGGAAGAGCGCATCTCCGTTAGGAGATCGCGACTCCAGGGTCAGGTAACTTGGCTCAGGACGTGGCTTGTCACAGCTCGCCTGTGCTTGCATCGGCGGGGATAAGTCTGTTGCGTCTTTGCGTTCACCGAAGCTGCGAAGGTCTGGGATTCTGACACATCCATCCCTCCTCTTGTCCAAGAGCAGTATCTGAGGAAGCAAAAGACAATAAACTTTGAGTAAGCGCAGCAGCGCAAACTTCGAAGCCGCAGCGAATCAACTGCACTAGTACTAGTAGTAGTAGTACGGAGCTGGAGGAGAAGTTTCAGAAGGTGTCAAGTCCAGAAGGTTTCGCACACACCGTGCTCGTCTGAAATGTTACTAGAACCTGCTGCTATGGCATCCTGAGCGAGCCAACAAGTTCAACGGTGCTGCTGGCCCAGTGAGGCCTCGAGTCCGAGTCCGAAGTCCAGCCGAGAAGTTGCCACAGACGTGTTGTGGACTATTTGGTCACGGGTCTCGAGCGCTTGAGCGCTTGAGCACTGCCAATGCCGCGGCCGTGGTGCCAATCTCCTCCTCCGTGACATCGATATTCAAAGTCGCTCACTGTACAGGTATGTTGCTTTTCAGCCCACCTAACGTTAGGATGCAGAAATCTTGATTTCAGGGTGACCACAATCATATCTATCCCTCATACTTAGGTTCTCTAGTACTACTACGTAGTACGTAGTACCCCCCGAACACGAGCTGAGCCGACACAGTTGCAACACCTTCTCGATGCCTGAGCCATCCTCTACTGTAAGCAAGAGAAGTCGCGACGGTGCATGCGATGAGTCGGGTCTCCATGCAAAAAAGGCACGGCTGGATAACGACACCAATCTTGGGCTACAAGCAGATGATGAGTTCTGGGAGGACGATGGGAATGTCGTGCTGCTCGCACGGCGCGTCGGTTTCAGGATTTACAAGGGCGTTTTGGCGCATCACTCGACTATCTTTGCCGACATGTTCTGCATTCCTCAGCCTGCCGCCGATGTCTCCACCCCGGGAGTACCCCCTGGATGTCCCGTGGTGCATCTTGATGACAGCCCGGAGGATCTCCGCCATGTTCTGTGAGCTATCCTTCCGAGGAAGAAAATAAGGTGAAAGCTTTCATATAAGTTCAGATACTCCTGTGTATGACTCACCCCGTGGATACGTGAAGACTAGTGCACAACGAAGTCCCGAGCCTTTCTTTTCAAGCCATCTCCGCGTATGCTCGTCTCAGCCACAAATACCAGATCGATCACTTGATGACGCAAGCTGTCGAGTTCCTGAAGACCTACTTCAACGACGACTTCTCCCGCTGGTCGACCTCTTCGAACAATACCGTCGTTCCACCTGGGTGGAACAATCGTCATGCTATCGGTGTCGTCAATATCGCCCGCCTCGTCGACTGCCGATCCGTCCTCCCCGCGGCATTAGCCATTTGCTGTGAGCTCAAGCCAGAGATTCTACTCCATGGCTTCAAACGGGAGGATGGGTCAGACGAGAGACTGGACGAGAGCGACCTATTGCAATGCTTGCAAGCCAAGGTTGACCTCACGCGGGAAGGAAGTGCCGCCGTCGCCCGCGCGTTTTCGCCCTTCGACCACCAGGCATGTACACTCACGTACGGCTCTAGGGCATGCGTGACCCGGATGACTGCCATGCTTTGCGCCATGGTCAATCTACCGGATAGCCTTGCACGCACGAGTCCGTTCTACGACTGGTCGTCCCATGTGGATGAGGTGTCGCCGAAGGCGAGGATATGCAAGTCCTGCAAAGGGACCCTTCTAGGTCGCCTTCGCTCGGAGCAGCTAGGGCTATGGAATCGACTCCCGGAGATATTGGACATACAGGCTGATGGGTGGGGAAAAGGTGCGTAAACGGATAAGGTACGCTCTTCCTCTCAGAATGTACCACAGCAGGAGGCTCTTGAACTCAGCGTCGCTCAGGTACAGCTTAGCTGTGAAGTACATAGCAACACACCGCTTGGTAGAGGCAGAGAAATGAGTTTGTACGTCGTCCCGATCCCATTCACGGGTTACTTCAAACAAAGATTTATGACGTATCTAGATCTTCAACGAAGAGATAACTCGTATGGTAAAGAAGTAAAGAAGACACTCCATTTCATGTACTGCGTACACGACCGGTCTGGGCAGCTCGTAATTGTCAAGATTTGACATTGGAATGTGATGAGGTTGAGGGCGTACTGACCCCTTTAGACTCTTCGTGTGTACGTATGTTAGACTGACATCAAACTCCCGAGACTACCATTGTCAACCCATCCGCGTCCCTACACGAAGTTCTCTAGCATCTCACGAACAACCCTGACTTCTATCTCGCTGAGCTCGTTGTTAACTCGAAGTTCGTCCAGACGAATACGCGCGCAGAAAATTATGGTACTCATCAGCTGTAATAATAGTAAGTTGGAGCCGGGGCCGGTGAGCATATGTGTAGTAGGTCACCTATTATTCGAGTCTTCAACTATATGAGGGACGAGCCTGTGTTTCTATCGTGGAACTCAAGTATCAAGTCAGTACTGAGCGACTCGCCAAACACCTCGATATTGGTCAGGTACGGAGTTTAGCACCTCAGATTCGGATCGAATGCCTCCCTCCGTCGGCTAGCGACAAGGAAAAGTAATTGTAAGTATGTGTACACTGGCGGGATTATAGTGCTCTATAAGCGTTCAGCTCGGTCAGTTTGACGGTCATATACGGCATGAGCAGTTCATGCGAGGTGTCGTGAACGGGCCATGTCCATTCGCCCACCTGCCCACCGTCGCAGGGAACTTCACCTCCACTCCGACGACGACGATAGGGTTCTCACAGCTCCTGCGAGACACTCTTCCCCGCGACGCCTCCTGCCGGAAGCGCAAACTCCAACGTCCGCGTGAGCGTCGACCCCCACCCTTTCGGCCGCCTCCCAATCAGCCCGACGCTCATCGCGACCTCCACGCCCGCCAAACTCTGCGACGGGTCGGCGACGGTGACGACGCCCTCGTCGAGCCTGAAGATCACGACGGCGTTCGCCGACGCGCCCACTGTCAGCCGCGCATCGACCGCCGACGGCACGAAGCTGACCTCCCCGCCCTGCGCGTTCCAGAACACCGCCATGAGCGTGCGTGCTCCTGAGTCGTACACGGCGGACACGTCCTCGTCGTTGCGCAGCGTGCGCACGCCCGTGCCCGCGCGCGCGCGCTTCTGCTCGAACTCACGCAGACTCGTCGCGGGGAACGCGGTGTACGCGGCGGGCACGGCGGGCGCGAACCCGGACCCGTGCACGATCGCGGCGGAGAAGAGGTCGACGGTGATGTTCCCGACGGTTGAGACCCCGATCGACGCCCAGTCGCCTGAGCGCGGGCCGAAGGCGACGGAGAGCGACAAGGGGCTGCTGCTTCCTGGCGCGCCGGGGGTGCTGGGGGCGTGGTCGAACGTGTACCCGACGTTGTCGTGCCAGAGCGACTGCGGGCGGGAGAAATCGCCGCCTTTTATGAGCGCGCGGCCGTCGAGGTAGACCTTGCCGTTCAGCCGTTTCTGGTCGAGAACGGAGAGGACGGGGTGGGCGGCGGTGGCGTTGGAGTGCGCGCTTGAGATCATGATGTGCTGTGTGTCGTCTTCGAGGAAGAACCAGGCTTTTTGGAACGAAAGCGAACGGGTGAAGGGGTTCGTGTAGCGCATAGCGGCAGCGCCGACAGTCCCGTCTGACGCGCCGCCGACGAAGGCTTCCCGTCCGGTGAACTGCGCGTGGTCGCAACTCAGGTTCGTGGCGGCATAGTCGGTTGTAGTACCCGGAATCACTGCGAATAAAGGTTAGTGAACGCCGAAGATTCAGCGGCGAGCATTCGACACACAATTCCAGTCCCATGCGGCTGCAATATCTTCGTATTCGTTACCCTGGAGGTACGTATAGAGCGTACCGTCGGAAAGATGGAATCCAAGGGGCTGAGAACCAGACACATATCAGTGGGAGCACTGGATATCACCCGAAGCTCCCAGAACCTACATTTTGCGAGTTGACACACTCGGTGTTCAGAGTCCGCGAGGAGAACATGCGAAGGGTGGACACATATCCTGCTCCGCGTTGAACCTGGGCGTAGGATCGCCGTTGTCATCGTCGATCGTCTAGTCACGCGCAAATGGCACTCACCATGTAGTCGTTGGCATAAAACATGCGATTGCCACTGATTTTGCCAGCGTTCGCATCCTTGGTCTTCGTAGAGAGGCTCTTGGAGACGTTCTCAAGGGCATCCGACCCCCAGAGCTCACCAAGCTCCTCAATCTGCGATAGGTTGAGGTTGATGCTCCCAGTAGCTCTAGGGGCGCAAGTCAGACCTCATCCTCGCGATAACAGGTTGTGGAACGTACTGCTGATCTGACACCGGGAAGGAGATAAACCGTGGCAGGACGCTCTGCAGGAGTTCGCAAGAATGAGAAACACTCGAGACGCGTGGAAAATGGACTCACGAAGTCGAAATGCAGGACATCGGTGAGCACATTGCGGTAGATCATCCACAGATCCCCGTTTAGCAGAGACTCGAACGCGGCCTGGGACCCAGTGCCCGCATTCTGCGCCGAGAATTGTGTTCCCGCTGCAGCTATTTCTAGTGCAATGACGTCGTTCGCGCTGGCATACACAGGGACGATCAGCCTCAAGGTCGCCAGTAGCGATAAGAAGAATGGAAGCGCTCACTAGTCCTTGCCGTAATTGCCGTTGTAGATGAGCCCCCCGTGCTGCCCGAAGCTGCCGTCGGCGCGTATCCCGTCCGCCTTGATCGCATTCTGCACGACGACCTCCTTGTGTATGCGCCGATACCCGTCCGCGACGACCGTCGCGTTGCTGTTCAGCAGGCCCGAGTCGATGCCGATCTTCGCGACGTCGAGCGTGTTCGCACCCGTGAGCGTCCCGAGGCCGTTGACGTGCCGGTCGAAGGTGCCGAAGCTGCGCTGGAGGATGTTCGTGCAGTTGCTCACTTGCGTAGGCGTGAGCGTGTCGTGGCCGACGAGCAGACAGGCGGAGCCGACGAGATCGGGCACGCCGATGATCTAGCGAGGGGAGGCATGTCAACGATAATGTCAGTGAGAGGAGAAGTCTGAAGCGACGAACGTTTGAGAACCAGTTGGTGTTCCAGAAACCGGGCGTCCCGCAGGGACACGAGCTCAGGCCTCCAGAGTCGAGGCAGTTAGGGTTCGTGAAGTCGTTCATGAACCAGTAGTCCATGGCTCGCGAGATTGCATCGAGGACTTTTGAGCTGTTTACAAAGCTTTCTGAACCGTCAACACCCCCATGCCACGCAGCAGCCATTCCAGCTGTTCGGTGAGATAATGAGGATCACTGTCCCCAGATGCTGTCGCGCGAACATACCAATGCGGACCCAGTGGTCGCGAGCGGGCCTGCGTATGATGTCAGAGATGGCGCACCACAATTTCCTTCCCCGCCACGCACCAGTTTGCGCGCCTCGCGGGGCAACCTGTCGTGTAATCGATCTCAGAGCCAGGCCACTTGCCGTCGTCGCCGAGCGTGGATAACCTGACAACGTCGTCAGTTATTGTACCACGAGCGCTGCAATTATAGAGCTCACCATGCAGACACATTATTGGCTTGTACGGCGACCTCTTCAACGACAAGTGTGAGTCTCCGTTCAAGGACTGCTTCGAGGTCCTCCGCAGTCTGTGGGTCGAGTGTTTGTGAAGGCTGGCTAGCGGTCGATGAGGTAGAGGAAGGACTAGATGCACTGGAAATTGAACCGGAGCCCGAGCTCAAGCTGCTAGACGACGCCAGTAAAGACGACATCAGAGTAGAGTTGGATGCTATTGATGTCGCCCTGGCTGACTGGGGGGTCAACGCACTAGACGAGGAAGCAACGATGACAGACGAGAGCACAGTTGACAAGGATGCGGTCGTGGCGGATGATCCCGAAGGCGACTCAGGATGCGTCGATGACGCATTGGTCGACTGTGGGTGTACTTCCGCGCCGGAGGCACCGGAAATCAGCCATGGTAGGAGCACAAGACTCTGCGCGAGCACGAGCATCCTGGTCAAGACTCTGGCCATGGCGTCGCGGGGGGGTCGCTGCTGGCGGACAGGAGCCGCGGAGGTGCGCGTCGAATTCTTTTATGCGAGCCGCTTGGGGGCTGACAGCGTTACGACCAGCGGACCATGGGTGGCTGGAAGGATTCCATGGTCGGATCCCTGGCCGATGGATCCCCAGAGCGGCAAGCGCACCTCACTGAACGGCGCCCATAGACGGGGCAGCCACGCGTTAGTGTGGATGCATGACCTTTTTCCATCGCACGGCGAGGTCACGCAGATCAGACTGCCGCGGGCGCGATGGTCGCATGAGTGGATGTCATGCCGGCCTGCTGCGACTTCGTGAATCGTAGCCCATGTTGGACGATTCAGATATGGATGCTCACCGTACTCGCTGAGATGCGCTCGAATGCATCCGGGCGATTGCCCTGAGTCTCGGGATCACCTCAGGCTTCCACCCTCTTGAAGCTTCCATCGCGCGGCATTGTTTCGGCAATATAGCCGCCGCAGATGTGACAGTGTCACATGCTCAGTTGTTCTCCTTGCGTCCAGTTGTTTCCTCTTGTGCCTGAGGAAGAGCGGCCGTTGTGCATCTCCCTCCGCTCTTGTGATGGTCCCCCGCGCGCCGGCTTCGGCGGCGTAGCAATGCGCGGCCTTTTTCGTAGCAGCAACTGTCAATTATTGACGGTACTCTAACTGTCACCCGTGTGACCGCGATGCAACGGCGGGCTGAAGATGTGGGTGTGGAGATCATCCGGCGCGTCGCGCGTACGTGAGGGCTGTCTAAGGCCAAGTTCGACTGTACTCAATCAGAAGAGTATAAGTAACGGTGGCGTCGTCGTCTGGTACGCACCACTTGGCACTTCGAGTTGCAGCTGCAAGATCTGGTCGAGAGTCGAGAGTGAGTCGAGGGTCGAGACGGTGAAGATCTATCGGCTGGAGCCACGCGTACTAGTGCCTACTAGTGCGGACGACGCGAAGTGAGACTAGCCTAGTGAGTATGCCGAGCGAGCCACTAGCACTGATCTTTTTGATTTTCTCATGGTTGCCTTTGCATGCATGGTGACAGTGATATTCCCCTACGGTGCACATCTGCAGTCCTTCATACGTGAAGGGATGGTGAACATTGCGAGGAGACATTGTGATGCGAAAAGAAAATATGCTCACCCTACTTGTGCTATGGCCCTCAGAAGTGATAGCTGTTTGCTCATCATTTTAGCATGCTTGTAGCGTTATCCCAGGATACTTGGGGCAGAAATCTTGAGAGCTGAGATCTAAGAGCTGAGCGCTGAGAGCTTTGGAGAGCTCACTGGCAGGTGCCTCGCTGTAGGGCAGGCTCGGAAATAAGATAAGATAACACCTGGGGATTCAGCTACTTAGCGCTTGGGAGAAGTTCTTCCGAGGTTCAAACACCTTCCTAGTAGCTCCTTCATGCATCTCTGCCCGACTTTTGCGCTTACGCCTCTATATACGAGAACGCTCAACGCTGGAACTAGTATCTTGACTGTCGTGCAGGTCCAGACCTCTATTGTGACCGCGTTTCTCCCTGTGCTACCGACGGTTCGACATCTTGAGGGGGTCTTGAAACTCACCGGCCGGCTGCTTCTGCTCGTTCTCGTCCCCTATCTCCGTTGTTGCCATGATGGCTGGGGTTTTCGCATTCACACAGTGCGTATCTAATCACGACGTTCTTCCGCGAGCTCGAACTGACGGCGATTATTGACAGCGAAGCCGACCGTCCGGTACTCTGCCCACAAGAACAGCGTCACTCGAACACTAGGTTGGTTGTTCATAGAGCTCCACCGACCCGTCACTGGATTCTATCAGTCAAGGCAAGCACAGGAAAGACTTCGTCCATTGCCACAATCTTTCCTTGGATGATCCACCTAGAACCGTGTTCAGTCCCGGCCGACTCGAGTAAAACCTCACGCACCATCGTCGCTTGCTACCGGTGGCACTCCTTCGACATTTGACCCTTCACCTCTAATCCGATCGACTGTGGGATTGGGAACAGCGTACTGATGCAGGATCCTGAGGCCATTGGCGTCAATCCCTCAGAGGTTACCTGTGTACAACGAGGAACACACCGAACAAGTGAGTTGTATCCTTTGATGAACTCAAGCGGATTTGGGATATCTTCTTGCGAAAACTGGGAGCCGATGTCGAGCCATGCGTCGACTACGGGGAGCATATAGTCTTTGCTGTCTGGTGCTCTCTGCCAGTCTGACGGACGGCGAACATTGGGGGTTGAGGAGCCTGAGCATGACAGCTTCTCGGAATCCCACTCCGAGTATGAGAACGAGGATCCTGTGTCACAATCGGTGTTGTCATTCCAGTCTCCTGAACTGTATATGAAATTGAGCAGTCTAGCAGCGAAGGAGGAATCAGAGGATTCGTATACGTACCTGCTTTCCTTGCCGTCGACTTCATGCTCATCATACGCTCGCTTGACATCTTCCTTGATTTCTGTTTTTGTCGGAACGCAGTGTGACTTAACGTCACAAGCGACCTCGAGGCGCGATCCTTCACTCATGGTGGCGCGCCTGCTTTCGTCAGGCTGCAGTCCATCGTGGCTTTGCCGTGCCTCGTTGTTCTGGTGCAATACATCACTTTCAGAACGCAATGCGACACTTCCCGACCTGGTTCGGGTAATCACCTCCCGGTGCTCAAGCATCCATGGCTGCTTCGTCTGTGCAGCCATCATAGTCTGGAAGCTTCTGTTAAGGTCCTCGCAAAGGAATGCGTCCAACTCCGAATGTGCCTTCCCAGCCAGTGACCTGACGAGCTCGGATCCGCACTCCGTGCGGTCCCTCGTCTTGACCCGCGCCTTGAGCTCCATGTCTCGCCCGCTCCAATGGTAGCAATTCGCGGAAGGGAAAGGTACATTCGGGTGGATCGGAGGACGGCCCAATGGATGTTCGGTGCACGGAAAGATCGGGATGGACATATGGGGGGTCACGCATTGCGCTGGATCGGCTGGGCGGAGCCCCGGGCCCACGAGGTAGATTTTGAATGTGCCATACTGTTCAGCTCCGACTGGAAGTCGCGATAGCTGTAGGTACGTCGCTTCCATAAGTACATCTATTGTGTGGCACAACAGGTTACGGATTCCAATTGACTGCATGCTCACCGTGCAGAGATACGCGATACACTTGGTGGTCTTGATTTCCCTGACTTCTTCATGTGCTCTTGGATCGTCAATGCCTCGAAGAGACTCTTCGACGTTGAGCTGTACCACGGCGTAAGTACGAGGAAGGGGGATGTGGTTGTCGCGGGATCCCATGCTGGTTGGCTGTGTGGTCGATGCAAAGAGAGAGCTGACTTTACGCGTACATATAGGGCTGAACACGAAGGCGCCAATTCGAACCGATAGGACAAAGGCTTTGTGCCCATCGCCGCCGAGTTAATAACGTCGAAATCTCGGTGGGTTGGTATCTCGTTATGATTAGGTAGTAGTATAATCGACTGAAGTATATCTCTTTCCAAGAATGTGACAAGAGGCGCCATCATCACGTCCGACGAGCTACACGCGAATAGCGACGGCCGTCGCAACGGAGACTAACGGCGGCCACTTTCTGGACTGTGGGCAACAGTTCCACCACCCTCTCCTCCTGCACACGCAGCCCGTCTCTTCCAAAGTATCTACCGCTCTCGAAGTTCCAGCAGTCGTGGCCCCGCGGCCAGTTCATGATGTGGTCGACGTACGCGGCGAGCTTGTCGCTCATCTTGCCCGAATCGTCCGATGACGGCTCGAGCGCCTGCCTCCACGCTGCGAGGGCGTGGTCGACCCGCGCCTTGTGCTGGTCTGCCACCCATTGCACGGCGCCATCCAGATCGAGACCGTATTCGTGCATCGCGACGGTGATCACGTTGTGCTGGTCGTCGCCCGCCGCCTGCTCCTTTTTGTACGAAGACAGGTCCTGTTGTGCGACATCCGGTGAGTATGGTCGATTACAAGTACCTAGGCTACGGAACCTCCACTCACGTTATCCATCAGGATGATGTCGGTGATGTCTGCGTGCAGCGACCGGACGATGGGGTGGTCCCATGCCTCAGGGGGGAGATCAAGCGCCAGCGCCGACAGGGCAAAGAACGGCTCGACAGCGACAGTCAGCCTGCGCAGCGCCAAGTGCTCCTCGACGGTACGCAAACGACCTTCGTCTCTGTCCCTAGCTTGCTCTACAACGGACGTCGTGAAACGATCCCATGCCTCCTCGAACCGTGCCCGAGAGGTCTCAGTGCCGTACTGGATCGCATGCATCGAGAACCTGTGCGTGCTTTTGAGTATGGCGGTGTGACGACCGAGCGGCTGGGGACTCGGCCGACTCACTGTCTCGTGATCTCCCCAACGACCGACTCGCCCGGAGACCGTGCGTTGAACGGGTTCCGGAGCGCGTCCATGCTGATGTCGGCCAGCTTCCGTGCGTCGCCCTCGCAGAGACGGTCTGTGTACTCGTCAACGACGAAGACTAGGTTCATGAGGTCACACGCTGCGCGTAGGTGCCCTTCGAGCGCATCACGTCAGCGGTCGGATCGTGCCGCATAATAGTGCTTGCCCCACCTTTGTCTACACTCGGGAATGACAGGGCAATGAGTAGTCCTGTTGTCCGTGCGCGGGAGCACAAGTCAGCCGCCGGATGGCCTTCGCGATGTAGCCACGCTAGAGAACTCGTACCGGGTTTGATTTGGTCAAAGGCCCTTTGGGCCTTTGGACCGAAGGCATGAAAGCCTCGTAGCCATCTTGCGGAAGCCGGTGCGACCTCGTCATAGAACGGCGAAACACGGCGAGACAATGGCCAGCTGGCCATGGTCGCTGGGAGGTGGAGAAGCTGTCTTGACATGTCGTAGCGGAATTGCACCGAGGTAATGAGGTGTAGCGGATATGTGCACTGAGGTAATGAGGACTTGGACCTGCCCAATCCTCACAGTATAAGTATCCTTTTAGGGATCAATTGATGCTTGTCGACGCCAGGTCTGGAGATATACGGTTAAGATTCCGCCTGTGTTGGCGTCAGCCTGTGCTGATGTATTGCATGTTGCTTCCCTAGGTCTGTGGTCTACCGTCGCCGGATATATCGACCCCCTACAAACCCCGGTCAGTCCCTGAGCCTCGATGGCATATGTATTGTCGCCCATTTCCCCGCCCTTTTTTCGATGACGGAGGCCATGTAGGGTATTGGCGCTATGAGCCTCTCATGTCATCGGGACTACGAGTCGAAAGAGTGACCGATCGGCCTAGTGGAGCACACGCAAATTAGACAATAGAGCAACGTGAGTGAGTCTGTGCCAGCTAGTCACCGTGCCGAGTGTTTCGCCGATGTAGGGTCATCGCTCGGACCGTGGATGTTGCGGTGCGTTCATTGAAGTGTCTCCTTACGACAGTGGCCAGACCGACCGCCACGCGTTATCGCTGGCTGCGGAGAATGTTTCCCGCATTCCTGTTGTCCGATTCGGATTACTATGCATGGTGAAGTCTCTCATTGGTCGGACACTCTGCTGCTTCACTCACGTGGCTCGACAGTATGATCCCTCTCCAACGTACGCCCACGACATGTTTCATCTTCGCTACATGTGAGGCTGTGGCCTCGAGAGGGATTACAGTCACTGAACCACTGCAAGAATAGAGCCCGTCCCGTACTACAAATCTCTGTAAGCTACACGGAACATAATTGTTCACCATTCCGTACGCGATTGCACTAACTTGACTTCCGATGAATGCTCTTCGACAGCCCTCTGCTAGTGCATATCAAGCAATGATTTCGCCCTGCGCCACGCCTTTACCGGAACGCGCGGTAAGTTTGCATTCTCCGATCCGTGATCCTGACGAAAGCGCTGAAGGAGAGCTCACGCACCCTCGCCCTCTACCAGTGCACCCCCGACATGCTCCATCCTAACCGCGGCCACAGGTACTGTGTACAGGGGTAGCTTGTACTGCTCTAGGATCCTGGCGTGTCGACTAGATCAAGGTTTCCCCCAGACTTCGTACCGGACATACCGAACCAGCGCGTTCTGGCTGTCAACGAGCTCTCGCGGGATCAGGCATGTCCTTCTGGGAGAACTGGGACCCGATGTCTAACCCATGTGGGGACGACAGGAAGAAGGTAATCCATCGAGGCCGAAGATGTTCACCTCTTCCATGAAATCGTAGATCGCCGACAGGGAGCGCGGACGCTGGGCTGTGGCAAGCGTTTCGCGGGAGGTCTCTCGCATAATGCATTGGACCCCCCGACGCTCTCGCTGAGCACTTTGGTTATAGATATGGCTCTGATCTCTTGGTAAAATTCATTATCAGTATTCCGCACCATGTCTCATCGCTCACAAAGATGTCACAGCCGCGCTTCTGAGCACCGTCCTCCGGCACTCACCACACGGGCGAGTCTGTGACGTTCACAAAAGCTTGAGAACGTCCCTCGAGCTTGCACGAGATACTAGCAACTTAAGGGGTGGTAAGTAAATACATGGCGGCGACGCGAATAGACATTTTGCAATTGGAAGAATACGCAGACTCGGGAAGTCAATATGTAGCCCTCACAATAAACAACTGACAGCTCGGGTTGCTAAGAGTCATAATCTTATTAAGTCTCATAACGTGGCGGAGCGGTAGAAGAGAGAGTGAGTGCACCTGATATCGATGGTAGTACATACTTGCTAACCAGTGGCACACTTACGCGTCCTGAACGGAGCGCTGGTGACAACAAAGCCCAACCATCATCATGCATGGTGTCCGACTCAGTCTCGGGCCCGGGTGGTAGCTCACAGCGTTCATTATCTATCAACAGCCATTGTTCAAGGAATTAGTGCTACAAAGGTATAAAAAGCGACCAAGGGCATATAAATGCTGTCGTTCTCGAATTCGACTCTGAAACCCACTTCTTGGACCACTTCGGCGACGACCTCGAGTTTTCTCTTCGAAACCAGAAACCCGATATCCTGTAAGCCCTGTATCTGAGCCACGCATCTTAGTATACTAAACAACCATCTTACAGCCTGTCATCAATATGCTGTGCTTTCCGCCTCCTGGCTTTTACGGGGTGGCTCAGATTGACATCGAGAGCACATTCCTTGGTTTGCATCCCGACGAGGAAGCCTTAGCTGCAGCGCGGGCTCTTCAGCCCAAGCGGTATCTTGTATATCTTCTCAACGTGAGTCAACACGCGCTATATAGGTGTACGTCCTTGCTCTTATAACTAAGTCGGTTTGCTAGTTCCATCAACTTCCTTTCCCTCAACACCGAGACTTCAAGTACTCTGTCTACCTGGTCGGCGCCGGGCTACGCCCTGACAACGAAGCAAGGTGCATCACAGCCGATATGTGCGCACCTATATTCCCAAACACCGTCCATCCGACAGGACGTTCGCCCGTGCATGCAACGCCCCAGTTCCCATTCAGCGACTGTTTTCACTGGTTTGGTGGGGATACCGAGCTCGAGGTCCGAGTCAAGAACGGCGTATATGATCCCCCACCAGGGAAAACATATCACGAACTTTCTTCCGAGGAACATGCCCATCTTGAGTGTTACTACCAGGACGACAACAGCCGTGTTCGTGCATTGCGCGCAAAGCGGAAGCGAAATACCGCTGAGAGCTTCCTCGTCACAGACGGGAGTGCCGTCGGACAGCGAGCCTCCATCGATTATCAGGCCAGCGGACTTGTCACTGATGTCTTTGGCCTCAACTTCGACGCTAACCGGGACTTGATACCTGTCGTCGATCTGTGGCTCGATCTTCCGGCGTACATGGAACAGAACGACATAGCAAATCCGATGGAATTTGTTGCTGAATGCAAGGCTCTCTCAGGGTGCGTACAAGTATCAGATTTTCGGAATCAATCACCACTGACTATTCTTTAGAATCATTGAAGACCTCAAGCGGCGACAGTCGTTAGCACAGCAGTCCGGAGCTGTGGCCAGTAGAAGTATCGACCCGAAGTCCACGGGCTGCGAAGATGAGTCTGTAGAAGACAAAGGTGCGTACCAAGACTCGAATCCAGACCCGGTGACTTCCTTCAGACATTGATCATGGCGGTACAGCAGGCTATGGTACATCACTGTTGCGAGCTGTTCGTCACGTCCTTCGTCTTGACGGATGAAGTTCACAGTGTGTTGTCTAGGACGTGCACAGAGAATGATTGTGTCTACCTATCTGTAACTCGATCGCGCGGGACTAGATATATAGCTCCTTAGATGTCGTTTATTGCATCGATAATCCGTTATCTGGAGATGACAGTCTTCACCTCCGCGAGGTCGTCATAGTGGAAAACAGAAACGATTATGACATTGGTCAGAGTCTCAGACGTCATACTGGGTAAGTGTGTTTGTTTCGGTAGCCTTGCAATCCTTCTTCTTCCAGAATGAACCCTTGAACGCTAGGACCTGCAAAGATGACTTGGAGCTTTTGGGCTTTACACGCTGCAACGTATTGATGAGCGATTTGCTAGAGGCTAGGGGAGATGTTTTCAGACAGTCGAACTCGAACACACCTTGAAGCTTGATGTTTGACTATGGATAGACGAGGGTCTTCGAGAAGTTGAGGGCGTCCAAGGAACACCGATAACGAACTCCTCGGAAAGTGGATCTAATGGCGTTGAGCTCCGGGACAAGGTCCTGTTGCTGTGGTTACTCGCCATTGTGTTAACAGTTCCACACGAGGCCTACATATATCAATGTGCTATCCATAACATGTCGAGGTGTACAATATAGAGTAAGTGCACTCACCACCGAGCTTCGTCTGGTGCCGACATTCCGCGTGGAAAAGCGACTAGCCTTGAACCGGCACATTCTCTAGGCTCAGGTAGATGAATAAAGCCCATAGACAGCGCACGTACCCTATACTCCGCTTCATCTCTGATGGCCAGACTCGTATCTTCGAAGCAAGATAGAGACCATTCCGACAGCTTCGTGCGGTTGAGTCCGCTTAACCAGACCACTGTCTCCGGCGCGACCTCGTAGATAGGCAAGTCACCGATGCGATCCAGGGGAGAGTCGTCAATGGCTTGACGGTTAGGACCCTTGAAGTTAGGCTTGCCACGAGCGCGGGGCCAGAATCCCTTGATGGGCCTCGTACTGATGAAAGAATAAGCAACGGCCCATTGGTAAGGATTCTTCCACTCTGGGTGGGTGTGGATGTGGGGAGAGTCGGACTGATGGATGTTCGGTGATACAGCGACCAAGAATCTCTGATACAGGCGAGGTAGCTGCTCGTATGGTTTCTGATCCAGCGTCCCCATGAGGTAAATGCTAAAGTCGTTGTGCGAGGAAACGGGAGATGCAAGGATGCATGGCCGGTTCTTGCCGATGAGAGAGCCTGGCTTGTTGATATTCTCCAATGCGCAGTGACAGCGTCCGAGTGCTTCAGGATTGTCGATGATACCAGGGCTCTCCCTAAGAATATACTCCATGGGGGTGGAGAGGCTCTCGAAGATGGTGCAGACGTGACCCATAGTATACTGAGGAGGCGGAGCGTTCGGATCGCGATCGAGTGAAGGCGGGGTACAAGGATGAGCGCAATTGGTGCAGGTCAAGGCAGGCATGATCGAGTGGGTCACAGTAGGAGGAGAGGAGTTAGTTTTACGCACAATAGGTGAATCTTTTAGTCCTAAAAGCTCACCGCGAGCCTCCATTCATGGACCGCGGTGAGCTAGTCCAGTGGCATCAAAGCATGAGTTGCCATATGGCCGGTCTCCAGGAGGACACACAAAGCGGCTGTAGCCACAACTTACGAATACTTAAGTGATGAAAAGGATAACGTACTCCAATTTCAGGAAAAGACTATGGCTGCAGACGTCCTTGATTCGGTGCTGTCCTCTCAGTCAAACTGGGGATAGATTATACCAGGCTTGCTCACGAGGGGGCGTAGGGTGTTGTAGATCGTAGTACACCGTGAACCGGGGTCCGGGGAGGGTGCCTCTGTGACTCGAACTCCGCCGGGGGATCCCGGGCCCGGGCCGTGCATACTATATCCTCGGCTCGTGCACAATCATGGAAAGCTGTCTTTGTGACAGTACTGACTGCCGGCGCTTTGGTAAGTTGCTTTGTCCCTTTGAAGAATACGTCAGACACTATCTCGGCTGTGCTCACGGGTACGTACTATATAAGTACATACTTCCAGCAGGCATGCGCTATCATCTCACTCGCACTTCCTCGACGGTACTGCTTCAAACTCGCACACTCGTCATAATGCTTTTCTTTCCCCTTCCAGGTACTTATGCCGTAGCTCAGATTGATATCGAGAGCTCGCTTGCTGGTTTGGATCCCGACGCTGAGGCCCTCAATGCCGCTCGGGCTCTACAATGCAAGCGCTATATCATCTATCTGCAGAATGTATGTGGACCATTCTCGTTGCGAACAAAGTTCTGCTCCTGATATATGCTCTGGTTAGGTCCTACAACTTCCGTTCCCTCATAACCCTGACTACAAGTATTCAATCTACCTGGTGGGACCCGGGCTCCGTCCGGAAAACCTGTCGCAGTGCATCACTGCCGACATGTGTGCTCCCATATTCCCGAACGTGGAACATCCATCCAATCGCAAGCCGGTTCACTCAACTCCGGAGTTCCCTTTCAGTAACTGCTGCCACTGGTTTGGAGACGACACTGCACTCAGCCTTCGGATCAAGAAGGGCATATACGACTGTCCTGACGGGAAGACATACTTCGAGCTATCTCCTGAGGAGTACGTGGCCATGGAGTATCGTCATGTAGATGACAACCATAGGATCGGCGCTATGCTCGCCCAGTGCGAGCAAAGTACCCTTCAGGACGACTCGGACTCGGAATCCGACTTGGAGGATGAATGTAACGAGTCGATGCCGGACATCTTCGGACTGGATTACGATAGCCGGCGTATCCTCATTCCCGTCGTTCATACCTGGCTTGACCTTCGAGAGCAGATCAAACAAGAGGACATCCCGAACCCTCTGGAGCTGGTTCAGGAGTGCAACGCTTTCGCTCAGTACGTTGTCTTCCCATACGATGTTATGTTGACTTCTCTAACCACAAGTACAGGATTGTGACAGATCTCATGGCTCGGAAAGCCTTGGAACGTCAGTGTCAACAGCGCTCTGAAGAGAGTTCTCAAGAGAGCTATCGTTCGCGTAGAACATATCGTCGGAAGCTATTCGGTGTGTACTTGAGGTGCTTGATCTTATAGATCATCGTGCTAACCATTGTCGTGCTAAGGATATTGCGCGAAGCTTAGGGGCACAGTACGATCTGTTCTACGACTCAAGTAGTTATAACTTATAATTAGTACCCACGCTCTCACTTCACATTAACCACTTTCTCTCAAGTCAATACAGCCGGTGAACACACGAGGTCGATCGCGTTGCCGTAGCGGAATAAACTCCACAACCCACTTGAAGGTAACTATATGAATCCCTCGCTCGCCTTCCATGCGTCGTAGTACACTTCAAGATGGTCCAGCAAACCGCCCTTACGTGGACGCCACCCAAGCAATGCACGTGCTAGGTATGGCCGAAGGATAGCGTTCGTCGTCAACGCCGCTTCGAAGACTATTTGACAGAGAGTTAGTCAATCGAGAGCCGGTAATTCGAGGAACAGTACTCACGATTAGAAGGCGGTACATAGCTATACCCCTTTGCGCCTGAGATCTCAACCAGCTTCTGCAGGACCGCATCCGTACTCTCATTGACGTCGTTTGTCGCATCGATGATCTGTCCTCGAGCAATGGCAGCCTTCTCCGCAGCGAGCAGGTACACCTCCGCGAGGTCATCACAATGGACGAGCGACAGCCGTCCACCGGGGGAGCCGAACCACTTTACCTGGCCTTCGTATGCGCTCTTGAACATGATGGCGAAGAGAGATGCCGAGCGGCCGTATAAGAGCGACGGGCGGATGACTATACCATTGAGGTGAGGGTTCGTCACGACCTTCTGCTCTTGCGCGGGGCGCCATGCCACCAGCTCGGTGGGGTTAGAGAGCGGGGTGGTGTCGGAGATGATTTCGTTCGGATGGTTGCCGTGAACCCATGTCCCGGAGGTGTAGATGTAGGTTAGCTTGGGAGCGTCCGGAGCGCGCTGTTCTAGAGCTGCCTGAGCGGTAGCAGAGAGGAGATTGGCGGAGAGGGTCTTGACGTCGCTACCTCCGACGGCGTCTACGACCGCATCGAGGGTCGTGATGAGGTGAAGAAATGACGACGTATCATTGATGTCCGCGACAACAGGAATGACTATGGCATGGATGTGGAGAGTCACATCAGAGCTCGAGAGTTAGAGCTGTTCGGGAGTAGTCAGAACTCACTTTCTTCCTGCCTGAGCTGCTTCGCCTTTGCTTCGGATCTCGTTTGGCCATACATCAGCAAAAAGTCGGATGTCACCTCCTGCAATCTGAGGATTGGCCAAATTGAGCGTGATTGGGCTGACACGCGTGAGCGCCAATGTCACGGGTGGGTAGGGACCTAAAGGCACGCACTCGCAAGGTGACAGGGTCCTGGGCTGATGTGTTGAACTTGTGGTTAGTTGTACAGATAGAAGCGTGTTAGACGCTATGGACACAGCCTCATACGATACTTCTCTCGGTTATCTCGCCTTACTTTTTATCTCTCGTTCATTGTTCCCTATATAGCAACTATTGTACTTTCATTGCTTCTCTTCTTCATTTGTCGTTCTACGTCGCTACAGATCACTTCTCCGTGGTCAGATGATCACTCCTTTATTCCTTCTTTAGATATCTCTTTGTTTCTACTGAGTCAGCTACGCACAGCACGACTCAGCTCACTCCGTTCCTCATGAGTCAGCCTCGTACTGCCTGACTCATCTCGTCACATGTCTCTCCTCTAGTCGCTTACTCATGCTGCTCCTATACGGTATATAAGGAGGGACTCTTTGGCTCGGACTCCTCAGTCTTTTGCTCACTAACTGAGGACGCCCTTCCGTGTGTCTCTAGGTACTTGTTCATCTATGCTAAAGTCTTTTGCTCACTAACTGAGGACGCCCTTCCGTGTGTCTCTAGTCGTTGCGTCTCTTTGCCTTCACAGGTTCAGACTTCATCAGGTTATGAGCCCTGCGCTCTGATCTAGTTGCTAGTCGACATTCGCGCGCAAGTATCCGTCGACCCTCTGCCCGTGCACTCCCTCCACTCTTCCCTCACTCTTGACTGTGCCCGCCGACATTGCTACCAGGGGGACTTTTCTGCGCTCGTGACGCAGCCCTGAGTGCTTTTACCTAGCTCTACTAGTTGCTCGCTGTACCAAACCCTTTGTGCTCTCGAGGCATACGGGTTCTTTTGCTATCCCTCAGCCAGGCCTCGCACTTGCGACTGCCAGCTGTTGACCCGGGGTGTCTATCACCTTTGGACCGGAGGACAACCGTTTGGACCCTCCTTACGATAGTTTGTTTCGGTACTACAGTACTATAGTTCTTCTGGGCACAGTTGGCGACTTCTACACTGGTTCGTTGGGGATACCGACTCTCTGACTTACTGGTTCACCTCAATAGGTGTTCATCTCTACGTCGTCCTTTGCACGAGGCACCTCAAACCATCGCGCTTCCCTGAACCTTTCGCTTCGACACTGTGGCGACTCCTGTCGATTGCAGTCACCTCTACCACAGATACGACAACGTCCTTGAAAAGGATTACTGCTGGGACGAGTCTGAAAGAGAGTGGTATCCTTGTGAAATTGGACAACCTTGTCCTAACCGATACAACGAGGTTGCTGCTCCGGACAACGTCAAATTCGACGAAGATCACGAAGCCCCAGCAGAAGGACAAAAAATTGTTGTCACACCACCTCAGACAGCAGTCGTTCCATCTCCTACTCAAGTCTCCTCTCCCAATCCTACTCAGATCCCTCTTCCTGAAGAAACTTTCGACGAATTAACTCCATTAGTCGAAGTCACTCCTGTTCCACCTCCAACCGTCGAACCAACTCCTCTTCCTCCAGCTCCTACCACTACTCTTCCACCTCTTCCTGCTTCCAACCTTCTTGCGGACGTTCCTGACGACACTGGTTTTATCCTCTCGATTGCCATGTCTGAAGCCGGTCTCGAGAAGAACCTCCCGACTCTTCGTGGTCAGGAGGGGTATCGGGAATGGTCTCGTCAAATGATGGGCTATCTCCTGATGGTCGATGCATGGGAGATCGTCAACGGCACGGAGACTACGCCTACCGATGCCAAGGAGCTTGCTGATTGGAAGAAACGAGATGCCCGAGCTCGGGGTATTCTCATGTACAAGACGGACTCGGAGGTTGCGAAGATCTACGAAGGAAAGACCTCTTCCAAGGATATTTGGGATGCCCTCAAAACCACCTACGAGAAGACGGACTCTGGACATGCTTTCTCCAAGTTCGAGAAGTTGCTCAATACGCCTAGGTTTAGCGAGTCCAAGCCGATCGCTGACCAGGTGAACAGCTTCATCAGTGCTTTGAAGGAGCTCACTTCTACTGGTTCGAGCACCTCCATTGCTGAGCATCTCAAGGTTTACTGGTTGTTCTCTCGCATGCCTGATTCCTATCGCCCTGCCATCTCCACCATTCTTCACACCACTGAGGAGAAGGCCTTGACTCTCGACAACGTCAAAGCGAAGTTGAAGGTCGAGGACTCTCTTCGGGAGACGTCTATTGGGCAGGCGAACAAGATCGTCAAGTCGAAGGGCAAGTTCCCTCCTTGCAAGTGGTGCCAGGGTACGAATCATGACCCTAGTCGCTGCTTCAAGAAGTACCCTCACTTGAAGGACGAGTTCGATGCGAAGAAGAAGGGCAAGGGCAATAATTCTGGGAATAAGGGGAATGGACAGTCCGCTCAAACCGTTGCTGCTCCAGCCGGTCTCAATGTATGCGTAGCTAATGCCTCGAGCAACACGATCTCGGCTTCCTACTATGTTGCGGCTCACACCGCTTCTGAGGGACATATTGCGACTCATTGGCTCATGGACTCTGGTGCTTCTGAGCACATCACTGGTCAGTTCGACGATTTCATCAGCTTCACACCTTACAAGAGCCGGAAGTACTTCAACACTGCGAACAGCGGTGACTCCGGACAGGTGTACGGCGAAGGCGAAGGAGTCATCCAAGCCCAAGCCGAAGTCGACGGTCAGCGTACCACTATCGAGCTCAAGAAAGTCTGCTATGTTCCAGCCGCAGGTCATCTTCGTTTGTTCTCGACTGGCGCCATTGAGAAAGCGGGCAGTTTCCTTTATCAAGGGGATGGAAGAATGAGCATCTTCACCTCAAAACCTGTTGGTCAGGTCGCATCAGGATCGACGATCACTGTCGCTGGGAAGAAGGTCATCGAGGCCCGCCATCTTCCAAGTGTCAATCTTTACATCACTCATTTGTGGATACCCGAGAAGAATCGCTCTGTTCAAGCGGTTCCTAAGTCTCTCCCTCACGATCTCGTTCACCAACGCTGGGGTCATCCTGGCAAGGAGGCCGTGACACGTATTCCTAAGGCCGTTGAAGGGGTTCCCGATGTAGGACCCGCTTCGGACAAACCTTGCGACGGATGTGCGAAAGGCAAACAGCATCGTGCTCCGTTCCCTCCCTCTGACAAACGCTCTGAAGGTCCGTGCGATATGATCCACATGGATTTAGCCGGCCCGATGAGTACCTCGATTGGTGGTTATAACTACTTCTCTGCGTACGTCGACGACCATTCTGGACTAGCTGTTGCGACGTCCATGAAGAAGAAGTCAGATCAGATCACTGCCTTTAAGGACTTTAAGGCATGGGCTGAGACGCAGACTGGTCGTAAGATCAGAACCGTACGATCCGATCGAGGAGGGGAATACATGTCCGAAGAATTTCAGGCTTTGCTGCGCGAACAAGGGATTGAGCACGATAAAACTCTCCCTGGGACACCACAACAGAATGGACGTGCTGAGCGATGGATCCGTACGATTACTGAGAAGGCTTTGTGCATGCTTCACTTTGCCGGCCTTTCTCACGGATTCTGGAAACTTGCACTCGACGCCGCCGTTCATATCTATAATCGTCAACCTATGCGTCGCCTCAAATGGCAATGCCCCATTACCGTCTGGTCAGGAAAGAAGCCTGATGCTTCCTACTTCCGGGTATTTGGGTGTAAAGCCTACGTTCATGTGCAGAGACAACAAAGAGATGGGAAGCTCGACCCGAAGGCAGTCGAGATGATCTTTGTGGGCTATGAGCCAGGTTCCAAGGGGTATCGTCTATGGAACCCAGCCTCCCGTCAAGTCGAAGTCTCACGCGATGTAGTCTTCGACGAGACTGTCTTTCCTGCACGTAAGGACACCGGCAGTCGTCGTTCTACCCCCGACGACAGTCCATTTCCGAACCTCCGTGATTCAGAGGAGTCTGACGATCAAGTCGACGCTGATGATCCGGACCTTCCTATACCTCCTCCTCCTGACTCTCAAGATGACGAGCCTGCTCCAGTTCCTGCTCAACCGCAACAACCACCGCCGCAAGCTCCGCCCGCTAATCCTCCTCCTGTAGTCCAAGCACCTCGTCCTGACCACCGTCGCCAACGACATCCTCCTGTCGCAGAACCCCCTCGTCGTTCTACTCGTGAGAACAAGGGACAGCATTCCAAGCGGAATGAGGACAATGTCTACGGTGATGAACCTCCTGCTCAGATAGACAGACGGACGGATGATGATGGACATCAGCGTGAGGCGGAAGCAATTCTATCGTATTTGCACTATTCTCGGTATAAGTCTGGCATTCCTGAACATCATCGGGACGCTATGGCTTCGCCGGATGCGGCACAGTGGCAAGAAGCGGAACGTTCGGAGTATGAGTCTCTCATGGCTAACAAGACATGGATCTTGGTTCCTCGTCCTAAGGACCGAGCCGTCGTCAAGTGCCGATGGGTCTATGATCGCAAGTCTGATGGTCGCTTTAAAGCTCGCGTTGTAGCTAAGGGTTATACGCAAGTCTATGGGAAGGACTACAACGAAACCTTCTCACCTGTTGCTCGATTCGAGTCCATCCGGTATCTCTTTGCGCACGCTGCGCTAGAGGACTGGGAGATCGATGCGATGGATGTAAAGACTGCATTCCTGAATGGCGATCTGGACGAAGAGATCTACATGGAGCAACCGGAGGGTTGGGTCGTTCCTGGCAAAGAGGATCACGTTTGTCTGCTTAAGAAGGCTATCTATGGTCTTAAGCAAGCCTCGCGCCAATGGAACAAGAAGATCCACGAGTCTTTAAAGGAACAAGGGTTCATTCGGACCTACTCTGATGCCGGAGTCTACGTATATCGCCGACAAGGGGAGGATTACGTGACAATCGTTGTTCTGTATGTCGACGACCTACTTCTCATGGGTCCTAGTCGCAAACGGATCGACAACGTCAAGAAAGCGTTAGGCAAACAGTACAAGATGACGGACTTAGGTCCGCTTCAACGATTCCTTGGTCTACGTGTACGTCGAGATCGTCACTCGCGGACTCTTGACATTGACCAGGAAGAGTACATCGATGCCATTCTGGAGACCTATCAGATGGTGGACTGCAAGCCTGCGCGCACTCCTCTTCCCGCTGGAGCTCTTCTAGTCCAAGCTACAGTGGAAGCATCGGCATCTCTCCTCAAGCGTTTCCAGAGTCTACTAGGCAGTCTTCTCTATGCCTGTCTCGGAACGCGACCGGACATCTCCTTTGCCATCAGCCGTCTAGGCAAATATGCTGCGAACCCTTCGGACGAACATCTCACCTACCTCTTCTACGTTCTCCGATATCTCAAGGGTACAAAGCATTACTGTATACGCTATGACGGTTCAACCGACGCTGGTTTGATCGGCTACTCCGATTCAGACTGGGCTGAGGATCGGGATGATCGGCATTCCCAAACTGGCTTCGTCTACCTGATGGCTGGTGGAGCAGTCTGCTGGACGTCTCGTCGACAGTCTACTGTTTCGCTTTCTTCTACTGAAGCGGAATATAAGGCGTGTTCGGACGCCAGTCGTCAGATGATGTGGCTAAGGACCTTCGGCGATGAGATTGGGGACGACATCTCTTCTGCAACACCTCTGTGTATCGACAACCAGGGTGCTATCTTCCTTGCAGATAACCCGTCCGTTGACCGAAGGACCAAGCACATTGAAGTGCGCTACCACTTTGTACGGGAGTACATCGAAAGTGGGAGCATGGACATCTTCTATGTTGAGTCGAAGAAGAACTTGGCAGACACCCTGACGAAGAACGTCTCCTTCTCTATATTGGAGTACTTTGTTAAGGAATCTGGTCTTGTTACTTCCGCGTCTTGAACGAGTGGGAGTGTTGAACTTGTGGTTAGTTGTACAGATAGAAGCGTGTTAGACGCTATGGACACAGCCTCATACGATACTTCTCTCGGTTATCTCGCCTTACTTTTTATCTCTCGTTCATTGTTCCCTATATAGCAACTATTGTACTTTCATTGCTTCTCTTCTTCATTTGTCGTTCTACGTCGCTACAGATCACTTCTCCGTGGTCAGATGATCACTCCTTTATTCCTTCTTTAGATATCTCTTTGTTTCTACTGAGTCAGCTACGCACAGCACGACTCAGCTCACTCCGTTCCTCATGAGTCAGCCTCGTACTGCCTGACTCATCTCGTCACATGTCTCTCCTCTAGTCGCTTACTCATGCTGCTCCTATACGGTATATAAGGAGGGACTCTTTGGCTCGGACTCCTCAGTCTTTTGCTCACTAACTGAGGACGCCCTTCCGTGTGTCTCTAGGTACTTGTTCATCTATGCTAAAGTCTTTTGCTCACTAACTGAGGACGCCCTTCCGTGTGTCTCTAGTCGTTGCGTCTCTTTGCCTTCACAGGTTCAGACTTCATCATGATGCGCGTATACGGGGCGGTGAATTGTATTGTATCGTGGTGCTACGTGAAGCTGCCCAGTTGAGGGGGTTGGGCAGCCATGAGAGAGGTGTTGGTGGACACTATCGAGTCCTGAGCGCCCGAGAGGTAGGTGATGACTCTGCGGAAACTTTCGGAACGATATATGGGATAGCACAATGTATTACTTAGTACACGTTAAACTCGGTGCTGTCCAATATGTCGCCATCATTGTCAGCGGCCTCGGGCTCGTCATCGACATCTTCCAGCTCGAATTCACCAGCATCCCCATCATGATCATCCACGTCGTCGCCATACTCAGACGACACATAACCATAGTCCATCAGCTCATCCTCATCCACCGCATCGTCATCCTCCCCAGCCTGGTTGTCATCGCAATCATCGTCGTCGGTGCAGTCCATGTCGAATGTGCCATCGGGACTGACAGTGGCACCTAACGAGGGCGCGGCCTTGGGCGCGACACCTGTGCGGGCGGTGCTGTCGTGTCGGACGTCGCGTTGGTGTCCTATACCATCACCGAGGTATCGTATGAACATGTCTCTGTCGACAAAGCTGTACAAGTCCCAGTTAGTCATTATGTAGTAGCGGGCCAATTAACCACAAGGTGGAACACTCACAAGTTCACGTAATGCGACCGCCATTCCTCATGTTCTTCATCGCCCCTGTCCGACTCCGAATCGGTGTGGCGGTCGTCAGCGTCGGCGATCGTTGGCGTGCGATATATGGTCTGAGTCCCGTAGGCGAATGCAGGTATCAGATGTGTGGCGCGCAGGATGTGCTTGGGGTCTACAAAACCAAAGGCGCCGTCATCGGGATTTGCCCATCGCAGACGGTGGAGCCGACACGCGGCGAAGCCACCCGCAGCGGCGGTGTCGATGTCGAACCATCTGACCCACAGGACATGCTCCCGTTGCGGCTCAGTGTCGTCAGCACCGGACATATCCTCTCCAGCATGGTAAACATTGACGTGGAAAATTCCAAGCACGCGGGCGTAGAGGAATGGGTGGCCTGCTGAATCGGAATACATCATAACGTCGGGGTGGGTGCTGGGGTTAACCGAGTCTTGGTCTCGGCGCATGTCGTATGTGGTATAGTTGATACGAAGGGTCTTGTGCGAGTAGATCCTGTCCAAGCGGATCCGAACTGTGTTCAGATCGGCAGAGCTAGGTTCGTATCCCTCCGGAAGGTTTTCCCCGCCAGGGAGCCTTCGGAGCAGGTGCCCCTTGAGTAAATGGAGGAAATTACCGCATGCGACATCTGCGGCATTGTCGACAAGGAACTGGTGAAGGTCGACGTGGTTGCGTTGGTCCTCGGAGATTTGGAACGGTAGATCGGCGGGTGCCGAAGGGAGTGGCTCATGCGATGCGGTTGTGAGTCGAACAGGTTCGAAACCCCTCTTACGTTGGGCTTGTTTGGGTTTGCGAGGTTGTTTGCGCGATTGGACGTTGCACCCGATCTTGTGTAGTACATGCTGGCGTCGCGTCTCTTGAGCGATTTGAGCAACGAACTTCGCATTCTTGTTGGTCCGCGCATAGAACTGCTTCGGTCGGCGGTGCTCAAGCTCTCCCTGGTGAGTTTGACTACAAGTCAGCCTCGGCGCTTGTGATATGTTAAATCTGCATCGTACTCACCGTCTGCGAGGTGAAATTATCCGAGGTTCCAAACATTCGGATCGCGCGCACATAGTCCCCCAGACGGTGCCACTTGTAGGTCAAGAGGTTGAAGACCTTCTTCGTAACTGAGGTCTTCTGCGCCGGTCTTGAAGTGGCTGCACCCGGAGGATTTGCAGCAGCTGTGGCGACACGAGCTTGACGTGCTTGACGGTGCTGCGTCTCTTTCGGTAGCTCCCTTGTCTGATAAAGGGGGCACACCTTCTTCAAGAAGGTTCGCATTGCGTCACCTAGCGCACGGGTGGCGGTGTCGAATGTCGTGAGCGTTGACTCAGAGTGAAGGCGGAGTTTCGCAAGGGCGTGCCAAGTGGCCAGCCTGAAGAGCATTGTGAGGATATACGTGTTCACGGGCTCGGGCAGCAGGTCTTCAAAGACAGGAATAGCACACTGCAGATCAAAATCAGCATTGCTCGAGCGGGACAGCTGATTGCCACGTACCTGGAGCATCTGCTCGAAATCGCGCGCGGCGAGTTTCTTCATTGCAGAAACATTGCGTCCAAATCGTCGTATTGTTCGTCGCCCGAACATCGGTACCATCGCAAATCTGTCCGGACGTTCATTATACGTCAGCACTGGCCATTCCTGAGAGCACTGTGGTGCTTTACCGTTCATCGAGGGTTTGGACTACATTCCCTCCGGCTGCAATCAAAATCCGGACGAGATGGGTGAACGTGCTTTTCCAGACGCCGAGTTCGAACTCGTGCATCAGGTCAGGCACGAAGAGATCGTAGACTCGTTGTCCATACTCGGCGAAACGTATGGAAAAGGCACTCTATGTACATTGCATCAGCTAGATTACACGTTGAATGATGGCAACATATGATTAACCTACCCGTGTGGGATTCGCGGACATCTGCCCCACTGGGGTCTTCTTGATCGTATCGCTGTCTGGCGCGGTTCCTGTCTTGAAGATCCAGCCACGGACCTTCTCAATCCACATGTGCGTGCGCTGGTCGTCATGGCGAGGTCGCTGGGTGCGGCGGGCAAGATCGCGAGCGGTACCCATGTCCACGAGGTCCCGCTTTTCGACTAAGCAGTCGGGACACGGACAGTTAGCTAGCTGCTTTAGACATGCGATGAGACACCTGTTAGCAAAGCGAGCAGTGAGTCAGCGCATGGTAGAGGAGACAGGGCAAAACGGAACTGATTGGCAGCGAAACGTACTTTTCGGGATAGTCAGCAGAGTACGTGAAGATTCTCGGAAAGACACGGCGGATAACACCGTCCCCACACTTGATCAGCATTCCGTGGCGGAACGCATGCATGAAGTCTTCATCCAAAAGGAGGAGCCATATTTTTTGCATCAGGTCTTGTTTGAGAAGTCGAAGTGTCGCGGCTGATGGTGGCTGTCCATACACCTTCATATATGCTTCGTGAACGGCCGTAGTGGATAGCTACATATGGTCAGTTAGTACAGCACTGCATACATGAAGGGGGGACGCGCTCACAGAGGGGACATACGCTCGGAGATGATGGGCTGCGAACATGCTCGGTTTGAGGCGTAGGTACTTGGTAAGGTTGCCGAACCAGACGTAGACGGGCCATAGCGATGCAGTCCCGAAGTTGGTCAGATGTGTCGAGTCAGAGTACACCATGATCGGCGCAAGGACGTATTCGACGTCGTCGGCGTCTTCACGGTGGCGCGGCTGAGCCTCGAGTTTTGCATGCTCGATGTTCATGGCCTCAGAGTTGTATAGTTCGGAGTAGAGTCGTTCTTGTGCTGGCGGTGTGTCGGCTGAAGATGGCAGGGTGTGCAAGAGCGTGAACGGAATCCAATGATATCGATTCGCGATTGCGTCCTCACAAGCCTCGCGGATCAAAGTTGTGAATTTGCGTAGCCAGATGCCAGTGACTGGGAAGATTGGTGCGGCCGACTCGGATGGGTGTGAGACCTTCTCCTTGGGCAGTCGGAGGTCCACGGTAGCCTCGTGCCACCCGTCGTCACCGCGGAGTGTCTTTGAGGTCGAGGTCGAGAAGTCATCCAGTCGACGCTGCTCGCGATCGACACTAAAGCCCTCCAGGTCGGCCTTCTCGAACTCAGGCTGATTGATCACATCGGTGACGAGCCTTTGCAATTCACCTTTCGACTTCGTGTTAGACCCTGAGTACTGCCATTCCATAAGTTTGAACGTGGTCCAATTCAGAAATGGAGCATAGCTCTTGGCGGCTACGTTCCTGGCGTCTCGGGCGTATGCTGCGAACGTTCTCCCGAAAGGACGCAGCGGCGATGAATCCTCGGGCGCTGCAGGAGGTCGCATGTGTGTTGAAGAGTTGACAAACTCGTGCAGAGGGAGGGCTTCCTCTGGGTCGTGCACCGGGGCTTTCGCGTACCGGCGAAAGAGGCCAAAGCGGTTTACGGGGGTCTCGACTGGAGGCGGCTGCATATATAGTGGTGGTGGGGGGGGTGGATAGTCGTCTGGTGCATCGGGTATCTCCTCTATGGAAGGGGGAGGGGGCTTCTGAGCTACTGGAGGTTGGGGTGGCGGGCGGGGAATGTGTGCTGGCAAGCCACGCAGCGACGTAGGTACCATGTCTCTGACGCGTGACGGGGCTCTATGCTGACGCCCCGAGCGACTGGTAGTTGTGGTCCAAACAGGTTGTGACGCGAGAAGGTCTGCCTGCAACATGAACCGATATTGTGAGCACAACAGCTGGATCTGGTATGAAACCTGAAACTCGTACCTCGAGCCTGTCGCGTGCCTCGGCCTCAGCCCGCTCCTTGTCGGCTGCTACCTTTTTCTTCTGCTCCAGATCCAAACGAATCTTCAATGCTGCAGCTTGCCGGGCATTCTCGCGATGGTCGACGTGGCGTTGTAGGTTGGAATACAGGCGGTGAGCCTTTTTGCACGTCAGTTGATGTTCACTAAGTCGTTCAAAGGCTTTTCCGCAGCCGTTGCAGGCTGTCTTGACCATCACAAGGACAAGCAAGAGGAAGAGTGCCCAATACACCCGCATACTGACGGCGGCAGCACTGTAGATAGAGATGAGAGACAGGACCAAGGCCCGGGAGGTCGAACGTGCGAAGTCCAACCTTCGCTTGAGCTAGCAGGGAACGGTCACGTGTCAGATCCAGCTTCATCGCCGAATTTGGCAACTCAGACGCCGAATTTGGACGAGCAGCATGAACTCCGCCGAGGCTTCTACGCTCGACTCCACCTCGCACACAAAACCTCCATTTTCCCCTTCGCCTCTCGATGTCTCTTTCCCTCTGTCTACCACCTCCCTACTGCCACAGTGCCTCCGTCGTTCGACACCGACAGCGCCATGCCTGCCAACAAAACTAAGGGGGCACAGAAGGCAACGGTCCCGTAAGCATATCCCCTGTAGTAGCCGACTATATGCGCATATAGTCATCACCCTCTCCATAGAAACCCGACCTCAGCTCCTCCCAGGTCGCATCACCCTGCTGTGACGTCTCAGCCTGCAAAAACACCTCACTCAAGGCCTCACCATGAATCGTCTCAGGCCACTCACCGCAAGACAAAACATAGCGACCCATCGAAGCCAGCTTATGACCAAAAGAAGCATGAAGCCCTTCAGAGCAAGATCCGTGAACTTCAGGCCCTCGAACAAAACCTGGACAGACTGCAAGCACACTCAGTCCGGGCGTCTGACTCAGCCTCTGCCTCTCGTCCCCACGTCACCCCACCGGCGAGTACCCCTTCCCGCAGTCGTTCGCGTCAACCGAGCGGACCTCCACGTCGCAGTTCCCGTTCAGCAAGTCCTGCTCGTCGTCGTCCCCCCCCAGCCATAATCCCAACCACCCCTCGCGAACATCCCTTGCCCAGTACCGCACGTCGTGAGCCGCATACACCCGTGTCCGGTGATCGTGCTCGCCCACCGTTGCGCGAGGACGGAACCCCCACCTCTAATGCCCAAGCCCTCACCTTCGCACAGGCAGAGCTGGCAGAGATGGACGACGACGAGGAAGCAGACTACACCGACATGGACGAAGACGACTTTGGGGGTGACGCCGGTGACGAAGAAGCCCCCGTCGAAGCTGACGCCGACGATATCACTCCTGCGATGTTTGAGCAGCTCATTCAAGAGTTGCGCGCCGCCAAGAAAACACGTCATCGCATCCAGTACTAGTCTGCCGTCCAGTTCACCTCACCTCACACGCTGAGTTTTTCTTCACAGATCTTCGAACTCCACCGCAGAGTTCCTCAAGCACCTCGCACGTCGGATTGCACGTTTCCTGGGCCCACATGTGCTGTATGGCGCAATGATTACCACCGGACTGTCAATCATGGCATTAGGCCCCATGGACAAGAAGGAACGCAAGAGCCGGATCAACGTCGTCGCGCGCTACAGGTATGAACATTCACCACATTCCCCTCCGATCCTCTAACACCCCATAGTGACACCAAGACCGCCAGTGAACACCTCAGTATGTTCGAAGACCTATGCCAGTCGTTCCCATTCTTCACATCTCTCCTTCCCTACCTCGTCAAAGACAAGCGCGTGAAGACAATGCAGGTCTTCACCATTGCAGCATTCGTAAGCAATGTAACCCTATGGCCTGAACACTAACAACTTATTCAATTACAGATCAAGCACCATGCCAGCGCCGCGCGATCGTCAGACCTCAATTCCATCCTATCCGCCCTGCACAAGTTTCTGCCGACCGCCACTACGATCCACGGCCAGGTCATCCCACCTCTGCCGGCCGCACACTGTATCAAGAGCCGGAACTTCGGCTACAACTCAATGTGCACCGGACGTCTTTCGACTCCTATAGACCGAGTCGACGATTTCGATAAGGACCCGCAGGCGTAAGTAGAGATGTGCGACGCGCGCGTGTCCATCTGACACTCGCTCCCGCAGGTTTTGCAACCGCATGACTACTACCTCAGCTGCTCGCGCTCTCGCGCTCGCGCGTGCCCGGAAGACCATGCCCGCTTACCTGTTTCAAGACGATCTGTTGGGCAGATACGACAGCGCCAACCCAAGCAAGGGCGCCTTTAGAAGCCAGTTGCTCGTTGATGTACGCGTTTTCTCACATGATAGTGCCCCGCGCTGACGCCTTATTGTAGATATTCAGACATTTGATGACTGGGCCGAGTTCCGCTCTAGCTCCTCCCGGAAACCAAGGGAACGGTCGCGCGACTTTGTCGCGCAAATGGCATCTCACGCAGGTCGTTCCAGAAAACCTTGCCTATGTGGCCTGTTTGGTGAGCTAAAGTCGCCCCTCCCGACGCCCGTGTCATCGCTCATCTTTAACGCTCCTCTCCAGCTCGCATTCATACTCTCCGACGAGGCTGAGTGGACCAGCACGGACGCGGGAGGACTCAAAAAAGCGCTGTACGAGGTTATCCTCACGTTCTTACGTGTGGAGCACGAAGACTTCATCACCGCCTCCGACTTCGATATCGAGGACGAGACAGGCACCGACCGCGAGAACCTGTTCGCATGGTGGAATCGGTATGATCTTCAGCCGCTCTCGAATCCTTAAACTAACCCCATGGCTTCAGATGGGTGTACGGCAGCGCCGCCGGTGACACTCACTTCCTCGGTGACTTCTTTGCCAACGACGAACGCTTCGAAGAGGACCTCCCGGACATTCGGTCTCGTATTCTCGAGGATGCCACGACAACTTGCGACGCCAGGCGCCGCGACCGGGAGGCGCGCCGCGAGAATCGCGACCATGTTGCGCCTCCACCCCCCGCCGGGCCTACCTCACGCGAGTCATCCCGGGCACCCGATCAGCAGGACCAAACCCAGGGGTCCCGCTCGCCTTCTATCCATAACCCCGAGTAGTACGTTGACGCCCCCCATCTTTGCTCTTCATGACAGTGTTCTCCTGCAAGTGCCATCGCCATGCTCTGTGTCGTTCGAGTAGTAGTGTTTTCCTACCTGTACATGTACTACTTACATCACTTGCTCGACTAAATACATTGTGACTCCGCTGCAATGTGCGTGATCGTGCCGTGTACTGAAATATATTATATGAATGGCAATAATATATCCATCAGTTGCCCTAGTCCTACTCGTTACCAGGCAATACCCCGTAACATCCTGAGCACAACGATCCCTTATCCAGGGGCCAATCACGCGCGTATATAAGCCGGTGCGCGAGGGATTGCTGGAATTGCGCTGCCACCCCGTCCCCATGCCTGGATTGGGCGCGCGCGGGTCAGTCACAGAGGCAGCGCAAACTCAGCCCTCGTCTGTGCTGCATTGTCCGCATCGCGCGGCATCGCGCGTACGCGCGATGCTACCGTCAATTTGCTGATGTATACAATATGCCCAGCCCGTACGAATGCCTGTGCGACTGGAAAGCCAATGAATCCCGTTGCGCTAATTTTCCAATAGGTAAGTCTCTAATGGTTAAAGATGTAACCTTAGAGGAAGACCCACCCAAGAATCAGAACTTTCATGATGAGGCCTACCACTTGAACTCGCGTCGGGGGGGTCGATGTAGGAGACACACTCCGGATGTGCGAAGTGCTTTTATACTTGAGAACGGCGTTCTCGCCTCTCACGGAGAGTGTGCTAATTCCATGCCTCGGGCGTTTTAAGATCGTTGTTGAAGTGGGTCAGTTAGTAATCAATTGGTTATTTGTAGGACGCAGCATGGTGCACTTACAGAGTCCCTAGAACATGTGTGTCAGCAGTGTGAGATAGCTTCCTCTTCTCGGAGGGACGACTCACTATTACACCGTGTTGTGCCCGCAGCACTGACAATCTATCCGGCGATGACCGCGGGATTTTGAGAGAGTGTGCCAGGGGGGCTTACCAGTGGGTCGCACGTCGTTCAGAAGTCTGTGTGGCAGTAGAAGCGCATATTGAGGTCAGATAATGAGACCACTATGCAACGAAATAGTAGAGAGATTCTGTAGTCGTAGTCAAGAGGACAAAGTACTGGCATGAGAATCGGGCCGAAACTCAAAACGTTAGCGCGAAGTTTCCAAAAGGGCGCTTAGGTTACCAAAACGGGCACATGAAGGGGCCTGTACATATGTCCCTCTCGCTCAACCTATGTCTCCCTGGTTGAACAGCCATGACTAAGGTCCCAATCCGGTGGCATTCATGTTTGGACTCGATGTCTCAGTGAACATGAATGCTCAAAACCGCCGCATATTGCGTATTACAACACATCTATGTAAGGCTCAGGCTGATCCCCTACTACGATAGACTGTTCCTTCCACCTTAAATTACCTACGATATCCGCGCTACCGAATCATCGCCATGCATATGCGACATCAGGCGGGCGCACGCAACCGGCCAGCAAAGCAGTCACATCCTAACAAGCAACCCCGACGTTTTCGGCATGTTCGTCGTGCTTGTTCAATTCAGACGAATATACCGCCCTCATCGTGCTCACAGGACGCTTCCCACCATGCAGCTCGATGACCTGATCGGGCCCCGATGCTGAATCGCGTCTGTCTTTGCTAGCGTCCAACGCGGTAGACGAGCTCTTCCACGTTGCGTTCTGGACGTTCACTGTGAACGGAAGCGACTGCTCTTCTGAGATGTGGGGTGGTGGATATGTGAACTGGTGGTCGAGGTGCGACTTCTGCAGCGCGACCAGGACGATGATGGCTGTCGGGTACAGGCCCTATGTATTGTACACAAACGGCGGAAGAGAGGAAGAGAATAAGTGAGATAGCGGGTGAGCTTAGTGAGCTTGATGAACGTACAGTGATTTGTTGCATGAACATCGTCACATAGGCAAAGAAAATGCCGCCGTTGAGGCTCGGGATGAGGACGATGACATTTAGCAGCTGTCAGAAAGATCAGCTGCGCGACTACCTATTACGGGGATCGTCTCACCATGAAGGCCGTATAGAAAATTCCGATATCGACTAGCAGCGTCATTATGCTATTTACTGCGCTACTGGTGCCTGTACGCAGGTGGCGGGCGAGGTCTCGACGTTGCAACCTAAGCAGTCTTGCTTGTCAGCTCTCGGAACGGCAGGCCGCAGAGGCAGAGCGATCATACCAAGCCTTGTACGCAATCATAGCCGTCGCCCACACATTCGTCGCCGCTGACCAGGAGAAAGCGAAGGCATTCACAATGGTGTTATGCTCTGTGAGTATGTCGACCGGTGGCGGGACCGGATAGTAGAACCCAACAAACATCACGCTGAACGCAGTGAACACCCCTTCAATTTCCCTGTTAGCCCATCTTTGATACGAGGAATCGGGCGACATCCTGAATACGCACCGATAGAGCCAATGACCCAGAAGAGAGCGACTGCAACAACTCCTCTATGCTTTGCCCAGACGACGCACACCCTCCAGCAAACGATCGCATCCCCGAGAATGATCTGCCAATCATGCCGCGTCTTCAGTCAGATCCACAACCCCACGATCGATGTAGATGGAGCCTAGGACTTACGCAGACGACGCTTGTGATACCCTGGACGACTCGCAGCTCCGGACTCGACAACCGAAACTTGCCCGGCGCGTGCGGTAGCCCATAGAATGTCAGCGTTCTCAGGTCCTCCCACAGCAAGCGAACGTCAATCGCCCAGTCCAGTGTCGACAGTGCATACATGGAGAGTGTGGCGCCGAGCATGAGACGGTTTGACCATGAGTGCCGAAGTCCGCGCTTGCTATAAGACTAGTGTCAGCGACACGCTCGTGTACCAGTTCACAGGAGACATACCAAAGGAGGTATGTTGAGATGAATATCAGAAGCGTAAATACCGCTGGAGAAGAGAGGGTTTAGTACACATCTATCCTTCCTGTGGAAGGGGGACCGAGGAGAGCGAGTCACTCACCGAACAGCGCGGTCTCCACGACCACCGGGAAAACCTCTTCATGCGCGAGCGTCGTGAGCTCTTTGCGGAGTTTGACCGCACTGGTCGCGCTTATCGCACCGGTGCTAGTTGATGTTGCAGTGGTGTTCGACATTCGAGGAGGGCCCGGGAGCGCCACGAGAGAGCCGGACGGGTGACGAGGATCTTGGTAGTAAGAGACGAGTGTCGCACGAGCGAATTTGAATCGTGGGCACTACTTGTAGACCCACTACAAGGTTCACGACCCACGGCGATGAGTGATCGGGGTGATCGTGAGCAAGGCGGCTGTGAGACGAAGCGAGACGGGGAACACAGAGCAGACCGGACACGGAAGAGGGGGGCAGCGACGCCAGACTCATGATAGATATGCCGGGATTTTGAGTCTTCCTGCCGCGGGCCACTGCATCCTGTCGCGCTGGGGCAGTCAACGTGTCCATGCCTCAACCCACCATGCCGGCGCGGACTCCCCTCGTGGCCCGCCCTGTCAGTGGGGCGCCTGATCCATGGGTGAACGCGGCATCGCCTGTGCATCCCTGCATCGCGGAGCCATGTGCGCCGACCGCAAAAATACGTTAGAGTCGGGCGGGAAACACTCACCCACAGTGGTCCGTCGGGTTCGGGGGGGCGCTCTTGTAACGCGTGCATGTCCGGAAGCAGAGTGGCCGGCCCAAGAGAAGTCTCAGCGGAAGTCTGGACAGCAGCCGTTAGCTTCGAGAGCGTTATCAGTTTCCAGGGAAGGTTGGCGCCAACATTCATGCATGGAACGTGCATATTGCGCCGAGTGCTTCCTGAGCGCACGCCAGCGCATCTCAAGCTTTCTTTTCGGGCGTTTGCGTGGGGTAGAACCGCCCATCGAAAGTGAACGTAGTGTATAACCAAGCAGACAGTCGGGCGCATATAAGCTGCCGAGGATAGGTGTGAATAGGGCGGGCACAGCAAGTCACCCTCCCAGGCGAACAGAACACATGTTGCTGTCGAGGTGTTTCATCGAACGAGAGAGAACATCCGCAAAAAGTGCGATGCACCTGCGAGACAGCGCGGAAGATTTTGAGGCTGTAACTAGTCATGTCGAACGACTTCGGCGGCATCGAGCGGTGATAGATGTTTGCATAGGTGAGAGTACAACAATAGAGGTCTTGATCTAATGGACCGAAGCTCGTGCAGACTTTGGGACGAAATTCGAGATGCGCCCTAAAGCTCTGACCAACTGCTCACGCAGATTGCGTATCGCCTTGGCTGGACGGAAGCCTATCGTGCACCGGTTGCATGTCAGCTGCGTAAGTGAGTTTTGTTGAGATCTTGAACTTACGTCTAGGTTTCGCTCTAACCGGATCCAGCTTCTTCGACTCTGTAGTGGTGGTGAGCGGAGCGGGCGGGCGGGAAGCCGCGCGTCGCCGGGCAGCCTTAACGATCCTGCGATCGCGGAACGCACGATGGTTAACACCACAATCTGCTAAAGCGATGCCTAGGGCTAACCTGATCAACGCAGCACGCTCCTCGAAGAAGTCGACTGGACTGGATATCTCATCCTGGCTGATATGCTCGGTGAGGTCGTACCACATATCAACGAGTGGTAACAGGCCGGTGTCCTTAGCGTTCCTGCGTAGACTAGCAAGGTCAACAGCCGAGGCGATGGAGTCGACCGAGATTGCGTCTGCATCGCGCTCGCCGCTCGAACTTGATTGAGAGCTCTCGTGCGTGGTCCCCGTGCTCGAGTCCTCTAAAGCCGAGAAGCTAGGGTCGGTCGCGCTGCTAGGGGCTGAGGAAACAAAAAGTGGGGGTTCGAACGGAGGACCGTCCCACTGGAAGCCGTCGGGCCAGATCATCGGCGCCGGCTCCAGGTGAATGGATGGCCCCCCGTCTTTTGCGATCCGGTCGTTACATGTCTGCCTTGACACGATACGGTCTTCGGAGTCATAGTTCTCTAAAACATCGAGGTCCTCCGGTGCGAGATAGAGAGCGTCGTCTGCGTTCCAACCTTCAGCGCAGGCACGGATCCGGACAGTCACACGTGTGCGATACCAGTGGTAGCAGCCGTCGAAGGGGAAATACGGCTCGGGGAAGACAGGTTCGCGGTCGTGCGGATGGGCCGTATTTGGGAAGATGGGGGTGCACATCGAAGGTTCGATCCCTCGTCTCGGGTCTGGGTGACGGAGAGACGGACCAATGAGGGAGACGGAGTAGCAGAACCATGGTTTTGTAGGGAAAGGAAGCGTGACATCCTACGCAGACGAGGTGCATCGGTTTGGGAATGGGGGCTCGCCGCTCAAGGGATAGTGACTCACCGTATGGATATATGCCAGATAAGACTTCACTTCGATGGATTTTGCAGCTATGATGGCCTCTTCATCGTTGAAGTCGCTCACAGCAGCGGCCGGGTTCATACGTATGACTCCGTATCTTCTAGAAGTGGGGTAGTAAAGGGTCATCGTGCAACAGCGGAACGAGGGAGGAGCGACTTGGTAGGGTGAAAGACTGGCAACGCATTGTCAACATATATATATACTTGCGCAAGGACCGTGCTGAGTAGTCGGCAATCGCGCCACAGCGAGGACCTCAGGTCTCAGTGATCGTCGGGGCCAGCAGGTATTGTCTTGTCACCAGCCGAGCCGCGTCGTATTGTCTTGTTAGAGCCCCGACATGATCTGCTGACTAGTAAGCTGAGAAGTGGTTGAGACAGCAGAGAGGATCTAGATCAGGACAATCACTGTCAAAGCATCTCCAAGCAGATAGTTGCCAAGTAGCTAGTGCCCGATGGGAGGAGGACAGCAGCAGCAGCAGGAGAAGGAGGATCATCTCGTTGAACTGGCGTCTACATTCAAATTGTCACTGAGAATTATTCCCACGACCAACTCTCGATAGCCGCTCATAGCGGCTCTCAGCCGCCGCTCTCTCTGAGTCGATCTTTTAAACTTCGAGCTCTTCACGCTACTCTGGATACGTCTACAACTTGAAGTAGTCTGTTACCACTCAGAAAAAAGGAGTAAGCTTACTTTCCTTGATAGTGCATTGCAGCAGAAGAACCCAGCTGACCGAATCATGCTGTACTTCAACTTGCAAGCCGCTTGCTACTGCTACGGTTCGAGCCTGAAACCCATGAATATAAGGAGTCACTAGTCAACACTGGTGTATAGGTGCGTGTTTGAAGCACGCGCTACTACTCCGACGATATGAAAGTGGGCACGAGAATGCACGAGACGTGTATGTGTCGAGTTCGCCACTTATGGCCAAAAGGGAACGTAGGGTAGTCGGACAAGGTGCAGTACTCGCTTCAAGGGCTTCTTCAACGTCTCTCTGAGTTTCTTCGGCAAGAGGTGACCTGTAGAGCTCCTGTTAACTCTGATATACAGACCGGATGTGTAGTATGAACATACAGTGACGATTCCCAGACTCAGTGAGAGGATTCAAGTTTGTGGGCAGGGGATCATCTAACCGCGCGGCCATCGTCGCAAAATCATCGTCACGACGCTTTCGAGCCTCAGCGATCAACCTACAAGAGTCGTAAGCCAGATAAAGATGGCATATAATGAACATATATACAGTACCTCTGCACCGCGTCGTACTCCTCGAATAACTGCTCGGGGCTTGGAATATCCGCCTGTTCAAGATTCCCTGGCAGATCCAACCACAAATCCACAATCGGCAACGTCGCCCATCTCTCCATCTCTCCTCCAAGGAGCCCCATGCTCACGAGTGTGCTCAGTATGTCGTTCTCTGAGACCTCTCCATCGTGTTCCTCGATGATCTCGTCTCCGGACATACTGTCGCTCCAACTTGAGCGCGACTGGGATTCAAGATCCACGAAGCTCCCTGCGTCCTCGCCCGATCTTGGAAACAAGTCTGGACGAGCCTTCCGGATACGACTGAAGTCATTGCCTATCATCTGTAACATGTTGACTCTTCCTTCGGCCGGGAGCTTGATAGCAACGTCATCGTCGAATCCCTCGTCCCGTCCGCGCACGCGCACATTCATGGAGCATCTATCCAATGACCAGTGATAGCAGGTATTGAAGGGAAATTCTGGATTGGTGCTCAGTGGCGTGCGTTGAGTAGGATGGCTTGTGTTTGGGTAGATAGGAATGCACATGTCCGGTGTCGATCCGGCTTGCAGCTCTGTCGGAAGAAGGCTTGGTGCAATAGCGACTACACAGAAAGGGTACCATGGCTGTCCCGGGAAAGAGAGGGTGAGTTCCTGTATTGCAAGACATGTGAATGATGTCTTATAGTACGTGACGTATCAGACACACAAAGGTTGTACTTACTTGCTTGATCCACACCAGATACTTCCTTTCTGGAATGCGTCGAGCAGCATCTAATATGTCGTGATAGTTGTACGGCTCCAGAGTAGCAGTATGGTTCAGTCTCATGACTGCATACGAGCCACTCGTCGGAGAGTGTATTTTCTTCATATGAGACGAGTGTCAAAGAGATAGAGATGAGTCGGTTCTTGGAAAGGGGGCAGGAAACGTCGACCTTCTACCAGAAAGTGCGTGGTCGTCGCCCCGAACTCTTTGTACATATTTGTTCATGTAGGTGTTTGAGAGAAACCAGTTACAATATCATTCGACCTATC
Organism: Daedaleopsis sinensis; assembly: GCA_033807695.1. Classification (NCBI taxonomy): domain Eukaryota; kingdom Fungi; phylum Basidiomycota; class Agaricomycetes; order Polyporales; family Polyporaceae; genus Daedaleopsis; species Daedaleopsis sinensis. The sequence continues at coordinate 2,317,398 of CM066302.1, forward strand.
AAATTCATCACCGCTCATATCAATGCTATGTGATAAGGGCGACACGCTCATCCACACACCATCATACTTGTATTACATAGGTGAGATCCTGCCCAAGCATTTTGACTCACGAGCTGAATCATGATATAAGAAGAGTAGAGAGACTAAAATGTCACCTCAGAGTGCTCACACTCTCCGACGAACCTTCCACTGCCGTCTCCGACTCGCTTTGTTCCCAATGTTCTCCCTCTGCGACACTGCTTGTAACCCCAGAGACGACATCGATACTATTCCTACAGAGTCAGAGTCAGCCATTATCGGTGGCAGGATCTTCTATGGACCCCTATGGAAGATGCTCGGCCGTCCCAGTGACTATGCAGCTTCCGCGAGTATCCATTCTCGGATCACTCGACACCGTCAACCTCGACCTTGTGTTGCAATAGACCATTTACTGGAGTATTCCACAGGAGCAAAGGTCACTGTTTGCTTGATGACGACCTATTGCGGAAAAGAACTCTCCGCACTACCTGCCATTTTCCAACACTTCAGCATCCCTGTCTTTCCTACCTCGCCGAGTGTTCCTCATATCCACTCCACCCCCGACTGGGACTCCAAGACACCACAGTATATACTTGCTATCTACTGGCAAACCAAGAAATTATCCTTCAACAGATCGGGTGATAAACCGCAGAAGTGGACAAGCACAAGCATGTTTGGGCCGCAAGCTCTAGTGCAGCTCACACAGTGTTGCGAGCTTTATGAAGAGTCATGGAAGGACAACTGTCAAGACCCTGGCTATCTCCGGGAACAAACTGAAGCACTGATTGTGAGTGTACCCGATAGCATGTTGTAGAACTTATAGTTAACGCGTCGTCCGGTCCCGTAAACTACTAGCTCCATGAGGCTAAGGACCGGAAACGGAGCATCGTACGCCGCTTCTAACTATGGTATTACGATCCTTAACGCATGATGCTCACAATGGATAAATTATCTAGTCTTCCTACCCGTATCGACGATCTGTGGAGTCTACAGTCACTAAGCAATCTAGACGTTCCTATCGTCACGAAGAGAGTGCATCGAAGTCTTTCACATCGCATCGAATTCCAGAGGAAGGGGAAGCCATGGATCTATATGAGGAGCCGGGCCAGGTAGGTATTAGCTGTGTATCCGAAGCAGCACTTACTAGACAAGTATTGTAGGTCACTCGCAGATCTCCTGGTGGAGCTGTAGACCCCGGACCGTCTACTTATGAGCCGAGCACATCTGGGAAGCATCACTACGTATCCGGTGGGCCCGTTGCAATTGCTGAAGTGGTTCGTAGGGCACTCCTATCAGCGCATCAACAGTGTAGCTCACTCAATCCGATCACCCCATATAGCCAAAGCTTGAAGACGTCGCAACGCCGGCCAAAAAGGGTTGGAGGGGCGACATCATCAGCAAGTTCAGTCGCATTATTCCAAGGAGGAAGAGCTCAAAGGAATGACAGCTAGGGCCGCTCTATTAATCGAAGCGATTCCGACTTGGCGACACAAGTGCACGTTCTCCAATCAATGTACCCGTACAATGGGGCGATGGAGCTTGGAGACGGTCACCAATATGTATCTGTTCGAGCACTGGACACTAGCAGTCCGCCAATGTTCTCATATCACTGAGTGAATTGTCACGCCTCACGTACTGGCACGACTCCGGGGTGGGAATTATGTACTTGCAAGTCTTGCTGCGGGCATTCCGAGATTGGTGAACATTGCGCAAAGAGTAAACACTAGTGTATACGTGCGTGTTTTATACATGTGTGGCTATTCTGGAGACATGAAAGTGGGCAAAAGTGACTGAGGTTTATGTGTTGAGCTCGCCACTTATGGCCAAACGGGAACGTATGGTATTCGGACAATTCTCAAGGGCTTCTTCAACGTCTCTCTGAGTTTCTTCAGCGAGAGGCGACCTGTAGAGCCGCTGTTAACTCTGACCTACAGACAGGATGTGTAGTATGGGCTTACAGTGACAACGGTCAGACTCGATGAGAGGGTGCATAGGCAGGGGATCATCTAACCGCGCGGCCATTGTCGCAAAATCTTTATCACGACGCTTTCGAGCCTCGGCGATCAACCTACAAAGAGTTGTAAGCCGGATTGATATGGTATATAACGAATATATGTACAGTACCTCTGCACTGCGTCGTACTCCTCGAATAACTCCTCGGGGCTTGGAATATCCGCCTGTTCGAGATTCCCTGGCAGATCCAACCACAAATCCACAATCGGCAATGTCTCCCATCTCTCCATATTTCCGCCAAGAAACCCCACGCTCACGAGTGTTCTCAGTATGTCGTTCACCGAGTCTGACATGTGTCCATTGTGTTCCTCGATGATCTCGTCTCCGGACATACTGTCACTCCAAGAGCGAGATTGGAAGTCCTCCATATCCACGAAGCTCCCTGCATCCTCGTCCAATTGTGGATACAAGTCTGGAAGAGCCTTTCTGATACGGCTGGAGTCATTGTCCATCATTTGCCACATTTTGACTGTTTCCACGGCTGGGAGTTTGACAGCAACGTCATCGTCGAATCCCCCTTCCCGTCCGCGCACGCGCACATCCATGGAACATTTATCCAAGGACCAGTGATAGCAGGTATTGAAGGGAAACTCTGGATTGGTGCGCAGTGGCGTGCGTTGAGTCAGATGGCTCGTGTTCGGGTAGATGGGAATGCACATGTCCGGTGTCGATCCGGCCTGCAGCTGCGTCGGAAGAAGGCTTGGCGCAATAGCGACTACACAGAAAGGGTACCATGGCCGTCCCGGGAGAGAGAGGGTGAGCTCCTGCAAGGCACGATATGTGAGTAATGTCGTATACGTGACAAAACAGGCGAAGGTTGTACTTACCTGCTGGATCCAGACCAGATACTTTCTTTCTGGCAGGCGTCGAGCAGCATCTAAAATGTCGCCATAGTTGTATGGCTCCAGAGTAGCAGTATGGTTCAGTCTCATGACTGCGTACGAGCCACTCATCGGAGAGTGTATTTTGTTCATCACAGACAGGAGTTGCAAATCGGGGGGATGCGGTAGCGGCAGTGGGTTCGAGTTACTTGTTCGAATTCATACACCGTCACCGCTCTGGGCTCTTTAAACATGTTTATGCATGCAACTATCTGAGAACAAAAGGCAAGTGACAATTAACTCTGCACTGTACCCTTCACCGCTCACATGAACAATAGGACGCGCTCTCAGCGCACTAGCCTAGGGCCGGATAGGAATGTATGGAAGCCGCACAGTGAGGTTCTTACACAGTGCTCGAGCTCTCCTGAACCCAAGCCGTATCCGAATCCTCAATGCTTGCACCGTTCGTAGCATGAGCCCTAGAGCCATTCGCCGCTGTGAGTCAGCAAAAGATGAGTACTAATCATTCTGACTACTACTCACCTTTTCGCTTTGCAGAAGTAGGCGCATCTTGAGCTTGCACGTTCTCCGTTTTGACGACCGCCGCATCGTGTGTCAAGATCATGTCTGTACTATTGTCTTTACTCTCTTGAAGACGTCGTCGACCTTCCTTGACAAGACTACAAGATGGACGATTTGTGCTCTGCGCCTCATCCGAGGCAAAAATAACTCACTTCACCAAGGTGTCACGCTCCCTGACTATGTCGGCGGGGTCTGGAATTTCTTCCTGAGGGAGATTCTCTCGAAGGGTTTCCCACAGGTCCACGAGAGGGTAGAGCTCGAAGTCTTGGTCTGGATCGCCGAAGATTCCCATTGTAAGAGTTCTTGAAGAGCCTAGCACTACCGTGCCCTGAATACGCTGCACCAATCTCTATTTGAGAAGTGCAAGTACTCGGTAGGCGTGGTAGAAGGCTGAGGGCCTCTGCCACGTCGTACCGGTACTCTAACATACGTAGATGATTACATAATATTAATATAGTACTTTTATCTTATCTTATCGCCCGGTAGTAAGGTACTCTCGTGGAGTCGAGGTATCTTACACTCCCCTCCTCTAGAACCCAATCAGGGTTCGTATAATCAATGAGAAGATGATTAAGAGTATAGTATGATAAACCAATGATTCTCGAACACGAGCGATCGTAGCAATATCAAAAGTTCAAGCCTACCTATGCGGCAATGGACAATTGAATATACTCCCAGTACTATGCTGAGTGAGTGCTCGAGAGTGGAGATAAAGTATGTACGTCTCCCGGAATAGAATTCTCGGGGTTGTGTGTAGGAATGTCCATGTCCACGTCCAAATCGGCAGGGTTTTCGGGTGAGGAATTGGGAAGCGGGTAATCCTCGAGCGAGATAGGGTGATCAGGCCATGCGTCCATACAGTCTCTGGGCCGATGCAATATCCAGTTGCGTGACATGCGGGCGACACATTCCATAAGTCGAGATGACCGCTCAGATAATCCACACTGAGCGAGCCACTTCACGATATCGTCCATGGATGCGTTAGCGACGTTGCCCTCGAAGGTGCGGATATCCTCGGACTTCGCGACTGGGTACCCGCGTAATAAGACTATACGCTCGTAAAGCCCCATAACGGAGAACACGCGACATAGAGTGTCCAGAAAAGCGGCCCGCTGCGACGAACTGACTCCCTTATTAGGGGCCACTCGTCGTTGAAGAATGTACCCTTCGACGAGTCCGAGGCTCGGAACCTCAGTCTCGTTGTGACGATCCTCCCGAAGGAACTTGGGGACGAGGGATGGCTTTGCCGTCCAATACTCCAACCACTTCTGGGACTCGTCGAAGTGATTCGGAGTAGTTGGGGTATTCCTTGTGTCCCGATGCGGCTTGACGACGATATTCACCTCGCCCTGAGACCGCGGCTTCCAGCCATTCTTGATCAACGAGAACCCAGGCACTGCCATGAGCTCGCTATTCTCGTCCACCTGCTGGATGATGTGACGGAGGCGGTAGCTCGCGCCGGCTTGTTGATCGCTGGCCTCCTTGATGAGGAAGAGCGCAGCCTTGGTTGTCGCCGGAACGTAGGTGCTCCATACATCGGCCAGTTTGGGCTCGGTATCGTACAACTGGATTAGGTTCTTTGGCCACGGCGATGCTCCTGACTCCGGCGCATTGTTCGGCCAGACGATCGGTCGCGGAACATGAGTTCGCGCGCGCAATGCGAAAGACGGTGGTGGATGGTTCGAGCTGGCTACGATCCCTTTCTTTGCCTCCTCGGCCTTCCGCTTGGCTATCCTGTACTGTTTTTTCCCCAGCAGCTTGTTGACCAGCTTGGGGTCGATGAGCGGGACGTCGGAATCCGCATCGTCAAAGTCGTCTTCGTAGTCGGTGTCCAGCTCGTGGTAGTCGATTTCAAGCACCTGCACTTTCACGTTGGAGGACGATGAAGGTTCAGATGTCGTTGAAGTCGTCTCCTGCGGCACATGCACTGGTTCGATAGAGTTTGTGATGCTGGTTGACGCGACGGCCGATACGTCTTGCCCCCACGGTTGCCCGAGGTTGTCGACGGTGATGTTGTTCTCGACGATCGGGCCCGTGATCACGTCTTGCGGTTGTCCCCACATTGCACCCATAGATGCGCTCCCTACCCAGTTGGGAGGTAGCTGCATCATTTCAGACGGTGCGGATGGTGTGGACGCAGGGATGTGAGCGGCGAGTACCGGCGAGTTGGGAACCATTGGTGTAGCGACGCGGGGTGTTCTTGGATGCGTCGGTGTCGACCGATAGCTCGACGATGAAGGGATCCGAACCACGGGCTCACTTCTGCGTGAAGGGCCTGCGTGGTCTCGAGGTGCGGCCGGGTGATGTGCCGGAGCGCGACGATCCTCCCTGCGTTCTTCTCGTGGTGTTTCACGATATGAACGGTCCTCACGACGATCATCGCGAGCGGGTCGGTCGTTGCGGGGAGGGCGATCTTCACGGTCTCTTCTAGATGGAGACCGCGACCTGTCGCGTCTGGGAGAACGAGATCGGCGACGAGATACTCGTCGCAGTTCTTCTTCCAGCCTATCTGCCCTTCTCTTCTGCTCCTCGTATGCCTCCCGTTCCGTTCTGAGCCTCTTCCTAAGGTCCTCGATGGCCCCTGCTGCCTCCTCAGCCCGACGATGTTCCTTGCCCACCTCGTCACGGACCTTCGCCAGCTCCTCGTTCCTGGTCTTGATCATCGACTGGAGCCGACGAATTTCTTCGTTGGGCCCCTCCCCCCTCGACGACTGCCATTGTTGGAAGTGGTCGTAGTACGTCTTCTGCTGCTCGGCCCGCGCATTTTCATGCGCGGCGACGAACTGGCTGTCGTTCGCCGCTCCCATGAAGTGTTGAAGGAACGAGGAACACGTTGAACACCTCGGGTCGCGGTGTGCCATGACCATGGCCGTCTTGTCCACACACTCCCATTGGATTATGGGTTGCATGGGCATGAGCGGCGGCATGCCAGCGGGCATCGTCACATTCGTGGGTGGGAGGGAGAATGTCGGCTGAGGCGGTCCAGCGTATGGGTACGTTGTCGTGGTCGTTCTCGGGTCGACATTCGGGTATGGAAGGGCCGGCTGCATGACCATTGGGTATGGCTGACCATAGCCGGTTGTTGTATTGTAGGTAGGAGGTGCGACTGCCTGGAGTGGCATCGCACCTCCCGGCGGGTGTGGGTATAGCAGTGGCATCTGCTGCTGTTGCTGCTGCTGCTGCTGTTGTTGCTGTTGTTGCTGTTGTTGCTCGTCGACGTTCATGGCGATGTGCGTGGGGTTCGGGTTCATAGTGGTCGACAGTGATGGTGGTAGTGGAGGAAGAGAGAGAAGGGTCGGTGATCTGACAAGTCCTCGAATTTCTTTCGTAAGCGCGTTAAGCGCCTATTTCCTTTTCCAGCCGATTTTGACATATACGCGATCACATGATGTGTATTCATGACGCGTCAAGCCGTCTTCGGCTTCTTCGGCAAGGATTTCCAGTGCTTTACTCCTTGTAGTCGGAAATATTCGTCTAGCGCGGCGAGCTTGTTACATTCAGAAAAAGGTTCCCATGTAGTATCACCATGCGTCCATCGCACGTAGAATTGTACTTGGTTGCCTTCCCAACGATGTCCTATGATTTCATCGACTAACCACTCTTGTTCGTTATCCGTCCCCATGTCGTAGTACACGCGTGAATCTCGGTGCGGAAATAATGCGTCGTCATTGGCTTCGTGCTTTCGTAGTAGGTCTACATGAAACGTTGGGTGCACTCCTCGTTCGACAAGATCTGGAGATAATTCGAGCTTGTAACTAGACGTTTCTGGACTAGCCTCGACGATCTTGTACGGTCCAATAAACTTTGGCACTAACTTCCGCGCTCTTCCCTTCGGTATTGATAGATTCTTGGTAGACAGATAAGCCAGGTCTCCTACTTGGAAACTAGGCTCATCTGATCTACGCTGGTTGGCGTAATGAGTTTGGTTCACGCGACTTTCAATAATTACGTCGTGAGCCATCTCCAAGTTTGCCCGAGCTCGTTGAGCAAACTCTCGCACTCCCGTGAATGTAGATCCCGTCTTGATACCAGACATTGTTCGTGGTACATACCCATAATTGAGTTCGAAAGGGGCGAATCCGGTGGATGCACTGACCGATGAGTTGATTGCAAACTCGACGAGAGGTATCTTCTCGATCCAATCTAGTTGATCCGGGCTGACCATGGCACGAAGGATCTGATTGACTGATCGAATATTACGTTCCGAGGCTCCGTCCGTTTGCGGATGAAACGCCGTCGACATGAGTAGCTTTGTTCCCAGTAATCTATGTAACTCGCGCCAGAATTTGGATGTGAACTTTGGATCCCGGTCTGATACAATTGATTCAGGTAGTCCGTGGAGTCGGACTACCTCTCGCATGTATACAGACGCTAAGTCAGCAGCCGTGTCGGTGGTGTGTATTGGAATGAGGTGAACCATTGACGTGAGACGGCATACGATGACCCATAGGTAATCATAGCCGTTCGATCGAGGAAAAGGTCCAACGAAGTCCATAGATATCCCTCGCCATGGTAGCATTGGTATTGGTAACGAGTGAAGTAGTCCGGCTTTCAGTTGGTTGCTTGATTTTGCAGCATGGCAGCGCCAACAGGTAGCACAGAATCGATCTACCTCTAGTCCTAGTTTGGGCCACCAAAACCAACGGCGGATGTATTCAGATGTGCGTTGAAACCCGTAGTGTCCTACAGTATCATGACTTTGGTCTATGATTATCTGTGTAGTCGTTCGTTGTTTGAACTTGACACGAGGAATGCATAGCACTTCATCGCCGTGACGGTTGATTGTATACAAGAGCCCGTCTCGATTGACAAAGCTTTTGTACTGCGAGGGTGCTTGAAGTATCTTGCTAAACATAGTGTCTTCGGCGTATCCCGACTTGATGGCTTCTAAGAATCCGTCGATCTCACTGACTGTCTTCTGAAGAGAAGGTCCCGAGGCCATAGAATCCCATACTGATGGCATAGGTTCCTGGTCATCGGTAACTTCACCTCCTATAGGTTCGGATGACGTCTTCTCCAAGATCTTCTCAACAGCATTAGCCATTTCTCGAGACTCTTCGACCCTCGGCTCTTCGCGCATCTTCAGTTCTCGATGTTCGTTACGGTCTTTTGGGTCCAGTCCTTGAGGGTTTTGACGAGTAACTCTTCCAGCGCGCAATTCGGCGACTCGATTCCCTGGAAGGTCATCCCATTCGGGATCTAGGCGGACATCAGCGTTCACATAGTCTTGTACGGGATGGAATTCGTCCGCATTGTCATTCTCGTAGTATCGAGAAAGACAATCCGCAACTTTGTTGTCTTTTCCGGCTACGTGGCGAACGGTGTACTCGAACCTTGCCATGTACTCGATCCATCGTACTTGACGGTTGTTAGGCTGGGTAGCGTTCTTGAAGAACTCGAGAGCTTTGTGATCGGTTACAATGGTAAACTTGCGTCCCATGAGTTTGTCTTCCCATTTCATAAGTCCTTCAAGTATTGCCAACGCTTCCTGCTCATACGTGTGATACGCGCGTTGAGCGCTGGTGAACTTCTTGGATAGGAATCCCGCAGGTCTACATGTCTTCCAGTCTTCTCCTTGCCCGTAGAGCGCGCCTAGTCCGTGAGCTGAAGCGTCGCAAATCAGCCAGATAGGTTCCGGAAGTCGAGGATCGATAGGCTTGAGTATAGGAGCCTTGCAAGCCAACGCCTTGATCATCTCGAAGCACTTTTGGTGTAAAGGCCTCCAGACAAAAGGTCGATCGTTGTGTTCCATGTCCGATAGTATTGTAGTATACGCCGAAACATTGGGCATGAACGGTCCCAAGTAGTTGACTAATCCCAGGAATCGTTGTACTTCGTGATACGATCGAGGTGTTCTCCATTCCCGTATTCGAGCCATCTTGTCAGCATCCGCGTGTAACCCTTTGTCGTCAATGATATGACCTAGACAATCCATCCTCTTGGAATATAAGTCGCACTTGGCTTTGCTTAGGTATAGCTTAGCCTCGCGTAACTTGTCGAATACCAGCTTCAGGTGCTTCTCATGGTCCTCGAGGGTGTCAGAGTACACGAAGATGTCGTCCAAGTATACATGCACGAAGCGACCGATGAAATCGCGGAATAGCGTGGTCATCAGTCGCTGGAACGTTGCAGGAGCATTGCAGTCTCCTTGTTGCATGACTAGACTGGTTAACGTTCCGAACGGTGTTGAAAACGCTGTCTTCCAAACATCTTCTTCCTCGATGCGTACTTGTTCATATGCATCCGAGAGATCTATCTTGGATCGATATTTGGCTCTTGCCACGTCCATTCGTATCTGGTCTTGATCTGGAAGAGGCGTAACGTCTTTCACGGTGTTGTCGTTGCGTTGTCGCGCATCCACTACCGTTCGTAACTTGCCGTTCTTCTTGGCGATACACAACAACGGTGCGGCTTGTGGAACGTTCGTCATCTTCCACCATAGCGCGTCGGTGTACTTCTTGATCTTGGCAAGCAGTTCTGTCTTGACAGCCTCAGGACATCGCGGAAGTCGATACCTGTACTGCTTCGCCTCGTCGATCAATGGGATCTTGTGGTTAACTTCACGCCAAGGCGGTAGCTCTGGCGGTGGAGGTTGCATCATGTCTTCATATTCTTCGAACCATCGTCGTCGTATTGCATGTATCTTCATATCTTCCTCCGACATGGGACGCTCTACGTGAGTTTCCCGTATCTGTTCGTCTTCGATGTAGTCGCGTAATATATTTGCATATAATTGATGAATTCCTAGAGGATCTGGAAGTCCTGCTAGTCCAAGCTTTGGTCCTTTGGACGAATGAATTGATGGCAGGCTCCGTTCGGATGTCCTTGGATTAGGTGCATCCTTACGTCGACCTTGATGTCGTTCGGGTATTGTCAAGGGCACGGTTAGATTACCGTCCTCCTCCCCCCCCGAAGACTTGCTTGTCTGCGCATTGCGGGAATGGGAAGGTTCTACAACGATGCTTCCCGCTGCGTCCCTCTATTCGTTCTCTGGAGGGTTTAACAGTGCTACGTGCAACTGTTTTGCCACTCCTGAACGACGTTCTTGTCCTCGATGCCGGACTAACTCTGCCTCTTCGATATCTTGGTACGTAGGTATTTCTTCTCCTCGTATCGTGATTCGTCTCTTGCCAAAGCTGAGGTCTACATCGAACTTGGCAAAGAATGGCGTCCCTAGTATTATGTCGTAGCGGTCGATGTCCACTATGTCGAAATAATACATGTCGTTGACTTTGCCTACTTGTATTCTTGCTTTGGCACCGTACCCAATCTTAGTCTTACTTCCTCGTGTTCCAAGTTGTAAGGGAACTTGTTCTTGAAGTACGATGCTGTCCGCTAGCGTTATGTATGCCAGAGTCGGCGACATTGAGTCAGTATTGCTTCCCGAATCGAAGAGCGCGTATGCTGGTATTCCGTTGATGAGTATTTCGGCGCATAGTGGTCGTATTTCTCGCCAGTTCCTCTTTGGTTGGTCCTTGGAGTCTAGCAACCGTCGTACTCGAGTGTCTTGCAGCCATGTTTGACGTACAGATTTCATAGGTACCGGTACGTCCATCTTGAATGCCATTACCATCTTCTCCACCGATTCGGACCACTCAGAAGTCTGCTTGACCTCGAGTAGTTCGCCGTCCGCATTTTCTTCTTCAGTGGTCGTTTCTTCTTGTCTTGTGTCTTCTGAAGGTTCTACTACGGTCAGCGCGGCGGTGTACAACTCGTAGTATTCTTCTTCAACATGCTCCGTTTCGTCGTCTGACTCGGCGTATATTCCTTGGTATTCCTCTTGGTCCGAATTTGGTGGTTCGATGTCTTGACTCTCTTCCGGCAGCTCGATAATGTCTTCAACATTATCCGTCGTTTCGTTCTCTTCGATTTCTTGTCGATGCATTCGAGCTCTCGGTTTGCCATAATTCGGGCAGTTAGGATCACTTGCGTAATGTCCTATCTTCCCACATGCGAAGCACGCGTCCGACTTCACCTGTGGACCTTTAGCTGGAGGCTGTATTGCCTTCGCTGCTGGTCTACTTGTCGATATTGCCGGTTGCTTATCCTTTGACGAGTCATGCCGCGTGAATGTGGTACGCTTCACGAATACCGGTCGATTTGTCTTGGATACATCCGTCTTCTGTATAGGTCGGAAATTCCTCTTGGTAAACTTCGAACCTCCAGTATGGACGAAAGGTGAGCTTGATGATGACTTATTCGTCTCGTGTTTAGGTGGACCTCGATCATTGGATCCTATAGCCTTGCGTCGTAGCTTGATACCCGCTAGCCCTTCTTCGATCTGCAGGGCGGCCGTATATACTTGTCGACTGTCGAGCGAGTGTATATCTAATCCTCGACTAATTACCAGATGATGTTCGTAATCATGTGGTAAACTAGCCAGGAATCGATCACGGAAGACTGTATCCGAGGGTTTGTCCAACATTCGTGATGCCCAGTGTATCATTTCTTGATAAAGATGAGCTACTCCTCGACCGTGTTCGTATCGTATGCTGTAGAACTTGTTACTTGCTTGCTGGAATGCGTCGGTGACCACGAATCGTTGATACAGCGATACTACCGCTTCTTCGAATGTCCAGTATTGCTGAACTCGGTATGGCGAACTGATGTTATGGAAGAACCAGTTGGACGCCTCCCCGGACAGTGCAGGTTCCAGTATGTCTAGACGAGCGCTGTCCAAGTCGGGTCCTGTAACATGCAGTTTCCTACAATAACTGAGTACACCATTGAGCCATACGTTGAAGGCGGCGTCATCGTCCTTGCCATCGTACTTCTCCGGAGGCGATAACTTGGCATGTCTTAAGTAATCCGGAAGTGGTCCAACGATAGGTTGCGAGACTTGGTCGCGTATCATCGTAACGATATTCGCTAGCCCTATACTGTCGCGTAATGACGTTACCGGAATAAGTGGGTTCACTTGTGTGGTATGCACTATCGGTTGTCGCGCTGTAGCGGGTAGTTGCTGTGGTATTATATTCGCAAGGGTTGGTTGCCCAGTGCCTTGAATATTTGCATAGCCAGTTCGCGCATGGGATGCAGACTGATTCGTCCACGCTGATTGCGCGGCGTTCGTCCATGGATTGACTATTGGAGCCATTGGACCTTGAGACAAGTAAGCCGGTTGTCTCGTATGTATTGTTGTTGTAGGGGGTGCTTGCGATTGAGGCTGATCCGTAGTGGCGAACGCAGACGTCGATTGAGGTTGTTCTATCTTCGAAGTAGCCCAACTAACTCGCCTGATGGGCGGCGGTTGGGTTACCACAGTCTGCTGTACCGTTGATCGATTCGTACTTGGACCTGTTGCCGCCGTGGTTGACGGTGCTTGTACCCCACTCGGATGTCCTTGTGGCTTCACGAATTTTCTACTCGTTGTAGGCGCAGTCGCCGATGGGCTTGAATCACTGGACGTTGACATTCCCGATTTTCTAGCTGCGTATGAATCCACGATCGCTTGAGTAGCGTCGGGCGATACATTCGCAGCCACGAACGTGGGTACCATCGGATATTGTGGAATGGGAGCCGATACAGGGAGCGTGCTTGACAATCCTTGAGGTGGTCGAGCCCACAACGGAGTCCCCATGCGCGATGTCGACGGTTGTGGGTTCGGGTTGACATGAGTACTCACTGATTGTGGCCTTAATAACCCTGCTCGTTCAAGCCTCTCGGTTCTACTTGCTCCCAGCGCTGTTCCTATCTCCTGGTCGAGGGTGGTAGCTCCCTGAGTTGATGTAGCCACCGCGTTCTCGACTTCTTCTGCATCTTCGGAATCGGCCAGTAAAGGTTCCATCGTTTGTGATTCTTCATGTGCTCGTTGTTCCTCCTCGTCCGATTCTGAAGGATTCTTCTCAAAGCCCAATTGTTCGCCCAACTGTATAATGTAATTGCGAATGTCGGTCAGTCCAGCTTCCTTGAGTGCCGTAGTCGCAATTTCTAGGATGTTGCCCACTACTTCATCGTGTTCTGCTCTTGTTGTCCCAAAATCGGTGTCTAGCTGCGATGCTCGTGCTTTACCTTTCCTGTCGGTTACATTAGGCGGTAATCCTCGAATCACATCGGGAGTCGTGTTTCGGTTATCATGTGAGGAAAACACATCTCGATTCGAAGAATCTTGTACATCGTGGATGCGTAAACTATCGAGTGGAGATGACATTGCTTGAGCCGGGGTGTGTCCTACTTGCATAGCAATCAGAGCAGGCCTACTTGGCCCCCCTGATTGTTGTGCAGAGGTCGACCGTCGAAGGTGGACTGTTGTTCGCGGCGTCGTTGGATTCATTTGTTCTGGAGGGTATACCGGTGTGTTTGATGGTGCCAGCGCAGTTACGAATCGGGGTCGTAATTGCAATGGTGGTGGTCCTTGGTGAGTGTCTGTCGATTGGGATCGAGGTGTCGTTGGACGGTCTTCTTGTGGGCTATCCATCGTATGTTGCTCTTCTCGTGTAGATGTTCGTCGTTCACGAAGGAGCGTAAAAAAGTGTAAGAGTTCTTGAAGAGCCTAGCACTACCGTGCCCTGAATACGCTGCACCAATCTCTATTTGAGAAGTGCAAGTACTCGGTAGGCGTGGTAGAAGGCTGAGGGCCTCTGCCACGTCGTACCGGTACTCTAACATACGTAGATGATTACATAATATTAATATAGTACTTTTATCTTATCTTATCGCCCGGTAGTAAGGTACTCTCGTGGAGTCGAGGTATCTTACACCCATACTCACCAGGTCTTCGACGAGCTCCGTTGTGGGATCGACGCAATTTCTTCCGCCGCGACAGTCATCGCGCTGACATTCGAAGTAAGACGACTGGTCGTCCGAGTGTACACTCGGCGTCGTCTCGAAGGGACTGTCGACTGCTTGAAGGTCATGCTGACGGAGGTTCCATCAAAATTCTAGTCCACAGGTCATCGAAAAATCAGTCACCGCACCTCACAGGCAGAGCTGGCTGGCACTTCTTGGATGTCGTTCACCGCGAGAGTCGGATTAAGCAACTTCTGCATGGACGAGTAGTCTTCGCTCATGTACTCCATCAGCTGGAGTTGACTGTCCGATGACAGCTTGCAAGCAATATCATCGTCGAACTTCTCTGAGCGTGCGCGAACTCGAACTTTGATACAGGAGCTGCTATCGGCCCAATGGTAGCAATTGCTGTAGGGAAACTCCGGTTCTGTGTGTATGGGCTCTCGCCCGCTTGGGTGACTTGTGTTGGGATAGATGGGGGTACACATCTCCGCCGTCATGCCTTTCTCCTGGTCAACACGAGGGAGGCGTGGCGCAACTGGGACAACGGTATAGGCATACCACGGTCTATTGGGCATAGGGAACATCAGCTCCTACCAAGTCGTGAGCATTCAGACGTCTAGCTCGAAGTCTATAGAGTGCAACGCCGCGTACCTGTTGAAGGTAAACGAGATACTTCTTTGTTCGTATAGATCTTGCTGCCTCTTGGATATCGGGGAATTGATACCTCTCGACGGTGGCGATTGCATCTATATGTATGATTGCATAACTGCCGTCCATAGGGGAGAAGTAGCGGCCCATATCTTGCGGTAAATGAGATGTAAATGATAGCCGGGGATAGCTGCTCGCAGTAGAGGTCTGCTGATGATGAGGGCACGGACAGAGCTAAAGAGTGTGCGAAGAACGAGGCGGCTGGAGTCCTGTCTCCGGGCGCGGCTTTTGTACACGTTTGGATCTGTGGGTCCTCGGCGCAGTGGCTCACCTGTAAGAAAGAGCTCTAAGAAGGAGTAATCAAACGCTCTTTTGTCTGTATGGGAAGTCGTCGAGGAAGAGCGTTCGTGGCGACCTGTAGTCGTATTCTTCGTCATACTAGCCAGTACCTATTGGCGACGGATGTCGCGATATACAGGACTGCACTTGAAATCGTGGCATTGGTCTCGGGCCTATAGAAAGAAAGCCGATGGCAGTTCGATTAACACATCGTGCAGGAGCCATACCTATCATCGGAAGGGGTATCAATTTACACCGGGAGATGATACAGTAGGTCATACAGTCAGCGAGATCAAAAAAGCTCATGGCCAAATGGGAACGTAGGGTAAACGGAAAAGATGTCGTACTCGGGCTACTACTCTCTTGGCGTTGTGCCCGAGGGTGAGAGCAACGCTCGAATGCAGAAACCCTAAGAGATGTCCTTCATCAAGATGTATCACAATCAACAGGTTATAGCAGCCACTTACGTATCTGTCTATTAGCTTGAGCAGCGCGGTCTTGAGGCTGCGGAGATGGAGAACGAAGGGACCTGGATTCTTCAGAAGAATATATGTCTTCCTCTTCCTCTTCCTGGCGTCTTTGCGCGGTCATGACAAGGCTGCACAAATAACGAACTTCAGAGCGCATCAAACTCCGGCAAAATTTGAGACTCACTTGAGTATCGCGTCCCGTTCATCAAAAATACCGGCTGGATTGGGGATGTCATCTTCCTTGAGCATGTCTACCAAGTCGTACCATATATCCACTATCGGATAACCATTCATATCCACGAACGGGTTACCGAAAACCCCAGCGGTGACCAGTTCGCCCACAATCTGGTCAACCGTGACGGAATTCGTGCTTTCGCCGGATATAGAGTACGAACCCTCCGTACGCGTGTCATAGTCGTCGGAAGATCTGGATAGGTCGTCACCCGACGCTCTACGAAGATCCTCGGCACTGCAGGCGACATCGTGATCAAGTACGTCCTCAGCTCCGGCGTGCGGCTGCGATGGAGGGATCACAGCCTCTCGTGATGCTTGTGGGGGCTGTTCCGGAGGCGACGTGCTATCTGTCCTCTGCCGAAACTGGTTCCCAGACTCGCGGAGGCGACGGATGTCGAGGCTCGTGTAGTGGAAGAGTTGCATTCTCGAAGGGATCGGAACGCTGACGGCCTTGTCCATAACGAAGAGCTCCGGCGGACAACGTACTCGTACTGGCAGTTTACCAATTGACCAGTGATAACAATGACTGTAGGGGAAGTCGGGTTTGGACTGAACGGGGGGTCGGGACGTGGGGTGGTCGGTGTTCGGGAATATCGGGGTGCACATATCGGTGGTCAAACCCGTTCTGCTGTCCTCCGGAGACAGGCATGAGCCGATAGGACATGCCATCATAGGATACCACGGCTTGTCAGGGAAAGGAAACAGCAGTTGCTACAAGCGATAGGCCACATGAGCTACAGATATCTTCGAAAGGCATTCATCGAACATGCTTACCTTCGAGAAAAATACTAGATAAAGCTTTGTGTCTATCTTTTTGGCTTGTGCAAGAAGATCTGCATATCCGAATGGTTCCAAAGTCGCAACTGGATCCATGCGAAGGACGGCATATCGTCCAGGGAGTGGCGCGAACGCTACCGATGGTGGCATGTGAGGAAATGTTGGCGGAGACCGTTTTCCGGACAACTCGTTGGTCGATACTAGTACACAGGTAGATCCTTCAAAGGGACGCCCACGAGAGGATGGGGGAGGGGATGGGGCAGAAAGAGACCTGGTCGACTGCAACATTAGTATTGCTGAACACCTGTTCGCGCCAAGTTTCGTTCTATTTGTCTCCGTGTGTGAAGACACTCACAGAGCGCGGTGGAATACAACAAGGAATTCCACCTGGATACTGATGGCGCTCACTGTGTGTGGGCCGTCTAGTCGAAGCAACCATATGCATCTGGTTCTTATTGTCTCTCACCTATTCGCAACGTATCCTATGTCCCCGTCCTCATGTCGACCTGTTGACTTGACTTTATGAATAAGTGCGCGGTCGCCCCAGATCGGTGTTCTAGATAACACGAGGCACACGCACAGCACCTCACTGGCCTCTGCTCACGTCTTTACGTTAGCACGTTCAACGACTCGGAGAACCAACGACACCAATACAGAACGATAATGCTCACGTAACTAGCTCATGCTCATAACAGATATCGAGCAGATTTAAGATTCGTCTTCGCTCAGCTGAGCCGTGGCCACACGTCAACGAGGGGAAACATCTCGACCTAGTCGGGGTCCTCGGCGAATATATCAAGTATCGTCGTCTGGTTGGAGGCATCGAAGATCCTGAGCGAATTGACAAGGCGTCTGCGTCGCTCGCGCTATCAGACCCCTTCTTGGCTGCCGATCCCGTAGGACGAGAACTAACAGGGTAGAGAGAATACGTGGAATGTTGCTTGGATACTGTCCACATAGAGACCCTTCCTTGATCAGTACGCACCTGTATCCAACGCCGCCGCATAGAGGAATGTGTTACCGCAGGAGATCGTTTTTGGAAAGACCGCAGGGACTCGACTAGCGGAAGAGTGCGTAAAGAGGGTGAATGTCGCGACACGCTTGCTGTTCAGAGCGATGTGTGACGGTCTATGCATCAACGACGTCCAAGTCGAAGATATCTTTTTCGAACGCGTCTAGAGAGTGCACGTAAGTGCTGCATAGAAGCTACTCGAAGGAAGAGATTGAATTACTTGCAGAGCTCAGTATATGGACAAACGTCTGTTGGCTGTCTCGTCCGACATCGATATCTGACAGCGACTCGAGAGTCGGAGTGCCACGTCGCTGGCAAGAGAATCAGGTCCGATGGAAGATCTCGTTCGAACTTGTAAATTGCGGTGAGGTCTTGCACCCCCAAGAGTACTTTGTCCGACGACTCCGAGCACCAGAAGAGGTTTCAGTAATAAGTGCAAGCTCAGGATCAAACTCAAGTGACGTTGAGAGCGAATTTTTAAATTTCCCAAATCTGGCACAGCTAGCGCCGGCACTTTGACCACCTACCGCCATCTGGGTCTGTCCCTCCTCGTACTCACTGAGTATTGCTACCGACCTCAGCACCATGGGCTCGTCCAGGAGAACCGTGTCTGACCCCTCGTCTTCGGCCCAGCCATCCGGATCACACCACAAAAAACGACCGCAGCACAAGAAACACCCGTCCGCACCTCCCTCGCAACCCTCAGGCTCCCCCGCCCTCCCCGGCGTGCAAAAGCTCAAAGCCGCCCTGCGGCAGACGCGGCGGCTCCTCGCAAAGGACAAACTCGCAGCGGACGTGCGCGTCGCGACGGAGCGGCGGCTCAAGGCGCTCGAGGCGGACCTCGCGCAGGCGGAGCAGGCGCGCCTCGAGCGCACGCTGGCGACGCGCTACCACAAGGCGAAGTTCTTCGAGCGCCAGAAGGTGACGCGCAAGATCGCGCAGACGAAGCGGCAGCTCGAAGGCCGGGGCAAGGGCAAGGACGGGGACGGGGACGGGGAGGAGAAGGTGCTCGGGAAGAAGGAGCGGAAGAAGCTGGAGGCGCGGTTGGCGGCGCTCAGGGTCGACCTGAACTACGTCGTCCACTACCCGAAGACGAAGAAGTACATCTCGCTGTTCCCGCCGGAGGTCAGACAAGGGGAGCGTACCAAGAAGGAGAAAGCGGAGGAGGAGGAGGAGACCTCGGAGACCGATCGGCAGAGGGAGGAGGTCAGGGAGTGGGTGAGGGAACAGATGGAGGCGGGTGCCTTCAGCTCGGAGCCGGAAGTCGAGCTTGCGAAGGCCGAGGGCAAGAAGGTCACGGCGACGAGCACCGAGTACAAGTCGACGAAGACCAAAGACTCCCCTGAAGACGGGAAGTCACGACATGCTGTCCAAGGGGGGCTCGCGGACGACGATTTCTTCGCGACTGATGAAGACGACGAAGGTGAGCAGGGAAAAGCAGGTGCGGATGGTAGTGAAGAGGACAGCGAAGAGGAAGAGGATAGTGAGATGGACGAGGATTGATCGCGCTCGAGGTGAATCTTCCGTTGTATTCTACCTGATGCAATACTCAACTCGTCGACGTATGAAGGGTCGCATATTGTCGCATCATCTCTTTTCACGCTGCCTACAGCTGGCTACAACGTACTAAGTGCAATATTGTGATCTACATGTCTCCATCTCAGGTACGAAGAATCGGACTTCTCTCTTGTCAGAGGGCTCTTGCTCTCCTCCTTTCCCTCCCCTTACACGTCCGCAACGGCTCTTGTTAGCCACCCAAACCCTGGTGGAGGTCGATACTGATTTTGCGGCGGCCCGGTGCTCGATCGGTCCCGAAGTTTGGGAGCGCTCGGGCTCTCGCGAGCGTAAGTCGAGGTTTAGTGCAGTACCTCAGAGTATATCTGGGTACGGATCGCGTACGCACGTCGCAAGCTTGCTGGGATCGGTGCCTCACCCTGTGTGCGGTCATACGGTCAGTCGCCTGGACAAGGGAAGTCAGCGGAGCTTCCACCGGGTTCCCGGATGTTCTCCGGACCGCCGGACCGACCGCGCCTCTCTGGTCGACGTTCGCGGCGGGCAGCAGCGAGAAAGGAGGGACTGATTCCGACGTATAAATACAACGCGCATCCCCCGCTATCGCTTCTCCCATCGTCTCCTCTTCACTACCGTCATCTAGTAGTAATACCCACCAGCGCACATCATGTCTTTCGGAAAGGTCATCCCTCTCTCTACCGGCGCGACGATCCCCCAGATCGGTCTCGGGACCTGGCTCTCAAAGCCCAATGAAGTCGAGAATGCTGTAAGTCGTCGTTTGAATCGAGGACCGTCGATGGCAGAGTGCAAGGGGGATGTGAACGACATGTTTTGACGGTGCGGGGCATCTACAGGTCGAGGCGGCTATTCACGCGGGGTACAGGCACATCGACTGCGCGATGATCTACCAGAACCAGGACGAGGTGCGTTCCCTTCTTTTCCATGTCATCATCAAGCTCTTCGTGACATCTCGCGTTCCCATCGGTGTAGGTTGGCCGTGCGTTTAAGAAGGTCATCCCCTCTGTCGTCAAGCGCGAGGAGATCTTCGTGACCACCAAGCTTTGGAACACCTCGCACAAGCCCGAGCTTGTCGAGAAGGAGCTCGACGAGTCCCTCAAGCAGCTCCAGCTTGACTATGTCGACCTCTACCGTATGTCTGCCCCTCCCGCGCGCGTGTCTAGTACCGACCCAAACTTCCAGTGATCCACTGGCCCGTCGCGTTCCCGCCCGGGGGCGACTTTGAGCCCGAGGACCCTGAGCGGCCTGGATGGGTGAAGCTCGACCTCGAGACGAGCCTCGTCGACACTTGGAAGGCGATGATCGCGCTCCTCAACACGGGCAAGGTCAAGGCGATCGGCGTCTCGAACTTCACCGTCGCCCACATCAAGGGCATCGTCGAGGCGACCGGCGTGTGGCCCGCGGCGAACCAGATCGAGGCGCACCCGCTCAACCTCCAGGACGACCTCGTGCAGTTCTGCAAGGAGCACAACATCCACATCACCGCGTACAGCCCGCTCGGGAACAACAGTACGTCGCGTTTGGTTGTGATTGCAGAGCGGACGCTCGCTGACACGCGTTTCGCGCAGTGGCCGGCCACAAGAGGCTCACGGAGTACCCTGAGGTCCTCGAAATCGCGCAGAAGTTGGGCGCGACCCCCGCGCAGGTGCTCATCGCCTGGGGTGTGAAGCGCGGATTCTCCGTCATCCCCAAGAGCGTCACGCCAGGTAAGCCATGTCCCCCGCCGCCTCCTCTAGCTTGCTAGGGTTCTAATCTGATAATCACTATGCAGAGCGCATCGAGTCGAATTTCAAGCAGGTTGAGCTGTCTGACGAGGACTACGAGACACTCTGCGACCTCGGGCGCAAGAACCCGAAGCGGTTCAACGTCAAGACCACGTACCCGATCTTCTGGGACATCAACATCTTCGGGGACGAGCTCGAGGCGACCACGACGAACCAGATCAAGATCGCATGAGCGCAGACCGGCTAGCGATCTCGACGTAAGCACAAAAGCGAAGCTGAGATTGGGCCCAGGAGTATATACCGGCGCAGTGTACTTATCTGTATCATATCTCTCTTTCCGTCCTCCTCGACCGGCACGCGCGAAGTCCGAAGGTCACTGTATGATCCCGTTGTTGAGCATCCGCAGCAGCTCGCTCCGCCAGGTCTGCCTCCTGTCCTCCGGGAGCGGGTTCTCGCCCCCGACCGTGAACGAGAACGGGACCATGTTCGTCATGCAGCCCTCCATGTTGTGCATCATGACTAGGAACGTCCCCGCCGACCCGCGCTGCATGCGGCTCTCGTTCGTCGTCTTCATCATGAGCTGCATCTGCGCCATCTGGTCCGGGGGGAACGGCACGTCCGCCTGCCGGTACACCGCCGCGGCGAGGCAGTAGAAGCCCGTCTCCGGCCGGCGCGAGTGCGGGCGCGGGCGCACGACGACGACGAGCAGGCGGTCGAACGCGCGTGCGGGCTCGTGGAAGATGTTGAGCGCGGCGTACGCGGCGTCCGCGAGCGAGGGCCCGTGCTTGGACGAGAAGTCGCGGAGCGCCTTCATGGTGTCGAACGACCACGGGTGCAGGTCGTCGACCTCCTTGTTCATCCTGCACTTCATCTTGTGCGACGCCCACGCCTCGCGCTGGCACTTCTTGCTCTGTGACCCGACGGCGACGGCGGGCGTGAGGGCGGGTACTATGTAGGCATGAGGCGCGGGGCGCGCAGGGGAGGAGGACGTACACAGTAGAGCTCGGTCCTGCACCCGCCGCAGCGAAAGAGCTTCGCGCCAGCGGCGCGCGAGAGGTCGCATTGCTGGCAGTGCATCATCCGGGGCTGGAGGAGGGTCTCGCGGTTCGCTGGGGGCGCGTGGTCTTCGGGGGCGGGAGGGGCGGGGCCGAGCATACCGTCGATGCCGGCGAGCCTGCACCACTCGCAGCGGACGTTGGGGATGTAGCCCATCGCCTTCACGGCGTCCATGTCCAGATCCTCGAGCCAGTCCATGGCGAGTAGAGCGTCGTGTGGTCGGTCGAGCTCGTGTTCTGCTGCCCGATGTGAGGTTTGTGGTAAGAAAATGGCTTTTTGGCTGATTAGGCTGCCGAGGAGTCGGCATTTTCCGAATTTGGCCAAAACCCGCCTTCTTTTTGCCGTAAGTAATTACGCTTGACCCTCAGGCTCTTGTCCTCTGCCGCCATCCGCCGCCGCCCTCGTCCTCGTTCCTGCGCATATACTCAGTTAATAGTCTGCCCACCATGGACATGGGACCGCTCGTCGACTACCTCGAGATTGGCTGCTCGTGCTGCCAGATCGAATACAACGTCTGGTTCCTCACCGGCGTCCCTCCACCTCCTCAACGCCATACCCTCCCCGACCCCAAGGCCGCGCTCCACCGCGAGCTCATGCAGTGCCAGTTCTGCTTCAAGTCGCGAGCAGAGGGTGCCACCTTCTTCCGCTGCGGCGGCTGCTCAATCGAGATTTACTGTGTACGTGCTCGACCTCTTCCCCCCCAAGTAGATCGCCCCTCGGACCCCTGACCGGTAGCATAG
This sequence comes from Daedaleopsis sinensis, assembly GCA_033807695.1. NCBI lineage: Eukaryota > Fungi > Basidiomycota > Agaricomycetes > Polyporales > Polyporaceae > Daedaleopsis > Daedaleopsis sinensis. Next base: position 2,340,093 of record CM066302.1, read on the forward strand.
AGCAAGGAGTGCCAGAAGAAGGCTTGGCGCCGGCACAAGGAGAAGTGCGCGCTGAACCGCAAGTACCAGCCGGAGGGCGGGGGCGAGCCGAAGCCGATGAAGGACCTCCGCGCGTTCACGTCCAAGCACCGGCCCTCGATTTCCGAGGCGGCGGCGACCGCGCTCGGGGTCGCGGACGACCCGCAGCGCGCGCAGGAGTTCGTGTTCGTGATCTTCCTCCGCCCGCGTCCGACGTCGACGCACGTCGAGACTGCGTTCTTCGCGTTTGGGGCGGTGATCGTGCCGTTCAGCGCGTTCACGCCGGACCAGGAGCGCGAGATGCGGGGCCAGCTGAAGAACGCGCACGATCTGAACGTCAGGAACGGGTCGCTCGGCGCGATGGAGGTCGTGCTCATCTGCCTCGATCCGAACGTGGTGAACGTGGTCATGATGGGGTTCTCGAACGACCCGTCGCCGGTGGAGAACCCGGGGAAGAACTGGAAGCATTGGTTGCTGCATAGGCTGAACGAGGGCATCCTGTGCTAGCGACCGGGTCGTAATGGACTGCTGTTGTTCAGAGTAAGTCTCAACTCGCTCGTATATATGTATATTGATTTGACTGTTTGCACAGGTGCTGCATGTACCCACTATCTGTATTTTCAACGCGTCATGTATTTGTACATCGCGTTACCTTCAAACAGATATCGCAGAAAGCGGAGACCATTTCGTGTCCTGTACCTAGGATAGCATCAGCGATGGATACGGAATTTGCCTTATAATTGTGAGTCTCCCAGCCAGCGACAAATACGGACAAATAGAGCAGTGCAGTTAACACAGTGCCGCAGTACTAGTCCTCCACCATCAGCTTCAACCACCATCTGAGTCTCAACGTTCGACCTGTGTCTTGGGTACAGTCTAGTAAGTAATCCTCTTCGTTCGACTCTCCTGAGGACTGACGTTCTTCTTGCGAAAGCGAGGCCGTTCTGATTCTAGTAGGACATCGCCACACTACCGTTCATATCCTCTCCAGGGAGCCATCCGCTGTTCACAATACCAACAGGCCATGGACGTAGAGAAGAAGAAGTTCTTTTCGTTCCCTCGCGCAAACCGGTTTGCGGTGATCCGAATGAATCCCGTGGCAATGGTCCAGGAGCACGAGCTGGATGATCTAGCGTTGTCTCGCGCGCAAGCCATGCTCCCCAGGAAGTACCTTGTTTACTTGGACATCGTGAGTAAAGCTCGCTCTCTGTGCATGTATAGTATTGACACCCTTTCCTTAGCCGTTGCAGCTTCCTGTTCCCGGAAACACGTGGTGCAAATACAGCGTGGAACCTGTAGCGACGGTGTTACGCCCTGAGGACCCTGCACGCGGCATCACCTCTGACATGGTCATGCCCATTTATCCAAACCATCAATATGCCAAGGGTCGTGTCCCAATTACACCGGAATGCCCCTTTCCCTTCGACAATTGCTTCTTCTGGATTGAGAACGACATCACAGTCCGTATAGCGCACAAGAAGGAGCGATACGACGATAGCAGAGCCGTGAAGATGGGTGCTAGGGCACACGGCGCTCTCATGTCTTGCTACGGGTTGGAATTCGACCGCATAGAAGATGCCCTTGACGAGCTTGAGCGTCTCAAGACGAAGTCTTCGAAGCCTTCCCCCACCTCTCCCTCTTATCCCATCGCGTCTTCCTCAGATACACTACCAGATCAACTCGCCGTTGATGCCCCCAGTGATTTCATGGATACGTCCGATCCCGAACCCCGAGGCATCTGTGGTGACGGCAGCGGCGACGACGACGACGCGGGGTCCGTCTCATCGTTCAGGGAAATCCTTGCCCTCGACATATTCGGCTGGAATCGAAACCCTTCCTCATTGCTCCTGCCACTCTTTGACTTGTGGTTCGATATCGAGGAGCACCTCACTGCCGACACGATCCCCAGTCCAGCAGAGCTGTGGCGGGAGCAAGAGGAAATCCAGCAGTACGTCGCCTCTAGAACGCCCCGTGTTCTCGTTGACTAACGCGAATGTCGTGTAGGATCATTCGAGAAGGACTTAAACGGCGGAAGGAGCAATCTATGCGCAAGTCGACTCTAGCCGTGATAGTTGCCGACGTCGAAGTCGCCACCGCTGCAGACCGCCCGAACGATGTCGACATGGAGATGGATACCTCGCCCGATCTCCCAGAATACATTGAAGAGAGAGCAGCAGCAGGCGAGGATGGTTCGTCCCATCTCCAGAGCGAGGGTGATGTGGCTCCCTCGAAGGAGGCGTGGTAGGTGGAGTTGTCATTGTGCGTGTGCAGTGAACTTACTGACTGTCATGGTCAGACGGCAATGAAGACACGTCGGAGCGTTCAACTAGGCGCGGCCGTCAACGGTTCGCGGACATCGCTTCCACAATAGGCAAGGTGTTTGCGCACAGTAAAACCAAGTTAAGGTTACCAACTCGGAGGAAAGATGTCACCGTCAGGTAGCGTTCTCGTACACACTTTCGCGATTGATACTTTGGGGCTTCTGATAATGTTCTATATGTTTTACCGACTGTATCCACAATGTATCTCAAAAACACTGCACGCGGAGTCAACCCCGGGCCTTGAGACAAGATACACCGTCCGGCGGCGGAGCTCCTCTCTGCGTCTCTCAGTTCGCATGCTCTACGGCTATGGCCCGAAGTGCGAACACCTACCCGGGGGTCGGTGAAGACCTTGCTGGCAATGAAACCCCCGGGCTAAAGTGATTGAACCTGCCAACTGTCGACATTGTCGCCATCTCTCCTGCTTTCAGCTTCTTTCCCCCGCTTCCTGCTTACATACCTCATTGACAGGGCGAGCATGCCGAGACCACGAATACCCGCTTGACCAAGATCTGAACAAGGGAGTCCTTATAATCTCGGGTTTGATCATGCAGAAGGAAAATACCGGCTCGATGTCATGATTGACGGTGACATTATTTGCGTGCCTACTATGTTAGTGTTTGTGCATGTCACGTCCAGGCTCCCTCTCCCTATCTCGCGCATGGTGTCGAAGTTGAGCCGTCCGTCTCCCCGTGCTGTGCAGGTCAGGAAAGCGCGATGCTCGTCGCGTCCATGCGTGACATGATCCGGAACCAGGCCGCCGAGATCGACAGGCTGCAGAGCCAGCTGAAGGCCCTCGCTACGGCTTCCGGGGAGGCATGCATGGTCCTCCCGCTGGCAAGTGCTGACGCCCTTCTGAACCAACACAGCCGGAGAACTCGCACGCAGGTCGTGTCGCTCACTGAGCAGCTCAAGAGCAGCGACGAGCACAAGTGGGATGTCGAGAAGAAGCAGGAGGACCTGCTGTCCTCCTCGACGAGCTCGATAGCAAGCGCCGGAGGAACAAGGAGCGCATGCGACAGACTGGCTTGGACGTGTCGGAGGACGAAGCGAGCGAGGACGACGAGGATGATGAGGAAGAGGAAGAGTGATTGTGAGCGGTGTGGTATGATGATTTCTCTCGCTGTACTGGACTCACTTGGGAGGCAATTGCGGACCGCTAAGCTATCGAACTGCATTCGGTTGGTATCTCTATTGACATATTGGCAACTCCATATCGTCGTACTAAGCATAGAGCATATGAACATCACAGGCGAGGACTATTCTTCAATACCCTCCTTGAGCTGGTCTGAATACATGATGGGTGTCACAGTTCCCAGTCCAGTGGAAGCGTAATCCACTTCTTCTTCTTCTTCTTCTTCTTCTTGTTGATAGACCCCGTGTTGGAGGGCGACGCGGTGCTTGCGGAAGCAACAGTAACACCCTGTATGATAGCAAGTTCAGAATCGATTGTAGCAGCCATGACTTGGATATGGTTGGTTGCGTACGGTTTGAGTTTCCGCTCCCTCAACAATCTCTTCTGGGTGTAGTACACCGGTTTCCGGGTATGCGACCTCGTCGGTCTAACCCAGTGTCAAAGGTGATCTCAGACAATAAACGAACGAACAGGGGCGTACTACGGGGTTTTCTTGATTGTCCAGTTCTTTACTCGTAGGTTTATCTTCGGTGTCAGAACTTGAGTTCATATTGACGTCCTGTGGGGACTATCTCTGTGATCGGCTACCAGCTCCAAGATAAAACACAACCAACAAGTATTACATACCTCGTTAAACCAAACCGGGAAGTACGTGTTTCCTGAGCTCGGTGTACGGGCTTTTGGAGCCCGGGTGCTTGCCAGAGGAATATGTGTTGGTCGAGTCTTGGGTCCCGTGCTATTAGAGGTCTGGTCGTTGTTGGAATTATTGCAGACGATGAAGACATCGTTCAGTGAATGTACTACATAGTACTAAGCAATTCTGACTAACCAATGAAACAGTGGAGGAGTATCCTGGTTTCCGTACACGAGCCCATTCCTTTGCTACGATGAGCACACGCGTATCAAGTGGTAGGATGGACATTCACTCACATAGAACTCTCAATTGTAGAATGCAATACGATCGGGGTTGTCTTCATAGCACGCATTCCACTCGTCCCATTTAGACTCGCAAGACTTATGGAAGGCAGTCAAAGTGCTGTCGTCCTCCAGCATGGTGAAGGAGCTGCGTACGCCCGCATGCTGTAGATTCTGCCACCTGGAGATGGGTGCGCCGAAGTGCTGGAACGAAATAGCGAGCAGCCAGCGATTTGCCCGTCCAGTCCGTGCCTCGTGCCATTCTGGCTTTGTATGATGGTGGTACACATCCCTCTCGTGAGGTATAGTTTCGTGGGGAGAGATCGCGATGCAGAAGTGCTGAAGGACATGGGGTAGAATGTCGCGGAGCGATATGTTGCCCAGTGTACCCATGATGGACGTACGAGTACATCCTCCTCGGGCAACTGGTCGACCTTGCAGTACAACTGCAGGACGCCGCTTGCGTTTGAGGTCCTCGTGTACGCCAGTGAGCAGACTCTGCTGCTCTGAGTCCTCTATCTCCATCCCCCGAATGGTGGACACCACATTAATGACGCTTTCTTCCAGTTTGATGATGTCCCCGATTTCGTATCTCTGCGGAGTAGCTACTATATGCTCGTCTACGCGTGGCGATAGACACTGCGAGCAGTCCGTCGTAGGGCCCCGGGGGGGCTGAGGGGTCAAGGAAGCATGGCCCGCCTCTGCCATGTCATGAAGCCGAACGTTGAGCTCTTGAGAGTATTAGAGACGTCTTGGCAGTGTTGACTGTAGCGACGGTGGGGCTCTCCCGCTGCAGCTGTTCTTTATCAGCTTCTTGAAAAGCCGGAGCCTGATCAAAGCCTGATTAGGCTTACTGCAGTGCCTCCCCTTAAGCATGGCCACTATCAGCGACAAATACGGACAAACATAGATGGGGCGGTGCGTTTAACACAACGGTCACCGCCGCAGTACTAGTCCTCCACCATCAGCTTCAAACCACCAGTTAAGTCTCAACGTTCAACGTTCGACCTGTGTCTGCGTCTTGAGTAGTACGATCTAGTGAGTAATCCTCTTGGTTCAACTCTCTTGAGGACTGACTTTCTTCTGGCGAAAGCGAGGCCGCCGCTCTGATTCTCTGACGTGTCGTCAGTAGTAGGACATCGCCACACCGTAACCGTTCATATCCTCTCCAGGGAGTTATCCGCTGTTCACAATACCAACAGGCCATGGACGTAGAGAAGAGGAGGTTCTTTTCGTTCCCTCGCGCGAACCGGTTTGCGGTGATCCGAATGAATCCCGTAGCAATGGTTCAGGAGCACGAGCTCGATGGCCTAGCGTTGTCTCGCGCGCAAGCCATGCGCCCCAGGAAGTACCTTGTCTACTTAGACATCGTGAGTAAACGTCGCTCTCTGTGCATGTATAGTATTGACACCCTTTCCTAAGCCGTTGCAGCTACCTATTCCCGGCAACAATTGGTGCAGGTACAGCGTGGCTCCTGTAGCGACGGTGTTACGCCCCGAGAACCCTGCACGCGGCATCACCTCCGACATGGTCATGCCCATTTATCCAAACCATCAATATGCCAAGGGTCGTGTCCCAATCACACCGGAAGTCCCATTTCCCTTCGACAATTGCTTCTTCTGGATTGAGAACGACATCACAGTCCGTATACCGCACAGGGAGGAGCGATACGACGATAGCAGAGCCGTGAAGATGGGTTCTAGGGCGCACAGCGCTCTCATGTCCTGCTTCGGGGAGGAATTCGACCGCATGTATGATGCCCTTGACGAGCTTGAGCGTCTCAAGACGAAGCCTTCGAAGCCTTCCCCCGCCTCTCCCTCCTATCCCATCGCGTCTTCTTCAGATACACTACCAGATCAACTCGCCGTTGACTCGGATGCCCCCACTGATTCCATGGATACGTCCGATAGGGAAACCGGAAGCATCTGTGGCGACGGCAGCGACTCCGACGACTCAGGGTCCGTCTCATCGTTCAGGGAAATCCTGGCCCTCGACATATTCGGCTGGAATGGAAACCCTTCCTCATTGCTCCTTCCACTGTTTGACTTGTGGTTTGAGATCGAAGAGCACCTCAACGCCGACACGATCCCCAGTCCAGCAGAGCTGTGGCGGGAGCAAGAGGAAATTCAGCAGTACGTCGCCTCTAAATCGCTCCGTGTTCTTGTCAGCTAACGCGAATGTCGTGTAGGATCATTCGAGAAGGACTTAAACGGCAGAAGCTTGCGCAAGCTATGCGCAGGGCGCCTCCGGCCGTGATGGTTGCCGACGTCGAAGTCGCCACCGCTGCAGACCGCCCGAATGATGTCGACATGGAGATGGATACCTCGCCCGATCTCCCAGAATACCTTGAAGAGAGAGCGGCAGGCGAGGACGGTTCGTCCCATTCCCAGAGCGAGGGTGATGTGGTTCCCTCGAAGAGGCATGGTAGGTGGCGTTGTCATTGTTCGTGCGCAGTGAACCAGTAGACTGACTCTCATGGTCAGACGGCGATGAAGACACGTCGGAGCGTTCAACCAAGCGCAGCCAGCAATGGCTCGTAGATGTCGCTTCCAAAGTAGGCGGGGCGTTTGCGCACAGTAAACCCAAGTTCAGGTTCCCGACTACTAGGAAAAATGTCACCGTCAGGTAGCATTCTCGTCCTCACTTTCGCGATTGGTATCATGGAGGCTTCCGATTATGTTCTATATGTTTTACCGATCGTATCCACAATGTATTCTCTCAAAACACTGCACGCGGAATCAACCCTTGTGACGAGATACACCTTCCGGCTGCGGAGCTCCGCACCGCGTCCCTTAATTCGCATGATCTATGGCGACAACGCAGAGTGCGAACACCTTCGCGGTCGGGCAAGCTTGAAGCTTGAAGCCCTTGCTGGCAATGTAACTCCCGGGCTAAAGTGATCGCACCTACCAACTGTCGACACTCTCGCCATCTCTCCTGCCTTCAGCTTCTTACCCCCGCTTCCTGCTTGCATTCCTCATTCACATGGCGGACATGCCGAGACCACGAATACCCGCTTGACCAAAATCTGAACAAGGGATCTGTGTATCAATGTAAGACAGGACACTGCCAATATACATGCAAACTCTTTTAATATCGGTTTTGGTCATGCAAGGTTACATGAAGAAGGCAAGTACCGGCTCGATGTGATGATTGACGGTGACATTATTTGCGTGCCTACTATGTTAGTGTTTGTGCATGTCACGTCCAGGCTCCTCTCCCTATCTCGCGCGTGCTGTCGCATTGAGCCGTCTGTCGTCCCTTGCCGTGTAGGTCAGGAAAGCACGATGCTCGTCGTGTCCTTGTACGACGTCACGATCCGGAACCAGGCCGCCGAGATCGACAGGCTGCAGAGCCAGCTGAAGGTGCTCGCGACGGCTTCCGGGGAGGTGCGTCGCATCATGCTTGATCCTCCCGAGGCTTGCAAGTGCTGACGGCCTTCTGAACCAACACAGCAGGAGACCCTGCACACGCAGGTCGCGTCGCTCACTGAGCAGCTTAACAGCAGCGACGATCGCAAGCCGGGTCTGCGCATCTCACCAGGCTCGGTCACGCTCGGTTCTTGGGCCTCCTAGATGCAGTGATACACTCGGCTCATGGCATCGCCCTCCGAGTCGGGCGATTATCTAGCGAGATGCCAGTGCACATTGGCGGTAAGATTAATTGTGCGGTAACTTGGACATCGAGTTGAAGGAGTATGAGGACCTGCTCGTCTTCCTCGACGAGCTCAATAGCAAGCGCCGGAGGGACAAGGAACATGGCGTTACCTTCAAACAGATATCGCAGAAAGCGGAGACCATTTCGTGTCCTGTACCTAGGATAGCATCAGCGATGGATACGGAATTTGCCTTATAATTGTGAGTCTCCCAGCCAGCGACAAATACGGACAAATAGAGCAGTACAGTTAACACAGTGCCGCAGTACTAGTCCTCCACCATCAGCTTCAACCACCATCTGAGTCTCAACGTTCGACCTGTGTCTGCGTCTTGAGTACGATCTAGTAAGTAAAACTCTTCGTTCAACTCTCATGAGGACTCACTTCTGACGAAAGCGAGGCCGCCGCTCTGATTCTCTGACGTGTCGTCAGCCTGAGTAGTAGGACATCGCCACACTACCGTTCATATTCTTTCTAGGGAGTCATCCGCTGTTTACAATACCAACAGGCCTTGGACGCAGAGAAGATGTTTTTTTCGTTCCCTATCGCGAACCAGTTTGCGGTGATTCAAATGAATCCCGTAGCAATGGTTCAGGAGCACCAGCTCGATGGCCTAGCGTTGTCTCGCGCGCAAGCCATGCGCCCCAGGAAGTACCTTGTTTACTTGGACATCGTGAGTAAATGTCGCTCTCTGGCATGCATGCATGTATAGTACTACTGCCAAGACCCTTTCCTCAGCCGTTGCAGCTTCCTATTCCCGGCAACACGTGGTGCAAATACAGCGTGGAACCTGTAGCGACGGTGTTACGCCCCGAGGACCCTGCACGCGGCCTTGCCTCCGACATGGTCATGCCCATCTATCCAAACTATCAATATGCCAAGGGTCGTGTCCCAATTACACCGGAATCCCCCTTTCCCTTCGACAATTGCTTCTTTTGGATTGAGAACGAGATCACAGTCCGTATACCGTACAAGAAAGAGCGATACGACGATAGCGGAGCCGTGAAGATGGGTGCTGATGCGCACTGCGCTCTCATGTTTTGCTACCGGGTAGAATTCGACCGCATAGAAGATGCCCTTGACGAGCTTGAGCGTCTCAAGACGAAGCCTTCGAAGCCTTCCCCCGCCTCTCCCTCCTATCCTATCGCGTCTTCTTCAGATACACTACCAGATCAACTCGTCGTTGATGCCCACACTGATTCCATGGATACGTCCGATACCGACCCCGGAAGCACCTATGGCGACGGCAGTAACGGCGACGACGACGCAGAGTCCGTCGCATCATTCAGGGAAATCATTGCTCTTGACATATTCGGCTGGAATCAAGACCCTTCCTCATTGCTCTTGCCACTCTTTGACTTGTGGTTCGATATCGAAGAGCACCTCACTGCCGACACGATCCCCAGTCCAGCAGAGCTGTGGCGGGAGCAAGAGGAAATCCAACAGTACGTGACCTATAGATCGCCCCGTGTTCTCGTTGACTAACGCGAATGTCGTGTAGGATCATTCGAGAAGGACTTAAACGGCGGAAGGAGCAATCTATGCGCAAGTCGACTCCAGCCGTGATGGTTGCCGACGTCGAAGTTGCCACCGCTGCAGACCGCCCGAACGATGTCGAGATGGAGATGGATACCTCGCCCGATCTCCCAGAATACCTTCAAGTGGAAGAGAGAGCCGCAGGCGAGGACGGTTCCCAGAGCGAGGGTGATGTGGCTCCCTCGAAGCGGCGTGGTAGGTGGCGTTGGCATTGTTTCGTGCGCAGTGAATCAGTAGACTCATTCTCATGGTTAGGCGGCGACGAAGACATGTTGGAGCGTCCAACCAAGCGCAGCCTGCATTGGTTCGTGGATGTTGCTTCCAAAATAGGCGGGGCGTTTGCACACAGTAAACCTAAGTTAAGGTTGCCGACTATTAGGAAGAATGTCACCGTCAGGTAGCATTCTCGTAGTCACTTTCACGATTGGTATCATGGAGGCTTCTGACTATGTTCTATATATTTTACCGACTGTATCCACAATATGCATGTATCATATCAAAACACTGCACACGGAGTCAACCCTTGTGACGAGATACACCTTCCGGCGGCAGAGCTCCTCACCGTGTCCCTTAATTCGCATGCTCTATGGCGACAACGCAAAGTGCAAACACCTACGGGGTCGGGCAAGCTTGAAGCCCTTACTGGCTTAATGCAACCCCCGGACTGAAGTGATCGCACCTACCAACTGTCGACAGTCTCGCCATCTCTCCTGTCTTCAGCTTCCTATCCACAAGATCAAGATCTAGTTTTCCGTCTGGATGGAGGCCACGCATTTGCAAGTTTCGCTCGTGAGCGACGTATATATTCTGAGCGACGGAAGGGTCACGACATCTTGAGTCATCCTCGAAGGACTGCGTTTTCGGGGTGTATGTGCGGACGTCAACGTGCCCAACCATAGCTAGTGGAGCGCGGCCGTAAGAATATTAGAACATATGGTGCGAGGAGTGTACTACTCATGGCCAATCACGCGACAACCTTCGCTCAGATATTTCTGTAACCATTCTAGTGTCTGACAGCCATCCCGCAGAACCTACATCCCTACATCCCAGGAACGATGACGGCACGGAATCGCGCGGACGAGCGGCGGTCGTACGCCTCCTGCGCCTTGTCGAGCGGGAACGTCTCCACCATGCACTTGATGTTGTGCGCCTGCACAAACGCAAGGCAATCTTCGCCGTCTTTCGCACTGCCGCACACCCAGCCGCGGATCGAAAGCCTACGGTCGAGCATCGGCACTGCAGAAAACACAGGAGTGTGCCCAAGACCAAGTCAGCCTCCAGATTGATGCCACTGCACGTCCGAGTCGCGAGACTCAACGGGATAATAGTACTGACTTGGGGGTATGACGAGGGGCGCCGCCTCGACCGCGAGCAGGAGCAGCGTGCCGTTGCACGTGAGCCCATGAACGAGCTTCTGTGTCGCCTCCGCGTTGGGCGCGGTGCACATTATGACCTTCGCGCCGCCCAAGGCCCGCAGCGCCTGCGCGGGGTCGCCCGCGGAGCCGTCGATATACTCGTGCGCGCCGAGCGCGCGCGCGACCGCCTCCTTCGCGGGCCCCGACGAGAGCGCGACGACGCGGAAGCCCATGGCGTGCGCGATCTGGATCCCGAGGTGGCCTAGGCCGCTGCAGTGCAGGCGTGAGTTAGGTTCACGCGAGCCGCTCTAAGGACGCATAGATAGCGGGAGACGGGGACGCACCCTATGCCCTGGATGGCGACGTACTCTGGCGGGGTGATGTCCATGTGGCGGAGCGAATCTGTGCACACATGCGTGAGTGCGTGCGTGCGTGCGTGCGGTGCGGAGGGGGTTGGCGTACTGAAGCAGGTCATGCCCGCGCAGAGGAGCGGCGCGGCCTGCACAGGGTCCAAGTCCTCAGCCACGGCGACCACGGCGTCGCTGCGGAGGGTTACGAACTCTGCGTAGCCCCCGTCTCTAAGAATACCTGGCCGTGCCACGCGTGTTAGCTGATTTGCCCGCGATTGCCCGCGCAAGCTGCCCAGCGCACCGTTCATCACTATCTGCTCGCAGGTGGCGTATTCCCCAACACGGCAGCTGCGACATTTGCGGCAGTGGCCGCCGTGCCAACCGGCTCCGACGCGTTGTCCTGGCTTCCAGTCTTCCTCACTGGGCGAGATCGCCACGACGTCTCCGACGATCTCGTGGCCTGGGATGCGGGGAAACTGGATGGGCAGGTCGCTGTCTGGCACACATTCATCGCTACACAGCGGGTGAGCAAACACTCGAAAATTCGACGTTGGATATTATGAGGATACTCACCTTCCGCATACCCCGCAGGCGAGCACCTTCACGACAATGTGGTTCTCTTCGGGGTCCTTCCAGGGGACTGTGATCTTGTGAAGCTTGCCATGGCGTTCAGTGAACGCATAGGCGGTGTAGGATTCGGGATGAGGGAGGGCGGTTTTCATTGTGCTGTAGTCTTGCGAATCGAGGTTGTAGATATGCTGGGGGGTCGAACACGGGCAGCTCAGGAAAGAGCAGTGTCGCCCAGAGATAAACCATTCGCCGAGATATATACTGACCCGATGCTGACGCCGTGGCATGAGGTGGGCTCTCTTGACATAATGTAGGAAAGGGATGACAACACGCTGGCGAAGACTAAAGCAGCGTGCACAGTGATAGGATAGCTGCTTGTATTGCGGCGTGGCCAGCCAAGTGGCTGAGAACCTACCGACTCACCTGATTCTGTTGGCATTGAACGCCTCCTGGAGCTTATTTACGCGCTGATGCGTTTACAATCTCCACGATGCGCAGTAGCAATGAATGCGCACATACGACGGCCTTGTAGACCGGCTCCGAGAAGTGGCATTGGACGACGCACCTTCAGGTCAGACACGTTACCGTCGCGTATTGGAGCAGCTGACGAAGCCGACAGCGAGAAGTCGGCATCGGAGGGAAGGAGGATAACTTAGTCTTCAGCCCCGAGGACTCTGAGTAAACAACAGAAGGCTTGAGGACCGTTCGACCTGTCCTTGGCCGTACCCCGGATGCAGTACTTGCGAATGCCTAGACCTTCCTGAGTGACGTACAAACTCTGGATAGGGTTGTACAGTCATCGCAGCCTCACAAGATCGTTCCAAATTGCGGCGACCAGCAGCGTATCCTTTGTCAGACGGCGTCAGGCGGCGAAAGCACTGGGGCCACTAACAAATCATCAAATTCGCGTTGCTGTTGCTGTTTATGCCTTTAGCTTTGACGCAGAAGAGCAACTCTGAGGCACACCTGTGAACGACTTGATAGGCCGCTCTCGTTGAACACGGCGTTAACACCAATAAGTTGTGAGTCGGCGGCAAGTTGCCTAGTAGGTTACCGGGTACGTTTTTGACACCAATTAGTACGTGCTAGTACCACACGATTAGTCGGTCACACAGCCTTGTACGAGATTAAACAGAGACTCACGATACCATGCTATGCTTTGCAAACGTCCCATTGCGCCTAGCGTCTGCTAATTGGAGGCTAGCCGCGATGCTTGTGGAGTGGAACACAACACTGCCGCAGCAATCATCGGAGATAGAGTGCGCAGGTTGTTGTAGGTGCACTAGAAAGCAAACGAACCGACGGTGAGTTCGAAGCGTAGATAGCCGCTCTCGCAACCGTCTTCTGCGATCTACCAATCCCCACAATGTGAGCGGATCTTCCTCTACAAGTAGAGACTCGTCTTGCATCAGGTCGTATGAACAGCATACGCACGCGTCAGTACGCTCTCTCTGGACATGCGACATAGCTGATTGGCATTGGTCCTAATGGAAATGTGTCCGTCCAGGTGGCAGGTAGAAGACCTCGTATTCCCTGAGAGACTGAAATGACAAAGCATGCATCGGGCGAATACGATGACCTGAGATAGCAAGTGCAAAACTGTCGCGACAATGAGCTAACGCCGCACATAGGGGCAGAAGGCACGCACCAAGATAGTAGCAAAATATGTGGTGTGCTGACTGGATTCCTTCCCCCACTATCCGAGGCGGTCCGAAAACTCGGCCGCAAATAGTGATCGCGCAGGATCCTGCTTGGCCCGTTCGTCCTTGAGCATGCTGGCATGACGACGGAGGAATGAGGGTGGGTTGTGAGCTGAGATGTCGCGTACACGCACCGAGCATCCAGTCGAGGATCCTCCCCTTCAACGCGGAGCACGGCTTGGGGTGTTGCCGCCTCGATAACCTGACCCGTCCCCAAGGTTCGCCCACGCGTGTCCACATGAATTGAAGTACTCGACTCACATAGTGGTTGTCACAATGGGGGCAGTATTCGTCGCTCTCATCGTACTCGTTCATGTCCTTCCGGAACGCCTTCTTGCACTTCTTGCAGAGAAAGGCCATCTCGCTGGTCTTTGCAAGTCGATGCGACTGTGTCTCCGCGTGGCATTCCGCGCAGTCGAACCATTGCTTGCAGCATGGAGCACGGATCGCAACTTGCACATTCAAAATGTGTTTACTGGATGGACGACATTGTGAGCTGAACTGTCTATCGCGGTGACATCGCAAATTCTGGCTGCGAGATGGGTCTTGATGGAAAGGGCTTGGGATGTGTACTCACCACATGCTGCCCCTGTCCGTCAACGTATTCGCAGCGATATATCGAGAGTGATGATGCCCGGTGGTGGTGGTAGTAGTAGTAGTAGTAGTATTTAGTAAAAGCCTTAGCCAAGGCCGGACGACCCGGATCGACGGTCACCAGACCAGACTCGCTAGTGTCTCATGTGTTCGCGTAGGCTCCCAGAGAGTATTGTGGCCAATGCATCGATGTTGTGAGACTACTAGTACTAGCAGGCAACATGAGGCTCAGGATGACAGTTCATAGCCTCGCGGTGAAAACCAAGCCGTGGCCCAGAAGGTACTGCCATCCGCGTCGGCGACAATCGCCCGCATCGGTTTTCTCTCCCTCCCACCATCTCCCCGGCTGCCACCATACCGCACCCTGCCGCTTCGCGTTCGTCTGCGGGGACAGACTGAGATCCCGGGCTCGCGTTTATGGCATGCGTTCCGACGCCGACTCAGACCCTGTTTGAGGTCTTCACGACTTCAACGCCTTCCACGTCCTTCAGGGAGATCGTCTCGACAATCCCTCCCCACGTCAGCACCTTTGGGGTTCCGTTCTGCGCCAGCTCGACTGTCGACGTCGCAGGGAACACGACATGTCTAGCGACATTGACGAGGGAGAGCTTCACTACCATCTCAGGTGAGCATATGCTCTTTTCCCTCGGAGGATGGTGAAGAAGAAGCGGAACAAGATGATGGTCAAATGCGCATACGAATCTGGGCACCAAATGCGGACTGACCACTCTCATCTTACCCAGATTCCGTGATCACCACAATCACGTCTGAGATCGTCATTCAGGTCCCTCTCACCGAGTCCACGCCAACCGCCACTCTCTTCTCTACTTGCCCGACCAATGGCGGGGCCGAACCCCCTCCAACGCCGACGCCGACGCCGACGCCGACCCCAACGCCGACCCCTACAGCAGGCAACACCACCCAGATCGTATCTGAACTGTCTTCTACACTCCCAAACGGGTCGGTCCTTGTGTCATTTGTGACTGTCACTTCGACCCTCCTACCTTCCGATGCTACTCCAACAACAACCTCACTGCAGGGGAATGACAGTCATCACAGCACCCCTCGAGATGACCTAGCACCCATCATTGGAGGTGCTCTTGGAGGTTTTTTGGGTTTAATACTCATTTCCGTGCTCGCATGGTTCATATGGTAAGTCAATCTCTTGTGTGCGTTCCGCGGCATACACGCTTATTCTTCCCTTGTATAGGCGCAAACGCGACAATTTCCGTGGCTTCTATCCCAAGGACCAAGCACTGAACTTCGAGCCTGAGGTCTACCCAAACTGGTCGCCACCTGAGAAAAAGAAGACCTCTTCATCCCCAGAGCCCGAGCGACAGCCGTACCAGTACGGCTTGGTCGGTAGGCAGCCGACCCCTTCCCGCGAATCGTCTCCTTCGACATCTCCAGCACCCACCCGGCCGCAGTCGCTCGCATTCACGCACCTATCCCCCAATCCGTACACTGCCGGCGTACCTGTCGGACCGCCCACCCCGAACAGCGCCAGTGGCCTGACTCCGAACCCGAGCCCGTACTCCGCCTACTTCCCCCAGCAGCCCTCCACCCCAGGTGCGAACGTGCCGCACAGCTCGCCCCCGCACACGCCCGCGAGAGCCGTTACGCCCGTGATGCCGCCGCCTCCCCCGCCCGTCGCACATGCACATCCCAACCCCCCAGCGCCCGCAGCTGCGGAACAGATTGGGCACCACCAGGCCGGCTCCGCGGTCTCTCTGGGGCACAGGATGAGCTACCCGTACCCCACGGCCATGTTCCCCTCCAGTGCCGCGCAGCGCGACGCGCCGTCTGAGGACGGGGACGAGAACGAGAACGGGTCGAGCGTCGTGGAGCGGCGCCCCGTGCGTCTGTCGCTGACGCTCGCGAACTGGAACCCGGACACGGACGGGGAGCTGTTCCCGCGCGCGAGCTCGGACGACGGCCGGCCGGAGATCCTCCGCCAGTGGCGCGAGCCGACATGACATTGACTGAGGACTCGCCCGCGCACGTGGATCCTGCCTCTCCCCTTGCATTGCATTATTTCCTTTCCTCTGTTACGTCGCATGCACGCACTGCGTGCCTTCTCTCGTTGGTCTGCGTTGTGAACTGGACCCCGACTCTGCGATGGAATACTCGTTGTTCCTGGACACGGTGCGACGGTTACGGTTGTGGTTCGCTCCGCACTCTCGTAGGAGCGCTGCTAGTAGTACGTGAAACACGAATGGGTATACTACTTGCGCTCGGTGGCTCGGCGCCGCTGGCTAATAACTATGTATTATGGTATGTTTATTGCCTTCATGAGCTGATCCCGGTTGATTGCGCTGTCGCGGAGTGTGGTAAGCTTTCGGTTTGTGCTGCTCAACCTCTTGTCTAGCTTGCAACGTCTATCAGCAAATTCGGTCATGACTCCTGGACAATGGAGAAGGTACGCCGCGGCCATGTCGACACTTGACGTCGCTGTTATTCTGACGCAAGCGAGCTAGACAAAATGCTGGTAATGTGCGCCAGCGCGACGACATCTGCGTCCGACTTTGGCCGCGTCCTTCAGAGATCTTAGTATCACTTGTTAATCTCGGTATGCATACCTCTCAGGTCTGAACGACAAGCACTATGCTCAAGTCAGCTGTGCACGAACCCTCCGAGTATATGCCATATGCGAGAGGAGTTGAAAGGTCTTCAGTTTGTACCGCAGGTAAGACTTCTGATTGCATTCGGATTTTACTTATCTTCCCTTTGTGACTCCCTCTTTTCTATGAATGGTGTACGTGTACATCGGTGTACGGCTCTCGCGCGAATGAACAAGTAAGTACGACAATCGCTCTCGATCGTATCAATCGCACTCACAGCTTCTTGTAGACCACATACTCGGGCTACCTGTCGTGCAACGGTGTACCCTCAGGGTACCAGTCGAGCTCAGTCGATGTTAATAGCTTCCTGTGCCGCTCCGTGATCATCAACGATCAGGTTGCAATTGCAGTCATAGCGGGGCCGAGACCTGTACGTGACACGAAGGCTTGCAAGAGTCACGGCCACGTCCAAACGGAACGCACATATTGCGCGCATAGGCTTATGGAATAAATGTTAGAGACATGGGACGCCTCCTCGTCAAGAGCTCCGGAGTCCGATGTCACTCACGTGCCGGGCATACACCTCCTCGCGTGTAGTTTCTGACCTGGTTTAGTCAACCAGATCCCAAAGGCGAGCTTCCTCAGCGTCACGCATCGATGATCGGCCTCGGAACACACCAAGGCGGCGTTTTAGAGCGTTTCGTGCACCGCACGCAGTTGACAGGAGGAGGGGATGCCCGGTCATCGAAGCGGGAGGAGCGGGAGGCGTCTCTTGATCCCTATAAACCCAGTGCCCACAACTCTTCAGTCGTTCAGGTGCTTCCCCCATTCTACATCTTCTTTCTACACGCCTTACGATGTACTCCGACCTCCCTCCACAGTTCGTAGATCTCCACTTGGATTGTGGCTCACAGGGATGCTAATACATCGACATCGAACAGCTATAGCAGCTTGACCTATGGCGCGGTTGCAGCGGCTGGTTTGTGATTCTAAAATGATGCGAGCACAACCCTCCTGACATCTCCTGGCAGTCATGTTCTGGTGTGACTACCTGTTCATGCTCCCTACCGAGATCCAGCGCATGTGGCGGAGGCCGTTCACGGGCTCGACAGTCATCTACTTCATAATGCGATACACGCTCCTCGTCGAGCAGGTGTTCTTCTTGATCGAGGTCTTGCCATCGAGCTACAGTGAATCCGTACGTTAGCTTGCAATCTACAAGGTCGACGACATACTGACTGACCGACACTCCTCTACATGTTCAGGCTTGCGTCGCAGTCAATTATGTGGGAGGGGTGCTGCTTTACCTCAACAACATCACTATCGCAGGTAGAGTTCCTGATGGTTATGTTGCTATCAATGTCTAACGTCGTCTAAGTTCTGATCATCGTCCGTGGTTCTGCTATTTGCTCGAAGAAGTGGAAGGCACTGGTAGCTCTCATCCCTCTGGCCCTGACACCCGCAGTGCTCAGCGTTCTCGTAAGTTTCGCATTCCGTGCGGAATGTAGACTCGGGGATAAGCTGATCACGGCCCATGGCTCATGCTAGGTGACCGTCGTTCTCGATGCCGACGGAGCTCGCACTACTAGTAGCTTTGGGTATAGACCTCCCAGTTGTCTGGACATCTTCACCTGGAGCGGCATATATCGAGAGTCGTCGAATATGTAAGTTCTTGCCTCTCCACACCATCGCCGAATTCCTGACCGCCGCGCTTTATGCATGTAGGTGTAAGTGAACGACATCTTCACCTACTATGAGCCACGGAATTCACGCAGTCCTAGTCTTCTACACCGTTATCTTCTTGTCACTGCTCCCTCTGGCTACGCTCATCGGAATCACCTGCTACAAGACGCTGCAGATCCAGAAGGATATATCTACGCAAGGTGGCGCCCGTACGCCCATGGGCACTCTGATGATACGCAATGGTATGCTCCTGATTGCGTGTCGGTCCAGCATGCTTACGTGCGGTTACAGGCACTATCCACTTCTCGTGCGCTACCGGTCTTGCGTGCACTGCGTACCAGTTGCTAACAATTGTTGCAGACTGTTGGTCTTAAACATCATCCTGCTTATCCCATCGATTCCCCAGGTAAGACATTAGCACCTCATTGTAGACATTGCGCTCTAACGTAATCCTATCCGCGGTCTCAGGACTCACCTGAAGTACGCTTTCGTGACTCCTGCTGAGTAGACTGCGAGCTCATCACTGTATCCATATAGTACCTCCTGTTCACAGAGGCGTGGACGTTCTTCTTCCCTGTGTACGTTATTCTACCTCATCTCACGACGACGGCTGCGTGGTACTGACAAACTGACTCCCTGTACAGTCTCAATGCCATCATTATGTCGCACTTCATGCTGGCCCTGCGGCCGATATACTACTCGGCTCAAAGCTCACCAGACTCTGAGGCTGTTAGAACCATCAGCAAGCCCGCAAAGGCGGCTGGCAATCTTGGAGCGACCGTCAGCTACGATAGGGCTGCTCACAATGAGCTCGTCATCGCCGATGACCCATTCCGAGCGGGGCTGCAGGATGCCCGCGTGCAGGAGACGTGAGTCCATAGTTTTGAGCAGCCCGTCTGTTCGCTCGTTCTGTTTGTGACCGCTAACGGAGCATGCAGAACTGCGGCGAAGTCGGTCTCGTAGTAATGCTACTTCTCGGTACATGACAGTAACGTACACACAATGTTATTCAGCACGCTCGAGCGCTCACACCTACGCCATAATCCGTATTGATGCGGTCAAGACGGTCGAACAATTCGACTACCCAGATATACACGAGAAAGCTAGAGCTCTGAGGCCAAAGAGATATCTGGTATACCTCGATCAGGTAGCGTGTTCTCGCATCATTACTACACCCCACCTTTGAGCATACCTGAGCTCCTCCACAGGAGGAAACGCTGCCCGTCCCCAACAAATCATGGTATGCATATACCGTGTGCCCCATTGCCACATGTCTCCCTCCCGCGGACGAGGACAGGGGTATGACCTCGGAAATGTGCACGCCGATCCACCCTAACGCAACGCGTCCCAATAATCGCTCCTCCCTTCACACCGATCCGGAATTCCCGTTCGCCAACTGCTTCCACTGGTCTTCCACCTGCTCGATATCAGTACGCGTGAAAGCGCGCGCAGACCTCTTTGACGACGACATAGCATGCAAGCTACCCGCAAAGATGCAAGGCCACTTGGCTCGATCCATGGGGGCCGACTATGCCTGCATGAGAGAGCACCAAAGTCGGCGCGCAGAGAGATCAGACATCGCCGCCACACCGCCCATAATTCCAGATGTCCCTGCCTCGGCCGCGGGCGACACCACCGCAACGGAAGACTCGGCCGCAGACCTGCCCCCCAACATAGATGCGTCGACACCTCCAGGAACAGCGTGTTACGCCGGTAACGTACGCACACAGGATGGCGCACCTACGGTCTTCTCAGTACAGGAGTCGAACACACTGGCCACGTTGTGTATGGCTCCGGACGCCCAGTCTCGCAGGAGCTACGGAATATCGATGGATGCTGAATCCTGCAATTCTGATATCAACCAGGGGTGGCACGTAAACGACATGTTGCAGGACCTCCTCGACATGGGCGTGTCCGACGACTCTGAGTTGTATCCGCTAGTAGACCTATGGGAGAATATTGCGGATGTAGGGATGAAGGAGGAATATATGCCGCAGAAGAACGAGACGCATTGGCAAGGTGCAGTATCCCCATAGTACATTGACCTATGTTACTCACTATTTTCCACAATCAGGCTTGTTATAGAAGGGAGAAGACGTCGGAAGGAGGAATTAGAAGCTTCAGAACGTCTCCGAGCCCAGACATTTGAGAAAAGACCCGGAGACGGGCCGAGATCCATGAGTCGGACGCGTGCGTACCATTTGCGTTGTCGACGCTAGTTCATACTGTAACCATCACCTGCAGACTACCGCAAAGCAAAAACATTACAAAACCTGGGAATCCGTATCAAGAGAGTAGTCGGTTATATGTTGCACATTGTATGTCCGCCCTACATAACCGTTTGGCCGTAAAAGTGAACAGAAAGATACTCGGTAATATACACTGACCCCACGTCCGCGATTGCATTCGACATGTGTCCTTCCATCGTCCTCCGCGATGCATAGCTGCCTGTTCCATTTTCTGGTATCGCACGGGCCGCTTCAATGCCTAGCAATATTTGGTGGTTATAAAGATTCGCGCCGTCACAATAGTATGCAAGCGGCCGTGCACTCACCCAACATAATCATACACGATCATCCACCGACCATTGGTTCGTTTGGCCAACACAACTGCACCTACTTTTTCTTGACCTTGTCCGCATAAGATATGCGACTAGGAGGAGGTGGTCCTTGCTGACCCTGCTACAAATTACAACAGCATGACTAAGCTGTCCTGTCATACGACTTGACGGTGACTGGCAGACACGCACTTCGGAGGATGGCGCGGCGGTACCCCCCTGTGGTGCTGTTGTTGCCTCAGTCGAGGATAACGGTTGTCCGGACGGTTCAGCCAGAGCTGTGGTAGACTCGGGATGTGTAGGAGGCATGGATGTACCGTTCCCAGATCGGGATTCGAGGGAGAGCTGAGAGAAGTTGAAATACTCTGTAGACGTCGAAGGGTCGTTAACGTTGGTCCTGGGCGTGTTGGGGCCTGAGTGTTGACCGCGGAATTTACCACGCCGCTTCTTGTTACCGCGACCGCGACCACGGCCGCGCTCCAGAGGAGGGGCGTCATTGTGCTGTTATATGGGATGTGAGTAATCCCCGGCGTCGCAAAGACGTCCGGAAGCCTACGCGAGATGGCTCAAGCCTCGGGAATTCATCTTCAGGTAGCACTTCGCGCGCCTGGGCTTGGGGACTGCCACCCGCTCCTGCTGGCTGGGTTAAATGGATCAAAGAAAGTCAGCATCCTACTATATGATTGCACAATCCCCCACTCACCGGCCGAGACGATCCAGGAGATGTTGGGCGAGAGTGCCGACTTGAAGCTCTGGAAGGCTGAGCGATGGTCAGACCAGTTTCAAGGTATTCCTAGGTGATGTCTCACCGAGTAGTACGTGCCGACTCTGTTCTTGAATGACTATCCAGCGCGTGAAGTGAGTATCACTGACGCTCATATGTAACGCAATGCACTTACTATGTAGTCTTCTTTGCACTTGGTGAGATATCCGGGATCTTTTTGCAGTATCTCTACCCACACCTCCCACTTTTCCTCGAGAAGCTCGATGAGCTGTTCAAATGTTCCCGTGTCTGCTCGAAAAGACGACTGCGGTTCGGAGCCGTGTGTGTTCTTCCATCTCCCTTTCGTCGGCCCCCGTGATACGACACGCTGCATGACGAGCCATGCATGCATTCCATCCGAGTCCTTCCTCGAGTTCGACCATTCAGGAGAAGTGTGGATGTGGAATGCGTCCGGATTATTGGCGATCTCACTGTGAGGATGGATCGGAACGCAGAGGTGCTGAAGTACAAGAGGGAGGCGTTTCCGAAAATGGTAATCGCCCTCATAAGTGGCAAGGAGGAGTGCGACAGTCTCTTGCGACTGGCCACCATCGGCTGGCCCATCGTCAATAGGTCGACGCTCGAGGACTATTCCTGGGCGTAGCTTTCCTCCATTCCAATCGCTAGACGCGACACTGGTGTTGGAGCCTCTACGAGACCGCGCTGGCGGATCGTTGCCATCGGAGTGCCTTCGGTAGAACTCCTCGACGGGTATATGGATAGACTCGTTAAGAACAATGATGTCTCCGGCGTCGTAGGAGTCGCTTTGGGTTGGGATATATTCGACGTGGCTCAGATTATCACAGCGCGTACATGAGCTCATGTCGGGATGGGATCGATAAGTAGAAGCTCAAAGGACGAGAGGTGGCAACATTCATTGCCAACTATGTACTCTCGGGCTGAGAACTCGCCGGACAAGGACCGCGGGAGCACTAGTGCTGCGGCAGCTCCGAAGTGTGGTTTGCCGCTGCTCCTCCGTTGGTGACGACTTTACGTAATTATGTAGTATCTTCAGCCACCGATGCCAAAGAGTGCCAAACAAGGGCGGCTGTGTCATTCCAACTCGGCAGGGCTCCTACACGGTCACCTTTGCCTTCAACCGCCACCTCTCTCCACCTCTCCTCTTTCGCAGCACCTACAGCCAGCAACCCGCGCAGCCCTGGTTCTTCAGTCGACATGTCGAGGAATGTCGTACGTCTACCCAAGGCGCGTCGGTTTGCTGTAGCCCAGATGGATCCCGTTGAGATGGTCAAGCATCTCAATGACTCCGATGCTGTAGTCGCTGCGCAAGAGATGCAGACGCAGACACAGAAGTACCTGGTGTATCTTGAATACGTGAGTTCTTGTGGCTGGTCGGCTGACTCATTGCTGACTGCCACGAAGCCTGAAGATCTTCCTCTGCCAGATAGCCGGTGGTGCCGCTATCGTGTCAACCCGGTAGCCACCTCACTTCGCCCTGCTGTACCCGAAAAAGGCATCACGCAGGACATGGCTATCCCTATCCACCCTAACGAAGGCCACACAAGAACTGACACCTTGATCTCCCCGAAGCCCTCCTTCCCGTTCCACAACTGTTACTTCTGGATCGACAGTCGCACGTCTCTCCGTGTTCGCTTGAACCGCGAGCGTACCTATGACAACGACAAGGCGTACCAACTAGACATTCCCCAGCACATAGCTCTTTCGAATGGATTTGCGAAAGAATTCAGTCGAATGCGCCATGCCTTGACGAACGTCCGACACAGCTCAGTCAACCCCCGATCACGTCCTACACCT
This sequence comes from Daedaleopsis sinensis, assembly GCA_033807695.1. Lineage (NCBI taxonomy): Eukaryota > Fungi > Basidiomycota > Agaricomycetes > Polyporales > Polyporaceae > Daedaleopsis > Daedaleopsis sinensis. Next base: position 2,363,582 of record CM066302.1, read on the forward strand.
TCTCTTGCCGCTTTGTCGCACCCCTACGCTGGATCTGAGTCTGCGCTGACTGACGACACCGACATAACTTCGGCTGCGGACTCAGACTCTTCCACGGATTCGGACAGTTCGTCAACGTCGCTTGAGGACTTGCTCGAGCTCGACTTGTTTGGATGGCATCACGACCCGTCTTTCCAGTACATTCCGCTCGTTGATCTCTGGCTTGATATCGACAATCACCTATGCTCCAGCAAGATACCTAGCCCGGTCGATTTGTGGAGAGAGCAACGTGACATTACACAGTAAATCGCATTCAATCTATCATCATTGATCTCCGAATTCTGATTCATCTCGATATTAGAATCATAAACAGGTCGTTGGAACGACGTGAGAAAGCTGATCGGCAGCGGTCATTGCGCCTTATAACTCCAACTGTCTATGAAGAGACACACATGCGCTTCGATAGCCTTACATGGAACATATCCGGCTACAGTTCTGATATGAACCATGTGCGCCAGGAGATCCGGATATCTTCTCTAGATGACGGTGCACTCGAGTACGTGCAAGTCATTTATAATCCACGCACGGTACTCATCGCACTCTCTTACCAGTGACCTCGACCAACGGATCAGGCATATCGGTGCAAGTCGCATAGTCATCACCTCTCAGCATCGCAGTTGGTCAGGCGATATCCACTCCCAGACACGTCAGACATTGGCTCGTCCGCAACGCGAAGTCGCAGTTCCTCCCTCAGGGTCTAAGCCGCCCACCCGTGCGGAAGACGACTGGAACGATCGAGCATCCGTTGCGTCCCTACCCAGATACGCCCCACGCGCGCCCATCTCAGTGATACCGCGCTCTCCACCCCTATTATATTCGGACCTCTTCAAAGACGCCGGCCTACCTGCGCCCCCACCCCGCCCTAGCTCTAGAGGAGCCGTGTGGCATTCGAAGCGGCCTGCCTCCGTGGAACTCACACCATCGCCCCCGCTAAGACACAGGAAGCCCGTAGCACGCACACGGCCACCGACACAGGTGAAGTCGCGTCTCCTTCCGATCGTGGCTCAACCGCATTCTCGAGACGAAGAGCTCCCTGCGCCGCTTCCCTATGCGCGCTCGTACAGGGAAGTGCGACCTCGTGGACGCCAACCCCGCGCGGACACGGTCCTGCCCGTCGTTGAGGAAGTGTTGGACGTGGAGCCTGTGGGCCTCCTGGCGACTGAGCGCCAAAGGCTGGCGCTGCGCCACTCCAGGAAGCGTGGCAGGCACTCGGGCGATTCTCCCGCCACGCTTGGCTCTAGTAGGGCGTCGGACAGCAAAGCCGCCCCAGCTCGTGGAGACCGTCTGTCCGGGCGACTAGGAGCGTTGCCTCGAGGCGGTGGTCCGCCCGGAGGGAGGAGGAGGTGAGATGAGGAGGCGCAGCACTGCCTGCGCCTCCGGCGACCGGGGGTTCCATGGCTTCGGAGCCTGGATGTGGTGAGTCATCGTTGGTTTTGTGCGGGCTGACCGGACGGTTTGGTGTTTTTCTCGCAGGATATTATGTTCTCCTCCATCTTTGTCGCACTGCATTGCTCTGTTCTCGCTATCCACCAGGTTATTATGTAAAACATACATCCAAACTGTATCCACCGATGACATGCTCATGCTCTGGTAATCTCTGCCCATCTACGAGTTGGTAGTGCTGATAGAGACAAGGCACAAATCAGTTCTCGTGCGTCGTGTCATATGAAGTCACGTTGTCGGACGTCCGTGATTTGACTACGCTGTTCTTTTCCTCGACGGCCCCCATGCCCCGCGTACAGATGCAAGTCGCTCACGAACCGCCGTCTGCATTCGTGAGCATCAGGTGGCTCACATCGATAAGTCGACGCTTACCGTTACGTTGTCCGAAGAACCGTTGTCATCATTGGGTAATGTCGCCGCTCTGTCGCTTTGTCGAACCTAGACGAACAATTTGGCTAAATGAACGTTCAGGTGTATCGGGCGTTTGCAACACACCCAGAGCTGCGGCATTCTTCTGCCTGCCGGGCTCCCGGACAGGATCGCGGCAAATGAACGTCGCTTTCCTTGACTTCTTGTAGCGTTAACGTCATCTAAGGCCATGGTGGTGCTTGGCTTGCCCACGGAATTAAAGTCAGTATTCTCTCCCGAGTGTGTTACTCCTGATCAACATACCAGAGATGCGACGGAGGCGACTCCCATCTCTGAGATATTGTTCTTCAGGCCATCGTCAACGCTCTCAGCAACTTCGTCTTCAGCTGTGGCCGTTGATGTGAGCCTTTTACATCTGCGCGCGAAGAGGATTTCCTACCAGCAATCCGGGCACTCGAAGCGGAGCACACGCTAATTGAAGAGCTTCCCGATGTCGTGCTTGTCACTCCCCCGGTCTGGGCCGGAAATGCGGAGAGGGCCTTCACGTCAGACTACGGCTGTTCTGATTCGCCATGCGTGTGCACGTACTGCCTCCCCAGCCTCTTGACGACCCTGTGGGTTCTGTACGTCTGTCTGGTTGTGTACACATCGTGACATCGGTGGAACCACTCACAACGGCGACAATGAGTGGATTCTGGCGGTCTCGGGCAGCCTGGGTAACGTTGTCGCTGCCAGCGTTTCCAGCCTGGCGCGTCGCCTCTGAAGACCATTGCTGGATGCGACGTCTCTTGAACTCCTTTCTTAGGCATCAGGGAATCTCACCATGGTACTCGGAACGGAGGGCGATGGACGTACCTCATATTCATTGATGCATTCCATGAGATAGCCCTTGTTTGTCTTGCATTGCTCTACCCAATCATCCCAGCTCCGTTTGGACACGCCGAGTAGCAGATACACAAGACTAAGATCCATGCGGAATGAAGGATCGATCTTCCTATCCCTCCTATCTTGCTCCATGTTGCTCCATCGCCTCAGGATTTGCCCTCGCGATGCGACTAGTATCATCAGGATCCACGCATCCGGCTGTCCGCATCGATGACTGTACCATTCTGGTTCAGTGTGAAAGTGGGGTTTGTCGAGTTCGCTCGAAATCGCAGCGTGCGGATAGATGGTCGCACAGAAGTGTCGTAGGACACGGGGTAGGTTACCGCGCTGAGACGTGTTCTTGAACGTTGCGATCAGGAATGCCTGCGTGACAGGGTCGCTGTTGCATCGCTCCTCTCTCAATATAGCGGGCCTACCGCGGTAAGAGGAATCATTGAACCACGTTGTAGGTTTCTTGACGTGAGGAATGTTGAGAATTTTCGCCGTGTCGGCGAACATATTGTACATGACGTGGTTGATCGACTCTTGGAGGGAGACAATGTCCCCTGCTTGGTAACTTTCATTGAGTCCTATTACCGGTGGGTTGTAAGGTGTCTCCGAAAGAGCTAAGCACCTCTTGCAAGGGAGAGTGGTGGCCATGTCTGAGAGAGGAGGGACGGTGTACTTCCACTAAGGCCGTCACATCCAGAACACCTAGTACATATACCTTCTCATGGGCGATGGCTGTTCATATTCAACGGGTCTCGGCGCCGTAGATTTGCGGGACCATGAGAGTCTTTTTGAACCCGTCGAGTCCACCTGAAGGAAAACACTCACGAGACAAGTCATAAGAACGTCTCTAGCACGCCGCCCAAATATCCTAGAGCAGTGCACTCTCAGGCTGGGAATAATACGCCCATCGAACCACATACGACCAAACATTCCCCAATAGTAAAGCTACGTATCCCGCTCATGGCTCCTCTCGATCGGCCCCTCCACCCACTCTATCAACAGACTTCTTCTATCCAATCCTTCATTCTCACTCATAGTTTATCTGTGAATACTAGAAGCTGCGACCAACTACTTAGTCGGTCATATAACGAACCCGAATCGTAAAGCAGCACTTCGTGTCGTTGTTGTGAGTCCCAAGCTGCTATTTACTCCTTCCCGAGCTCCACTCACATCACCTTAGATCCAGTAATGCCAGGGGACTACATATTCCCAACCGCGTGGCAATATGCTGTCGTACAAATGGACCCCGTTGCGATGGTCGAGCACCTTGGCGACTCTGTGGCGACTGCCGCCGCACAAGCGATGAAGCCAAAGAAGTATCTCGTATTTCTAGAGCATGTCAGTGCACGTCAGTCATCAGATGGCCTATCTGTACCTGCTAACGGTATATTTTTGATAGCCTCTTGGGCTACCAATGCCACAAAGTCCATGGTGTCGTTATCTTGTGAATCCTATTGCAACTACCCTCCGCCCCGCTGCTCCAGACATCGGTATCACTCCTGATATGGTCATGCCAATATATCCCAACGAAGAGCACCTGCGAGGGCGCACACCCGTCATACCACAGCCACGGTTCCCTTTCAGCAATTGTTTCTACTGGATAGAGAGCATAATGATTGTTCGCATCCAGGTAAACCCTGATGGCTACGATAATAGCCGTTCTGTGAAGCTCGACTTAGATCAGTGTATGGCCCGCACTGTATGCTGGCGGGCCGACTTCGATCGAAGAGCGGAGAACGACGAACCTAGAGAGAGACCTCCGTCCGAAGCCTCTGATACCCAAGAGACTGGCACAATATCCGACGTGTCTCGTCCTCATTCCGAGCTGTCACATTCCGGGTCGGTGTCTCGAGACGAGGACCTGGACTCCGACGGGAAGGTCGTGGCATCATCCCGGCGGGTGAGCTCTGATCTCGACTTCCTTGTGAATATGGACGTCTTCGGCTGGGAGCCGGACCCCACGACACAGTTCCTTCCCCTCTTCAAGCTTTGGTTCGAGCTCGAAGATCACTTGACGGAGAGCACAATACCAAGTCCAGTCGAGCTTTATGAGGAGCAGGATACAATCAAACGGTAAGCACACATTTGGAGCCCCGTTCGTAAATGGCTCTGACTAGTGGTATTGTAACGACGCCTAGCATCATTGAAGACTCACTTTGCAGGAAGAGGAAGGAATATACGCCGCCCGCAGATATTGCCACCCAAGTTCCCGATCCGACTTGTAGCCAGTCGAACGAACCGTTCAGCTCAGAACACCTCCCGTCAATTAGCTCTGAGCCACCTCCACCTCGAGAAGCTCAAAAGTCATCGAACCCGGTCGCAACGTCCAGCAACTTGAGTGTTCAAAACGTTCTCTCTGTGCAGAACCAGGAGGTAGCGGGCGAGGGAACATCGCAAGGCAAGTTGTGTGATTTTGTGATACAGAGCTAGCAATCTCACATAAGTTCCGATTCAAGATGATCGTCAAGACAAGAATCGAATGGTCGTGAAGATCAGTAATCGAGCACTCATGCTAGCGAAGGCACGGGTTGTGTTGTGGAAGGTTCTCAAGCAGTTGCAAAGGAAGTCACGCTAGTATATACGCACGGTGTTTCGACGTTCGTGCGAGTCTATCCATTTGCTGAAAAGATAAACCGCGAGTGCCATTCGGTGCAAAGTTCAAGTAAGTATTTGTGTTGGTGGGCCTGCCAAGAGTGTATAAATGGTAGATAGTAGGGAACTCAACCCACCGACAAATGAGTACGGTGGTAATGCTATAACCGTCGGCCTCTCCTTGCATGCATGTCGGCGTTGGCAGTGATGAGTATCATAGCCGAGGAGCAGCTTTCCGACGATTCGATCGAGGCTGCTATGGCGTACGTGTTAAAACGTTAATGGCGTGACCCCTGCGCAAACATGCCATCACACGTACGAAGTATTTAGTGCTGGCGCTCTTGTTCTCCTCCATACTCCAACTTGAAGCTTATGCGCTACTACTTAGTCTCCGTCTTTCGCCAGTGGTTGTCTCGCTCAATCCATTGGAGACCTATTGCTTTGTGCTCACCTAGCGGTATTGTCCTGGCAGTTAACATCTGCCATCCTACCGATCGGACTAGCCGCACAACTAGTATTTCGACATGGTTCGCCTCATTATCCCGCCACAATGGGCTTACGCCGTTATCCGTATAAAACCGGTGAAAATGGTGCAGGATTTAAAACTTGACGACCCAATCACACTGTCTGAAGCGATGAAGATGCCTACTAGGAAGTACCTTGCATACACGTATTGTGTGAGTTTGACGTGTCCTGCTGTGTTATTGTCGGCTCTAAAAAGTTTCTTTCTAGCCTGCCGAACTTCCTTTTCCAGATAGTCGTTGGTGCCGTTACAACATAGATATCGTTGGAACGACGCAGCTGTGCCCCGAAGATAAATTATGGGGGATCACTTCAGATATGGCAATCCCAATCGCTTCGGATTCATCTAATACTGTGCGCGACTGTGAAAAGTTCATGGTCCATCCAAGTCCTCCTTTCCCATTCCCAAACTGCGCTCACTGGCCACTGAACTTCACCAATGTCCGCATCCACATACCGAAGGGGGGCTTCGAGCATATCGGGACATTTGAACTCGGCGAACGGGACGATTACAACCTGGGCGGCGTTCTCGGCGAGCATTGTGCCAATATAACATCGTCTCGCCATCATGATCCAGAGCCAACTTCATCTCCCCAAGCCTCCCCTGCCGATGGAGCTGCGATGACAGCTGTTGATCTCCTACAAAGTGGCGTCGACAATACTGTTATTACTGCCACGGATGGTGTTTCGGCAGACGTTCTCTCAGCTCTTTATCAGAGGGTCGTGCATGATGCAGACATGCTGACCTCAACTCCTTCCCGTTGCCACACCTCCTCAGACGTAGCTCAGGTGAAATCATCATCCACCCCAACTCTAGCCACGGACTTCACGCCACCATCTACACCCCGGTCAACAAGCCCTCGACCTTTCATGAATATCTTCGGTTGGGACCCGGACTCGACAACTGCGCTGGTACCCCTGGTTGACGTGTGGCTTGACCTCGGGAACCATATCTCAGCCGACGACATTCCCCATCCACTTTATTTTCATGAAGAAGTCAAGGCTATCACATCGTGAGCTTCTCCTTATTTTTTGGGCCTCAGCTGCATAACTGACAACTCAACGTCGTCAGTATCATCAGTCGGGGGCTAGCACGCAAGGTCAAATTCGAACAACTTGTGGCGAGCCGCCAAGCCATTGATTCCGAAGCTGACCTCTGCTGGCCTGGTAGAGATGGACTCCACACGAACATCCTCCCTCCTATTCCCAGCTCACGCACATCCATTGCCGACGACGGGTCAATCTCTAACTCGGACGCTCCGTCATCTCCCGATGATCGCGCCATCCGTGTCCCCAATGCGCCTCCCGGATCTATCCCTCAACCCGACGACTCCGTCCTATGCTCTGGTGGTCTCATCGACGCTCCGCTAAGTATAGGGCAACAGCCGGTGCACGAAAAGACTGATATCGTGCACATGCCGACAGCTCGCCACCATATAAGTGAAGGTATGTCTCTTGAACCTGCGTTCAACTATGGCCACATCCCCCGTGCTAATCGAGGCGGTCCAGGTGACAATTCCCCGCGACTCCTTGGCAAGAACAAATCGAAGATTGTTCAGTTGCTCTGAATGCTTGGGAAGGCATTCTGTGTATTTTCGTCGGACTCCTCTTAATCCCAAGTCATCACGCTGTCGGAAAACTGGCAGCTTCAGTGGTCGAAGTTCCCAGTAACTTGAAGCGCTTTGCTGCACGTCCGAACCTATAATCCATCTTTATCACTTGCTATGCCCCTTCTTGATATCAGCTGTACGCGGTAGTCTTAGCGAGCAATACCACTACAATGTTGTAGTACCACCGTTAGACTTTAGTACTGGTAGTATTCGAACCAGAATCTGAATCGAACCTCTGACCATGATGCCGCACTGCCGGTGTAGGCGCGCGCTTCTCAGGTTTTACTCCTTCCATGACGGTGAACGCATCTACTATCCTATTCCTAACATTCTCGTACACCTAGCCTCTGTCTACCTACTTGAACATCACCACAACAATGGAGGGGTCTTCCAGAGGAGGTGCAAGGGATCATGGTCGGTCAAGAGGGACTCGAGATGACCGCCGACGGTCTCGCTCCCGTTCCCCCGCAAACCATTCACGACGGCGCGAGCGTTCGCGATCGCGTTCTCCTCGCCGACGCTCGCGCAGCCCAAGACGACGGCTCTCTCCCGGGCGCTCACGATCGACCTCGCGGTCTGGGAGGAGAGACCGGCAAGAACGGGCTCGTGGCAGGTCGACGTCACGCTCGCGGTCGCGGTCAAAGGATGGCCGACGCGACCGCTCGAGAGAGAGGGAGAGGCGAAGACGGTCGCGCTCCGTGTCTAGCTCGTCCTCGAGCTCCTCGGACCACATACGGCACAAGAAGAAGGACAAGCACAAAAAGCGGCGGAGCAGGAGCCGGGACAAAGATAAGGACAAGGACAGGAAGGAGAAGAAGAAGAGTAAGAAGGACAAGAAGGTGTGTGCTCTCTTCTATCCATCCTGGCTGGCTCGAACCACCTTTGCGCACGCAGAAGCACAAGAGCGGAGCAGTAGGCCATCACCAGTGGGGCAAATACGGTCTCATCAACGAGACCGAGTACGTGCCCGTCCATGCGCATCGTGCTCGCTCCCACTGACTCTGTGACGCAGTTTGTACAACAAGGAGCAGGAGTTCCGCGCATGGCTGGTCGAGGAGCGCAAGGTGAACCCCGAAACGATCTCAAAAGACCAGACGAAGAAAGAGTTCGCGCGTTTCGTGGAGGACTACAACACGGGTGCGTCGCACACTCCTTCTGCTTCGCTGTCGCTGTCGCCTCGTCGCGGCGGTCCATGCTCATGCCTGACATTCGTTGCGCGATCACAGCGACCCTCCCCCACGAGAAGTTCTACCATATGGAAGAGTACGAGCGCCGGATGTCTGCCATGCGCGCAGGGGAATACGTGCCCCCGCAGGACGACTCGTACGATCCCACCGCGGACATGCGCGCTCACGAGAGCACCCACAAGCGCCGCGTCATCGAGCACGAAACGTATATGAGCAAAGACCAACTCATGGAGCTGCGTCGGGTGCAGAACGAGCGGATACAGGTGCGTGCGACCTTCTCGCCGTTGCACCGGCATCGCTGACGGGAGGTCGCTTTGCTCGACAGGCGGGGAAGATGAAGCAGCTCGGGATGGAGATCAAGCAGACCATGGGTGTCAGGATGGACGGGACGATGTTCGACGGATGAACGGTGAGGTGTATGACATCCGGACTAGTCGCATGCCTCTCGTGCGCAGCAAGTATTGCTGTTCTTTCCCGCCAGGTGTGGGTTGTATGGATCCGATAGCGCGTGCACTGGTTTCCAGGTCAAACTCTCCCAAGTCACGGTAGTCCTAGACATGTTGTGGGCTTGTGTTCATCACCATCCATCAACATCGGAGGTATGTTGAGATACGTTGTAGATGACTTCGAAGACGTGATGACTTGCAATGCCACATCTCGAACAGTTCATGGAGCGAAGAGAGGCCCTGAAAATGTTGCATCGTCTAGTAATGTACACATGAAGTGAATGTCCAAGTCTCGATGATACAGTGTGCTGTGTTATGGCAGAAATTAGTGCTAGGTAAGTATATCGCTTGTTCGCCTATGCGTGCGCCCATAAGGAATCTCAATGTCTAGATGGTTTTCAAATTTGAAGTGCGTCTAGCTCGGGACCTTGTTCACAAGCCAGTTGCGCACCGTTCGTCTCGGGTTCGCCCTGTCGCTCTGTACTTTCTGCGTGAGTGTCGTGGTAGTACGCTCAACAGAGACGAGATCACTCACCCTCCCTCTGGAAGCACCGTCGGAGATGTCTCTTGAACCCGGATTTGCGCCGCGTGACAACCTCTTGTTGTTCGCGAAGACGGAGAATAGCTCTATTCTTTTGCGCGCTGCGTGGATGATTCTGATACGCGGTGAGCATGACACGCTATTGTTATCGGAAGGACATGCAAACGAAGCAACTTACTGCTGTATTTGTCTGCATTCCTCGAACAGTTCCATTGGTGACGGAATCTCGTCCGCTCTCAGGTGGGACTCGAGGTCGTACCATATGTCGAGTATCGGATAGATATCAAGCCCGTTCGGCTCTTCAGGTGTCTCTGAGACATCTTCGATGCTGATCGGAGAGAGGTTGGCGTCGTCGTGGGCGGGACGTCCGCCGCCACTCCGCGGTGGCGTCGCAGTGACTGCCTCGCTAGCTGCTCGCCGCGGTGACGCGTCGGAGTGGCACATCTCTGCGTGCACGTGGTACAGTCCCTTCAGAACGCAACCTTTGGGGCGACAGAAGAGAGGCACTCACCGAATTCATGGGGGGTGCCACTGCAGCTCCTACATGTATCATGGTCCGGGCCGTCGTGCTCCGCCGCCGCCTCTCGGATGGCTCTCCGTCGTAGCCGGTCCTCGCTCACCGTCCTCTGCAGGACGAAGTGTCCACTGGACTCGAGCCCGCACGCGTTCCGCGTGTCGTACACCCCGGCGGGCGGGCCACGGAGGCGGACCTTGAGCGCAGCATGGGACCAGTGGTAGCAGCGCGGAAACGGGAACGGTCGGCGGGTGCTCCGGAGAGGCGCCCGCGAGGGATGATCCGTGTTTGGGAAGATTGGTATGCACATGTCCGCGGTGAGCCCCTGAGCGCGGTCCTCGCAGCGCATCGTCGTCGCGATGGGGCTCACGACGAAGTAGTGCCAGGGGCCCTGCGGTGCGCCAGGAGGACGAAAGATCTGCGAAAGAGGTTGAAGGTCAGAGCACTAGCACTTGGCGGAGACCGGTCGAGATGAGTGGGTGATATCGATGTCCTTACATGCGCCTGGAGATAGACAAGGTACTTCTTAGGGGCCATTTTGCGGGCCTCCGCGAGTGCGATGGGGTCCTGGAGGTCGGCGACCATCGCAACTGGGTCTATTCGTATGACCGCGTAGCTGTTGAGGACGGGGAGAGGGTTCATCATGGATGGAGGTCTGAAGGTGGGCGATTGTAGTGCGACGAAAGAGAGTGAGACTTGACGACAGTTCAATTGAGCGTTGGGGTATAGTAAGGCACCGGAAGCAGGGAAGCCTAGAACAGCCATTGACGTAGGCGCACATGCTGTGTACCTCGCCGGGACGGATGGTCATTCTCACAGGGCGTGCCTGAGCTCGTAGAGGCACCGTGCCCTACCGTGCCTTGCCAAGCACCTCAGCCGAGCTCAGCCTGCTCAGGCCTGCTCAGGCCCGGCGAAGAAAGGGGAAGAAAGGAATCATGACGTACGGTAGCGTACAGAGTTTATAGATTGACTTGCCTTCCTGAAGATAAGTCGCCGACTCATCGGCGACGACTCGGGGACCTTCGGGGACTCTGTGGCATTCCTGAACGATATTGTATTTAGAAGTTCAAGCCAGCCTTGTAGGGGGCTTACCGGGAACGGCCATTGGGACGATTCCAGGCAACACTCTGTCTCCGATGATACTCAGCTTCAACTTCGTGCAAGCATAGGGTAGAATCGTCGCCACGTTTGTGGCCGCTGGTGGCTGGCGAGCAACGGCCAGTGCTGGGAAGAACTCCGGACCTCCAACGTGACTGCAATCAATGACAATTGCTCGACCGATACGAACATTCTGCGCAACCTTCCTGGTGAGATCGAGCTATTACAAGTCAATCTCTTACTGCACAGCAGGGAAGGTTGCCTGGGTATCCATCCGAGAGTACCTGACATATCATAGGATGGACAAAGCAGTGAATGACATTTCGCGCACGCTGTGAACTTGAATCAGCAAGAGCACGCACCGCACTTAGCAGATTACCCGTGACTTCGTGCCATTTACTCCTCCATATCTGTGCATAGGCAGCATAAGTCTTAAGATCGAGTTGTCCTTGAGCTAGATGATACAATGGTTCGCGGCGTCGAGTACTTAGAGGTAAGTACGAGGAAGGGCACGATTATAGCCGCCCGTCGTTGTGGCGACGATGGCAAATGCCGGCCCAGAGCTTTGCAGTGTGCATTCATCATCATCTGCTGCCAGCTTTCCATCTTGCAATTGCGTTGTCCATCTCCAACTTGCTCTCTGTTTGCCTCTCATGGTCCGCCAACAAAGCTGCGCTGTTCTATTCACGACGAGCCCATCCCTATGGCTCTCGTTACTGCATGCCTCACGTTACTGACTGTGATACGTACAGCCCGCCTGCGGCCCTGGCGAGCCAAGGCTTCTCGGACGCCGTGTACTGAATGTGTGTCTTTCAAGCTCGTTACCATGGTATGCACATTGCTGCAAAGACATGGCGGCGGACAGACTTCCACGCCCCTGCTGTTTCCCTGGGATAACATCGTGCCATCACAGGTACGTTCTCAGGTGTCACCGATGATCCTCAGTCAACAGTCCGCACATGAGAAGACCGAGCCAGGGATTGCTTCTACCAGGATGTCGTACTCCGGAAGGTTGTCGTTCCGCCCCGCAGTGGAACTTCCGCCGCCGTACCGGGCACGGGTGTGGGACCGCATTTGTCAAATTGGCACAGGCGTCGACCAGGTACTGCGCGTTCCATCAGTGGGCGACCACGATCCTGCTGGTACTCAGGCGCACCGGCATGTGCGTACGCGTACGACTGTTCCTCGAGCGCAAGGGACTGACCCTCATGCGTCTCACACTTCGCGGTGCGTGCGAGCCAGGTACGTGGCCAGATATGTACTATGTTGCGTACGGCGTCGCGCCTCATCGATATACCCTTCTGATATGACAAGGGCTGCAGGACTCCTTTCAACTGTACGCATATGTCACTTCTTGCTATCTTTTGTGCAGTATTCAGATGGATGGCGGCTCTAATTCTTCCTGTCTGTGTATCAGTACATCCGTCCCAACACGTATGCGTATGTGTGGATCGCAAGCTGCGAAAACGATAGAACTCATGTGCCAGTTTGACAATGACGAGGTTCTCCTCCGCAGCTTCGTACGTCACCGTCCAGTACCTACACGTATGCGTGACCGCTGACACCGTGACCTGCTGGCCCTTCGGCGCCCGCACCGTCTCGATGTGCAGGTCACCCCGACTGTCGACACATGACCGTCTGGCGCACGTAGTCCATGCAGTGCCTGTGCCGTACAAGACCCAGCATCTTCGGCTCCGCGTCTGGGGGCGTGTCCGCGTAGTAGTCGACGATCATGTCGCGCACGATGTCGAGGGACCGGAGCTGGTGGAACATGGACATCGTGAACGGGCGGCCGGCGGACCCGACGTGGACGACCGCGTCGCCCGGGGGCAGCGTCGCGTTCCACTCCGCGACCCCGAGGTCAGTACTCAGTCTCGATCGAGTACTGCACGCTGTCCTCGTGCGAGAGGTACACAGGGGCGGGCGGCCACGCGCGAGGCCCGGGGTCGTCCCGTCCATGGTATGCTGTGTCGGAGGCGGGGCACGCGCCGCGCGCGGGGGTCAGCGTTGGGCCCGAGCGGGAGACGGAAGTGTAAGAGACGTACTGTACTCGTCGGGGACTGCTCGAGGGACGTCGCGCTCGAACAGACGGTTTGCTGCGAAGAGCGTCGCGGATAGGGCGCACAGAGAAGTGGTGATTTTAAAGGTGCTGAAAGAGAGCGCCATGCCTCTGCAGTGAGGTGGGTCTCCCGTCGGCCCAGGGAGCGCCGACTTGGTGGTAGTAGAGGTGAAGGAAGAGAGGCGAGGAGCGCTGTTGTGACTCAACCGACGCGGTCAAGTACTGGTCAAAGTAAGTCACTACTAACGGCAAATGCAATCATCGACGCGTCAGGGCCGCAAGTCTCTCGATCTATCGAGTGGCAGTGATGTGACGGCAAGAACGGACTTACGCGAACGTACTATGTAGTACTCAAGCTCACCATTCGAAAGGGCATCTCTTTGAGCAATGAGTACGCTGTATTTCAATCCTTAGGGATTTCGCACCGCGTTCGTGTACAAGTCCAACCGGCGCTGTGAGAATTTACTGTGACTCATGCTTGAGACGAGATGTTCTGCTGCTATATAGGCTTCAGCCTGCAGAGACTGAGTGATACATTTGAAATGTGACAACCCTGCAAGCAAGGACATGTTTACAAGTGGTACAACATTTGCATACATGCAAGAATAGATAGAGGTATGGCAGATAAACCGGTCCTTCAGAAGTCTAGTATGTCACAAGTCAACATCGGCGAAAGGCAAAGCACTGGAGAGCAAGCCCACCATGATGCTTAGAAGCAGGCATCGGTGTCCGAAATTGCGTCGCAGTTGACACCGGGAGGGGTGGAGGCCTCTGTCGGCGAGTTGATGAGCGATCTTCTAGAGGACGCGAACCGAAGAGTACTGACCTGTGAGCTCCACGGGGACGGCGACCACAACAGCGGCGAAGAGAGAGAGAGCAAAGAGGAGCTGCTTGAACTGCATGGTGATGACGAGAGAAGGGTGGTTCGGGGAGTGTTCGAGGAGTGGAAGTTGAATGCGAGGATGCGGTTGTCCCGTGCTGTTCTCCACCTGTCGTGGCCGGACCTTTATACCTGCGGTATCATAGGCATGACGTTGAGCTTGGCCAAGTGGGAGGCGACTTGGCACTGGCAGTGCACTCGCAGCATCAAACCATCCTATACCCAGTCCGGTGGGTTATCTGCCAACGAACTTGCCGAAAGAACCAGGACGTGACACCCATGCGGCCTCTATCGGCCCTTGATGCGCTTTATCCGCTGCACCCTCGGAGCGGCGGAGGCCTGTACAACGAGGCGGAAGCGAGATGCAGTCGTGGGTGAGGATAACGCACTTACCGCACAATTAATCTTACCGCAGCACTGGCATCTCGCTAAATAATCGCCCTCCGAGTGGGGCGATGCCATGAGCCGATTGCATCACTGCATCTAGGAGGTCCAAGAACCGAGCGTGACCGAGCCTCGTGAGATGCGAAGACGGTGCGCATCAATGCGCATCAAGTTGAACGGCGAAAGCCTTTGGACGGGGTGGTTCAACTGCGTGTGCAGGAGGTTACGTAATCCTGTGCCTGTTACCCGGCGATCTCATCACAGCGCGTCGCCTGTACTAGTAGTAACGTTCGCAGACTCGACCTCGGTCCTCGGCCTCTAGCCTCAGAATGCGCGTCGTCGACATATTTACATCGGCGCGCCGAGTACCGCCATCGTTTCGGCTTTCCCGCAGTTCACGACCCTCCCAGCTGACCGCCGCTGACCCTACCTGGATACGCCGACGTGAGTTATTCCAACATATCCGAGTCTTTCTGATCCCATCCCGGGCCCCGTGCTAACGCCGACTTGGTATAGGTTCGCACAAATCAGGTCGTATCAAAGAAGTTAAGTAGTCCCCGTTCCTGTCGAGTGAATGATTGCACGGCTCTGTTGCGACTCTGTCGTAGGAAACTGATGAGTGCGTTCTGATTCGAAAGATATACTGCCCTGGCGGCAGAGGCTCAACACGCAGCAGGGCCGCGCAGCAAGCAATCACAACTGTGATTTGGCTGCTGCTCGTCTCTTTCTAGGAAAATACCAACTGAGAATCGTTCACGTTAGGTTCACGTTCACTCCAAGTTCACGCTACCCTACCCGGCATAACGCTCAGCCTCCAACCTTTCTCTGAAGACTGTACGTTACAGGCTGAGTTGATTAAGTATGCGGGGATCCAGCGAGTACATCGCCCTCCCTGCCCGGAGCTCCTCCGAAGACCTCCTGGAGTCGGCGACCCGTCTCAGAACAACTCGCGGACCTCCTGCACGAGCTAGATACGAGAGTAGTGAGTAGATCCACCTCTACCACTCCGACATCTAGACTAACATCGATGTCTCCTCACAGGTAGCAATGACCGCCTCGTATTCTGGGCAGCGATCGGCGTGGCCTTCTCGACCGCGTTCTCTACGATCATTTTCCTTACCAGCGTGTTCCATCCCACATCCCACCAGACGTCGCTGCCTCTCCGCGGATTACCGCCAGCATTCCCCGCCGCCCCAACCCGTACCGTTACCTGGAAGGAATTCTCACAAACACAACGCAGAAGTTAGACTCCATCACAAACTTCCCTCCGATTGTGTTGCAGCTGTGTTGCAGCTTCTCGTCGGATGCGCGAGGACGAGCGGGGCCACGCGACGGAGTTCCGCACCGTCTACCCGGACGATCGACACATTCTCGTCACAGATAAGGTATCGAGGCGACTCGAAACGTTTACGTGATGGTCCCGCAGGTCCTGACATATCCAATAGGTCTCCACGGTCATCCAGTTCCGCAATCTCGACTACGCGATGGAACGCTATGTCCTGCACAGCGTCTTGCCCGCCCCCACGGAGCTCTCGCGGTACATACGCGGGTCGATGAACTACGCGCTGAAGCGTCGGGAGCTGTTCATGACGCTGATGTTCTCGCGCACCGCCGGCCGCAGCCACTCAAGCAGGTTCAACTGCACGTCAGGGATGTTTGCGACCCTAGAGCTGAGGTGCTCCCCGACGAGCTCCGGTTGCAGTTCCAATTGGTAGGACCAGCGCGCGAAGCCAGTAGGAGATGAGTCTTTCTCACGATGCCGGCTTGAGGTGCAACGATCCTCATGGCGCTATGTCATGGTTCACAGGTTTGCATATCGTCCAACACCCCACTCCGCCTCCGGCCGGTTCACATGCGTGAGGCGGCAGGCTTGATCGATGTTACTTTGCTAACTTATTTTCGATCTTGTAGTATGTTCATCTCACAAAATCTGGAGTACGGTGACCATCACTTGTACCTATCACAACATGATCACAAAGTGCTGCGATGAATACTTCCAATCCGAAGGTCCATAGGTACTACTGTCCCGGCCTATGCGTGTGTGAAGTACATTGGACAAGATGGTAACTGGATTCTGAACGCAGCAATTACTAAATCAACATCCACTCCAATGACTCAAGGACTCTTGGCATTAATGTTGACATCGGTAAAACGACCGCATGCAGAATGTTGATGCGCGTCGAGGCCTATAGTACTTGAAACTTAACAGGAGCACTGCGGTTGCACCGGCCGCCGGGGTTGGGCTGCCGCCACTTGCCAAAGTTGCCATCACATCACAGTTTGCATCGTAGGGAAACACTGCCGTGATCGAATCATCATCGCACCAACGTTTGAACATGTGCTTGCCCTAAATGGTCCAAGGAGCAGATGCTGAAGGCACCTGCAGGGCTGCTGCGACTGGTGATCGCAGAATCCTACAACGACCACTCCATATCCCAAGGCTCTAGCAAACAGTCATGTCCATTGGCACGGTGTCGACTCCTTCAGGTACGCCCGAACGATCCTCATGTTCTCCCATGTCCAGCAGGCAGGCCGCTTATCGCGACAACAGATGCGGAGTTAGTCCAGTACGCAAAGGTCCTCGCTCAGGCGTTCCAATACAATTCGTGGTCCCCCCTTATCGCGAGACTTTGCTGCTTCGCCTCACCGGAGACTTGGCAGACTACTTCGCCGGTGGTCTCGAAGAGACAAGTCCCTCCAGGAGCCCTTCCTCCGCACCTGACCGCGGTGACCACGACGGGCGAGGGTGAGATCCACGTCGTAGAGCTCGATGACGTCGGCGTTATTAATATTGGCGTCGCTTTCTCGTGTGTTTGCAACTCGGCGTCGTCTGGGTCGGGCGTGCTGACGAGCAACGATTCATCGTATTGACGGGTATTGCGTACAGGGAAGCCCAGCGTGAGGGTGAATGGAACCAGATGATACGTACGCTACAACCGCATTCATGCATCTCACAACGTACATGAAGCTATCAAGTCGGGTTATCGGCCACGCTCAGCCAATCGCCTGTCATTAATGTGTGGCCTCAGTGCACTGGCAGTCGTAGCGCCAGTCTCGATCGCGGGGTGTAGGAAGTTGAAGGCGGAATAGATATGGAGAATGCCGACAGCAGGTATGTGCGTTCACTTCCAGTCTCATACTAGAACCCTCCGGCGCCGCGTCAACGTGTGAGGGGTTTGCGACGAACCTACGTTCACTTTAACGCTCCGTAGGTGTTCGCACTTTGCGCCGTCGCCATAGAACATGCGAACTGAGGGACGCAGTGAGGAGCTCCGCCGCCGGAAGGTGTATATCGTCACAAGGGTTGACTCCGCATGCAGTGTTTTGATATGATACATTGTGGATACAGTTGGTGAAACATATAGAACGTAATCAGAGGCCTCCATAATAGCAATCGCGAAAGTGAGTACGAGAACGCTACCTGACGGTGACGTTTTTCCTAATACTCGGGAACCTTAACTTAGGTTTACTGTGCGCAAACGCCCCGCCTATTTTGGAAGCGACATCCACGAACCAAAGCCGGCCGCGTTTCACTGGACGGTCCGGCATGTCTTCATCCCCGCCTAACCATGAGAATTAGTTTATTGGTTCACTGCGCACGAACAATGACAACACCACCTACCACGCCTCTTCGATGGAGCCACGTCACCCTCGCTCTGGGAATGGAACGAACCAACCTCGCCTGCCGCTCTCTCTTCAAGGTATTCTTGGGGATCGGGCGAGGTATCCATCTCCATGTCGACATCGTTCGGGCGGTCTACAGCGGTGGCGACTTCGACGTCGGCAACCATCACGGCTGGAGTCAACTTGCGCATAGTTTGCTCCTTCTGCCGTTTAAGTCCTTCTCGAATGATCCTACATGATATTCGTGTTAGTCAACGAGAACACGGAGCGTTCTAGAGGCGACGTACTGCTGGATTTCCTCTTGCTCCCGCCACAGCTCTGCTGGACTGGGGATCGTGTCGGCAGTGAGGTGCTCCTCGATATCGAACCACAAGTCAAAGAGTGGCAGGAGCAATGAGGAGGGGTATTGCGTCCAACCGAATATGTCGAGGGCAAGGATTTCTCTGAACGAAGAGACGGACCCTGAGTCGTCGGAGTCGTCGTCATCGCTGCCGTCGCCACAGATGCTTCCGGTTTCCCTATCGGACGTATCCATGGAATCAGTGGGGACATCAACGGCGAATTGATCTGGTAGTGTATCTGAAGAAGACGCGATGGGATAGGAGGAAGAGGCGGGGGAAGGCTTCGAAGGCTTCGTCTTGAGACGCTCAAGCTCCTCAAGGGCATCATACATGCGGTCGAATTCCTCCCCGAAGCAGGACATGAGAGCGCAATGCGCCCTAGAACCCATCTTCACGGCTCTGCTATCGTCGTATAGCTCGTTCTTGTGCGGTATACGGACTGTGATGTCGTTCTCAATCCAGAAGAAGCAATTGTCAAAGGGAAAGGGGGACTCCGGTGTAATTGGGACACGACCCTTGGCATATTGATGGTTTGGATAAATGGGCATGACCATGTCGGAGGTGATGCCGCGTGCAGGATCCTCGGGGCGTAACACCGTCGCTACAGGAGCCACGCTGTATTTGCACCACGGGTTGCCGGGAAAAGGAATCTGCAACGGCTGAGGAAAGGGTCTCAATGCTATACATTCACAGAGAGCGAGTTTTACTCACGATGTCCAAGTAAACAAGGTACTTCCTGGGGCGCATGGCTTGCGCACGAGACAACGCTAGGCCATCAAGCTCGTGCTCCTGAACCATTGCTACGGGATTCATTCGAATCACCGCAAACTGGTGCGCGATAGGCAACGGAAAGAACTTTTTCACTTGGCCCATGGCCTGTTGGTATTGTGAGCAGCGGATGACTCCCTGGAGAGGATATGAACGGTAGTGTGGCGATGTCTTACTACTGACGACACGTCAGAGAATCACAGCGGCGGCCTCGCTTTCGCCAGAAGAAAGTCAGTCCTCAGGAGAGTTTAGCAAAGAGGATTACTTACTAGACCGTACTCAAGACGCAGACACAGGTCGAACGTTGAGACTCAGATGGTGGTTGAAGCTGATGGTGGAGGACTAGTAGACTCGTCCCCAGTCGGTAGGCGAGCGGAGTTTGAACGGGGGGGAACCGCTCGCCATACCGACTGGGCAGATCGGTCGCCCTTTAGTCAGGGAGGGGCCGTGTGAAATCGTACTGAGCAAAACTTGTGCACGTCTCTTGGAGCTTTTGCGAAGGTAGCAAGTACTTCCGTATACCCTTCCCTCTATAAAATTTGAGAGATGGGCTCCTGCACTCTGCTATTCATGTTATATGTGCTTTTAATGGTGAAAAAGGTACAACTTACTTTGATATACGTTGAATGTGCGTCCGGTGGGGTGCATAAGCACACAGGCGGCTAACAAGCGCTAAGCCACATATTAGGTGCTCTCAAGGTCGCCCAAGCTTAAGTAGATTCGCATGCGTTATCGAATGCTGTCTTGCCCTTCAGCATCGCGGTAGAGGGGGTTGTAAGAGGTCATGTAGTACATACCAGCTTGTGTGCCAGTTTTTGAAGCGACAGGACACGGCTGGACCTACTAATGACATCGGCTCGTGCACCACTTGGTACCAGTAGGCGACTGGCTCAACCGTAACTTATCAGCCATTGTAACATTCAGCTGTTCCTGGACTCGAACGAGTTCAGGTCTGTTTTGAGGAAAGTCGGGGGTCCCTCACGTGATATTGGCACCCCGGCCCCTGACACCCCTCGACACCCTCGCCTTCGGGTTGCGTGGGGATAACTTGAGAATCTCCTGACATACGTACTATGCAGTAGGTTCTACCAGCTGCAGTAACTCATACCGCAACCTGATAGTGCCTGGTAGTATCTGAATCAACGCTGGAATGGCGCCGCGCCGAGCGGCTGGCGAAAGCCTGCCCGAGGCCCGGCGCCTACAACGTTCTGAGGTTTTTTGTGTTGAAGTTCGAGTCCAGGTTTGCCCGGAGGGCGGTGTTATTGATATTCGGACCTGAAATTATTCAGGAAGGTGCCGCCTGCATGTTTCTCCATTCTGAGACTCAATTGTATATACAAAAGTGCTTCACATGGACGAGTACATTGGAGTTCTCTCAAAGCCAGAGTCAGAGATTCTGCCGAGGCCGATTTCACACGGTCCCTCCCCGACTAAAGGGAGCTAAAGGGCGACCGATCAGGCCCAGCCTGTTCGGTTATCCCTCTCAACGGAGTTTGAATCGTGATCACCGAATAGGCTGGGTACGAGCCTAGCGGCGTCCTGCAGTTGTACTGCAAGGTCGGCCAGTCGCCCGAGGAGGATCTACTCGTACGTGCATCATGGGTACAATGGGCAACATATCGCGCCGCGACAATCTACCCCATGTCCTGCAGCACTTCTGCATCGCGATCTCTCTCCACGAAATTATACCTCACGAGAGGGGTGTGTACCACATCCATACAAAGCCATCATGGCACAAGGAACGGACTGGACGGGAGAATGGCTGGCTGCTCGCTGTTTCGTTCCTTGAACATACTATCGGTGAACCGATCTCCCGGTGGCAGAATCGTCAGCATGCGGGCGTACGCAGCTCCTTCACCATGCTGGAGGACGACAGCACTTTGACTGCCTTCGATCAGTCTTTGGAGTCGAAATGATTCAAGTGGATCGAGTTGTATAAAAGCAACCCCGATCTTGTTGCATCATACAAGCGAGAGTTCTATGTGAGTGAATTGTCCATCCTACCATTTGATACGCGTGTGCTCATCCGAAGCCAAGATACTCCTCGACTACCTCATTGGTTAGTGAGCATTGCTTACTACGTAGTATATTCACTGAACGATGTTCTTATCGTCGGCAATATTATCAACAACGACCAGGCCTCTAACAGCACTGGACCCACAACTCGAGCAACACATATTCCTGTGGCAAGTACCAGGGCTCCAAAAGCCCGTACACGGAGCTCAGGAAACACGCGCTTCCCAGTTTGGTTTAACGAGGTCCGGGTATGTAATACTTGTTGGTTGCGTTCTATCATGGAGCTGGTAGCTGATCACAGAGATCGTCCCCACAGGACGTCAATATGAGCTCAAATTCCGACTCCGAAGATAGACCTACTAGTAGTACGAGTAGAGAAATGGTCGCGACACGCATGGACATTCAAGGAAGCCCCGTACGCCCCGTTCGTTAATTGTCTGACATCATCTTTGACACTGGATTAGACCGGCGAGGTCGCATACCCGGAAACCGGTGTACTACACCCAGTAGAGATTGATGAGGGAGTGGAAACTCAAACCGTACGCAACCAACCATATCCAAGTATGGCTGCTGCGACAGATTCTGAGCTTGCTAGCATACAGGGTGTTACTGATGATCTCGCAATTACCGCGTCGCCCTCCGACACGGGGTCTATGAAGAAGAAAAAGAAGAAGAAGTGGCAGAGGATGTCACTGGACTAAGGACTGTGACACCCATGTATTCAGACCACGTTTCAGAGCTCCGGGAGGGTATTCAAGAGTGGTCCTCACCTGTGATGTTCACATGCTATATGCCTAGTAGTACGAAATAGAGCTGCCAATATGTCAGAGCACTCTATAGAGACACCAATCGAATGCAGTTCAACAGCATAGCCGGACCACTTGAAGCAATCGCGAACTGAGGGACGCAGTTTGTTTGTATTCCGAGTTTACCGCCCTTGAGGGCCTAGCCCTATGGTAGGCAGTACATGACAAGGTATCTACGCGTTCGAACAAATACGAGGGGGTCACGGAGCAGTAGCAGGGGGGTGAGAGAGTGAAGTCGAGGCACGGCGACCAGGGCCATTAAGTATCAGAGTGTGGCCGAGGCCTTGTAAAGTAAAAGAGCAAGGGGAAAGAGAGATGTCCGAGAAAGCTGAGTGTAGTACAGAGAGAAAAGGGCTCCCCGTCGCGCGCTGTCCCCGCAGCCCCGGCCCTCGAGCGGGCAGGGCCATGGGTTCTAAACCTGCTGTAGGGTTTCTATCCCTTCTACAGTCAGGGATCCGAGTCGCAGTTCTCCGCTCCTCGTCAAAACTCCGCCATGCCCAGAGAAGTGGGACAGCGCGTGCCGTAGCCGAAAAGGAAGAGTCGAATGGGAATGAGCATTCCATCTCCACGTCGCGGGCCTGGTGCCGCCTGTGCTGTCGCCCCCGAGAGAGTCCCGAAGGCGACAGCAGAGGCAGCCCCTCTATCGAGTACGTTCCGGAGGACGAGGATGTCTTGTCTGCGGGACGAGGATCAGCGGGGTGTCATGGGACGATACAAGTGAAGTCTCATGTCTCGTCGTCGTTCAGAGCCGGCAGGGCCCCGAACGTCTGTCGAAAGCGTTCCGTCGCGTTGATGTACCCGAAGAGTGGGCGAAGTCCGTCGTCCGTGTTGAGGAGCACCTTGAGGGTGCGGCCGGAGAAACCGAGTGGGGCATAGTGGACAGCGCGGTGAAAGGCGTAGGTCGGACACTGGAGGAGGAAATGTGTGACGGTTTCCGGGGCTTCTCCACAGGTGGGGCACGTCGAGGTGAGCGACTTGCCTATACGCTCCAGGTACGTGTAGAGCGGGATGTGGCCTGTGCGGAGCTGCAAGAGAAGGTTAGCGTGTCTGCGTGGGAGGGACGCGGCGCGTTCTAGATATTTCTTGGACGGCATCTTGCCGTCAATTCTCGCCATCCGGGTGCCGCGCTTGGAGGCGCGCCATCTCTCCCGAGCGATGCGGTCGAGCTCCTGCTGATAGTTCTGTCGTGCTCTCAAGACACTGAGCGGGAGGGGCTTGCGCAGTTCGCGCGGAAGGCGGGCCGAAGGGCTTGACTGGCCGCCCGCCGCCTCCTTCGCCGCCTCGTCCGCTGTCTCGTTGCCTTCTATGTCTTCGTGTCCGGGGACCCATCGGAGCGTGAGCCGCACGCCCGGGTTCGCGGTCTTGAGCTTCTTGACATAGCTGTGGAATATGTCAGTAAGATACTTGCCCGGGGCCGCGGAGCGCAGCGTGGAGGCTTGGATCGCCGCAGTGTTGTCGAGCGCTATGGACGCGCGTCGAATCGGGCCGCGCGCGCGTTCCGCGAGCAGGAGGACGAGGGCGAGGATCGTCGCGACTATTTCCGCTTCGTAAACTGTGTGGCGCTTGGAGGGTCCGAGGTGGTACTTGAGAACTCTGGGTCGCCGCCTCCCGGGCACGTAGAGGATAGCTGCCGCTCCGACCCCGCCGTCGACGTCCGAGCCGTCTGTGTAGACGCGGTATGCGCCGCGTCGCGCCCATCGCGCATCGTCTGCGATGGCTTTGTCCCGGTCTGTGATAACGTGTGTGCGGTGTCCTGGCGTCCAGCGCGGGTGCAGGCGGGATGGGGTGATTTGCTCGGTGTGCTTGTAGTCGAGGAAAGGGCGATACGCGTCCATCAGTTCATGGAGCGATGAGCGGTGGCGGCGTACGAGCTTGCGGGCCGCCTTCTTGACGTGCGTCGCGAGAGGGTGGGTGCGCGGGAGCGCGCACAGGCGCACCGCCGCGCGGTGCGCCAACCTATCCACTAAGAGATCGAAAGGGAGCAAGTTAGCGTGAGCCTCGAGCGAGTCAGTAGCGGACGAGCGGAGGGCGCCCGTCATGACCAGGAGCGCCTGTCGCTGTACCCGCGCGAGCCGTCTGATGCCGCCCACAGATCCGTGTCTGCGCTTCTGCCCAGGGAGCTTGCGGACCGGGACGAGGAACGTGTCGGAGGCGTAGAGCATACTGGGGACAACGACGGCCATGTACAGCCGCCGCACGATCCCCAGCGTGAGCCCGTATCTCGTCTTCGCCAGCCGGCGGAGGAGGGCCACCCACTTCGCGCCCTTCGAATGCGCCAGCGCCGTGTGCTCCTTGAACTTGAGATGCTGGTCTACCAAGACACCTAGGAAACGGTGGTAAGTAGCTGCCGAGATCACCGTACCGTCCGTGAGATGCAGGTCGGGCCCCGTGTCCTTGATGAGGGCCTTGCAGTTCACGAGTCCGAACTTATCGAGCGAGTACCGGGAGTTGTGCGAGCTTGACCAGTCGAGCCCGCCATCGGGACGTTCCAGGAAGTCGCGAATCTTGACGTGACAGTCGGCGAACGTGTTGCCTATGGTGACTAAGGCGACGTCGTCCATGGAACCGACGGCCAGCTCGCCGCCTTTGAGTTTCGCGCTGTCGATGAGGTCAGAGTTGTAGAAAGCATATAAGATTACCGACAGAGGGCAGCCTTGGTCAATGCCACTCATGATTTCGAAGAGGGTGGACTCGAAGTCGTTGAATTTGAGGCGGGTTCTTCTGCCGTCAAGCTTCGAGCGCAACCAGTTGACATACTCTTGCGGCACTCCTCGCATGCGCATGTTGTGGAAGAGACGCTCCGGAATGGCCGCCGGGAAGGCGGACTTGATGTCGAGGAAGACTACCGATGCGACCTTGCGCTGCCGCCAGGCATCCTTGATCGTTTTCGTGACGAGGTGAATCGAGTTCGACCCGTGCGGCCTCCGAACTGGTAGTTGGCTAGGAGAGAGTGGCGTTCAGCCTCAAAGGTCAGCACATCCGCCACGCACCGAGAGAGTATCTTCGAGGCACAGTTGAGCAGCGCTATCGGGCGCCATGCCTTGGCCACCGTGTAGTCCGATTTGCCGGGCTTCTTGAGCACAACCGTGTCGGAGACTTTCCAGCGGTCCGGGTAGTAGTCCAGGTCGAAGGTCGCCCGAAAGAGCCGCCCCAGGACGGGCGTGAGGGAGTCGCTACAGTGCTTGTATACCTCGTTCGGTACCGCATCGGGGCCGGCCGCCTTGAACGAGCGCAGGGACTTGATCGCTTGTCGTACCTGGCCGTCTGTGATGGGCCGAAAGGCGAACTTGGGCGAGGGGTACGGCCCCCCTGGGACCTGAGCATCGCCCGGCGGGAGGAAGAACGCCCGGTAAAACTCTTCGCCCTTGTCGGGATTCGAGGTGACGACATCCTGCTGGCCATTGGGCCCATCGATCTTCAGCGGGGGAATGCGTGATCGCCCGCCGTCCGTGGAGCCTGTCTTAAGAAACCGGTTAGCGTCCCAGATGGTCTTCGTGTCCACGGAGTCTATCCACGCGTTCCGGTGATCCTTTTTTGCTGTGCGTATGGCGTCAGTGTAGCGATTGCGGAAACGACGGTACTCAGCGTGTGCCGGGTGCGCTCGAGCTGCACGATGCTCGTGCGCCACTCTCCCGAGCCGCTCCTTTTCTTTTCGCATCTTGGTCAGGTCTTTGGACCACCAACGCTTCGCATAGGGCGTGTCGGGGGAGAGTGGAACATGTTCGTCGATTGTGGCCTGCAAGTCGTCCATAAGTGCCGCGAGGGTCTCGTCGAAGTCGTGTCGAGTCGCGATCGCGCCCGGGAGGGCCCGGGCTGCCAGCTTTGTTGCGAGTGTACCCTCGAAGTCGCCCCAGTCCACCTTTCGGAAGTCTCGCCGGGTGCGCCGCGGTGCCTCTTCAGTGGGCAGCTCGAACACTGTAAGAATGGGGAAGTGATCGGTCAGTAGTGGGCGCAGCTCTTCTGCCACTCTGCACGACCGCAGACGTTCCAGTAGCGGCTCGGAGCAGAACACGTTATCTGGACGGGTGCGGGACTTTGTGTTCATTGATTCCAGTGTAGCGAGCGATGCTGGGAGTGCCATTTCCATGCCCAAGTCGGCGACACGGTTGATGAGCAGCTCTGCTCGGACGAGATTGTTCCTGGAAAAGAGTTGGTGATTAGTCGGTTCGTCCCAGCTGGGGTGGTGGCGGTTGAAGTCGCCCAGCCACACTACGTGGTGGTCCCCCTCCCCGGCTGCCACGAGCGCGCGGGCCGCCCGCGTAGCTGCGTGGATTGCTGTGTCGTGCGCGCCGTCGACGTAGAAGTTGAAGAGGTGTGTTGTGGCGCCCGCTGACTTGATCGAGATCGCTGTGATGTCTGGATGGGGGACGTCCACCGGGGCCCAGGTGTTCGTCGAGATGCGCGTGTTGACTAGCAGTACCGAGCGAGTCCGCCCAGCTGTGTCCCTGTCTCGGACTGCCGGATACACTGTCCTCCAGTGGGGGGTGCTGCGGGTGAGTTTGAGATGGTCGAGGTATGGTTCTTGAATGGCGATGATGTCGTAGTCAGTCGGGAGAGCGCTGTGGAGGAGTTCTAGCTGACCGTCGAGCGATTTGTTGATATTTTGCTGCCATATCCGAAGGAGTGGTGCAACCGGGGCCTCAATACGTGGCGGGTGGAGGGTCTCGCGGGGGCGCGCCGAAGAATCCGTCGAGGTTGACTTGGCGGGGGCCTTGGGTCGCCGGGGCGGACGGGAAGCGATGCGCGATCTGGTCCCATAGCGACGGAGGAGGGGGTGCTCGCCTCACAAATTCCTCGTCAGTGACCCAGGTGACGGGGTCGTTCGTGACGAAGTACCTGAATCCGTTGTCAGCCCGGCGCGCTGCGTAATCACGCACCTTCCTGCGGTATGTGGGACAAGAGCGATCCCACGCCGCATGGCCGCCCTCCTCGCAATTAACGCAGCGGAAGTGGGCGGGCTCCTTGATCTCGCACTGGTGGGTGGGATGGTGGCCGGCGCACACCGCGCAGATTGGGTGACCGCATGGGCAGTCTCTGGCCAGATGGCCGTCGTAAGCTTGACAGTTTAGGCACCGTGCCGGTTCTTTGATGTCGCGTCGTACAAGGACCTTCCGTCCCGCGATGGTGAGCCCCTTGAGCGCGAGGTTGGCCTGATCGACGCTGTGAAAGGTTAGTCGTAAAAAGGCGGTGCGCTGGCCCGCATAGCGCTTCTCGATGCGCCGTATCCATTCGGCGTAGACGATTGCGCCGTCTTGAAGCCCATGGGTACGCTCGATCTCGCGCCACGCCTCAACGTCGTTCGGGTTGAAGCCCACCGGGACGAATTCCGCGACCAGGAGGTACACCCGTTCGATGATCTTGGCGCTCGCCCCCATCTTCCTGGTGAAGGATGTGTTGACGTGGGGTTTGAGGAGCCATCGTGCCATGTCACGCGATGAGAGAGTGAACACCACGTCGCCGTGCTGCTGTATCTTCGCGGAGTCGACCGTAGCATCCTTCGGCGGGGTGAGCCCTTCGCCGGCCATGATGTCGACAGCTTGACGTGCCCGCTCGAGGGCCTCCCGATCCGACAGCCTGGCCCCCTCGGCGTCCGTGATGGCTACGCCTCGCACCAGCACTTGCCGCTGGAGCAAGTCGGCGAGGTCCACCGCCCGCCGCGTACGCGCGGGGGCTGTATCCAGGGAGATCTGGGGGGGGGGAGAATGGGAGCGCACCTAATGGGCATTGTGGGCCGCCTGTAGTCTGTACGTCTTCGCGGGCTGTCGCCAAAGCCGCCGTCGCCGCGTCCAGCTCTTTCCTCGCTTCCGACAGCTGGCCCGCACACTCCATCATCGCCCGTCTTGCGGCGTCCATCCCCTCCGCTCCCGACGTCACCTCCTGCTCCACCTTGTCCGCGTGTGCATCCAGTCGGAGTGTAAGCTGTGCCTCGATCCGCTCAGCGACGGTGGCGACTAAATTTCCATGCAGTTTCTTGTAAGATATGGCTTTGGCCAGGTGAGCGAAGGCGATGAGACCCTTGCGTGCGAGGTCGGCAGCTGGCGCGGCGAGGGCGAAGTGAAGGAGGCCGGTGACGAGCGTGGTGTCCGTGATCGCGTCTTCGCCTTCTGGGACCAGCGTCCGCTTGCGCAGGAAGTCGAGGGATGCGTCGAGGTCCGGAATATGCTCTTCCGCCTCCCGAAATAGCTGCCGCTGCGTCTTCGCTGTGTTCGCCGCCTTCGCCACGCCTCTGGCCTGCGTCGGTGCTGAGCTGGCACCGGCGCCTAAGTTCCGCCTGAGTAGTCTCGTCGTGTCGGCAGCCGGAGTCGTGCTTCCAGCCTGACTGTTTTTCGTCATGGTCGCCAGGATACTTTCTGAATGTATGTAAACTAGTAGTCTGGTACCAGTGAGCCTCGTATGCCGCACGCTAACAGTCTCCCCTGTAAGACTGGAGCGTGGGAAAATGCCGAGTGGTGGTGGTAGCAGGTCAAGGAGGGTCCGAGGGACGCAGTGAGGAGCTCCGCCGCCGGAAGGTGTATCTCGTCACAAGGGTTGACTCCGCGTGCAGTGTTTTGATATGATACATTGTGGATACAGTTGGTGAAACATATAGAACGTAATCAGAGGCCTCCATAATAGCAATCGCGAAAGTGAGTACGAGAACGCTACCTGACGGTGACATTTACATTAATACTCGGGAACCTTAACTTGGGTTTACTGTGCGCAAACGCCCCGCCTGTTTTGGAAGCGACATCCACGAGCCAACTTGAATGCCCGCTGCGCTTGGTTGGACGCTCCGGCATGTCTTCGTCCCCGCCTAACCATGAGAATTAGTCTACTGATTCACTGTGCACGAACAATGACAACGCAACCTACCACGCCTCTTCGAAGGAGCCACATCGCCCTCGCTCTGGGAATGGGACGAACCAACCTCGCCTGCCGCTCTCTCTTCAACTTGAAGGTATTCTGGGAGATCGGGCGAGGTATCCATCTCCATGTCGACATCATTCGGGCGGTCTACAGCGGTGGCGACTTCGACGTCGGCAACCATCACGGCTGGAGTCGACTTGCGCATAGTTTGCTCCTTCTGCCGTTTAAGTCCTTCTCGAATGATCCTACATGATATTCGTGTTAGTCAACGAGAACACGGAGCGTTCTAGAGGCGACGTACTGCTGGATTTCCTCTTGCTCCCGCCACAGCTCTGCTGGACTGGGGATCGTGTCGGCAGTGAGGTGCTCCTCGATATCGAACCACAAGTCAAAGAGTGGCAGGAGCAATGAGGAGGGGTTTTGCTTCCAACCGAATATGTCGAGGGCAAGGATTTCTCTGAACGAAGAGACGGACCCTGAGTCGTCGGAGTCGTCGTCATCGCTGCCGTCGCCACAGATGCTTCCGGTTTCCCTATCGGACGTATCCATGGAATCAGTGGGGACATCAACGGCGAATTGATCTGGTAGTGTATCTGAAGAAGACACGATGGGATAGGAGGGAGAGGCGGGGGAAGGCTTCGAAGACTTCGTCTTGAGACGCTCAAGCTCGTCAAGGGCATCTTCTATGCGGTCGAATTCCCCCCTGTAGCAGGACATGAGAGCGCTGTGCGCCCTAGAACCCATCTTCACGGCTCTGCTATCGTCGTATAGCTCGTTCTTGTGCGGTATACGGACTGTGATGTCGTTCTCAATCCAGAAGAAACAATTGTCGAAGGGAAAGGGGGATTCCGGTGTAATTGGGACACGACCCTTGTCGTATTGATGGTTTGGATAAATGGGCATGACCATGTCGGAGGTGATGCCGCGTGCAGGGCCCTCGGGGCGTAACACCGTCGCTACAGGTGCCACGCTGTACTTGCACCACGGGTTGCCGGGAAAAGGAATCTGCAATGGCTGAGGAAAGGGTCTCAATTCTATACATGCACAGGTAGCCAGCTTTACTCACGATGTCTAAGTAAACAAGGTACTTCCTGGGGCGCATGGCTTGCGCACGAGACAACGCTAGGCCATCGAGCTCCAGCTCCTGAACCATTGCTACGGGATTCATTCGAATCACCGCAAACTGGTTCGCGAGAGGTAACGGAAAAAACTCCTTCTCTACGCCCATGGCCTGTTGGTATTGGGAACAGCGGATGACTCCCTGGAGGGGATTTAAATGCCAGTAGTGTGTCAGAGTCCCTCAGGCGATGTCGGAGCGGCGGCCTCACTTGTGCCAGAGGAAAGTCGGTCTCTAGTGGTTGAACGTTTGAAGGAGGACGATGTTGTGGCACTGCCATCCGTGCCACACCTCTGTTTGTCCGTATTTGTCGCACGCAGGCAGGGTGACACAGGTTTGAGGCGAGCAAGCCACTGGCACAAGTTCTCCCAAACTATACCCCACGAGAGGGGTAGTCTACTACATCCATACAAAGCCAGAACGGCGCGAAGCACGGTCTGGACGGGCAAATGGTTGGCTGCTCGGAGTCCAGTTCCAGCACCGCGGCAATCCGATCTCCCTGTGACAAACCCTTGAGCATACGGGCATCCGCTTGAACTGCTCCCGAACCATGCTGGAGGACGGCAACACTTTGCCCGCCTTCTTTGAGTCTTGCTCCTCGAAATGTACTGAGTGGATGAGGTTGTCTTAGAACAGCTCCAAGAGTCTTGCACCGGGGGCACCATGATATGTAACACCGTGTTACATCCTGTTCGCATTCGGTTCATTGGTCAAATGTGTTTTGTGTAGCACCCAATAGACCCCTCAATCCCATGCTGGTTACATGCGGCATTTGAAATGTAACCAGCATGGGACAGGCTGTCTGCGATATACTTAGTTCAAGTGTCTTTGTGATAGAACACTTGGACAAAGGAAAGTCATATTCGGCCAATGATGTTGACCACGCTGTGATCAAGTTGTGATCAGGATGTAACAGCTCGTTACATGAGGAGCTGTCCCCAGTGTTGCATTATACATACAAGACTTCCATGTGAGTGAATGTCCATCCTACCATTCGATGACATGGGCTCGGAAGACGGGATATCTCTGTGACACTCATATATATATTCAGACCTTGTTTCGGATATCTAGGAGGGTACTGAAGAATAGTACTCACCTGCCAGTGTGAAGTTGATATGCTCTATGCCTAGTACGACGAAACAAAATCGCCAAAATGTCAAATAGAGACGCCAACGGAATGCAGTTCGATAGCACAGCCGGACCACAAGCAATCGCCTCCTAAGTGAGCCCAGTGTAGCAGTAGAAGCAATCATACAACACCGCTCACAATCACTCTTCATCTTCCTCGTCGTCCTCGTCGTCCTCGTCCGCTTCGTCCTCCGACACGTCCAAGCCAGCCTTCCGCATGCGCTCCTTATCCCTCCGGCGCTTGATGTTGAGCTCGTCGAGGAGGACGAGCAGGTCCTCCTGTTCCTTCTCAACGTCTCGCTTGCGCTCGTCGCTGCTCTTAAGCTGCTCAGTGAGCGATGCAACCTGCGCGCGCAGGGTCTCCTGCTGCATTGGTTCACAAGGCCGTCAGCACTTGCCAGCGGGAGGATCACAGATGATGCGACGCACCTCCCCGGAAGCCGTCGCGAGCGCCTTCAGCTGGCTCTGCAGCCTGTCGATCTCGGCGGCCTGGTTCCGGATCACGTCGCGCAAGGACGCGATGAGCATCGCGCTTTCCTGACCTGCACGGCACGCGACACGGAAGGCTCAGTGCGATAGCACGCGCGAGATAGGGAGATGGGGCCCGGACGTACCCGCAGCGGACGAGACCGAGTTCGGATCGACCGCGATGGCCTTCTGGATCGCGTCTAGCGTGGACAATGACAAGGACGAGGAAAAGGTCGATCGATGACGTTTCTTCTTTCGAGCAGTGCGGGGAAGCGAGACTCACAGTAATTCGACTTCCAGAAGTCGACAAACGCCCAGTCGAACCACATCTCGCCTTCCTCCGCCTCGGGCTTGGGCACGCCGGCGGACGGGGGGGCCTGCGGCGGGTGGTGTGGCGGGACATGTACGCTCGGCGCAGCCACCACGGCGCCATCTGGCCCGACCGCCTTGAACCGGTCGTCATCCCGCAGGTGGATGACTCGTCCGGAGAGGATGTCAATACCGAGACGGTTGAGGATCGGATAGATGGTCGCCCTGCACGCTGTGAGCAAGCGCTTCGTCGGCGACCGTCAGGCGGGAGCACAAGTACATACCGGGTCACCTCGCCCGGCTCGCGGTTGAACTCGTAGCACACCCCGAGAAGGAACGCGCAGAGCCCGGGGATCATCGCGTCTTCCTCTGCAGTCTGGTTGATGGGCTCGACGAGCTGCGCGAAGACACGTCATGAACGGAGAGCCACCATCGCGAATCGACCACTACGTACCATGCCGAGCGCGCCCGCCTCCAAGAACTCCCTGACCGCCGCAGGGTCCTCCCACAGCCACTGTACGAGCAGACACAAGTACCCTGCGCTGAGCCTGTCCCACTCCCGCGCCTCCCGGTCCGGCATGTCCGGACGGCCGCGCGAGAGGAGCGCGAGCGACAAGTGCTCGCTGAGGATTTGTAGCAGCGTCTGCGGCTCATCCGCGTCGCCGTCAGGGTCTTCGTCCGTCGGGGGCGCACCGCCGTCCGCCGGCACGAAGAACGAGCCGCCGCCGCCCTGCGCTGCATGTCCCTGGGGCACTATCGAGCGAGCGAGTGTCTTCGCGCGCGGGGCGTGGCGGAGAAGGTGTGCAAAGAGGAGGGTGGCCAGATGGGTCGACGTCGTCGCGGGCACGTTCAGCGGCGACACGGGCACCGTGGTCAGCGCGTACAGCAGGGGCGTCACCGGTGCTTGAGAGCCTGGGCCTGAGTTTAGTGCGAGTTTAGTGCGCGGGCGGTGTGCGCTACGGACCTGGCTGGGAAATCATGGCTTGCACGATGGCCTCCGAGATCTCTTCTTTCTGCACAAAGTTCTGTGCAGGGTAGGGGCGTCAGGCGGGCAACACGGCGTGTCTGAAGAGCGGCTATACCTGGAAGACACCCAAAGCCGCGCTCCGCAGCTCCATGCCGTCCTTCGTCCGCCGCTCCCCATCGATGATGGCATTGTATTCACCGTGCAGGATCAGCTCGACCAGCGCATCTAGCGCAGATGCAGGCTCTAGGCGATCCCACTCTTCTCCATTAGTATCCGGCACTGGCATGTACGGCGTGACCACCATCTCAGCCAACGGCAGTGCCGAGAGATTCGACGGGACCAAACGCAGAGCCTAACCCCACAGAACGTCAGCAGCCCAGCGCGGTGTGGCCTTGACATGCATGGGAAGCACGCACCTGTGTCTTGATATTGGTCGGCGCGTTAGAAGAGAGGCCCAGCTCGATCAGGCACCGAGTGCATGCGACAGACAGCCCGTCGGGCGGCTTCATACACAGGTGAGGTCCAGTGATACCCGAATGACATAGGGAGGTACTCACACCCGCATGGCGTGCAAGGAGGCCGATGATACTGACAACGAGCGACGTGTTCGCACGTTTCTGCGGCACATCCCACAATTGGAGGGCAAACTGCTGTGGAGTAGGCGTGTTGAATGGGATCGAAGGCGGAAAGCCCACGAGGGACAGGAGGACAGGTGGTAGAGAAGACCCGCGGAAATAGCTCTGTGAACCAGAGAGTTACCGGTTTATGCGCCACGTATGGAAAGCTCGTCAGGGCGGGCGCATACGCATGACATGGACTGTAGTTCGTACTTGGTTCGATTGGTTGAAGCGTAGTAGTCCATCTATACAAGTCAGTGCGTCTTGAACTACAACACCTCCTTCTACGCCCTGCTCGTTTACGATGATGTTGAACAGCTTCTCGAACGCGCCCTCGAAGGCCATGATCTTTTGAATCTCTGGATTTTGCAAGATGAGAGACTGGATGGTAAATATTGCTTCTGTAGAATCGTTAGTACCATCGCTTCGGTCATTGAAAAGATGTCTGAAGTACAAAGAACCACAGTTCCATATGTCGGTACCAGACCTCACCAGCTAGCCCTATAGAGCTATGACCATGCGAGACCAGATCCTCTGACATGCACAAACACTAACATAGGCACGCAAATAATGCGACCGTCAATCATGACATCGAACCGGTGCTTTCCTTCTTCTTGTGACTTGCATGACCAGAACCGAAATTAAAGAGATCTGCGTGACGTATTGGCAGTGTCCTGCCCGACATTGGTGCAAAGATCCCTTGTTCAGATTATGGTCAAGCGGGCAGTCTTGGTCTCGGCATGCTCGCCCTGTCAATCAGGAATGCAAGCTTAGTACCGCATTAGGTCCAAGGGGCTGCCTCGAGTCCGGAGAGTCGCACGGCATACCTGCCCGTTCTCTCCTTCTCCAGCCATAGGAACGATGAAGTAGAGGATAGAGAGGTACGCCGACCGTCGCATGGGTTTCATCTTCCGATAGTAGATGAAGACCCTCCACCATCCCAACATATGGTGTATCATAGTCCGCATACAGTTATGGGGTACTCACCGTTTCGAATGATCTCCCGCTTGTCATCGAGCAGAGCAATGAGACTCGTCACCCCAACAGGTGCCTTCAAGAAGTACGCCTGAACGACCTGTCTCCGGTTCTGCAGAAGCGTCGACAAGAACTGCAGTGCCGAGAACCTCAGATAGAAAGACTGGTCGGCCATGAGAGCAAAGCACTTCTGCGCGACTTTCTCGTCTGCCAGAACCGCGTCTGTGTGCGTGTACCCCAGCTCGCGCGCCGGGGCTGCTACGCCCTCGTCCACCTCGCAGAGCACGATCAAGGTCTCGAGCACCGCCTTGCCTATATCCGCGTCCACCTCCGCGTCATTCTGTAGAACATCTAGCAGCCCGGGGAGTGCGCGTTCGCCGACGTCTGCCTTGAGGTCCCGAGCGAGGCCCTTGAGAGCAAGGACCGCAGCGCGACGGTCGGCGAGGAGAGTAGAGGGCGAGAGTCGGTCGGCGAGACGGGCGATAGTGTCGGCAGCAGATTGTGGTTGCCCCGTAGGTCCACGAAGCGCAGTGTTGATCTGAGAGAAGAAGTCCATAGGCCCGAGCTCGCTGTCGTCGACGATGAGAGAGGGAGCGCGCCCGACGTGCGCCTCGACGAGGGTCGAGGACTGTTCGGGCCACGTGGCTATCATCCTCCCGGTCCAACCCGGGCCGGCGAAACATTAACATAGGCGCTTTGGCCCAAGTTCGACTCGCGGTGCTTGACACTTGTCTACTTTCCCTCCTCTCTGTTTCTGCCGCGACTCCCTTTAGAAAGCTAATTTTGCATACCAAACTTCAGGTAAATGACCATGTTCGATTTTTGGATATATCGTGCATTCTCTTCATCTCACAGTGGCAACCTCCAGTCTCCGAGGTGGCCGAAGACTTCTCATCTGAAGCCGGCATGTCTCCACACTCAACAGAAGGTTGCAATTAGGTGACTTCAATATGACCTCAACCAGACACGAAAAATCCAGGACGAGGGGAGTGACTTTACCGCTGCGTCATGAACACCTCAGACCGGTCGTTTGGCGATGATATGTTGCCAGCCCAAACCGCGAGATATCAAGTCGGCTTCTTTGAATATATTTTGTCTCGCACACACTACATCTCGACACGATCGAGCACCAGTCCCAATCTCCCGCGATCATATCTGCCAACCCCCTCCACACGGCTGATCGCAGCAGCCGCCGACCGACGATGGCCACCTCCCGCGGGCGCCGCTTCCAAGCCTGGATAGACACTATCACCGTGATCAGATCATGCGCGGCCGTCTTTGAACCAGAGCACAGCGACGATCGCCTCCGAACAGAGCACGTTGAGTACCGTCTTCGACACAGCGCGGCTGTAGGACCGCACCTCGGGTCCGCGCGCGGACATGCCCCACAGTGATGAACCGATCACACCTCGGAAACGCAGGACTGGACCCGCAAGGATTCCGCCACATCTCGAATCTCTCTGACGACTTCCTCGATCCCTGATCTATGGAAGCGTGGGCAGAGCCCCGAGTATTGCTCCCTGGACCCTCAGAGCAATATTCCATGCATGTACATGTCACTGGATCGTGCAAGCACGTGGCTACCGAACGCCAAACCACAGCCCGCGTCGCCGTTTGGGCAACAAGCTCGGCGATCGTCTCCCCAATCATCATCGACCTCGATCCGCGCAGCGATGGGTCAGCCATCGGGCGAAGAGCATGTCAGATTTTTCAGCTTCAACGCGCCTCGCCCGGGGTACACGGACAAGTGGCGTACGACGTCTGATTCGAAACAAGGCAGTATTTTCTCGTAGCCAAATGGAGCAGGATCCATCTCGCTAGTAGGGATACAGACGGTGTGCATATTCTGGAGATGCTACAGATAGTGTCACGGGTACGTAGGTACACATAAGATGAAACAACATACGTGGAGATCGGGACGATGCGCAGTATGATACATATGGGCGTTGTACAGAACGGGCATGCAACGGACTAGAGGCAAAAAGGCTAATGCAAACGGGCGTAGCGTCGCCGTCCGTCGGGGAGCCCGGACGCGCGAGAAGTCCATGTGGGCGATAGTCCGGCGCCAGGAGAACCACGGTGCTCGAGAATCGACGACTATAGCGCGATCCCCGGGCCCTTTTGGTCGAGCCACTCGTCCCAGAGCGCGCTCCGGGCGTGGTCGCTCGCGAGCAGCTTCGCGAACTGGAGGACGCGCCACACGTCCCGGAAGTCGCTCGCGAGCCCGAGGCTGATCCGCACGACGCCCAGCTCGCGGCCCATGTGCTGCTCGAACGCACGGAGAGTCGCGTCGTTGGGCAGCTCCGCCATCGCCCCGCGCAGGCCGAGCAGCGCCGCGGCGCCCCCGGGGTTGCACATGCAGCCCGTGCGCAGCGAGATGTTTTGCTTGGACGCGGCGTACTCCACGAACGTGTTCGGGATCATCTGCCCGGACGGCTGCAGGTGTACGCGGCATGAGTTTCGAGTCAGGTGCGCCAAGGGTGCGACGACGAAGACTTACGAAAAGGAAGAGCAGGGCGACGACGGAGCCCGTGTCCGCCTGCTCGCCGACCGCACTGACGACTTTGCCCGGCCGACGTGACAGAATCTGCACGACAGGCGTGTCCGTGGTGTCGTGCCGCAATTCAGACAGTGACGTAATGAGGTGGCGCGTGAGTGAAGAAAGGCGGAGGGGGAGGAAGGGGAGGAACGCAGACAAGAACCGGAGGCCGTCGGTGATTGCAGGTAGGTTCAGGTAGTTGATGGTCCCGTCCTGCAGAGCGCACACGCCGTCAGAAAACAGGGCTGGATCTGCGGCAACCGCTGAATTCGCATTACCTCGAACCGCTCGTGCAGTCTCGAAGCCATCGTCACGATCAGCCCGGGGGCTTGCACCACGTCGACGGTACCGCCCGCGAACCAGGGGCGCTCCAGCCGCTCCAGGAACGTCTCCTTCACCACGAGCGCGCCGACGCCGGTCGGGAACCCGAACATCTTGTAGAAGCTGACTGCCATCGCGTCGACAGGAGTGTCGGTGAGCGAGATGCACGACGTCGGAGCTAGGGCGGCCGCGTCGAGCAGCGTGGAGTAGCCCTGTGCCGCCGCAAACTGGATGAGGGAAAGAGGGTTCTTCGTGTTGGAGATGTTTGATTGCCCGGTGAGTGCGAACAGTGATGGTGGTGCCGCGTCCCCGCGCGGCCGGTGATGGGCAAGGACGGCCTGTGACACGGAGAACGGAATAAATCAACATATGGCCCAGGTGGGGCTCACGGGCACTGCACGCACCTTCGCCTCGGCGACATCGACCCCACCGACGTCCGTCGAGTCGATGTAGCACACCTGGGCACCACGCGCGACGGCGAACTTCCTGATCCCGTGCACGCTGTTGTGCGAGTCCGTGCCGAGCACGTACGCGCTCCCGTCGCGGAACGGGAAGGACTCGCCCACGAGCTTTAGTGCGCCCGTCGCGTTCCCGGTGAAGACGACCGTGTAGCCTGGTGGGGCGCGGAAGAAGGACAGCACGGCCTGGCGTGCCTCTTCTGCGCAGGCGGCGGAGAGCGTCGACCTGTGCCAAGTAGGGACGCCTGTCAGCGCGGAACGCAATATTCATATGGACAGGCGCGTGCCGGGATGCTAGCAGCCTGGAAGCGATGCATGCACGAATTTGCGGCACTCGGTGCCGAGGCCGTCCGAGCGGACCGGACTCTTTGAAACGAGAAGGAGGAGAAGGGGGCGAGAGTACGGACGAAAGGCTGTCGTCTAACAGGAAAACACGAGGGACGGATGCGCTACTCACGAGTTGCTGACCGAGTGCGTGTTGCCGAGCACGCTCCGCTGGAGGAATGCCGAGTGTACGCGTATAAGGCTTTCTGGGTAGAGCGAGCCCCCCATATAGTCGACGTACGCCTCGCCCGCACGGTCGAGCCGCGCAAAGTCTGTGCGCCGGAGAGCATCGAGGATCCAGGTGAGCTGGTACTGGGGGAACTCCTTGAGGAAGGCCTTGTAGGCGAGCACCTGGGCGTCCTCGAGGGAGTCGGAGCTTGTTGATCTTGAAAGGGCGTACACCGGCGGTGGATCTGACATACGCTTCTCGTCACGGTCGCTGAAAGAGGCATCTTCCCTTATGGGGTGTTCGCGGTAGCCGGGAAAGCCCAGACCAGGGAGGCCAGCATACGGAGTAGCGACGGTGAGAGTACTGGAGGAAAAGGCCGGCCGCGAGCGCTTGTGGTGGATGATGAAAGCCTTCCGGGTGGCAGGCGCATGGTGCATGTCCACACCGGGAGAAGGGGGTGCGTGAGAGTGAGAGTTGCCCATGAGTACAGGTGCCGAGCTGACAATGCGAGGATATTGGGAGTTGACGAGCGAGTCCGAGCGGCGAGTGTCGAGTCGCTGCAGGTCGACGAGCTTTTATATGTTGCAGACCAAGGTTCTAAGGTAAGCGGTTCCCAGAGACCAGATTCCAGCAAAAGGAGATATACGAGACCCGCTCATAAGGAAATAGCCCGCTGGTGCGGGAGTCAGGCTGTGTCCATAGGTGGCGGTTAGGCATCAGGAGGTTGTCGGCAACGCCCGTCCGGCGGAGGGTGACATCCCCAATCGGGCCGCT
The DNA here is from genome assembly GCA_033807695.1 of Daedaleopsis sinensis. NCBI lineage: Eukaryota > Fungi > Basidiomycota > Agaricomycetes > Polyporales > Polyporaceae > Daedaleopsis > Daedaleopsis sinensis. The sequence continues at coordinate 2,402,709 of CM066302.1, forward strand.
ATGCACGCGCGCGGGTCCAAAACGATTAATCGGAAGCCATGCATTTGGTCACAGAACCTCAGCGGATCGACGCCGTGCTCGCGATCTCGCAGCCTCCTCCAGATCGCCTTGTTCGCCTCTAGACACCATGCACGCTCGACTGCCGCGCCCCTCCGCCGCTAGCCTCGTTCTGTGACGCGACCCACCCCCGCGGCCGACTGCCAGTTCCCACCTGGCGCTCGAACGCACGTCTGCCGTCGTCTACGAGGCCGTGCGCGTCGTGTATAGCGCACACAGCAAACGTCGTCGCCCTCGCCCTCTTCCCACCACGCCCTCTCGGGGAGCATCACGTCCCAGAGCCTCGTGAGGTCCCCGAGCGTGACGGGGGCTCCCTATTCGCCGTGCACGCCCCTGCCGTGAGGGTGGCTCTGGGCGAAAGGCAATCTCTCGGGAGAATCTGGGTAAAACGGGCGTGCGACCCCTGCCGCGACGACATCGATAAGCAGAAGCGCGATCGTACGTCAGCAGCGTGGCCGTTCCGCGACGTGGCGGCGCACGTCGACCAGCCCCCGCGCGGACGCTGAGCCTGTCGGGTGTCATGCGCCAGAGCGTGCCAGGGCTTCCTCGGGAGCAGAGGGACGGCGAGCCGGGGCACGTCGGCCGTTGGGCGGTGTTCGGACCCGCACGTTCAGGTTCGCATTGCATTGGGAAGAACATGGAATCGCCGCCGCAGGCGCATTGACGCCTGCTGTCCGTCCCCCGTCTGTGTTGCGCGAACCTTGGAAGGACACTGCATCCGTACCGTAGGGCGATCGCTAGGTGGTCAATACTCGCTCGCAAGCGAAGAGGTTCAGAACGCACCGCACCGTCTTCGTCACCTCGACCAGCTTCCATTGCGACCCGCCGTCCCTGCATGGCGGCCTTGTGTGGTACTTCGGGCACCATTCCCGACGTCTGCGGTACCCGCAAGTGCAGTGGTAAAGACACCGGGCATTGTCGTGCATCTTGGCGCTAGTCTGCCGACTCCGAGGTGCTCAGAACAGCGCGGTCTGGCCCTACCCTCCTCTCAACCGCGGGGGAAAGGAGCGTGTTCCCACACCACGTGTGCTATCGTGCAATCGATGGGAATGTACGATGCACTACCGGTAATCGGAAGCCGCGGACAGGACGGCTGAGTCGAAGGTCGGATGGCGCAAGACGCGAAGCTTGCGTGGCAGGTGCTGTATATAAAGCGTACTCCAGTTTAACGTCAACGATGAGAGAGCTAGAAAATACCGTAGGGGGAAAGCACCATGCTTTACGAACATATCGCGAGGTACCGATGGCTGAGACTAGGGCGCAAACATTAGCATGGATCGTAAACGCGGAGAAGGGACTGATGACAGGAAGCGTCGACCGGGAGCGCTTGGGGGGCATTCGTTCGTTCGTGCGTCTGTAGCGGCCACCGAATTTAACCTATTCGTGGCGCGGGAGAGTGCTCGCTGCGCGCACCAACATCGCCGATGAAGTGGATCTTGGAACAAGAAACGCTAGCCAGTCCTCGCAGACGCCTGCAAATAGATATGTTGTGGGCAGCATGTGGGACAATCACCACAAAGGGAGAAGCGTATGGCAACTGCGCTTTGTTAGAGCCGCTACGACCGTAGCCAGGGACATGCAACCAGCTCGAGGCGATGTAGCCCATCCGTAGCGTCTCCGACGCATCAGACTACCTGATGAATGGGCTGGAGCTTCTCCGGTGCTCGTGTGTAAGGAAACGTCTGGAGGGTTTGGTGGTCATGATGGAGTGTCTTTGAGCGGAGCGCACCGCCTGCGTTACAGCTGCTACGCCAGAAGGAGGTAGAATGACTAGACCATCGCCATTGTAACAAATGAGAGCGAGTCAGCGACTGAGGGTGCCTAAGCCAACATGTGATGGGCTTGAAGAGGACCAGCCGGATGAAGCCCGATACAGCGTGCGAAGCATGTACACACACTCACCTGCCAGCCATGTGCATCGGTTGCGAAGAAGTCCGTCTGGTGCCTTCTCGCCAAGCTAGGCGAGTAATTCTCGACGGATGCCCGAGCAGTGTTTTTCGGGTCAGAAGCATTAGCGGCCATCACCAAAGTGTCGCGAGCCATGTCACCTGCAAAGGAGACCGGGAGCCTTGTGTGAACATACACAGTTCGATGATCAGAGAATGACAGTTTATGGGGTTCACGGGGACGTACGCACGTATACTCGTGGGGGTCTGGACTCCACTACAAATCGAGGTTCTGTCCAAAGTACAAGAGCCCTGTTAGTCGACAAGACAGCGTTGCATCACACAAAGGAAGAAGGGAGGAGATGCCGACATATCATTATCACTTACGTTGACGGATGGCGGATGGCTAGATGCAAACAACAGAAGTTCAGTAGCGTGCTGTTCAGTGCGCTTCGGGTCGCTATGGCATCGCGGGGCAAACAGCTTCTGCAGAGTCAAGCGGTTGATCGAGGGCTTCTTGAACGCGGTGTTCCCAGGTACAAGGTACGGTCTGTACTGTATCGCTGTGAGCAATCATAGTCAAGGTTCTCATTCGCAATGCATCCAAAAAAGGTGTACTTTGTTGGAGATCGGCTTTAGCGCCGATGTCCATCGCTGACAGCAGTGACAGGTATCCGGACCCGCCGAGCTCGGATTTGCAAGTTGGCGACTGTCACGGAGCTCGGAAACCCCTAGGGCCCACCTATATGCACCTGTGGTCGGTTTCACGCCGCCTTCCTGTGAAAGTCCGCGGCACCGCGACCTCGTCTGGAGTTGGTTGGTTAGCATCCCAATCTTCCTGATTCAAACGACCACAAGGAGGCTAACCTGACTTCAAGGAGTATATTCCAGTGCCCATCATGAACGGTAACAGCATTGAAATTGCCATCGATACCCAACCTCTCATGAACGCGAGAGGGGAGGTCCTTGCAGCTCTAGAGACGGCAGTCGCAACTCTGTAAGACAGGTGAGTCACTGGATGTTGGAGCAAAATAGACAATCGCTACCAGTCAAATAATCAGATCCGCGTCGAGCTGGGGTCCCTTATAAGACGGCAAGATGGATCGATTATACTTACACGGGATACCTGATAGTCAAATTTCTTTCTCGAGTGTTGTCGACGGTCGTGTCCTGACCGAATTCATCCGGGCGATAGAACCAGAGTCTCTCAGTATATCTCCATGTCGATGGCTGGTGGACTCCTAACGACATTTCAGTGCAGTTGGTGGTGCGAGGTTTTGGTAAATTGCAAGAGTCATGACCGTTATAGCCGACCGGCGCCTGTGCCACGTGGGGCACGTGTATTCTAAGCGCCAGAGGTTGGACCGGAAACAGTCTTGGCGTCACCTTGCCTTTGACCTGCCTTCCTCCATCTTGCTCTCCGACTTGTCAAGTACCTCCTTCAAACACAACCTCGCACAGTATGTCTACAGCACATAGGCCGACATGGGACCCGGCGCAGGCCAAGGATGTCAAGGGTGGCTCGCGACAGTTCTCTGTGCGGGATATGGCCGCCCATACAAAGCTCAAGTTCCGGTATGTGACTTGTCGAAATGGTTGTGTCGCCTCATAATCATCTTCGAGACGATACGCAGTCAACCCGGACAGACCTCAACCGCTGAGGTAGCCAAGAAGGACCTTAGGGCAGAACTATTGGCGGCAGAAGCGGAAGCGCGTGAGCGGAAGCGTAAGGCGGAGGGGAAGCCTGCGTTGGCGGTGGAGAACGGGAATACCTCAGCGAGGGAGGGTCAAGATGAGGAGTCTAACAAGCGGAGAAAGTTGCTCCAGGACGCGTTGGAACTGGACAAGGACGATGATGATGACGAAGAGGGCGAGGACAAGGATGATGACGAAGACGAGTACGTGATCGTTTCCTGCCACAGGATCGTCAATGCTCACACCGAAATGGACAACAGTGACGAGGATGACGACGAAGAAGATGATACTGCAGAGCTCCTTCGTGAACTTGAGAGAATTAAACGGGAACGTGCAGAGGAGAAGGAAAGGCTAGAGCGAGAAGAGTCTGCTTCCAACCAAGCGCAACGTGAAACCGAGATTGCTACCGCAAACCCGTTGCTGAACCTCGCCGCTGCCCTCGGCCAGACGCCAAATGGTGTGAACACCACGAAGCCTGGGACGTTCGCTGTCAAGCGACGTTGGGATGACGGTGACTACCTCACTTTCACGTATACCGAGAGCTTCATTCTCATCTCGTGTCGTTCTAGACCTCATCTTCAAGAATCAGGCAATGAGCAGCCGAGATAAAGACAAGGAACCTCAGTTCGTGAATGATCTTTTGCGAACAGAGTTTCACAAGTGCGTACCCCCAATCCTGCACGTTAGGTGTTATTGACACATGTACAGAAAATTCATGGCCAAATTCATCAAGGTATGCCTTCAGCACCTCATGTTCTCTGCAGTTGCTCACGCGCGTCCATTTCAGTAGTGATGATCATTGTCTTCGTATCCGGATTCATTGGCTGGCGACCTCATCCCACCCCAAAGGGTCTTATCGTGTGACAGACTCCGTCGCCGTATACCCGTCAGGTAACTATTCCTCTGAGAACTCCGTAGTGTCGTGTGTACGGTTGCTGTAAGTTAATTGTCATTACCGCCGTTGTCTCTCAGGTTGTGGGCAGATTCTCGACTGCTGAGAAAGCCCATTAAGTTCTTATTTACACATGTACCGATATTGGGACGGTCTTGCGCAACACTTCTTCGTTCGCAATACGCATCAGATAATGAGGAATACCATACTTACCGTGCAACTGTAAGTGCTTGCGGGCATGTTGCGTTCCGGCGCGCCCATCTGTATCCAAACTTGACAGCGCCCATCATGTCAACCTTCCGGGACCATGACTATGTTCTGTATCGCGACTATACCCCTGGGTAGTGGGAAGTGCTACAAATGCCGATATCACTGTCAATTAAAGCACAACTCTGGCTAGATCCCCTTGTGTTCCCCAACATAGCTATCACTGACACTCGTCCGCTGCTGGCAACCGGCCGACTTCCTCCTGCTTACACCCCACTCCTCTGCTGGCCTTGTTCCTCCTCGAGAGACTTCTCCTCCCAATGGCAGACATCTTGTTGCTAGGAGCCACAGGTGAGGATTCCGCGCGAAGGCTAGGATGCGTACCTGTAACCTAACCCTGTTCCAGGCTTCACCGGTCGTCTCGTCACGCAATACCTATACAACCATCCTGAGCGATCCTCGTTCACTTTTGCCATCGGCGTTCGTTCTCGTGCCAAAGGGGAAGCCCTCAAAACGTCGGTAGGGCTCGATGAAAGCGTGAAGGTTGTGCAGGTGGACGTGTCGCAGTACGACACTGTAGAGAGGGCTGTCCAGGATGCGAAGGTGGTCATAAACGTGGTGGGACCTTATTGGTCGTTCGGCGAAAATGTCGTTAGGTAAGTCCACCCGTCGACTGCCTCAAGTGCGGCTCAGGTCCGAGCCTGTGGAAGGGCGTGTGCGGTGCATGGCAAGCGATATGTAGACCTCGCTGGCGAGCTACACTTTGTCAGGAAGATAATTGCCCGGTGAGTACTCTCTCCACTGTGCTTCTCTCTCGCATCTCTTCATCCGTCTCATGCACTACCTGTCAAGTTACGACTACCTCGCCAGCAAGACCGGTGCAATCATCGTCCCCACGTGTGGATTCGACTGCATCCCCGCCGACATGCTCGTGTTTCTCTCCAATAGAACTTTGAAATCCGTACTTGGCCCGGACGCTGAACCTGGACTCTCACAGACTTTCTACGGCGTCGAAGGGGGCGTATCTGGCGGCTCTATAGCGACTCTGATGTCAGACATTGAGACCGTGCCCCGGCACATATATGCCGCCGGACAGAGAGATTATGCCCTCAGCCTAGGTGCGCATACCTTGCGTCCGGTTTGGTCATTCAGAATTCAGACTGATATTGAACTATCAGTCCGGGGACATCCGAGTCCGCGTCCCACACTCGCAGCACGTATGCCCTTCTCATCTCCTGCGCAGTACGGCGGGTACTGGTTTGAGGGGAGCACGAACCGGGGTATCGTTCAGCGCACCTTCGGCATCACCCACCTTCTCGCAACGCACGCTCGCGTGCTGCTCGGGTCGACGCACGCGAAGGAAATGGAGGTCAAGCCGCTGACGTACGGACCCCAGTTCCGCTACGTTGAGTACATGCTTGTTGGCAAGTCGTGGCTCGGAGCCGCGGCCTTTAGCGTGTTATTCACGCTCTTCCTTAAGTTGCTGTTCCATAACAATCCGGTGCGTACTCCAGCCACCAGCGCTATATTCAACCATTAATCGACTTGTTCGTGAAGTTCCGATGGATTGTGAAACTGTGCCTACCTAAGCCCGGGGATGGGCCGTCGGAGAAGTGCGTACATCGTCGTCTAAGTTGTATATCGTGAACTCGGCTGATGGCGTGCTCAGGGACATGGCGAAGGGGTGGGCAGAAGTCACGAACTTCACCGCGTCCGCAACATCAGCAAATGTCTCTGCTAAGTCCACCATGCATTGCAAGGGCGATCCGGGGTATCTCTTGACGGCCTGTGGGTATCCGAGTCGCGACTTCTATCACCTATGAGTTTGCTGACTCGACGTCACGAACAGCTATGTTATCGGAGAGCGCGTTGGCTCTTCTGCTCGATGACACATCTCTGCCGGTGACCGCGCATCCTGGGGGCGTGCTCACACCTGCTACCGCTCTTGGCGACGCTCTCATCCGTCGGCTGGAGGCGACTGGGCGGATTCACTTCGAAAGCGACATTGTGCGCGAGGATGGTGAAAATAAGAAGACTCGGTAAGGTCGTAGTTGTACCACTGCAACGTGCCACGTATATGGTATTCGATATGTCATTGAAGATCCCGAGGCCTTTGAGGGGGCTCTAGCAAGTTGTGGAAACGAACCAGGTTATTTTGTCACTTTGTTGTCGATGGCAGGTGCGACCACATCATTCTTGTACGGCTGTTTCTTTAGAGAACGCCGAAGATTATTCTCACCTACAACTATGCCTTCGTATGTCCCGGCGCTTTGGGGTCAATGATGGCTACACATGTGGTTATACCTTCTTCGTTTTTGATCTCCTAATCAGCCATACGAACACTCCAGCACAAATAGCGAGATAACTGGTGAGCCAACAATTTACAAACGTGCTTGACGGTATGTATTCTCTGACATTTAACGACAGGCTGCTGAGAAACTGAGCGCTCGAGCGGATGCATGCGGCCTGCAGCTTTGTTCGCTCCCACACTTCCGAAAGGTGTTTTTTCTCACAGGCCCGCCAAGGGACACAGCCACCGTCGTTGATGGAAGTGGAGACGCCCAGAAGCCTCAGGCTGTTCTCTATTCCTCCTCCTCCTCCTCCTCCTCCTCCTCCTCCTCCTCCTCCTCCTCCCTTCAAACCCTGTAAAGATGAGTCTATAACATCGCGCGCACTACGCGTCAAAAGGAATCGTCAACGAGACGATCTCAAGACCACTTGAAATCGTCTGCGAGTTGTCAGCCAATGTCATGGAGACAACCCGCAGATCTAAGATCCGCAGCTTTTTCCAAAGTCGTCGACGGATGGTCAGCGAAGCAGTATGGCAGGCCTAGTCGATGACCATTCGAATGTGATCGCCAGTCCCGATATTCCCTTACTTACTGCAACGAGGAAGCTCACCCGTAAGGGAGACTACCGACTTTCTAAGCAATACCCGACAGTTCGGGTGTCCCGACAGCCGGTGAATGACAGAGAACGACGACCGTCAGACTCCGCCGGATGTTCAGAAGAGCCGACGTTGTATAAGAACATCGCGGCGGGCTGGCTGAAGCGCGCCAGATTAAACACTCACAGTCCGCGGAAGACCTATCGCAATGGTCGACATTCTGGTTCTGGGCGCGACAGGTGAGTGATATCAATTCAGTCAGTCATCCTACCCCTGTTGACTGCTGCATCGCTCGTAGGCTTTACTGGGAGGCTCATTGTCCGGACTTTGAACAATCATCCGCAGCGGGCCTCGTTCACCTTCGCAATTGGAGTTCGCTCAAGGGCCAAAGGCGAGGCTCTCAAAGTCGAGCTCGGGCTGGATGAGAGCATCCCCGTAGTCGAAGTCAACCTATCAACATACGAGCATATCGAGGCTGCGGTTAAAGACGCGAAGGTTGTATTGAACGCCGTAGGCCCCTATTGGCTGTGGGGGACGCACGTCGTGAGGTGCAGTGCATCTATGTTCGCTTGAGAAGAGACAGCGCTGACTGCTCGTTCAAAGGGCATGTGCCGTACACGGGAAGCGGTATGTCGACCTCGCCGGAGAGCCGCACTTCGTGAGGAAAATCATCGACCAGTGAGTCTCGATCTAGCTGCGTACTCAGCCCGTTCGTGCTCAGCGCGCGTTCGCTCTTCCAGCTTCGATGTCCTTGCCACACAGACCGGGGCAGTAATCGTCCCGTCGTGCGGCTTTGATTCCATTCCGGCCGACATCCTCGTCTATCTGTCCAGCCGGACGCTGAAGGACGCGCTCGGCCCTCAGGCGGCGCTCGGCCTCTCACAGTCGTTCTATGACGTCGCCGGAATCGCGTCCGGAGGCTCTCTCGCGACGCTCATGACAGAGATCGAGAAGGTGCCTCGCGCGACTCAGATTGAGGCACGGAGTGATTATGCCCTCAGCCGAGGTGCGAATCTTCAGCGGCTGAACATCATGCATGCATATCATCGCTGACGCACTGTCATTTAGTGCAGGGACACCCGGCTCCAGAATCCGCGTTGGCGATGCGCGAGCCTGTGTCCCCTAGCGAGAAATATGGAGGGTACTGGATTATGGCGAACACCAATCGTGGTATCGTCCAGCGCACTTTTGGCCTCTACGAATTCGCCGCATCGTTATCAACGGTCCATGTCGAAGTTGCAGGCGCGCACGCCGGGACTGGTGCAGACGCGCGACAAGCGGCATATGGTCCCCAGTTCCGTTATGACGAGTATCTGCTCGTCGGGTCACGGTTCAAGACCGCCTTGCACAGTGTGGTCGCGAGCCTGTCCATGGCGCTGCTGTTCTGGGTCGCGCCCGTGAGTAGTTCTCCGAACTGGAATTTGCCGTTCTGATTCAGTGGGTTACAAAGATCCGCTGGCTCATCAAGAGTTTCGGTGCCAAGCCCGGAGAAGGGCCGTCTGAGAAGTAAGTCTCTCTTTCTACACGTCACACTCCACCGCAGCTGAGGGATCTCACTTCCCATAGGGTGATGGCGGAAGGGACAATGGTAGTCACGAACTATACTGAGAGTGCGAGTTCGCCTGGCACATGGGCCAAATCGGTCATGCGCGGCAGTGGCGACCCAGGGTACTTCCTCACTGCATGCAAGTCGTCTTGATTCTAAATGTATCCTGTGCCTTCCACTGACAAACGATTGCCTGCCAGACATGATCACGGAGTGTGCACTGGCATTCGTCCTTGACGAGGCATCTCTCCCTCCCCTCGCCCGTGTCGGTGGCATCCTAACACCGGCCACTGCCTTTGGAGAGGTTCTGGTCAAGCGCCTTGAATCGACTGGACTGATGCGATTCGAGAGGGCGCTCGTGCGTAGCGGCGAACTCGAGTAGGAAACGTCGTTAATATCTTCGGAGCAAGCTCGCAGGTTCCTCTTCGCCCGCCTTCGCACGTTTTCGTCATCAAATAATTGAGAGACCTACGGAAATACTTATGCGATGGCCTCCTCCTGTGTACTCTAGGTAGTAGGCTCATATAATCTCGGTGTACTCAGGTGGACTCGGTTTGGGCGCCCCGGTAAATCATGACATTTAAAATACCCTGAGGTTAGCCGTGATTGTTTCGTATCGGGTTTGTTTAGCATCCACCATCCACCTCCGTGATGATACAGACACGTTCAAAATTTCCCTGATTAAACATGCTCATTGTGTGGAAAATTCAGCGTATGCCCACCGTGACAAGCGCTGTTAAACGCCAACTGACTGCGCGGAGAAGCGGAGGCGATACTACGTCAGCAGCTTATGCGGTAACTAGTGGTGGTCCCATCTTAACCTCGTCTTCCAAGTTCCACCACTCCTTATTCTTCATCTTTCTTATTCCCTATCATCTAGTGTCGCTTGCTCTATCCTAGCTTGTGTTGTTTCAGCCTCGCACAAAGGCCAGCATCTTCGTCATGGTCGCTTCCGATATTCTTGTGTTAGGCGCGACAGGTCAGCGGGTCCTCCATGCCGTTCTGATGCACTCACACAAATCCCGCGAAACTCACAGGGTTCACCGGCCGCCTCATAACACGCTATCTTCACAACCACCCGCAACGTTCGCAGTTCAACTTCGCTCTCGGTGTTCGCTCGAAGTCCAAAGGCGAGGAACTCAAACGGTCCCTCGGCATCGACGACTCTGTCAAGCTTGTGCAGGTCGACTTTTCCAGCTATGACAACATCGAGGCCGCCGTGAAGGACACCAAGGTAGTCATCAACGTGGTGGGCCCATATTGGATATGGGGAGCGGATGTCGTGAGGTGTGTAGGCTGGTCTGCACGTGGCATGCTTGGAAGGGACGCGAAGATTGATGGGCGATGGACGTGGTCATGAAGGGCATGCGCGGTGCATGGTAAACGGTATGTCGACCTCGCGGGAGAGCCGCACTTCATTAAGAAGATCGCCGACCGGTGAGTGTATGTGGTCCCTCGACTGACTGCACGCATACTGAGCGCGCCACCTGTCCCTCAACTGTCTTTCGGCGATGAACACGCAGTTATGACTATCTCGCGACTACGAGGGGCGCAATGATTGTCAACACGTGCGGGTTCGACTCCATACCAGCAGACATCCTCGTCTTCTTGTCCAACAAGACCCTCAAGAATGCCCTCGGACCAAGCGCGCAACTTGGCATCTCCCAAACGTTCTATGACGTTCGTGGTGGCATTTCAGGCGGTACCTTCACGACGATGATGAACGACATCGAGGTTGTGCCCCGACTTCGCATCATAGAAACGAGCAAAGACTACGCTCTCAGCCATGGTAAACAGAATGCAATACTTCATGACTAGTGTGGGAACTAACCGCTTGTTCTGTTATGTTACGCAGTTCGCGGCCATCCAAGTCCTAGCCCCCAGTTGTCCACTCCAGTGCCGTTCTCGTCACCGACTTTGTATGGGGCGTTCTTCCCAATGGCTTCCACCAACCGTGCTATTGTGCAACGTACATTCGGGCTAAACGCATTGACGGCTTCATATGCACGCGTCTTATCCGGGATTCAAGACGCAAAGAAGGAAGCTGAACTGCAGCTACTGACCTACGGGCCGCAGTTCCGGTATGCGGAGTACCTTGTCCTCCCGTCGCCATACGGAGGGTCGCGTCTGGCTGCGACTTTTGTCAGCGTGTTGTTGCAGCTGTATCTTGGCTTGTTGTTTACCGTCACTCCTGTACGTATCTCGCCCCCTTTTACCGAGCCCATGTGGACGGTGCTGACGACGGTCGCCCCAGGTTCGATGGCTGGTGAAACGCTTCCTCCCCAAGTCTGGCGAAGGTCCTTCAGAAAGGTGAGCCCGAGAGCTACTATCGCCCTTCACAGGCTACTTATTTGGTGCACAGTGCGATGGCAAAAGGTTACATGAACGTCACAAACTACACACAATGCTCGTCTGTCCCCGGCGCAGTCGTTAAATCCGTCATGCGCGGTGACGGAGACCCTGGGTACCTCCTGACGGCGTGTGCGTCCCGTTCTAGCTCCTATGCGCTCTCACAACTCATACAGATTTAATCGATAGCTATGATTGCGGAGTCGGCTCTCGGACTCCTGCTGGATGACGCCTCCCTGCCGCCCTCGGCGCGTTTTGGGGGAGTTCTTACACCTGCGACCGCCCTTGGGGACGTTCTCATTCGACGCCTCGAAGCAACCGGCACCATGCATTTTGAGAGCGAGGTCCTAAGCTCCGGTTCAGCTGAGAGCAAGAAGCAGCGGTAGCCTACGGCCTCTAGGAGCTCCAGGATGCTTAAGTTTGGCTCGGTGGCTAGTAATGTACGTGTATGGGCTTCTCCCTTGCTGCTGTGAGCCCATTTGCTACATGATATATCTCTTGTACTCTCACTTTTAGCTTACCTCGTACAGCTCGTTTCTCCTCCAATGTACCTTGGATCTTGGACATTGACACCAGCGTGTCGAGATAACAATCGGATATACTTCGGCTATACTTCAAGCTCTTCGAAGTTCTTGGTTGCTTTTGCATCACTTCGCGCGTGCGTATCAGAATTTAGCTGCGGCTAGGAACACCATCATGCATCACTCTGAACCGGTCAGATGATTGTCGTCAAATACATTCATCAGCATCTCACTAGAGATCTTTGCAGGCTTGAGTGAACCTCCCGTGGCTTTGGGGAACGCTGTCACACAACTCAAAGGTCAGGTGCTACATGGCGATACGTCTAGCGTGGACGATTGGACTTAGATGTCTCACATAGTCTATGCCTTATATGAAGGGCACAGAATGGACTGTAGGCTCCCCATCTCTACTTCGCTGTGACGCACATTTTCTAGTCGCGTTAACCCTCACTTACGATGCATCGAGTCTGCAGGATAAGCACCCGGAAGATCTCTCTAGGCACTAGAGCTCTCTGTCTAGCCGTCCGTTCCTACGCAAAGGAAGCAACACAGGCAACTCGCATACCGAAAAGAGAGGCGACTATTGCAGATGTCTTCGCAAACCCCGACGAGGAGGGGCCCCCTCTGCCCCAGCGCTTTTCGGACTTGAAGAAGCGGATGTGCGCAGACAAGGACGCGATGGTGCACGCCTGGCGCGGGGTGTTGAAGGAGCTGGAGATTGCGACGGAGGAGATCGAGAGGCGCGGGAACGACGTGCGTGTAAAATATCACTCAATCGTTTGTTGGGATGACCCGACGCTAACTTACTTTGATGCTACACAGACGATTTTGCAGGTCCCATATGAGGACATCCAGAGGGGCTTGTCCGATCGACAGCTGCAGCAGCTGAGGAAGACCGGGGTCATTATCGTTAAGGGTGGGGTGCCAAAGCAGGTGAAGATCTGTGACCCTCAACTTCAACGGTAATGGCTGATCTGTACGTCTAGAAAGCCACGGACTGGCTGCAGTCACTAAAGGACTACGTTGCGGCAAACGCAGACAAAGTGAAAGGTGAGGGTGCACTCATAGTCCCTCTAAATCTCTGCCAATGTCTGCCAACCATATACTAACTACGCACAGGTGAACCTGCAGAAAAAATAGTGTTCTACGAGATCTACAACTCAAAGGCACAGCTGAGCGCACGCACGCACAATGCGCTCATTGACACGCAGAAGTTCCTACTCTCGCTTTGGCACAGCTCCGTCCCCGACACTCGCGTCAGCCCGCGCACACCCATCTCCTACTTTGATCGATTCCGAATCCGTAATCCCGGCCCAAGCATGTTCACTCTTGGTCCGCACATTGACAGCGGCGGCATCGAGCGGTGGGAGGACGAGTCCTATAGGGCTGTTTGGAAACCTATCCTACAAGGTGGTGACGAATGGCGAAAGTACGATCCGTTTGACATCTCGTTAAGGTTAGAGGCGAAGCACTCCCTATACAATGCACCGTAAGTATATGCCCGACTCCGAAAGGGCATCGCTACTGTTATTCATGCGTGTCCTATAGGAACCAATGCTCGATCTTCCGTCCCTGGCAAGGCTGGACCGCGCTTTCGCACACGGGCCCAGGAGAAGGCACGCTGCGGGTGCTGCCGCTGCTACCCCTCGCCTCTGCATACATCATTCTCCGTCCGTTCTTCCGCTTGGCTGATCCGGCACTGTCCTCCAAGCCCGAGGACATTCTTCTTGATCCGGACGCTTGGGTATTGGATCTTGAGAACACAGCGTTCCCGGGAAGCGTTCCCGGGAAGACGCAGTCGCTCAGTATGAAAACTCACCCGCACCTGAGAATGGATAAAACCGTCGTGTCCATCCCACCGGTGGAGCCCGGAGACCAGGTGTATTGTGAGCGACCATCGCTAAAGACGTGTTGAGCACGGACGCGAAGTGACTGAGATTCCATTTTCAGGGCACACCGACCTTGTCCATGCTGTGGAAGCTGAACACAATGGCGCAGGAGTGTCTTCCGTTATGTATATCCCCGCAGTCCCTCTGACGGAAGGGAAGTGAGTACTCTCTGATTCGGACATTCTTGGCTGCTCCGCTGATGGATGCGCTCGATTAGTGCGTACTACCTACGCGACCAACGCGAAGCATTCCTGAAGGGTCTGCCCTCTCCGTAAGCTTCACTTTACTTCCTGTGCGATCCCGTCCCTTCATCGCTCACATAAACATATTTCCATAACAGTGATTTCCCTGGAGGCGAAGGCGAATCCCGCATGAATGGGCGCGCAACACTGGATGACATCGCAGCCCGCGATGGCCGACGTATGCTTGGCTTCGAACACTTCCAGTACGACACGTACCTTGAATCTGGAGAGGAAAAGGTGATCGCTACTGCGAACCAACTTTTGGGCTTCTGATTGCACAGCTTCGAGGATGGAGTTATTTTGACGCAAAGTATGCAATGTGCATGTACTGTACAACAGCAACGTTCACAGGCTTCTGGAACCCGTGCAGACTTCTGCTATCACCCCGCAATTCGCTTGTACACACATCGTTGACTGGCCGCGATGTCTCGCCCTCCGGCGAACCTACGGCAGCCTCAGCTTCCATTCCTGCTTCCCCAATTCCGGTTTGGCCACAGTATCCACAGGGTTGGTGTTCTTCCGCCTCTCGTGCGCTTCCATCCGAGCAGCCCAGCCAGCGCCATCCCCGACCGCAGAGCCGCCCCCGCCGCCATCCTCGGCATCGGGGGCCTTGTGCCAAAGCTCCTCGACCGCTTTCCCGAGCTCCGCGGCCAAAGCTTGTACCTCCTTCTGCAGGGAAGCGGCCTCGGCGCGATGCTCGTCCGTGAACTGAAGGAGGTGCGGGAGCAGTGCGGCGCTGTCGGCTGTAAGCGACGCGTCCGTAGATATCGCATGTACCGTAAGGATTGCAATCTTTCAGCGTCCATTTCTTCCACGCGCAGCGCTGTCACGAACCTTGGGTAGCGCTGAACCTTGTGACAAGTTTGGAAACGGACTTCAGTAGATATTCCTCCTCGTCTACCGTGCCTTTCCTGCCGGAGCCGACTTTGCGCTCTAGCTTCCTCTTCGAGCGCGAGCTGCGCCTGTGTAATTTCGTAAAATGTCAGACAGTTATTGTAAGGTTGCGGTATAGTCAAGCCGAGCTTGATAAACGAATAGCTCACTTGGAAGATGTCCTCGAGACCGCTGAAGGCGCCACCGTGTACCGGGTGAACATGGTCGGCGCCATTGAGATATCTGTCATTACGTCGACGTTGTGCAGATCGGTATCTTCCACCCCGAAGAATGCGTCTGCGGCAATAATGGATGCGCGAGGTGAGCTGATGATCGTGCAAGGCTGAAAGGACACCCACCGGGTTCCTCGACTTTGCGGACGCGCAACTCCTTAACTCGGTTGACCTGCTTGCGCAGTTGGTCCCGCATCTCCCCGAGCTCCTCGCCGATCCGAGAGCGGCACTCGAGCGCTCCGGGGTGAACAATCTCTTCGACAAGCTCCGGCCGGCGATGCAGCACCAGCTAAACGGACGGTTCGCCGTGAGCCACCGAACACTAAGATCAACAGAGCTAGCCCGAGTATCAGACTTACGACACGCCGAGCTTCCGAAAAATGACTGCCCTCGACTAGTGCTATGACTGCCTCCCGCACATCTTTAGCATAGTCTAACAGGACGAGTGCCGCCTCCGATGTCCGCTTTTTCGACGTCAGATCCTCTGCGCGGGCGATGTCAGCGATATACGTATGAGCACAGAGATTTGTCAGAACGTACCAGCGACACGGTATGCCGTATCTTTGAGGGCGTCTTCAGAGAGTTCTTGTTGGACAGCGAGCTCGAATAGCTCCTGCCAGTCCAACGCCTTCTCGTGCGAGAGCATGGCTTTCTCCAGTTTGCTCGCCTGCCGGAAGACTGGGCAGGGTTTAGAGCCATGGAAGGAAGGGCAGAGCACACGAGCATACCGAAAGCCGCCTCCTTGAATTCGCGACGCTCGAATAACCAGTCCCCGTAAATGCTGAGAACGGACTAGGGTGCGCCGTGAACTTTGCAATTTTGCATAGTCTGTGAATATGACATACCTCGTACTTGTCCGTCTCACGCCACAGTGAGAGCGCATGGTCGTAAAGGCGATGTTTCTCCACGTAGGCCATCGCCTCGTCGAATCGTTCGGGACCTGATTGAGGGTTCTCAGCCGGTAGGACTAGCTCGACACTGGAATTTCATACCAGCTCGACTAAGGTTAGTTAGAGCCTTCTCATGACGCTTGAGGTGGTCGTCTATCCTGAACCGCTGATAATAGTGATCCATAGCTCGGAGCTCTCGCAGGAACGGCAGATATTCTCGAGGGTCCTGTGGCGTACTCAATAGCAGCTTCAGGTCATAAGGGCGAGCCATACCTTTTGGGCATGTTGTGCCACCATCAAAACTAGCGAGAAATCGTACATCCCCAGGGCCGTGTCGAAGAGTTTGTCTGCATCGACCAGGAATATTATGTATTTGACTGCGTCTTCGACTAGGCCAGGTTCGGATTCTGATGGAGCGTTGTCAGCAACAGACGAGAGTCACGTCTACCAACGCTCACCTTTCAGGCGCAACAGAACCGCTAGTCCAGCCTCGTGATCAGGTGGTCGCTTCACAACGTGTGCGGTCAATATTGCGTTGACGTATCTCTTGAGATCCTTCTTCTCCAACTCCGCACGGATAACCTCGCAGATTTGTGCAACTAGGTCCGAAGGAAGAGAGCCCTGTCTTTCGACGCTTGGTTCAGTTACAAGGTCGTGATAGTGCGAACAGAGACGCATACCCAAGACTAGTCAGGAAAAGGTTGATGTAGTCGACGTCCGGTACTTGTTCGATAAACGATGGTATACCCTTGATGAATGCGTCACGGTTGTGTTCGACGAACACATTCAGGTCAATCCGGTGCTTCCTGCATGCCATGAATGCCTTCTCGTAATTTCCGCTGAAGTAGAGGGGTTGGTTTGGACGTTGGGAAGTATAGACTATGCCGCTGACCTATCGATATCCTGTCGGACAATTTCCATGACCAGCGGCCTTGGGTTTATCGTCTCCAAGTTGCCTCTCGGCATCTGGAGAACCAGGCTCATCGTGCTCGGCACAACGGTCACGATCCGTGACCCACGCTCGACCCTCCGCGTCTCCCACTCGGGAAGGGGAGTGTCGGCTGATGTGAGACTGGCTGCTACTGCCACCAGCGGCGCAAAATGGGCAACGTGGGCTGTGGTCGTATAGATGAGGAACCCGGGGGTCATCGTGAACGAGTTAGTGTTAGATGCAAGCGTGCGTGTCGTGCTGCCGTTCGTGGCATACAGTTTGCTCCCATGTGACAGTCCAAAAAAGAGGGGCGTTGAGCTGGATTGAGCATCGGTGGATTTGTGCGGGTCAGTAGCGTGCGCGGTCCAGAAACAGAACTCCGGAAAATGAGCAACTTCCGTGCATTCTTTGGCACCTATATCGACTGCAGACCGGTGAACAACCTGCAAGTAATGTTTAGGGGCAAACACACACCTCGATAGACCCGTCCATCCGGTGCCTGCCAGTAAAGACCCGCTCCTGCAACGAGCCTCCCATTTCGGGCAGGAAGAGGTATCTCCGACACCGTCTTGTCCTTCCCGACAATCTCGACCACGTAGCCGACATCGTTCATGTCTCCGTTCGATTCTGAGGCAAGAATCGCGAGACGTATCCGGCCCTCCTCGCTGACATCCTGGTCGAACACAATCTGCCGACAGCTCGACGCGGACTCGGTGACCGCTCCTGCCCATACGGACACAGGGTCGAAAACCTTGCCCCCTCCAGGCCCCAGTCGTGTGTTCAGATCGAAGATTTCTAGCACTCCAGATTCCCATAGTGTCGCGAGCAAGTCCGCGTGTGATGCAAATGCCGCATGGACTGGCGCCGGAGATCGTCGAAGAGCAGAGGACCGGGAGCTACCAGAAAGGTTCACTGCAAGCACATGTGAGGACATTGGTGGGGGGATGTTCTGGGACCGGAACGCAGTGAGTAGGAGTGTCGCTGATCATGCAATTAGCACCATTATCCTAGAGTGACTAGATAAGACCTACTGCCGTCTGCGACCGCTACAGACCCCGAGTCTATGGGAGGCTTGCTTGGCGATGCAAGAGTATCCCATGCATAGGTTCGTTGGATAACCTCAGCTACATCAATATGAGCACCGGACGACGATGAAGATAAAATCTAGTAATCCTACATGAGGTCGTCAGGGTAATGCGAAGGGGATCTTCAGGGTGCCACTTGACGTTGGTGAAGCGACCAGGGCTATTCTCCTGTCCCGTAGGAGCGGTTATCTCTTGCTTGAGGTACCTGTATTTGAGTAAGCGGATGTCATCGTCTAGAAATTTGTTTTTGCCATACCAATGATAGTTACCGGTGGTCCATAGCTGCACTAGATCGAGGCTCAGCTAACGTTGGAGATCGTAGCTGGGTGAGGCATACCGATGTCCACGTCCTCGCATTCGATCCAAACGCTGAGGACGTTGGAGTCAGAGCTCCATCCTACCTCGCGCACCCTGTATCCCCACGGCCGCTGCTCATGATGCACGGTGTCGGGTTTGCTCTCCGGTGTCCACTCGCGCAAGGTGAATTCACCGTGACGCAATCCATTCCGCTCGAAGAAGACGATATCGTGTCGCCCGTCTCGACCTTGTCCCAGACCAGATCCGCCATCTATCTTCTGACTTGATCCACCAGGGACATTGCCAAAACGCTGGGTGCCAACGATGAGGTTGCCGGATGGGCGCCAGGAAAGAGAATGCTCGAGACCGGGGACAGGTTCCGCCGTGCTTTGAAGGGCTCCTTCACGGGAGTAGACGCGGACCTTGCGGTGCGGCCTTGTCTCGGTCTGCAAAAGGGGTTCGCGATGGTGAAAAGACTGGAGATAGAGGCGTTGGCGCAAGAAATACCTCATTTGCACCTTCGAGAACGCTGACGGTAAAGTAGGTACCGTCGCCCCGCCAGCTAATCCGCACATGGCCGTCGTCGTCAGGACTCGCACCGACTGCCGTGGCTGGAGTGGTTGACGTTGCGGCGGCTTTTCCGAGCGAACCGTGGAATTGTGTTTGCTTAGCTCCCCATCCGACGTTTATCGGGGCATCTGCATTGATGACGGTGGATTAGCATGGTTTTCTCCCGCCATGAGCGCTGCCTACCTTCCCCGAACTCTGTAGGATGTAGCAGGCCCTCGGATAGAACATCGAAGGTCGAAGTCATCACCAGGAGTTTGTCCTCCCCTATGCGTTAATAAGTATAAGGATAGACATACGTAAGAAGAAGTAACTATACCTGTTACAAGTACAAGCAGGGTGTCGTCGGGGCTCCATGCAGCAGCCATAACCCCGCCGTCGACCGAGCCGACAATCTCATGCTACAGATCGCACAGTGAGTTTCTGGTCTCCACAAATCCGAACCTGAACCCACAGATGGCTTCTCGTCGTCAAGGGAGATCGTTCCAATGTCGCCTCTGCGAGTGATGACAGCTACGGAATGAGAATCTGGCAGGACATGGAGCAACAACAGCTCGGGGTCGACCCGTGCTTCCGGTGAGACTTTCCGCGGACCGTTCGAGAGCCAAGGATTCTCTGCCTGCAAAGTCGAGGTTCGGAAAGACGTTACTAAGGACGGCTCTCCCTGGAACAGTGTAGAAGTCAGTCAGTTTGCCCTTGCCTCATGACTCTGATCATCTATGACCTACCAAAGCATCTCCATTGGCCACCCTCCATACTTCGACAGTAAGCTGTCCATCTTCAACCTGGGCTTCTGTACCGAGGAGAAGATGATCCTGGTCAAGATCATGCGCGACGGCGGTGATCCTTGCGTCTGGTTGACTCGACGAAGAAAATTCTGCTTCGGTCAGCGAGGCGTGGAGCACTTTCCACAGAGCCAAGCTGCGCATTGTAAGGGATTCTGCAGGTTTTTCGGACGCGTTACCTCAGATACCAATGTTGTGCGGTGGACGTTCGTCGTAGTTACTAGTCATGCATGACTCTGAGCTCGAACCAACCTAAGTTAAAGCAGGTGAAACTTCCTCCCATTAGTGGCAAGCGCTTATCGACTGGATCATACAAACCCTAACCCTTCCAAATTTGTCCCAACCTGGCTCAGTGGCTGATCAGCTGCCGCAGTGACTAACCATCATCATGATTCCAAGACGCATTCAAGTCAACTCGTCGATATTCTCGCTGCTGGCCCCGATCAGCTCGCTCGAGCAGTGTATGCCAACGCTGAAACAATCTTCGCATGAACTCCGACAAGGCACCCTCCAACCCGATGCACAGGGAACAAATTCCACATCTTCAACTCGTAATCCTCCCTATTTATTACATGCTTGATTAATGGAACAACGAGGACGCATGTGGATCCATCGATTCACAGAGGACTGCTCCTGCTCGAGAGGTTTCTTGCGTCCGGAAACGCCTCTAATCCATTCACCGCCACTGCCGCAGGCGCCTCCGTCCGCTAGACTACAACCTGGCGTCTCACCCAGATTCAGCGTTAGGTGGACGTACGTAGGCCGTTCGCCCCAAGTCTACCAATGGCGGTGAGTGCTGGATGAGCATCAGCGCAGGAGGTAAAGTGGATTTCGCTGAAGACCGTTCAGCTGCGTACCGCCTCCGGTCCATGTCTCGCATCGAGACACTAGGGCCTGAAACGCCGAGAGACCGAGCATCGGGTTGATAACACTCTCGAAGCTAGAGGGCAAGGGTCGGGGTGTCGAAGGAATCTTAATCCTGATGGGGATGGTGTGCTGGTTGCCTGAGAGATTGCAGGGTGAGAGGCGACGAGCCTATTCGCTGCGGATACATATTGATCACTTGAAGGACCGGAGTGCTCGGAAGAGCCAGGGGAATCGTCTGCCATAACTACGGTCCCATCCGCGAGTTCGAATTGTATCAGACCTGTGTCGGCAAAGTCTTTGGTCACGGAAGCATGCTGAGAGTCGGACACCGAGTGTTTCACATGCCATTTTATGTCATGTTCCATCCCGACCGAAAAATGGTGCTCGGGCCAGCATGTCGTCCTGACGTTCCTCACGGACGCGCATGCGACGCGGGGGGGTGCGACATGAGGCCTGAGGCCTGAGGCCTGAGGGTGCCTGCACGATGAATGTCGCCGGTCAGAGGATTACATTCGAAGATACCGGGAATAAGGCGTACCAACGACTGGTCACTGCCTCTGGGGGCTGCTCTGTACACAGATGCCATCCATGCAAGTGTCAGAGAAGTGGAAGATGTGAGGCACCGGGCAATGACATCAGAGCCCGGGTGTTGGCTGTCCGCCGTTGCGCAGAATCACGTTGACAGCGAATATAACAGGCCACAGTGAGCGAGTCGCTCAGGTCGTCATCACGTCCACAAGACCAAGATATAATGGGTGAGATACCGACATGTCCAGACGGAGAAGAGATGTGGATGGTAACCGGACGACGAACCACAAATCTTGTAATGCACTTCTCTACCATTGCTTGTGATTTGAAGGAAGTGCATCTATTGGCCACGGAAGGACGACGGCGGACATTCGGAGCATCTCTCCGTGTGGCAGCACCATCCTGCCGCGGCGACGAGTTGTAACGGCGCAGTGTCCTGAATCAAAGATTGACGTCACGCAGTAGAAAGAGAAGTGCGCGCAGCCTCAGGGATTATTCACGGCCCGATGCTATGCGGCTGAGTGGGTGGAGATGCATCGCGGGGGACAAACCTCCGACTAACAGGCAGAAAACTTTCAGGGCGACCACGCGCACCGCCGTGAACTCAAACATAAATGATCGCCGTGAAAAATTACTTGACGAGGCATTTTGCTACATGGCGCGTGCGCGATACGGCTACAGTGACCTACAATACTGTAGCCACACGTTTGAGGGAGTGCAGGACGAAAGACGAGGCGGCACTCACCAAAGTCTCGTACACTAGCCCGTGCCACCCGACGCATCCTGCCCGATGGTCATCTTCGCGATCTGACCGTCGGCGTCCTGGATCTCCACCTCGATGTTGTCCAAGGCCTCCGCCGCCGGTTGGAGCTCCTCCTCGCCCTTCGCGCCCTCGTCCAGGTTCATCACCTCCACAAACCACTTCGCGCCCTCTTCCCATCCCGCATTCTCGGCCTCTCCGAGAGGCGAGCGGCCGGTCGAGTTTTTGATGTCAATCAGGTCTATCCCAGGCCCGCCCGGGAATTTGACGAGCTGCTGGGCGATTGGCAGATGGCTGTTGAGCGCAGCCCAGTGCAGGGGTGTCGAGCCCGCGTTATTCCGGGCGGAGAGGAGGGAGGCGGGGACCCGGGGAAGCAGGAATTCTAGCGCATCTGTTACACACCTTCCGCAGATCAGTTTGCCGCCACTTGACATCGCTCGGGCTTTGCAGGACAGGCGAGGAGAGCGACGACGATACCTGTGTGCCCGTTTCCCGCGACCATGTGCAGGACGGTGTTTCCGTTGTCATCGCTCGCAGTTGCGAGAGGGTCGGCACCGAACTTATCGACGAACTGCTGGATGTCCTCGACATCGCCGTATCGGCATGAGAGCAGGAGCTCGTCGAGGTCGTCCTGTGTTGGCGCCGAGAGAGACATGGGGAGGAGGGAGCAAAAAGACAGAGGCCGAGGCGCGCGGACGAGCGATCAATATTGTGAGCTAGAAAGTCTCAGATCTCAGCCACCGCTTGCAGTCGCTCGGAGCCGCTCCAGGAGGCTCCAGGCCGCTCCTCGCTGAGTCTGCTTGGTATCAGCCAGGTATGTATCACTTCTTGCTGCCGCGCCCAGCTCGTCTCCAAGAACATCGTTCGAGCCTCACTCGCGTGGACGGCGGAGACAACAAGGCATTAATCTTCGCAAGCTCTGCTGTGCGACATCGCAGGTGCATGTTATGGACGCCGACCACAGCACGTCGCGCGTATCTGTCGTCTCCAAGACTCCAAGTCCATATGACCAGGACCACACGACAACAGGACCTGTCCGGTATCTTCCCGAGCGATGAAACGGGCTGATGCCACAGGAACGGTACGCACTGCGTCACAGTCTGATGTCCCGTTGATGGACACCATGTGCAACCAAACCCTGTTCTCTCCGCTCAGCCGTGCAACATATTATCCCCGCTCCCCGATGCACATCCCCAGCTGCGCCACGCTCATCTTCTTCCACGCCCTTCGGACGGTCGACGGCCCAATCCCTCCAGAGCTACCTCGTAGCCTTACGGAGCTTGTCATATTGGTGAGTCTTATCTCCTGCTTCAGTTTTCTTCCGGTATACATTGTGCTGCAAGAGCCAATCCTTCCGGCTCGTCCTTTACGAACCTCTTGCTGTTGGAAGCTCGAGGCGCGCGGCGCGAGCTCGCGATGGAGGATGCTTCAGCGTTGCACCGGTCGTCACTACATCTGCTTTCTCGTTGATCCGACGGAGTAGCTCACACTTTTCGATGCAGTTATCCATTACTTCGTTCCTTCGTGATCCATCCGCATCATGTCGCACTCAACCCCCGCGACGTACATTATCTGGTCCGTCTTGTCCTGTCTGGTACGTCCCGTTCTCCTCGCGGAAGAGAAGATCACCAACCGCTGTTGCAGCTCGGTTGCTTCTTGTTCTTCCATCTGTGGAAGTTCGACAGGTTCAAGTGCCTCCGGTGCGTCCATCTCATGTATGCTCTCGGACACAACGCTCACCCGCCCCAGGCTAAGCAACGGTCCATACACTGGAGCGTTCAAGCGACTCATGACGGTGCGTGATAGCCCAGATCCTGTCTTCTATGCCGTGAGATTGAACGGGACCGCTACAGTATACGTACCTGCTAAGCGTACCAGGTATAATAGCATATTCGGTCGGGTTCGCAGTAATCAAATATCAAGAGGGATTCGTGGATCTCCCCGTATACGGCAGTGAGTTTTGCTCTCCTCGCGCCTTCAGTGGCTCGTCCTGAATTTGGCCTCTAGTCATGCCCAGACCGTGGCAGATGTGGACACAAACGCATAAAGACGCCATCATCCCTCTCTACTTGCTCTTTACGATATCATGGAGTCTCGAGATGTGAGTTTCCCACCAGCTCCGCCGCTGTACACCTCTCATGCCAAGCCCCGCAGGGTAACGCACCTGGAAGAACTGTGCTTCTGGCTCTTCCTCGTCAACTCCGGCTCGGTACAGCAGGACTGGTTCCGAAGCTTGTACTTCAGGACATGGATCGTTGGCTCTTTCATCGCCCTCACCTACATGCCACTTGTCACGATCTTTACGCGGGCCGATCCCCTCAAGGTACGTCACTCCTACTTACTCGCTTTCCTGATCGGCATGGCTCACCGAACTCGGCGTTCCTTGGCCGTTCCACTCTGCAGTGTGAAGCCTTTACGTTCTTGGCGGGGAGTCTAGGTAGCCTGTCTCTTACTCTTTGGTTCATGCCGATCTTGTGGACTTTCCCAACTTTCATCGGCAACTTGGTGAGCCCGCAGAGCACAACTCGAAACTTGCCCGTGCTGATAAATCGCTCTAAGAAAAGGAATGGTGTGGACATACGGACTATCGTCCGGCTCACCACGTTCCACGAACTAAACTGCCTTCGGGTTGTGTTCCGATTTCTGTTCGTGGCACCCCTCCTCGTCCTCGGCGTGGACGGTGTGCGTCCGCACCACCACGTGAACGAGAGCCCGTACGTGCACCATCCACCCAGCACAAGAAGACGATGGCTAACTGCGACGCAGATTCTGGACCGAGCTTCTCACCGCCATCTCAGCACTTGGCTGTGTCATCTCCTCTGCAATCACGCTCATTGTACGTCTAGCAGCCCATCACCACACGATTCGCGCTCTGATGCGCCGCCCCCATAGATCTTCTTCCCCCGCTCCGTCGAGGGCGAACTCCAGTCCCGCCACGGGACCCGCGAGGCCACGCGCGAGCGCTCCCAATCCCGCTCGCGCCAGTACATCGCGCGCAACGACTCGCGCTACTCGCGCAGGTCCTCCACGCTCGAGCCCAAGCGCGTCTCGTACGCGCTCTCGGAGCAGAGCCAGCCGCTGCACGAGGACACGAAGGTCGCGTCGCCGTTCAACGTCGACCTCGACGCAGAGCTCCCCGTCCCCAATCGTGCCGCGGCCGTGTTCTCGCCGAACCGCCGCGTGGGCGAGGACGCGTTCGTCGAGGGCCGCGTCGTGCACCTCGATGCGCGCCTGACCGAGCGCGCGCTCGCGGTGCACGACAACCATGCGGTGCATCCCTTCCTGCACAATTTCACGTCGCCGATCGGTGAGTCCTCTCTCCCGTTTCTGCGGATGTGGATGTGGATGTGGATGTGACTGACATGCATGCTTGTCCTGCAGATATCATGGACGGGGGACACAAGAACTGGTATGTGAAAAGGCAACATCCCGGGTATGTCTGATGCATGCACGGCTCTTGTCCTTCGTGTGCCCTCGCGACGTCGTGTATGATTGGTGAGATGTGTTTGTGCTGCTTGGGGCGATGATGTCCGTGTACGATGCGAGTCTCCTTTGTATACCCGTAGGTACAGGGATGTCATTCATTTCGGTCTGATCGCCTCGCCTGTCACGTATCATAGCTCCGCGCTTCTCCAAGGCAACACAACAGCACGAGCATCGACTGCCGACGACTTCCAAGGAGACTGATCTAGCCATGGACCCGGGCATTCTTCGAAAATCAATGCTCAGGAATCAAGCAACATCAGAGATCAAGCTGATGTCAATGCATTGTATGCAGACAACCTCGAACACGACATCGTCACATACCCCGCCCCACCGGCGATCAACCATCCAACATTCACCCGCTCACTCCACCCTCGCGAACCACGCATCCCCCACCTCCCGCGCACCCTCGCACCCTTCCCCGCCCAGGCCCGTCCGTCGCGCGCGCGCAGCCGCCGCCTGCTCCTCCATGACGAGCGCGAACCCCACGACCTTCCCGCGGGCGCCGTCGCCGTCGACGACGAACTCCGCGCGCCCGCGCGAGACTTGCGTGTCGAAGAACTCGAACGGCGTCCGGTCGCGCCCGTACCCGTCGGGAAAGAGTGCGGGCGCGGTGGCCACGAAGGTCACGGTCGTCCCGCCCGCGTGCTCGAGCTCGAGGCGCAGGTGCGTCGACCACACGCGCGGCCAGGCTGCGTACAGGGCGCGGCGCGGAGGCTGGGGCGAGGGGGCCGCGGCGTCGACCCTGGCGAAGTCGGCGAGCACGCGGACGCAGTCTTTGGAAGTGCTCGCGGGCGCGCAGAGCGTGATGTTGCCGTAAGCGGCGTCGCTGTACGTGCCCGCGTACGCGTCGATCCCGAGCGGGGAATGAGCCTCATCTGCGGCCGGGACTGACATCTTCTGGATGGGGGCGGGACTGCTAGGTTGGAATGTGACGGCCCGGGGAAGCGTGCGCTCGGACGAGGGCAGGGCGAGCGCCTCGTCGATGATGCGGTATAGGATACGCAGGGTGTCGTCGTACTTCTCGTCGATGTTTGTAAGGAGAACCGCGCCGAGGTTGTCGTCGGGGAGGAACGCGACGAGGAGTGAGAAGCCCGGGATGGCGCCGAAGTGCCAGACGACCTACAAGGGGTGCGTCAGCACGGTGCGTGGTTTTGTGAGTGTAGGAGGCGGAAGAGTGTGAAGACTCACATCGTGGCCACGGTAGGACATACGGAACCACCCCATCCCGTAGCCTATGATAGACAAGTCTCCCGCTGCTACGCCGCTAACGACGGTGTGGGCCGTCGTCGTTTCTTGGAAGACAGACAACGGAACGATTGTCCTGTTGGTGACTGGATCGACGCCTTCGCTCAGGAGTGTGGCGAGCCACTTCGTCTGTTCCCCGGTAGGGTGAGAAACATCATCAAGGATGAACTAGCACAAACTTGCCATGTCTTCTGCGCTGGATATTATACCGCCAGCGCCGGCGAACAGCTCGGCGACGTCGTCCGGAAACCAGAACGGTATTCGGCGCGAGCCACGCGTCCACGTCTGGGTGAGCCGTCCTGTCTTGGCAGCCTTGGACGGAGAGAACGACGAAGAAGTCATGTTCAAAGGCGCGAAGATGCGCGACTCGACGAACGACGGGTAAGATATGTTGGCGAGTTGCGAGATGATGTGCGCGCCGACCATGAACATCTGCGAGAAGATTTGTGAGTATAAATGACAACAGATATTGAAGGACATTACTTGGTTGTTGTACATCCACTGCTCCCGCGGCTCGTACGCTGGACGTAGGAGCTTCAGTCTCTGCAGGACGTGTGAAACCGTCTCACCGGGTCGATACGAGTAATCGTGCCTGCGAAAGTCGACCCATCAACGTTCGTGTTGGCTCCGCCACACCCATACCACATACCTGGGCAAGCCCGACGTATGTGAGAAAGCATCGCGGAGACTCAGGCGACTCTCTGCCCACTCATCGTGCAAACCCCACTGTCCTGGCAGCAAGTCGCGAAGCTTCGTGTCCCAGTCGAAGCGGGTGACTCCGTTCGGGAGCGGGGTAGCATTCCTTCCGTGCGCGTAGTCGTCCATAAGCAGGCCGACGGATGTCGTGAGGAAGGCCTTGGAGCAAGATGCCAACGCGAAGAGAACCTGTGGAAGGTCTGCATCAGCGATTCCATAATGTCCGGATTGCTGGCACTCACGTCTGGAGTCATGTCATCCTCTTCCGTTTCTTCAGTCTGTCTTCCCCAGGCAGTTAGCTCGATGACCGGCTGCCGGTGTTCACCCAGTCGCACCAGCCCTAACGACAGTCCCGGGATGGATGCTTTATCGAGCACCCCCTTGATAGACGCAGAGAGTTCTGGTGTGACGATTCTTTCATGACCATGCGATAGGGCGAATCTCGTCTGCTGTGCGAGGGTCTGAGATGCACCCAGCACCACTACGATGATAGAAAGACTTGAGAGTGTTCGCAACATCGTGAGTGTGATTTTCGCCACTTGTTTTTGCCGATACAACCCCATTCAGTGACTTTCTCCTTGATAGAACACCAGTGGAGGGACTCACCTCAAAAGCAAAGCTGTTAGTATCGCATCCACGATCCTGTAATCGGTTTGGTTTGAGAGGCACTTGGTGCCCTACCACCGCGGCCCATGACGGAGAGCCTGAGAACCTGTGCGAATTCAAGGTCATAATCCGAACTCTGCGGGTGAGCATGGAGAAGGCCAATACAAACTTGCATTGTTAGCCGTATGATGAACTAGCCTCCTGAGGCCGGCCTGATGACAGTCGTCATGCCATTGATACAATATCGACCCTGGTCAGTGGTGTGGTTAGACTGTATAACACATACAAAGTGAGTTACTTACCAGCGCAACATCTTCAAGGAACAACCCGGCGAGAACAATTTTCGATACTGCCACCGACGTAGTCTCCCCTGGGCAGACGATGAGGACCTACTGAACGGGGGGAAGGACGGTCCTTCAACCCACCGACGCACTACAACTTCGAGGAAAGCATCCTTTGCAAGGTCAAAAACTTCAAACATGGGGAAGAGAAGCTCGAAAGATCAAATGTACCATTTTGTCCTCTGAGAAGTCCTCCTTCGAGCGAGGCAGAGAAACGCACGGCCGATCTGTGATCACGTCCTTCCCGGACAACTCGACTCCATAAAGCCGATTGATACCTTGGATATGTCAGTACCTTCGCGAATAGGTACTGAACACAATGCATTGATTACAGCGACGTTGTGGAGAATGGAAAACGTGTGTGTATTGACGAGCAACTATACATCAGAGAAAACTACAGGGAGACGTAATCCATCAGACATACGCCCGGCTCGCTGGTACGAGGCAGTACGACTCCGAAGAGCCGCGCCGCCAACGCACCAAACGTCCTCGAGACCGCACAAGGCGGCCATGTTCTCGGTTATACGAGCGGGCGCTGAAGTCATCTACTGGATAAGAAGGATGTGGCATGTGTAAACATGCGAGACTCGAGTTAGTACCTATAAAATAGATCCTAGCTGAGTATGTTCTGAGGAATCAGAGAAGAAGGGGGGCACCGTTATATACTGTGCATAGTTTAGGGCCGGTTGATGGGACGTGGTCCGTGCGCGAGGCCTAATGCGGTATGGCGCTCACTATTACAGGCAACCGGCGGCACCACTTGTAAGTCAAGGTTACGCTTGGCAGCACTCATACAGAGTGGCCATGTTTTCAGGTCCACAGTCGTTATATCTCAACGGAACAACAGTCTAATCACGTTCATAGATGATGTTTGTGCTTAAGTATATCCTAGGTACATGTACTAGTACTTCTTTCGCCCCTTCCGACCTCCAGTTGTGCCCGTCGTCATTTGCGTTGTCTTGTTTGAGATGCCGAGGCGCACGCTGCATTCGTCGCAGTACCATGTGTCCGGCAGCGTCTGGTTCGGAGGGAGGCTGATACACGAGATATGGAACTATGTCGTAGATGTACCGGATCAGCCATTTCATAGTCAACACGCACAGATCCCTCGAGAGAGGAACTAGTTGGGGATATGCCTTCACTCACCCATTGGAAACGACAGCTTTCGTTGTCACAAGCAATCATCTATGTGTAAGAAAGGGGGAGCGGACCCAAGGTCGTCAGAGATACGTGTCACATCAGTGAGGATGTCCGTACGTACCTCGCCGTATGACAGCTTCTGGCAGTAGCAGTAGAGCTCCTGGTCTTCCGCGTCGCCCTCGTCGTCCTCGCCTTCGGCATCCTCGTCGTCCCCGGTCGAGGCATGCGCCCGGCGAGACCGCACGGGGGACATGGAGACCCTGTTCACCTTCTGATGAGAAAGGCTGGATTTTGGCAGACTGCTGGTACTAGCGGTTGGATGGGTGGTTGCGGACACGGGAATGGGACTGGGCAGCTTGATGCTCCCGGACCCGGCCAGTCGTGGTCCTACGTGGCACACATGAGTTAGTTGACGGACGCTATAGAAGCTAAGAAGCACAGGCTCGCGTCGCCTTGGTCGGCGCAGCGCATAGGAAAAGAGAACGACCATACGTACTCTTCCTGTCCCGCCCCGACGTCTGCACCGGGGGTGTCGTCCGGGGAGAAGGAGATTCCGCAGCCGCGGTCGCAGCCGTTTTGAGACTGGCCTGGAGCTGCTGCACGGTGCTATCGACGCTGCTCAGGAACTGCTGTGTTGGCGGTAGGCCCGGGTCGTCCCCTTGGAGCTTGTGGATCCGGGTGAGATCGTGCTGCAGTCGCGCCATCGCCCGCTCGAAGATCTTGACGAGCCGTTCGGCGAGCGCATTCTTCTCGGCCGCGAGTACGTCGACCTCGGCGTACAAGGTGCTGACGGTATCCGGGATTGCAACATCTTTGGTCGGGAGCGGCTGCCCGGCGTTCTTGGAAGAGTGGCGGAAATACTTTTGAGTCTCCTTGCGGATCTCTTCGATGAGATCTGTGAGGCATACGTGGCGGTTAAATGAGGTGGTTACACTTAACCGACTACATTGCGGATGCAATGCACATACCTTGAGACTTCGTATCTCGGTGCTTGATCTCTATAAGCAGATGCTGTGCTTCATTGGGCAAGTTCTCAAGACCTGCAAGATGTCACAAGTTAGTACTCATGAACCTACGGATTGGCAACCGAAGGTAGTTCGGACGCGCAAGTGAGAGTGACGTAAGGATCACAGCGGCAAGTAAACACAACAGCGAGTACCCTAGAGCTATTATACTGAGCAAGAAACATGAATCTTACTAGCGAGATACTCCGTTGCGATGTTCGCAGCTTCCTCGAGGTTAGCGTTCATTCGGATTTAGTGCAGTACAGGTCAGTGGCTCGGATGGTGGAGCAAGTGATAGCCAACCGGTAAGAAGGAGTAATAGTCCGTTATGTCGGTGGTATGAAAGCAGAAAGCCGGAAAATGACTGTTTGGCTTAGAAGGTGGTTGAGGAGAGAGAGAAAGATGGAGAGCGCCCGTCAAGCGCACGAAGGCAAGATGACCGCGGGCGCTAATGGTCCTCACCTCGTATGATGCAACCGGCGTGACGCATTTACTACGGTATGTAGTATGTACGTTGACCAGTCCGACAGCATTGCATGCGCAAAACATCAGATAGCATATAAAGCGATATGAACAGTCGCGCGATATTACAGCTACCAATAATAAAGCTACAAGTTATACCGATACAATACTCGTTTCCAGAAGATCGTTGACCTCAGGAAGTTGTCGGGAGGTACTACTACCTCAGCAAACAGACCCGAGGTCGCGTGGTCGTAGCAGTCATGAACCATAGCAAGGCAACAGTAAAAGCGTCCCTGCAGCCCTTTTCTATGTGTAAGTGGTGCATACGTGTCGATGCGCGCTTCGAAGTGGGAAAAGCCACGACAGTGTCGTGTCGGGCTGTCTTCCCATCGAGCGGGAGAATATTGTTCGAAGTCGGAAGACGAAGTCGGGAATTCGCCGCTGCAGGCATATCGTCACCTAGTCTTCCATGCGGGGGTCCGATCCGTGTCATAACTTGTGTCGCATAGCCGCATATTCTCGTCGTGTGCCGTCGCATCGGCCTGGCGTCCGCGTATCGCCCGGATCGTTCCCCGGACATGCCTCATCTCCTCCCGGAGTTCGCGTCGGCGGATGCGCCCTTCCTGGAACAGCGTACGCTCCTCTCTCCGTCTGAGGCGGGCCTGGTCTTCGTGAGCACGAGCCGTTGCAGTGGCGGTCGTGAGCTGATTGCGCAGATTCAGAAGGCGAAGCTTCTCGTGCGACACCTGGGGAGGACGAAGGGGGTGAGCTTGGGAGTCTCCCGGGAAGGACGAGACGTACGGTTATCCGCCGCGCGAGGTCTGCAAACTTGGCCTGATATGTAGTGAGCTTGTCCAGCAGGGGCGCAAGCTTGTGGATCCTCGGCGGGTGATCCTCGATCTGGCGGGCAAGTAGATAAAACAGGCTAAGGTTCCTTCGTCGAGAGAGCATATCAGTAAAGCGATGCACTGAAAGTCAACAGAAACTCACTTGTTGAGCGAGTCGATTGTATCCCAATGCTTCGTGTACCAGTTCTGCTTTGCGTCTGAACCATCTATCATGAACTCTGTCGGCGTCCCATCCAATGCACGTTGTACAGCTTTGAAGGTCTGCCGCAAGCTCTCGCACAAATCCCCGATGGCCTCGGGATCCTTCAACAAGCTGCATGAGCGCAGTGACTGTATATGAAAGCTCAGACAGTCAGTCAGTAGCCCTGGCAGCAGCGCACAGATACTCACCAGCGACGCACGCGCGATCGTCTCCGCACACATCTCCGCCCGCCGCGCGAGGTCCTCGGCGTTCAAGTCCAGCCTCAAGTCCGCACAGAGCGGAAGCCTGCTTACATCGCTGTCAGTCGGGGAGTGCGGGCCGTCGCCCGCCACGTCCGGCAGCGCAACCCACTCTGTCCGGCGCAAGGGCGGGGGCCCGGATTCGCGCGGCAACTCGGGGGAGTGGATGCAGATGTCCGTGACTCGGCCCGCAGACGACCTCAGAGGTGACCCAACGGGGCTGCAGAGCATGGCGGAGACGGCGTGGACGCTGCACTTGGCAGACTTGGGCGCGTGGAGGGGCGAGAGGGGGCTGTCGAGTGCACGCGAGACGGCCCGCCGCCAGACGAGGAGGTCGACGGGGGATGGGCTGGGGCCATCGGTGGGCTCGACGGTCGTATTTGTATCCGTCTGTGGACGTGTGCTGGCGTTCTCGCCCTCGTTCTCATTCCCGGAGCGGGCGGGCAACGCAAGGGAAGGAGGGGCGGTAGACATGGAGGCCAGCACTGACGCAATGGAAGGCCGGCGCTCTGCGGGTGGAA
The DNA here is from genome assembly GCA_033807695.1 of Daedaleopsis sinensis. Taxonomy (NCBI): domain Eukaryota; kingdom Fungi; phylum Basidiomycota; class Agaricomycetes; order Polyporales; family Polyporaceae; genus Daedaleopsis; species Daedaleopsis sinensis. Next base: position 2,435,486 of record CM066302.1, read on the forward strand.
CAGACGCGGATAGGTCCAGGGAAGGGATTTC